>CM051237.1:256492361-257732361 GCA_027917425.1 Gastrophryne carolinensis
ATATATACTGATAAATATATATATAATCTGATATTGCTGTTCACAGTGATATTGTGTGAGCCCTGCCCCACTGCAATGCCCACCATGAATGACCAATAGAAGCAATCTGGCTGGTTGAATGCCTTAAGAACCATCACTATATATCACTATTATATTCTGCTAATAAAACGGGCAAACAGTAGTGGTACCTGTGACTTCTGCATTCTGCCTTATAGACAATAAACAGGAGATCTGTCAATCAAGCTCTGCTATTGAGACATTAAAGTGGACCAACACCGAGAGGTGATCGGCCCGGAAATCTATAAGATTCCCGGGCCGGTCACCTCCCACCCCGTGGGACATCCGAGATCGGGATGTCCCGCGGGGTGAAACCCCCCCAGACACCCCAAATCGCTTACCTGATCTTCGGCGGCGGCCGGCCGCCGCCGCCTCCCTCGCGCCCCTGTAGGCGTGCGCGCGCCCGCGCCGGCCGTCTGCGAATGGCCGGCGGGGGCGCGCTCGCGCCGAAAGTGACGCGAGGGAGGCGGCGGCGGCGGCAGCCGCTTGGACGTTCCTGATCCCCGCCTGGACGTTGGCGGGGATTGGACCGTCCAGTCACATGGGAGCGGGGACAGGTAAGATTTTGGGGCTTTCTGGGGGGTTTCACACAGCGGGGCACCCCCGATCGGGGTGCCCCGCCGAAGTGGACCAAAACCCAGCATAGTCAAAATCCTGGGTGTTGGTCCACTTTAAGGTACAGTTAACTGAAGAGCAACAATATTTTTTTTATTCCCTAAACATTCAACCAGCATTTGATTAGTTTGATCCAAGCAGAAACTTGGTTTAAATTCAGCCAATTCTATTATAAAGATGTGTCTTCAGCTAACTATTGTGTTTTATATTATATTTATAAGTAAATATTCTAAAGTAGCCAAGGGAGTAACTATAGAGGGTGCATGTGCCTCATTAAGTAGCTCCTCCACATTTTTTATCAGATTTGTGCTCTCTTCAAATCATATAATGGAAAAAGAAGACCACTTGTCCTGGCTGTTTTAGTTTTAGTTGTCTAGTTGAGTGAAAATAACAGAAAAGAGAGCCATGACAGAGCCCCATTTAATGTTCACACAAGGGTCCCGTCACATTAAGTTATGCCACTGGAAGTAGCCCACTTTAAAGAGGACCTCCAACCTTTGACCCGAGAACGGGTGTTGGGTAAGTTGTTAGAGGAGACTGGGGAGTGTACACTTGTAGACATTTGCATGACGCCATTAGGCAAGTGGTTATGAATTATACACCAGTGACAAGCATTTTTACTATCTAGCGTTTTTTATTATTGATTTTTTAATTTGTTTCGACAGCCTCCTTATGGTTTAATCATTTTTTGAGCTGTTGTGATGGTTAATAAATGGGTGAAAATTACATTGAATATACATCAGTTTATGCTACATTTTATCATGAGTAAGGACCCATAGAGTTGAGGAAGTGCCATGAGGGCCCTTACCATCTGTCTGGATTCTGTTTACTGACCTTGTCTGCTATAGATTGTGACTGATAATTGACTTTTAAAAAGACACAAAAAAGTAAGCATGGTTTTAAGTTTCATGGTTCAGGTTGTCTACTTTTTTTGAGAAAAAAACCCAAATACTTAACCGATGCTATACATTGAAACTGGCCTTCGATATGCTTGAATAAGAGGGGAGAGCACATACTGTAGGCTTGTAGGTTTCCAGATAACTCAAGACTTTCTTTCTTCTTTCAGGGTTATTGCTTTTGTTATGGGGAAAGACATGTTAGGTACAGCTTCAAAGAGCGTAGATGTTAAACAGGAGACACAAATCATACTAAATGGCTGTTTGCTGGCGTTGGAGTGACAAGCTGTCAGAGAAAGCTCCTCTCAGTCGTCTGTAATGCTAAAATGTGACAGGGACCCTTTCTCTCAGAACTCCTGTGAACTTGACACACCTGTTTCCTTGTCTGCCTCCAATCTGGCGGCATACCTTTAGCGGTGCTCTGCTGTCTGCAGTGCTCGTCATGTGGGTCTGCATAACTCTAGTCTGCCATGAACAAGCATCTCTCATGCAGTCACCTTGCTGCTTCCTCCAATTGTTTCTTTGAAAGTCGCCTCTAACTACATAACAAGGTCATGACCATTTCTCCTAATCCCAGCTGTCATATATAGAGGGTACATGGTCTGCAAATTAAGAGGCAGATAGTAGCTCACAGGGTTTTTCAAAAAAGCTTGATATTCAAAAGCCTATAGAGTTTATAGAGCTCTCTAGATCTCAAAACAATAAAAATGTTTTTTTTAAACTTTCTTACCTGAGTGCGGTATTTAGGTGGAGCTGTTTATACATTTTTTAAGTTTTGTTCCCTGTGACTCTAGGAAAAGTTTATAACATGGGTTCCCAACCAGTCGCATGCCTACCAATGGTGCGACATGAGAACCTATCAGGTAGCATGGATAGAGGCTGCAGACTGATCTGTACTGCAAACTGCCACATCATATATTTCTGATTTAAATAAGAAGTGCTAATAAGTCTTTCCTGTTTGCTCTACTTGCTAGAGGTTCCTAACCAGCAATATGCATTCAACTGGAGGTACCCAAGATCCTATCAGGTGGTAATATTCAAGACTGCGGGCTGCCCTGTATCTCAATCTGATCAGTTTACATCTATACTCTCTAAAGCCTGATTTACACAGTAAGAACCAAACTGCTCAAAAAGCCCCTGAAAACTAATGTGCATTGTGCATTTTATGCACATAAAATGGTTATCCTAAAGCTAATGACAACCCATACATACCACTTAAGTGGTAAGTGGTAATATAAAATAGAAAGTAGTATTTGATCAAAAGGACTGGGAATCCCTGATCGATAAGAGTGGGAGGCTTGATCTCTATGCATAGACTTGATTTCTCATGGACAACTTCAGTATTCTGACATTTTTATGTGCATATTGATGATCTGGCTACCCCTGACAATTTAAACACCTACATAACAACATACAACTGGGAGAAATCTTCAGGTTCTTCTTGTTTCAGAACACTTTTTTCAAATCTGCCTTGAGCAACCCTTATCTAGGGAATAAGGACATTATTTTGAATCTTTACCAGCCTCTGCTGATGTCAAAGTCCACATCACTTCCAGCCTACTCTTCTGGGTGGATATAGGAACTATCCCTGACAGTGGAAAAGTGGGAATGGCAATCCATTTGGAGAAACACCTTCAAGAGTACTATTAATTAATGGAAATAAATGTAAATGTGCTGCTACAATGGTGCCTCTCCTTGTTAAATCTCTAAAGTTGTTCCTTTTCAGCAGGGCATCCTGATTTGGGAGGCTCTGCTGTGTGTATCCCCAGAGATTGCCTGTAAACACTCTCTTTCCGGTGACGACACAGTACATGCGCAGGTTGCTGGCCAATCTTCACTCACACTCCATGCATTCCAACCTGATATCAGATTGGTTAGGGAAGCTGAATGGAGAGCGCTTGGCAGGCCACACCCTTGCTCCTCTGACTACTCCACCAGCAATTTAGAAATGCCTGGTGCGGATCTGCCCCTCAGCTAAAGGCATTGCGTGGATGGGCTAGTGGTCTACACATGTGCTATGTCGGGTAAGTAAGTATACCGGGAGATACCAGGGGTTTCACACAATGGGGTTTATACAAAGCCAGGTGATAATTCTTACTCCCTTCTTAGGAAAGAAAACTGCCATTCATTTCATTGTCTACCTTGGGAATGATTCAACAACTGGGTGTACATTTTCACCTTGTGTTGAATCAGCCCCAAGGTAGGCAATTAAAGTGAATGGCATTTTTCTCTCATGAAATGGGTGATAATTCTCACCTGGCTCTGAATCAATTCCTATCACACTTTGGAACAAAAGACTCCAGGACCAGGCAGTGCCACAAGGGCACTTGACGATCCACTTACTTTACTGCCCTCCCGCTTCGCTGATAATTCTCCCGTAGCCCCAGTTTGTGAAGCCAGGAGGGGGTCTTACCTCTGGCATCCCAAATTGGGATGCCCAAAGAAGTTCTGTTCGGGGGCCTAAAAGGCCTTTAGACTTGGACTAGGGTTGCTTTAAATAAGCTCCTCCTATATTGTATTCTATACATTGTGAAAAGTTCTCCACATGAGTCAGAGAATTGTCTAATATTCCGAGCTCCTCACACATTTTTTCATTTAAAAAACATTGTTTTACTCAAAGGCCTTCTGTAGGTAAACTTTCAATAAACAAGACAGCATTTTTAAAAGTGTTCTCTTTATCGCTAACACATCAGGAAGCTGTACCATTGTATTATTACACTGGAACAGCAGATGCCTAGCTAGGACACAATGTAACACAGCAGAGAGTAGCAATTCTTATAATGTAACAGCAGCCACACCCATGGCACTTTACAAAGTAACACAGCAGGGACATTGCTGGTTGTTTACAATGCAACACAGAAGGGAGATGGGGGAATTATACAATGTAACAGCATGACCCCTGTCCTGCTGGGTATAGTGAACAGAGCTGCAGCAGTTGAGTCATCTGTCCCATTTCCCTGTGATCAGTGAGTGTAACTAAATGCTTACCCTAACTGAATACCTACCCTAACTGAATGCCTAGCCTAACTGAATGCCTACCCTAACTGAATGCCTACCCTAACTGAATACCTACCCTAACTGAATACCTACCCTAACTGAATGCCTACCCTTGACGTTTCTTGGCTCTGTCACAGTGTGTGTGTATAGCAGGGAGGGGCCTTGAAAAATAGTAGGTAGGTCACTTTTTTGTGAATTAGAAGCAGCATGTGAGTTGCAAGCTTACTCTAATGAAAGATCACTTCTCCCATGGTGTCAACATTCTTGGCTGATGGGATTGGCAGAACGTCATGGAACAACCTTTTCAAAGATGTCTTTTGCTTTGCCATCTGTCCCATTCCCTCTGATTAGTGAGTGTAACTGAATGCCTACCCTTGGCGTTCCTTGGCTTTTCTGGCCCCATCACAGTGTGTGTATAGCAGGGAGGGGCCTTGAAAAAGAGTAGGCAGGCCACGTTTTCGTGAATTAGACACAGCATTTGAGTTGCAAGCTTATTCTAATGAAAGATCACTTCTTCCATGGTGTCAGAACTTGATGGGACGGCCTTCTCAAAGATGTCTTTTGCTGTACCATTTGGACTAGGCATCATAGTTCCTGCAATTTACCTTCGTCATTTTTGCCTACACGTCTTCGTTGCTAAACATGTCACAAACACATTACCTTTATGGCACAGCCAATAAAGATATAACCCTGAGTTTTTAGTAACTATCCCTAATTCCCCCTATACCTATGGGTGCACAAAACTCTGGGGTGCTCTTAGGATTACTGGTTAGAGAGGTAAACACAAATATTATCCATGTCTGCTGTGCAGTAATGATGAATACATTGTGAGGAGTCGCTATTTGACCAGTACAGCGCTGTATGGGAGCGCATGTTAGCGACTGGTCAGTGCGACCGACTCACAGCATATTCATTATAAAAACAGCCTCACAAAACTCTGGCGCTGAAAAATGCTTGTTTGAAGCCCAGAGCGCAGGAGGCGATGTGTTTAAAGTCTGTTTTTCTGCATCTATCTACTAGCGAAAACATATGGAATTACATTGTAACAACATTGTAACATGAACACTTTAATGCCAGACCTGTCATGTCATTTCTGCAGAAATATCTAAAAAATGAAAAATTTGTGAAAAAAATGCTTTTTCAATGCCAGAAGAGGTCACAGCATTATTTGAGATTTTTTGAAAAAAAAACCCAGTTTAAAGAGAAGAAAATGATCGTCCATTGAAATGTATGGGAGCGCGACATGTAGTGAGAGGTAATACCTGGCGCTGTGCACGGCTGAACGCCGGCGCAGTTAGCTGAGGCTGGGATAATGATGAATCGGATGATGAATCGGACGCTACATGGCATTATCCCAGTCGCTAAACAGATTCTGCTTGATAAATGTGTAATTGCGTGCCGTGTCCGGCGCTCACCAGTCGCTACCTGTCGCTACCTCTCATTAACCAGTCACTACCTGACGCTATCCTTTCTTAAATAAGGCCCTAAGTCTTATTAACACAAACTGTCAGATATCCTAATAGCAATATATTGTCAAGTTACATTACATTTTAGCAGAGCATTTCCTCCCAGATAATTCTCAAACAGTGGGCCTAATTCTTCAGTCAGCATCTCATTTAACGTGTGGTTTGATGCTGCATTACTCATTTCTTGTAAGAGCTGAAATATTCCCTGTCTAGTGCTACTTATTTAACAGCGCAGCAATGTTATGGTTTGGCCCCTGTCCTGTTCAGAAATCTATTTCATATGCATTTATCTCATGAAAACACATGAGCAAATTTTGTGGCTGGATAGAATAGTCTAAACAAAGTCCATAATCTTGGGATGTGTCACTCAATCGCTTCTACATTTACCATGAGGCTTGCACTTTCTCCTGCAGAGACAACTTCAGTCCATCAACATCATTAGACATGACTTAAAAATAAACTGGCAAAAGGAATGAAAGCAAGTGTAAGGGATGGGTTTAGCATTTGTTCACCTTACCCCTACTGCCATGTGATATATAACCTAAAAGAATCCCTTGTTTTGTTTGTTACTTAAAGTGGACCAAAACCCATCTTGGAGTTTATGAGACTCCAGGACAGGCATACTTGCTCCTCCCTGGGGCATCCAGATGAGGGATGTCCCACTGTGTAAAATCACCAAGGTAACCCGGAAACTCTTTTTTTCCCGGTCCAACGGCGCATGCACAAACAGTGGCCGCATCCCCGCTATCCCTTTAGCAGGGTGCGTGTCTGCGCCAGGCATTTGTGAATGGCTTGTGCGGGCACACTCCCTGTTAAAAGGTAGCGGGGGATGTGGCTGCTAGCGCACTCGGATCTGGCCGCCTTAGCAGATCTCTTGGACGAAGGGGCGGGAGCAGATCCAAGCGCTGACTGGACGAGATGCTGCGCATGCGTCATACAGCATGCCCAACCAGCCTTTCGTTTGTAGCACGTTTTACACCTAGTGCTAAATCACCCCTACAATTTAAAGCAGAACAGAACTCTGGTTTGTTTACTTTCCCAGGTTTCCCTAGGGCATCCCAAATTGGTGTGGGACCAGCCCAAATGGCCCAAACTGCTTACATCCACTTGATCCAATGGTGCATGTGTGGCCTTCCATCCATTCAAAGCCACTTGCTGTGATGATGTAAAGCGGCTTTGATTGGGATCAATGGGGGGCGCGCACTCCCACATCTCCCATGTGTCCGGCCAGCTCACGCTCCAGCCCCAGTCTATATGAATGGCTTGGGCAGGAGCACTCACACAACGCTAGGGATGCAAGGGATGCGGAAACGCTCCCCATTGTTGACAATCAGAGCTATTTCCCACATCACGTCATGATTGGATGGGAGCCAGTTGGACCGGGAACGGTGAGTGAGGTGGTACTGAATCGAGCCCTATGAACCCATTAGGGAGTTCCCCTTCTCTCCCTGATGCACGTAATGTAGGTACACTTACACAATAACTACATTAATATCTGTTAGCTTGGCTGGACCTCGCTGCCTCAGTGTGTGTCTGCCAATAACAAATGATTTTATATTATACTTTGTTTTGTAATTAGCAGATAAAAAGGTTGTATTTCTGCAGGTAAATGCACTCAGTGAATTTATGTTTTCCAGACACAATGTTTACTTAAGATAAACTTTAGACTTTCCTACTCGCAGCAGTCTTAACATAATCCTTTGGTTTTGAAAATCTTAATGACAGCTGGACTTTAGCTGTCTAGAAATTATACAAGCATAGTAAAGCAAGCTACAAAAGGCTGAGTACGCAAGAAAAATAATGATGTCAACACTAGTACTGCACTCTTTGCCATAGTTCCAAAGCTCCTGACTCATTGCTGGTTTGAGCATGGCTGTATAATGAATAGTCTGTAATCGCACATGGATATTTAAGACCATCTGCAGGGGATCCAGTAACAGATGCACACTGCAGCACCACATGTTACCTACTGGTGAGGGTTCAGTGGCTGCAGTCATGTGCAATCGTTGCCATGTTTCTGTTGAGCTCTCTGAGTAAAAAGCTCTTTAGTTTGGGGGTTACAAGTGGAGGCAGGCAATTGGCTAGCTTTGAAATGGGACCCTCCCTGGTAAGTCCAGTCAAAAAATAACTCTAACTCCTCTTTCTCCTCTTTCTTCTAAATATGGTGCTCCGTTGTCCAGCCGTCACAGAGAAGCACAAATACCTGACCCATACCTGACCCATACTCCTCCCCTTTAATTCATGTTCCATATGACCGACACATATTGGGCAGGAACATACATAAGCTTCACAGGGCTCCATCGCAAAATTCATAGTGGATCTCATGAGGCAGTAGCATGAATTCCCCAGGTCCAAGACACCCCACATTTCTTCTCCAATGAGGCTATCCCAGCCGCTCTAGTCCCTGTTGCTCTCCAGGCTACATAACCAAATGCAATGCTCCTTCGCCTCCTGGAACTGGAAGGGCACATTCCTGGTAGCAGAAGGTAGAATCAGCAAGTTACCTGACCCTGAGTCATGTCAAGAAACTGCTCTGTGCTGATGACCTCCTGCCCACTGGTGTGACTAAACCCAGAGTGGTGTCTCACACAAAGCCCGATAGGGGGCCCCCTTCTGCCATAGGTTTGGTAGCAGTTTCCTTTTCTGCTTCTATAGTAGGTACACCCCTGCTACTGGGTTCTCCTGGAGACTTTACACGTGATAATATGCCCGCTGGATTGGCTGCTCATGGCCACTTGACCAGTAGCTGTGGGAGGTAAATGTGGGCTGCCTGGTCTCTGTACTTTCCTGTGGAGAGGTGTATACAGTAGTGCATCCAAATCTGTACACTCCCCCCTCCACATTCTGCAAGTGTAGAAATAAAAATGACTGGACTGCCTCTTTAAGTGTTTAAGGAAAGTAAAATGGCTTACAATAATGCATTATTGCCCAAAAATCAGCAAAACTGGATAGAAACAAGGCATAGGGCAAGCTAGGTGTACCATGACCTCGCACACCTGTGTTTAATGAATTAGAGAATAAGATAAGAGGAGATTGTAGCTGTAACTGAAAATGTTGGTTAAGGCATGCAGAGTTCATGCCTATGTGTGAAAACAGTTCAGAGGTCATAGCAGGCAAAAAAAAAATCAGGAAAAAAATCAGAATATACTCAGAACTTGAAGAAACCATTATGGAAAGCCCCCGGGAACGAGCATTAAAAAATATGGGGGGGGGGGGGGGCTTTTGTAATTAATCTCAATAATTTCAATAAAGATATCCTTTAGATTGTGAGCCCTCCAGGACAGGGCCCTCTCTCCTTGTGTGTATTTTGTGCATTTGTGCATTTCTGTCACATATGACCCATAATGCTTATGTATTTTAAGTGAGTTGTTTGACCCTGTTTGTAATTACACATTGTATAGTGCCATGGAAGGTGAGGGTGTTTTATAAATAAACAATAATAGGATTACAAAAAGAGAAGAAATAAAGGAAAGTGCAATATGTGACTAAATAAACCTTTTTATTAAGGTTTATTTAAGAGAATTTCAGAGGCTTGATAAAGAGCCTTGATAAATTAATGTAATAGCTAGGGATGAGTGAATCCCCTAATGTTTGAGTTCAGCAAGTCCGAAATCCGGTCCCTATTGAAATCAATGGGGACCCGAACTTTGGGGGGCACAAAAAATTGTGATGGTGGGTGTGGCGAGGGAGGGCACGGAGTGTATAGCAGGAAGCTACTCACCTGATCCCCACAAAACCGGTTCTGTAGGCGGTGGTGTTCAGTTGAAATTGTTCATGGCAGGGGCCACAGAAAGATGGCCGCCGCTCACATGAGTGAAGATATTCCTAGTAACTGGATGGCCTATTGTCTGCTGCTATCGTGGGAATGTGAAAGGGTATTTTGCACAATTTTCAGACAACCCAGAGAATTTTATATTTACAAGGATGTCAGGTTTGGGGCATAGGTTCACTTTAAGAAAAGGCATTTTAGAGAGAATATCTGTAGAGACCCCCAAGTATGCAATCTGTGATTGAGCCAAAGCACAATGAGCATCTATATACTGCTACATATTCCCACACTTGTTGCTAGTAATATGCGTAGGTTTGTTTACATGTGCAATGTTCTGGCGAATCACATACTCAGCAGTCCTGTAGAATCATTCCAGTACTTGAAGGTGGAGGAATTACGTTATGTTACATATAATACAATATAATAAGACTACCCACATATTTTAAGAGGTTTTCCACAAAGCCAAAAACACATACATGTGCCTTACAAGAAATGACAAAGATGAATATCTCTTTGTCATGTTATGATGAGAAACCGAGGTAATGCGGCTGAGATTTAATGATGTTTGTCCAAGTACAAATGTATGTAAGCATTCACAGAAACCACAGACACAGCATTGGAACTCTCATAAGCTGCCATATAGCCAAGCAGCAACTTGTTTGTGTGTCTCCCACCTCCTACCCATTCAAGGAAATTGACTTTCTTCTGCTCTTTTTCTACTATAAACTGCAGAAGAGAGTCTTGACAATGACGAGTGAAGCCAATGTGTGCCGATTACACCGTTCACTTTGTTGTATTATGCCGGAAGCTGTATATGCATACTTTACGGTAAGCTGTGTCACAAAATTACTGTATATGATACATGTGAGTTTTCTAACAGCGGTAAATGATGTGCACTGAAAGATAGGGAGATAAAAAGATCGGTAACTCAAGAGCATCTTTATTTCAGCAAACATGATGTCAGCAACATGACGTTGTGGGCCTAGTATGAAATCATAGATTACCTGTTACATCTTTCTTTATATCAGTTTGTACTTAAACTGATATAATAATAGAAATAAATAGCGCACTGAATAATACTTTTGATGAGCGCTTATTATATTATATCAAAAGATAAAAATACACAACAGTAATTAGCCCATGTGGCCAGTAGAATTTCACATCATACAATATCACATATGTAAAATGAAGAGCAATTCTGTACACACAATTATGCCCATAAGTCTGGTCTTATCAAAAGTTCCACAAATAGATTGATAAACTGCAGTACAATCAATGTCTTCCTGTTTTGCAGTTCAGTAATACTATACAGTCTTCTTGTGTTGGGAGTTCCCCCAGTGGTCTCTTCCATCTTAGAGGCCACACTGAAAATGTTGTTAGGTAAGAATGTGTGTGAATGGTGTTGAATTAGGCCTTGAATTAGAGTTGCTACTACTGGATGTTTAGACACAAATTGAATATTATGTGAATATCATGTGAGTATTAAAACATGGGGGTCGATTTAGAGCCTGGTGAGAAAATTCCCATTTTTTAGGAGAGAAAACTGCAACCTACTTAAATTTTCACATGGAAATCTGAATCGGCAGACAATCGGTAGACAATGAAAGTGAATGGCAAATTTCTCTACTAAAAAGTGATTTTTCTCATCTGGCTCTGAATCAACCCCATGGTATAGTAACATATCAGGCTGCTTGATCATTTTTGGGGGCCTTAAAGAAGGTGTATCATTAAATTGTGCAATGTTTAAAATCCATATAAACCCTTCGACTAATGAGAGGATAAAGCTCTCGCTTGTGTGGCTTATGTTTTTCTCCAAGGGAGACAGATTTGATTGTATCAGGGGGGCAAAACCTGCCCCTTCCACTATTTCCTCTTCCTTCCAACTGGTCCTTCAAGGCCAAGATGGTACAAAGGAAGTAAATTTGTGAATTTAACATTTGAACATTTAGGAACTGATGTTGAATATGAGTGCAAAGTATATGTTAATAATATAGGTTTGTATTTTACATCATTTGGTCCATTTTGTATAAACATTGTAACAGTGATGGTGGTTTATGTTTTGTTAGCTATTTAAAGTGGCCCACGCCGATCAGCCTGGGAATTTGTGAATGAGCGTCACGGGCACGCTGGCCATTCACAAATGAATGGCCCGCAAGGGCATGCTTCCTATTAGAGGGAAGCAGTGGATGCGGCCGTGAGCATGCTCACAGCCACTGACCTTAGATGAAGGCGTAGACGATGTGATGTCAGCGGCCCCAAGCGCGCTGATAGGACAACCGGCTGTGCATGCGTCGTAGGACCGGGAAGAGATGAGTTGGCATCGACGATCTGGGGGGTTTTACACAGCGGGGCACCCCCGATCGGGTGCTCCAGGGGAAAGGACCAAGACCCAGTATAGTCAAAATCTTGGGTTTTGGTCCACTTTAAGTGTATCAATAGTTCTTAGTGCATATCTGTTTTACTTTTTTTGAAGGAAACATTTTACATTGGAGGCTTGATTGTGAACGACAATGAAGAAAATTCATCTCTCACATTAACTTTAGTCTCAACCATAAAGAAATGTACTTAATTAAATAGGAGACACCAATGTGTAAGCAATGACATTCAGATTTCAGTGGTTTCGCTGTCATATTATAGTGTTAGCTTTCGGTTAAAAATAAGGCATCTTTTAAATGAATACTCATCCTCAAGCAAAACCAAATATGTCTGTTTACTGTAAATGCTGCTTGAAGAGAAAACCACTGTAACTACTGCTAATCTGCATTAAACCTTTTCACAATTATTACTTGCCGGATGAGTTCTGCCTCATGTAAAGCCTAAAAAGGTCAAAAATACAAAAAAGCAATGCCAAAATAATTACCATGCTCTTTTCAATGTTCTAGTTTTTCCAACCAGTGATTCTAGTACCATTATTCCCCCATTGGTACCCACTGTCACCAGCATGGGAGAAGTAGGGGGTGGTATCAAGCACTGCTGACCAGTTGTTGGATGAATCTCCAATAGGCGCCACAGTTCCCCCAGCCATGCCAGTATCCCAAGATGCTGCGCACTGGTGCTCATCCAATAGGCTAATTATTTTAGAAGCAAGTTTGACTTCAGCTGTGCTATGTCAAAGTCTGACTCCTGGTATTACGGGCTGTATCTGACGGTGGTAGATATGGTGACAAATAAGGTGTTTTTTACATAGTGGTCATGCCCCCTCTCCCTTATGTGATGGTGCTGCGTTGGTGATTTGCTCCTCATTCTCTGTCTCTGCCACTGAGCCCTCAAATTCAGCTGGGAACTGCACCAATAGTGCGTCCACCAGAGTGTGTTTTTACTCCCTCAACTCTCTATCCCATTTCAGTGGTAGAATCAAGGAGGTTATGTCATCCTTATAGCGGGGACCCAACAGGGTGGCCACCCAGTAATTGGCACTGGTGACTGCGCGGTCGTTCCACAGGCAATGTAGCATGCATTGGCTCATGCAAGCCAGGCTGCCCTGAGCCAAGGAGAAGCTATCAGATGCCTCCACCCTGCTGTCAAAAAAAGTCCTCCTCCCACTCTGAATACTCACTCACTCTGCTGTTCACACACCCTTTCCAGAATATACAAACTTGAATTCCACTTGGTTGGCAAGTCACATATGAGGCGGTGGGTGGGAAGGCAAGCAGCATCAGGGTGGGAACACAAGCAGCATCAGGGTGGTTGGCAAGTCACATATGAGGCAGTGGGTGGGAAGGCAAGCAGCATCAGGGTGGGAACACAAAAAGTGCATGCACATGCCACACACTTTATGCAGCAGCTCTGGCATGTCTAGATAATGGGCCAGGAAGCTCTGCATCACCAAGTTAAGCCCATGCTCCAGGCAAGGGATGTGCATCAACACGGCTTGGCCCAAGGTTACGCACATTGTCACAAACCACCTTGATAGGCTGCAGGTGCAACGGCAGCAACCACTCATCCTGGTCCACCAGTGTTGGGTCTTTTGCCCAGACAGATAAGTTTTAGCACCCCATGCTGCCGTTTCCCGATGGCTGTGCTCGAATTGGGGGAAGACAGCTGGCCTTGTTGTTAAGGAGGCAGTGGTAGAGGCAACCAAAGAATCAGAGGGTGCCTCAGGTGTCTGCATGTTTTTTAGGTGTTGCTGCCTTTGCAGCTCAAGTTTGGATTGCGGGTGCCCGGTCATGGACATGGGGCTCAATTCAGAGGCACAATCGTCTGGACTTTCGTAGCTGTCTGTGAAAGTTTTTGTGTGTTTGTCCTTTTTTATGTTTTTTCGTTCATTTTTCATTTGCACGAACGTTCGGACTAATGCATATATGTGCTTTCGAGGAACGAAAGCAAATCGGATCATTTGCGTTAGTTCTGATCATTTTCCCATCAAAATCTGATATTTTGCGTTCGTTCAGATAACTTACGTGATTGGGATGGGCTTGCGTCTCATTCAGAGAGCTGATTGCCGAGGGACCACCACCCTATAAAACCGTTTCATTTGCGATCCCCTTACGGGACCATTTTGACCTCGAATAGCCTTATTATGAACCAGTCTAGTGCCTTTGTGGAGCATGAGGAACTCCAGCTAATGGGCATAGAAATTGTCCGGAGGGCCGAGACCAGATTGCACCGGCGACGCATGCATATCGATGGCATGCATGGCGTTTAGCTGTTCAAGCTGACCAGACTTAATCGCGCTTCCCTCCATAAATTGTATAGTGAGCTGCGGCCATGGTTAGCCCGCACCACAAGGAAGGGGCAAGCAATTTCAGGTATGACCAAGATGCTTTGCTGCCTGCAATTTTTGGCGAACGGCTTGTTTCAGAGGCTGGGTGCCCTCTCGGTGGGGATCTCCCAGCCTACGCTGAGCCGCACGCTATCTAAGTTTTTAGAAGGCATGGCTACCATTAGTCAGAAATATATATTTTTTCCTGATGACATGGTAGCCTGGAACGCGCTTAAGCTGGCATTTTATAATATCGCCGACATGCCCAACGTCATGGGTGCCATTGATTGCACCCACGTTGCCTTGGTGCCTCCGGCAGCCGACTAGTACATCTATAGGCAAGTTTTATATGTTTTTTTTATATTGTTGTCATAAATGGTATTTTAAATTTATCTTAATCCCTCCTTGTAAAATCCCTCCTTGTAACTAGTCCCTGTGAAATAGCTGACTCTGTATATCTCTTAATACATCCTTGTAAAATCCCTCCTTGTAACTAGTCCCTGTGAAATAGCTGACTCTGTATATCTCTTAATACCTCCTTGTAACTAGTCCCTGTGAAATAGCTGACTCTGTATGTCTCTTAATACCTCCTTGTAAAATCCCTCCTTGTAACTAGTCCCTGTGAAATAGCTGACTCTGTATATCTCTTAATACCTCCTTGTAAAATCCCTCCTTGTAACTAGTCCCTGTGAAATAGCTGACTTTGTATATCTCTTAATACCTCCTTGTAAAATCCCTCCTTGTAACTAGTCCTAGTGAAATAGCTGACTTTGTATATCTCTTAATACCTCCTTGTAAAATCCCTCCTTGTAACTAGTCCCTGTGAAATAGCTGACTCTGTATATCTCTTAATACCCACTTGTAAAATCCCTCCTTGTAACTAGTCCCTGTGAAATAGCTGACTCTATATATCTCTTAATACCTCCTTGTAAAATCCCTCCTTGTAACTAGTCCCTGTGAAATAGCTGACTCTGTATATCTCTTAATACCTCCTTGTAAAATCCCTCCTTGTAACTCGTCCCTGTGAAATAGCTGACTCTGTATATCTCTTAATACCTCCTTGTAAAATCCCTCCTTGTAACTAGTCCCTGTGAAATAGCTGACTCTGTATATCTCTTAAACCCTCCTTGTAAAATCCCGCCTTGTAACTAGTCCCTGTAAAACATTGGACCGTATTTAGCTTATACAAAGTTTTTCATGTCGCCCAAAGGAAAACATTTTCATGTGGTCCTTTAATAGGCAATTTAAAGTTAATCTTTACTTGATGCAACATACCTCTCCTTTTTTGGGGTGAAAAATACTTATGTACTTAGTTATTGTTATTTGTATTGCCCAACATGTTTTTTGGAGGGTGTTAGGAGTTTGAGTAGTTTACCTTGCCAGGAACCACAAAATGGGCCACTCCCTGAATGTCCAAACAGTGATGTCCCCGGACATGCGGTTCCTTAGCGTCCTCGCCGGGTTTCCAGGCTCATCTCATGACGCGTACATCTTGCGACGATCTGGATTGTACCGTCGGTTTGAGTCTGGAGAATTCTCAGGTGGATGGCTCCTTGGTAAGTTGACGCAAATAACGTCATTCACTTTTCAATGCATGCCTATAAATATAGTTTATGACCCATGTCTGAACCTATGGCTGTTTTTACCCCTTGATTACATGTTAAACCGGACCTTAACCATTATATTTAGCAAACTACAAACCCTTTACAAATGTTTGACCAGCATTTCAAAATTAGAAATGTCAACTTTCTAGTAAATTACTTATTATTCTTCCCCACACTCCGCTGCAATTCTGTTCTTGCCTTTATGATAGGGTCTGCGCCATCTTTGCTTAGAAGCATGACACTTACTGAGTAGAGGAGAGCGGGATAAAGTGCAGGGGGGCGGGTTAGAGGTGTGCTTGCCTCAGACAAAGCAGATCTGGGTTCCTGAAAAGGTAAGACATCCAAGAATGCTAAGCAGCACAGTCCTAAACCAATATCTGTTAGCAGTCTGCCTGATTTGCCCTCATCTGCCATCTTGGAAGTTTTAATGGTCCGAACATGCATTACATGGTATTAGGCTGTTTTTCAATCAGAGCAATATGTATGTTCAGGGTGTCTCTCAAATATTACATAGCCTCTTAGTCATGGTGATGGCCCTTTTTTTGTTAACATTTTTGGAGTAATGTGGACTTAAACCGGACCTTCAGCGTGATTTAATGAAAAGCCCAAACTCTTAAAAAACGATTCCCCAGCATCTAAAATTAATATATTTTACGTTTTTAGTCACTAACTTATTATTCTTTCCCCCAATGGGCTGCAACTCTGTTCAGGAATTTAGGATACGGGCGCCGCCATCCTGACTCAGAAGCATCACACTTACTGAGGAGAGGAGAGTGGGATAAGGTACAGGGGGGTGGGTTATAGCTGTGCTTTGCTCAGACACAGCAGAGCTGGGGTCAGGTAAAGGTCAGCAGTCCCAGAATGCAGAGCAGCACAGTCAGGATGCACTTCCTGTTTGCAGGCTGCCTGATAAGATGGCGGCTTCCATAAGCCGCCATCTTAGATGTTTAAAGGCTCATAACATGCAGTAGATGCAGGTAGGATGATTTTTAATGTGGACAATCTGTATGTACAGGGTGTGGGAAACATATAAGATAGACTCTTATTCAGAGTGAAGGACCGCTTTAATGTTATTTTTGTCTTATTTTTTCAGGGGATTCCAGCTATCCACTGCTTCCCTGGCTGCTGATGCCCGTCCTTCGGCCACAGAATGCACCACAGGACGTCTACAATCGGGCCCACAGGAAGACCAGGGCCGTGGTGGAGAGAGCGTTTGGGCTGTTAAAAACCCGCTTTCGTTGTTTGGACCATACCAGGGGGGCACTACAGTATGACCCCAAGAAGGTCATAGATATAATTCTTGCATGTTGTGTGTTACATAACTTTGCCATAATGCAGCGTTTCCCCCGGTATTTGGATCTGCCCCCATCTCCACCCTGCCAGGACCCAGATGAACAATACCGTGGCACACCTAGTGCCTCTGGCCAAGCAGTTCGGGTCAATTTGATTTCGACACATTTTTCTTAATTTTTTTGTCCTGTGTTTGTTTTGTGTATGTAATGTTTTTGTTTGACTATAATTTTGATTTGTGAATCTGGAAGTTTTTGTTTGGTTAACAACTAGTAATGATTTAATTAATTTTGGGCCTGTTGTTTTTGGAAATTCATTCAAAAAGCTAAAATTCAACAAAACATTAATGCATCAATGTAGTCAACAACAGGTAAAGTCACATTCAATATATTTACTAAAAATATGTACATTTGTAGTTTAAGGGCATTTGCATACTTCATGTACATACATAGGACCACATAAATATAAAAATTGTTGGCAAATCATGCCACCTAGCAATTGGACGCATCCAGGACTTTAAAAGTAATGCACTCCATGGCGAAGTTTTTTTTCAAAAAAAAAAAAAGACATACTGAGCAAGCATTTGCATGTCAATATTGGGCCAGTAATACACCTTCTCCTGCTTGGTTACATTTGCCACAGGCACAGGTGTAAAGCGGCCATACCTATGCCACATCTACGCCTGTAAGTCAGTGGCCCACCCAAAAAAGAAGCCCCAGTCCAAATCCAAGTCCAGTACAATCTCTGCCAGGGTTCAAGGTATTAGTTTGCCAGCCCAGGATGTCCCCCAATCATGCCTACAAACAGGATGAGCCAGAAGCAATGTAATTAGGCCAAAGCCTGCAGCGCAACAGCTTGAGTGGCAGGTTCAGTGAGGCTTGAGCTCTGGCATTGGCTAGTGGGCTATCTCAGCACTCTAATGAGCTATATGGCCGCAAATCCAAAGCATACAAGCAAAGCCATACCAAAAGGCTATATTGGTAGGGCTCACCAGACAGGTCAATACAGTGGGGATGTAGAGCAAAGATGTGTAGCAGATACAGGGCAAATAGGGGTTAAAATGGTTGATGCCCATAAAACCCTGGTTGTGGGCCTTGGAGGTGGCCCATTACCTGGGCATGTGTGGCATTCATAATCTGTTGCAACATGTTTATATTGGTTGTTCGAACTTTATCCAGCATGCACTGAAATTACTACTTAAGGTGGCCATGTTGGTGTTGCTAGTTCGAACGTCATCCAGCATGCACTGAAATTACTACTTAAGGTGGCCATGTGGGTGTTGCTAGTTTGAACTTCATCCAGCATGGAACTAAAATTACTACTTAAGGTGGCCATGTGGGTGTTGCTAGTTCGAACTTCCTCAAGCATGTATGTGAAATTATTAGATAAGGTCACCATGTGGCTGTTGGTCGACCTAAATTCTGTCAGCATGGTGTTTAAGGTATTATTTAAGGTCTCTGTGCATTAAGCTGCTCGTTGTTTCTTTGATTTTGTTGGCGAAATAAACGCCTCTCATGGTGCCATGCTGACTCCATGATCGGCACGCGCCTCCCTTGGGAAACTGGGCGACGTTGCTGACTACGCCTCCCAATTCCCCGGGTTGGGGCGCGTGCAGATGATGGTCCTCTAGTTCGACCACCAGCCACAGATGTGCTTGGCAAATCCTCTGCAGCAGACCTACCACTGGGGACTGTAGGCTCAGTCTCTGCATGCTGCCCACGATGGGCTGGCAGCATGTGACCTGCTTCACTCTGCTGCAGAGGATTTGGTGTAGAAACATGTTGGAACAGTTGCAGATCATGTTCCAGGGGGGTCTGTTCTGAAGGTCCCATCAAGGTTCCATCCTCCTCCAGCTCCTGGATTTCCTCCATCAGTGTGTGGGTCTGTTGGGACATGTGAAAAAAAAGGTTCAGTTTGGGCCCTAAATATTTTTGTACTGCAAATTATTCATGTAAATGCACATGCATCAGCAGATTCAGAAAAATACACTTACCGTATATATAGGATCCTGGCTTCTAGGCAGCACGGAAGTTGACGGCGTGGTCAAACTTGCTGAGGCTTCCACACTAACTGAGGGATGATGCTGGGCTGTATTGTTTACAAAAAGGCATGTAAACACACAAATATGCATTGGTGATCTATGCTTCACTAAAACACGTGGCCAAGCAGGAATGGCAACTCCCTGAACAGTCTAAGTTGGCCTTCACTATGAATGTCATTATCTGTTAGATGTATTAATCAACATGTACATACACATTGGTCACCTTAAATAAAATAAACATGCATGTACTGGCTGTTATGAGGCTTCACACATCCCTAAAGGGCCATTAGGGGCCCACACTCAGCTTGAAAATAGCATTTGGCTTAAGAATATGCTGGTTGGCATTCTTCCTAGGTAGACCTTTCCCTGACCCCAGATCAAGTATTTGAGACCAAAGCACAGCTCAAACCCAAGTGGCCTAAACACAAAGATGGAAGTGTTGGATCTGATTGACTAAAATTACATAACAGGCAGTCCTTTGCTAATGTAAAGACTTTTATAGTGTCCATAAATACTCTCCAAGGTCATGTATGGCCAAGCAAATTAGAAAATTAACATTCCACAGACATTACACACCCTGCTAAAACTGTAACCTCCACTACAAGGCACTCCCTAGGCATGTGTTCATATATGTCTTTGAGCCTCATTTTACACTTTGAAAACATTTCACATACACACTAACATTACTAACCTGCAGGAATAGTAGGGATGTCCATGTCCCGTCGCCCCGAGTGTCCCTCTAAGGCCACGGGATGTATCAGGCCCAGCATCATCTCCTCAACTCGGGTAAATTGTAATTTAGTGGGGAAGCCTCCGCCAGTTTGTAAGCTGAAAATGATAGTTTGGCAAATGTAGGAAAATGGGGACAAAACAAGAAGCAGACAAATCCACAAAGCAGATATGTACCTGTAATTTCGCCATTTATTTTCTTTCTTCCGTGCTGCATACTTCAGGTCCGATATTGCCATAATTAAGAGACTCTCAAAGAGAATGAGCTGTGTGTCCAGGACACTTTAAATCCTAATGCCTGGTTATGACGCTTACACATTCGCGTACGCGGGCGTACGGCCGTTCGTCCGGCCGGGCGGAACCCGGAAACCGCTGGGTCATTACTTGCTGCAGACAAGAAGAAAGATGGTGCCCACGATCTTCACCAGCCAACAAGAAGAGCTGAATATGCTTGTATTTTAATGCCTTTGATTTGCCATCTAAATGCATGCCTAGCATTTAAGGAAGCGCAGGAAGAAACGGTTTGGTTTAAAAGTGTATAAAACTCTGTGCCAAACAGAAGTTAGGGCCCACATGTGCGAACCAAGTCAATTACATCTAGAAGGATAGTTTTAGCCTAGAAATGTGTCTGGTAATGTCATTTAGTCAAATGATCGATTTGGGCAGCACTGTGTTAGCCAGGACCTCGGAGGAGAGAGATTTAGGGGTACTGATTACTGATAGCTGCAAGATGAGTGGACAGTGTAGCCAGGCAGTGGGAAAAGCAAGCAGGATGCTCGGCTGCATAGCTCGAGGCATCACCAGTAGGAAGAGGGAGGTTGTGATGCCGCTGTATAGAGCCCTGGTAAGGCCACACCTAGAATACTGTGTGCAGTTCTGGAGACCTTACCTGCAAAAAGACATTATTCAAATAGAACGTGTCCAAAGGCGGGCAACAAAAATGGTGGAAGGACTTGAACTTAAAACTTATCAGGATAGACTTAAAGAACTTAATTTGTACAGTCTGGAGGAAAGAAGGGAGAGGGGGGACATGATTGAGACCTTTAAATATGTGAAAGGATTAAATAAGGTTCAGGAGGGAAGTGTTTTTAAGAAGAAGCTTAATGATAGAACAAGGGGACTAAACCTGAAGCTAGTCGGGGGGAAGATCAGGAGCAATGTTAGAAAATATTATTTTACAGAAAGAGTAGTAGATGCTTGGAACAAACTTCCAGCAGAGGTAGTTGAAAACTCAACAGTCACTGAATTTAAACATGCCTGGGATAAGCACACATCTATCCTAAGATAAAGAGTACATACATTATACACATAAGGGCAGACTAGATGGACCGTATGGTCTCCTTCTGCCGTCAACCTTCTATGTTTCTATGTTTCTATGATTTGTGACAGATATTTGTATGCAGTTTGATCTAAATCCTATGTTTATTTTGTGTTTTGTAGACGATGTTTGAGCGCAGGTACGACTACCTGCCCAACTCATTTGCGAAGAGGACCGTCGCCCTGGAGATCGTTTCCAAGATTCAACACCAGACTGACACCACCTTCACCCACACGCAGATCATGCAGCATTGGTCGGACCTGAAACGGCTGCACATGCCCCGGGTGCGGTGATTTTTCGGACTCCATTTCACAAGTAAGTACATAGCGATTGCATGCTAGATGTAAGTAATACAGAAGGTAGACCTTTTTTTAAAAATGCTTTTCTTTTCTAGTGCTGGAAATGGAGTACCGAATCCGACGCACCCGGAGGTGCACAGGCCGACCAGTGCTGCATGAATCTGAAGCTGGAAGTGAAGGGGGTGGATCTCCAGGGTGACGGTCCTACCCCTCCTCTGTAGGGGCCTCCGACCAGCCCCTGGACCTTTCTACAGAGGAGGGGCGGCACCGGCGTGGGCAGGTCGTACCAAGCGACGGAGCCGGTAGCCTCTGGTATGTGACTCTTCATGTAACCGCACACACATACATGCTATTTCAAACAAAGCTGATTCCCTTAATCTCTTTTTCTAGATTTTGATGTAGTGGGTGAAGAATCTGTGGAGTCTGCGGGAGATCAGGCCCAGGAGGCACATGGAGAAGGTGGGTGATGTCACACACACATTGAAATTGTCATTTGCTTACTGTTGACTAAGACATTAGAAGTGACCCTATTTGCCATGTCTCTACAGCCTCAACTTCCCCAGCAGTGGCAGGGCCCAGAACCCAGGGTGGTCCCCGACACAGACGTCAGCCACCAACGAAGTTGTAATGTCATTCTTTGGAGTATGTGGTAATTGACATGATCACCAAGATACCTAAAGCCATAGTCAATTGCATTAGCATAATGACATATGGCCCCTTTCTTAGATTAATTACTTAGCATAATGACATAGGCCCACTTCCTTAGATTAATTACTTTGCATAATGACATATGGCCACTTCCTTAGATTAATTACTTAGCATAATGAGTAATGACATATGCCCACTTCCTTAGATTAGTTACTTTGCATAATGACATATGTCGTCATGAGTTAGGTTGCCAACTAAAAAACATTCCATCCACAGGTGAGAAACATGTATTTGTCTAAAAATAATGTTTGTTTCTTTTTTATACAGGGACCACATGTGCAAGAGTTGAAGCAATGAATCAAAGGGTCCTTCAGTTGGTGGCCGACATACAGGAGCTGCGTGACTCGTTGGGGACCACAGAAGAAGACTAGTGTTCTGGGTCCTGCCATTATTTTGTACATAGTCTTAAATTGTATTTCTTAACACATTTTAAATTTTAAAAAATGTAACTGTTTTTACCCAAAAATTTTTAAACATTTCTACATTTTGAGATCATTTTTTCAACAAAAAAAAGGCAGAAAAAAATGGTATTTAAGATTAAAAAAAATAAAAATCAGTGTCATTTTATTTTACAAATACATTAACACCAAACGAATGGTGGAAATAATATGTAGAGATGAAGATTCACATAACCGCGAAGTGGTTTGGGTAAGTTTTAAGGGTGAAAAATGGAAGAAGAACCTAACCGCAAAGTGGTTTGGGTAAGTTTTAGGGGTGAAAAATGGAAGAAGAACCTAACCGCAAAGTGGTTTGGGTAAGTTTTAGGGGTGAAAAATGGAAGAAGAACCTAACTGCGAAGTGGTTTGGGTAAGTTTTAGGGGTGAAAAAAGAAAGAAAGCGCAAAGGGGTTTGGGTAAGTTTTAGGGGTCATAAATGGAAGATGTAGGAAAGTGCAAAGTGATTTAGCTAAGCATTGTAGCAGAAGTGAGTGACCCAAATATGTAGGCGAGCACTTTAATTAGTTAAGTTTGTAGTGCGCAGGCGTAAGATCGTAAGGATTTTCGTCTGGACAAATATTTATTGAAAAAGGAAATCAGAATCTAACGGGAAACATAAAGGATTCGTTGGAGGAGACGATGGGAAAAGGGCAAAAACGAAAGACGACGTTGTAACATGAGAAAAGAAAACGGAAAACTAACGCTGGAAAATTACATTCTCGTACTCGTACTCTGGCATACGAACGGACGAAGACTTTACAGAAGGCTTGCGAAGCATGCATAGAATCACTCGTATACTCATACGAGAGCGGGAATATTTAAAAAAAAAAACAGATCGACACAAAAGCGAAAGTCTTTTTTTGTCTCTCTGAATCAACCCTATGGTGCAAATATTATTAAGACTTTTCCCTTTGTTTCAAGAACTGGTGTCACAGTGTACAAATGACCTGTCATCTGTGCACTGCTTGAAAAAATGCCATACTGGGGACATCCTTTGGGTAAGTTTTAGGGGTGAAAAAAGAAAGAAAGCGCAAAGGGGTTTGGGTAAGTTTTAGGGGTCATAAATGGAAGATGTAGGAAAGTGCAAAGTGATTTAGCTAAGCATTGTAGCAGAAGTGAGTGACCCAAATATGTAGGCGAGCACTTTAATTAGTTAAGTTTGTAGTGCGCAGGCGTAAGATCGTAAGGATTTTCATCTGGACAAATATTTATTGAAAAAGGAAATCAGAATCTAACGGGAAACATAAAGGATTCGTTGGAGGAGACAATGGGAAAAGGGCAAAAACGAAAGCCGACGTAACATGAGAAAAGAAAACGGAAAACTAACGCTGGAAAATTACATTCTCGTACTCGTACTCTGGCATACGAACGGACGAAGACTTTACAGAAGGCTTGCGAAGCATGCATAGAATCACTCGTATACTCATACGAGAGCGGGAATATTTAAAAAAAAAAACAGATCGACACAAAAGCGAAAGTCTTTTTTTGTCTCTCTGAATCAACCCTATGGTGCAAATATTATTAAGACTTTTCCCTTTGTTTCAAGAACTGGTGTCACAGTGTACAAATGACCTGTCATCTGTGCACTGCTTGAAAAAATGCCATACTGGGGACATCCTTTGCCCCAACTTTGGCGTGCTCAGTTCCTTGTTCGTGGTAGGCAGTAGTAGCAATGGGCTGACCGCTGATGGTTTGCACCCTTCTTTTTCTTCTGCTGGCTGCCTGGGGCTGCATGATCACCACCTCTTACTCTGAACACTGCTGGCCTTCAGTCCATGTTGGGTCTCGGACTTCGACATCACCCCACGGGTTTGTCTTACACCCCCTCCTCCTCTCAGCCTCTACATTGCAGAAAGCTGTAGCAGTCGCCACTAGGGTCTTATCATCATGGCAGGTATCCTGCGATGGTCCGGTGCCACGTCCTCATCCTCCAACACAAGTTGGGCATCTAGAAACCCTAGGTCTGCAACTGGGGAAGGTGCAGGTGGATGGCCCATGGTATGTCAGCTATGAATGTCATCATAGAGCATTAGGGACTCCATGACCTAGGGCTGGGACACCCTTGATGATTTTAAGGGTGGTGAGGTGGAGGGCTCAGCACTTTTGCCAGAAGTGGAGTAAGTGGAAGACAATCCCATGGAACTGGTAGCACTACCTGCCATATAATCTATGACTGCCTCAACTTGTTCTGGCTTCAACACTCCGGCAGCGGTACTGCAAATCCTGGCGTCTGCTTGCACAAGAAAAAGGTGTAGCAAGTACAGATAAAACACATGCTCTCCCTGCAGCACCAGCTCCATCACCATCAGCGGCAGCAGCAACAGCACCACTGCCACGCCCCTGTCCCTTATTTCCTGCTTTCTGCATTGTTGGACACAGTGTATAGGCAGCCTGTTCCAGTAGGTAGAATGCAGGTGCCCAGAGGTGAGTACCTTTATCAAATGCCCAGTAAGTAGAATGCAGGCCCCGAGATGAGTAGTTTTATCAAACACCCAGTAAGTAGAATGCAGATGCCCACAGTTGTGTACTTTTATCAAACATGTATATAGAATGCAGGTGTCCAGAGGTGAGTACTTTTATCAAACACCCAGTAGGGAGAATGCAGGTGGGCAGAGGTGAACACTTTTATTAGCCACCTAGTAAGTACAATGCAGGTGTCCAAAGGTGTTTTTATTAAACACCCAGTAAGTTGAATGCAGGTGCCCAGAGTTGAGTTGTATTAAATGCCCAGGTGCAGGATAAAATGTGCCCCAGCAGTTGCCTGCCCTCAGAGTTCAATGAGGACAACAGGCAGATGTGCTGCTATGTCCCTCCAGCGTCCTGAAAAGGACAATAGTTTTTTCCCTTTTTTCAGCATATCCCTATCTTTCCCTCACTCCAGAAGCAACCTCTTTCTAACAAATCCAGCACTGGTGTGATGGAGGCCACGTGACCCCGCCTTTTATATAATGAGGTCACTTGTTCCTCTGGCCAATCAAATCCATGCCCAGTGTTTTCTTGATGTAAAAAGCTGAACCAGCTTCCCCGGTTCCGGGTTTTGCTGAATGCCAAACTTGGGCAAGAACTTCTTGCGGGTCAGACTTGCCAATTATTAATTCTAAATTCCCGATATGAATTCTGGTGCATATGGGGGCATTTTTTTTACATTTTAACGTTAACCATTCATTCACTACTCAGACTTATTTTTTTATTTATACTTGAAGTTTTCCAACTTTCTAAATAATTAAGGTTTTATCTTTTGCCATCACTTTTACTAGTATAAAAAGCACTAAAGTTGTTTAAAAGATCTGGTTTGAGATGAGGTATGTTGCTTGTGTACACAAAGCGGAAAAGTATTTGCAAAATGTACTTTTTGACCTGTCCTTCCTTTTTACTTTTGTCAGTTACTTTTCTTTTCTTTATTGCATACTTCCTTTATGTCTTGCAACATTCTTGGTGTTTTCTTTTGTACAAATGTCCTTATCTGTAGAAAGTTCATTTTTTTACATGGAAGTTATTTTTATATTAGATATACTTTTATGTTTTTATATTATACTTTGTATTAAGGGTTATTCTGCTTTTTATTCAAAAAGAGGCCAAACACAGGTGAGCTTGATTTATCAAGCGCCAGCGTCTGTTTATAACATATTTTTGCCTCAGCAGCACTCTGCGATTTAACAAAAACAAAATAGGCAGCACCAATGCGGCTGCTGCCCTTCATCTAATTTATCACTAGCATCATATAGTTCACAGTGCAGGACGCTCTTGGTTATGCTGCGCCTGTTTATAGTGGCACTGTAGGTTAGGATCCCATAGAGCACAATGGGCAGAACTGCATTGAAGTGTTTTATGCTTATGAATAATATTACACACATTAGATGTCGTCCAATATTTTTTTCTTTCAAAATAATTTTTCATGGCTTCTTTTGCTTACCAATGTGTAAATTGAGAAACAACAACTAAAATGCAGCATTGTAAATGTCCCCAGCAGTGATATTGTTTAACTGTGATTGTGAAATGCCCACCAGCGCCAATCTTTTCAGCATGCAAAAAGACATAAATACACTGTGCAGCGCCTAAAATATAGCAGTACAAAGTGGCGCTGTTAAAATTGAGTCCAGCAGGCGCTGACACAGGTCGGCCAATACCAAGTGCAACAATCAAAGCTAATTAGTTAGCATCCGGAGCTGTGATTTTCAGAGCCATTCTGTCAAAATAGCAGCAACAAAAAAGAAATAGATGCCGATGCTAAAAACAACTGCTAAATGGCGCCTAAAGGAGCACTATCGCGAAATTGTGTAATATTAAAAATCCATATAAACACTTTAGCTAATAAGGGGTGGGGTTGCTTATACACCTGAACTGAATAAAACTCCCGCTAAGCTTGCGGTTTTCTTCCCCTGGTAGGAATAAAATCCTGAGGTTACAGGTTTAGTCTATGAGGGGTGACAGAGTCTGTCACCCGAGATGTCCTCTTACTTCCATTAAAATAAAAAAAAACAAGCCTGGCTGGATATTTCTCGACACCGGGTGAATAAGTGACCCCTCCCCCTGCCATCCAGTATATTTATATGAATTTTTATAATTGGGCAATTTTTTCGCGGTAGTGCTCCTTTAAATAAGGCTTTTAGTTTCATAAATAAAATTATATGTATGGCAGAGCAAAGGGGACAAAACGGTCCATCAGCAATCGTGTTTGGTGCTCCCACTGGTTTATCATTTATCTTTGCAGAGGACTAGTGATAGATAAGACATGCACCCTCTTTATCCCTGATAGGGACATTCAAGGTCAGGCAGTTGGAGAACTCAATAAGCCAAGCAGCTTGTCAAATTGTAAACTGTGTAGACTGTATGGAGCAGATATGAAGTGAAAATAACCCAAAAATAGTGATGAAATCTGTCTTCTTCAGTTGGCTCAATTTCATCAGTTAGTTAACTTTTCCCATTGTATATAGAGTCCTAAATAAAAGCAAAACAAATATTTTAAAATATATTCGACTTCTTAACATAAAACAAGTTATCCGCCTACATAAGATTTGGCTTTTTCAAATCACTTCCCACAGCAACAACTGCCACATAAAATATCATTGAACATTTTTGAAGTTCTGCCTTTGTATTCTAGTTAATAATGTAAACTGGAGCTGACAGTTTAAAAGAACCTAAATAAAAAAAACAAGAGACTATGCCCACATGGCACTTTTGGGATCACCAACTGGCTGATCTCAAGAGTGGTAGGTAATGTGTGCCAACCGGATGCCCAGATGTCCAGGTCCATGATTAGTTTGGTGAGCTCCCACCACCAGCCTATCTGAATGGTAGGGACCAGGAGCACGTCACATCTACAGGGATACTATAGGTGTGGCCATCTGCGAACACAGCATTGTGGGAGCTGCGGGTAAAGGTTAGTTTACCGTGGCACCAGGGGTTTCACACAGCAGGGCATCCTGATTTAAGGTGTCATGGGGGCAGGCTAGAATTTCCATTTCCGGTACTAGTAGCTATATAAAGTGGTGGACATGGATATGAGCCCCAAGCCCAGCCTATAATTTGTCCCTGCCCCTCAGAGTAATACCATCTAGGATGCCCCGGCTGAAATATTTACCACTTCTGGGTTCCAACGTTGCTATCAAGCCTTGAGGTATGCACTTTTTTCTTAAATCTGCAGCACTGGAACACAGAAATCTGCTTAAAGGACCAAAAGTCTTTTTAGAATTTTGGACCACTTTAACTAAAATTTAGCAAGCCTGCAACAAGCAGCAAGCTTCTCTAAAATGTAGTTCATGAAAATGTACACGTCTGCTATGTGAGCCTCTAAAGTCTAATAGGTGTCAGCGCATTTACGGAAACCATTCTTTTTCAGAATTAGTAGGACTCGTACATTTTAACTTATACCAGTTGCATGAGAAGAAAGATTATCTGTTCAAAAGGCGTTTCTGCTTGTTTCATTAGTGCTGAATTTAAGTTTTAAGGTGGGAAGTGAAAGCATAAAGCACAAAACCACTGAGGCTCATGCACCAATAGAACATCATTCTGTGGTTTAAGCGAGAAACCTACAAGAAGCCAATTCAAAGTGAAAACTTCAAAATGTGCTTTTAAGACAACCTAAGTTTTAAAAGGTATTATTTCAAATAATGACAGCAATCTGTTTTGGGGCTATCACTTATTTTGATATAGGATTTGCTTACCATATTAACTGACAGTCTATTGTTTTGATCTGCAATCGGTGTGTTCCCAGTATGCGACATCATACTAATCAGTTCTTATAGATGTATGTAGGTGCTACAAAATGTAAACTGTCTAGGGGGCGTGGCTTGGCTATGGCGGCGTGAGGACGCAGAAACTGGAGCTCTGCACTTTTTGATCAATACACACCATATACCCGCAATCATACGCTTACCAATCAAGATGTCCAAGCGGAGGAAGAGTCGGACGACCTCTGGAAGCACGCAGGCTGGAAAGGTTGGAAGGATCAGCAAGTTTTTAGCTGCATCCCAGCACGCAACGGCTGCCGAGGAAGGAACCAAGATGGCGGAGGTGGCGGGAACATCGGCTGGCGGCCGGGCGAGAGGAGTCCGGAGCGCCCCGCATGGAGCAGAGAAGATCCCTCCGGTGGCTGCTTCCACACCCCGCGGCCGTCGGGGGCCTGAAGAGGAGCCGTCAGTGGCCGGGGGGCAGGCGGCTCCCTCCGTTGCAGACGCCGGGAGAGAGAAGGCGGCGGCGGCAGCACAGTGCACGCACGCTGGATCTGATGCTGGTGCGGTGGAGGTAACATCCGGCGCCGGGGGGAATGAAGAGCAGTGTGCGGCCCCGGCAGGCAGAGAGAGAGGAGAGAGAGAGGAGAGGTGCAGGAGTCGGACTGGGGGAAAGGAACCTGGAGAACTCCCCGGTGGCAACCACAACTTCTGCACCACAAGTACTGCAGACTATGCCAGGCAGTTGGGACACCCTTAAAGCTCAGGGACACAGGCAGCAGCAGGGTCAGCCCCCCAGTGCAGCCAGGGAGGCAACACACAGCCTAACCTCCTCCCCTGGTATATCTGATTGCCTAGTGGGGGAAGTCCAATTACCTCAGCAGGGGGAGCCTGAATACCCGGCGCAGGTGTCCCGCAGGGGGTCCACAGTCATAACAGTGGCAGAGGTACATCCCCCACCTCACGGTAGACGTATCCCAGATGGTCTTGACATGGAAGAGAGGTGCCGAAGCGAGACACCCCCAGATAGCCCCATTCACGATATTGGAGGTGGGGTGGCCAACTGTTGGGCTACGGGAACCATCTCGAGGATGCCGCTTTTGGAGGATTCGCTGTTTCCCCGCCCCGCTGCACGTGGGCTTGACCTACCTGGTGAAGAGGAGCGCTCAGGTGGCGCGGCAAGTCCGGCGTTCTCTGATGGCCCTGTTGGCCAGACATCGCTGTGCTCTCCTACCCGGTCCCAGGCCGCTGTTGATTCTCCTGATCTTGTTGACCGCAGATCGCAACAGTACAATCTTGACATACTCCTGAAGTTTCTTCCGTCTCGGAGGGATTTTGAGAATTACACTAATCGGATGGAGTCCCTGTTGAGAACAGAGCTTGAGGAGGTCACAAGATCAGTTTCTGAGGTATCCCATAGGGTGAACACCCTTGAACAGCAGCAGTCTACTACCGGACAGCATTTGGAAGCTTTGGAGAGGGCGCAAGCAGCAACGCAGCAGGCATTGACAGACTCTAAACAGCAAACTACCAGAACCCTGATGCACCTGGATGATTTAGAGAACAGAAGTCGCAGGAATAATATTCGGATCCGCGGACTTCCAGAAGTACCTGAACACAGCAACCTCAGGGACACGGTTACCAAGATTTTTAACAACGTACTGGACAAACCCCCAGAGGAATGCATCGAGATTGATAGAGTGCAGAGGGCACTCGGCCCGCATTCCGATGATCCTGCAAGGCTGCGAGACGTGGTATGCCGGGTGCATTTCTTTAGAGTTAAGGAAGATATAATGCGAAGAGCGTGGGAGAAGGGCCCCATTTTGCACAATGGATCGCAGGTTACCCTGCTCCCTGATCTGGCCAGGAGTACCCTTCTGATGTGTCGAGGGATGAAGCTGCTGTTGGAAGCCATAAAGTCTGCTGGGGCTGCATACAGGTGGGGACATCCCTTCCATTTGGTGGTCATGAAAAGAGGCCGGCCGTTTGTCTTGCGTTTTCATGCACAGCTTCTGGAGCTCTTCCGTTTTTTGGACATACCGAGCATACCACTTAAGGATTGGTTGTCTCTCTCTTTGGGGGACAATGGAGGGCCTGGTCCACGTCCTCGACCGGGAGGGCCGCTGCCCCAGAGGAATGGGATCTGGGGCGGTGGGCGCCGTCAGCCTGTCTAACTCCGCTTGATGGTGACTTGGCGGCTGGTCGTCGGTTGCCCCCCCTTGCGGCCTGATGGACTACACAGAATGGAGGAGTCTGTCCCTCTGTATTTTACTTTTGCCTATCTCAACGTGTTGTTTTGTTAACCACTCCGGTGCCCGGCTTCCTGTGCGCCCCGCCCTCTGGAATTGACGCCTTCAAGATGACAATCACTGGGCCGGTGCGGGATGTCTGGGGGGTTGCCGCCCTTGGGCTAGGCTGGCGTGAAGTATGGGCTGGCCTGCCCCGGGCGTCGGCTGCCGCGGGCCCCGTGCTGGCTGCTTAAGGGGCTGGCCTGCATGCTATTGCCTGCTGTATGGCGGCGACGTAGGTGGAGAGGTTTATGAAGCTTTTGGGCGGCACTGCCGGGGGCCGGTGCGATCACTGGGGTCAGGATGATCTGGGCGGGGGGCGGGACGGCCCCTGTTGCCCTAGGTGCACCCAGGGAGAGATTAGCTGTTGGGATGGCGGGAGTTGTGTCACGCCGGGTTGGGAGCCGTTGAGGGGGCCCCTGCCTACCTCGCTCCATCGTTGTTGGGGCGGGGGCGGCAGGGGAGCTGCTGGTTGCAATTTATGTGCAATTGTGGTTTCCGTCATGTGGCGACTCCATGTTGAGGTCCTGGACCTATTGTTTGTTCATAGTTACTGTTAAGAGATGCGGGTTCGAATATTTTACGCATAAGAAAGTGCATCTCCTTTGCCTAAAACCGTAGCCTTTCATCTTCCCCAAGTAGGCCAGTTCGCGTGCTCCATTTTGGAGAACTAGTGAACACTTGCACAAGCATTTACTCGTGTTTTGCCGGGGGAAAACTTCCTTTCTTTTTTTCCCCTTGCAGGTTTCCTTCTTTCCCTTAGTTTCATCCCTTCCCCTCCCCTCCTGTATCTTTGCTCCTTGGTCTCCCCTCTTCCTTCTGATCCCCTTCCTCACCTACTGCTCGTTGCACCCCCCCTTCTCTCTTGTTCCTTGCCCCTCTATTTCCAGTTTGTGTGTACCTTGCCCTTCTGCCCCCCTCCCCCTTCCAATCCCTCCCTAGTCCATTTGGTACCCTTACTCAAATTATACTGCATGGTGGGTAGGGGCGTGTAGATAATGGCAGAATTAATTATTAGCTCCTTTAATGTGAAGGGGATGAATATCCCGGAGAAACGAACACAGGTGCTATATAATATGCACAAGCAGAAAGTAGCCATTTTACTCCTTCAGGAGACTCATTTTAAGGCAGGGCATATACCAGCTTTTAAGAATCGTTATTACTCCTCTTGGTATCATGCCCCCAACCCCAACACCAAGGCGACTGGGGTCTCGATAGCCATTCATAAATCTCTCCCCCATAAAGTGGTAGACACTAAAGTTGACCCGAATGGGCGGTTCATATTTCTTAAGATTGAACTGTTCTCAAGGACTTGCACTATAGCTAACATCTATGCTCCTAACACCGACCAAATTAGCTTTTGTGCAGGGGTGTTGGGGACGCTAGCGGAGTTTCTGGAGGGTACACTTGTTGTGGGGGGTGACTTCAACATTCCCATGCATCCGGAATTGCACACCTCTTCTGGCGGGTCGGCGGTGTCCCTGAGCAAGAGGAATCGACTGAAGAAAATGCTCTTTGATCTGCAACTGGTGGACTCCTGGCGGATGCTTCATGGGCGAGACAAGGACTTTTCGTTCTACTCGGCCGCCAGGGGTTCACACAGCAGAATTGACTACCTCTTTCTTCATCACCATGCTATGGAGTGGGCTCCACGGGCATGGATTGGTCAGATCTTGTGGTCGGACCACGCTCCAGTTTTTCTGTCGGTGGTATTGCCTGGACTTTACCCTAAAAGCTGGAGTTGGAGACTTAATAATAATTTGCTCGGGGATGCTGCGTGCCTGTCCGGGGTGAGGAAGGTCATTTCGGAGTTTCTCAAGCACCATGAGCAGGACCCTACACCTCTCCCATATCAGTGGGAGGCGCTGAAATGCGTGGTCAGAGGTGAATTTATTAAACATGGGGCTAGATTGAAAAGGGAACGAGCCTCTCAAATATCCCAGACTTTGCAGCACATCCAGTCCTTGGAATTAGATCATAAAAGAGATCCATCTGGGACCATACTTGTGGACCTGATGAAGGCTAGAGATAAACTACGGGGGTTATACAACCAGGCATATATGGGATTCAGAGAAAGGCAGAAGGTAACATATTACCAACATTCTGACAAGTGTGGGCGCCTGCTCGCTAGGGCGTTGCATCCAAGGCCCGCAGCTACTTACATTCCCAGCATCCGGGGGTCGCAGGGTCAGACTGCCGTTACGCCCTCCCAGATTGTGGATAGCTTCAGGGATTATTACCAATCGTTGTATAATTTGGGGCAGCATAGCTACTCCTTGGTTGACGCAGAGCCACCGAAAGCCGTTGTAACTTATGTAAATGATACACCCCTCCCGGTGATGTCGGAGGAGGAGGCGGCGGCCCTGGAGGTGCCTTTCTCCTCGCTGGAGGTGGCCAAGGCAATCAAGGAGACGCCGCAAGGTAAAAGCCCTGGGGCTGATGGCTTTACCCCTAAGTTTTACAAACAGCTCGGAGCTGAGCTAGTGCCATTTCTGACGAGGGTCTTTAACTCCGTTGGGCCTGAGTGCGGGTTCCCTAAACAGTCGTTGGAGGCAATTATATCAGTCCTTCCCAAGCCTGGGAAGGACCCATTGGTGTGCAGCAGCTATAGGCCAATCTCCCTGATAAACGTTGATATCAAGTTATATGCCAAGATTTTGTCTTCCAGGCTTGGGCCAGTTCTCCCGGGTCTGATAAACTTGGACCAGGTTGGATTCGTGCCTGGGCGGGAGGCCCGGGACAACACCAATAAACTCCTTGACCTTATAGCATTTGCCAAGGCTGAGGGGACTCAGGCGTGCCTTCTCTCGTGTGATGCAGAGAAGGCATTTGATAGGGTGGATTGGTTGTTCCTTAAGGCATCCCTTCGACAGATTGGTGTTGGCCCGATACTCCTGTCCAGGATCTTGGCATTGTATTCTGAGCCTACGGCAAGGGTGAGGGTGAACGGCCTCTTATCCTCCTCCCTTAGGATTAGCAATGGCACTCGGCAGGGCTGCCCCTTATCCCCGTTGCTGTATGAAATCACTTTGGAACTTCTCGCGGTTGCCATTAGGCAGAACTCGGAAATTAGGGGGATAACAGTAGGAGAACGGGAGTATAAAGCATCTTTGTATGCTGACGATTTACTTCTGCACCTGACTTCTCCATTAACCTCGTTTCCAGCGGCTCTTAAGGAGTTTCAGACCTTTGGACAGGTCAGTAACTTTAAAATCAACTATACTAAATCGGAGGCCCTTAACATATCCCTCCCCAGACAGACTGTAGAGCAGCTTAAATTGAATCTTGCCTTTAAGTGGCAACCCCATTCAATAAAATATCTAGGGGTACAGATCCCCTCGGACCTTACGCGGCTATATGAATTAAATTACTTCCCTTTACTTTTACAGACAGTGAATGACCTGACCGCGTATGACAGGCGACTCTTCTCCTGGTTTGGGAGGATCAATGTGCTGAAGATGGATATCCTTCCCAAATTTTTGTATACCTTTCAAACGGTACCCATTCACTTGCCTAGTAGTTTCTTCAGGAAACTGAAGATGGTTTTTTTAAGATTTGTGTGGGAGACAGGGAAGCCCCGTATTAGATTTAGCACATTCACAAGGCTCAAATCCGATGGCGGAGCCGGCCTGCCGGACCTTAAGACATATCATGCGGCGGTTATTGCACTCTGCATACTGGACTGGACCCTAATGGAGGGAGGGAAGCAATGGGTAAAGATGGAAAAGGCTGTTTCTCCTGTGACTCTGGTCTTGCTACCCTGGGGGGGCGTGCTTCCCAGGCAGACGAGGGAATCTCTTCCATTTCTGGCAGGACAGTTCCTGCTGGTCTGGGATAAAATGACTAGACGGAGCTCCATAATTAGTAGACCGGGCCCCTGCCTTATGACAATTACTCTTTTATGCCTGGCGTGTGGGCTAGGAGCTTCTTAGTATGGGAGGCCTCATCTAATGTTACTATGGGACATATATTGGTACGAGACGGACTTCCCACACTGGACGAGTTAAGAGAAAGGGCTCCAGGACAGTATGTCTCATGGTTTCTGCATAGACAATTGACTGCTTTTGCGACAACTCACAACCTGGTGGAGCGGGGGAGACAGTCTTTGACGCAATTGGAACATGTCCTCACACAGGCACCCCCTGGGGAACACGCAATCGCTGCTCTGTATCGAACCTTGCTGGCTGCTATGCATGATTCCCCGCCGGGTTTCATACATAAATGGGAGGAGGAGCTGGGGATTTCTATTTCCGAAGGGGATCTTGCTAAAATGTATCTGTTTACCCATAAGCTAGCGGTCCCGAGCATAGCTCAGGAAAGGAACTTTAAGATCCTTTCCAGGTGGTACAGGTGTCCAGCTGACTTGAGTAAGTTTGATCCTTCATGCTCTGATAGATGCTGGAGGTGCTTGGAAGGGCGGGGTAACATGGTCCATATTTGGTGGGGCTGTCCATCAATTAAGGCCCTCTGGGATAGGGTTTTGGCTATTTACGGCACCATCTCAGGGGAGTCGGTGCAGAACTCCCCGCAGGTGGCCCTGTTGTCCTTGCTTCCAGGCTCTCTCTCCCATGGCAAAAAGGGGGTACTGCGGCATTTCCTGACCGCAGCGAGAGCAGTCATCCCGAGACGATGGAAATCCACAGTCGCGCCATCTCTTGCTGAATGGGCTCAGGAGGTGGAGGCCATCCATCGTATGGAGGAGTTGATTTCAGACTCCGAAGGCTCATGGGAGAGATATAGTATGACATGGGTCGGTTGGCTGGACTATAGGGACACTCATCTAGTGCAGGAGATAGCATAAGGGGGTCATGCGTCGGCACGCCCCTGCCCACGGAGGTACCTCTGTTCCTGCATGCGCTTCGGTATGCGCCTATACTCATGCCCTTGCTGCTGGAATTGCTCACCCCTAATCCTTTCACTGCCCTTGTAATCCTATTCCTCAACCGTCCCTCTTTTTCCCCTTCCTCCTCCCCCCCTTTCCCCCTCCCCTCTTTTGTTTCCTTCCTTTCTCACTGTTCTGCGTCGTCTGGGCCCTCCGGCTCCCTCCCTCTGCCCTCTGGATTCTCGCCTCTCCCAGGGGTGGACACCTCTGTTGGGTCCTGGTGTGAGTTGGCCGACCCTGTCTTCATCTGGGCGGTGGGTTTGGAATGGAGGAGACTGGGGGATTCGGGGCGGTGGACTCACAACCGGGACATCTTACTAAAGCTGGATTGGAGTGTAGGTCGGATCATATTTATGACGGCTGGGTGGAGTGTTGCTGGGGGGGTGGGAGGGACGTGCCCACTGCTTATGATATGTTATTGATCTGTATGCACATCTGGACGTAACAGGCGACATGTCCTTGTTTTTCTGTCCTTTTGTCTTATTGATCAGTATTGTTTCCTTTATATGATGTAAACTTAATAAAGAGATATTGAACTAAAATGTTAACTGTCTTCAGAGAATCTAATTTTTACCTAGCAGGACCATTACCACCACTAATTCGGTTTCGATACTAGGATACTTTTTTATTGAGATTAGCAACTGGTTCAAACAACCCAGAGTTCACTTTGAATTTCAGGATAAAAATGTTTGGGTATGAATCAGAATTTTCTTGTAATTCATGACGACCATATTTTCTCCAAAAATCCTTAAATAAAAATGTAAAGACTCCCCTGTTCCCTCGCTGTCCGGTTCGTCCAGTCCATGCTGTCCTGTGCCGCTGTCTGCAGAATACTAGTCCTGCACTGGGCTTCGGCCACTTCGCTCCCTAACGCAGGGAGGGGCTATTTATACCGGCAAGTGAGCTGATGTAAGCTCACTCTTCTGGTATAAAAGGCCCCTCCCTGGAAAGAGGGACCCTATGTTTTTTTTTCTATTTTTAAGCATTTAACTCTTAAATATTAAAATAAAATATAGTAGGGGGGAACCCCACATATTTTTTAAAAATAGTTTTAAGGGTTAAACTCTTTTTGGGATGTCCCCGGACAGAGAACATAACCCGAGATAATCAAAATCCAGGTTTTGTTCTGCTTTAATATAAAAACCAAACCAAACAAAACCGAATAGCTTCAAAATGTTGGTAATAATACTGTAGGTTAGGCATGATGTTACTAAAACAGGTACAGAGAAAGTAAGTATGGAAAGTTAGAAAAAGGGTAAATCCCAGATAGTGTCAAAACTTAACACATCAGTGGGTGTTGTGTATCACAGCAAGAAAAGTACAGATACAGCAGATTCAACAAATTTCGTTCACTTTCAATGCTTTTAAATTGCTTCTGTGTTCTGAGCTAGAGATAGCTGAGGAATTTTGTGGAGCACTATTGTGAAATTGTGTAATTTTAAAAATTCATATAAACACAGCTAACGAGAAGAGGGGTCATTATGCACTCGAACTGAATAAAACTCCCACCAAGCTGGTGGTTCATTCTCTGAAGGTGGGAATAAAATCCAGGGGTGACAGGTTTAGTCTATCAGGGGTGACAGAGCCTGTCACCCCAGATATCCATTTCCTTCCATTAAAATAAAAAAAACAAGCCTGGCAGGATATTTCTTGATGCCTTGTGTATAAGTGACATCTTTATATGGATTTTTATCATTGGGCCTTTTTTCGCGATAGTGCTCCTTTAAGGATTGCTGTATCTATACCTTTACCATGCTTAATTTAAAGGGCCATTGTGGACAGGCTGAACCTGTCGTAAAGAGCTAAGCTAAGCAGGTTTTTTAGTTCTAGCAGTGTGCAGTAGCTCCTGAGCACTTTACAGGATCTTTTAATCCATGGGGGTTATTTAAGAAGGGATGCGCCAGGTAGTGCTTCTTAGCAGCAGGTAGCATCTGGTAAAAGCCAAGCGCTGTACGCAAAACCACATTTATGAAAGCGAATCTGGTGAGCGACTCTAACAGCGACATGTAGCGTCCGATGTATTATTACAGGCTGCTCAGTGTATAGCGCCGGCGCTCTAGCTTCCAGAGTGCCAGGTATTAAACAGCGTGTTTGACAAATTTTTTTTTGTTTTTTGCAACAAACATTTTTAGAAACTTTTTTGACTTTTTATATTTTTTTGCAGAATTGTCATTACAGGTCTGGCACGAAAGTGTTATTGTCCCAGTGTTAAAACAATGTCATTCCATGTGTTTTCGCTTAGTTATGGGTGTATATGTGTTCAAACACAGACTTTAATCACACAGCGTCTGGCGCTCTATGCTACAGCGACCAGATTTAGAGCTCCGATGCTGTGTGTGTGTCCTTTTTTGCTAAGTATGGTGTGGAGTGCTAAGAGGCGGTCGCTCCCTGCAGCTGGTGTTCATCAATGCGGGCCAGGTTACTACAGCGACTGAGGTGCTATGTTACAGCACCCGATACCCACTTACAGCATCTACTAGCGTTCGCTCTAAACGCCGCTATACAGACACTAATCTGCCAATACCTGGCATTAGTAATGAATCAGCCTCCACATATGCTCATAGAGCCATTTTGTGGGACAGATTGTTTACCTGGCCAATGAGCTGATAGATTTTCTGAGTTGTAGGCATTACTGAAGTCAGATGAGTAATATGCATATATTGACATTTTTTTCTGACAGGTACATCATAAAACAACATATGATTGGCTGCTTTTAAAATCAGTAATATATTTTCTGTGTTAAAAGAATGGTTATGCAAATCCACAGTGGTAATTGAATAAATAACTACTATTTTTTGCTAATAATCTTACAAATATGCAGATAAAACCCAGGTTACCAAAGTCCCAAAGCAACTGGCTCTAATTAGTAAAAAGAGCATACAAGATGCAGCAACCAGACTGGGTTTCAGCTCTGATAAAAGTATTATTAGAGTCATACATTTGCTTTAAATAAAGAAATAGGCACTTCTGGGTGGCAAAAGGAGGAGCTCCAGGAGAGCTCCATGTCTTGAGCTACCTCTAAGTGGTTGCCAGTTAGGTGCTCCATGGGGTCCTGAAGTCTGGCCAGTAAGGAAAGCTGGATATGTCCTGTTGGCTGAGCAGCCCAGTCTAGTCCTGACACATGCCAGTGGGCCTATAAAGGTCTGACAAGCTGGCATTGGATGGGTATTGGAGAGGCCTGCAGCTGTAATGCTGTATTGAAGGACCAGATGAATGAGGCACCAGGGGCCGGGCTGTGTAAAGACCTTCCAGAAGGCTGTTTCTGATTACATGGACTTGTGTTATACTGTATGCTGTAAAAGCCTTTTTCTGTTTGATTTATGGAGGAAATAAAGCATTTGAACAAATTTGGTCCATACACACGCACTATGAAAAACATGTTATTCTTTGCAGTTAATTTTTATTTGGGGAGGCCTTAATCTTTTCTATTTTGTTGCTTAGTGCTAGAGTGCTTAGTGGTTTTCTAACCTGGCTGCATGTGTACGGACAGCATAAAAGAGTACCAATACCCATTTTCTAAAATTTACATGAAAATGGGTAAACTTTAATACTGTCCATAATTTACCACTTTAGGCGACTATTCACAGGAACATCCAATCTTGTGGAGTCAAAATGACCTTAAAGACTTAAACCGGACCAACAGCCTGGCACAGTTGGAAAAGCAAGGTAGCGGCCATTTTGGAGCTTCCTCTCCCAGCATCTCAGCCATGCTGCTGTCAGATTCAACTGACATAGCGGACAATGCACATTAACAGGAAGCCTAGCAGCACTTCCTGTTTGCAGGTGGCCTGCCACCATTTTGTTTCTAAAATTTACTATAGCAGGAGATTGAAAAGGGTAAATGAATTTTATGTGTAGCAATCTAAATTGCCCTGGATTCTAAGAGAGATGTTTGGCTGCCCCTGGATGCCCTGCTCTGACCCTTCACAATTGCCCAAAATCACTTACCTTTCCTCGGCTGCATGCCACGCTTCCCTTTAGCTGATGCATGCTACATTGCCCACCCAATAAGATAGGTTGGGGGTGGGAGCATGCCTCAGACTAGAGGGAAGTCAGGGATCCAGCCAGTGGGCAGGTTCACATCAACTGTCATATTAAGGAGCTATCTCAAATCTGCAGGCTGCACATGGCTATGGCAAAATAAAAAGCATTTTTATTCTTCAACCCTAGCCGTCACTGAGCCAACAGGGCTGCCGCAGGTCATTGGTGGGTGGAATGGGTAGGGGGCAAGGGGGTGGAGGAGAAGGTTTTGTTCCACTTTTATTTTGCCTGTTGGAAAACATCTGTGCCTGCAGTCATTTCCTTAGCACCCAAAATAAGTAGTTTGCAGCACAGTTGTAACCACTGCATCGATATTGATATCATAATTATGACTCATGGTGCGAAATTCGGTCACAAGGAACTTTTTTCTTCTCGTGTTTTCATTTTTGCATCCAACAACAAGCTCAGCAAAATAAAGAAAGTTCTCAAAATGAGAACTTAGAAAAGTCTTTTTAAGACAAGTGACAGTTGCGACATGTATTTTGAAAAGACCTACAGTATGAGGCAAAACATTAACTGGTAACTCATCAACACAAAACCTATTGCATGACATTATAGTAAATTATTATTTCAAAACCCAGGTGAGGTATTTCACAGTCATTTACTGTTCAGGCCGCAAGAAAGACATTTACCCACAAAGGGCTCATGTGAAACGTATATGTGCCAATTTACTAGCAACAGAAAAAGCATAAGCCAGGAAGATATGTTACAGGAAATCAGGTACATGGTTACTCCATGATTGACCCTAGGCTATATTACCCATAGTAATCACTTTTATTCATTTCACAATATGATATTGCTTGAGCGCAGGGCACACCTAAACTCACTAACCCTACCAGTATAAATCTGGACCTAACGCATGTACCCTAGCCGTATAACCAGGAGTGAGCATAAAACGTAAATGCAAATGGTATCTATTTAGAGGAATCAATCTGTTAGCCCTTTGTAACAGTAACAGGGTAGCAGTGTGCAAACCACAGAGCCAACATGCTACCATTTAAATGTGGGTCTTCTCACACATCCTTAGTGTTCAAGTGACTTTTTCAATAGTCATGGTCTGTGAAGCCTGTGAATCTGTCATATCGTCACAAGGGCAACAGCCTAGTGACCTCTCAACCATGACGCTTTTTATTAGTAGTATTTCTGTGGAAGTTCTCATTCCTCCATTTCACAGCATATCTGTCATAGCTTTCCAATAATAAGCCATGGCAACTGGAAAGAAAATTATTTGTACAAAAATCCCCAGCATTACATGTTGTCTCAATCAGCCTAATCCATTATGTTGACTGCAATTGTATGATCAGAGTCTTTGCCTTGACACCAGATATTACCCCCCCCCCCCCCAATCAAGCTTGGTTTCTTAATTTGAACATAAAACAGCTTCTTTTATAGCTTTGTTGAAGCAGCCCTCCCTCTGAGTCCCTCAGAAATCTGGATAGCCTCAAACATGGCTGCCCCTTGTCTTTTAGATGTAACATGCTGACACAACAACTGGTAAATCCAAAGGACCCCATGCCCAAAGGAAGAAGAGCAGTATTGTGTATGCAATTACAGTATGGCCCGATATAGAGGGACCAAATTCTTTGGTCAGTGGTGCACACACATCTAGTTAATCAAGTGCATTTGTTTCACCTTAGTCAGTGTAATGCCCAGCTGATCACCAGCCTTCGTTCAGATGCCAACCCCCAATCTAACACCTCCGTCTTCACCTATATTCAAGCCCTCGTTTGCCGGGAGACATTACACGCCTGCCCGAACACAGTGGCCCCCAGGACTTAAACCGGACCTTCACCATGATTTATTGAAAAGCCCAAACCCTTAAAAAACGATTCCCCAGCATCTAAAGTTAATATATTTTAAGTTTTTAGTAACTTACTTATTATTCTTTCCTCCACTGGGCTGCAACTCTGTTCAGGACTTTAGGATATTGGCGCCGCCATCTTGACTCAGAAGTATCACACTTACTGAGGAGAGGAGAGTGGGATAAAGTTCAGGGGGCCGGGTTATAGCTGTGCTTTGCACAGACAGAGCAGAGCTGGGGTCAGGAAAAGGTCAGTAATCCCAGAATGAAGAGCAGCACAGTCGGAAGGCACTTCCTGTTTGCAGGCTGCCTGACATTCCATGAGCCGCCATCTTGGATGTTTAAAGGCTCATAACATGCAGTAGATGCAGGTAGGATGATTTTTAATGTGAGCAATCTGTATGTACAAGGTGTGGGAAACATATAAGGTAGGCTCTTATTCAGGGTGAAGAACCGCTTTAAGGGCACAAAAGATGGCACCTGAGGCCTCAAAGTCTGATGTACAACAGGTCAAAACTGTAATAATACACAGGGGATGTCAGAGATAGCCAGGTCTGCAACAGATAATCAGTCCTACCAGTGTCTTGCCAAAAGGAGTAAACAAAACAAAGTCCAGGGAAAGCCAAAGGTCGAAGCCATAAAAAGAGTCACAGAATCCAAAGGGTCAGGCAAAAGCATAGTCGGGATGCAGAGCAACTAATCAGGTCAGCAGGAAATAAACAAACAACATACCACACCACAGGCAGTGTGTGCTGAAGCCTGGACAGCTTTATGTGACTGCTGACCAATGGGAGTTTGGAAGGCCGGGCTGCACAGACGTTGCTTAACTGACACTAATCCAAGTGAGCCAGACAGAACCTCTAAGTTAACCCTTAACTGAAACTTAAGCTTTGCTGACCACAGCAAGCTGCAATACACCGCTGCAAGGCATATGAGGTGCGGGGCCCTAAGCGTGTCAGTCTGTGTTTCCGCAATGATGTTTGGATGCTCTCAAGACAGGTAAACTGTTGGATCTAACAGTCAGGTATGTGTATAGAACACAAGTGCACTGGCTCAAAAGGTAATAAATAAAATAAGACATTCATGTGAGAACCTAAGCACATAAACTGCAGTTTTTTTATATTTTTGGGGAAACGATACAACATATCTTGATATTGCAAGAAGGAGAAAGCGGGGGACTAAGATCTGCACTGACGATCACACCATTCATGCACAGTCACCAAGGGCCTCAGCAGAATCCTGCAGTCTCCCAATGTACAAAGTTGCCTGGTCCCACTAAGCATTCAGTTATGGATTGGATGTAGACAAAGTGCCTGATTTATCAAGCACAATCTGCCAGTATTCACCACATTGGTGCAAATTAGAGAAATAATCATGCACTTGTGTAGAAGGAATCCCTGCTCTGAGTACCATATGGGCAGTACTGTGTTAGCCAGGACTTTGGAGGAGAGAGATTTAGGGATACTGATTACTGAAAGCTGCATAGCTTGAGGCATCACCAGTAGGAAGAGGGGGCTTGTGATGCCGCTGTACAGAGCCCTGGTTAGTCCACATCTAGAATACTGTGTGCAGTTCTGGAGACCTTACCCTCAAAAAGACATTTTTCAAATACAACTTGTCCATAGGCGGGCAACAAAAATGGTAGAAGGACCTAAATGTAAAACTTTCCAGGAGAGACTTAAAGAACTAAATTTTTAAAAGCCTAGAGGAAAGAACGGAGTGAGGAGACATGATTGAGATCTTTGAATAAGGTTCTGGAGGAAAGTGTTTTTAAGAAGAAACGTTATTAACAAAGCAGACCCATGGCCTTATTTATGAATTGCGCTGTTTAGCATCTTTCTGGTGCCTATAGCGCCAGTTTTGAAGCGCCGGCATATTTGTCTTTTCTGGCGCTGCTATTTTGACTACAATGCTGCTGGAAGTCACAGCGGCTGATGCTAACTAATTTGCTTTAATTGTTGCACTAGGTATTGGCTGGCCTGTGTCAGCGCCTGTTGGACCCGACTGCTGATTATAACAGCGCCACTCAGTACTGCACAGCGTATTTATTAATTTTTGTCACCCTGAAAAGATTGGAGCTGTATTTTTCCAGCGTTGGGCGGCGTTTCACCATTACAGTTACAAGATATTACTTACAGTGCATTAAGACTGCATTTTAGTTGTTGACCAAATTAAACATTTGTAAGCAAAAGAATGATTTTACATGGAAAAAATAAAATTACATCTAGGTCCTGCGTTTATATCATTGACAAGTCACAATGCAAGATCTGTCCAAATGAATGCGTGTAATATTATTTATAAGAATAAAACACATCAATACAGTTCTGCCCATTATACTCTATGGGATCTTAACCTACTGCACCACTATAAATAGGTGCAACTTCATTCAGAGCTCCTTGCACTGTTTCCTATATGGCGCTAGTGTTAAATTAGATGCATGCTGGCGGCCGCATCAGCTCTGCCGTTTTTTTTGTTTGTTGAGAGCCATTGCAAAAAAATGGCTTAGGCCCTTATTTATGAAGAAATAGCGACAGGTAGCGACTGGTGAGCGACCGGCAATGACGGGCACCGCCACGAGAACGCCGACTCCCCACCACAATCACACATTTATCAAGCCGATCCTGCTTAGCGACTGAGATAGCGCCAGATAGCCACTCATTCATCATTATTCCAGCCTCAGCCCACAGCGCCAGCGTCCGACCTTGAACAGCGACAGGTATGACCTCTCGCTACCTGGCACTCTACAATGCATTTCAATGGAACAATCTTTAAATATTCATAATTAATTGTTATTAACCCCCTTGGCGGCGATCCCGAGCGTGACTCGGGGTTAATTTGCGCTGTAAGTGGCGGTAACCCCGAGTCACGCTCGGGATCGATCTGGGAGCAAGAGCGGGTGGCGCAGCCTCCTTACCTTCTCCCTGCGATCCAGCGATGTCTCCGCCGCGATCGCAGGTGAGAGCCGTGGCTGCGGCGTCCGTCTCCGCTTCCGGGTTCCGTCTCTGTGAGCCGCAGAGGCTCATGGGGGCGGAGCCGTGTGTCAGAGACAAATGCAATGGTAACGCTTTCGTTGCCATTGCATTTGTCTATTTCACAACGCCAGGGAGGTTAATGTTTTTTTTTTGTGAAAAATTCTGTGACCACTTCTGCCATGTTAGATATTTTTTTTAAGGTAAAAAAAAAAAATTGTGCAGAATTGATATTACAGGTCTGATATTATTGTATTCATATTACTAAATTCTTAAAAAAATTTTTTTTTTTGGTTTCCAAAAATATGGTGGTTTGGGGGTTAAAAAAACGACTTTTAACATATCGCCGCCAGCGTTCTGGGGTTTAAACATGCATTTCACAGCGCGAGAATTTTTTGAGCGTGATTTTTTGATGAATATGGTGGGAGCCGGTCGCTCTGACCAGTCGCTATCATGCGCACCCATACATCGCGGAACCTGTCAAATAGCGACTCGTCACCCCGTATTCAACATTACTGCACACCGACTCAGTCGCTATCAACAACCGAACAATGGCCAAGCACAGCGACTACTAGCGGGCGCTGTGAAAATACTGCTACAGTTGCTCAACTTTCGCTACCTGCCGCTATTAATGAATCGGCCTCCTAGTATTAACAGAGGGGGTTAATTTAATTATTCATTTCAGTGTCTATGTAGCGGTGCTTAGAGCATCCGCTGCAAACAGGTGTCTGCTACGTGACGTTAGCGTTTCTTAAATAACCCCCTAATTATCTTGACCTGCAGAGCCAGGTTACAACTGACGCTGCTTAAACCAGAGCGCACGGCTCTGCAACCTTTTCAGTGCTAGTGTTAAATAAGACGCAAGCTTGCGGCCGCATCAGCATTGCCGCTTTTTTATTTCTTAAATGGAACGCTGATTGCCGCTGAGGCCAAAAAAGTAGTGCCGTGTGGCAGTGACGCTTCTTAAATAAGGCTCCCTATCTAACAATGCTTATTAATATCTGTAAGTAGAACAATAGTCACCTTTGCATTTATATGTGTCAGTTGCTCAGCACTTGTTCTTTCCAGTGGCAAAAGAAAAATAAATCCAGTAACACACATGTGCAAATACATAGTAAGCCAGACTGCCACTTTATGGTATCTTTATTATTATTAATAGATATAAATTAATATACCATATATGACTATAACTTTGTCCTGAACAGATGGATGAAGTTGTTCTGAGAGCACATGTAGTGGAACACTGATCATTACAAGAGCAGTCATTTAGAAAGAATTCTTTAACGTACTTGCTTAAGTTCCTTCCTGACATCTGACTTCAGATTAATGGTGTGATAATTGTGCTCTGTCCTTACAAGCACATTTTGTAAGAACACCCAGAGGTGTTGCGTTCTGTTATTAATTACCAGATAATAGCATCATTAATAATATCCTGTATGAAAGAGAAATGTTCACCTATTCCTCTGTTGTTTTGTGCAACTAGGAAAATGCCTGCAATGAAACTGTTAGGGGTGAGCATTGTGCTTAATGGTAACGTGGTGTGTGGAGGTGTCTGATTGCTTCACTGGTAATGATTTCTAATAGATTCCATTGTACTTTGGCAACCCACATTTTATGATGGTAAAATGTAAATGTCTGAAGTAGTCAACTCATTCTAAGTCAATGGGTCATTTAAACTGTTTCCTGCAGTGAAAACAATATTGCAACCCACACTGGTAATTCCAGCATACACCTACTATTAACAGGTTAATATTAATAAATATGCATAGGCTAAATAGCCGGGCAGGCTGATTCATTACTAGTCTGTAGCAGGCATTTTCTGAGCGCCCGCTAGTAGTCGCAGTGCTCGGCCATGGGTCGCTCCTTCATAGCGACTCAGTCGCTGTGCAGTAATGTTGAGAATACATTGTGAGGAGTCGCTATTTGACCAGTACAGCGCTATATGGGTGTGTATGTTAGCGACTGATCATAGCGACCGACTCACACCATATTCTGCAAAAAAACAGCTTCACAAAACTCTGGCGCAGAAACATGCTTGTTTGAAGCCCAGAGCGCCGGAGGCTGTGTGTTTAAAGTCTGCTTTTCAGCATCTATCCACTAGTAACAAAGCGAAAACATATGGAATTACATTGTAACAACATTGTAACATGGACACATTAATGCCAGACCTGTAATGTCATTTCTGAAGAAATATATGAAAAATTAAAAATTTTTCAAAAAACTGCTTTTTCAATTCCAGAAGAGGTCACAGCATTATTTGAGATTTTTTGAAAAAAAAAAAAAAAAGCAATTCTGTGAGTACTCACCTGTAGAATTGTTTTTGTTCTTGCATGGCACGGCCCGCTTCGGTATTCATAACAGTTTGGTTATTCCGCCACAAGGTGGCGCAGTGGTACTGCAGAAAAGCTGTGGCTTGTCCCGGCTCCCTATAAAAATGGCCTTAACCATAGAGTTCCCCAGCGTACACAAGCAGTGAGACAAGAAGCCGGGAGAGAAAAAGTAAAAAATGTGAAAAAACCCCAATTGACTTGGAACAATCACCATAAAGAGGCAACCAAAAATAACGATAACAAGAGTGGGGCGAAGCGGGCCGTGCCATGCAAGAACAAAAACAATTCTACAGGTGAGTACTCACAGAATTGCTTTTTTCTTTATTGCATGGCACGGCCCGCTTCGGTATTCATAACAGTTGGGACATCCAAACGCAGTGTCCAGAGTAGGGTGGGATCCCCAAAGAGTAACGGCCAGTAGTTCAAGTCACTACCGCCTGAAGCACCTTGCGGCCAAAAGCAGCATCCGCTAAGGCCTTAACATCAACCTTGTAAAACTTAGAAAAAGTATGAACAGAAGACAAAGTAGTGGCCTTGCAAACTTGTTCAACAGAAGCTTGGTGCTGAAAAGCCCAAGAGGCACCAATAGCACGAGTGGAATGAGCAGTAATCCTAAAGGGAGGGTTCTTTCCCTTAGCAGAATAGGCTTGAACCACCGCCTGATGGATCCACTTGCTGATAGTGGATTTAGCCGGAGGCAAACCCTTTCTAGGTCCAGAAGTGAGAACAAAAAGAGCATCAGACTTCCTGAAAGGCTCAGTGGCGACCAAATAAAACTTCAGAGCCCTGACCACATCTAGGGAATGCAGTGTCCGCTCCTTGGAATTAGCAGGATTAGGACACAATGAAGGCAAGACAATGTCCTGATTGAGATGAAAGGCAGACACAACCTTTGGCAAGAAATTCGGCTTAAGCCGGAACACCACCTTATCCTCTCTCAAAGATGTCTCTCAAAATAAGGAGTTTTGATGGAAAGTGCCGCTAGCTCAGAAACTCGCCTTACAGAAGTGATAGCCACCAGAAAGGCTACCTTAAGGGTCAGAATAGACAAGGTAGAATCACGGATAGGCTCAAAGGGAGGCCCTTGCAGAGCAGACAACACCAGATTCAAATCCCAGACTGGTAGCAAAGGCTTACGGGGTGGACGCACATGAGAAACACCCTGAAAAAGGGGTTTAACCAACCAGTGATTGGCAAAAGATCTTTAAAAAAAAATTGCCAGAGCTGAAACATGGCCTTTTAGGGTACTAAGTTTAAGGCCCTGATCCAAACCATGTTGCAAGAATTCCAGAATCCTGGGAATAGAAAACACACGACAGGGAAGAGATTTGGACTCACACCAGGCAATGTAAGCATGCCAGACCCTGTAATAAATAAAGGACAAGGACTTCTTCCTAGCCGGAATCATGGTATCAACGACAGAAGCAGGCAACCTCTTTTCCATCAAGATGTAGGTTTCAGCAGCCAAGCCGTTAAAGCCAGAGTTTGTAAATTGGGATGGCATAGCTGCCCCTGGGTGAGACGATCTGGATCCTTTGGCAAGACGTGCCGGTCTACTGCCAACTGCACGACGTCTGCGAATCAAACTCTTCTTGGCCAACAAGGGGCCACCAGTATGGCTGGTACCTGCTCCTGGGCAATCTTGCGCATGACCCTGCCCAGGAGAGGAAATGGAGGGAACACATAGAGAAGCTGAAACTCCGTCCAAGGTATTGCCAAGGCATCCATGGCGAAGGCCAGAGGATCCTGAGACAGAGAGACAAATCTGGGAAGTTTGTGATTGTGACGGGACCCAAAAAGGTCCATGTCCGGCTCACCCCAGCGGTGACAGAGGAAGAGAAACACCTGGTTGTTGAGAGACCACTCCCCAAGACGAGACGTCCCCCTGCTCAGGGAGTCCGCCACCTGGTTCTCCACCCCTGGGATGTAGACCGCTGAGATGCAGGGAACATGCTGTTCCGCCCAAGACAGAATCAGGGACACTTCCTTGAAGGCTCGCTTGCTCCGAGTCCCTCCCTGATGGTTGATGTAGGCAACCGCCGTCCTGGTTGTCTGAGCGAATCTGAACAGCCCGACCCCGGAGGTGAGTGGATAGGCGAGAAAGAACCAACCTGATCGCCCTCAGTTCCAGGACGTTGATGGAAGCATGGGCCTCTTGTGGGCCCCACCGACCCTGGAACCTCAGGGACTTCCAGAAGCCTCCCCAGCCAGTCAGACTGGCATCCGTGGTGACCGTTTCCCAGCACGGGGGCAGGAAGGACCTGCCCCCAGAAGGTTCCTTGAGTCCAGCCACCACGAGAGAGACTGTCTGGCCAGGGGAGACAGAACAAATTCCTGATCCAGGGAGACAGGGTCCCGGTCCCAAAATTGACAAGAGGTGCAACTGAAGAGGTCTCATGTGAAACTGAGCAAAGGGGATTGCCTCGAAGCAGGACACCATCAGGCCCACCAACTGCATCCCCTGACGGATGGAGGGATGAGGACACGACAGCAGAGCCCGAGCCTGCAGCTGTAGACCCTCCACCTTCTGCTGAGGAAGGAACACCTTGACCTGAGAGGTATCCAGTCATGCCCAGAAAGGTCCTCACCAATGACGGGGACAGAGAAGACTTGGGATAGTTGATCACCCAGCCAAAAGACTCCAGATTGGATGTCACCATTTGAGTGTCCCGCTCGGCCTGAGGAAAAGACTCGGCCACAATCAGGATGTCGTCCAGGTAAGGAATGATGCGGATGCCCTGGTTCCTTAACAGAGCCATCACTCCCGCCAGCACCTTGGTGAACACCCGAGGTGCCGAGGTGATACCGAAGGGTAGAGCCACAAACTGGTAATGCTGACCCTGCAGCTCGAACCTTAGAAATCTCTGATGACCTGGGAAGATAGGCACATGAAGATAAGCATCCTTGATGTCCACAGTGGTAATGAAGTCGCCTGGGCGAAGGGTACTGACAGCAGAGCGCAGCGTCTCCATGCAAAAATGTTTGAATCTGACAAATTTGTTGAGGCCCTTCAGATCCAGAATGGGCCTCAGAGAGCCGTCCTTTTTGGGGACCGTGAAAAGATTGGAATAGTACCGCTGACCTCTTTCTTGATAAGGCACCAAACAAATGACTCCGGACTAACAGGCAATGAACAGCCAGAAGCAATTCCTGAGGGGACAGGGGGTTTAAAGACATCCGGGATCTGATGAATCTTGGACGGGCCAGGCTGCAAACTCTATCTTGTAACCGGAGGAAACTACCTCCTGAATCCACCGGTCTGAGACATGAAGCCTCCAGACGTGAGCAAAGAGCCGATGCCGTCCCCCCACCCAGATGGGTGAGGGCGCCCCTTCATGCCTGAGTGGGCTTGGGAGAGGGTTTGGACTTAGGATTCTAGGAGAGACCGGGACGACCACGAGTTCTGCCACGGTCCCAAGAATCTCTGCGACCACTGGAGAGGAGGGAGCCACGGCCCCCTCTGGGAATGCGAAAGGAAGGGAGGGGGGCAGAGGACCCCCTAAAGGGCCGAGACTGCCGCCTACGCTGAGGCAACCTTACATCCTTGGCTAGAACATCAAGACGTTCCCCAAACAGCCGCAGCCCCAGCGAAGGGGAGGCCAGTGAGAGCTTTCTTACTTGCAGCGTCAGCTGCCCACTGGCGCAACCAGACAGAGCGGCGCAAAGCCACCAAGAGCGCAGAGGTCCTTCCACACAGCTGCACAGCATCATCCATAGCAGTAAGGATAAAGGCCACAAAATCAGTGCAAAGTAAGAGAGTCCTATATTCCTCCCCCACACTACCAGCTGTTGTGCCATCAATGAGACGCTTAAGCAGTTTCTTAAGGGCAAAGCATAGGTAAAAGCATGACAGGCCACTTGATCCATGCGCCGGTCCTCACCTTCCCTCAGAGTGGTAGTGTCAGGGGAAGGCATGACCGAAGTATTGGACAAGCCTAGCACGGGAGCATCCACTTCAGGGGGAAATGACCACCTCTTAACAAGATCAACGGGAAAGGGATACCTTTTATCCAAACCCTTGGGCACCACAGGCAACTTGTTAGAACGTTCCCATTCTTTAAGCACCAAGGTGGTAAAATGTTCCTGCTCAGGGAACTCTAGACGCTGTTTACCAGGGCGAAAAAGCTCCCCCTGCTTTCTTTTAGCAACCTCAGGGGGAGCAATGTGCAAAATTTCAAAAATATGTGACAGCAGATTATCAGTGTCCTCAGGGTACCATGATTCCTCTTCGGACGCAGACCCAGGGTCACTATTGCAACCCTCCTGCTGGTTCCCAGAGGAGTCAGAGTCCTGGGAGAACTCCCCCATCTCAAGGGGGTGACAGTCACCAAGCTCATCAATCCCCACATACATCTCAGTAAGGGGAGCAGGCCTGGGGTCCAGGTGTCTCTTCTTGCTAGAGGCCTTCTTAGGAACAGTCCTAGCAAGCTGCTTTTCAATGTTAGCTACCTGCAGAGCCAAATCAGAATGTGACTCCCTGCCAACATTCCCCTCACTGGGGCCCAATTGCAGGAGCGGGGGAGTAGGTGAAGCCGAGTGAGGCGCAGAGCTGGGAAGCGAAGCAGGCAAACCATCTTAAAATGCAAGGACACTTTCAGCGCACGGCACGCACACCGTGACACTGTTACTCACAGGGGATACCCCACACATGGAACACAGCCGTGCTTCCCCCGAAGGTCCCCCAAGCGCGCTATCCCCAGAAGCCTCCATATGGTGATTAGCGCAGGCGCAATAGGCCAGCAGTGGGTACAGGCTTAATACAGGAGCCACCCGGGATGCCCCCAGAAGTTAATAAAGGGGGGACGAGGGGAAGAAAAGGAGTGGAGCCGCGAGAAACCACAACCCAATGGTATCCCCCCTGAAAGACATAAGTAAAATCACACATAAGCATCTCGCAGCAAAATACCCCAATTCAATTAAAAACCCCCCAAGGGGGACTCACGGACCAAAGACACCGCAGGGTCACACAGGCACAGGCCGCTGAATAAGGCAACCCTCCGGAGGAGGCAACGCTGCAGCCAGGAAGGGAGAAATCCAGATGCACAGCTCGTCCAAAATGGTGGCGGCAGCGGTGCCTCGAGGGGAGGGCCGCGAGGTAAGCAACGCGATACGTGTCATCACCCGGCCCGCCCCCCCCCGAAGAGCGCACACAGCCACGGAACGCAGTACAAAGCAGCGCGGCAGCTAAAAACACCAGAAAACACACCCAAAAAACCCACCACAGATATGACTACTCGCCGCCACCCCCCCTTTCCCCCCCCCAACCAACTTAGAAGGGAGGGAAGAGAGAGAGAGAGAAGCAGCGGCGAGCAGCCATGGTCAGGGAGGGACGTGGGGGGGGGTGCGCGGGGGGGACCCAAAGGAAAAAGAGGGGACACAGTCCCCAAACTACTTACCCCCTCAGAAGCTAGGACAGAAACTCCGCATCCCTAATAGGCTCACCATAAATCCTATGGCTGGCTCCCCTGTGTTACAGGTAGAGATGAGCGAACCGGTTCGGACGAACCGGAATTCGCTCCGAATTTCAGGAAATATTCGATTCGGCACGAACCCGAATATTTTGTGGCTCGTGCCGATCGAATTTTTCCTGAAATTAAAAAAAAAAAATGCCGGCATGGTGGGAGCGGGCCGGCCGGTTCCGCTCCCGCCATGCCGGCATTTAAAAAACAAAGAAAAAAAAAAAGAAAAAATGCCGGTATGGTGGGAGCGGGCCGGCCGGTTCCGCGCTGACAGCGGAACCGGCCGGCGGGCCGGTAAAGCCGGCCGGCCCGCTCCCACCATTCCGGCATTTAAAAAACAAAAAAAAAAAAAAGCATTTTTGCCGGCATGGTGGGAGCGGGCCGGCCGGCTCCGCTGTCAGCGGAACCGGCCGGCCCGCTCCCACCATGCCGGCATTTAAAAAAAAAGGCAAACACTTACCTGCAGGTCCGGAGCGTGGAGGCCGGCGCCACTCTCAGCTGTCATCTGAGGGCGCGTCATCATTACGCGCCCTCAGATGACAGCTGAGAGCGGCGCCGGCCTCCACGCTCCGGACCTGCAGGTAAGTGTTTGCCTTTTTTCTCAAATGCCGGCATGGTGGGAGCGGGCCGGCCGGTTCCGCTGACAGCGGAGCTGGCCGGCCCGCCCCCACCATGCCGGCAAAAATGCTTTTTTTTTTTTTTTTAAATGCCGGCCTGGTGGGAGCGGGCCGGCCGGCTTTACCGGCCCGCCGGCCGGCCCGCTCCCACCATGCCGGCATTTTTGATGGGGAACTTCGTAAAAGTTCGATTCGGCCGAACCCGAATTTCTTTGTGAAATTCAGCAAATCGGCCGAATCGAACTTTTCAAAAGTTCGCTCATCTCTAGTTACAGGGTCTGCGGCTTGGAGCTGCGCTCCAGGAGCACTTGACCCTCTTCTACCTTCACCCGATCTGTCAGCCAAGGCTAGGAGGCAGTGAGGGTCCAGAAACAAATGGAAATAGAGCCCCCACTCACCTGCGCAAGAGAGAGTGCCATCTGCTAACTTCTCAGTCCACTGCAGAGAGAACACGGGGGGAACTCTATGGTTAAGCCCGTTTTTATAGGGAGCCGGGACAAGCCACAGCTTTTCTGCAGTACCACTGCGCCACCTTGTGGCAGAATAACCCAAATGTTATGAATACCGAAGCAGGCCGTGCCATGAAATAAAGAAAAAAAAACCCATTTAAAGAGAAGAAAAGTATCGTCCATTGAAATGTATGCGAGAGCAACAGGTAGCGAGAGGTCATACCTGGCGCTGTGCAAGGCTGAACGCCAGCGCTGTTCGCTGAGGCTGTGAAAATTATGAATCAGAAGCTACATGGCGCTATCCCAGTCATGTTACTCAGTTGCTACTAATAAAAATGTTCAAAAGTAAGGATTTTATTTCATACAATACAAATAATGCTGCTTATTCAATGCAATGTTACTATTGCCTTCAATATAAAGGCCAGACCACTATACCCCTAAAAGTTAGTATCAGTAAGCATATTTATAATATAAAAACAAGTCTTAAAGCAGACCAAAAGTCAAAAAAAGCAAGTTCAGTAAATTGCACCACTAAAGCCGCACTATGGTAATGGGTGACCTGAACTATTTGATAGGGCTTAACTCCATGCAGATGTTATGGAATAGCAGGCAGATTCTATGCTGCATAACTGCATGGCAGTGGGAGGCATTTATCTCTTTTTGGTGTGGGCTGCTGCTGGCACTTCTCTCTTCTCACGCTTATGTGTGTGACAAGATGGCTGCTCCCATGCATTTCTGCAGCAAATAATAAGCATGTTTTCCCCGAACATCTGCATGGAGGCAAGCCCTCTCAATAGGGGGGCTTTAGGGGAGCAATTTACTAAACTTTCTTTTTTTGGCTTTTGGTCTGCTTTAAAGCAGAACAAAACCCACCAGTGGCCGTCCTGAAATCTAGCTGCTGACTTTCCCCTGGGGCATCCCAAATATGAATCCCGAATATGGGGGCTCCGCTGTGTGAAACCCTCCAGGGCACGGTACACACTTCACAGATCCAATGGCACATGCACAGGCTATCGTCCAATTAGAGTCGCCCACTTAACTGATGTAATTCAACAGGTGGCTCTCATTGTTATCAATGGGCATTGTGTGCTGCCTATCATTTAGCAGCCTACCTCCTAATGGCTGCCTTCTCCCTTCCTGTCAGCACACAGCTGCTCCTGGAAGTAGAAACAAGGTAAATAGTAGTGGCACCCACTGAATTCCTTTGCCATAGACCACTAATCATCGACTGGTGGTCAGTAGCTCCACTCCCGTTTATCAGCTGAGCAGGAACAAGCACACTAGTATTATGCAGCCTAAGCCATCACACCCAACATAGCCTTTTACCTTCCGCCCTCAGCTGTAAGCCTAATTAGCATATGAATTGTCTCTGGGTCTAATTAGAGTTTCATTCGCCATCATGCCTAATTAGCGCTTCAGTCACCCACAACTGACTCCGTGCTTGTAGTTGTAACTAGGGCCCTTATTTATGAAGGAATAGCGACAGGTAGCGACTGGTGAGCGGCCGGTAATGACGGGCACCGCCGCGAGAACGCCGACTCCCCACCACAATCACACATTTATCAAGCCAATCCTGCTTAGCGACTGAGATAGCGCCGTCATTCATCATTATTCCAGCCTCAGCCCACAGCGCCAGTGTCCGACCTTGAACAGCGACAGGTATGACCTCTCGCTACCTGGCGCTCTCCAATGCATTTCAATGGAACAATCTTTAAATATTCATAATTAATTGTTATTAATGTTTTTTTTGTTTTTTTGTTTTTTAAATGTGAAAAATTCTGTGACCACTTCTGCCATGTTAGATATTTTTTTAAGGAAAAAAAATAAAAAATTTGTGCAGAATTGATATTACAGGTCTGATATTAATGTATTGATATTACAAAATTATTTAAAAAACTTGTTTTTTTTTGTTTCCAAAAATATGGTTGTTTGGGGGTTAAAAAACTACTTTTAACCCATCGCCGCCAGCGCTCTGCATTTCACAGCGCGAGAATTTTTTGAGCGTGATTTGTTAATGAATATGGTGGGACCCGGTCGCTATGGCCAGTCGCTATCATGCTCTCCCATACAGCGCAGAACCTGTCAAATAGCGACTCCTCACCCAATATTCAACATTACTGCACACCGACTGAGTCGCTGTCAACAACCGAACAACGGCCAAGCACAGCGACTACTAGCGGGCGCTCTGAAAATACTGCTACAGTCGCTCAACTGTCGCTACCTGCCGCTATTAATGAATTGGCCTCCCCGTTTCTCTAGATGAATTTCAGGCTCCTTTGGTCTGGAGTCTGCTCACCTCTGGCTGATATTACTAGCACTCCTCGGCACAGAACAGACGCTGCATTCCCAATATCCTGCATGACCCCATCATTGTCACAGTGTAGATTTCCAATACAAGTCTTTGATATCTAGTTTGTGGTCACACTCTTCTAGCACCTCCTGTGATTGCTTTAAATGCACTTGCCTCCTTTCTTCTTTTGTTATGTGTTGCAGGTCAGTGACCGGACCTGATAGTGTGCAGATCTCCTTCAACTGCATGAGGGGATCCCATTAGCTACCAGGAATGTACAGGTAAGCATTGGCAATATACAGTTTTTTGTCTCCCCCAATGATCACTCTCAGCTCTCTTATATTATACACAAGTCTCTCCATTTCAATGAATGAATTGCACGTGTGGTGCAGCATAGTTTCATCCTGGAGGCGGTGGAGATTGGAGAGTAGCACTGCACAGTGTGGTGCTTGATCTCAACAGTAAAGTGTACAGCACGAGAGCTGGATAAAAGAGCTATGGGGAACAATAGGTCGCTATTACATTTTTTGTTTTTTTTTGACTGGACAGCCCCTTTAAAAATATTGGCCAAGATATCACATATAACAATTAAAACAAAATCCTAAGTCACCAATATCAGAAAATATGCTGTTCCCATCCGGACTAGATTAATGTGTTGGAGTTGCTTGGGCAGAAAGTCTATTGGAACCCCCCACCATAGGTAAGTAGATTAATTGCTGGCATTGCTAAATGGGAACATCAGACCCCCTCCCCACCGGATTAGCTATCTGTAAGTGACAGCATGGCTTTCGCTGCTCAGCGAAGTCTTCCAGGATTTTGGGAGGCTCCATTGCATCCCATTCATGGCCACTGCACAGACGCACACACAATGCCCGATAGGATGCAAGATGGCGCCACCTGTCAGAAGGTCACCCAGAATCTGAGGGACCCAGAAGATGGATTCCCTGGCGAGGTGAGTAAATAGTGCTCAATTGTAAAACCAGAGGTGGGGGGAACAGTCTGGTGAGGTTTGGGGGAGGTATTACCCTCCTCTATAATTAGTAGTGAGACCCCTGGTTTTCTCCCCGTTTAATCCCTAGTTCCCGTTTCTCAAGCCAAGTAACGTGAGGGTAAATTTGACACATAGCGGAATCATGGGTGTCACAGGAACATGAGGTGATGAAAATCTGGATAAAGGTAAAAGGCCAGTTTCTGTCTCAGTTGTGCTAAGGCTAACAAACCCTTTTATTTAACATAATTCCACCTGCCCAATAAATTACATAGTGCAAGGCAAGAAAAGTTTTACATAGGTATGGAAGAGAAATGTTCCCTTTTCTGCTATTAACATAAATAGTAATTATACAAGCATCAGAACAATGTAGACAAAACATTCTTTTCCTGCAGAGAACCTCCATCTCCAATTTGCTCTTGTGATTTATGATGCTGGCATCATGCCTTGTTACCATTGTACATATGTACATACTGTTGGCATTATATCATCACTAGAAGCGTGCTCTATTCATTCTGAGATTCTTCCCACCCTGGGTGTGACATCAAAAGCTCTCGGGTGATATGAGTGATATTAATAATAACTACACAGGAGCAATTGTACTTCTTTCCTCATTACAAAAAAAATATTGTTTGCAACTTTCCCTTCTTACAACAATGGCTGTTACTGAATAATGTCTGCTTTTGTTGTTGAGAAGATCAGTAGCTGAGCCTGAGAACCGAGTGGCATGGGCAAACAGATGTATAATATGGCACTTAATTATCCACCTTAACTTGGATCCAGAAATATGGGGCCAATTAGTAAATGACATTTTACTTGCAGATTACAGCTACACCTAATAATTTGTGCCTTAGGTGTCAGTTGCTCCAGGTCACCCTTTTAAAGAATGGCTAGATTAAAAGATTTCATATACTTATCTAGGACATGCCCCCACTACTCCTTAAATGAATATGTAGCGGACACCCTTTGGGGTGCCCTCTACAAGTAGTATATGTTTTAGGGGAATGTGCGTGGTCCCAGGATAGGGTCACCCTGTAGTGGGGATTTTTCTAGGGTCTTGAGCAGGGGAATGTGGAGGTTCTCACTCAGACCACTGGGAAGCTTCACAAACAGATAGATTCAGGTCAGCTTGGAGGACGAAGAGATTTCTGACAAGAAATTCTGCCCACCTACACTGATTTGCCCCTACCTTGTCCACCTTCCAGCAGTCCGTCCAAGCAGGTTTTCCTCCCCATGATCAATGAAAATTGGTCCAGCTCCAGCATGCTACATGGGGTACTCCCCCTGGCTTACCTCCATGGTCCTCCAGGTAGAAGTTCTTCCAGGGTGCATCCTAGTGCACCTCCATAGGTGCCCAAAATGGGAGCACCCGTGGATACCAGTGGTCCCTCTCAGCAACCACATGACCAGTGGTGTAGCTGAATGTAATGGGGCCCGGGTGCAAACATTAAATGGAGCCCCTTCAAGGCTCATACAGTCTTTTAACTCAACTTGATGCAGTTAGAAAACTAAAGACTGAAACAACAGAGACAGATAGTGCTTCTTACAACAATGATTCACTAAAAAATTAGGTGGAGGGATTCCATCCACTGCTGTGTTTTTTTTTAAAGAAAGTGGGGCCCTGGAATAAAGCCACTGTAAAGATGATTTCTTTTGGCTGGCGAGGCTACAGAGCTGGATAAGTAGTACAGGTCTATCCTCCGATAAAGAAAAAAAACAAAAAACATAAAAAGGATGGCTTTAGCGGACCCCTTATTTTTTATGTCTTTTAAGTGGTTATAATCTACAGTTCATCTTGTCTGTTCTTAATAAATCTGAACAGCATCAATTTCTTGTTACGCCTATTTATGGTGGTGTTTTGATTTTCACTGTTATATTTTCAATACTAAACCTACTTTCTTGACCATAAAAGTGATTTTGTAGGCTGATATCCTTGTTACAGTCTCATTATGTTTTTTTTTAGGTTGCCGTACAGTAAATACTGGGCGGGAAAGAGAATATGGTGAAATGGTGGAAGTCAGGCAATTGTAAGCAATGGGTAATAGTGCGGGAAAAAATACGTTGGCCTAAGGAGGGGAAAAGGCTGTGTCCCATTCCCATGACCCAATCATTCGACCTCATCAAACGTGTTTTAAAATTTCTCAGTGCTTTTTTGGTCCACTTTAAAACACACATAGTCCATAAATGAATAATTTCATACACATAGTTGTACTTCTCCACACAAAATATTCAATGTTCATGAATCATGATACACTTCAATATAGTTCTCATTTTCTTATTTTTAGGGACTCTTGTCCCTCTTCCTATGGAACAGGTAGACATGTTTTGCCTCTCGGCTTTCTCAATACCTGAGCAGAAAAACAATTGTTTAGTCACTCTGTGTATGATTCATTGTTATATTAAATATAACCTCAAATGTAGGCATATGGTTATTAGAAACACATTAATATTACCTTCTAAGACTCTTTAAATGTACAGGTTTCAAAAACATGCAGAAATTATTTTCATCAATGTAATACAGACTTTATGTGGCTTTCCTACCCCTCTGGGAGAAAATGCGGATGAAACAGCATAAATTGGAGACAATTGGGTCGATTCAAAGAAACATGTAACAGCTTGGATTTTGGTGCCGATCATCCTATTTTTCCCGTACGCTCGTGCGTTCGTATGAACTTGCGAGTGATTCTATAAGCAAATACGTTTCTATCCTAAAATGTACGTCCGTTCGTATGGCAGTTCGGGAATCAGACCTATGTCAGTTTCCATCCTGAATTTTCCGTTTCATTTCTCAGGTTGCAACATTGGTTTTGCCCTTTTTCCTTTTTTGTCTGGACGTAAATCCTTCTGATCTTGCGGCTGCGCACTACAAACTTACCTCATTAAAGTGCATTCTAAATATTTGGTCTTTTATTTTTCTTTATTTCATTCATTTTGTAGTAACCAACCATTAATGAATGCATTTGCATAAGTAAATCTTACTTTGTTTAATTTTTAGTTAACTTGCATTTTTTACTTGTGGATTTAATTTTAATATTTTGGCTTCAAATGGTACAACTTAAAATTTTTTGTGTGGTTACCCACACCCTCTACATACAGATTGCTCTCAAAAATTAAAAAACACCCAGCAACTTCTGCATGTTATGAGTCTAGAAACAGCCAAGATGGCGGCTCGGGTATTCTCGGGCAGCCTGCAAACAGAAAGGGCCTTGTGACTGTGTTGCTCTGCATTCTTTGATTTCTGACCTTTCCGTGCCCCCAGCTCTGCTGTGTCTGTGCAAAATACAGCAGTAACCCACATCCTGCACTTTATCCCGCTCTCCTCTCCTCAGTAAGTGTGATGCATCTGACCAAAGATGAGCTAAAATAATTAAACAAAGCAAAGGTAAACAACTACACCAATAAATTCAAACTAAAAATATTATTCTAGTACATCAATTTAAAAATAAATAACAAAGGACATAAGTTTCTTTAAATAACGCAAATATATGGATGTATTGCAAAATAAAGGTTTACATGCAAAGGACTAATTAAGGTCCACATTAAAATGCTTTTATAAGGCATACATGAAATGTATTGAATCAGGTATGCATTGCCATACAATTTATGGCCTCGGCCATGCTGATACATGCAGTTCATTGGAGCTCAAGACGCGCAGACTCCTCCACATAGCCAAAAAACCTGATCAAGAACAGCAATCCGACTGCTAAAAGGTGTCGGCAGTGGCTTTCTTTTAAAACGGATTTAGAGGTTGGAAAACTGCTCTCTGAATCACACGTAAACACATCCGATTATCCTAAGTTGTACGTTTTGATCCTAAGTTTTACGTTTTGATCCTAAGTTTTACGTTTTGATCCTAAGTTTTAGGTTTTGATCCTACAATTTAGGAACGAACTTCCGATGATCGTAAGAGCATATACGCATTCGTACGTAGGCTCGTGCGAGTCGGAAATGGCCAAAAAAACTGGAAAAAATGACAAACACCCACCCAAACTTACGATTCTCGATCCGAAATCAATTAACTTTTGCTCTTTGAATCGAGGGGAATGTCTATAAAAGATTACACGCCAATATTATTATTTTCATCTATTATTTTGGTATGAAAATAATAATATTGGCGTGTAATCTTTTATAGACAAAGTCCCGGTTTCTGAGTTCCTTTCCCCCCCAAAAAAACAGCATTCACTGTGAGGCTCTGAATCAGACTTATAATGTGCATAATTATTTGATCAAAAAAAGATTTAACTGACTAAAGAGTCAAGAATTGTTGAGTTTTTCAGCATACAATGCTCTTGAAATGAGAGATATTGGGGTGTGATCACAGATCACAGAATCCTATTGTTGCAAATAGTCAAATGGTTTGTAAGAAATATATTGAGAAAAAAAGACGCAACTAACGACGAATGATTTGTGAAGAATCAAATGTGAAGTGACCAGGGAACCCATTATCCTCCAGGGCTGTCATATCCCCTCCTGGAGTGTCCAGAGGTACAAGGTGTTCAGAGAAAGGGCCAGGGTAAGGAAGCCTGAAACCCGACCTGACAGGCCTAGCACTATAATTATAATGCAACCCGTTTCTAAATCATTATCTCCATTTAAAAAAAAATATTCTGGTCCTAAAAAGTTTTACTTTTTCACTGTTTATTACTCATTAGAAGTGGTTGGTAAGTCAAAGGTTAAAAAATAAATATAAGTAGCTTTCCATTGAGTCCCTCCAGCTCTCTCCTTTCTGCTATGTCAGTTCAGCTTTCTCCCGACTGACCTGGTCCTTTAATCCCTCCCTAAACATCCCGATTAGCTGCCTCTCTCTGCAGCCTTGAAACCCCTCCCTCCTCTCTGGTCACCCAATGTGTTGGCAGGCTGGAGATGCTCTCAGCCTGCAGCATCTCTCACCCTCTTTTTCTGTTCACTCTGGGCTGGCAGTAATAAGTAAAGGCACAGCAATGCACTTTTTACCATGATATATGTAAAGCACACAGTGTACTTATATCACATCTCTGTTGCCACACCCACCATTTCTCCTCATTTTTTCTCTGCATCTCCAATACTCTAATACTTTTACTAATAACTTAGGAACTACAGGGTCTTTTAAAAAAAGGATTGAAGTTCGGGACATTGCAACGTGCAGCACGAGGCAATGAAACAACAATCTGGCTCGCCTTTAGTATAACTTTAGCAAATAATTACCAACTAAACATAAAGTTTTCCTGAGCCCCATAACTGTAGTTACACCTTAAAGAGCTAAGAACACAAGGCATTGCATGGGAAACATGTAGGTTTGTTTATTAGCTTTTGTGCCTAGTCTTCTTTTTAAAATATTTGTGCATGTGTTTTTGTAGTGAGCTATTAGGTAGGTGGAGGCTTGGCAACATTGATTGTTTTATAGAAAAATACTTTTGTTTTTAATCTTTTTTGCCATGATCACACAACTCTTAGTATGTACCACAATTTACTGAAAACCTACACTGGCTCTAAATTTATTTGAGCTGTTGGATAAAAATAGTTTTTTTTAACATTTACAGATAACACCTGCTGTTGTTGTTTTAAAGCATCTAATCCTTTTTAGAAGCTGTCGATATGGTAACAAACTTCTGCAGGAGGCTATTCCACAGATATATAGGTCTCAATGTAAAGAAGGATCATCTGCAAAATCTTCTAAAATGAGGGAGTGCGCCTTGTCCTATATTTTATTGTATTGGTCATTTATATGTTTATGTATTTATTTGTTTGGTCATTTATATGTTTATGCATTTTTTTGTTTGGACATTTATATGTTTATACATTTATTTGTTTGGTCATTTATATGTGTATGGATTTATTTGTTTGGTCATTTATATGTTTATATGAACTGGTGCCAAGAACTGGATGGCATATTCCTGATGAGGCCACACTAATGTCTTGCACAGAGGCAATATTATATGTCTGTCTTGTGATTCCATGCCTCTTATAAGGCATGATAATATCTTGGTGACCTTGGGGGCAGCTGACTGACATTGCATACAGTTATTTAGCCTGTGGTCTATCAGTACCCCTAGATCCTTCTCAAAAAGTGACTACCCCAGTTTTATTTCCTCCAAATCCAAAGATTTATGTGGCTTGCAGATTATTAGACACCAAGTGCATTACTTTACATTTATCCACATTTACCAAGTGGATGCCCAGACACTCAAGGCACAAAGTTATCCTGAAGCTTGTGAACATCCTAAATGGACTGCACTGTGCTACATATCGTGGTGTCATCTACCATTAATTTCTTCCATTTCCATTAGTGATTTTAAACATGTACCTCCCGCGGGGAGAGGTGCAGCATCTTCTGCCCATCCCGGCTCAGCACATACCAGGAAGCGGCCAGCGTCTTCACCATGGGTGGCAGGCTCCCCTGCACAGGGAACGTGCCCCTTCATACACGACTGGTCACTGCTGGCACTCACGCACTGCCGGTGGGTGTGCACACTTATTCATTTTATTCATTCAGCCAGAGAGCCCTGCAATTAAAGGAACGGTGCCATTGCAAGGTCAGGCATTAAAGCAGGAACCTACAGGGCCTACAGAGACACTTAAGCCAATCCTGGCCCCCAAACACACCTGAACACCCTTGGTTGGCTAATTAGGGGTAATCAGGGGAGTCCTGGACCTATTCTGGAGAATCCTGGCCAGCAGTTCAGAGTCAAAAGATTCTTGGTTCTGTACTGTGTCTCCGCTGCTCTTGTCTTCCCAAATAAACTCTTTGTCTTCTTGTTTTCCAAGTGTAAGACCTGGCTCGCTCTTGGACTTTGCTCTCTCGGATTAACCCCTTGTCTGCCTGCTTTCAACATGTACGACCTGGCTCACCTCTGAACTTTGATCTCTCAGATTAACCCTTGTCTGCCTGCTTTCAACGTGTATGACCTCGGCCTTCCTCCTCCTCTGCCTCTTACCCTGGTCCTGCAACCACTGCTGTCTGCACAGACCTTTGTGTCCCCAGGGAGTGACCTTGGACCACCCAAGCAGCAAACCTACCTCCCCTTGCAGAGAGCTCTAGAGAAGACCGGGTGGACCTTAGATTCCGTTCCTGGAGGGTCAGGCTTGGGTACTGTGCAGTAGTCTCCGTGTGCCATCCTCAGCAGTGGAAACAAGGGCTCCCTGCCATCATTGTTGTGATACACATTGAATAATAGTGGGCCTAGCACTGAACCCTGGGGTACACTGCTTACTAACAAGGCCTATTCAGAATAGGTATTATTAACCACAACTCTCTGCACACGTTCCTTAAGTTTATTTATTCCAGTTCAAAGTAAATTTTTGCATGCCCCGCTGTGTTAACCCCCTGGATCACCTGTTGCCGCAGCCCTCGTTGCATCTTGGTGCTGAAGTTGCATTCCCACATCCCCGTATACCTGTAGCTGAGGGGCATACCTGCACCAGCCTTTCTGAATGGCTGACGCAGGAATGCGGCCGGCAGCACGCTTGTCTCGCTCGGCTCCGTACCATTCTGCTAGAAAGCCACAATGCTGAGTTTCCTGGGCAAACCGTGAGAATAAACACAGTGGGGCATCCCAAATGAGATGCCCAACCTGAGAAGATCAACACTGGAAAGAGTGAAATTCCTGGGTGTTGTTCCTCTTTCAGTGCATAGAACAGTTGTGTGTTCATGCACATGTGTGTATTGTCAAACCTTAGCTTGCTTGAGACAAAGGAACATTCATTATGAAGATGAAGGAAACAATGAGCACACTTCACCCTGTACTAGAACACAATAGCAGGTATTACGCAACTGGGCCTCCACCTTCTATAATATCCTAATTAGACAGACAAGAAATGTTAATTATAGTCTTGTTAATGCCATTCATTTAGCACATGCTATACATATTTCAAATATTAAGCATTGCAAGGTGCAGTAAAATATATGAGAGTAAATGCATATCTTAGTAAAAGGAAATGTCACTAAAAGCACGTGCCTGCTCTAAAACAATCTGTGCTTATAAAATAATGAGCTATACTTTGGGCCTTATGATCTTGACTAACGGCCAACAACATCATTTTTTATTGATTTTTTTATGGTGAATTTAATAGGGCAACCCCACCCAATACCGGTATTTTACATTTGGCAGATACTGGTAGTTTCTAATCAACACATTGTTTTAGCTTTGACTAGGGTGAGGACTTGTTAAATCAGCTGATGTTTTACTGCTTGTTTTGTGGATATTTATCAAACATTTAAAACTGACAAAACAGAAAGTTCTAACTAAAAATCCATCAATGTCACCAGGACCAAAGTGGTTCTGCTGGCACATGATGACAACCTTTTCATTTTGGGGGTCACATATTGTTTTAACTAACTTTATGTTTTACCAATGCAAACAGAAAGTTGATGTTAATCGGTCAATTGGGTGACGAAAAAAGGAAAAAATGTAATCCTGATAGCCCTGGGGCAAAAAAAAAAACAAGAACAAAAAATAGTATTGAAAATTATGTATATTTACAATTCCCATTTACAAAATTCGGATACTGAATCCAATCTGCAGTGGCCCGCAAACCCCTTACCTTTCCACCAGTCCCTCGCCCTGATCACAAGCCATGGCTACATCCCGGGCATCCCTACAGCAAAGCACACTCCCAGAGCAGGGACAATCCGGCTCAGAAGCCCTCTAGACAGGTAGTCCCCAGTATCCAGCATTCAGTAATCCAGAATGCCGCATACTATAGCTTCGGCCACTACAACATGTGAACTGGTGGCCCCTCACCTCTTGCCATCTTCCTCCTTCTGTTCCCCTCTATTGAATCACCCTCTTTGTCCCTTCCCTGCATTGATGTCATTAGGTATATGAGTGCATTCCACAGAGGCTTCTCCGTGGTATAAAAACCTCCCTGTCCCGACAGCCCGGCATTAGCTTGGTGCGACACCGAGAAATAAGGAGGGGGTACCTGTGTCCCTCATCATTACAGATGGCTGCAATAGTGGCTCCCAAGCATCAGGAGATCAGCAGTGCCTGCCAGACTAGGAGGAAGCCCTTGACACTGTGGAACTGAAGAGAGATTCTTCTTGACGGGGAGGAGAAAAGCGCAAAGATGTGAATTTTTTTAATATATATATCTGTGAACTGAACGGGAGTCCATGGGACTCTCATCGGGAGGGCCCAAGATGGCAGTTAGAGACTTCCCTGCAAGCAGAAACAGGTCCTATTGCTATAGCCTATTGGATTCAGTAGGCTAGTTTGACATTGATTATTCTTGTGCAGGGCCTCATTTGAAAAGCAGAAATAGTAACTATACATTAGGAGGTTTGTATAGGTGTTGTATTTCTGGGTCGAATTTGGCAACAGCTGCACTTTAATATGTTCTTCCAATTGCCATTGTCTATATTTATAAATGACTACCGATAACTGCAGTATATTATGCCTGAGGGTAAAGCAGGGATAGATGCTACTGGACTATCACCTGTTCCTTGCCCATGCTATAGTAGGGGTGTGTAAAAGTGCAAAATAAGACCCTCAACTCTCCTGCAGCTGTAGTTACCACCTAAAAAGGTTTTTACAACTTTTTATGAGAAACCCTTCATACTCCAACCACAACATTATTAAGCTGACTTGAAAACAGTAAAACCATCCATAACATAAAGGCCAAAAGTGAAAGTTGTGGCGATTAGTATGGTATCAAAAATAGCTCTCTTCAATCTATCAAAGAACACGCCATAATGTGAGAGTAAATGAGTCCCTTTCGATGCGATGAAAGTGATCTAACTAGTTATATGTACTTAATATAGGAGCTGGTGATTTAGCCTGACCTCACCCGCATTGCATTGCATGAGTTTCAAACGTTGCCACGTTCTTCCTTGAAGACCGGAATGTGATTAATCTATCTGTAAAGCAGGAAATATTTGCATTAATTAGACTTGGCAGCGAAATCATATTTTACTATGCCATATTCCAAATGTAAATGAATGGGTGTACTCACCACAGTATAGAAAGCACATTGAATTAATCAGAGATTCCAAAGAAAGACTGAGTCACTTTGCTCCTTTTTATCAAGGAAACGCATCTTTATCCTAAAAGGAAAGATGTCACCAGGCTGGGAAAAGTCTGAGCACCTTCCTTAGTCATAATTCAGTTTCACTCTGATATTTTTATTGCATGGATAATTGTTCATATATATGTTTGGTGTATTAAAATAGACACCTGACACATACCAAGGTCATCTTTATATGTGTGTTTTTATAAATAGCATGGTACATTTATGTATTCATTGCTAAAAGTTTCAGGGATATAAAAAGCAAAAAGTCCTGTGCGTAGGCAAACTCCAACAATACATTTTTTGTATGTAATCCCACTGAGATTAAGTTGCAGCATAAAAACCATGGACCAGAATGCACAGTAATAGAACTTTTGTTGCTGGTCGCCATATTTCAGGTTGTAGCAAGTTAGCAATGTCCTGTAGTTGGTGACTAGGAAAAAAATGAACCAAAACCTTTGGCTTGAGTTGTTTAAAGTTATACGTCAGTCAAACAAAAAAAACCCTCTATACTCAGCTTTCATTCCCCGCAGAGTATCACTTCTAGTCCGGTGCTAACAAACTCAGTGGATCGGCTGACCTCAGACCTGCGCTTTACACCAATCCCTCCTCCTCCGTCGCATCAACACATGACACCACTGTGCTGTTGCTGGTTATGGCATACCCCGCGCCATCATCACAGGAACTATGGCACACCCCCCTCTGTTTCGTTGAAAAAGACACAAAAAGAGCATCACCAGTCAAAAATGTTGTGTAGGTTTGTTCACCATCTAACCCCTTCACCCCCAGACATCCATTTGGGATGCATCCCCAGCTAAAATTAAAAGCATGCCTAAAACAATCACTTTCCTTGGTGGCAGCTGCATCTAATCTATGCTTCAGCCCCACTCTTGTGATCCTTGCTTTACCTCTGTGTCGAGTAGGCGATTTTTTAGTTTTGGGCTTTCCTCTTGTTTTAGTTAGCAGAGCAACTCTAATTAAGATACCCCAGGGGATAGGGTGATACTGTAGCTGGTGAGCACCTAGGGGTTTTTTTTCAGTTCAGCTGACAGCCCACCCTAAAATAACCTTCAAGAGCTATTCTCGGGCACTATAAAAGCCCAGACAGGGAAAGCAGAATGCATTCATGCATCTGTTTTTGCTTACCTTTCTTACCTCTTTCCTCCTTTGAACATTTGGAATAAATTTGGGTACATTACATTATGGTTTACGAACATACAGTCAATCACTCTTTTCACATAATCCACATTTGGGGCCTAATTTATCAAGCACTACCACAGGGTGAGCCACATGAGCATACAAGAGTGCACCCTATTATAGGTAAAAAACATTTATTTTTACCCCTCAGCACATGCAAAGCTGACATTTACTAAATGTCAGTGTATAGCAGTGCAGCAGCTGCCAGTGCACTGGTGTTTACTGGTGCAGTGCTCTCAATTTCTATAGGATATAATGAGAATTGAGAGCCCTGCGCCTCTACCAGCAGGCACATGTCATTGACTGACTTTGGACAAAAGTGCCTAGTATCTCTCTCCTTCAGCTGCAGTCCTTCAATGTAATACCCTAACTCTATCTGACTGGCTTCTTTCTCCTTCACTCTTACTTTCCTCTAGCTCTCCTTTCCTTGTTGATTTCAACTTTCTCTAGTATTTTGCAATTCATCTGTAATGTGTAATCTTCCTTGCGGGGATGACCTGGAAACCCCCTTCTTTCCAATTCAAGGAAAGTGTAATGACAACACTTTCCAATCTAGCTGTAAATCATTCCTTAAGTGCATTTCCTTTTCACCTGTGTTTTGGGTGCAACTGTTCCCCTGACCTTGAAAACTAACAACATGAATGGATGTCAGAGAATTTTCCATGACCTTTGTATGCTTTACTCTGTATATGTATTTCACTGGGCTTTCATTAAAAATGATTGGAGAAATATCTCACCATTGCTTTAAGTAAATCAAGACCATTGTTTTATGTGGATTCAGAAAACAGTTAAATGAGCTGTAGCAATATCACCTAATAATAAAAATCCATATAAACATGCTGAATAGCAAGAGAAGAAGTTACTTATACACCCCAGCTTAGAGAAATGAGCATGTGATTTTCTTCTCCTGCTAGGAATAAAATCCGGGGGGGGGGGGGGGTATGAGCATACCATTCCTGTATTACAGGGCTAATCTGTTTCATTCAAAAACGTGACTAATAAGCCAGCATTTATCAAGAATTGAAGAATTGCATGATGGGCAAAACCATTTGCGCACATCACATTTTTTTCACTATAGTGCTTCTTTAAAGCGAATCAAACGCCTATTTATCCATCCATGGAGTCTAGCCACTTGGCTGTTTCCTGGGTATCCCAAATCAGGATATGTAGGACCCCTAAGATGGCCCCCATTACTCTTTCAGCGTGCCCAGGACATTCCTTAGCTTACCTATAGTTGAGCCGCGCTCTAACACTCACCTGTTTAGATAGGCTGGGACAAAAGCATGCTTCACACTAGAGGGAAGCTGTGGATGCGGACAACTGATTTCACAATGGTTTCAGCCAATCAGCAATCTTAAATCTGTTGGCTGGGAATGGCTACGTCAGTAAAAAAAAGCTTCTTTTTTTTTTTTTAAACTGAGACGCTGCTGTGCCTATAGCATCACCCGAGATACTCGGGTGGAGTGGGATGGGGAGGCTTTGATGGTTTCTTTCTGCTTTAGGGTCAGAATTAGATGTCAGAGAGATGATGACCATGCACCCATTTTATATACAAATTATGATTTCAGGGTTAACTGATGTTGTATTTGGCAGGGGCATGAATATGGAAAGTGCATTTGTTTTAATGAGGGCTTATAGGTTGATGTGATATTAGATTGGGTTGCATGGTTGCTTTGGGATTGAAAGGGATATTAACTTTAGAGACCATTCATTAGGTATTTTATGGATTAAGGGGGTAATTGTTTTGTGGGGGGGTCCTATGGATTGGCAATGCATCTTAAATGAAGGGTATTTTATAGACTGAGGTGGTATTCATTTGAGTTTTCACTTTTGCTGTATTTACTAATGTTGATAACTTCCATATGGTTGTTTCTTGTGGTCTGTAAGATCATACACTCAGTTTTTATCTGAGCTCTTAAAAAAGGCAGATGTGCTGATTAGTTAACATGTGGGCCTACATGCATTTGATTGGCTGTTTGATGTTTATAGTGCTCTATTCTGCAAGCGATTAAGTCCTTTCATTGAGAAATCCTGATAGGGTAGGGTAGGGGCTGAGAGGAAGAAAGGTTTTCCAAATCCTTGGGAGTCTATGGGATGTGGTGTGAACAGCACAAGAACCTAAACCTTGACACCAGTACCAACAATTTAGTCCTCATAACACTTTTTGCTAAAGTGTTCGGGTACGGGGCCCGAATGAGCAAAGTTCGTTACAAGCACGAACTTCTCAGCTAAGCAGGAGTCCATTTTAATCTGGACGCACATACTTGCAAGCGATCTTGGATCAACCATTTTAAATACACCAGTGGCACTTAGCAGGGCATCTATAAAGCATTGTACTGATATTTGCAAGTTTGTGGTTTGAGGCGCCTATTTTATCAACCTTTTTTTGAATGTACTCCAGCTTCAAACAAATGTTTGAAGAGTTTTAGTTATTTGTAGCAAGATTTTTAGAACCAGCTTATTACTGTATTTTGGGATATGTAGTCTAATTTTCTCCTTGGTCACTGAAGGCATAAAATATACTTAATGGAAAATCTATAGGTGTCATTGTCACCAAAAGGTGGATAAAATATGTGGTCCTGGTGCCGCTTTATTCATATTTTAGATTTTCATATTTTAGCCATTCATATTTATTTAAACTCTTTATTTAGTTATTTTTCATTTCAAAACAGTACAGAATAAGCAATCAAGTAACTTGTCAGGTTAGGAACAGGAAGAATGATACAGCAAAGCAAAGCAACCACCCGCCTTCATCTTCCCCTCTCCCGCAATCGTTGTAAGCCCGTCAGGCCCTGTCTGGTGATGTCACTGGTTATATAGACCAGGCTCGCGGGTCACAAGGAGCGCCCCTCACCCCTCCCCCACCCCCGTCATCCAGAGATTGGCTTCTATTCGTCATGTCCACGGTGGGGGGAGGTAGCGGCAGAGAAAAAGTGGACCACGGAGGTGCCTGTCGCTCCTTAATTGATAATTGATATGAGGGCCGTGCGACCCTCTTGAGCCCTGGGTTGTCTATTCAAGCCCGCAAATCCTCCAGGAGCTCCACCTCGCGCTTAGCAATAGGACTGGGGTTGCCGCTTCGCTGCACTGGAGCAAAAGTGAAAGAAAGAAAGTAGAGGGAGATAGACTACAGAATGATCAGGTAGGATAGATAGGGGGGGGGAAGGGGGGGGGCACACCTCTCTTGCGTCCGGGGTCAGGGGAGGCGGGCGGGGGGGTCCGGCGCCAGGTCACGAGCAGAGACCGCAGAGTCTCGAAAGAGGTACCAGGGGGTCCAAACTGCAGTGGACTGTTCTCCTCTGTCTTGGGAAGCCGCCGTGAGTTCCTCCATTTCTCTGACCCTGTTAACTTCTCGGATCCACTCCCCTTTTGTAGGGGTGTGCTCCGTTTTCCAAAATCTGGGAATCAGTGCCCTAGCTGCATTAATAAGGTGCATCAGTATTGACTTCTTGTAGTTGGTGACGCTACAAGTGCTATGATGTAAAAGCATAAGAGCTGGGCAGAACGGGATCTGAGACCCAGTAACTTCCGTCATGAGTGGGATCACTTCAGTCCAAAAGGGTTTTATCCCCGGGCATGTCCAGAAGATATGGAAAAAAGACCCCTCTTCTTCCCCACATCTCCAACATCTAGGTGAGGTTCCTGGGAAACAGACTGCCAGGTGCTTGGGAGTATAATACCACCTGCAGAGGTATTTGTAATTTGTTTCCTGTGTTTGTACCGCTATTGATGACTTGTGGGCAAGGGTGAATATCCGTTCCCACTCCTCCTCCGTAAACTCCCTCTCCAGGTCCCTCTCCCACTGCCGGCAGTAAGGTAGCTTTACTCCTTGCTCCTCGCCCAGTAATTGGTAAATCTGCGAGATCAGTCTAGTAGGGGGATCCTGCCTAGTAATAAGGGTTTCAAAGCCCGTAAGGCTTCGCTCGAGGGATTCTCTGGGTCCCGTCCGCTGCAAATAGTGCTGGAACAGCAATAAGCGCCAAGGATCCAGTCTTGGGTTGTTCCATCTGTCTCTGAGTTCTTCTATAGAGCACCAGGTTTTCCTCTGTATCAAGTCTCGCCCTCTAACCATCTCCAACTCTCCCCATCCCTCCATCGCCCGGAGTCTTTGACCACATGGAAGGTCGGGATTGTCCAGTAGTGGGATCAGCGGGGATGGCCAAGGGGATATCTCTTCTCTTGACCTCAGTCCATCCCAGACCTCGAGAGTCTTCTTAACCAAGGGGTGGGTTCTCGCCCACTTAGCGGAATCCCTGGACACCCATGGTAAATCCCCCAGCGGAGTCTCCACACACTCAGCCTCAATGGCGACCCACTTCTTCCTGCCCAGTCCCCTATTCCAATCCACGACTCTCTGTAAATGAGTCGCCTGCCAGTATCTCAGTAGATTCGGCACTGCCAGACCTCCCCTGTGTCTAGGGCGCTGGAGAAGGGCAAGTCTTAGCCTAGGCCTCTTGTTACTCCAAATAAACTGTCTAAGGATCGAGTCCAAATTCTTGATGTAACTCTTCGGGATGTGACACGGGAGAGTTTGAAGCAGGTATAGAATTCTCGGTAGGACCACCATCTTTATGATATTTATGCGTCCCACCCACGTGAATGTTGGGATATTCCAGTTTGTCAGATCTAGCTTAGTCTTGTTCAGCATTGGCACAAAGTTGAACCGGAAGACATCATCAATATTGTTTGGTATTTTCACTCCTAGATAAGTTAGTGTAGGGGAAACCCATCTAAACGGTAACGAGGCCCTAAGGTGTCTAAGGATGTCGTCTGGAAGTCCCACGCTGAGCGCCTCGGATTTATCGAGGTTGATCTTGAAGTTAGAAAGCTTACCGAACCTTTCAAACTCCTTCATTAGGACAGGGAGCCCTATTACCGGGTTTGATACAAAGAACAGTAGGTCGTCCGCATATGCGGCAACCTTATGCTCCATGCCACCAGCCTGGATCCCCCTGATGTCAGTATTATCCCTTATATGTCGCAGGAAGGGTTCCACTATCAGTGCAAAAATGAGCAGTGACAAGGGACATCCCTGTCTGGTGCCGTTCGAAATCGGGAAAGGCGAAGAGAGATCTCCGTTAATCTTTACTCTAGCTTGGGGTCTGGAATACAGCTCCGTGATGTATCTAAATGCTCTGGGCCCTAATCCTATATGTCTTAACACCTCAAATGCGAAATCCCAGTCTATGCGATCAAATGCTTTTTCAGCATCCGTCGATAGCAGCATGATCGGGGTTCCATCTAGGCGTGAGCGATGTATAAGATTCAAAGTCCTAACCGTATCATCCCTCGCCTCCCTGCCAGGTATAAAGCCACATTGATCCTCCTCTATTAGGTCTGGTAGATACATTGCCAGTCGATTAGCCAGGATCTTAGTAAATATTTTGAGATCAACATTCAGGAGGGATATTGGGCGGTAGCTTTTACAGCTTAGTGGATCTTTCCCGGCTTTGTGAATCACAGTAACATGAGCCTCCAGTGCCTCCCCGGGCAGCATCCCCGGGTCGTCCTCCCTCCCTATCGTATTATAGGCACGGAGAAAGTGGCTACCCAGGATAGGCAGAAATTCTTTATAGTATGCGGCAGTCAGGCCATCTGGGCCCGGCGATTTACCAGAGGGAGTCTCCTTGATAGCCCGTTGTAGCTCAGCCGTTGAAAGTGGCTCTTCTAGCCTACGGATTGCCTCCTCACTCAACTGGGGCATGCCTGATAATGTAATGTATTCCCTCTTCAACTCCAGGCATCCCTGAGGGTCTCTCGCTCCCTGTGCGTGTAGATTATAGAGCGAGTGATAATACTCCCGGAACACTTTAGCAATGTCCGGCGTCTTATGCCATTTCTGCTGCTGTCCATCTTTAATTGCCTCAATAAAGTTCAGGGAACGTTGTTTCCTCAGGGCCCTCGCAAGGAGCCTACCGCTTTTATTACCCCACTCATAGTAGAAGCGCTTGCATTTCTTTATTGTAAACACCGCCCTCTGCAGCAAGATGGAGTTCAACTCCTCTCTGCGCGCTGTCAACTCCTTCAGGGTTTCTTTTAGTTGGGCCTCCTTATGTTGTTTCTCCAGCTTCTGAATCTGGGCCAACAAGCGATCCTGCCTGGTAATGTTCGCTCTTTTCAGTCTAGCAGCCTGTTGGATCAGGACTCCCCTGACCACGGCTTTATGAGCTTGCCATAGGGTTATAGGTGTTATCCCTTCTGTGTCATTTAATCGAAAGTATTCGGTGAGGGCTTCTTGTACTGCGCTCTTCGCCACCGGGTCCTTCAGTAGAGTCTCATTTAGACGCCAAGTCCAAGCCTTACCACTTCTCTCCTGTGTGGTTAATGAGACGCTCACCGGGGCATGGTCTGATAATGACGCAACGCCTATCGAGGCGTCGTGGGCTCTGGGTAACAAACTGTGGGACAAGAGCACGTAGTCCAGTCTAGCATAAGTGGCGTGGACTATGGAATAGTGGGAAAAATCTCTACCGGTAGGGTGAGTAATCCTCCAGATGTCACACAGCTGCAGGTTGTGGATAGCTTGTTTTATCTTCCTCAATCCTCTATAGGGGATGGAAGATTTCCCCGAGGAGGAATCCAAGAGGGGCTCCATTGCGAGGTTCAGATCCCCGCCTAAAAGCACACTTCCCTCCTGGAATTCCGACAGTCTGGTAAAAAACCTCAGAAGGAAGTCCACCTGGCCGGAGTTGGGCCCATAGACCGAGGCAAAGGTATATTTCTCCCCTGAGATCGACCCCTTAACCATAATGTATCTACCTTCTTCATCTGTTATAGAGTTATGGAGTTGAAAAGATACGGACCTGGAAAAGAGTATCGCCACTCCCTTAGTTTTCGAGGCAGGGGATGAACTCATGAATACCTGGGGGTATGATCTGGAGGATATCTTTGGGTGTTTGTCCTTTCTAAAATGGATCTCTTGGAGGAACGCTACCTGGGCTTTTAGTCGAATCAGCTCTGCGATGACTGCAGATCGTTTTTCTGGAATATTGAGCCCTCTGCAATTCAAGGAGACCACCTTCATAGAGGCGTCTGAGAAGACTCGAGCCCCATTCGTTACTGCCATCCTCTCTGCTCCCCCCCACCAGACTAAACCCTAAGTACGTGGATCACGCACCCCGGACGCAAGACAACCGGTGGACAAATAGGAGGTAAGGGGAAGGGTCAAGTAGAGCGTAAGAGGGTTAATGCAAGAAAGGGGGAGAAAATATTAAGGGTCAGAAATCAAAACCTATTAAATTCCGGAGAAAACCCAAAAAAGGGAAAAAGAGAATTTGGGTAACAATTAGAACGATTGTACTAACTCTCCTAATATAGGGGAGTCTAGTCCTTTGTCTTCCGGGAGAGTCTCCGGCAACTACCCCCGGGAGAACACTCGGACTACTGGGGGAAATGGAAGCCCGGCGAAGGGGAGCCAAAACTCAATCAACAAATATAAAGAATGAAAACGGTTCAGCAATCAAGGCATCCCTCCCATCCCCCATAACACGTAAACAGTTAGGCAGCAACATGAAATAATCAGTTATCAAAGCTAACTAAGCACGCAATATAACTATTTGAGTAGTTAATTAAGCAGGTGATCACTTACCCGGCGGCCCACCAACCAGGATCTGCTCTCCCCCCCGACCCCAGGAAACACCCCGCGCCGACCAGCACCATGGGCCAACCGGCAGCTAAGGGCGCCCCCCAGGCCCGGCGGGCAGGAACCTCCAGCAGAACATCAGGATGACTCCAACCCCTCCCACCGATCATCCAGCCACCTTGGACCAGGGCCGTCCCCCATGTCCTCCCCCCCGAGCCAAACGAGTCCATCCGCGGGCCCATCTCCCTACATCCCGAGACTCGTCGCCCCCAGGGCAAGGCGGGGCAGATAGCCCCGTTCGTGTCGTCCAACCTCCGGTAGCCAAGCCGTAACAGGTGAAGGGGGCCCCCCCAAGAGCAGACGCGACAAGCTGCGCCTCCAGCAAATCCGGGCCACCCCCGCTATGGGGGACACCCACCCACCCGGGAGGGGGCACTCCAACGCTCGTGAGTCGTTAAACGAGGCTCCACAGGGGTACTCCCGTCAGTCCACCCAAAATGCTCCAGGAAAAGGACGAGGAAAGTCTCGTCCAGATCCAGAACATCCCGGGCGAAGGGGGAGGAGGAAGTCGCCCGCACCAAGGGGCCAGGCCCCCGTCTGCCGGGCAGCCCCGTGGTCTCTGTGAGAAGGCCAAAACCATCCCTTCCTTGAAAGGAGGCATTCCGGCATAAGAACAACTACCCCGGGTCGGGGAACCCCCAAACCCAGAGAGCCGAGGGAGGTCCCAGAGGGTCAGACCCGCACCAGCCAATGGTACTTCACTTCCCGAGCCGGGACACCCCCCGTCTCCACATACATTGGCGCTCACTCAACCCGAGGCCCAGAAACCTCCCCCCGGCCGCTCCATCAACAGGCTTCAATCTCTGCTTATTAGCTATAGATATGACTACCAGTATAACAACTACTTCAACTTATAAATGAATAACTTTGTAAAGAAAGGATATCACGTTAGCTTTCATGGTCGAAACACAATGTCTCCTTCAAGGCCAACTGGGCGCAGGTACAGTTAATCAGCTCCTGGGGGGGCAAGCGCCGCCCTTCGGTCTGGGCCGGGCGGGTCGCCCCGGCGTCCCCCTCGGTCTCGGCCCCGTCTTCTTGGGCGCTGAGGAAGCGGGCCCCCTCCACGATCCAGCTCCAACTCCAACCAATCTGGGACCGCAATCGGGGCAGTCCCCAGGAAATCGAACAGCTCTGCCAGCTGGGGCGGTGCTTTCAAGATGAAAGATCTACGGTCCTTTCGTACAATCAGTTGGAATGGATGTCCCCAGCGGTATGTTGCTCCCTGACGTTGTATCAGTTCCAAAAGAGGTTTCAACAGTCTCCGCATTTGGAGGGTTCTGCGTGAGAGGTCAGGCAACAAGGTGATCTGCGCTCCATTCAATTCAACTGGACCTCGGTTCCAGGCTCTCTGCATTATAGCTTCTTTAACTTGGTAATAATGCACCCTGCAGAGAACATCTCTTGGACCTCTCAAGCCAGGTCTCGCAGGGCCCTGGGCCCGATGTATTCGATCTATCTCGATATGATCTGAAGGTGGGCGATCCAACAGATTATTGAACAGTCCGCAAACACTCGCCTTCAGCTCCGATGGGGGTATCGTTTCGGGAACACCCCGTAGTCGAATGTTATTACGGCGGTTTCTATTTTCGTGATCATCTTGCTGTAGTTGAAACTCAGAGAGTAGCCGCCTGGTGACATCTCGCTCACGTTCTAGCGCTTCCACTCTGGCTTGGACGTCCAGTTGAACGGCGTTATTAGCCTCCACTCTGCTGGATAGATCCGCCATGGAGTTCTGCATAGACGTTATTTCCCTGCGAAACGTCCCCTCCATCCTGGTTATGTAGGTTTCAAAATCCGATCGAGATGGTAGCGACTTGAGAGCATCCGCGATGTTGGTCCTGACCGACTCTGCGATAGCTGAGATCAAGGATCGGGGCAAGGTGAACCCTGGATATTCGGCGTTCCCGCCTCCAAATTCTGGGGGCCCCTCTTCGCTCCTGGGTGACCATTCCTCCCCCCGAACCCCTGGCAATATTGTGAGGCGGTGTCTGGGAGGGGGTGCAGCAGGTTCTCGCCTCCCTGAGGTTCGGACCATCTCTGCATAGCTGGCGGAGCCTGGGTCGGGAGGAGGGGATTCCCACCCCTCAGATAGTAACAGCGGGGTCTCCCGTCCGCCTAACATTAGGTGCCGGTCATAGGTCTGCGGGCCTGGGTATCCCGACCCCTCAGGTGTGGGTCCCCGCTCATGGGCATCTGGTCTGGCTCCCTGAGCTGTCCGGGCCCCCGGGCTGCAGTGTAACAACGACCCAGATCTTGACTGTCTCCCTCTCTCTGGTGTCACATATATACAGTCCCCTTCCTCCCCCGCTGCACTCAATCTAGTGGCTGGCTTATCCGTTGCTGGGTTCGCTCCCCCCCCACTGTCAGCATGACCAGCACCCACCTGCTGAAAGGCCATCAGTGTTGCAGCTGAGTCTGCAATCAGCCGGTCTCCACCTCGGGACTCCGCCGCTCCTGCGGGTCCCGTGTCTGATGCCGCAGTCGACAGCAGCAGCTGAGCAGGAGGCGGCTTGTCAGCAGCTGCGCGCCCGCCGGCGCTCACCTCACTTGTCTCTTCCTCCTGACAGTGCGGTGTGTGCTCCTCTTCCGCCGACCGTGCCGGGAGCCCAGCGCCGGTCTTCTGCCCTCCCCTCCTCCCATCAGGGTTCAGGGAGGTGACAGGCGCACTGCAAAGTCCCCGCTCCGTCGCGGCGGGGCTCCCCCTCTGCTCCGGCGAGGCCGCCGCCATAGCGACCTCCTCTACCCCGCACGTGGGCTGATGCGGCGACGCGATCCCCCGCTCCTCCGGCCGTACGGCTGCTCCGCTCTCCGCCTCTCTCTCCATGGACCGGGCACCAGGTAGGTCTGCCGTTGTCTCGCTGCGGGGTGGATCTCCTGTTAGCTCCATAGCCGCCATCTTGATAGTCGGGGGTCTGGGGCTTCCAGGAGTGTTGGCTTCAAAATAGGCCGTAATGGGTGCTCCCGTGCGGGACCGAGGTGTGCCCTTCACCTTCCTGCGCTTCGACATCGGTGTAGATTGCTGCCAAGATTTCAAACTGCAGGTATAAAGGGGGTTAAGTTAGGAGCCTCGGGTTTCAGCGTCCTATCCCGCCATGTGCCTATGCCACTCGCCATTCATATTTATATTTTAGATTGACATTTTAATTATTTAAACGTACGTCTTTTTCTCATAGCTTCACAGCGAGGGACACAACATAATAACATCACCGGTGAAACCACTATGCTGCAGGAGATGTTGAGGGTAAGGTGATTATATGGAAAGGCTGAAAAAAAGTTTTAAATATAAAACATCTTCCTTAACCAATGGACTGTATGTAGCATGCAAGCAAAGTTCTTCCTGTTATAGGTGACTCTCCAGATGTTTGGTGTCCCTGAGACCTACAACCAGTTTACTAAAGCAGTCAGTTAGCAACTGCCATTTAGAGCTGTGAATGTATGCCACAAAAGATTGGAGTAAGGGAAAATATCGACCTCTTGGGATTTCTACATTCTTTCACTGTGTATCACTGTGGGTAAGTAGGCCAGAGGAAGATTGAGAACAGCTTGTGTCTAGGTTTGCCACCTGGCTGTTTTTTTTTTACTTTACTGGCCACTGGCCTGGCGGTGCCGGTATTTGTTTTAATGGTAATTTTAATTGCGGGTATACTTTTCCCATCCTCAATTATCAGTATGAAAAACAAATACCAGCACTGCCAGTTAAGTGGCCAGTAAAATGAAAAAAATATCGACCAGGTGGCAACTTTAATTGTGACATCCCCACCACATTGTGCTTCTGGGCCTTTCAAGTAGTGTGGTTTTTTTAAAGTTTGAGGCTATAGCAGAAATGGACTATGGGTGGCTATAGCAGGGGGGGCGGCAGAACATGGGCTGGAGTCATTGGGGCTGAATATATGTGGGCTGCAAAGGAGCATTAGGTGGAGTCATTAGAAGCAACAGCTCTGCTGGCCCTAAAGTAGTGTGGCTCATCAGGAATTCTGCTAGTTCTCTCTATGGGCGGATAGTTTCAAACATGCTGAGAAGGACAGACACCCACAGACTATAGATATCCCAGGGTGGTATGCGAGATTTATATTTAACTTATATGTCTGCACTGTTGGAGATAATACATGGCGCTCATTTATCAGAAAAAAAAACCTTCACTGTGGCCCTTGAATGAATTTGTATATAGGTCATATCCTCTTAGCACTCAGCTCTGTGCTAAGTTGCTCCTACGATGAGTTGAACTTATGCCTGCCTCCTCTTTTCAGAACCTAGATAAGTGTTTCAGGATTAGCTAATTACGCGAATGATTTACGTATGCCTTCAATTTGTACTGTTTCAGCACAATCCACATTTTCCATCTCCTTTTCCTCGTACAAGCATAACTGCCTGCCCCTTGAATTGCAAACACATCCCAATAGATCAGCTCATTTCATTGACATAGAGGGCAGATGTCCAGCAGAACTACACTGCACGCTGCAATAAATTGCAGGCTTTCTTTTCATGTACACAATGGAGGCTTTCCTTGCTGCAATGAAGTACAGCTGCTTCCAAAATACAAAGCAAGTGTCTGCAGATGGATCAGACAGGAAAGGAACCAACTTGTTTTTTCTGGCATTTATCACTTTAAAGAGATGAAAAGGCTCAAAATGTTCTTTCCAGTATGGAACCAAACTTTAATAACCTTTAATTTCCCCTCTGAGATGACTAGACTAGTGTGAAGTAAGTATTTTTACTATATAAGGTAGACGTCACATTCCATGTAACTGTCCTCTCCATGGGAAAACTGGCTGGATGACTTTTGAAATTCTGACAGTAAAACCCATGTGCTTACTAATTATCACATTAAAACGGCTACCCCCACCTATAAAAACTTAACCTGTAACAGGATTATAGTTCCTGCAAATGAATGCCCATTATTTTTTAAGTGACTTATCAAAAAGATATTAGAGGAATCTATGTAGACCTATAAACAGATCTAGGTGTTTGAGAGCACATCTTATTTGCCATTCTTCTCCAGTATCCCTACCCATTAAGGTGCAGCACAGGCGGCCACAAACCAAAATGCCGGGTGAGGTCGGGGGGGGGGGGGAGGGGGGTGGATAGAAGCCTTGATGAGAAGCTGCCATGTGGATGGATAGAGAGACAGGATAAAAATTACAGTTTGGTTGTGCTAAAGGGGCCAGTTTTCAAAATTCACTACCTGTTCAGCTTACTGGAAATGATCATTCCTATAAGCCTATCCAAAACTATATATAAAATATTTACTGTATCTCTCGCCATATAAGACCAAAAACTGGGGGAAAATGCCCATGCTTTTTTGGGGGGCAGACCCCCCAAACCCTGACCTCCACTGAGCCAGTTAGTCAAACAAAAAAAAACTTTATACCTACGCCTCAATCTGGAAGCCGCCACTATCCACAGCCAGCGCGCTGATGCACCAATGATATTGGTGCACTGCTCTGTGCCCTGTCATTGATGAATCAGTGTGAGACCGTCTGACTTCCCCCAATGGCTTGTACATTAATCGTGCTCATGTCAACTCAAATTGATCCAAAAAGACTTCTAAAAACAGAAACCGCATGCCATTTGAGCACAAATCTGTTAAATATGGTGGCGGAGCTGCAATGATTGAGCCTTCTAAGCTCATGGTGCATGATATAGTCCCTCTGTAGTTATGCCACAGGCTTAGACATTTCAGTGTAGCCTATAGCATGAAGCTGGCTATCCCCCACTGGAGTTGGGGGACCTCAAACAGGAGAATCTGAGCTGGCCAGGTAAAACAGGCAGTTACCAGGACCCAAGCTAGTGGCTCCACTGCCAGCAGAACTGGCATTTGGGGCAGGCGAACCATGTAGTTGTCTAAGGTCCTCAGTACTCTGAAGGGCCCCTGGCCAATGGTAGGGTTGTCACCTGACTGTTATCTTACCGGCAGAGCTGTATTTTTGTCAGCGGCCTTCCCATGCTAGTAATTAATAGCCGGTGTATTTTCATCCAACATAATGGGCTATGACAGGGGCTGCAGTAAGATGGCCGCCCCCTCCACTGGAGGCTGACAGCATCCTGACTTATAGGGGATGGCCATCTTACTGTAGCTCCTGCTGTAGCCCATACTATGCAAGCAGGAGGGAGCTGAGAGAAAACAGATGCATTCTTTATAGTGGAACTATCACCAGGAAATTCACTCTCTTGGTAATATGTCTGTTTTCCTGCTGTATGAACCCCCAGGAATTTCTGCCTGACCGGTTCTTCTCCAATCAGCTGTCTCTGGAGTGGAAGGCGCATGCAGCTTCCTTTTGGCTGTGCATGCCAGCATTTAGATACTTAGGACCATTTGCCCCCTCCACCACCATATCTGCCCCTACAATACTAAAGCTTCATTAGCATTGCTCATGATCTGCCCCTGCCGTGCTATAGCCTCACCTGACAAGCACACTCACTGATTGGCTGGGATGCAAATTGTGGAAGTGTCTCAATAGGTTGGACATGGCGAGGGCCAGTTAAAGCACAGGCTAATTCCTGAGTGCCCCTGGAAGACTGCACTCTAAACAGCAACCTCCCCCCCACATACACATGTTTAGGAAACTATTTCACCTTGCTAGTAGCTATTTGATGTTGTTTATTCCCCCTCTTCCACTTCCGAAGACAAACCAGGCACTCAGAAAGGAATACATTTATCATATATTCCTTTGATGCCCAGAAGCCAAAAATAGAGATTCCAAGTCACTTGGATGGTGGAAAACCCTTGCTCTTCCTCAACTCCCCAGAACTTCTGCTTTCCATTGGCACGAGATGAGATGAATAACAATTAACATAAGCTACTCTTCCTTCTAAACTTACCCAAATGGAAATAGTAGTATTTTAATCTCTGCAGATTTCAAAAGCAAAAAGTGGACTTTCCTTTAACCATTCCATACCCAGCTTCCAAACACAGCTTTATACCAGCTGTGAGTACTGCATTTGTGAAGAGCACACTAAGCCATATTAGAAAACAATGCTATTATGGATCATCATACAAAGAATGTTTCTTCTTTTTATAGTAATTTCCATATTAATATTATGTTACTCCAGACTGGGTGCCAGGATGGAGGTGGCTGTGCCCCCCCATTCAAGAGATGGCAGCAGCGTCTGCATTAGACACCACTGCTGGCATTAAAGATGACAACAATGACCCACCCCTTCCCCAAGAGGAAGAAGAGAAACATGAGTACATCGCACCATGGCAACAGAAGATGACAAGGAGTGGTAAGTAGTTTAATTATTTTTTTTTTACTACTCAAGTTGAAAGGGGGAGCAGGAGACCAATTTACAGGAGGGTCTGGCATGCCACCTGTCAGGACCCGCAGGTGACATGAAGATACTGCCACCCGGATTGCCCTTTTTTCTGTTACCCATCGGCCCTTGAGCCTTGGGCTATCAGCCTCTAAGACTGATGCCCAGGCTGGTTGAGTCAGAGAGCAAGGCACTTTTTTAATTGAAAAAAAAATAAAAATCAGTACCACATTCAAATGGCATTTGTAGCATGTTTTTTGTGTGAAAAAAGCATGCAAGATTGGGAAGCAAACTATTGGCAAGAGTAAAAAGTCCACTCAAAAAACAAAAAAGTAAAACACACCCAGAATTACCCAACATTGGCTTAAAGGGCCTTTTTTGCATTTGTATATTTTGTTTGCATGTGCAATATTATGTCCTTTTACGTCAGTACATTTCTATTACAAGTTATAAGTCAATTTACATGTTTAAATTGGACCAAAACTCCTGATTTTGACTATCCTGGGTTTTGGCCCGTGCCCCCGCTGTGTATACAGGTCGTCCAGTCTAGCTCTTCCCCTGGTCCTATGGCGCATGAGTGTCCTCTTATCCATCAGCGCACTCAGATCCGCTCACGCAAACTCGTCTAGACTCGTCTAAGACTTGGCTCCAGCCAAGTCTAGCCGAGCAGACCCGAGCACGCTGTGGGCCGCTTCCCTCTAACAGGGAGAGTGCCCATGCCAACCATTCCTGCTAAAGGTATAGCAGGGAACAACAGCTGCTCGCGCATTCGCCTTCAGATTGGAGGAGAGGGTGAGTTTACCGAGCCACCTAGGGGGGTTCACACAGCAGGGTATCCCAAATCTGGATGCCCCGGGGGCATCTTTAATACAAGGTGAGCCACAGGAAGCAGATGAGCAGTACTTACTTGCTGCCAGGTCTGTGGTACTGCTGTTTACCTGGGTCTTATACAGGACACATAAATGAGGTGAGGTGTTCAAGTTTTCAATACCTTTGTAAAATTACCCCAGCCTCTCACTACTAGACTTTTATTCCAGTTCCAGTTTATGTTACATAAGGAGAAAGATATGGCACTATCACTAATAATATAAAGAAAAAATCAAGCATAGCAGTCATTATTTTTGTCTATAAAACCTAATAAATTATTTCCAAAAAGTCATATACTATTATGTGAGAAAGATGTTTCTGTAATAAAAAAGAATACAATACCAGTAGGTAACTACAAAAAGGGGTTCTGGGCCTGCTCGTTTATTGTGCCAAGGATCACATGAACGTCAAGCTTTCGGGGATACCCTCTCGGTCAGGTCATATAATAGTGCATGTAAATGGAGACAATAAATACCCCTAGTACTACAGAGCTCCGGCTATGGGGAAAACTTAAATGAATTGGCAGGGGTTAAAATAGGCGCCAAATATACGTTTTTTCTCTACCTCCACCACCCAAACCAGATAATAACTCCCTTCTTGCAAAATGATTTCAAACTCAGTTAAAAGCCATCTTATGTCTTTTTACAGGCCAAAAAGCTGCAACAACATCGGTACACTTCACTTCACAGTTCACAGATTTAAGCATTAACTTTAAAAGGCAAAGCCATGTTACCAACTTTCTCATGCACAGTTCACAGTTAATCATGGTAGCATACTCCACCCAACATTAATGTAAATACTAGCTCTCAGCTTAATAGGCAGGGAGTAATGCAGGACAATGTTTGTTAAGGGAGGTCCCCTCCAAGTGGTCACAATTTTGATGTAAGGCGTTCAGAGGTCCCACTTGTTTAATCAGCAAATCAGTGAATGTCCAGGGACAATACTCCCAATAGGGATCGACACCCAGAGGTTAAGGGTTTCCAACAGGGGCAGCCACACCTTACCGGAGGTCAGGCTCGTCCCTCTCAGCCCTGCACACTCCCATCCACAGGTGGCTTCTTACTGTTAGTTCCATGCCAAAGACACCCGTTGGTTGCTCTCAGCATATCATCCTGCTCTGCGGTTGCTGTTCCTGCCACTCTCACTGATCTGACACGAAACTGGGCTTTTATAGGTTGACACACGTAGTGACCTACAATAAATTCTACTCACCATACCCCTGGTATAAAGGGAAACTCCACCAACTCTATATATACTGAGGGCCTAAAGCCAACCTTTTCCCTCTGCCTTAAAGTCTAATGCCACCCAAGGGCAGTTATTAATGGTTGTCCCACCCCCTTCTTTTGGGTTATATCCAGGCTCCTACTATCTACTCTGCCCACTTATCTCTTATTATAAGGAGACTTTTCCCACTGACCTCTCATCCGCAATCCTAATGGAGGAAAGTAGCAGAGAAGGAGGGGGGCTTTCTGACAGAGCTAACCCCGCCAAGGAAGGCCACCCACCTTCCGTGCAAAGCATCACACCCCAGGGGTACATCCAAAAACAGGGAGAGCCGCAAGACCCCAGCTTTCCAGATCAGGACACAGCTGGATGCATCACAGCCCTGCCAAGGGCCACCAGCAGCTTCACACCTCCAGGGCAGTTGATCCAGGACAGACATCCCTGTGGCATCCCTGCAGCACCAAGGGGAATCCAAACCCCCTCCCTTGACCTATCCAGCCTCAGCACCACTGAGATGAGAGCAGAGGAGGCACGTCCTTAGCCCAGGTAAGCCCCACTCTTGACTCCCTCTTCTAGGCTCTCTTTTACTTACCCTGCCCAGGGACTCCCAGGGATGGCACTGGGCTTTCTAGAAAGACCCAGACCCATCCTACTACCTGGATCACCCATGGCCAGGGTGTACACCTTCGCCATTTGGACACACGTAAACTGCTATTACCTACCTGGTAAGTGGACTTCGCTTTAGTATTTTTGGGAATGCCCCTAGGTTGGGGAACCAGATTCAGTTTCACTTAGTAACTAAACCCCTTCTTTTGCCTTGACAGGCATCTCCATCCCTTCACCCTTTCTAGACCCAGACAAGAAGACCCAAGTGGACCCCGTTAACCCTATCCTCCTTGCGTCTACCTTCCCCAACCCTCCTCCTTGGTCCCAATAAAACCCCATTTATTGAGAAAAAAGGTGTGGGGTTGTATTTTTTTATTCCTATTTCATTCCCCCCATCACAAATATAAAAAGAATATTGTTTCGGTGTCTACTGAGTGCATGTAACTAAATTTATTAAGTTATACCTACCCGATTAATTTTTTTTTGCATTTTGTTCTATTTTTAGTTGCAGTTGGAAACAATTTCACCATAAGAAAATCACTGTTCAAAAGGTCAGCACGTTTTATCTTAAGGCATCTACAAATAGATTTATATTAGCATCAAAAGTTTAGACTGCATCATTCTGCTATTATTAGGAGGCTGAAAAAGTAAACTCAAGAAATTATGGCAACAACGTCTTAGAATGCCTCCCATCATGCTCTTTTGTATAGTTTAACTTATCCTGTTTGGTTTGCTCTTCCTGTTCTCAAGTGTATGTCTTTTCAGTTGTTACTTTCTTTTGTGCCCAACTTTTCTTTTCTTAGGTATGAATTGCAGCTCTTAAAATAGGTTTGATAAGTAAATATTTATGCTGTTCTAAAAGACATTTGGGAATGTCAAGGGCAATAGAAAGCAATCACTGTTTATTATTATAAGAAAATAAAGCCAAAAAGATTGTATTCCGAACGTATTTAATTTTTGTTACATTTTTTACAGCTTTTGCTATTGTGTAATATGACAAGTAGGTGTCAGGCTGATGAGCCAGGTGAGTACTGAGAGTGAGGAAGCCCCCTGTGTGGCAACTTGGAATCTAAGACCCACGCTGGTATTTACTCGACAGGCAGAACATGTCTTAAGACCCAGGAGTGAGATGTCAGGATGCTAGGATGCTTGCATAGTACCTTAGGGATAAGGGCAGGGCCAAAGGTAAAACCCAGGATAACCAGGTATAGAGTGCTGGCCCAGAGGTAAGGAAGCATCTTGTGACCGGAAGGTTGGAGGTTTGATTACTGGCTGAAATGCTTTTAATAGCCTAGTGCCCCAACTGCTCCCCAGACATCCTTGCTAGGGCAGCCCCCCTCTCCATGCATGTGTGATGTGTGCACTCACTGTTTTAGTTTGTCTCATTGCTCAGATGGGTTAAATTCAGAGAAAAAATCCTATGTGTGCACAAGCATACAATGGTCATATATGTCAAACCCCCCCAAAGAATGAATGAATATATATATATATATATATATATATATATATCATATATATATATATCACCAGGAATACAGGATACCAGAATGGCTGAAGACCATAACATAAATCCAGGAATGGCTGAAGATTAGGCAGCCCTGTGATGATGTCAGGTCGCTTCTTTTAAACATAAGCACATGCGTAACAAGTCCCAGAAGCTGGCTGCCAGCTGGTATTGAAATCCAGACCAAAGGTTCACAAAGATTTAAAGAACATTTTTGGGCAAATAAAAAAAGCTATACTCACCTTTTCTCCCATCATGCCTTTGCTCCTACTCTGGGGCAGCAGAGCTCACCTGAAAGGCTGGATGCTGAGCTGGGTCCCTTGTTGCACCTCACACTGCCACGTCGGGGGAAGACACGAAGAGAAGCCCAACAAGAAAGTGACACTTCGGCAAGGGACCTGCATCCAGCCTTTCAGGTGAGTGCTGCTGCCCTGGAGTAGGAGTGAAGGTGAAGGACTAGGTACGATGGTCTGCGTGGGAGAAAAGGTGAGTATAGCTTTGTTAAAGGACAGCTGTCCCTCAAATTAACACTCAAATAGTAGTCTAACATCCTGCCATGTCTATCAGAAAACAGATCATGTCCCATAAATACAATAGACTATATTCACACCTAGCTGCCAAAAAGCTACCTCAACAGCTGGGGTGTTTTCCCTTGAAAAGGAATCCTTGAATTCCTAATTCGGTCCCCAGACACAGACACTGCAAATACACATTGTACATGAGTATTGGATATTATTTGTGGAAGAGCTGTGTAATTCCTTAAATATGTTGGTTATAACTATATTGATGAAAGAGTCTAATTTAGGACTATAGGGCCTTTCATGTGATATCAAACAAAGCATTTATATATTGTCCAGAACCTCATAATCCACATAGTATCAAACTGTCTATGATATATATATTTGATGTTTAGGTTCATTTAACTAAAAAATTTATGGGGATCATACAATATGACAACATTTATATTGTGGGAGTTATACCCTTTATAAAATATATATCTAATATCATAGAGGCCGGATGTGGACTGATCTTTGCAGACACCCCCACAAGGCTGGGAATGCTGGCCACTCCCCCTAGTTGCTCAATAGATTAGGAAGGTGGGTGCATGAATAGTCAGATGTTGGATGGACCCCTTACCAGGATGAAGCAACCATAAGTATCCTCCATTATATCTCTATCTATTTCTCCATTATCTCTCCCTTACCATTATAACATGTATTGTACTGTAACTAATGTATAACTTACTCATTTCTACTCTACTCATTTCTACTCATTTATGTAACAGCTGCCTATAATATTTAAGGTTATCTGGGAATCTTCATGAACATTTTGGGTTAATGAAGGTTATTTACTGTGCTGGTAAATGAAACCTGTTTTAATTACTGTGTGTGTGTGGTGGATAATTTCTCACACAATAGATTGTATGTGCAAAGTATTTAAAGGGGACCTTTACCCCAAATAAGAGCATATCTTATATGTTTCCCCCACCCTGTACATACAGATTGCTCACATTAAAAATCATCCTACCTGCATCTACATCCAAGATGGCGATATTTCTTCTTAGGACATGTCACTGGATGTGTGAGGACAGACTCAGCGACCATCAGTTTGTATCAAATTAGTGACCGCTGGGCTGATATGATTATTAGTATTTGTGATGTTTATAATATTAATCTTTAGTAGAAATATTGGAGATTGATGTGCTGCAAATGTTAATAAAAATCATATCTTTCCTATTTCTAGCTTTTTGCCTGAAAATTGTCTTTAAGCCCACCTAAATATTACCCTATAGTGGCAGGGACAGACTCAGCCACACAACCATTTCCCCAGTAGGTCCCCAGTGCCCTTTATATAGGAGGGTAGAGATCTCACCTGTGGTATAAATCTCTAGCGGAGGTGAAGATCTCTACTCTCCTATATAAAGAACACTGGGGACCTACTGGGGATGCTTGGCTCTGTTCAAGTAGAGCCAGAAACCCTTTTAGTCACAATAGACATTGCCTCATTATATACGAATTAGAGATGAGCGAACCGGTTCGGACGATCCGGAATTCGCTCCGAATTTCAGGGAAAATTCGATTCGGCACGAACCCGAATTTTTTTTGGTTCGTGCCGATCGAATTTTCCCTGAAATAAAAAAAAAAATGCCGGCATGGTGGGAGCGGGCAGGCCGGCTACGCTGTCAGCGGGCGGCGGAAGCCGGCCCGCTGACAGCGCAGCCGGCCTGCCCGCTCCCACCATGCCGGCATTTGTTTAAAAAGCAAACACTTACCTGCATGCTCGGAGCGTGGAGGCCAGCGTCGCTCTCAGGCGCTCTGATGACGCGCCCTCTGATGACGCGTCCTCTGATGACAGCTGAGAGCGGCGCCGGAGCGTGGAGGCCGGCGCCGCTCTCAGCTGTCATCAGAGGATGCGTCATCAGAGGGCACCTGAGAGCGACGCCGGCCTCCACGCTCCGAGCATGCAGGTAAGTGTTTGCTTTTTAAACAAATGCCGGCATGGTGGGAGCGGACAGGCCGGCTGCGCTGTCAGCGGGCCGGCTTCCGCCGCCCGCTGACAGCGTAGCCGGCCTGCCCGCTTCCACCATGCCGCCATTTTTGCTTAAAAAAAAATGCCGGCATGGTGGGAGCGGGCAGGCCGGCTGCGCTGTCAGCGGACTTCTTGAAAGTTCGATTCGGGCGATTCGCAGAATTTCCCCAAATCGAACTTTTACGAATCGCTCATCAGAAAAGCAAAAATGCCGGCATGGTGGGAGCGGGCAGGCCGGCTACGCTGACAGGCGTAGCCGGCCTGCCCGCTCCCACCATGCCGGCATTTTTTTTTTTCTGATGAGCGATTCGTAAAAGTTCGATTCGGGCGAACCCGAATTTCTTGGGGAAATTCGGCGAATCGCCCGAATCGAACTTTCAAGAAGTTCGCTCATCTCTAATACGAATATACCAAATGAAGCAGGTCTAATAGCAGCCAGGTCATTCCTACAGAGACACCCATGCGATGTTCCCACATCGGATGGGCTTAGAAATAATTCTATACAATAACTTTTTCAAATTTGAGGATCAATACTTCCAACAGACTACAAGGACAGCGATGGGGAACACTGCAGCTCCAGCATTCGCAAATCTGTTTGTGGGTCACTTGGAAGAGAAGGAGCCTTATACAACACCCCTCTTCTCAGAGTATGCAACTCATCATCGATATATGGACGATATGTTGCTCCGATGGACTGGAAATAAGAACCAGCTGAAGAAGTTTATTGCACACATCAATGGCATTTTTCCATCTGTCACGTTTAACCCAGAATGGTCAAGGGACTATATAACATTTCTTGATGTCGCCATTATGAAAATGGAAGAGGGCTATCTTTCCCCTAACCTTTATTACAAACTCACAGACAGTAACACGTTACTAAGGTTTGAGAGTGCACATTCTACCCATCAATTGGAGAACCTACCTATCTCTATGAGGGTACTTCGTATCTGTTCTGATCCAACTGAAAGAAACATACAGCTAGACCATATATGGCAGAAATTTAGAGAAAGGGGTTACCCCACGGATGTTTTGGATGGAGCAAAAGAACGAGCCATCCAAAAACATATAGGCCCAAAACAACAGCAGTATGGCAAAGAAGAATGTATCCCGTTTAAACATAGCAGGATCACTATTTAGAGGAGGCAGGGTGCAGACTGTTGTATTTACTTGTTGAAATGCCCCTGTAGTCTTTCATATGTAGGGCAAACTATTGGCTCCTTTAAACAGAGGTTTCATCAACACCAAGCTGACATTAAGGTTGGGCTAGAGAAACATAAAGAGGGTATACCAATGGAAAATATGCGGCCCACTTTGCTCTATGACAGCACCAAGTCCATAAACTGGGAGGGAGGGTTATTGATCAAATACCCATATCAAATACCCCATACAGGGTGGAGAAACTTTTTAGATCCGCAAGTTGGACACCGTACAACTGAAAGGACTTAATAAGTCATTCAGATGTACACATTTCCTGGAAGAACGTTACAACTAATATGGTCCAATCAGGTGTCGGGTCCCTGTGTTGATAGTGCCCCCCAGTGTGTAATATTGCTGACGGAGGTCTCATGCAACCTTTCACTCTTTGTTGGGTTCATGCTTTCTTTTCCCCTTTTTCTTTCTATTTTTTCTTTGTCCCTCTTTTTCTGCTTTCTTCTTTTTTTCCTTTTCTTCATCCTTTTTTGTTTTTTTTTCATCTTTTCTCATTTTTCTCTCTTTCTTTCTTTCCCCTTTTCCCTCTTTCTCTGTATTCCACTTTCTCCTGTTATTTCACCTTTCTTGTTCTTATTTTCTATGTTCCCTTTTCCTCTCTCCTTTTCCCCTTTTTTCTATCTCTCATTTTCTCCCCTTCTTTATATTTTCTTTGGGTTTTTCTTTTTTCTTTTGATGTAGATCTCTTATCTATTCTGTTCTTTAATGTTTATTGACCTGGTTACTGTTTGTTTACCCTGTTTTTTCCTTGGTTTCTTTTTATCTTTTTCTCATTTCCTTCTTTCTTTTTTCTTTTCCCTTACCTACTTCTTGTTTTCCTCTTTTGCTCCCCCCAGTTGATCGGCTTTTCTCTCTTTCCCCTGGATTCCCCCTTTTTTCCTTTCTGGATATATGTTGTCTCTGTTCTTACTCCTTGTGTCGTTTTGTGTCTTCTCTCTTCTAGGCCCTTTCTGTTCTTGTTCCTTTTTAACTCTGGATACCTTTTTTCTTTTTTTTCACAGGTGCCATATTTACCTATAAGGGATTGTATACTTATATGTTCCTTATTTCAGGATTCCTCTTGATTTAGGAAAGCTGCAGCCCTACTAGGGAGTTTGCTTATATGCCCTTCTAAAGTAGTAATGTGTTGGTTCTTTTATGGATGTAGTAGCACTGATGCCGCTGGGTGGATTTTAGTACTTCTGTCTTTTTGTGTGATACACCGCCACCCTGGGGTCAACCATCCCTGTTCACGGCATGGCGCACTGGAGTAAAGGTCATCGTTCTCACAGAGATGGCGGACACTCCTTGAACGGGACCTGCTAGTCTCCTGGGACCCAATCAGATGGCGGCTCAGGATGTTGTTGCTAGGCGGCTCAGGACTCAGTAGTCGCTAGGCAAGGGGACCGGGACTCCGGGGAGTGGAATTGTCGCTCTCTGACCCCTGAGGCTGTGACTGGGTTGCTTAGTAACCCGGCCAACTACCCAGGATGCGGTGGTGCTGGAGGGGAGACGAAGACCAGCAAAGACTGGATCTCCCAAAAAGGGGGTACTACCTGCCCCACATCAATGTTAGAGGTAATTTTACTAAGACTGGATCTCCCAAAAAGGGGGTACTACCTGCCCCACATCAATGTTAGAGGTAATTTTACCATAGGTTTTTGGCTGTTGACACATGCTTTGATGTGTTTTTGTATACTGCACTAGTTACACCAGGTGGAAGTGCCTAAGGGGGTGGGCTTGACAATATGCTTTCTTGTATTAAAATGTCCACAATGGCCATGTGGCTCGTGGCTGTGCTTTGCGAAAGGAGAGCTGCGTAACCCCCAAAACGTTGGCTACTTGTGACTTTCAGAATGTGATTAATACACATGAGTTGTAGTTGTCTGGAGTGTTGGCTATTCTTGTTTCTTCTTACGTAGAAATATGGTACCGCCAAGGGCCACAGCACCCTAATAATCGCTATTTAAGTGTGCGGTGGTATGACTGAGCCCAATGATGGGGGATTCAGGGCCTGGTGTATAGCTGGCATCACTAAGAGTGGCCGTAACCTGCCGAAAACAGGATGGCTGGGCTAAAGGTGCCCCCAGTGGCCTTGGTGCCCAGGGCGATCACCTTGCTTGACCTCCCCATGAAATTGCCCTGCTTGGGGGCACATAGGTTAGAGATCTGGCCCCATATAACCTTTGTTCCTGCGTTCTCAAAAATGCTGCATGTGTTCACATGTGCTTAGATATATGATAAGATATTAAAGCAGTGGTGCAGCACGGGTGTTAGTCACTGCTGCTATAAGATATGCTGGGGGACATCCAGAAAGCTGGATCCTCCCCCCCTACACATAACCCCTAAGAATGCCCGTAAATCTCACCTTATCCAGGTTCCTCCACTGAAAATCCAGTGCAGTGATTGGCCGCCTGGCGCACACGTCGGCAGCCCACATGAGTGCCGGAGGGCAATGGATGCACTGAATTCCCGTCGAGGGAGTGAGGTTAAGGTGAGATTTACAGGCATTCTTGGAGGTTATGTGCGAAGGGGCTTCAGCATTCTGGATGCCCCCCCAGCCTATCTTATGGTGACGAGGACCAACACCCGTGGAGTACAATGTTTGTCCGCTTTAAAGACTGTTTGCTAGAGCCCTAGAGCCTCAGGCCTGTGTCATTGTAAGTTGCTACATATATTTTAAAAGTACTGAGATCTTTGGTGAAGAAGCAGCAATTATGATTAAATGTGTACAATGAAAGGTGCCACACAGTGCATTTACCACCCATCACACACTGCAGAAATGAAATACCAATGCTGCTAGCAAGAACTGTCTTCCTTTTCTGCCCTTATTTCATGTCTATCATTACTTGGAGATCTGGTTTCCTTTTAAACAAGAAAGCAGACACAATACCCTGAGGTTAACTTACTCATTTCTGGGAGGTCCTGCTGAGACAATTTAACTGGCATCAAATCAGCAAAAACAGAGTAAAAGGAAGAAACAATAATTAAAACGGTATGAAAAAAGTACAATCATTAGAAGATGCAATATTTCGGTTTTGTTAAGGTAATCATAATTTAATCATATCTAATGGATGTGATTCATGTATCCTGCACAAGATGTATCTAGATGATGTCCACTCTGACGTATTAATAATCACATGTTTGTTAGTATATTTGTACAAAGATCAAACACAAGGCACCGGTTCCAGTAAACTTAGCTATTGTTTTTGCCCAGGTTTGTGCTGTGATATCTTACAGCTAAAATAGGTGTCTAAATTAATATAGTGTTATGAGCCACTGGATGAGGAGCAGAGGCAGCACAAAAAAATTGATGATCCTATGTAAACTGCAAATCCGATAATGTACTGAGAAAAGCACCACAACCTTATGGTGAAAGAGAGATGATGGGGGCACCACTGCAATTACTGTGCTTAAGAGTAAAGCGGACCAAAATTAGTTAAGGTTGGCCCAAATTAACCCATCCCCAGGGGGCATCCCTGCAGCACAAACCCCTCTGGCCTCACCACATGCTAACCTTGTTGCAGGCTCTGACTGTGGCATGTTGCACTCCCCCAAAATCTTATGTTAAATGCTTTAATTTAAAACATAGGAAAGAATTGCTATCCCTATGATTTCCTATGACCATATATTGCACTGTAACATATTAAATAAACCCAGGATATTGGTAGTTGGTGTTGTTAGGAAAGAGCCACCATGGCATAAGCACCTTCAGGCCACTTTTGGGGAAGCCGAGGCACTCTCAACATGCCTGTGTGTAGGCCTGGTACAAGTGAGGAATTTCCTAAGGCCAGAAAGAGTCCTTTTCTATGTAGTGCATGTTGTGTAGTTTTTTGTATTTTTTCCATCAGGTAAATGAGAAACTGCAGACGTTTTGGCCCAGTGACCTTTCTTTAATGTGTTTTGAAAGTCAAAAGTTAAAAAATAAATATCAGTAGCTTACCTTTCATAGAGTGCCTTGAGCGCTATGCTTCCTCCTCTGTCTGTCTCCCTAGTGAGTAAATCACTTCTCATTTTGCTTTCAATCCCCACTCCAATGATCTGGTCCATCAATCAACTTTCAGTGTACCAAGAATGGAAACATCCCCACTCCCTGCCCAGATGTCCTCATTGACTGCCTCTCTTTGCAGCTCTGAAACCCCGCCCTCCTCTCTCCTCTCACATTCCTCTCAGTGTGCTTACATCCCACACCCACTGTTTCTCTTCATTTTTTTCTCTGCATCTCCAATGTTCTAATAGTTTTAATACTTAGGAAGTACAGGGTCTTTTTGAAAAAGGATTGGAGTTTAGGACAGTGCAACGTGTAGCCAACAATGGGGCTTGCCTTTAGTATAACTTTCACTTCAATTGAACCCATGAACTTATATGGACAGGAATTCTGAAGAGAGGGTTTTAGGGACACTGATTACTAAAAGCTGTAAGAGTGGACAGTATAGCCAGGCAGTGGGGAAAATGGGCAAGATGATCGGCTGCATAGCTCGAGGCACCAGTAGGAAGAGGGAGTTTATGATGCCACTGTATTGAGCCCTATTCAAATGAAGTGGGTCAAAAGGCAAGCAACAAAAATGGTGGGACTTCAGCTTAAAACTCAGGATCAGAGGATACTTAAAGAACCTAATTTGTATTGCCTGGAGGCAATATAATTGACCTAATTTAAAGAATGTAATACCGCGCTGCTCACAATGACACAATAATAGTTCAATATCTTAAAGAGGTGGAGCTCAACGTGTGATCTATAGGATTCCAAGTCCTACAAAGAAGTTTACAAATGTCATATATACATATGAATACACAGAGCTCTTAGTAGTCCACCGTGATGTAGGCAAATCCACACGTGTTCACACACTAGACAGGCCCCCACCAATCATTAAAGCCTCTTACCAGATGGCCATTACAAATCAGCAAAACGGGTATGATTTCTCAATTCAATCCAGGTCTCCTTTAATTTGCTCCTGATCACCAACAAGGCCTCCAAACATTCAGGTTTAAAACATAGACTTATACTGGAAAATCATCATCTCCTAATCCAGAGCGGTGCTCAGAAAAGAGGACTCCAAATCAATGATTCAACAACGGTTCAAAAAATGATTAGCCATGGAAGAAATAAAAACATATATAGTGCAGATTGTCTAAAAAGTGGGGATAATTTAATAGGCAAAGATTGCACTCACAAAACAATCAGTAAAAAAGAGCATGTTTCAAATACAGCTGTAACGTCAGTAGTAGCTCTCACCACGCAGACACCCAGGTGCGGCATGCACTCAAATTGAGATAATAAGCTGGTGCTCCAACGCGTTTCACCCTCTCAGGGCTTTGACTAGGAGGGAATATAATAGACCTGGTTGAGACCTTTAAATATGTGAAATGATTGAATGAAGTTCAGTGGGGAAGAATTTTTAAGTAAAAATTTAATTATAGAAAAAAGGGGCACAACCTGAAGCTATTCATGGGGAAGATCAGGAGCAATGTTAGAAAATATTGTTTACAGACTAGTTGAAAAATCAACAGTAAGTGAATTTAAACCTTCCTGGAATAAAGCATACATCTATCCTAAGATAAAAAGATACACATAAGGACAGACTATAGGACAGGCTCACAGTGCAGGCTCCAGGTTCATGTGGGTCCTTGGGCAAGAGAGTTTCAGTAGGCCCCTTTGCAGCAGGGGTGCAGAACCATTTTTGGTTCAGGGGCCGCATCGTCTTAATACTTCACTTCAAGGGGCCACAATAAAGTGGAAGCAGAGAAAACACAGTTTACTGCAGGAAAGCTGCATGCCTAAGGCATTGCATTTAATATATGTACATGCAAAGGCAGGGGCGGACTGGCCATAGGGAGACCCAGGTAAATGCTCCGTGGGCTGCACTGCTTTGGGGCATTCTGAGCTGCTACCCTTACTAACACTCCCATCCAGTCCCCGCCTCCCTCCAGCTCTCCATCCCATTCCACACCCTTCCCCCTCACCCAAGCCCATGTTCTCCCCCTAATTAATTAGTCTCAGCCTTGGGGAACACTTATTGACTGGCCAGAAAGCAGCAGAGATGCCACTAGCTGGTCATTCGCAGGCCTGATGCTGGTAAAATCCCAGGCTGATTTTTGCCACTGTGCAATGGTGAGGCCGAATGAAGACGTGGGCAAGGTGTAAAGAAGGAAAAGGTGAGGTGAGCAGAAGTGGTAACAGGTAAGCAGAAGTGGGTAGAGGTAGACAGATGTGGTGGGAGGACATCAGCAGTGGTTAAGAGAGGCGGGCAGAGATGAGGCAGGAAAAATTGGGCAGGGATGAGTTGGAAAAAGGTGAGGTGTGAAGAGATGAGGCAAAAGAGTAAGAGTAAAAGTGAAGCAGGCAGAGGTTAGAAGAGATGATGCAAGCATAGGTGAGGTGGATAGAGGTAGGTGAGGCTGAGATGAGCCAAGGTGATGTGGTCAGAGGTGTGACAGAGAAGATGTGGGATGTGAAAAGATAAGCAGAGGTGAAGTGGGGAGAAGTTACAAGAAGCAAACAGAGGTGAGGTGGGTAGAGGTGAGACAGAAAGAGGTAAATAGAAGTCGGGGTGAGGAAGAAAAGCTGAGGTGGGCCCTGTTCCAGGAATTAGCTCTACACCGAGTCTTGTGGCAGCCACGTGCACTGTAGGCAAGGCAATCTCAGCTGGGGTGCCAGGGGCTGCAACTGAGGACATTTGGGCCGCATGTGACCCCCAGGTTGGGCATCTCTGCTTAACAGTGTGTCATGTCACATGCCATATCAGCTCCCCTGCCATGCTGCCATCCAGTTCTCCCATTGTCCTTGTCATCTTCTCCCCTGGCATTCAGTCCTTACTGCTTTCTCTGCTACTGCTGATTATCATCCAGTCCTTGCTGCCTTCTTAGTTCCACTCATGGAGTAATCGGCCTGCCCTGCCACCCTTCTCAGGTGGGAGTGTGCACAGTGTGAGGGGAATGCTGCTTTGTGTCGTTCTGAGAGGCGACCACACAGAACCACTAGATCAGCACACTTTTTTTCCTCCTTGATATCTTTGGTCCTGTATTTTTCCTGCGCTGGTCAGCTTTTTTTCATTACAGTTACAAGAAATCACTGCTGGGGACAATGGGGACAAACATTACAGTGCATTTAGGCTGCATTTTAGATGTTGCTGTCCAAATTGCACATTGTTAAGCAAAAAAGCCATTAATATCAAAATTAATAACGCAAAAAAAAACATTTTGGCCCATCTAGGTCCTGTGTTTCAATTATTGACAAGTCCCAAAGCAAGTTCTCTAGCAATAAATATGTTTTATATTAATTATAAGCATTAAACAATTCAATCCAGTTCTGCCCATTGTACTCTATGAGATCTTGAACTAGGTTTCATCTGGTGCTACTCTAACCAGCTCGGCGCTGCACCATTTTCAGCACTAGCTTTAAATAAGACGCTAGCTGGCGGCCGCATAAGTGTGTTTTTTATTTTTTTAATCCCACACTGAGTGCTGCTGAGGCCAAAAAAGTGGTGCTGTGTGGCGCTGAAGCTTCTTAAATAAGGTTTTTTTTAAACATGTATTAAAATGTTTTTATTTTCCACTTGAGTGTTGAGATCTCATCTTAGAATACTGTCCAGCCGGAACCAGGAGCCCACTTTGCAGTTATATAGTCTGATTAATCCTTTGATGTAATATCCTTGCTTGAGGAAGTAAGTTTTCTTTTTAGGAGGGTGCCATATAATTCTCCGAAGGCAAGCGTGTTTTTTGGACATTTTTTAAAAACACGCATTAAACGTGGCCTGAATAGACTGTATAATGGTAAAATTACATATATGTAACATGATACTTCTGACAGTAAGATCACACTGTTTTTGAAATTTTGCTTTCTAGACTTTTGTGACTTTTATGTGTGATCACATGACGCGTAAACTAATTGATGTGTTTTTCCTTCAGCCCACACTAAGCATGTCATGCTACAGGTTGCTTTGTTCTTTGTGCTTTCAAGTTTGGTTTTGTATTGAATGTATTATTGTAGGTCTGTTTTATCATGTCTAAAGGATGGCTTTAACACTTTAAAAACTGATAGTAGTTAAAAACCAAATATGTAGCTTGACTTCATCTATTGGTATATGGTTTTAATACTTTGCAATAAATATATAAAAAATATTTGATCATATTTGATCAGACTTTATTTTGTAATCCCTACTAGATAAAGTGATTCATCTTAAAATCCCTTTTTAGGCAGTAAAGCAAATTAAATAAATAATATTATTTTATTATGCTATAATTACAAAGGAAGAAGATACTTTAGAGAGAGACCCATGCTAGGTTTATAGTGGACTAACAGAGACCAAAAAGCCCTCAATGTCACGTAAAGAATGCTTTTCTAAAACATAAAGTATTTAGATGGTGCATACAGAAGAATAACAGGATGTATCCATGATTCTTAACAGTAGGTACAAATCACCTCTTTTTTTCTCTTGAGTATATATTTTAATATGTGCACAGCCATCACTCCCTTCTTGTTTTGGGCTAGTGGCCAATGTCAGCACATGGCTGAGACTGAGGCTTTATGGGGGAAAGAAATGCTATAACAGAGGACCAAGCCATTTTAGGGAGATACCCATGTAAGGTTTAATATAGTGGGCTAAAAGAGGCCCAAACAACCCTCTCTGTAATAACAATGTTTAGTTTGTAAGGATTAAAATAAGAAAATACATAACAAAAGTATAGGTGGGGCACTATTTTGGGATTGGGGTGCAGTAGTTGAATCACTGAGTTAGGCAAACAAGATAGTATAGTAAAGTACACCCCATGTGCTGCACTGGAGGTATAAGGCAACCTTGCGTAGGCTGTACAGGATGTATCCATTATTTATATTCCAAAGGGGGCTCTCTTAGATTAGCGTTAGGACTGCACCCACTCTACACAGAGGCATTGTGACATCAGAGGTGCAACTTCAAAATTCCCTATGCAGTTGTGTGCCAACCTAGACCTCTGTTTTGAACTAGACTTTATTGAAAGAATTAGTTGCTGGCTAACAGGGTTGAGTGTTGTGTACTCCTTTAAGATTTGTCCAGCCAATGCTTACCACTTCCTCATTAGGTGTATGGCTGCCAATCACAGGATGGTCTGTGACCAACCGGATTAACAGATCAAAACCTGAATGGCTGGTCACATAACTGGCGGCCATTTACTGCTAAGTCAATGAGATAATGGAGCCTCAACTTTACCTGTTAAAAGCAAACTTAGGCTTACCCAGGAGTAAGTCCACATTTATCATTTGGAGTGTAAAAGAATTCAGGCACCTTACTGTTCATCTTTTTTCTCCAAAAGTTGAAACATACTGTAGCACCAGAAGCTGTCATTCCCTATTTCTTCCAATGTAATTCGGGCTGTTATATGGGATGGAACATGGGAAAACATTTTATTGTTGCTAGAAGTTCTGTGGTTTTAGAAATAATCCTATAATCAAAGTTCAATTTCCTAGTGAATTCTAAATTTATTACACCAGGCCTAAACTTTTTGTGAAAGAACAAAATGTTTAATTAACCTGTACTTTCTATTGTTAATTATAATGTATGCCGAAATCGTATGACTAGTTCTATTCCAAAGCATGCAGAACACTCCCTGAACATAAATATTTTCCTTTAGAGGTTTAATTAAAGACAAACTATAGCACCTCTGATGTACCCAAGTAAATCACCGATATTTAAATGCCGCATTAAATAAGTAACTTGACTTTATCATGTTGGGTTAATAAAAAGCAGCCCACCGATATTTAAATGCAGCATTAAATAAGTAACTTGACTTTATCATGTTGGGTTAATAAAAAGCAGCCCCTAGTCCCTTTTTGCTTTTTTTTATTGATATGAAGGAAAATATGTGATTGCAGCTAGGCCTTTAGTGGTAAGATGCTGCAGCTAGAAGCAGGATTCACAAGGTTTTGGCCATGGCCATAGTTCTAGCCATGCTTGAAAGGGCAGAAGCATTGCACTGATTGCTAAGCCTTGTCTCGCCCCTGTATTACAAGGGAGCAGCCATGGACACCATCCTTTGGGTAGTGCTGGGTACTTTAACACCCCCCAGCTGTGATATTCCAGTGTGCAGAAACAGGGAGCATCATTGACATGTGCTGAGTGCATGATGGGAAGGATGCCCTCCTAATTAGCCAGTTGGCTCTCCTTTCTCCACAGCTCAAGCAAATACCCCAAGCTGTCATTCTGTATTTAAATTACTTAGCTATTATGTGTATGTATGTGGTCTCTGCATATTCATTTTAGGTCTAGGGATGTGAGGTCTGCTTGAGCTGTTTCTTTTTAGTTATTGACATTTGATCAGTGATAACACATGCTTCCTTTGTTGCCACCTCAAATGCTTATCCTCCCCGAATTTTGGTGGGAATCAGGCACTTGCTATCTCTAAGAGGAAATTGCCAATAGTATAATTGTAGTATTTTACATGCACTTTAGTATTTGCACATGCACTTGAATGTATATGTATTATAGTATATGTATATACTAAATATATGTATATGTATTATAGGCTCTGCTGTAATATGTTTTTAACAGTCCATTGGTTTTGTTCTCTATAAATATATGTAATTTTATATACCAGTGTTTGGATTAGTGTGCGTATGCTTAAGGTTAAGAGAATTGGTCTATATACTGCAGCACTCTCCATTTATTACATTGTGCATTATTGTATATTTTTCTGCTTGCCTGGTTGTGCATCCTTAGGTGTTGTATTATATGTTTAAAAGATTGGAGAAAAGTCTAATAAAGTACTGAGCTCAGCAAGAGACATCAATTCCTGCAGTGCTCTTGGGCCTGTGATTCCTTGGACATCTGAGCAATGATCCACATTGGCCCTGTCCCTGCATCAGTCACAGTGATTAGAGCACACCCACCTCCTTTTTTTGCAACAGAGGGTGCACCCTCTGTAGGAGGCGGCAGGAGAACATGAAGGCGGTGGCGGACCCAACATCAGAAACCAAAGAGATTATAATCACCGGACGCAAGAAGCAGCTGTAGGGGGAGAAAAGGTTGGTTTGATTATGGCGGGTTAGTTAACTGTTTTTCTAGTTTGAGAGGCAGTGAGAGGATCTGAAAGTTTTCAATCACTTAGGGCAGAAAAAAAGTGTTTTTTTTTAATTTAAAGATTAATTTAAATATAGTTCATGACAACCAGGGATTCACAGAAAAGTACATATAACCTAGATTAATCCATGATGGTAATAATTTGCTTGGACCAAAATCCCAATAAGTTTTAGCAGGGGTTCCAAACCATTAGTGGTTCAGAAGAGCTTTACAGGTGCTACTAACCAGGTTGCAGATTAATCTGTACCCCAACCTGATCTGCTGCCATCTATACTATCACATTTGGGGGTGAATACTATTTATTTGCATTTAATGCAAATTAATTGCATTTACTTTAAATGGCTGGCTGGGCTTTTTTAACATGGTTTTTGATTATTTACAACCCACATGGACCACCCAGGTGGAACTTGAAATAATTCAAAATGGAAAGTGTTTGGGGACCCTTGATTTGGAGTGGTATTTATTTATGAAGATGAATGGAATAAAATGCCTAGTGCACTTTTATTGGAAGCATGCTGACACATTTTTGAAATAAAAGCTGCTAAAAAAGTACTTTTTTTCTAAACGTGACAAAAGTAAAGGAACGCTGTCATTTATTTATACACTTAACATTTTTCAGGAAATGTGAATGAACACATCGTTGTCTATTATATACTAATAAATACCGTTAGTGCATGTATTTCCTGTGAATTTTTATTTTTTTTTTCCTGGGAACAGCTGGCACATGTTAGTGACTGGCACAGCTGTATTGCTGGTAACATATCCTGGTTGGCAAAATGGATTTAAAGGAAAATTGGCATTATGTGTTATGAAAGATTTTGGTGCTTACACGAGGCTTAGTGAAGCTAGCCCACAAACACACAGCCTTACATTTGCCGAAAAATGCAGTCTAATCCGTGAGATATCATGTTAGTAATAAGGCTTAAATAAAGTGCGTTTACTGCTGAGGAAGAAAACATTTTTTTCAGGAACAAATAATTTGTTTTTTTTTAGTACGGATTGAGTAGCAAATTCTGCAACCATAAGACCACCAGCAAAAACTGTTTTATCTATATTGCTAAAATTGCTTTAGCGAGTTTTGTGCCATGATTCAGGCTCAAACTCTACCTGAGATACTTTCTTTTTTAAGACAAGGATGACAGTAAATTATTATCTTTTCAAATCGCTACTGATAATTCAATGAACATCTTAAGGAACCAATAGTCCACAAGGAATTTACACCTCTTCAAAGCACCTATTTGACCCAGAATAAGGAAGACAGAGAAGCATGATATATTCAGATTCAGACTGATTTAGCCAGGTACATCAATTACATATGTATTATGAATATGTACTAAGCATTAGCAATTCACAATTCCATCATGAGCAAAATGAGAAATAGAGGAGGGATAAGGAGGAGTGGAAGAATCTTCCTAGTCCCACAAACCTCAGCCCAGGAAGCCAGTACAACACAGAGTGCTCTCAATGCAGGAGCAGAAGACAAAACGTAGTTAAAAGCATACAGGTTAGGATTTATCTTTACATACTGTTATGACATTCTGTGCTAAACTTCTATGATGCTTGGAATGTTTTTATGTTTCTGTAAATGTCAATAAATAAAAAGTAACAGAAGCACAGGTTAAGTTTAAAGAAGAAGAGGGATTAGGAAATGGGGAAATTAGTGCTAGTGACGTTTGTAGAGCGAGTGGGGTTATATGAGGTTTCCAAATCATTGTATTCCTGTTTATTTACATATAACACAGCATCCCAACCCACTTTGGAAATATACAGGGGCATAGCTAGGGGGGGAGCAGGAGGGACACTTGCCCAGGGTGCAGCAGGTCAGGGGGGCACAAAAGAGAGGCCTGAGAACATGTGGGGGGCACCAATTCGAATCTTTTCCCCGAGTGCCAGAAAGCCTATATACTCCTCTAAATATATATATCCTTAATTAGTTGCTATTGGTTGTTCCTTATAATATATTGTGGATGGAAATTATATTGTCATGTTTTCAAGATTTCATTAGGAAAGATTAAAATAAAAATTAAAGCAGAAGTTGTGGTGGATCAAAGTGGAGTCACCTAACAGTCTGTTTACAGAAAAATATTTGCTTCCCTTTACAATTATACAATTTCTGAGGTTCTAGGCATTCAGCCATGAATTTTTATAACATTATATAAGATATTATAGACATATCTGCCTAGAACAGCAACTGGACAAAGTACCATGAGGCAGATGCTCAACGGGCAATTTACCCCAACAGTTCTCTATTTGCGTCAACATACCATAGTTTAAGAAACATGCAAAACACAGTAAGTCCTTTTTTTGTGAAGGCTTTAAAGTGAAATTTAAGGCATTGCTGGCATTAATGGCATTGTTAGCCCATTTTGTCGGGCCATATTTGACAATGCCCTAAAAAAAAATTCGCTTTAAACTGATAAACTGAAAAAATATCAAGCTTTACTGTTTTACCCCATGATTTCTCTTCTGAAGCATGAGGGTGTGGCCCTTGGAGCTGTTATGGTGCATAATAATCAGTATAATGGGTGGGGGAAATGTTGGGAGGAGCATGGGTGCGGAGAAAGGAGGGAGGGGTTAGCTGGACTTGAATGGCAGCTCTGAGGATGCCATTCAAGTCATCAATTTAGAGGAGCGTGGTCTGGACTAGCTCCTTGAACTAGTATTGGTGGCCCACATTGGCAGGGTGGTTTTGTAGGGCCAAATGAGGAAGTATTTTTCCTCATTTATGGCGCAGAGCTGAGGGGCAGCACAGTGCTTGAGGCACATTTGGTAAGCTGCTGTTTATTTTTTGTAACATTTTACCTGAAAAATCCCTTTAATACCAACTTGGGGACAAAACACAACATTTAGAAAACCATATACATGGAACTTAACTACTGACTTTGTTTTGGCATTAAATACCAAATCATGTTAGATTAAGGCTTCAGCCTGTGTGAGTTGTTGTTCATTGTGCTCCCTGGTATATGGCAGGCCTGTTACTAACCTGCTTTAGTTATCTGGCTTTCCCTCTGCCCTATGGGTACAGATGCATTATGTCAAACAGGCTCCCATGCATGCCATTTGCATTAAACTTTCTGTAAGTCACTATGGGCAGAAAGTTATTCTGACAGAAACTTTGTGCTAAGGTCTTCTCTTCAAAATATCGTCCATTTAGTTTCATTGAAAAATTCTGGCGTCCTAAGATAGCTATGTATTGTTTCAATTAGGGTAGGATGACAAATAATAAAGTATGAGCCTATCCCATCAAAGCAATAAGGTTGCGGTATTTGAGTATTTCGGCTAATCTGAGTATACAAGCATGGGTTAGGATCTCTTTGTTTAAATTATGGTTATAGGATGACAGAGGCTTTCTGTGTCATCTGTGGGAGGAAATGTTATTGTTGATTTGTGGGTTGTGCATAGCAAGAAATAAGAATGCACTTATTAGGTGTAGCGTGTATATCCTAAAATAAAATATATCTTCAAAGTGTACCATACTAAAAAGTCTGCAAAGTCCCTCATTTGACAGGTATTTGCAGTAATTTATCAAACATTTTCTTTTTAAAAAAGGCCATGCTTTTCTGGGCAAGTATATGTGTCTGTATGTCCTATCCTTCTTAGTTTAAAATATGGATACTAAATTATGTGAGCTCAGGCAGGCTGATTCATTACTAGTGGCAGGTACTGTACAGCAGCGCTAAGAGCGACCGCTAGCGGTCTCATCGGCCGTGAGTCGCTATTACAGAGGGCCTCAGGCACTGTAGTAACCTGGCCGGCATTGCTGAATTTGACACCGGTACAGCGCTATCTGGGAACGAATGGTAGGGTCTGCTCAGTGTGACTGACTCACACCATATTCATCAAGAAAACAGCCTCACACAGGGCCGGCGCTCAAAATTGGGTCGCTGTAGCCCAGGGTGCCAGACGCTGTGTGATTAAAGTCTGTTTTTGAACACATATCCACTAGTAACAAAGCGAAAATATATGGAATTACATTGTTATAATATTGTGACATGAACATTTTAATGCCAGACCTGTAATGACAATTCTGCATAAAAATATTTAAAATCCAAAAGGTTTTTAAAAATGACTCTTTCTAGGCCAGGAGAGGTGACACAATTATTTGAGAAAATTTTTTTAAAGAAACCCTGTTTAAAGAGAAGAAAAGGAACGTCCATTAAAATGTATGGGAGAGCGACAGGTAGTAATACCTGGCACTCTGGAAGCCAGATAGACGGGGTATACGCTGAGCCGTCTGTGATGATGAATCGGACGCTACATGGCGCTGTTAGAGGTGCTCACCAGAATCCCTTTCATAAATGTTGTATTGTGAACAACGCCCAGCGTTCACCAGGCGCTGCCTGCCGCTACGAGGCACCTACCTGCCGCTATCCCTAGATGAATAAACCCCTTTGTTGACTTCCTAAATTTTGTGTGTGTGTGTGTGTGTGTGTGTGTGTGTGTGGTGGGGGTGGCAGGGGTTTTGGTAGGCAGGATATCCTAATTAGTTGCTACTGGTTGTTCCTTATAATATATTGTGGATGGAATTATATTGTCATGTTTTCAAGATTTCAGCACACTATTAGCACACTATTAGCATTGTTAACAGCAGAGCTGTGGCTTTCAAAGCAGTGTTGGCACAAGCCAGCAAGAAGCAGGTCCAGCGACAGCACTGACCTTAACCAGGTAAGTGCTGGGGCCTCTGGCATATTCAGGTGCCCACTCATGCTTCAGTGAGCCAGGTGTCCGATGTACAGACCTGCTCACATCTGGCCTCAGGACCTGAGGATGATCAGTGGAAATGTAGAAGTGGCAAGGAATGGAGGGTGATTGGCCACAGCTCGAAAGGTGATGAGAATCAGGCGATGATTAACAGCAGCAGTTGATCCTTTAGTGGCAGTAAAGAAGGTGGTGAGGACCAGAGGATGATAAGCAGCAATGGTGGACTCTTCACTGGCATAAGAGACAGCAGCAAAGACTGTAGGATGATCAGTGGCAGCAGAGAAAACAGTAAGACTTGGAGGGTGATTAATGGAAGACGAGTAAGCAACAAAAAGGCTGATCAAAGGCTGATTAGCAGCAGCAGAAAAGGGGGCAAGGACTAGAGGCCGATTGCTGGCAGTGGAGAAGGCAATGAGAAGTGGGGGGCAATCAATAGCAAAGTAGAACTGATCAGTGGCAGTGACGTGACATGAAGTAGCATGTGACATGACAGACCAAAAAGGAGCCCACACAGATGTGACATGGTAACAAACCAAGTTTGTCAGTTGACTATCACATGCATGGTTATGAATGCAGCAGTAAATATACTACTGACAGACTATAACTAGCATTTAATAATTAATGATTAGGGGTGCAACTAGTATAGAACAGATTCAGGTTCAAGTTCTTGATGGTCAGCAGGAAAAACTGATCTGGTGTCTGGCAGTTTTTGTATGTGCCATCCTCTATCTGAGACCTGAGGGCAAAAGACTAAAGAAATGGTGACCAGGGTGGGATTGGTCATTTATGATGCTTTTAGCCCAGGCGACAGGTCTGCACTTCAACTGCTTATTAAATTGCTAGTAGGTAGGTATGGAGCCAGAAACAAACACTATGACTTTAACTCTTACTATTCATGTGCAATATTTAGTAAAGATAACAGTTTTCACAGACACATTTTCTTAAACAGGACTTACTCTAACCATTAGGGGTGTTTCCTATAAATACTTGTTCTGTGTATTTAAAGGAAAAAGGATGTACGTTGAAATCCTATGAGTCCTCTTTCCATAAAAAAAATGACTCAGAATGACTATGATTTTTTTTAAATCTAGAAATCGGTCAAATCTTTAACAAGGAGCTTCCAAGTTTTAGAAAAGAGTTAGGAAATGATTCTAACCTTTCAGTGACTACCATGGAGTGACAGAATCCTAACTAAAGGATACCTAATGTAGTTCCTTCATCTCTAGCAATGTCAGATGGGTAAAATGCCTTTTTTTGCCTTTTCGTTAAACAAAGGCCCATTGTCATAAGTTTCCAATTACAACTGACTGAATACTCAGTGTAATTTCTGTACCTACCTATCCAGGGGATGTGAATGACTGAAATGGCTAACAAGATGAAAAAAAAGATGACCTGTATGTACTTTAGCTGTATCTGGTTTCCTGAACATCAACTGTAAACCTGGCAACTACAAAGGCTGGGCAACATATGTTTAAAATGAAAAATATTAAAATAGTAATGAGGCTTCTAAACTGTTTTGGCAGATGCATCTGTTAAAAGTACAGATTGAAGCGTTATCTACTATGAATCTATTATATATTTTATACTTTCACCTGTACACATTTCAAAGATGACTTCTGTATATATGGTCATCTGCTGAGGAGACCCCAATACAATTGCAAACTACAGACATACAGAGATGTTGGTTTTGCTTTCCAAACATATTCTGTTTTTAGTGTTGTGTTTTTGACCAACTTTGGTGATATTCAACATTGTTCTTCAGACGTTGCTGCAAAAATTTGCAGAGAAACTGCCTCTGCTGCAGTAAGATTCATTTCTCTGTCTGCGTAGGCCCTTATGAGTTGGAACACAAGCCCATTTAGGTTTCCAAGACCACTCAGTGAGTCATGTTTAAAGCTCTGCCACATCCTTGCAAATACATCTGCTAGGATTCCTTATAAATTGTAGAGGCAAAGATGACATCATCCCAGATATAATGACATCATCCTACAGATTATCTGGCGTCTCCTGGGCTAAAGACAGCTCTTCTGTGTTAACGTAATTATACACTATACCTATAGTAGATAAACAGCAAAGAGTAAAAACATACAGTGTCGACCATGGTTTCAACGGCTCTTGATTTTGCCAGCTCTTTCTCCAGATTCCAAATAATTTATCGTTACATTAGAATCTTAGTCTGCATACATGGACAACTCTCTGACCTAGAACAGTGGGAATGAAGCGTTAGACAAAAACTGGTCAGGTTCAAGTAATGTCCCACCAAACTCACTTTGAAGGAGACTTGTAATGGCAGGTGGTTTAGTTATTTTTAAAGCCCAATGCCAGCAAGATCACCAAGGTTTCACTAAATATATATCTTCTCAATCATCTGTTCAGCTGTATTCGAGTCATGTTATAACCAGCCGTAATACCCCAGCAAGTTGAATCATGAGAGTAGCACAGTGTCATTGAGAATAATGGAGCAGCAGAGACAGGCAGAAGGTTGCCAACCAATAAAAAACAAATGTGAAGGCGCCTAGAAAAAAAAGGTGACTATATGATGAGGTGTTAAAAAGCTAGTTGAAAAGTAAACTGTCACTTTAAAGGCCCCACCTAAGTATGTTGCACAGACCAAAGGTGGAGTGTATAGGGACTGAAGCTGGAGACCAAGACACAACACTTAACCTGGAGCCTAGCATCTAAGGTCAACATCTGTCTTCACTGGAGTCCCCTGCAAGAAAAGACAGGCTGGGCTGCAGTTCATGCAACCAGGGAATAGAAGCCATGGACTTATAGACATTGGACACCAAAAGAGCTTGGCAGGCAGATAGAAGTAGAGGACGGCAAGCAAAGCCTGGGGTAGAGGTTGAGGCCAGTGACAGGTATCAAGCAAGGGTTGGCAACAAGTAGACGTAGAGCAAAAAGTATCACTAGGAACAAAGAAACTCAGAAGTGTGGCTGGACGGGCCCTACAAAGATCTGGAATCATTTTACTGCCTCAGCTTCCTGTTTATTTGCCTTTGTGCGCATCTCATCTATATGCAGCAAGAGAAAATTTCAAACTTCAAATCTTTTTGCATAATGCTCTTCCCTACAAGTTCACCTATTACCCTTCCTAGCAGTGGCCCTATGACAGAATCAATAAACTGCTTTGATGTTTTACAAATAAAATCTACATCCTACACCACTGCCTTCCCCAACTTCTGCTTAAAAGTCTTTGGAAATGCAGAGAACTGCTGGCAACCAATGGGAATTCCGGCAACTGGCAAAGCATATTGTTCATCAGCAAATCATGTGGTCATGGCTTACAGGACCAGGATACCTGGGGAAGGGTATGATGGCCCTGAGATCAGTTGGTATCTGGTATAACTTTAATACGCTTTTTGGAGCAATGTTGTTGGGAAGCCATCTGAGAAGGACACACTTTAATTGAAAAAACTGACAATCTAAATGTTAATGTATGAGAAATGTTCTGAAGGAAACTGTCATGTGCTTGACATTTTATAAGTAGAAGAACTGTAAAACAACAAAGACTTCCTCTAACACAAATCTGCAGTATCACTTCGCTAATAGCAGACCATGCTACAAAAGTGAAATTATCTGTAAATCTTGTCTCTACATGAAATTCTCTTTCTGTGGCTAAATTACAGTAAACAATTAGCTCTATTACTAAGTCTGGCTCATGTTTTTTCTTTCCCTTCGAGCAAAAACTTCACAAAGCAATATGCTGGAATTTGTTCATTTTACTTCTGATGTGCTTCTTGCGAAATCGCTGCCTCCTACACCATATAACTTACTGTACACATTCACATGGCAGTGCTTATTGGCTTAAGAGACTTTCAGAAGAGGAAAACACACACATGTCTAGGGTTAAATATGCCATCACCTAACTGGAAACACAGTTCAATATTTTATGTAAAAGGAAGTATGTTAATTTTCTGAGCAGCATACAAGTGTGGGGTCTTGTTGAAATTAAGATGCCAAAAGAACTTCTTTAAAGTTTCCCATATTGAAAAAAAAAGAAACCAACCCATTGTGTTGCAGCAAAGTAATTATATGTGAACATCAATTTAAATACTTGATTTTAATGGTGGTTAGTCTACAGGATTTTGAGGTCCTTATTATATTACAGTACACATTTTAACCCCTGGTAGGGATTATATCACTATCTTTATTAGACTTAAATTTAAACCCTAAGATTTTTGTGGATGGAGTTGGAAAGATTTCAAATTGACCCGGATGGCTTGATGCAGAGCCTCCCCGTTCAGCTATCCCGTGCGTTTTCCCGTTGGTTTTGGGCTTTGATCGGGTCAGGAAAGGGTGCTACGTTGATTTTAGTGTGCGTTTATGCGCTCAGGTGTGCGCTCAGCCGCCTTTCCGATTGTCGGCTCGAACAAGGATGTTTCCCGTGAAAACGGACGCCTCGTTCATTGTTCCGTTTTTTTCAGTGATGCAGAGCCTTGCTTTCCGATGGAAATCAGCCTAATTAAACGGGGCCGCCGAGCCTTCACTTACGGGCAGTCAGAGCAGCCGGATTTGCACTCTGGCAATAATATGCAGTCCTCTGTTGGAGCACATCAGCGGCGCCAGCTCCGCGGTCTTGTCCAGCTGAGTATGGCAGAAACCAGGCTGCACCGCATGCCTTTGGACATCGATTGCATGAGTATTTTTTTATTTTTTGGTCTTTTTGTTTTTTTGTCCTTTTTTAAGGGTCTACCTAATTTATTTTTTATTGCTTGTGTGCAGGAACAGGAAGATGGGACATTCCATAAATGTGCAGGCAGTGGCTGGCCCTGATTTGGTTTTTGGGAGTCTTTTTGCTGGATTTCCAGGCTCGACGCATGATGCGCACATCTTGAGGAATTCCTGCCTATATGAGCGATTCCAATCTGGCGATCTGTTTGGTTGCGGGCTACTGGGTATGTGTATGAAACTTGTATTGGTTGCCCACCCTGTCTGACTGTGTTTTTTCCCTTAACACACTATTTTGTAACAATTTTCTTAGTATATTTTGAGCCTAATTTTTTAACTGCAAATTAAATGGGTTAAGTGATTGAACCCTATTGCGTCATGTTCTTGCCCTCTTATGTAAGTAGTATTCCCCAGACTTTTTTAATGAGTGTACAGGTTGGATGTGCATGTAGGCTCGTTAGAAATGTCCTTCCCTCCCATCCTACCCCGCTCACCTATTTGTCCCTCTTTTCTATTGTTGCAATGCACACCTTTTTTTATTGTTATTTTGACATATTTTTTTTTTTGGTTTGGCAGGAGACTCTGGCTATCCTTTGCTCCCCTGGCTGCTGACCCCCATCCTGCACCCATCTTCACAGGCAGAGGAGCGCTACAATACTGCCCACAGGAGGACTCGCTCTGTGGTGGAGCGAGCCTTTGGTCTCTTGAAGATGAGGTTCCGTTGTCTTGATGAGACTGGGGGGCACTACAATATACGCCTGCAAAGGTCCTAAAAATAATCATGGCTTGTGGGCTACTCCACAACCTTTAGTTTCAGACGTCCCCACCCCTCCTTTTTCCGGCACCCAAAGTGGCACCGCGCAAACCATCCGTGCACAACTAGTGTTTAATGTTTTTTCATAGAACAAAATGTTTATTTAGTTTTTTTTTTTTTTTTACAAACAAATTTTGGTGTGTCATTTGTTTATTTTTTAACCAAAGAAAAATTACACGTGGGGTCCGAAAATGTATTCCCAAAAAATGAGTGGTATGTTTGGTTGGATGGTGCCGATGAATGATGTTGTGGCTGCAAATTGGCTGCAATGTGGGCCAGGCTTTGATTAATCTCACCCATATGGCTGGTTAGGGCAGACACATTTCTGTTTAATACCTCTAATTGGGCGTTGATGCTTGTTAGTTGGGTGCACACAGTGTCATTGAATTGCTGTGTGGTAGCCGAAAAGGCTATATTTTCCTGCCTCCACGCTTCCTCCAAAATTTGCAGTTGCCTTCTTTGGCTAATATGGCATCTGGACTGGGTTCGAGCAGTGGGACGGGTGGTTGGTTCTGGTTCTGAAGGTGGTTGTGGATGTGGTGGTTGTGCCGGGGTTGACTGCGTTGCTGCCACTGGTTCAGTAGTGGTTAGTGACATATGTGGTGTGTCCTCCTCCAAATCTCTTATATGTTCGATTATGGGTGGGCTTCCTGTGTTCTGGAAATAAATATAGTTTCATTTTAGTTTATTTATGTCAACAAAAACTCTCAAAGATCAATGTTAAAAGTACACACCAAGGACCATAGACTTACCTCATCGCAATCCACAATTTGGGTTCGTTGCGTAGAATCCTGGTGTGCCCTTGGCCTTTGGGGGCCTTGTGTGTCCTGTTGACTTGGTCCTTTGAATGTAGATTGTAAGATTAGCTAAATGGCCAAGTACAGTACAGTAAATTCAGACTCACCTTGGGACCTTACATTCCGGTCTGTGTCTTGTGCCTCTGTCAGGCCCTGGATGCTGGCCGGGTGTATGTATGTATATACATGTTCCTCGGTGGGTGTAAGGATTATTTTAGTGGGTAAGCCACCCCCTGTCTGTTGGCTGGGGAAGATTAAATCGCACCTAATAAGTGTTACATCCTGTTACCAATGCGACTATAAATGCATTTAAATTGCCCTTTACCTCTGCTGATGTCCATTTTTTTTTTTGCTGTAATATTTCAGGTCCCCAAATTTCTTTTTGATTTGTTGAATATCTCTCCGGACAGATCCCACACTATTTACTTGCCGGCAAATATTAGTCCAGATCTCCTGCTTAGCCTGCTTAGTGGTTGATTTGGAGGTCCGGCCAAATAGGGCATCATAATGCTCACAAACTGCATTTGCAACAGCCATGCTTTGAGCATCGCAAAAACGTGCAGTTAGGGAGCCACGGCATAGTTGTCATCCACATGGGTGTGTGGTGTCCCCTGCATCTGTGGAAATTGATGGTTGGCTATCTGGTGAGTCGTGTGTGGTTCTTGGGCTTATGGGGGAGGGTGATGTTGTGTGTGTGCTGCTCTGGCTTAATGTCTGGGTTCCTGTTGAGCTATCAGATGTTGAGCTGCATGTGGAATGTGAGGTACTGGAATTGGGAGAACCAGAGGGTTGAGGTGAAGGGGTGGGTGACCTTGGTGGGGTGGTGGGTTTGGCAATACGCTTACCCTTGCTGATGTGTTTTGTTTTGTGGGTATGCTTGGTGTGTTGAGGTTGAGGATGCTGCAGGGTCTTACTAGATTTGCCACCCTTGTGTGGTCGTGTTTTTTTGGCAGGTGGTGGTGAATGGGTTAATGTCTCCTTGGTCCTGCGTTTTTTGGAATGTGCCTGTGTCTGTGGAGTATCCACAGTTTTAGTTGGGGCATGTTCTGCATGTGTCTTGTGCCTGCTCTTCTGTATTTTTGAGGATGAGGCATGTGTGCGGCTGCTTTGTGCCTCGGGCCTTGGTTGGCTCTTTTTGCTCCCTTTAGGTCTGCCCATATTGATATGGTATCCAACACAGAGCTGAGTGCCTTGTGCTTTAAATATGTTTCCCGTGTGGGCGTGGTCAACAGCGCCTGCGCGCCTGCGCGCACGCACATCACCGCGGGGGAACGTCAGAGCTATACCAGGCAAAACAAGAAAATATGTCGCCCGCCATATTCACACAGGAGCAGGATGACATCATCATGGATGTGAGTATGCGAGCCTGCGTTTATGTGCGCGCACACATTCCTTATAATAAAAAAAAAACAAAGCGCAAGAATAGTCTGAAACAACTTAGTTTGTCACGTTAAATACAAGCCCACCTTAGTTTAACACATGTACGCAGCTACAAACTAGGCTAGATGCAGATAGAAGAACTAGGGCAATGTGAAGCAGCAAGAGGTTAATAAAGTGACTTTAGTTAGGGCAGATAACTTGTTAATGTATTTTGTGTATTAATGGTGGGTCCTTGTATCTTTTTTTTACAGATGATGCTGAGGAATCGCTACGACTTCCTGCTGTCAGAGTATGACAAGCGCACGTTGGCCCTGGCGGTGGTGGACGCGATCGCACGCCGATCCCAAACCACCTATACCTCCACCCAGATCGCCCAACACTGGTCTGATTTAAAGAGAAGGCATAAGCCCCGGGTGAGGCGGTACTTCGCCAAACATTTCCCATGTAAGTGTTGAAAATGTAAATGCACCTATAACCCTGGGCTCGTCTGGGCGTGGTTTTATGATTGTGTTTGTATTTCAGCACATGAATGGAATATGCGGTTCCGCCCCACCCAGACCAGGACACGCAGCCCAGTGTTGGGCGAAACAGGTGAAGGTGTAGGTGGCCCACCGCCAGTGTCAACGGCCACCCCCTCCTCTGCAAGTGAGTATGAGGAGCCTCTGGACCTCAGCATGCAGGGGAGGGGGGAATCTGACGGCAGGGAGTCGAGCCTAAATGAGCCTCAACCTGACTCCGGTAAGGGAAATATAGTTAGATATGTGGTAATACATGCATTAAATACATATACTCATGTGCACTATTGTTAGTTGTAGATTCAGACGTCGCAGGGACATCCCAAGGGATGAGCGAGGAAGGGGGCGACGAGGAAGAGGTGGCTGTGGAAGGTGAGTAGATTGATACCTAGAAGCCTAACTTAATATTATATTCATGAAAGAACAACAGTCTCTAATATCAGTGTGTTTGTCATCCAAACAGATTCACAGCAGCAACCCAGGGAGGAAGAAAGGAGATGCCCCCGACGCAATGTGTGCCCAAAACATTGTAAGTGTTTTTTTTTTTTTGCCAAAGTAAATGAACTAATTCCATTGCCAAAAAAAACAAAAAAAAAAAAAAAAACAAAAAATTAAAAAAAAAGACTTTGTAAAAAAAGCCCTTAAAGCGGACCTTCACTCTGAATAAGAGTCTATCTTATATGTTTCCACACCCTGTACATACAGATTGCCCACATTAAAAATCATCCTACCTGCACCTAGTGCATGTTATGAGACTTTAAACATCCAAGATGGCGGATTATGGAAGCCGCCATCTTATCAGGCAGCCTGCAAACAGGAAGTGCCTTCTAACTGTGCTGCTCTGCATTCTGGGATTGCTGACCAGAGCACAGCTCTGCTCTTTCTGAGCAAAGCACAGCTATAACCCACCCCCTGTACCTTATCCCACTCTCCTCTCCTCAGTAAGTGTGATGCTTCTGAGTCAAGATGGCGGTGCCCGTATCCTAAATTCCTGAACAGAGTTGCAGCCCAGTGGGGGAAAGAATAATAAGTTAGTGACTAAAAACATAAAAAATATTAATTTCAGATGCTGCGGACTCGTTTTTGAAGAGTTTGGGCTTTTCATTAAATCACGCTGAAGGTCCGGTTTAAAAAGGGCCCCAAAAAAACCACGCCAAACCAAACCATAAAAACAATGCTAAACTAATGTTGTTTTTCCTTCACAGATACAAGAAAACGACATGCTACAGACCCCGAGGCCTAATGTTTTGGATTTGCCATGAGAATTGTTCCATTTTTTATGTTTTGAACCTAAAAAAAGTTTATATGAAAAACAAAAAACAAAAAAAAAAATGAACCAACGTGTGAATAAAAAAAACATAAAAAGATTTGGTGTGTTGTCTTTCCTGCAAATGTACAATCACACAACATCATCACACATTTACATGACACCAAAGGTTTAGATATGGGACAATAAATCTGAAAAAATATCAAACAATTACGGTAGGCATTAAAGGCAAGGAAAAAGGAACACCAAAGACATTAAGGTATGCATTAATGGCAAGGAAGAAGGAACACAAAGGACATTAAGGTATGTATTAATGGCAAGGAAGAAGGAACACAAAGGAGATTAAGGTATGCATTAATGGCAAGGAAGAAGGAACACCAAAATTTATATTTGACAATATATATATGTGTCAAATTGGCAGTTGGTGCCATATGTATATTTCAATGGAGGTTTAGGGATGTGCGCTTGCGTGTAGCCAGATTGGCAACTGAAGAGCCATGGAGATGTAAGTATACTTGTAAAACCCCAAAAAATGGAAGGTCAAATACGGCGGAAGGCAAGCAGGTACGTTCAAAAACCAAGGAAAGAGCCGGGAAAAACGGGCCACCGTGTGAACGGAAACGGAAGCCCCGATCAAATTGAAGGCACCCGAGAGAGCAAAAAAAACTTCCAGAGTAAAGACAAATTGACGGATCAGTTAGGGAGCCATTCCGACGGAGGCTCTGCATCACATTTGAGCCACGATTCAAACGGGAGCCCCGGACAATCGGAAGGTTTTAAGCTCAGATCGGGGGAGGCTCTGCATCAGGCCTGGAGTCTTTTATGAATTTGAAAAAAATATATATATTGGAAACAATGTGTACCTTACCTGCAGAACTACCCTTATCACAGCTGCAGAGATTTCCAATTTTTTTGTGTCTCAGACTCTTGATGAGTGTCATTGTTTAGAAAAAAAACAATAACGAAAAGTGTAAACAGCAAAAAAATGAAGGTGTAATTTATTTTTCAGGAGCGACCTGATTTACGAAAAAACATGAAAAAAGAAATTTCACCAGTGCCTGGAGCTTGACAAAGAATGTGTCCGACATGCATCTTTCTTCTTGAGCATGCCTGTTTCTTAAATGTATTGCCTTGAAACCGGATGCTCTGTATAACAGACAGGATGATGTAGGTTTTCTGTGTTTGGTATTCACTATACAGTCACAGTTTAGTAATTGCAGGAAGTGATTATGAAGCCTACGGTAAATAATATTATTTCTAAATATTTAGGATTACCGTGATCCTATCAAAGGCCTTATTTCTGAAAAGCTTTGAATTATAGACCCAGTACAACCAGATTTTAAGTATACATCAAGCGCTTGTTCTCATCTTAAATTGTTTATGCCACACACAAAATAGGAAAGAGCAGCCTTACATTTTTGGACAATATCTGAGATGAGCCAGCCACAAAAATTCCTAACAGGATCTATCTTGGTAGGACTTTAAAATAATTAAAGTCATAAGATCCTTCTAGGAGTTTCAAGGCATGAATTAAAAGTAGTATTTCATGGAAGTATTTTTTGGGGAGGGCCAAAAATGAATGTTAAAAGGGAAGCGTCTTCACTTCTTTCATGGTGGCAGAGGAGACAGTGGTGGCTCGCAACTTTATATTTCATTCTTGTTATTCTGGGATCATGGCCAGCCCTTGAGGTGTGCAGATTAAGCGTTCGTACAGGGTGCCATCATCCTAGGGGTGCAGATGCTGTGCCAGGCCTTTTTCTTATTGTGCAAGTTTTTCATATTTTTTAATGGACCAGAGCCAGTAGGGAGGAAAGGTGTGCTCAGACGCTGCCATATTGTTTTTTTAGGGTAAGTAGGGTTTATTGGAGACCAAACAGTGTGTTTGACCACCTGCTCAACTCTGCCAGATATATTTTTTAGAGTGGAGGAGTTCATTGGGGGGGCACAGTCTATTTGCACAGGGCGCCTTCCAATGTAAGGCTGCACATGTCTGGGACCTAACCACCAAGAACCAGTTACATGCACAACCACAATAGAACAACAACAAAAAATATGCCCACATTTTAAATCTAACTACAGGCAGGATTTTCGTTTTTTATTGCTACCCCGCTCTTAATGCCAGTTACCTTTCCTCCTAGCCACTCATATTAACTTAAAGAAGAGCAACCACTCACCTAGAAACTATAAGACTCTATGGGTGGTGGCCTCTCTCATTATGGTGAAGCCCAAATTGGAATGCCCCACTATGTTAAAAAACCTTAGATTGCACTCACCTTTCCCCCGAGGTCATGCCACATCTCAGGGCTGCAGCTGCATCCCCCCTATACCTTTAGCTGGGACCCACACCCACCCCAAGTATTTTTTTAATAGATTTCCCACAGGCATAGGCAAGTGGGGATGCAGCCAGCGGGTTGCGCTCCATTCAGTATTTCTTGCCGCAGAACCACCCGCACATATACTATGTGAATGGCAAATTTGACTATTCTGCACTCAAGAGACACAACCCTGAAGTAAGTGGGAGCTTCTGTGTATTTTGTGGAACTCTGCAACACCAACCCCATATTCTGCTGGACTGAGGAAGAGGGGACTTTTTATTTCTTAGAGGGGTGCTAAATTCAACCTAACAACAGACCAAACCACCTGGGCTGACTGACCTATCCTGTATGGAAAGTGATTGTTATAGATTCACTGTGATGGCTGCAATTTGTGACCAATACACAGTGATGATTGATACTTGTGTGTCAAAGATAAGCACTTCTTGCAACTGACACCCTGGCAGCCATGGTGACCGAAGTAATGAGACATAAGAATGATGAGCCTTTAGGCTCAATTAGAATAAGCATTAGCCTAAATATGCACACAGTACTTTAGCATAACATCTATCTACACAGCCCAAATGACAACTTTAACAAAGTAAATTTAATATCAGTTCAATCTTTCTGTCCCAAATCTTGGGTGTACACAGTTAGCCCAATGCTGCTTCAAACAGGCCCACAGCAGCCTAGATTTTTTTTCCCACCCATGAGATACAAGAGAGAGAGGCAGAAGGTTGCGCTTTTATACTTCCCTGTCCCTACGTCCCTCAGTACAAGGCCTGTGGGTTAATGACAGGTGGTACTAACCATACCATACCCCCTACAGCTTTGGGTCTATTCCTAAAGTCATCATTAGACCTAATGAGGTAACAATAACCTGATCAGAGCCGGGCTATAACTAAACTTTAATATGGGATTAGCAAATCAGACAGTTTGATGTTACCATTGGCATATTAATATAACTCTTCTGTCTGAAACTGTTCCACTTTCAGTGTTTTGTTTGGCAGCAAATTTCCCCAAGAGTTTTACAAAATAATACATGCAAGTATTCCCAAAACCTCAGTGCTATGCCAAGGGAGTAGTCTACAAATAAAGAAGTTGCTCCCACTCTTTTTGTGTAGGCAGCGTGTATTTCTTAAGCATTAGCAAAAGCCTCTTTGTTAAATGATACAATATTTATGATAAGGGAGTTGTCACTTTCTACTGGGGTAGTGCATGGTACAGCCAACACAAACTTCACAATGTGGGGGAAGAACAAATAAAAACACATCAAAGGATTAGACAGGTATATTATCTGTCACTTGTCTTGCAAGGCTTCCTCACCTAAATCATACCGGTACAAGCCTTTGAAGTGCCTTATTTTCACAGTGATCTCTTTAGAGGGTGAGTCATTAAAATGTGGAGGGCTTTGTCACATTTCTAGAGAGCCTTTTTGCTTTAGTTGATTGCTATTTTAGTTTAATCTCTTGTTTATTAAGATTTTCAAAAATAAAGACAATACAGGTACATAAGGAAAGGCAGTACAGACATAAAAAAAAAAAAAACCCGATCCGGGCTCCCGCACCATCCCTCTCCAAGTCCCCCTCTCACCGCCCCCAAATGGCCCCCCCAACGAACGTTTTGTAAATTGACTGTACACTGTTTGCATCTCTTACCCCAGATGGCGAGAGTTAGAACAACCAGGGAGAAAGGTAACCAGGCCTCGATAGGCAAGGGTCACCACAGCGGGGGAGTATTCTGCGTCGTTTTGGGCCCGTGGGAGTACGCCGCCCATGTCAGGTCACAACGAACCAGACCCCTCGCCTCATCACCCGAAGCCCAACGGAAGGCTAAGGGTTCCCCCCCCGCTGGCCGCCAAGGCGGCAGGGGGACCTGGGGCGTACAAGTCCCATCAGCAGCCTAGCCGCGGGGCATAGGTCCTGTCCGAAGCGAGACCAGAGGGGCAGGTCAAAGGCGAGGCGGGGAAGGAGGGGGAACCCATCATGTGGAAAAGGGGTGAATGAGGGAGACATGAGAAAAGACAAGACAAGGGAGGGAGGGGGGGAAGAGGGAAAAGAGAGAGGGAAGGGAGAAGGGGAAGAGAAGGGGGGGAGGAAAACAGGAGGGAAAGGGCAGGATGGGGAGGAAGGCTATGTTAGAAGGGGTGGCCTCACGCCACCAGGCCGTCATAGTCCCGCCCGTAAGTCACCTCATCTCCGGCCCACGTCCAACGCCAGAAAGGCCTTTGCCTCGTCCGACTCCCTGAACCTGATCCAATTCATCCAAGTTGTCCAGTGCTCCTCACCTCCCTCTCTACCCTCCGTGGTCAACTCCTCCATCCTCAAAATGTGATCCATTTCTGCAAACCATTCCGCAAGGCTTGGCGGAAGAGGGGACTTCCAATGTCTGGGGATAATTGATCGTACAGCTGTCAGGAAGAATTTGAGAACTCCTTTCTTAGCCTTGGCAATAGTGGAATCAGGGAGAGCAGGGCAACTCTCGGGTTATTCGGCACCACAGAGCCCTCCACTTCCGTATGGATCTTGAGAACCGTGTCCCAGAGCTGTCTGATCGGGAGGCATTCCCACCAGTCCGATTCCCCCGGCGCATACAAAGCGATGTCCACTGGGCATCTGTACCATCTGGTGAGAACTTTGTAGTTTTTTCCTGTGCTGAGCTGGCCCCCGCAAGCTTATGCGTCAACGTAAAGATCTTCTGGGTTTCTTCCCCTGTGATCGTCGTATTTAGGTCCTTTTCCCATCTGGACATGAATTCCAGCTTTGAGGTGTGCCTGGTGGCCACTAATATATCGTAGAAAACTGATACCACGTGTTCCAGTGGCTGCGACTGTGTGAGGCATTCCTCCAGGGGAGTTAAAGGTAGGGATGCATTTCTGAGGCGTCCTCCTGAGGAAAGGAACGTTTCGAGCTGCCAATGGTGTAACCATGACAGGTGGCCGCCCTCGACCCGCGCCTTAAGTTCTGCTAGGGAAGGCAGCCTCCCTCTCACCAAAATGTCACGCAGCCTAACATCCTCCGTTTCTCTCCAGATCAGGAATCTGGAGGTGTTCTGTCCCGGTATAAACTCCGGGTTATTAAACAGTGGCGTGAGAGGCCCAGGCCTACTCACCAACTCCCCCTGACGCTGCAAGCATGGGTTAAACCCCAGAATATCACGTTCCAGCTGGACCCAAAGCTTGTCCTCTCTCCTGTACATCCAGTCCGCCATCCTTGTAATGACAGCCGCAGCATGATAAAGCTTTAGGTCCGGAGCCCCGGTTCCGCCTGCGTTCTTTGGTCTGGCCAGTATGTTAAATCTGATGCATGGTTTCCGTGATCCCCATATAAATTTCAGGAAATCTGCTTGTATTGCTTTGAAAAAATGTCTGGGGAGCATGATTGGTATGGTTTGGAAGAGGTACAAGAACCGGGGGAGTATATCCATTTTCAAGATATTGATCCTACCAAACCACGAATAATGACCTCTGTCATATTTCGTAAGGTCTTGGTGAACTTTAGCCTGCAGTGTCTTGAAATTTAGCTTGTAGAGATTATCCAGGTCAGATGGGATGAGGGCGCCCAGGTATTTTATTGCGGTGGGTTGCCACTTAAAGGAAAAGCTGCTCCGAAGCCTCTCCACTAGGGGTTGCGGCAAGGTAAGGTTCAATGCTTCCGACTTTGCGTAGTTAATACGGAAATTGGACAACTGACCGAACCTCTCAAACTCCTTGAGAGCCGCCGGGAAAGATATGGCCGGAGATGTCAAGTGGAGGAGCAGATCGTCTGCAAAAATTGAGGGCTTGTAATGTCTACCTCCGCATTCAATCCCTTTGATGTCTGGGTTGTTCCTTATAGCTATCGCTAAGTGCTCCATTGTCAGTATGTATAGCAGGGGCGAGAGAGGGCCCTGGCCCGGGCGTGTGCCATTTGTGATTGTGAAGGGACTTGATAGTACTCCGTTGGCTCTGACACGGGCTGAGGGTTCCTGGTATAGCGCCAGGATCTTGGAGATGAGGATAGGGCCCAAGCCAATCTGGGAAAGCATTGCCTTAAAGTGGACCCGGGCCGATCACCCCCCTCACCGCGGGACATCCGAGATCGGGATGTCCCGCGGTGAGGGACCCCCCCCCAAAACCCCAAAAGAACTCACCTGATCGGCGGCGGCAGCGGCCGCCTCCCGCGCACTCCTCTAGCCGTGTGCGCGCCCGCGCTGGCCGTTTGTAAATGGCCGGCGCGGGCACGCGCACTGTCAGAGGGGCCCGCGGGAGGCGGCGGCGGCGGACGCGCTGCCTTGTCCGCCGCTTGTCCGTGGGAGCGTGGTGAGGTGAGTTTGGGGGTTTCTGGGGGGTTTTACACAGCGGGGCACCCCTAATCGGAAGTGGACCAAAACCCAGGATAGTCAAAATCCTGGGTGTTGGTCCACTTTAAGGAAGCGCCAACTAACCTTATCAAATGCCTTCTCGGCATCGCAGGATAGAAGACAAGCTGGTGTGTTATTCTTATGGACATGGGCGATCAGGTCAAGTAGTTTATTGGTGTTGTCTCTGGCTTCACGGCCAGGGACAAAACCCACTTGATCCAAATGTATTAGTTGAGGGATCAGTGGTTTGAGTCTGGTGGCTAGTACTTTTGCGTATAATTTCATGTCTACGTTGAGCAAGGAAATGGGCCTGTAACTGCCACACACAGAAGGATCCTTGCCTGGTTTAGGGATCACTGTAATTGTAGCTTCCAGGGCCTGCTTCGGGAAAGGGCTGTCGGCTCCTATGTGGTTGTAGGCTCTCAGCAACCAAGGGGCGAGCTGGGGGGGGCAATGCCTTGAAAAATCTCGGAGTGAGGCCGTCTGGACCCGGGCTCTTCCCCGCAGGAGCTTTCTTAATAGTTTTCAGTACCTCCGCCTCCGTAAATGGTATCTCCAAGTCTGCCGAGGAGTCTTCTGAGATCGTTGGGAGTGGGGTCTCTGTTATGTAGTTATCTATCTTCGCCTCCAGCGTTGCGGCTGACATTCGGGTGAGGTCTGGTTGGAGGTTATACAGTTTGCTGTAAAAGCTTCTAAACTCCTCCGGGATCTTAGAAGGGTCCGTTATGTTTTCTCCTCTACCCGTGTTGATGTTTGGGATGAATGTTGTTGTTGACCTGCAGTGGAGTGACCTGGCTAAGAGCTTTCCGCATTTATTTGTGTGCTCATACATAGTAGCACGTTGCCTGTCCCTGTATCGAAGATGGGCCTGGTCGTATAGCTTAAGCAACTTGTTCCTGTTGAGCGAAAGCTCAGCTAGCACTTCCGGTGTGAGATCTTTCTTATGTTTAGACTCCAGCTCACTGATAGTCTGCAGAGTCTTGGTGATCAGGGCCGCCCTCTCGCGTTTCAACCTTGATCCCTCCTGAATAAAGACCCCCCTAAGGACACATTTTAGAGCCTCCCATCGGACTGCTGATGTGCAGTCATCCTGTTCGTGATCGACCGCAAAATTAACGATTGCCTTCTTCACTTTGGTCTTACATACCGTGTCCTTCAGGAGATTATCGTTCAGGTGCCAGGTCCAGCACCTCGGTGCTGCATTTGATAGGACAAATGATACAAAAACCGGCGCATGGTCTGACCATAAGAAGGGGCCAATGTGAGATTCAGGGTCCCACTGTAGGGCATGATGGTTTAAGAGGATGTAGTCGATACGGCTATATGAACCATGTAAGGGTGAAAAGTAGGTATAATCCCTAGCCTGCTCGTGCTCCAACCTCCATACGTCCATCAGTTGCATGTCATGTAGCGTCCTCCTCAGGGACTGCAGCTTTCCAAGTGGCACTGAAGACTTTCCAGATGAGGAATCCAGGGGGGGGGGGGATTCAAAGTAAGATTGAAGTCTCCGCCGAGAATTAAGATTCCGTCAGCGAACTCCTCCAGTCTCTTGAGGTATTTCTGGAGAGTCTCAGCCTGGCCATAGTTCGGTAGATACAAATTCGCCACTGTGTAGGTTTTTTGATGTATCTGCATCTTGAGAAAGACGAATCTTCCCTCAGAGTCCGCAAGGTGGTCCACCTCCGTGAAGGGCAGGGATTTGTGAATTGCTATGGATGCGCCCCGAGATTTGCTTTGCGGGTTAGTGCTATGGAACCAAGATGTAAAGTACCTATGGCGCATGGCGGGAACATTACCTTCTTGAAAGTGAGTCTCTTGGAGGAGTAGGATGTCCACTCTCTGCTTGTGCAGATCATATAGGACCTTGGAGCGCTTTTCAGGGATGTTGAATCCTTTGATGTTCAGAGAGCAGACCGTCAGCTTAGCCATTTCCAGCGAGGGGCACCGGCACAAAAACAAGCACAGATCAGAGCAAAGATCAAAGAAGCCAAATATACGGCTCGATAGGGGACGGAGGGCGAAGGGCGAAGGCGGGCGACCCGGTGGTAAGAGGAAAAAGGCCCAAGTCCGGGGGGGGGGGGGGGATAGGAAGGGAGGGTCAACGGAGAAGAAGAAGAGGAAAGGGGGGAAAGGCAGAAAAGGAGAGCGGTGCGATAAAGGCTAGGTGATATCAGATGCGGGACCCAGGTGATGCCCCTACATGCACAAAAAGAAAAGGATTTTGGACTCAGAAATTTAGCTCAGAATTATTCCAATTAAGGTTAAGGTGAAGGCTAGGAGGGCGGGGGCGAGGAACCTGTAAGGAGTAGGGCCGGGTAGGGGAAAGAAATATTTAGGTAGGTTGTTGTTCGGGAAGGGATAATCGGGGTAGCGGGACACCGGGGTTAGGTGTAACCGCAGGAAACTCTGCTACGAGGGGCCCCGCGATGCACAAGGACCACGAGTACCCTCGTTACCCTGTTTAGGGCAGCGCCAATCGAGCTGGCGCAGAACCCAACCAGGGATTCCTAAGTCGGGGAAGTGTAAGACGAAAACAGTATAGGCGTAGGAGATGCACACACTGAAAAATATTGTCACATCCTACAAGGACCAACGAAAGAGAGCATTTCTATAGCTTCATAAAAGGCAGAAACAACAATGCAACATTATGGTGTCCTGTGAGCACGGGGCCCAAGGGGGGCGCCCACAGGCGTCGCACACGAGCGCGTGGGAACATCTCCCACGTCGCACCGCGCCCACGGCCGAACCCCCGTCATCCGTCCCCCACTAATTTGGGTGTAGGGGCAAAGAGGGGTTGTCCGAGCCGGCCCAATCCTGAGGGTAAAGAGCACCCCTCACGCCCAAGGCTACCGCCGGGCCCCGAGCCCAGAGGACACACACATCTATCCATCATTAAAGACGTACTTCGAGGCTGAGTAGGAGCCCCCGAACACGTGCAGACATTTCAACTTCTTAAACCATAACAATTTTAGGCCTGTAAGCGCCATCTACGTGAGGGGATATACCCAGGAACGAGGCCAGGCGCGACCCCCGGTCGGGCGCCCCCCACAAAGTGGGGAGGCGCGCCCCCCGGCCCCCTGCGCCCCCACGAGCTAGCGCCCGTGCGGGACCCGGTGGCCCGGGCGGCACGGTGGGTCCCGCGGGCCCTCAACACACACATGGCACCCATATCTGCGGCCGCCCATCGGGCCCACCGCAGAGTTACAAACCAAAAGAAATTAAGTACTTAACAACATTATAACAACTGGCAGAACAATTCGAGCCGGACCTCCTCCAGGGCAGGCGTCCCCCCCAAGGCCTAACCAACCCACCACAGGCCCTCCTCCCTCCCCCAGCGTCCCCTCAAGCCCCCACGTGCCTCCGCCTCCCACCCCACGGAACCCCGTATCTTCACATGACGCAGCTCGACCCCTAGGGAGGAGGCCTGGAAGACAGTCAGCCCCAGCGGGCTCAGCAGAGGGGGGTGGGCATTGATCGTCCGTCCACGTCAGTGGAGTGATCCTCTCCCCTGTTAAAGGGTCAAGGGGTGGGCCAACCCTGTAGGGGCCCCGCAGCAGGGAGAAGTCACGGCTCAGCTATTATCCGATTCTTAGACTCTGTTGCCGGGTGGGGGTTCCCGGAGTCCCGGACCTCCTCTCGCCCCTCCAGGCAGTCTGCGTCGTCCCCGCGCCCTAGGCCCACCAAGCTGAGGCTCCAAAGTCGGTGCGAGCCAATCTGGAACCCCTACCGGATCAGTATCTAGGAAGGCAAAAAGCTGAGGAAGTTGGTCAGGAGTTTTCAGAGCAAAGGATCCTCCGTTTCGCCGGACAATAAGGTGAAAGGGGAACCCCCAACGGTAGGAGGTCCCCTGGCGTTGGATCACCTCTAGCAGGGGTCTCAGTGCTCGCCTCATTTGAAGTGTCCTGGATGAGAGGTCAGGAAGGATCGCCACGGGATGAGCCCTCGAATCTGGTTGGTCCCTTTTCCCACGCCTTTCTCAGGATGTCCTCCTTGGTCTTGTAGAAGTGAATTCTACAGATCACATCTCTAGGTCGTTGCAGATCTGTTGGACTGGGGCCAAGGGCACGATGAATTCTGTCGATGACAATGTCACTTGCAGGAGGGGAGCCCAGGATCGTGTTGAATGTACTTTTAGCTACGTTCTCCAGGTCTGGTTGCGTGACTGCCTCCGGGAGCCCCCTCAATCTGACGTTGTTGCGTCTGCCTCGGTTCTCGAGGTCGTCCAGGCTAAGATACAGGGCGGAGGTGTGTCTTCTCTCTTCCCGCTGTAGCTGTTCCAGGTTCGCCACTCTCTGAGCTAGCGTGGATTGATCTTGCTCAATCGGGTCCACCCTATGAGAAACTTCAGAGATAGAGTTCTGCAGCGTGCTGAGTTCTCTCCGGAGTGTGTTCTCCATTTGCACAAGGTATCCATCAAAATCCGATCGGGAAGGGAGCGCCCGCAAGTCGTCTGAGTTGTTGGAACGAACCACGTCAGCCAAGGCCGAGATCAAGGATGGGGGCACATGTTGCATAGCTGGGGGCAACCCACATGGGAGGATCGCAGATGTCTCCGCCGGGTTCCCGCCGTCACTCCTGGGGGAGAGGGCATCAGGGGACCAACTGGTGGGCCCCGCGCTCCAGGGTCTCTCCGGGGACAGGTGGCTGGAATGCGTAATGCCTCCCTCCATCATAGCAGGGGCATCCCAAAAGCACGCCACAGGGCCAACCTACGGCGCCATTCTTAATTGTTGGAGGAAGGTGGCATCTTTTAATGTAGAGTCTCTTCTGGGTCCTTCCAGGTCATTTTGGGGAGAGGGGCACCCCCCATTAATTCCCTCTGGGGCGTGTGATGGGGACCATGAGCTGGCCAGGGGGCTAAGCCTGTGTGTATGTGGTGAGGTTACTTGAACCGGAGGAGGACTGCATCTCCCTCCCCCTGTCTGACAGGGCTCCGTTCTCTGCCCTGGGGGACTGTCAGAGTGCCTCATATGTTGTGCTGGGTCTCTTGCCCTCCTGTGACCCCCCCCATCTGTGCTCTGCTGCTTCACTGGGGACCGGAGCATAGTCGAGGGGGCAGTCCCTCCTCCCCTCCGTGCAGGGGGGATCGAGCCGCAGCTCCCCGCCGTCTCACTCACTTGCGCTGTCACCGGGCTCGCCGTCTCCTCTTCCACCGCCAGTCTGCTCTGTGCGCGGACAGAGACAGACGCTTCTCGGGGCTCTCGTACGGGCTCCTCCGCCCCCGCCTGCAGCACGGGGGGAGACCCTGGTCCGGTCTCTACCTCCCGCAACTCCACGTGCGCCGTCTTCTGCCTCGTCGCCGCCATCTTGCCGGCACTTCCTCCTTCTCCCTCCCGGCCCACTGCTCCAAAATAGCGCGCAATGGAGGCCGGTTGTTGTCTCCTGGTGGTGGCCGAGATCTTCCTGCGTCTGGACATTGAGGTAACAGGGTTTATGCTGGGTCTCTAATCGTTGGTCCGGGTGGTCCTGTGCAGAGCTCCAGTACCATACAGCCTACTCCGCCATCGGCCAGCCACACCCCCCTAGTTGATTGCTATTTAATAACGAGTGCAGAGCTTCTCAACCTCAACACAAAATAAATAGCAAAGAAAACGTTTTGGATCCCCATATCTGATGAGCTTTAAGATGAGGTTCTCGAAGTGAGGTGCAGAATTATTTCAATCAGTTACAAACCCCAATGAGTTAATTAAAAAATGTACAGAGATCTCCAGATTTTAACACACAATCTCCTAACTCTATATTCATTTATTACAGATAAAAGCAGGACATGACTAGAGGGTTGAAAAAGGTGAACTCTGTCCTCAAAGTCCCTGTCCAATAACTTTCTTGCGGACCGTGTCAAATTAGCTATTTCAAAGCGTCTCAAAATCATCAATTATATGTAAGTAAAAACCTTATGCACCCAGTTTTAGGCTCTTTACCTGAAGGGGTATCCCAAATCAAGATGCTCAGGGTGGGTTATGCAGACCTTTTACTTTAGATCCACTTTCAAATCTATACTCACAGTAACTGTAAAACCACTGCACCCTCATCCCAGTCATCCTCAATATAGATGCCTGTCCACTAGAAACAAAGAGGAAAAAGTTAGCTCCTCTGCTCATGCACAGCACTGGGTGAGCACCATGCTGACACGGAAAGGTAAAGAACCTTACTAAATTCAATCAATTCCCTGGTGTTTCTATGGGAACAGCTTTCCTAATGTTTAGGGATTTTGGGACACACCAGCCGCTGTAGGGCAAAGGTCTGTTTGAACTGAATTTTGTGCTGCACCCTCAGATCACTACAGATGGGAGATTCTTTTTCTTATTGGATAAAGAGTCTGATATTCACCAGCATTTTACATTTCCTGATAAGCCCAATTTATATTGCTCCCTTCTGCTGACTCATCATACACAGTGCCCTGAATACATTACACATGTCAAGGATGTTCAGAATCTCACAGCAGCTCTGGAACGATTTGTGCATGCATGACCAGGTCAGCAGGGAGAGAGTTCAATATGGTTTATGAGGAAATACAGATCACTACTAAATAAAAGACTTGGCCTGTGACATCCAGCATGAAGGTGGGTAAAAAGCAGAACAATTTAATTCTTTGCCTGGACTGTCCCCTTAAGCCTCTCCAGGTATACAGTGAATCAGCTGGTCGCCATGTACTCCTGCACCCCTCAGCTTTGACACCCTCTCAATGCTCAGGGGAAGACATATAATACTGGATATGCTGAGACGTACATATATACAGAGAGCAATGATCCAGGAGACACATTTTAAGAAGGAAAAGGTCCTCACATTTGGTATTAAATGGTATTCCTCCAACTTTCTCTTGGCCTCCACAAACAATGGATCGAAGGGGGGGAGGGACAATTTTGATAGACGAGGGTTCAAAATTTACCCTTATAGCGGATGAAGAAGAAAGGTTTTAGCGACAAAGGGTAGAATAGGAAATCAGCAATTACACTGGTTTCTCTGTACTGTCCAATTAAAAATCAGCACACTTTCCTTGACTGGGCCTTAGGTACAATCCACTTTTAGAAAAGGAGCATTAGTAATTTCGGGTGATCTTATCCTGGCTTTATGCTCGGTGATAGATACCTCAAATGGGAAAACATCAATCCCATATAAGATTTTAAATCAGATAAATAAACAACTGGAAGATCTTGGATTTATAGACATATAGAGGTACTGTAACACTAAATATTAGGTCTATACATTTTATTCCAGCCTCCACAATAAATACAGAAGATTTGATTATATTTTTATTTCCGAGCCAGACAGTCTGCGAGAGCGAGACTGATAAACAGTGAACATGGAAAAATTCTTAGGAGAATCAAAAATGCCACCCCTACTGTCTGAAGCTATAGGTGAGAAACCTCTACATCGTGAGGAAGTAAAGCTGGCCATTCCCCAATTAAATCTAATAAGACCCCAGCAGATTCTTTTTTTTTGTGATTGGGACTGGTGATGCTTAAAAGGGTAATAGCTTTATATTCAAACCCATTGGCGCGAATAATGGCAGCGGGGGGCAAGATCAGAGTTTTCCTTAATCAAATGGCATACTATTCATCAAACCCTTTCTACGTAGAGTTAAAGAACATCCAGATATTCAGTGGATTTGAATAGCCCAAGAGGAATATAAGTATTTTGCTTACTCAGATGATATGATATTTTACATCACAGAACCTTATACCTCTATTCCAGCATTAATGGGGCTGTTTACTCAATGTAATAAGATCTCAAATTTAGAAATAAATCATGGTAAGTCTGCAGCTATGAGGATACATCAAGAGAAAAGTAAATCAGAATTAAAAGAAAAATTTCACTTTGATTGGCAATTTCAATATGTAAAATATATGGACCTGTATCCTGGCAAATATGAATTCACTGGCTCAGTTTAATTATGCTCGGTTGTTTCAGAAATGGAATGAAAGATCTCAAAAGATGGCACAGCCTTAAGACACCATGGTTTGGTAGGGTTTCAGCTGCCAAAATGTCGATAGTACCTAAGATTTTATACGTGATGCAAAAGGGTGTCTACGGAAGATGTCAGGGGTAGTGACCCAATATATCTGGGTTTGAAGAAACCCTCACCTGAGTTATCAGAAATTAACTACGAGTAAAGATAGAGGGGGGGAATAAAGGCTCCAGATTTATATATGTATTGAAGCTGTGGTGCAACATCTAATTGATTGGCACATTAATGAACAAAGTAAGGAATGGGTAAAAATAGAGAACACTCTTGTAGGCCAGGAACTATCTAACTGTGGATAGAATGACCTTAAACAAAATGGTAAACTGTCTACACCCTAATTATATAGATCCGAGTAATAAGTAGGAACAAAAAGCTACTTAGGATCCCAGGCCCAGTGACATCTATCAGCAACTTAGTTTCAGCATTAGGGAGACAGGGGGAAGAGACCCCTGTTGCATAAATTGTTGAACTTGCTTCACTAAATCTTTAGCATGACCCCCAATGATTCAGTATCATGCATGCAGATGGAGCATTTGCGTTTGGGAAGTCTTTTAACCTGTGCAAGGCTTTTAGTCCGGTTAAAAGTTTCCACGCAATAAAAAAAAAAGTTGGCCAACAGAAGAGACAAAAGCAGCAGAATGCATTGGAAATAGACGTTAATATCGTCGATGTTCGTAGACTCATTTCACGGATCCTTTGCATGTGTAACTTGCAGGGTTATCACGGAAATCTGGATCAGAGAAGAACAAGAACAAGCCGGGTCATACAAGAGAAGGAGCAGCAGGAACTCAGGATGCACAAGGGCCTGGCTCGCCAGTATCTAAAGAGGCTTAAGCATGTGCACATGCTTACACATTTTCACGTTAGCGCATATGTGCGTACTGCATACACCCAGATAGGATACCCCCAAATGCACATGTGCACACAAAGACGCACCCCAAAAAGACATGATGAATCACCTTGGATGCTTGAGCATGTTGCTGCACTTTGAAGAATGCACAGGAAACTTCAGAGCCCTCGGCTGGTGAGAGGAAAATGTGTAAAAGTAGCATGATACACATATATATAAATATATATATATATATATATATATATATATATATATATATGACATATAACTACTTCCAGGATAAGCAATAGAAGAAATAGATTGCGGCAGAAGCCGGGTTGGAGAATTGAAGAACCATTCCCATCTATGGAGCCACTATCGAGGCAGCCAATTCCGAGGCGCCACAGAGCGGGAACCCTTGTTTCAGAATTTGAATAGAAAGAGTAGCAAATTAAACAATGAAAGTTAGTAGACAGGAGAGTTATCCTTGAACTGCCCTACCCAGACAGCTATTCCATTACAAAGCACTACTTGGAGCAGGGCCTAAACTAAGCAAATAAAGAAAAAGACTAACTAGTGATGGTGAACAAACAGAGATTAGAATAGAGAGATAGACACAAGAAGGGGCTGAACTAGGAGCCACCTTCCCAGGGAGCCATTCCAAGGCACCACATTGAGGGGTCCAGGAGGAAATTAAGGGAGAAGCAGCTGTAGTTATAGAGACAGATGATTAGAGGAGAGATCAGAAGCCTTTTACCATGGCAGCCATTACATTCCAAGGCACAACTCAGTGGGTTTCCTAGTTCAGGTAGCGGATGAACAATGCAAAGGAAATTTTAAAGATAGAAAAAGAGTAGACCAACTCCGGAGGTTGGGGTTAGTGTCAGGTTTGGGGGAGGGGTGCAGTCGGTAAAAGTTGGGGTATTTAGGATAGTGGTGCTGCTGAAAAAAGTGTAGTCAGATGCTGGGGGGGGGGGGGGGTGCAAATGGGCATACATGTTCGGAGTGGAGCTGCAAAAAAGGGGGCTAAAACTGAGTACAGGAAGAGCTTCAACATCACCCTACCTCCATGAGCACTATAAACCACAATGCTTCAGCAGCTGCCCCTGAAGGTTCTAGCGGTGCCCAGTTACAGAATGGATCTCACATATACAGTCATCAGTTTGTGCACACAGACCACCACCATTGAACCCCTTCTTGTCAGCAAGGAGAGGTCTTTTGTACAGGCAAAAAAATTATATTTACAGAAAGCAAATTTCAAATAGGTTTCTCCTGGTTCTCTACATCCTGTGCGTCGGGCTGTGTACATGTTGCTGTTTATTTGTTATGCCTGTATACATAATGTGCTTTTTTGTTGTGTGCAGTTTATCACATTTCTGGCATGGCGTTTTTCCGGTATTAAGGGAGTGTATAGAAAACAATAACACCATAATATGTCACCAATGTAAAATGCTATTCATCTTCACTGGCTCTTTGAAGGAAAATAAATAATTACCTTTGTCCTCACCTTGGTTATTTACCATTTTTGCATTTGCTTTGATTTTAGGTGGTACCTGTTTGTTAATCAATTGGAATGTCTTGAAATAGTTTTGAGGCCACGCAAAAACAATAATTGCTAGTAATAGGTCTTTCTCAACTAGAACATGCACTTAAACTTCCAAGGCATTTAGTCATCTGTAATTAACAGTCCTTTGTACAGTTTCTCTGTGCGGGTTTATTGTAAGAACAGTGCTGATAGTGTTGGTATAGCACTGATAGGAAATAACAGCGAACTCACCCAAGAGGTGTTATCAGTGACAGGTGAAACATACATGTCTTCTTTGTCTAACACCAAAATAAGAGTCTTTTCTGTAACAAGATGTAGGGTTTGTATAATCCTGACACCAATACTTCTCTTATTTATAATCTAGTAAAGGCAAATAGTGTTGCTTTTCAAGCTTAGGTCAAAGTTAGAGTCGACCAGAATTTTGCTAGTTCAGCTTGATAAGAGCTAAGTTTTGGTAAAATGTTGCCATCTCTGTTCTTAATAAAAAAAATCCCTTCATACGTGAGCCTCTCATTTGTTGATAATGACAGAGCACCCCTTTAGCGAATAAAGGTAAAACATCTGTATACAATGCTAAAGGTTCTCTTTAACACAACAATCTATTTTGAACCTAAAGTAGACACATCCTTTAACTATATTAAAACTATACATCTGATCAGAGCTGAAACACTGCCTCATTGATTTTCTCCTGCTCACAGCCATCTTGGAGCAACTGGGAGGCTTATATTTTGAAACAGGGAAGGCAGTCAGCAGGTGTATTGGTAGCATGTGCGGATTGTTATATATAAATGTGGTAAAGGGGTGCTGTGGTGGAAGGACATAAAAGTGTAGAAAATCACTCTGAGTTTGCGGAGACATTGGGTATCCTGATTGTTATGGAAAGTCATCATGCTATTCAAAATGTAAAATGTGAAATTCTGAACCATCTGAACTATTCATTGTGGCCCGCGACCAATTTCCAATTTGCTTAAAGGGCCACTCCAGCCCCTATTTTTTTTTTATTTAAATTCCCAGATTTGTGCCACTTGTGGTCCAAAACCGGGTAATGACCTGACCCACCGTTGACCTGAAGCAATATTGTTGAAAGAATATGGGAATTCCAAATGTTTTTTGGGCTGGTTGATAGGTTGACCCCCTATCTCTGTCAGAGAAACCAATTTGCTACAAGGGAGTTTTTGGACTACCTCCTTTGTTGCCCTGAGGGCTTGTGGGGGTTCAATAGTAATCACCACGCCATATTTCAATAGCAAAACATAATTAAATGTGCCTAATATGCAAAAAGTGTGTGACAAAAAGATTTATTGCTTTCCATTAAAACATAAGTGACACATTGCATTACAGAAAGCCCTACAAATGTAGGTGACATACGATACAATGATTCTTCACCAGTTTGAGTTAAAAATACAGTGTAGAGTGGTCTTTCCTAATAGACATCTTACATATACAGTCTTGATTTTTTGGCTTGTAACATCTAGTAGGGTATACTAGTTTCGCCGAAGGTGGCTTCGTCAGTACCCATTACGCTAGATATATTTGACTATATACAGAAAATACAAGTAATTAGATTGCTGTCAACACACAATAATATTATTTACAATGATTTAGTTAAATTCATATGGCACTAAATATATTAGATCTCCAAAATTTCCTGTTACATGGAAACAAGGAAGAAAGAGAAAAAGAAAGAGGGATGTTTACCTGAGATTAGGAAGACTGATGCTCACTGTATAATCATATGACCAATTCCATTACACAATCATCAATATAAAAACCGGCCTTTCTTTAGTGATGGAAATATTGGAGAAAGGTTGCCCAATGACTGATTAATTGCCAGACTGGCGTAGCCACTCTGTAAAAATCATGGTGATGTGTAGATAAACTGTTTTAGTGTATATATTTACATTTTGTTTTGAAAATAGTAATAAAGAAAAGCCCCTTAGCCTGTTTAACCCTTGTCACCGTCACCAAGGAATACAGAAGGTTTGAGATGGTCACCAGGACAGGAGGAACGTCCCAGAAAAAGCTGAATAATTGAAGTAATTTTAGAGGAAAGACCACCACCTGAGAAACTAGAGATACATCATAATACCTTAAAACGATTCCATGAAGTAAGCCATAACCCTGTATGCTTCAGGTATAAGAAACGGGGAGACTCGAATTTCTCCCATGTGTAGTTAATGCCACATATATATGGCGTATCTGCAAAGACCCTAAAATGATCACTACATTATCATGGAACCGTGAGGCATAAGTGTAACATTTAACATAAGCAATTTAGGCTGGCTAACCTTAAAAGTATTCGTTGAGAACAACCTCCGTGTCCCAGAGCGGATGCCTGTGTTGTGGGAGAGAGCACCTAGTCCGTGGAACCCTCCGCCCCGCGAACGATGTCCTGACGCCGGGGAACATTCACCACGTGCGCTAACCGCGCCAACTGATGGACCGTCGCACAAAATGATGCGATTTTATGGAGGCGTGGTGAGCACACTAAACCTCCCAGCGGGCACACAGACAGCGCGCGCATCAGAGGGGGCGAGGCCTCCCGAGCTGCTAACGTGACGGGAAAGCGCCACCGTAGCAGCTGAAGCCTAAGAGGTGATTTAAAGGCACTAATCTGATGCGCGCATGTCAGGCTCGAGGGAGGTTACACGACATCCGGCCATATGCTTGCTGTCATTCAGCCAGGGATGGATGGAAAAAAGACACAAGTCTTAACATTATAGATATTCCTAGGGGTTTCTTTAGGAGCGGGCTACATTGGCCCTACTTTAATAAAAGTTAAATTTAACCTATGATGGTAATTATCCTGCTGGATACAGGATTTATGATCATGATTATAACCTTATAATAATTGTAAAATTAAATGGAACCCCTCAGCATATTATATATTATTATATGTATTATTATATGTTTAAAGATATTGTGTAGAGCATATGGGATGGGACAGCATAACATTTCGGCTCCATCCCCTTGGTAAGCCCACAGGCATACCAACGACTGGATTCTAAAGGTGATGAGACATGGGGATTAACAGTGGGGAGCGGCCCTGGCACTAGCCCATAATATTATCCTACCCTAAGGCCCCGTCTACGCCGATCAGTGAGCATCAGTCCACGAAAACACTCAGGTGTATGGCATAAAGTTAGTGTCCGAATAGTTTTCTAAAAGGAAAAAAGGAGAAGGGGGAGAAAGTAAAAAATTTGGTAATATATACAGAATGACAATGAAAACTAAAATACTTAAACCATTAATGCAATAAGAGAAAAAAGATGAGTTTTTACATGCATGCCTACCCAGTGTCATTAAATGTATTAAAGCCTATAGAAACGGAACAAAGCTTATTGATTCATTTAAGCCAGGTGGATAATGAGCCTTGAAATAGCTAATCCAACGTGTTTCTTTCTGTAGAGTAAGTTTTTCTATGTCTCCTCCCCTCACATGAGGGTGTATTCTGTCCAAGCCTATCACCTTTATTCCCTTGGGGTCACTCTGATGGCGAATTAGGAAATGTCTACCCAGGGGAGTTTTTATATTCCCCATTCGAATGTCGTAGGTGTGCTCATATATTCTCTGTTTAAGAGTCCTATTCGTTTTACCTATGTAAAACCTGTTGCACGGACAGGTTATTACATAGATAACGTTCTTTGATTTACAATTAATGAAGTGTTTTAACTTTAAGGATGGTTTATCAGGGTTTTTGTTTGGAGGATGTATTTACAAATATTACAGCTCTGGCTGTACTACAGCCCCTACCAAAAAAAAAATAACTTACCCCCGCCCTGCGACACTCACCTTCAACTTGAATCCAGCCATCTAAGTCAGCAGTACCACTAATGCGGCTCTGAACGCCCAGCTGGCTGCTGGGATTTGACAATCTCTGCATTGTGCATGTACACATCTATTCATGAGAATGGGCAGGCGTGAGCGTGTGCAATGCAAGAAGATGACGGTGGGTGTTCGTTGTTGTATTTGCGGCACCTCTGACTTCGGCGGCTGGATTCGGGGTGAAGGGGAGTGTCTTTTTTTTTCTTTTATTGCATGAGCTGTAGCGCTAATAGAATGGGGCAGGGCGGGGAGTAAGTTATTTTTTTAGGAAGGGACTGGAGTGGCCCTTTAAGTGGCCAACAATCTACAAAACGTTGAGCACCCCTGAGTTAAACTAATTCATTGATAATTTATGTTTTATAATTAGTTTAAACCAGTAACTACATAATATGCCCTGAAATTAAACATTCTTTCCCTAGAACTGCCAGACATGAAGTAAGACCTTGGGAACATACAACATCAGATAGAGACAAAATCTACATCCGTGCAACCGATTCCACTGGGTAATCCCTATTAGTAAATGACGAGCAGCGGGTGCATCTTTCTTTCCAAGGACAGCAAGGCAGTGTGTGGCCTAGACTAGCGGGGGGCATAGGGAGCTGGTATACTTGTACACAGTGAACCTAACCAGAAGGTTAGGTGAGAATTCCTTTTTTTGCTGTCTACAGATGCCCTTTAAGATACAAAAAAACAATATATTGCTTTATACTTGTATCTTTTTGTATTATTACGTGTCAAAATGTTACTACTGTCCATGACCTGGACAGATCCCCAGAACCTTTGGTCCAGTTATAAATGTACATAGCTTGATGGATATCACCTATTTTATGCCATTCATCTTATAGAGGTAACTGTGTGAAATAGTTAAATAGATCAGTTTATGTTGCATTTTTTATGTTCGTTTTACAGTCACTTTACAGAGTTGATGACTAACCACCTAACAGGATGGTGTACACAAAGGAATCAGTTTTGAGCAGATACCTGGTAGAGTTACATAATTCCGATAACTCTGTGTACGTATTGCAACATTTCAAAGCACGCTAAATGTACGCAAAGATTCAGGGCCACCTAACCAATTACTAATCAAGTCTAGTAATAATATGGAAAATCCAGTTGATGATCAACTGTCTATTACTAATAGCGCTTTCAGATTCCTAAAAATATCTTCAACATTCATGATGGCTATAATCCAATTTCTGTCCAAGTTAAGTAATAGGTTATTATTGTTCTTCTTCTTCACATACATTTGTCATGAACAAATGTCTCAGCATGTATCACTTGCAAGAAATCTAATCATTTCTATCAGTTGTCTTTTTGCAGGAGACTATTATAATTATTTTTAATTATCTTTCCATTGATATATTACAATATTTTTCACTCCATATGACCCCCCCCCCCAAAAAAAAAAGTTGTGGGAAAATGCGAGTGCATCTTATGGAGCGACTTATGGTAATCTCAACCTTATCGCCATTCCCACACCACTAATTGTCCTGCATCTGATCATCCTCCACATACACAGCAGTGTAGGAACACTGGTAAGGTAAGTGGACAGGGACATCCAACTGCACTGCACTTACTCTGCTCTGTGTGCACACCCTCACCCACCTGTTCCCTTGAATGGACGAGGGCACTGTCAGTGATCAATGAATAAGCAGGTGGAGGCAGCACGTACAGTGCAGAGAGCTGCAGATCCCTGCTAAGGTAAGAATTTTTTTCTAACCCCCCCCCACCCAGCTTAGCGTGGTGATTGGGGGGATCTGCCACACTTGCCTCTTATAGGGGGGTTGGGGTATTCTGCATGCTGCTTGTTATAGGGAAATAGATGGATTATTCACACTGTCTGTTATAGGGAGATTGGGAGGATTCTACACACTGCATGTTATGGGGTGATGGGGGGATTCTGCCAGGTCCTGTTATTAGGTTCTTGGGGGGGGGAGGGTATTTTAGCACACCATTTGGTTCAGAATATTTGTTTGTATGTTGTGATGAAAATAAATTAATGTTTTTCCTAGGTGAAAATATATCAAGAAAGATTGATCGGGAGTTAGTGTGAATCATGGTAAGATGGCTTGATGTCTTTATACAGTACTTGTGACTAGAGATTTTTCAAAATTTCAAAATTATAAAAAAAGGCTTGGGGTTCCCCTCTCCTATTTTTGTTTTTAAGGGTTAAACACCTAAAAATTACAAAAACAGGCACATAGTGTCATTTAAAAAACTGTGTGGGTCCCCCCTATCCAATCAATTGCAGCCGGGGCACCAGCTATAGGGGCTGGTAGACCAGAGAGCAGAGTCCAGTCTGCATAGCCCTCACAGGCCGTGGGCTCTTCTAAACCCCCCCCCCCCCGGCTTTGGGAATGCAGATAATGGGGCAGGGGTTATGGAAAGTCACCCGCTTGCTGGCAAGTTTGTTCATCTCTACCTATGACTATAGAAAAGATTTTGGCCACTCTTTTATTTATTCCTCTGAAAGAAAGTGGCTCACCTTTATTTTTACTTCCACAAAACAGAACCTTTCCAAAGCATTGCTTAAGCCAGAATTAGATTTGAATGAGTACAAAAAATAAAAAGGTACTATGGTTAATGAAAAGTTAACTTCAATCGTATTGCCTCCACCCCGCACCCCCAATACCTGGAAGCCCTGGCGGGTTTATATAGTCATTTTGGGGCTGTGACAAGATTTATGACAGATTATTTGTAACAGCGGGGAGTGGTCTATTGCGTAATCCTGTTTTTTTATATACTTACCTTATACATTTCTTTCTTTTCTTCCTATCTTTTATTGCTATGTTTCAACTATTTTTCAGTTAGCTTTGAGACTATCCCCTCGATTCAAAGAGCAAAAGTTAAGTGATTTCGTATCGAGAATCGTAAGTTTGGGTGGGTGTTTGTCATTTTTTCTGGTTTTTTTGGCCATTTCGTATTCGTACGATCGTTCGCGCATAGACGTATATGAACATACGCATTTCGTACGAGAATCGTATAATTTGCGTTAGTTCGTGTGTTTTTCCCGTCCAAATCGTATTATTTGCGTTAGTTCGTGTGTTTTTCCCGTCAAAATCGTATTATTTGCGTCCGATCCTATTTTTTACGTCCTTCACATGGGCTTGCGCCCAATTCAGAGAGGTGATTGCTAATTGTTTTGAAGCCCATTAAAGAGCTGCTTTACGAAATGTTTGCCGGCAGCTATTTGGCCTCGGGAGTAGGATGGAGCGGAGCGAGTTTGTGGCACATCAAGGGCTTATGCTTTTTGGCATTGAGTTGATCGAGATGTCTGAGAGCAGATTGCCCCTGCGTCGTCGCATGAACATCGATAGCATGAATGATGTTGAGCTGTTCGAGCTGACCAGGCTTAATCGCGCTTCCCTCCATAAATTATATAGTGAGCTGCGGCCATGGTTAGCCCGCACCACAAGGAAGGGGCATGCAATTTCAGGTATGACCAAGATGCTTGGCTGCCTGCAATTTTTGGCGAACGGCTCGTTCCAGAGGCTGGGTGCCCTCTCCGTGGGGATGTCACAGCCTACGCTGAGCCGCGCACTATCTAAATTTTTGGAAGGCATGGCTGCCATAACTCAAAAATATATTTATTTCCCTGATGATATGGCAGCCAGAAACGCCATTAAGCTTGGGTTTTATAATGTGGCCGACATGCCCAACGTTATTGGTGCAATTGACTGCACACATGTGGCACTCGTACCTAGGGCAGCCGACGAGTATATATATAGGTATTGAGATTGGTTATTATGTTGCCCAACGTGTCATGTCACCTGTTTTCCTTTGCGGCAGCATATTTGTTTATCCCTCATTTGTGTAGCTGCTTTATCTAGGCTTTTCATTAGTATTTCCCAATAGAGTGCAGACATGTTTTGTGTTTAATTTATTATTTTGGGTCAAATATCAATTACCCTTTTTGTATGTTTTTGCCTTAAGGAATCGTAAAATGGGACACTCACTTAATGTCCAGGCCGTGGTTGGTCCGGATATGCGGTTTATGAGTGTCCTTGCCGGCTACCCCGGATCGTCCCACGACTCCTATATCCTCCGGCGATCTGGGTTGTTTCGGAGATTTGAGGCAGGTGAATTTTCGGGGGCATGGCTGCTTGGTAAGTGTGTCCTATTTGTGTGTTATTAAATGTGGCATTAATCTTGTATTTGTTGATATGTTTGTTTTTGAAAACTTGACAGAAGCGTCCAACTGCCTTTTTCTTGGCTCATATATTAGGAACTTACCCAAAAAATCCTTGTCTCGCTTTGGCCTTCAGAATGTTTTCCCTTTAGTTAGGATGTCTGTAAGTTCCTTGTGCCTAAATATATTGGTTTGGAGTTTATACCCAAGGATCTTTGACATTTGGCTCCTTTTGTACTATTGGTCGTTAAATGTCAAAGTGGACTTAAACTGCATACATTGTAGTTTCCAGTGAAATGTGGCTAGGGATCTTTGACATTTGGCTCCTTTTGTACTATTGGTCGTTAAATGTCAAAGTGGACTTAAACTGCATACATTGTAGTTTCCAGTGAAATGGGGCTAGGGATCTTTGACATTTGGCTCCTTTTGTACTATTGGTCGTTAAATGTCAAAGTGGACTTAAACTGCATACATTGTAGTTTCCAGTGAAATGTGGCTAGGGATCTTTGACATTTGGCTCCTTTTGTACTATTGGTCGTTAAATGTCAAAGTGGACTTAAACTGCATACATTGTAGTTTCCAGTGAAATGGGGCTAGGGATCTTTGACATTTGGCTCCTTTTGTACTATTGGTCGTTAAATGTCAAAGTGGACTTAAACTGCATACATTGTAGTTTCCAGTGAAATGGGGCTAGGGATCTTTGACATTTGGCTCCTTTTGTACTATTGGTCGTTAAATGTCAAAGTGGACTTAAACTGCATACATTGTAGTTTCCAGTGAAATGGGGCTAGGGATCTTTGACATTTGGCTCCTTTTGTACTATTGGTCGTTAAATGTCAAAGTGGACTTAAACTGCATACATTGTAGTTTCCAGAGAAATGTGGATAGGCCCTCAGCAGCATCCTAATTGTAACATGTCTGAAAACTACAAATATATGTAAAATACAAATACCCTTGGCCGTGCAGATGTTTGTTAATTAATTGGTATATAGAAGTGCCATTTTTATTTAGGTTATACCTTAGTGCAATATTTGGGGGCCCTAATGTGCCCTGTTTTTTTTTGGGAACACTTTACCTTACATCATTATGATATCTGTGAATTTTTTGGTGTTGGTTGTGTTGCCTTTTTAATTTTGATTACATTTAATTCTCTGTTTAAGGTGATTCCGGGTACCCACTTCTACCCTGGCTCATGACGCCTGTGCTGCGGCCCCAGGATGCCTCTCAGGAAGCGTATAACCGTGCACATCGCAAGACCCGGGCTGTTGTGGAGAGGGCCTTTGGTCTGCTGAAGACACGTTTTCGTTGCCTTGACCATACTGGGGGGGCCCTGCAATATGATCCCAAGAAAGTGATCGACATTATAATGGCATGTGCTGTTTTGCACAATTTTGCCATCCTGGAACGTGTCCCACGTTATGTGGACAGCCTGCCCTCTTCAGCCGTCGAGGATGAAGTCGATAATTTTGAGGGGCCCCCCAGTGAGTCTGGCCAATCTGTTAGAGCCAACCTGATCAGCCAGCATTTTAGTTAAGTTTTTTCCCTGTCTCACCATTCTGGATGTGTGTGTTATCCTTTTGGAAACATATGTTGTTTTGCCCTAATGTGGCATTACCTCTAAGTAAAACATTTCGACCTTAATTGTTGCCTAATGTATTTCATGTAGTTTCCTTAGCTTTCGCTGTGCATTGTTACACCTCTTCCAACCAAAATTCTCTGGTTTAGGCCAAGCTGTTACAAAAGTCTTCCCACTAAAAACGCCACAAGTATTGGAAGTTAAATTTTTGTTTTACTTAGCAAATGAAAAATTATAGTGGTTAACAGAAATCAGTCCACATACATCTGTGGTAACAAATGGATAACATAAAAAAAAAAACATCGAGCACATCTACACCTGGAAGTGAGTGGCACAACCAAACCAGGACACCCAGTCCAAAGGCCAGCCTAGTCCAGTCATTAATATTGCCTGTGCCCAGGGATATTTGGGCATGGCCATAATGTCACACAAACATGTCTGCAAACAGGAGGAGCACCAACCAAATACATAGGTTAAGCCATAAGTGGCCAGATAAACTCCACATAGACCTATGGCATTGGCTAGTGGCCTTAAGCATTACTCTAAGGAGCTATATGGGAGCAAATACAAAACACAACCTGCCAGAGCAACACAAAATGGATTGTTTGAAACCTCAAAGGACAAGTAAATACAGTGGGGGTTAAGAGAAAAGATGTCCCACACACCCATGGCTTAATAGGGTGGCTGCCCATAATACCCAGGTGGAGGTCCAGGTGGAGGTCCATGGGAATGGGACCTAGCCTGGGCCATGGCAGCATTGTGAATTTGGAACTGCTCCACAATGTTTCTCTGCATATTGGTCATCTCAGCCATGGCTGACTGGATGCCATTACTTGAATTGGCCACGTTGCTGTTGAGGGTACGCAACTCCGCGAGGATGCCCTGTAGACTGGTATGGATGTTCACCATGTCTGCATGCCTTTGCTCACGCTCTGTAACGAGCTGGGCGTCATAAGAGTCCCTTTGTTGGGTCCATAATTGAAGCAGGGCACTCTGCCTCCCCTGGGAAATTGTGGGGCGGCGTAATGGCGTCCGCCGCACAATTACCCTGGCTCTTGGGCGTGCCCTGCCGCGTGGTGTCGTACCCTCAACAGCAACCGGCCTGCTTTGCAAATCCTCAGCAGCAGAGTGAACACTGGGGACTGTAGTGTCAGTCTCCCCATGTGCAAGCACAATGGATGGAGATTCACTCTGCTGCTGAGGATTGGCCAGAGAAACATTATCGAGCAGTTCCAAATTGGGACCCAGGGGGAGTTCATCCGACGTGCCCTGTACGGAGACATCATCATCTTCCTCCATGTCCTGGATCTCTTCCATGAGTGTGCGGGTCTGTAGGGACATATAAAAAAAAAAAGGCTAAGTTTGCGTCCCAATGTAGGATTTCAACAGTTTAACACATTCTTAAGCACTTGTTATTATTTATGCTACTAAATAAACTTACCGAAAATCTCTGATCTGGGCTCCGATGCTGTACGGACCTGGTAGGCATAACCAAACTGGGGGGTGAGTTTACCCTTGCTGAGGGATCATGCTGGGCTGAAGAAGAGAAAAAAATACCACGTAAACACACACACATAACCTTTTTTTGGATAGGTAATCAAATATAGCTCTATTTGTAATATTATTCAACTCTAGAGCAATGGTTACCTTTGTTCAAACCCACGCAAGTTTACAGAGGTGCAATGGCTCGGACCAACTGCTAAGTGACCTCAGTTCTAAGTCATGAAGTGTACCCATTCAGCATCCAACTTTCAGGGCACATTTTTGGATTTAGCCTACCATTCGCTAGGTCCGGGGTACTCAAACAATTGTTTGAAACGCCCCTTTCAAGGTATGTGGTGAGAGGTGAATGTCTGGCCATGGTGCTGACGCAGGGGGTGTCTAGTTAAAAATAAAGACACTGGTGGAGGGGCTGGAGCTTTCAAAGTGCCAACTAATAAAGGCTGCTTGCCCTTGCTGGGCTGGATGGGCCAGAGCTGAGGGGACAGGGATTGGATGTCTAAAGGGGGGAGTTAACGTATTGATGGTGATGTGATGGATGGAGCCAATCTGTTACAAATGTATGGGGCTTATGTGGGGGGGGGGCATGGGGGGACTGTGGCACATGGGCCAGAGCAGGGGCAGCGGGACACGATTGTGGCCAGTGAAAATTTAAATAAGTTACTGTGTACCTTGCAATGCCACTTCCTGGCCAGTACTTCATATTGCAATGCTATGTTTCACGGAGCCATGACATTGGGCAGGAGACCAACCACTACATGGCCGATCAAGGGGGCAGCTCTGAGCACGTCAACACAGAAGTAACTGAGTGCAGGGCTGTCTGGCCAGGGGTCCTTGAATGTGGTGCCAAGGTCCGCATTGGGACCCCGGGCCGCCAGTTGAGTCTCGCTGCTCTTGGTCACATATGTTTGTGGGTGGCTAATTAAATAGTTAACTCAAACACAACTCACACAACCAAAAGGCAACCCATACATAATGATGTGTGTTTTGTGATTGATTCTAAATATCTCACTTATCTTGCGAAACTTCATGACTTTAACAATACAATTGGACATTTGATCTTTGCCATAATGGCTGTGGGCCTAAATGTGTGATTCACAGGGACCAAAAGAGGACACAAACAGCCACAGTAGTGCGAGGCCAACCAAGGCAAACCATAGGGGCATCCCGTTAGCTTGTTACTAGTGAACTGTCGATTATTTAGCAAACAGGCAAACATGCAGATTTAATAGTACTCACCGTGGGTACGGGTCGGGGAGTCTGTGTCCCTTAGACCAGCATGTCCACCGACCGCGACCGGATGGAGAAGTCCAAGCACAATCTCCTCAGCAGGGGTAAACTCCAATTTAGATGGGAAGCCACCTCCAGTTTTCATGCTGAAAAGAGAAAATCGTTTGGTATTCAGAAAAGGGGCATACAGCACATCCCAAACATTATATTTAGCGAAAACATTTATTTACCTGTAATTATGCCTTTTAATTTCTTTTTGCCGTACAGCATACTTCAGATCAGAGATTTTCTTCTGAATTTGGGACACATCTTTCCTCTCTTCCCCCGCTGCATTTACTTGTCGGAGGATGGTTTCAAACAATGCCATCTTGCGCTGCTTGGTGGTGTGTTTGGATTTGCTCCCATATAGCTCGTCATAGTATAATGTAAGGCCACTAGCCAATGCCATATTTTGGTCATGGGAGAATCTCCCACTCAACTGGCCGCGGCGCAATGTGCGGCCAGATGGTTGGCTTGGCTGCTCCTCCATGTGTGCAGACACATGTGGTGACATTATGGCCTGGGGCTGGGTAGGGGAATGGCCGGATTGGTGGCTTCCCAATGACTGGACTGGACTGGCCAAGGGACTGGGTGTTCTGGCGTGGCTGGCCACCGAACTTCCAGGTGTAGATGTGGTCATGGTTGCAATTCGGGGCCCTCTTGGGGGGCTAGGTTCCCGGCTGGTGCCAGGTCGGGGGCTCTGTTCCCGGCTGGTGCCAGGTCGGGGGCTTCTGGCCCTGGATGGGGTTCGGGCCCTGTAGGGGCTTCTGGCCCTGGCTGGGCTTCTGGCCCTGGATGGGGTTCTTCTGGCCCTGGATGGGGTTCGGGCCCTGTAGGGGCTTCTGGCCCTGGATGGGGTTCTTCTGGCCCTGGATGGGGTTCGGGCCCTGTAGGGGCTTCTGGCCCTGGCTGGGCTTCTGGCCCTGGATGGGGTTCTTCTGGCCCTGGATGGGGTTCGGGCCCTGTAGGGGCTTCTGGCCCTGGATGGGGTTCTTCTGGCCCTGGATGGGGTTCGGGCCCTGTAGGGGCTTCTGGCCCTGGCTGGGCTTCTGGCCCTGGTTGGGGTTCTTCTGGCCCTGGATGGGGTTCGGGCCCTGTAGGGGCTTCTGGCCCTGGCTGGGCTTCTGGCCCTGGATGGGGTTCTTCTGGCCCTGGATGGGGTTCGGGCCCTGTAGGGGCTTCTGGCCCTGGCTGGGCTTCTGGCCCTGGATGGGGTTCTTCTGGCCCTGGATGGGGTTCGGGCCCTGTAGGGGCTTCTGGCCCTGGCTGGGCTTCTGGCCCTGGATGGGGTTCTTCTGGCCCTGGATGGGGTTCGGGCCCTGTAGGGGCTTCTGGCCCTGGCTGGGCTTCTGGCCCTTCTGTGCGGGCTGGAGGGGCTTCTGGCCCTTCTGTGCGGGCTGGAGGGGCTTCGGGCCCTTCTGTGCGGGCTGGAGGGGCTTCGGGCCCTTCTGTGTGGGCTGGATGTGCTTCGGGCACTGCTGTGGGGCCTGGGTTGGCTAAGTGCCCGGCTTGAAAGCATGGCTGGTGTGGGCTCCCTTGGGCGGCCTCTTCTGGGGGCAGAGGTGGTGGTGGCTGCTGTGGCCTGTTTTTTGGCCGCAGGGGCACGTGCCTTTGGGGCCCTTTTTTGGGAAACGGAGGGTCCAGTGTCCCTTGGTGGGGCCGAGGTGGTACTTGCCTTCTGGGCCTTCTGGGACCTTAGCTTCTTCGGTCGTTGCTGGGACCTGGTTGTTGGGCCCTCAGAGGTCTGGCTTTGCTGGCCGCGTTTAGCTGCTGCCTTTTTTGGTGCCATTTTGTCCAAAAGCTCAAAGAGAATGAGCTTTGGGTGCAGGGACCTTTAAATCATGCGCCCAGCGTCTGACGCCTATGCGCACGACTACGCGCTCGTACGGACGTACGTTCGTGCGGAACCAGGAAACCGCTGGGGTTTCACTTATCTGCTGCCTGGAAGAAGACTAAAGATGGCGCCCACTATCTTCACCCGTCAACAGGAAGAGATCCTCATGCTGGTAAGTGGCTGCCTGTGCATTTTAATGTAATAGTCAATGCTGGCCTAAATGTAAATGATGCGTTTGGAACTAGTTTGGTGTCTCTTAATGTTTAATCACTGCCTCCTCACACTTCATCCTCAAGGGCCGAGCCTGGCCACGTTTTCACCTGTCTATGCTGATGTCCTAATTCGGCCAATTGCTCCGGCTTAGCAACAGTTAATTAACCTGTGGAGTAGCGGGGCGAGCTGTCAAACCTGGCCTGTCTCGGACCTTGATGCGGATGTTTGAGGAACACTGTTTTCCTAAGCCATAAAAACACAACGGGAAGCCACACACGTGGGCCAAAAGCCTAAGCATTAGGCTACATCTTGGATCTTTAAAACATCCTAACATGCCCTAGATGCAGGTGGCCTGATTGTTGAGGTTGGCTATTATCTGTATGTACATGGTGTGTGATACATATAACATAAGACCAGACTGTCAATCACAGTCAACGTCCTCTTTAAGGCACTCCCCAAAAATGGCGGCCATTCGAAATGTGTGTGTTAATGACATTAAATACTCAACTTGTGATGCAACACATATGGGTCTGTGTGTAAAAGTACAAGCTCTGTGTCCATTATGTTTTTCAGATCATGCTTCAGCGCCGGTATGACTTCGCGCCCAATGTGTGCGAGAAAAGGGACATCGCCCGGGAGATCATCGCGGAGATACACCGTGTGACCAGCACCACCTTCACTCACACCCAGATAATGCAGCATTGGTCGGACCTGAAGCGTCTGCACATGCCCCGGGTGCGGAGGTTTTTTGGGATCCATTTCCCAAGTAAGTACTAAGCAATTGCATGGTATATGTTCCAAATGTCTAAGTTATGCCTTTATTTATAATGACTTTTCTTTGGTAGTGTTGGAAATGGATTTCAGAATTCGCCGCACCCGGAGACGTACAGGCCGACCAGTGCTGCATGACTCTGCTTCTGTGAGTGAAGGTGGTGGATCTCCCGGGCGACGGACCTACCCCTCCTCTGTGGCCTCCTCAGACCAGCCCCTGGACCTTACCACAGAGGAGGGGCCAAGGCGCGTGGGCGTGGAGTCATACCTGGCCACGCATGGGGAAGGCTCTGGTATGTCACTCTTCATGTATAGGCACAAAGATATACATGGCAGGCCAAAAACTAAGTTATCCTTTATTATGTATTTGTAGAAGCTTCAGGAGCGGGTGAGATAGTGGAGGAGGAGGCAGCAGAGATGCTGGAAGGAGATCCTGGCGAAGGTGAGTGATGTCAGCCAGACTGGGAGCCAGATATGTTGGGGATAGTGACTATCTACAAATACTAACCAAATGTCACATGTTTCTCCAGGGACTTCTTCACAGCCGAGCCAGGACCAAGGGCAGTCTGTTGGCCCCAACCAGCCATCTGTCGGCCACCAACTCCGTAAGTCTCCATGCCATTATTCATATTAATGTTTGCTTAGCTAATAACACACACATAACTAAAGGCGTAGCCAATGTGTAGTTCACACTTTAATGTGGGCACTTCGTTAGCTTAAAGAGGACCCAAACTAGTATTAAGAACCAAAGACTTAGCCATCACACTGTACCTACAGATTAGAAACATGGAAAAACACCCTTCACCCATCTAATGCATGTTATTAGACAGAACCAAACCAATATTGGTGAATATGGAATGCACAATATTTACAGGCAGCATGGGATACAGATTGAAAAAAGGAAGGTGCTGCCATGCATTGTGTGAGTGATGACCTTTCCCGCAACCCAGCTATGCTCTGGATTCCCAACGCACCACTGTAACCTACTCCCCTGTACTTTATCCAACTCTCCACTCCTCATTAAGTGTTATGCTTCAGAGTCCAGATGGCGGCGCTGTAATCCCCAAAAAAGCCTAACTAACTTTTAGGTGGGGCAGAATCATTTGTGAATAGTTTTTGTTTTTCATTAAATAATGTTGAAGGTCCGGTTTAAGGAGTTTAAACACTTACCTGTGGGAAATGCATTAACTGTATCCCTTGGAAGAAGGACATATGTCATGCATTTACATGTATTTGATTAACCCTAAATCTATTTCCAGCATACAAACCGGTCTGGGACTCCTATTTATGTTTCTTTCTCTATTGGTTACAGGGATGATCCCCAAAACCTTGGCGGGTAAAAAAAAACGAATGAAGGAGTTGGTGGCCGAGCTGCTGGCCATACAGGCAACGTTGGGGCCAACAGATGAAGAAGAGGATGATGAATAGTGCCCTTGGTCCTGGCTCCTTTGTTTAACTTGGTTTTAAAGTTGTTCCAATTTTAGATAGTTTTTTATTGTTTTTACAAAAATAAAAAATAGATTTTTTAAACTAAAAAACCCAAAAAATAAAAAAAAAGGGTTTTACTGTTAAAAAAAAAAAAAAAAAAATAGATATGTTTTACCGAGGCACAAAAAAAAAAAAGGTTTTAAAAAAAAAAAAAAAACTATAAAAAAAAAGTTGCCATTTTATTCAAAAACAAACAAAGAAAAAATTTTAAATAAATTATATTTGAAGCCTTCCTAAATGTGTCTTTTCTAATATGCACACACCCAAAAAATTACACAAACCAGAAACAACACACTTAGAAACATATAGACATATGTAAATTATGAGATTTTCTTACGTTTTATGGACCGAGAAATGAAGTGGGATGCAGCCGCTACGGGGTTTAGGTAAGTTTGAGGGAGCGAGAAATGAAGTTGGATGCAAGCGCTAAAGGGTTTAGGTACGTTTGAGGGAGCGAGAAATGAAGTTGGATGCAGCCGCTAAGGGGTTTAGGTAAGTTTGAGGGAGCGAGAAATGAAGTTGGATGCAAGCGCTAAAGGGTTTAGGTAAGTTTGAGGGAGCGAGAAATGAAGTTGGATGCAAGCGCTAAGGGGTTTAGGTAAGTTTGAGGGAGCGAGAAATGAAGTTGGATGCAGCCGCTAAGGGGTTTAGGTAAGTTTGAGGGAGCGAGAAATGAAGTTGGATGCAGCCGCTAAGGGGTTTAGGTAAGTTTGAGGGAGCGAGAAATGAAGTTGGATGCAAGCGCAAAAGGGTTTAGGTAAGTTTGAGGGAGCGAGAAATGAAGTTGGATGCAGCCGCTAAGGGGTTTAGGTAAGTTTGAGGGAGCGAGAAATGAAGTTGGATGCAAGCGCTAAAGGGTTTAGGTAAGTTTGAGGGAGCGAGAAATGAAGTTGGATGCAAGCGCTAAAGGGTTTAGGTAAGTTTGAGGGAGCGAGAAATGAAGTTGGATGCAGCCGCTAAGGGGTTTAGGTAAGTTTGAGGGAGCGAGAAATGAAGTTGGATGCAAGCGCTAAAGGGTTTAGGTAAGTTTGAGGGAGCGAGAAATGAAGTGGGATGCAGCCGCTACGGGGTTTAGGTAAGTTTGAGGGAGCGAGAAATGAAGTTGGATGCAAGCGCTAAAGGGTTTAGGTAAGTTTGAGGGAGCGAGAAATGAAGTTGGATGCAGCCGCTAAGGGGTTTAGGTAAGTTTGAGGGAGCGAGAAATGAAGTTGGATGCAAGCGCTAAAGGGTTTAGGTAAGTTTGAGGGAGCGAGAAATGAAGTTGGATGCAGCCGCTAAGGGGTTTATGTAAGTTTCTGGATGAGGGTGCGCATGCGCAAGATCTTATATACATAAGAACGCACGAATCTAAGAGGCCAAAAACCAATGCAAACCAGAGGCAAACGCAAGTAATTGGAAGAGCTGGACGATGGAAGCCGCCGACAAAACAGGCTGCCGCCGCAACAGGTGAGCACATGAACGTGATTTTTACGATTGACAACTGACTGAGGCAAGTTCGGGAGATATCATACGAACGGACGTATCTTTTAGGATAGAAACGTATTTGCTTATTGAATCACTCGCAAGTTCATACGAACGCACGAGCGGACGTGAAAAATAGGATGATCGTGAGCCAAATCCAAGCTGTTACATGTTTCTTTGAATCAACCCATATGTGATGACATGAAATATACAAGAAAGACTATTCCTTCATCCTTTTTATAAGGTCACTTAAAGCTTGACGTATTATATTTAAGATCTATGAGAGAGACCAGAACTCATCCCTCTCCTTCTCATAAAATCTTAGAGTCTTTAGTCTTTGTAAGAGTAAAGTAATAAAAAAAGAAGTTATGTATGTATTAAAGCTTGTCATATTTAGTATTAACTATACTAGGGGTGCTCAACCTTTTGACAAGCGGGGGCCACTTAAATGATTTGGCACCTGGTTGGGGGCCACAATGAATAGACTCAGGATATTTTCTTTTTGAATAACATAATGAAGATTTTCTACAGCAAACAGGATACCTAATTTCTCCACAAACTCCACTCCCATGTCCTCCCACCACACCCCAACCTTTATATGTTACAATTTAGCAATTCACATGCCAATTGGCTACCCATAGTCCCTTATTTATGGTCCTCCATTATCAGTCCACATCCTAACCATGTCCCCAATATTTAACCCATCTAAGCACCCCAAAATGCTAAGCATACATCCTCCTTTCTGTTTACCCCACCCACTTACCCCACAGCAGGTCAAGGGCCACATTAGATGGCTCTGGGGGCCGCATGTGGCCCCAGGGCCTCATGTTGAGCACATATGAACTATCCCCAAGTTTGTTTCTACATTCATTATTATTTACAATTTTCAAATGCATATGTTTTTTTTGCATTATGCACACTTCAAATAATTTTTTTTAAATGGATAACTATAAAAATACATCAGTTTCACCTAAAAAAAAAATTACGTATTAATGACCTGCTTTCTTGTTTTTATTGATGTGTGTTGTGACATGTTTTGTAGTTATAGTAACATATTGGTTTGATATGCATAGCTCACTGCTTAGCATTCATATATGCAAAGTCATTTTTCTCCTCATGAGTTACATAATTATGATCATCATTTGTGTATCTTTTTTAAAGGAAGTTAAATATGAGCAGAAATTCAGGGACACCCAGTTATTTATAAAAGAAAAACAATGTCAATCTTAATATAGAAAATCCAGTTGCTGAGTAAATTAATATTACTAATAGAGATTTTGGATTCCTGATCAATTGGTCAGCATTCAAAAAGCTAAAGGTACAGTTTCTGGTGGAGTTACATAACTTATGTTATTATGGTTTTACACATGACTGCTCCCGTTGTATACAATTGCCATGTTAAACAGCATGTTATTTTGGGTATGAACCCAAAATATTGTGGTTCGGGTTTGCCCTTCTCAAGGCCGGGGTATTATTCTCAGGAGCTCACATTGCCACTAAATCTGACCCTTCCCTGCTTCTCAATATACTCTGTTATATTGGAATTCAAGGCCTCACACTTTGGTTCTACTTTTTTCTCATTGACCAATTAGTGTATCCTACTTAAACAGTTCGCCCTTGTCATCTGCTAAACAGTTAGCCCAAAGGCTCTTTCTTAGGCCCCTGATTTTTGCTCAATCTTAAGTACTGTCTTGGAAAATGTATAATTCCACTAGGCTTCCAAAAGTACTTTTATGTAGATGCCACTCAAATATACCCCTCTGTTTTATCTTGCCTTCCAAATTGTCTTATAGCGATCTCTTTATGTCATCTCCTTGTCTCAAACTGAAGGTGGACAAGACAGAAAGGTTATTTTCCCATCTTCTGATTTGCCTCCCCTCTCTAACATTAAAATCTCTTTTATCAAAGAAGTTGTGGACTTATTTCATTCAAACCTCACAATTAGAGAGCGGACGAACCCCCCAAAGTTCGGCCAAACCTTGAATAAATGTTCGGGCTTTAGGACCCGAACCCGAACTTTGGGGGGTGGCTGTGGTGGGGTTTGCAGAGTGTGCAGCAGAATGTGCTGCTTTAACTCACCTCTGCCCGATCCTCTTCTGTCTGCTCATGTTAGTGCGTGCTATGGTCACTCGACATACAGACTGGCACCCCATCAATCTATTCTGAACTCTGATGCTTGCTTGATTCACCTCTCTTCTCACTTCTCTATTGCTGCTCCCTTCTGTAAGTCCCTCCAGGGACTCACAGATAATTATATTTAAAATAACTTTAACTTGCAAAGCTCTCTCCTTACCTTTCATTATTAATCCAACAATATCAGCCCAGATGAAATTCCACTGTGACATTGACCTTTTTCTGTGCCCTACACTGGTCACTTCCTCTCACTCTCAAGACTTTTCAATTGCTTTTCCGCATCTGCTCAATTTGTCACTCCCAAACCCTTCAGGAATTCAAAGGTACTCTCAAAACCGCCCTCTTCAGACAAGCATTGAACCTATTTTAAGTCAATCTTCATATAGCCTTCACCTCTGGTGCCACACTTGACGGGACATGTGGCCAAACTCAATAAAGACCACTTGTGATACTCGCATTTGTCTCTCTCATCCTTTAGATTGTAAGTTAGCAAGAGCTCTCTCTACGCCTGTTTTAAAAGTATTCACTTTGAATCCTGTAGCATCTGATTTCTAGTAGTCTTTGTACCATATGTTTAGCCTGTTTGTAATTACTACCTGGTATAGCACTACAGAAGGAGCTATATAATTAAACAATAATAATTAGTCTTTAAAAAGGGGGGAGCTCACTGTTTTATGTATTAAGCTTCCTGCTTTATTTTCCGCAGTTATCTCTAAAGTTTGGCAACATTTTTATTGTAGCACACAATAAAGTGCAAACTGTATTTTTTTATCCCATGCTCCTGGTTGGTTCTTGAGGTTCTCCAGGGGAGGTGCATATGTTTTCCAATGAGGTAGAGACATTTTTGGGGCATTTGTAAATTAGAACTCCCTATAGGAAATTATTCCTAGGGGGATTCTCCACATGGGATTGAGAGTTTGCTAGGAAAAACATTATAATTATTATTATGTAACAGTCCATGACACACTCAGTAGTCTGATTTATATGATTCATTAATTCTTGAAAAAAGCATGGTTAAGAGAAACAGTATCTATATATTTTAAATAGACAAGAGTAACAAAGTCCCCAATCTGGTAGACCCTTCAGGACTGCTTTTATTTTCTTATGTCATTATTTTATTTTATTTATTTTTAAATAGAATGTAGTTTACATGTATACTGACCTATGATAACAGTAGTACACATTATTCTTAGCCAATTCGCTAATCCATGCAAATTTTTTGTTTTTGACCCCATTCATTATTCTAAGGCTCATTGTACTGCTAATATGTAAAGTGCTTAGATATGGCTTTTATATTTTACAAAGGATCAAATTTCCCTATTTGTACACAATCATCAACCCAAGGTTTTAGGTTGGTGGATGCTAAGAGGGCAATAACAAGCCTTGGGGGATAGCTCCAGTCTTGCTTAAAGTGGACCAACACCCAGGGGGGATCGGCCCGGGAATCTATAAGATTCCCGGACCGATCAGATCCCTCCCGGCGGGGCATCCGAAATCGGGATGTCCCGCGGGGAGGAACCCCTCAGGAGGCCCACAATCCTTACCTTACCAGCGATCCAACGGCGCATGCGCGAGACGCGGCCGCGTCTCTCGCTTCCCTCTAGCAGGGCGCGCTCCCTGTTAGAGGGAAGCGAGAGACGCAGCCAATGACAGCGCTCTGGTATGCGCGTCCAAGCGGCTTTGGACGCGCATACCAGAGCGGCTCTGAGCGCTGTCATTGGCCGGACGAGGTCACGTGGGAGCGGGGAGAGGTGAGTTTTTGCGGCGATCGGGGGGGTTTCACACAGCGGGGAACCCCCGATTGGGGTGCCCGACCTAAGTGGACCAACACCCAGGATAGTCAAAATCCTGGGTGTTGGTCCACTTTAATGTAAGTAGGCTAAAATACACTGAAAAGCTCTGTTACCCAAAATACATTAAGGTTGGCCAAACCACAGTATTTTTACCATCCCAGGTTTTGGCCAATGCCACAGGGACGTCTTGACCAGAAATCTACCTTTGCTGCATCCCTAGCCTCACTGCAGTGTGTGGCCCACTTTCCCCCTGCCTTATTTGAATGACTGGGAGTGGGAGTGTGTTTCAGTCCAGAGTTGCAGGGGATGTGGCCACCTATGTTTACAATCGTCTGGGAGCCACCTAGAAAAGTAGGATTACTGGCAACCCTTGTGGTTTCAACCAGTGGGGCATCTCAATTTGGGATGGTCCAGGAAAATGCCATCGGGTGGCCTGTAGTCTAAAAGACCTGGGCGCCCAGGGGGTCCACTTTAATAGAGATACAGAGGGCTTCTGTTTTCATTGTAAAGTTGAAATACTTATCCTAAAGTGGTTCTCTCCCATCATCTCCTGGCCTCGCCCACCCCTCCATTGCAATGAATCAATAGCACTGTGTGACTGATGTAAGGAGCGGGACGGAGCGCGAGGCACCGGGAGAGTTGGATGGACCAAAACATGCTGTATGAGAGAGAAGGTCAGTGCCTGTTTTTGATTTTTGTTGGGTTTAATAATCCATTGATATAGGAATTTGGGGTCATATCTGCTTAACCACTGGGATTGTTTTAGTTTAAGGCTGTTGACTTATAGTTGTTAACATGGAAACTCAAAATTCTCTGGAAAATAGGCTTTTATTACATTTTATTACATTGGGAAGTGTTTTGAGAAGGTTGTGACTAAATAGTAGAGTCATCCATGAAGAACCCACACTTGTGGGATCTAGCTCCCAATTCCCTGCATGTCAATATTTGATCCAATTAGTTTGCCAAGAAGTTCTATAGCTATCAACAATAGAGTGAGCAAAACAAGGCAACCCTTTTTTATAGCAAATCTTTTATCTGAAACACAACGGAAGCTTGTGGAGTAGAGTATATTGCTTTCAGGATAGAAATTAAATGCAGGCCAAAACCGTTTCTCTCCATATTGTAGTGTAGATCCAGGTAGTTCCAGGGCATAGAGTCTAAGGTCTATGGATAAAAGCATGATTTCTGTCCCTGCTATATGCCTATTCTTAGCAATGTGGATCAGGTTCAGTGTCCTGCGCATTTGGTTTGGGCCTTGCCTCCTCAGGAGAAAACCCACCTGGTCCTTGTTGATAACATCACTAAAGAATGAGTTCATGTCCACCGCTAGGATATTGGTTAAAACTGTAAGAACTGTGTTAATTAATGCATTGCAGAACGATTCTTACTGGGATTGGATGATTTTAAACTTTTGCAATAAACGAACATTTTAATTCCTGGATACTGGTGCACTCTTCTTTATCTTTGTTAATTAATTAAATTGGCCTATAATTAGAGGCCGATTCATTAATAGCGCCAGGTAGCGACAGATGAGCGACTGTAGCGTGATTTTTTCAGCGCCAGCCAGTATTCGCTGTGCTTGGCCGGCATTAGCTTGATGACAGCGACTCAGTCGGTGTGCGGTAATGTTGAATACGGGCTGGGGGGTCGCTGTTTCACAGGTCCAGCGTTGTATGTGAGCGCCTGACAACGAATGGCCAGAGCGAACGGCTAGCTTCATATTCATCAACAAATCACGCTCCGAATGTGCTGTCGCTGTCCATTCCTTGTTTAAACCCCAGAGCGCTGGCGGCGATGTGTATTAACTAGTTTTTAACCCCTAAACAACCATATTTTTTGAATGTAACATTATACATGTTTTTAGAATCATTTTGTAATATGAATACATTAATCTCAGACCTGTTAGATCAATTCTGCACATATTTTTTTAATTTTTTTTTTTTACTTAAAAATAAATCCTAACATTGCAGAAGTGGTCTCCGATTTTTTGACATTAAAAAAATATAAAAAAAAATAATACCAATTAATTATGATTAATTATAGATTGCTCCATTGAAATGCATTGGACATCGCCAGGGAGCGACAGCTCATACCTGGCGCTGTGAGGGAATTTGCAGCGGCGCTGTTCGGTCCAGGCGGCTTCATGATGAATGCCGCGCTAGCCGTCGCTCTCGCCGGCGCTAGCCTCATTTTGCTTGATAAATGCGTCATTGTGACCGCCGCCGGGCGTACTTGAGTCGGTAGTTGCCGTTAGCTGCCGCTATCTGCCGCTATCTGGCGCTCGTCAGACACTACCTGGCGCTATCGCTTGATGAATAAGGGCCTTAGTCTTCCCTGGCTATGGAATTACCATTATTTTTGCCCACAATGCCTCTATAGGGCTCTGTCAATATAGTTTTAAATCCCTCCTTTGTTTGGTGAAGCTTCTCCAATGCATTTTGCACCTGTAAAGATGGACCATCTTAATCTTGATTATATTTCCTTCATGCTTACCTCAATAAGAGAGCCAGTATCAACAACTGTTATGGCCATGTTGCCAAAAACAGCATCATCATTTGCCTGGCATCTATTACAACCACCAATACCTGCTTATAGCAATGGTCAAATCTTCCAAGATTTGTTTAGGAGTTTTTGGACGTAATATTTATTTCAGTACAACTCGAAAAAAGCTTTTATTGCCTTGAAAATGGCTCTTTGAGGACTTCATGGGGTGTATCTAACCTGTTTTAAACTCCAAAAGGAGTTAAAGTTCCAAAGAGTATATATTTTTGCAGAGTATCAACAGGTTTTATGTTTAAAGAGTGAGGTAATCAGACAAAAATTGACTATAAAAATCCATAAAATGTTGGATTCGCTGCTAAATGTATTGAAATTGGGACATAATTTGATCAGTGCTGCACTGGTTTGCTCATCTCTATCTGCTTGTAATCACTGCTCTGCTACCTGCTATGACAAAAATCATACATGCAGTATGTGCCATTAATATTTTCTTTCTCTGATGAACATGGTCTTCTGTGACTATTTATCGGAACGGGGCCCATGTAAAAACGCCCATTTATAACAATTATTGCAGACTAGATATCAGTGAATTGTTTTGACCCAACTGAATTGGTCTGCTTTTTTAATATTATTTAGGCCCTTTTTTTAGTGTATACCCAAAATCTCAAATCAGTTGGAGCACTTTGGATTCTAAAGAAAATTGATCACACACTAAAAACTAATATTTTGACTGCTTTAGACCCAAAACAATTCTCAGAAGTTATCTCATATCTATTAACTGCTTTCTTTATTTTGTACAGTGGAGATAAACTAGTCCCTATTTAAGTTCAATGCAACCACCCTTAGTAGATAGTGGTGGTAGTAGCCCTGTAGTAAAAAAAAAAAAAAATATTCTATAGCAATCACCCCCCCAGGGTGTGGTGCCTTTCCATTTAAACCCCCCTAGGAAGCCAAAATCAGGTCTGGAGCCCTGTATGGCCCTTTGGATGAGGTGTGGCTGTTGGATGGAGCTCCACTAGATAAGGTGAGTATCTTTATAATGCATGGCTCACTGATGGGATGGGTGGTTTAGGTTAGTTTAGTGATCCTGTGGACCAGGACCCTCCCTGGCAACTATGTGCTCAGCCACTTTAATAGAAATTGTAAATAAAAAGCAAACTTGAAAGCATAATATGGGGGGGGGGGGGGGTTGTAGAACTTTAAGCAATATGGACTAAAATATTTCAAATTTCTTTGATAACTGGGCCTGCAAATGTACTTGATGTGATGGCCTGGCATTGAAGGCTTAGAACAACTTTTAGTAAGTAGAGTGAAATATTCTTAAATTACAAACCTCTAAATAAGAAAAATCTAAAAACTGAATCACCAAAAAAAAAAATGGAAACAATCTAGCCACAAACAAATATAGTATATTTTTCCATGAACAAAAATAGGGAAATTTTGAAATATTCCAAAAACTTCCTCCAGTAACTGTTGGAACATTATGTTCACGGGCAAAACAAACATTGTTTGTTTCAACTGAGTTAATAACCATGTAATTTTATATCTGTTTTGGAATATAACTTAGAGGCCGATTCATTAATAGCGCCAGGTAGCGACAGATGAGCGCCAGTAGCGTGATTTTCACAGCGCCCGCTAGTATTCGCTGTGCTTGCCCGTTGTTCGCTTGTTGACAGCGACTCAGTCTGTGTGCGGTAATGTTGAATACGGGGTTAGGAGTCGCTGTTTCACAGGTTCCGCGCTGTATGGGTGCGCCTGACAGCGAATGGCCAGAGCGAACGGCTCCCAGCATATTCATTAACAAATCACGCTCCAAAAATTCTTGCGCTGTGAAATGCTTGTTTAAACCCCAGAGCGCTGGCGGCGATGGCTTCAAAGTCGTTTTTTAACCCCCAAACAACCATATTTTTTGATTTAAAAATTAAACAAGTTTTTCTAAGCATTTTGTAATATGAATACATTAATATCAGACCTGTAATATCAATTCTGCACAAATTTTTTTTTAATTTTTTTTTACCTTAAAAAACAAATCTAACATTGCCGTAGTGGTCACAGAATTTTTGACAGTTAAAAAAAAAAAAAAAAAAAAAACAGTCATATCAATTAACTATGAATATTTAAAGATTGCTCCATTGAAATGCATTGGAGAGCGCCAGGGATTAGCAGTGGCGCTGTTCATTGCAGTCCGCTACATGATGAATCCCGCGCTAGGTGACGCTCTCGCCGGCGCTAGCCTCATTTAGTGTGATAAATGCGTGATTGTGTCCGCCGCCTGGCGTTCTGGAGTCGGTAGCCGCCGATAGCTGGCGCTACCTGGCGCTAGTGAGACACTACCTGGCGCTATCCCTTGATAAATAAGGCCGTTAGTTCAGCAGATCACTGTACTTGATGTGTGAGCTTGTTAGACTCTCACAATAGGCAAAAAGATCTACATGTAGGTGAGCTCCAAAACCAACCATTTAAAAAAGCTGCTACCACTTGTTGAGAAAGCTACTGTTTCAATAGGAAGTGCAAAGTGGGCACGTCAATAAGCTGCAGGCATAGAGCATCTTGATGTGCATTGCACTGCTGCTGTATTGCTGCTAGCAAAAGAGCTTGTGCCACGTGGATTACATAGAGTAAACATTCATCCTTCAAGGAAGCTGTGCTATGGTGGTAGTGTGCTACTTGAGATTATTGGAAAATTAAAAGTGTTTCTCCAAAGAAATAAAATCAGGAAACGTATTGTTGGTCGTCTGACCTTTGACAAGAGTAAAACGTCTATAATAGGGTGTATATTCACATCAACGATTACCCTCAAATCTTTGGAGTCATTGGCCCACTGAACAAACATTCGGTTTAATTTGTTCGTGGAAACGGGCCATTAGGATATTTACTAAATTGTCTGCTGGGATACGGTTAGCTGCCCTGTGTTCATCTGCTTTACTCAGCACCTATAGAAAACAATAGCAACACAATCAAAAATTGGTTGGCATTGGAGAAAATGACTTGTATGTAAGCTTTTCTATTCTTTACAATACATTTTAAATCTTTAGACGCTTAGAACCTCAACTCCATACATGACGTGCTGTCTCATGCTGAAGTTTTAATCATTGCAGGACATCAAGTCTAATTTTTAAGACTTCTTAAACCATTTTGATTGGTCTGGATTTCTAGGGGGCATCCCAAATTTGGACATTGTACAGAGGCATCTCCTGCAAAGGGGAGCAAGCTAGGTGAGTGTGTGGCTTGGGCAGGGGGTTAGGCAGCAATCCCTACTGTGGGCTATGCCAAATTTTCCATGCACACTGAAAAGTATACTGTAGCGTATGTTGAAGTTGTCATTTTTTTGTTGTACAGAAATTGTCTGGTACCACAACACAACACATCTGCAAATGTATATCATCATTTTGTCATACTGTTTCTCATAAAGTTGATCAAAAGCCCAAGCCATCTTCCTTCTTTATTGATATCTGTAGTTCTTGCTCTAGAAAACTGGTTCCAAACTCGTAGTGCAGGATCCAAACCGCTCACAGACCCATGTTGTGTGGCCTAAGGACTATCAGATAGACTGGAATACTTGTGGAGGTCTAGCACATTGTTGAGTTTGGAGAATTAATGGTGCCTAGGACTCAACATTGGTTGTATGGGCTAATGCAGAGTCAAGCTGGCAGAAAAGCATGCCAGCTAACTCAGCAGCTTCCAACACTGTGCCCTGCTTTCCAGCCTCCCTGCACAGTGTAATGCACATAAGTCATGTTAAATGATTTTTATGATGTATTCACAATAAATGTGGTACCCAACCATCTCTTGGTGCTAGATATAGTTATCATGGTAACAAAGGCTGAGGACTCCTGATCTAGTTGTTTGCTTTAGACCAGGGTTTCCCAACCTTTTTTCATACCACCTCCCATTTTCCTGAGATCTCACGTATACAACTGCCCAGGAGGGTAACAATAGAATCCTACTGTATGTACTCCACATGACCCAACTACACAAAATAATTTATCCCAAGGTGCTCCTCACCTGCAGCTTGTTGACTTGGCCACCCAATGCATCCTACTGGAGCAGTATTTTGTCTGCAGTGCTCCCCATCTTTTACTTATTGTGATATATATTGTTTAATACAATTTTGGAATATTGATTGTTCCTCCCTTAAGACCTTGGTCCCTATTTTGCAGTTTCCTTGTCTGGATGCTCACCCCTAACCTGAACCCAGTCATATGATATGATAACTATGCTACCCTGCTGGGAAGTCTCCACTGAGAATCTGACCCCTAAAGCAGACCTCCATTTCAAAGTGATGAAGTGGGTATTGTGACCCATGAAACGCATGGCTGGTTGGCAATGGTGGAGATACTTTGTCGAGGTGGCTATTTTGATGCTCATTTACTGTTGATTATTTATCATTTCTGCCTGGTTTATCCGATCTTATTATTTATAGTAAGTGCGTTTCCTTTTGGGTTAGTTATATAGCAGGTATGATTTTTGTTATTTTGGTCAGTATTAGGTATAGTACACATGGATTTGTTATATGATTATTATGTTGCACACTTTGGCTGCGTATATTTGTTTGGTATTATAATTGTTATTATTATTGTACACTGTTGATCCCGATCACAGGCAGGGCATTGATTTATTTATTCAGTTATTCATGTTTTCATTGTCTCCCACCATCTCCACCTCTGATTATGTTGGTGTCTTGGTTGTAATGTGATTCTGTGTGTTTTAATTGTTTTATGTGATATGTGGTACTTTAGTATATTGGTTGTGCCCCCCCTTTAGACCTTTTATTGGTCCTTATTTTGCGGTTTCATTGCTAGTGGTTTTGAGGTCAGCACCCTTGCAGGGCATATAGTGGGGCGGTTCAAGTTATTTGTTGTTCAAGCCCCATCTTTTACTAATGATATCCTTGAGGCCTCCCCAACAAATATATGTGATCATATACAGTAGGTTAATTTTTTGTTTCTTTTACATACACACTATAAAATTCAGTTTCAGTGCAATTAGTAAAATTGATCAAATGAAAATGACATTAACTGAAACGTGCAGAAGGTGTATATTTAAAGCAGATTAAAAATAGCAACATGACCTACATTAAAGTTTTTCCTGAAGGTAAACTAGGATTTGTTTCACAATGATGGTTCACCAGTTGTGTGCAATTTAGCTATTTCTACAGCACGGAGTATCTTCTGGGTTTCTTTTGCCTGTAAAGTTCCTGGTTCCTCCCTGCTGTAATAATGAAGTAATCCAGTTGCTGTGTCACCTCACACCATCAAAACTGGGTCAAGTGACCCAGCACATAATCAGAAAGTAAAAAACTCACATTTGCATGCTGAGGAATAGAACTAATACATAAGCATATTAATAATAATGCATTGTCATGTACAGCATGGGCTAATTTTGTATAATATAAATACTTCACTTATGGAACAGATACTTCCCTTTAAGATGTGTTACCAGTTTTTTTGGCTGCATTATGCAATGTTGTAATACCTTTTACTGTGTCAGACCAGCTCTCTAGATGAAAATGAAAGGCTTTTATAATATCTCATTTACAGTTCTTGGCTGTGCTTCATTATTACTGACAAGTTTAACTTTCTGTGATGTATCCCATAATACTGTCCATATCTGTGGAAACACATCTTTGTTAACAATGTTATCATTTCCTATAGATACTTCATATTTCTGATGCTACTTTGCTATCAGAATACAATGAGAAGCCAGTGCGGGGGTCATTAAAATAAAGAGAGGCTCTTTATTATATAGAAAAGACCTCTCAAACTTGTTTGATAATATGTTGGCTAGTGCTATTTTTATAAACCACCCCCTGCAGAAGAGGTACCACCTGCCGCAATTGAACCCTACATTCCATAGTATTTGACGATGTTCTGTTTCTTGCCATCAGTCACAGAGTCTTTAGGTCCCATTCACTGCAATGGACAGGGCATGCCATTGTCCCTGTGACGGATGGCTATGTGGGGTGGAAAGAAGTAAACAGAGGTGAGGTGGGCTAAGGTGTGGTGGGAAAAGGTGAAATAAGAGATGAGCAGAGGTGAGGTGGCAAGAAGTAGGCAGGCGAGTAGAGAGCAGGCGAGTAGAGAGGAGGCGAGAGGTGGCCTGTGGTGTGGTGAGAAGAGAGGAGATTAGAGATCAGGTGGGAAGAGGTGAGGTGGGAAGTAGTGGGAAGGAGAGGTGAGCTGAGGTGTGGTGGGAAGAGGGAAGATTAGAGATCAGGTGAGTAGGGGTGAGGTGAGAAGTAGTGGGGAGGAGAGGTGAGCTGAGGCGTGTTAGGAAGAGGTGAGGTTAGAGATCAAATGAGCAGTGGTGAGGTGGGAAGAAGTAGGCAAAAGAGGTTAGCTGAGGTGTGATGGGAAGTAGTAGGAAGTAGAGGTGAGCTAAGATGTGATGGGAAGTAGTGGGAAGTAGAGGTGAGCTGAGGTGTGATGGGAAGTAGTGGGAAGTAGAGGTGAGCTGAAGTGTGATGGGAAGTAGTGGGAAGTAGAGGTGAGCTGAGGTGTGATGGGAAGTAGTGGGAAGTAGAGGTGAGCTGAGGTGTGATGGGAAGTAGTGGGAAGTAGAGGTGAGCTAAGGTGTGATGGGAAGTAGTGGGAAGTAGAGGTGAGCTAAGGTGTGATGGGAAGTAGTGGGAAGTAGAGGTGAGCTGAGGTGTGATGGGAAGTAGTGGGAAGTAGAGGTGAGCTGAGGTGTGATGGGAAGTAGTGGAATGTAGAGGTGAGCTGAGGTGTGATGGGAAGAGGGGAGATCAGGTGAGCAGAGTTGAGGTGAGGTGGGTTCAGGTGGGCTCGGGTATAATGGGAAGAGATAAGGCAGAAAAAGGTAAGGTGGGAAGAAGAGTTGAGACAGGAAAAGGTGAGGTGGACAGAACTAAGTGGAAAAAAGGTGTAGAGCTAAACGGGTTGAGATAGGCAGAGGTGCCAGGGGTCACAACTGACAGCAGTGTGGGCCGCAGCTTGTGATCCCTGGCAAAAACAACAATAATGCTAAAAATGTAACCTAATTAGCTGTAACTTATTTATGTTTAGAGGAGTTTTAGAAAAAGAACAAAAATCGTAATTAACCTAAATGCACATATATTCGTACTACTCTCATATTCCAGAAACAACAGACAAAGTTTGAAGCAAATAAAAAATAATGCTGTGTAACTTGCCCATTATATCCAATGTTAAGCAGTAAGCCATGCGCCAACTAAACCAGGCATACAGGCTGCTGTGTTCTATGTAGATAATTAGGTAAATGTGCATTTATGCACTGGTTTAAATAGAATGTTATCATAGTGCTTGGTAAATCAGGCCCCAATGTAAACCTGTAGCAAAGCCAAGGGTAGTAAACAAATCCTATCAAACTAACACACTGTTAAAAGTGTAACACGTACCAAAAATAGTCTTGTGTAAACGAACCTAGATTTGATAAATATTGCGGTCATAACTTCATAAGCGAGTGTTTCTCAGCTTGGCTTTACACGACATTTTGGATGCTTTGCCTTGCTATTGTGTGTATTACACTGTTATTTTATTTTACACAGAATATCTGCTTTTCTGCACATTTGTAAAGATTTTAAACAGAAAAAAATCTTTTTTTTGCAGACCCAACCAAAATGTCCTCTTTTGCAGGGGTGTTCTAATTTGGAGTTCCCCTGCTGAGTGAAACCCACCCGTTTGCATGGTATACTCACCTTACCAGCCATCCCACTGGGCATGCCGGGCTCTCCTATAATCAGCATTATATGAAGCATATAAATGAGCGTTGTATACTTTTTCTACCAGTTTACCAGTTCAAGGGCTGGGAAGGGCAATTTTCCTGCTGGTAGAAGCAGGCCCCACCCGATTACCCGCACCCAGGGGCGGAATGACCATAGGGAGACCTGGGACAATGCCCGGAGGGTCGCACTGCTTTGGGGCCAGTTGGGCGTCTGCTTTTAACATCCACATTCAATTACTGCCCCCCTAGTCTCGCTTTCAGCCTCCTACACCCAGCCCCAAAGTACCCACAAGCCAAAGAATCCCAGCCCCTAATGCTATAGCCCCGGCATCATGGGTGGGGGGGCCTCAGTGGGGATGTCTCAGGCCAGCCAAGGGCTTGTGTAGAAATGCCCAGCGACAATTGGCATGGCCAGGGTGTTCCTCTAGGCATGTCTCTACCCCCCTGGAAGAGGACCTGGACCTGGACCTTTGTGAAGAGAGCATAGGGTCTGTAATTGACATGGCCCAGTCAATTCCCCTATAGACTTCAATGTGTTTAGCTTTGGGTTTAACCTGAATAGCCTGACACATTCAGCTGAACAACCTCCAATCTGAATAGGAGGCCTTTGGCTCATCACTAATTAGGTCTCTAAAGTCACATTTGTCACAAGTTTGCTTTGAAACGTGCCTTTTGTGTTATACATATGCATCCTGTATAATCTCAGAATGCATGATTGGTGTGTATCAACAATATGTCTGTATAAGTAATTACATTTAAAAACATTGGATGTGCTTTTTTACTGTACTGTGTTCCCAAACTATTTTGCCTCTTCAAAGTAACAGAGATGTAAACGGAAAGTGCTATGACTGTTTATTTGAACTTTACGTATGGTATACATGTGACATATTGTCAGAGTTATTTCCATACATACATGAAAAAGAGCATTTTAGTGACTCTTAGGCCATTATGATGGCCGTGTCAGGAAACGCTGTTTGTCAGTTGATTATTGTTATATCACAATATCTAGGAGTCAGAGTGCTTGGCTTTCAGCATCTATACCTTGGCCTGAGTTGCTGAAGAGCAAATCTGGCCAAAGCTTTTTAGAGCATTTTATATATATTTGGAAAGGGTTATAACTATTTCATTTTATTTTGCTGTCTGGTGTGGACATACAGCCTCAATTCCAGTTATAAAGGTGCATTTGGCATAATATCCATGGGTGTCACTAGGACTAAAGTTTGGTGAGCAGAACAAAATTTAAGCTTCCTATCTCCCCCTTTGTCTTGGGCCCTTATTTAAGAAGGGATAGCGTCAGGTAGCGCCTGGTTAATGACAGGTAGCGACAGGTAGCGACTGGTGAACGCCGTACACGGCACGCAATTACACATTTATCAAGCAGAATCTGTTTAGCGACTGGGATAGCGCCCTGTAGCGTCTGATTCATCATTTTCACAGCCTCAGCGAACAGCGCCAGCGTTCAGCCTTGCACAGCGCCAGGTATGACCTCTCGTTACCTGACGCTCTCCCATACATTTCAATGGACGATCCTTTACTTCTCTTTAAACAGGGTTTTTGTTTTTGCTTTTTCAAAAAATCACAAATAATTCTTTGACCTCTTCTGGCATTGAAAAAGCAGTTTTTTCAAAATGTTTTCTTTTTTTATATATTTCCTCAGAAATGACATTACAGGTCTGGCATTAAAGTGTTCATGTTACAATGTTGCTACACTGTAATTCCATATGTTTTCGCTTTGTTACTAGTTGATAGATGCTTGAAAACACACTTTAAACACACCGCCTCCTGCGCTCTGGGCTTCAAACAAGTATTTTTCAGCGCCAGAGGCTGTTTTTTTGCTGAATATGGTGTGAGTCGATCACTATGAGCAGTCGCTAACATGCGCTCCCATACAGCGCTGTACTGGTCAAATAGCGACTCCTCACAATGTATTCAACATTACTGAACAGCGACTGAATCGCTATAAAGTAGCGACCCATGGCTGAGCACAGCGACTACTAGCGGGCGCTCTGAAAATGCCTGCTACAGACGCTCATCTGTCGCTACCTGCCACTAATGATGAATCAGCCTCTTGGTGTTTCTGACACTCCTCTTCTCTCAGCACTTATGCTTTTTGTGCTAATATAACTTTCTGTATGTCACTAGTGACTATAATTTAGGTTATACAGTATCACCACAGTATCAGAGAGCAAAATTATTATCACATTGGTTATGATAACTCTGTCCAAAATCTGTGCGGAGTTGAGTTCAAAAAATACTTTAGGTTAATTTATACCCCAACCTCTGGGGTTGCCTATCCTGTCTTTCCACAACTGGGCTGAATTACCCATTGAATCCTGCACCACGCTTCCCCTGTGACCACAGGCAATAGGGTTCGATGAGAATGCATGTATGGGGTCATGCATGTCGAACCCTATTGACTATCAGCAGTAAACCCCACTGCCTGCCAGCCTTGTAGGGTGCGATTGCCACATCCCAAAACATAGAAAGGCTGTCTATCAACAATCAGTTTTATCAGGTGGTTTATCCCAAATTGGGATGCCCGGGGAATTATAAATCAACCTAATGCTTGTATGTCACATACGTCACATACAGGGGAGATGTAGGGCACCTGGATGTAAATTGGAACACATATTTAGCAAAACTGGTGCAAGTAAAATGGGCACAAGTGGCAGTTGTAGGCAAAAAAAGCATACTCACATAACGTCTCCTGCCACCATCTGCAAGACAGGTAGAGTTTAAAGCCCTGGGCCAGCATTGGGCAGTACCTAGGGATTCCCTTCTTAGAGCAGAACTTCAATCAATTATGTCCTCCCCACCCTGGCACTCTACCCTAGTGCTCAGGCAGGACTGTGGGGGGGATTCACAAACAAAAAAAAACCCTTACCTTATCCAGGGGCCCGCACCTCCCTCCGGCACTCCGGATCCTGGGTGCCACCATCTTGAATGGAAAGCACAGAGCTGCATCCCCCGGCTCCCACCCGCCTATTCAAGTAAACTGGCAGTGGACCCGAGGGATGCGGCTTTGTGTCTTTTCCTGCGGCGGCCATGGGAGACCAAGAGGAGGGCACAGGTCCCTAGATAAAGTGTGTTTTTTTTTCTTTGTAACCCCCCATCCTGCCTCAGCACCAGGGTAGGGTGGCAGGGCAGGGGGATTATAGTTGACTGAAGTTCGGCTTTAAGCCAACAAATGTTCCTCCAAACATAACACTTGCTTCGCTGAAAGTATAAAACTTGCTTGCTATGAACACTGCGGTTATTTTGGCTTATTGTTCTTTTTTTTTAAATTGATATACAGTGGTATGTACATTACCAGTAATGAGCATTTTAGGCAACTATACGCAGCATGGTCATGTATAACTAGCATAAATCTGTTTAACGAGAGGCAGCTCCACATCATGATATGTTCTTAAAATAGACTTTAAACGGTTAACAAACAATTTTCCCATCAAAATTAAAAGTGGTAAATATTTGTGAGATGAGCACCACTGCGCATATGGTGTGATTCAGAGTCACAGTCCAAGCTGTATTTTTTACCAGACTTCCCTATTTCATGATGATTTTTTTCTAAGAAAAAAAGTCAGTTACTGGCCATTTCTTTCAACCTTCCACAGAAGTGGGAATTTCTCATGAATCATTAAACACAGTATTAAATGAAAACGAATATATATATAAAATGAAAGCCATGCATTGGGGCACAGACTACTACTGGTGGTATATTATTACTGTAGAAAGTAAGATACTAGGCAGTATAATAATGATTTTATCTGCTTGGGGTGCTAGAGGACCCTGTCTACTGTATAGTACATTGGTATATTGACTTGCTCTAGTAAGGAAGCATAGTACAATCGTTTGGGGTCAGTTGTGTTCCAGGGGTTTATTATAGCTGCTTGTCACTATGGGACTGGTGTACAATGCACTATGCCAGGCTGTATCAAATGTGTTGGCATTACATCGGTCAGCACATCCACTGCCATGTCATGTAGGCATTTACTTAGGCCCTTATTTAACAAGGGATAGCGACAGGTAGCGACTGGTGAGCGACCGGTAATGACAGGCCTCGCCACGAGAACGCCGGCTCCCCACCACAATCACACATTTATCAAGGCAATCCTGCTTAGCGACTGAGATAGCGCCAGATAGCCACTCATTCATCATTATTCCAGCCTCAGCCCACAGCGCCAGCGTCCGACCTTGAACAGCGACAGGTATGACCTCTCGCTACCTGGCGCTCTCCAATGCATTTCAATGGAACAATCTTTAAATATTCATAATTAATTGTTATTAATTTTTTTTTTTAATGTGAAAAATTCAGTGACCACTTCTGCCATTTTAGATAATTTTTTTAAGGGAAAAAAAATAAAAAAAATAAACTGTACAGAATTCATATTACAGGTCTGATATTAATGTATTCATATTACTAAATTATTTTAAAAACTTGTTTTTTTTGGTTTCCAAAAATATGGTTGTTTGGGGGTTAAAAAACTACTTTTAACCCATCGCCGCCAGCGCTCTGGGGTTTAAACATGCATTTTACAGCGCAATAATTTATTGAGCGTGATTTGTTAATGAATATGCTGGAAGCTGGTCGCTCTGACCAGTCGCTATCATGCGCTTCCATACAGCGCGGAACCTGTCAAATAGCGACTCCTCACCCAATATTCAACATTACGGCAAACCGACTGAGTCGCTATCAACTACCGAACAACGGCCAAGCACAGCGACTACTAGCGGGTGCTCTGAAAATGCCGCAACAGTCGCTCAACTGTCGCTACCTGCCGCTGTTAATGAATCGGCCTCTTATTAAACAGCACGCTGGCAAGCAGGCCAGGTTTTAGCTGGTGCACTGCTCTTTGCTCCCAATGGATATAATGGGAACGTTTTTTACTCTTTTTTATGCTTATTTTGTTCAGAGGTTTGGAGGACTTCACACAGCAGCGCATCCCGATTCGGGATGCCTCAGGGAAAAGTCTGAACCTTTTAAATTCTAGACCGGGCGCTGCTGAGTTTTGTTCCGCTTTAAAATGTCCCCCTGGGTCAAGTGGCCCACTGAGGAATGCCCTGGTAAACCTGTGTGTCAGTCCAAGCCTGCTTAGCATTTTTAAATTAATAAATTGTATATTTTTAGATTGCAAGCTTGTAAGAGCAGGGCCCTCACTCCTAATAAACGGCAGTATCAATATGTGTCTGTAGCATTTCTGTCACATGAGTCTTAGAATACCCAATGCCGTGCTTAACCACCACACAAACCATGCAAATAGATGGGACCCACCTACCTGGGGGCCCCCAGAGGCAGGGTCAGATCACTGGAAACATTTTGTTTAAAAAAGGAAATAATGGCATCTGTCGGACGGGCTGCGACGAGTTAGAGGTTGCGTTTAACACAATGCAGTGTGCAGCAGGTAGGAAGGCACTGTACACTTATGCGAGGCAGCTGCTGCAGAATCAGCACGCTCAGCTCCATTCAGTTATGTAAGATGCTGTGACATGACAGCAGCTAGTGAGCTGAATGGTTCAGAGCCGGCCACTGGTTGCATCCCCGCTCACCTCTAGCTGAGGACGTGCTAAGGACGGCCAATCACAAATGGCTGCCCCGGGTATGCATCTAAATAAAGGTATAGCAAGGTCGTGACCTGTGAATGCATCATTGGAATTAGATTAGGTGAGTGGGTGCAACAATTTAATGGGGTTTACCTAGGGTGCAAAAGGGGATAGAAAATAGACGGCCATATGGGAAATTCCTGGACAATTCTCTGTGCCATGGATGCTGTGTGACACCCCCTGGGATTGTTCAAACTCCATGAGTGCATGAGCAGGCGGCAGTTACAACCCTGAAAGGGTGTATTAGTATTGTATTTTGCTATACAGAATTTTGCATAAGGCCCCAAAAATGATAAGCCTGTTCCTGATAATACATGTTTGCTATAATTATATTACTTGTTATACCCTCCTATATTTTTTTACCTTCTATAGCACCATGGAAGATGATGGAGCTTTATAAATAAACAATAATAATACAAAAAAAATAATAATCATCTAAGTTTAAATAATAAAGATGTGTGCTGCTCATAATACTGTGAGTTAGGAGGGTCAATTACTCATTGTTAATGTTTGTTGAATATGTCCATGTTCTGTTCTAGTCGGTTCAGTCAAATTATTTAATATATTCTTTTCGGATCACACACAAACCAAATCCGCATCAGAAAATTCTTATCGATTTAATTCTAGCATGAATCCAAATGTCACTTTACCCGGAAAATCAAACCTTTTAAAGGAACCGTTTGTTGGTAAAATATTTTCTTTATATTATCTTTCTTTATCTTTTAACTTATACCACTGGTGGTATGCAAGACCTTATCAGGTGGTACTGGCCAGGTTGCAGACTGATCTGCCGCCATTTATACTTTACCCAAGCCTGATTTACTCTAAAGTAAAAAACTTCTCCTAAAGGTGATAAGAACTATATATGTGCATTTTTATACATTCATTCATTCTATACTGTATGGCTGTTATGTGTGTTCGGTGCTGAAAACCTATACACACCACCCAGGTAGTACTTGGGATACTTAGAAAATGGAAAGTGGAACTGGATGAAAAAAGGTGGGGGACACCTGCCTTATGCTGTATGGTTGCTTTATCCTCAACACTACCATCTAAAGATCTGCATTTATCTGCCATTGTCTAAATATAAATAACAGGCATTAACTTTTTTTTTAGAAAACGAGTTAGTTGAATTTCACCTTCAACTTTAACCTGAATCTAAACAGCAACTCTATTCTTGAGGAAGTTTCTGCCTCTATTTACAACAGACTAAAGTGAAAGATGGTTTCCTAATTCTTTTTTAGGTGTAGCCGGGATATTCCTTGCTGTTCAGCATTCCTTCATAAGGTAATCACGCGTGTGGTAAGCATGGTGTGATACCTGATACACAGGCCCAGCGATTTAGGGATGACAAATCTGCTTATAATGTCATCACATCAATTATGAGACTTTAGAGGGAAAAAGGAGATTAAAGGTTTGGAAAATGGCCAGCACTTACAAACATGGGTGGAATAGAATTGTCCTGATAGGCCAGCCCCTCTCTTGTGCTTATGATACAGTAATGTAGCAGAGGGCTCTACTAGAAGAAAACAAAGTAAAAACCGCAATTGTTGTGTGCCATGTCAGCACTGATTATTAGGAGCAATATCGACCTCCCTGGAGTCTAAAAGGGTCCAGGTAAGCTGAATTCCCCATCCGTGGGCCATCCTGATTCATGATCCGACTGCACATGCTCGGGCTGCATCCCTGCTTACCTCCATCTCTATCCGCTCCAGACATTTCTGAATGGCATGTGTGGGAGTGGCCAGCAGCTCAGTTTAAATAAACCGCCTTGGTGTCATAGTGGCAAGTAGAAGCTAAATAATGCATCGGTGGCTGGTTGCCCACTTATGTGCCCAGGGATACACTTTCCGAAATGGGATCCCCCCACTGGACAGGAACAATACTCGGGATAAGGCAAATGCACAGCATTGCTTGCTTTTGCAAATAACATATACAGAGTCACTGGCTGTCATGAGACATGACTAAAGACTTTCTGTAAATTAGTTGATCTTTTCAACCTGCTTCTGGGCACTGCATATAACACAATGACTTATACTCTAATCTCTTACCACCCAATGTCCACAAATTATAAAACACAACTGTTCCAAACACTCAGATTAGATCAGATTAAAGAACCAAATACTTTTATCTCTATTTGTAAGCATTTTATAAATCTGGTTGTACAGGTGCAACTTAATATTCACTGAAGGTTAACCCAGGGTCGACGCCAGCACAGGGCAAACCTGGGCAATTGCCAGGGCCCCTGGAATCTTCAGGGGCCCACTCATGCTCACACTTGGTATTATTTCACATTGGACCTGAACCACCGATTGCTGGGTGCTGTGTACAGACCCGCTCTTGGCTGGCCTCAGCAACAGGGGATGATCAGCAACAATGGAGAAGGTGGCATGGAATGGAGGGAAATTGATGGAAGCTCAGAAGGTGGCAAGAACTAGGTGACACCTGACAAGGACTGGAGAGCGATCTGCAGCAGGAGATGACCCATTTGTGCCAGTGGAGCTGAAAGGTGACATCATATGGCACACTACTTTGGGGCCCACTAAGATTATCTTGCCCAAGGGCCCCTACAAACCTGGGGCCGGCCCTGAGTTAACCAATATTAACTCAGCAATAAGATGAAGGTCCAACTGGAGTGCTTTGGTTTGTCATTCTTCAGATAGATCCAGATAAAAATTCATGGTGCTCCAATGCAAGAAACACAGTGAAATACAGTTAGACACTTAGGCAGGGCTGCCATCAAGACAGTGCAGTTCCCTGTATGGGGCTGTTGATCTGGGGGGGGGGGCAACCAACTCTTACGGCAGCTCAGTGTCTTCTCACTTTCTCCCACATTTTTAGGGAATCTGGCCACTCCCTACCTTAACCAGATTGAAGTTCTTTGGGGCCTAAACCTTTCCAATGCCAATCCTGAAGAAGGGTAAAGGTTTCAGAGAATATTGCAAGATTGCATATATACCTTAGAGAGAAGAGGAGATCTATACTCTATAATGTAAGTTCAGACTAGATTGCCTTGGCTTGCGTTCTTGCTAGCACAGCTTTATCAATAATGCTATGCGTGACACGATCATTCCTTCAGATTTTCCATTTGGAAAGCAGAAACATCAGTTTCCACTCTGCGACCGTTAATATTGTTTTGTTTTTGTTTTGTGCAGTGCGGTTACGATGCTGGAAAGAGAAAGCTCTCATCTATCTTTTTTTGTGGGTGGTCTGTAATGCCTCAAATTAAACAGTTGTATCTGCTGTGAACATACAGACCTCCCAGCAAGAACTACAAACACTACAAATGCAGCACGGTCAACCTTCACTTGTGTCTCCGCAGCCTGGATCGCTGTGAAATTGGGAAGAGAAAAAAAATCAAGTTCAAAAAGATAACTGGAAAGTTCTGGGAGAAGGAAAAAAATGAGGATCTGAAGAGATGTTTCAGTTGTCTGTGAAAAGCACAATACAAACATGGAACATAAATTGTGAGATCAAGCAGACATGCTGAGATGCCTTCAAACTGAATTTGTTCACCTTGTTTTATCTGCACTTTTGTCTTGGTTTTTCTCTTTACAAAGCACAGGCAATATAATGGCTGCAGATAGTAACAAATTCAAGGAACACCTGTGCAGATGTGATGTTTGAGGAGGACATTAAAAGGTAACGTGCCACATGTTCAGGCAGCGGATCAAAGGCAACATATGGGTGTTGTAAAGAGACAAAATATGGGCTACTGACAATGAGAGGCACTTTAAAAAGCATCCATTTTAGAATGCCATGGCATGACATCATGAAGGTCCCCCAAATCAAACATTATCATACAGGTCTATAGTATAGGCTAGGTAAGCGTTTAAAGATCACTTGCAATCAAATGTAAGGCTTCCATTTGGCACATAATAAGAAGTGCTGCATGCCTCAGGCTAAATGAAGAGCAGATATGATTTGTCATAAATGCTTCAAAAAATGACCTGGGTAAGAGCACCACCACCTAAGCAATCCTAAAAATATTTATCAGACACACAATACATATAATGTAGTATAAAACATACATATGTATTATAACAACTGTATACTTAAATAGCTGGCAAAACAATATATATATATATATATATATACAGGTCCTTCTCAAAAAATTAGCATATAGTGCTAAAGTTCATTATTTTCCATAATGAAATGATAAAAATTAAACTTTCATATATTTAAGATTCATTGCACACCAACTGAAATTTTTTGTTTTAATACTGATGATTTTGCCATACAGCTCATGAAAACCCCAAAATCCTATCTCAAAAAATTAGCATATCATGAAAAGGTTCTCTAAACGACCTATTAACCTAATCATATGAATCAACTAATTAACTCTAAACACCTGTAAAAGATTCCTGAGGCTTTTAAAAAAGCCCAGCCTGGTTCATTACTCCAAACCGCCATCATGGGTAAGACTGCCGACCTGACTGCTGTCCAGAAGACCATCATTGACACCCTAAAGCAAGAGGGTAAGACCCAGAAATAAATTTCTGAACAAATAGGCTCTTCCCAGAGTGCTGTATCAAGGCACCTCAATGGGAAGTCTGTGGGAAGGAAAAAATGTGGCAGAAAACGCTGCACAACGAGAAGCGGTGACCGGACCCTGAGGAAGATTGTGGAGAAGGACCGATTCCAGACCTTGGGGGACCTGCGGAAGCAGTGGACTGAGTCTGGAGTAGAAACATCCAGAGCCACCGTGCACAGGTGTGTGCAGGAAATGGGCTACAGGTGCCACTTTTGAACCAGAAACAGCGGCAGAAGCGCCTGGCCTCGGCTACAGAGAAGCAGCACTGGACTGTTGCTCAGTGGTCCCAAGTACTTTTTTCTGATGAAAGCAAATGTTGCATGTCATTCGGAAATCAAGGTGCCAGAGTCTGGAGGAAGACTGGGGAGAAGGAAATGCCAAAATGCCTGAAGTCCAGTGTCAAGTACCCACAGTCAGTGATGGTCTGGGGTGCCATGTCAGCTGCTGGTGTTGGTCGACTGTGTTTTATAAAGGGCAGGGTCAATGCAGCTAGCTATCAGGAGATTTTGGAGCACTTCATGCTTCCATCGGCTGAAAAGCTTTATGGAGATGAAGATTTCATTTTTCAGCACGACCTGGCACCTGCTCACAGTGCCATAACCACTGGTAAATGGTTTACTGACCATGGTATTACTGTGCTCAATTGGCCTGCCAACTCTCCTGACCTGAACCCCATAGAGAATCTGTGGAATATTGTGAAGAGAAAGTTGAGAGACGCAAGACCCAACACTCTGGATGAGCTTAAGGCCGCTATCGAAGCATCATGGGCCTCCATAACACCTCAGCAGTGCCACAGGCTGATTGCCTCCATGCCACGCCGCATTGAAGCAGTCATTTCTGCAAAAGGATTCCCGACCAAGTATTGAGTGCGTAACTGAACATAATTATTTGAAGGTTGACTTTTTGTTTTATTAAAAACACTTTTCTTTTATTGGTCGGATGAAATATGCTAATTTTTTTAGATAGGATTTTGGGGTTTTCATGAGCTGTATGGCAAAATCATCAGTATTAAAACAAAAAAAGACCTGAAAAATTTCAGTTGGTGTGCAATGAATCTCAAATATATGAAAGTTTAATTTTTATCATTTCATTATGGAAAATAATGAACTTTAGCACTGTATGCTAATTTTTTGAGAAGGACCTGTATATATATATATATCATGAGAAGTTAGAAAGAAAGATAGATAGGCAGATATATAGATAATAAGAAAAATAGAATGAAAAAAGGATGAAAGATAGATAAAAAGAAAAATAGATAGAAAGCTAAAGATAGAGAGAGGTCCAGAAGTGTATAAAGGTCCAAATTGGTGGCACAGACCAAAGCCCAGGATAGTTAAAATCACAGGTTTTAATCCACAGATGCAAATAATGAAATTGAAATATAATGTTTTTTATGTATGGGGGCATGCAGAAACTATAAATGCCGCCAGAGACATACTGCTGTAATGGCTGAACAGAAAGTGTAATGTACCCTGAAATGTGCTGTGTTTCTCCCCACACTTCAAACTGTCCCAGTTATGGACAAAGGTTTTAGATTTGATTTAAAGCAGACCAAAATCTACATTTTTGTCTAGTATCCCCTGGCAATTTTCACGGCTCCTGCTTCACTCTGCTACTAGCCATTTAGCTGTAAAGTCATTGCCACTGTTGTGAGTGGAAATAATGGGCCTTATTTATGATGTGCGCCATTTAGCATCCTTCTTGACGCTATAGCGCTAGTTTTGGAGCGCCAGCATTTTGCTGTGGACTACATTGGCGTTAGCAGGGCTGCACAGAACTTTACTAGTTGGCTTTTGATTTTTGCATTAGGTATTGTCCGGCTTATGTCAGCACCTGTTGGACCCAGCTGCTGATTATCCCAGCTTCATTTTTCTGGAACTCCGCAGTTTATTTAAGATTTTTTTCCTCATTGAAAACTTTGGTGCTGTATTTTTCAGGTGCTGGGCAGCATGTCATCATTAATGTTAGGATGTTATAACGACCTTTAAAAAATTGCAGGAGTCAACCTAACTCATGTGGGCCTAAACAAAAAAACAATATATTAATATATATATATATATATATAATATAATATATAAAAATGTTTTCTAGGCCCACATGAGTTAGGTTGACTCCTGCAAATATTTTAAGGTCGTTATAACATCCATTATATTTTACTCTATTGTATGGGTCATATATATAGAGGGATGCTTATGGAGGCACCTCTGGTATTTTACATGTATAAAAGGGCAGGTGGACCTGAATAGATGGCTACTATGCATATTTAACTATGTCTGTTATTGTACAGAGAAATAAGACAACACATGCTTCTTGAATATATATTTAGATCCAGTACAATTTTATTATGTAGTGAGTGCCCTGTTCTATAAGCCCTGCATAGCTGGTCCTCGGGGTGATTATGCAGGGTAGGGGGGACCCTACGCCATTTTTGGGGGGTTTTTAAGCCTTAAAAAATGCCCCTCTCCCTGGGAGGGGACATTATGTTATTGATTTTTAATTAACCCTTTATGTACCATCACTTAGCCGGTATTAAAGGTTTCCAGCAGCAGCAGAAGAGCAAAACTCAGAATGACCGGCATGGGACACAATCCCCTCGATTCAAAGAGCAAAAGTTAATTGATTTCGGATCGAAAATCGTAAGTTTGGGTGGGTGTTTTTTCCTGTTTTTTTGGCCATTTCCGACTCGCACGAGCCTACGTACGAATGCATATATGCTCTTACGATCAGCGGAAGTTCGTTCCTAAATTTTAGGATCAAATCCTAAAACTTAGGATCAAAACGTAAAACTTAGGATACTCGGATGTGTTTAGGTGTGATTCAGAGAGCAGTTTTCAAACCTCTAAATACGTTTTAAAAGAAAGCCACTGCCGACACCTTTTAGCAGTCGGATTGCTGTTCTGGAACAGGTTTTTTGGCTATGTGGAGGAGTCTGCGCGTCTTGAGCTCCAATGAACTGCATGTATCAGCATGGCCGAGGCCATAAATTGTATGGCAATGCATACCTGATTCATGTATGCCTTATAAAAGCATTTTAATGTGGACCTTAATTAGTCCTTTGCATGTAAACCTTTATTTTGCAATATATTTGCGTTAATTAAAGAAACTTATGTCCTTTGTTATTTATTTTTAAATTGATGTACTAGAATCATATTTTTAGATTGCATTTATTGGTGTAGTTGTTTACCTTTGCTTTGTTTAATTATTTAAGCACATCTTTGGTCAGATGCATCACACTTACTGAGGAGAGGAGAGTGGGATAAAGTGCAGGATGTGGGTTACTGCTGTATTTTGCACAGACACAGCAGAGCTGGGGGCACGGAAAGGTCAGAAATCAAAGAATGCAGAGCAACACAGTCACAAGGCCCTTTCTGTTTGCAGGCTGCCCGATAATACCTGAGCCGCCATCTTGGCTGTTTCTAGACTCATAACATGCTGAAGTTGCTGGGTGTTTTTTTTATATTTGAGAGCAATCTGTATGGAGAGGGTGTGGGTAACCACACACAAAATTTTAAGTTGTACCATTTGAAGCCAAAATATTAAAATTAAATCCACAAGTAACAAATGCAAGTTAACTAAAAATTAAACAAAGTAAGATTTACTTATGCAAATGCATTCATTAATGGTTGGTTACTACAAAATGAATGAAATAAAGAAAAAAAAAACCCAAATATTTAGAATGCACTTTAATGAGGTAAGTTTGTAGTGCGCAGCCGCAAGATCAGAAGGATTTACGTCCAGGCAAAAAAGGAAAAAGGGCAAAACCAATGTTGCAACCTGAGAAATGAAACGGAAAATTCAGGATGGAAACTGACATAGGTCTGATTCCCGAACTGCCATACGAACGGACGTACATTTTAGGATAGAAACGTCTTTTGCTTATAGAATCACTCGCAAGTTCATACGAACGCACGAGCGGACGGGAAAAATAGGATGATCGGCACCAAAATCCAAGCTGTTACATGTTTCTTTGAATCGACCCAAATGTTCAGGGATGGATCAATCGGAGGTAATTATTAAAAAATAAAATAATACTATTTTTTTGATGTGTGTGTTTTACATTTAACCCTTTGTGAACTGGTACCACTTCACAAGGCTCAGGGTCTGGCAAGTCACTTGCAGCTAGCCATTATGCCCCAGCCCCTAATTACCTGCCTCCCCAAAGACCGGGGAAGGGGAAGCAGAAGATCCAGGGGGCCTTGAAGGCTGTGCAGGCTTGTAGCCTTTAGGGTCAGGGGCCACCAAGGCTGGCTCTGCTCCCTGGTCTACAAACTCGCATAGCTGGTGCCCGGGCTGGTTATGCTGGAAAAGGGGGACCTGTGCCATTTTTCTTCATTATTAAGGGTTTTAACCCTTTATAGTGTGGATAGTAGTTATATTTTATTTGTAAATGTTATAAAGTGCTCTTTTCAGTTTGGGGGAGTCTTCTGGGCAGGAAAGGGGTCTGCCGATACATATGTAGTATCATTGTAAACGAGAGAATTGGTGCTTTCACGTGCAAATGATTTTTTTTAATAAAGTACATATTTTTTTAGATACAACGTATCTAATGGGATAGGGAAAGCACTCAAAACAACAAAATAATAACAGAAACCAAAAAGATTAAATAAATACATCAATTAAAAAAATAAATAATAAAATATAATTTTTTTAATGGGTGTCAGAGGCCAACTTGGGGGTAACACCAGAGTGATTGCCCTACACATGGGCTAGGGAAAATACTCAAAATAATCACAGAACTGAAACTATTTAAATCAATATATACATATATACAAATAAATTGATATTTACATCAATAATTACATCAATAAATAAATATACCCAAATAAATAAATATATACATATATACATCAATAAATAAATGTTTATATCAATAAATATATACATAAATGTATACATTTATACATCAATAAATACATATTTACATAAATAAATAAATTACAATATTGCATTTATTACAGGTGTCAGAGGTGGGGGGCCTTGGGATCCATGCCTGGTTTATCTTAAAGAATATAAGACAATCAGCCTTCTTTCAGGTCCGGGCTGAGCACTGAACCCGCACACGGATTTCAATGTGATTGGTTTCCATTACGCCTTTCCGGTTTTTGGCCTCAGCGGTTTGCAGCAGTGACCACCCCAAGATTAACGGGCAGATCATCAAAGTAAGTTTTTGTGTGTCTCTCTGTAATGTGTTTTGGTCTCCTGCTAGGTTCACGGTTCCATTACGCATTTTTGGGTTGTTGGGTTTTTTGGGAGCCCCTTGCCTTTTCTGTGTCTTTACACTTCTCTAGCATTTTAGACTAGCATCTTTGAGGAACCTTTTTGCTTGTGATCTTTTCTTTTTTCATTGGTGTTCTTACCTTTATGTTTGTTAGTGGTTCCTTTACTGAATTTTTCACATGAACAATTAATTTGTTAGTGCTTTAATCAATGTTTAATTTCTTAATTTGTTTTTGGGGGTTATTTGATGGCTGTTGATGTTTGCCATTATTATGTTGGTTGCCAACATCTGGTTTTTGTCTGTTTAATTTTTTTTCTTCAAATAGACAATGCTCCAGCAGGAGTATGACTACACTTGGCCCCAGTTCCAAAAGGGGTTTATAGTTGAAGAGCTCCAGGAGACGGTGGACTTTTGCTTCTGTGTCAAGCTCAATCCAAAGTCCATCAGGCAGAGATGGTCCAACCTGAAGAACAGGGATCCTGGGGCTGTCTATCAGCTTCATGATGCCTACAGCTCCCATAAGTTAATTAGCCAATATTTGGTTAATGTCTTTTATATCCACAGATAATTTCCCCCCTCTGCAAGTATGGCCAAGAAGTCCTCCCCCAGACCAGAAGCACTGACCCTGACACCTCAGTGGGGGAGGGCCATTCTGCACTGGCAGAGATGGAGGACCCAGGGTCTGAAGTGGAGGAGATGGAGGATGAACCAGAGGAGTCGGCCAGAGAGGAGGAGGTGGTAGTTCTGAGTTCCTCCAAATCGGTGTTGGAGGATTCCTCTTATCAGTGGGGAGTCCGGAGATGGAGGTGTTAGATGAAGGTGTTTTGTCTTTCATATTATTTCAGGGCATCACAAGCCAGAGACAGCCTCCACCCTTCCGGACTTTTCACAGCAACCCACACAAGTAGCTACTGTGTTGACTATGAGCTGGCTGTTTGCTTGTTAGCCCCACCTAAGGAACCTTGATTGTTTGATTTTATTTTTCTTGCCACAGAGCCAGATACTACTACTGGGCCATCCGCACCAGGCCGGCTTCTGTCTTTTCCCCCCCAGCATCCAATTGGGTCAGCATGGGCCATCCCGGAGCTGTGAGTAACTTTGAGACTGGTTGCCATCTGTATCTATATGTAATAGGTTGTTCCTAATGAGTCACCTCCAAGATGGCAGCCAACTCTGAATTGTCATCCACCCTGTTTGTTTAGCTGGTTTGTGGGGGACTCACCCTTGTGGAGGTGCCACCACTGTGTGTTTGGGCTTTACTTTTTATGACAACGCATATTTTAATTCTTACTTCAAATAAATTGGACATTTTAATGAACAACCGGATGTCGGCTGGCCTTACTGTTTGCAATGGGATTGACCATATAAGAGGTGAGCACTCTTGGCCGCATAGCTTTAACGGTTGTATCCAGATTAAGGGATTCAGAGCTGGCAATTGTTTTTCCACCTTTTATGACAACACCCTTGCCCATTAAAATACTTCTCTGTCTCCTGTTTGTGGTTGGGCCCACACAAGGTCACATTGTCCACATGTTCCTGCGTGCACTCCCACAGAGAGTATGTGTGGGCTTCCTTACCTAACGTTCGCGTTGTGTCTTGCTTGTTCTATGTTGACCAATAAGAACCTCCCCCTTGTCTCAGCCAGCTGCTATTAAGTTCAAGGTTGCCCCTGGCATTTTGGTGGGCCACTTAAACTACCCAATATGTTTTGTGGTTATTGGCTGTTGGACACTCACTCTGCCTCAGTCCAAACCCTGATATTCGTGCCTGATTTTGCTGGTGGTTTATGTGTCACACATGGCAACGTTGAAAAAAATGTAGCCACACACACAAGATATTGTGTTACAGTATTGTAGTTTTGCCAAATGTGTTTGTGTCTGCTTTGATAGGCCCATGTGTTACTTTTTTATTAACATAAAGACCCAAGTCAACATTTAGATTTGCGTTAGCCAGCAACACAATAGGGCAATAGGGGTATGTAGGTAGTCAAAACCAAATGTATTGGGCAGAATCCCCCAAACTAAACATCCAAGCTTCAAAAAAAATTAGGGCCTTGAATCAGGGAGTTAACCAGAAGGTGCAAAATCGTGGGGTTGGTCCGGCGGGGGTGGGTCAACTGGAACCAGATCTGGGTGTGGGGCTGTGTGGGGCTGGAGGTTGCCCATTGGGAGCAGGAGGGTTGTTTGAATCCATAGGTCCAGGTCCAAACAGGGCCTGGGAAAAATATTCTGTTGCTGGACTTGCTGTCCTGGATGATCCCTAATTTGGCCCTCCATCACTGCCACTCTTGTATGCACTTACATACAGTGTGAGCTGGGTGAGCTTGGCTGGAGGCTGGAGTAAGTGGGAGAACATTAGCCAGCATGGCCAAAGGGCCCAACCAGCAGACACATTGGAAACATCTGCACAAGTATGCACTTAGGGACAGGGTCAGCTTGGCAGGAGGAAGAGCTGGCGCCACTCCACTCTTGCATGCACTTACATACAGTGTGAGCTGCGTGAGCTTGGTTGGAGGCTGCAAAGGCTGTTGATGGGTAGCGTGGCTGACTGTGGCCTATAAACACAAGGAAAAATCAGAAAAACTAACATGTGATATTGGGAGAACATGGGCAAAGGCCCAGTCGGCAAACACATTGAAAACATCTGCACAAGTTTGAACTTACAAACAGGGTCAGCTTGGCAGGCGGAAGAGCGGGTAATTTGCCTTGCTGACTGGGGCCCATCCGACCCAGAATCCGCATCTGCAGCTAGTGAGGAAACAAAGTAAACACTTGGAACACACACATGCTAACCAAAAGGGAAAATTGAATGCAACAAAAGGACTCACTTACCTTCAGCCAAGGCTGTGGTGTCATCATTCACATCCACCCCCTGGAATCTTGGGCTTCAGCATGAGTTCATATTCATGATACTCATGGAGTGACCCTTCAAGCTCCTCACGCAAAATGAGCAGGTCCACACCCATATTTTTCATAAGGGCATGGCACAAAGACTTTTCCAGATTGGCTCACACTTGGCAGGCAACTTCCTGGGACCCTCAGCATGTCTTGCAGCAACTACAGTGGGGCCTTCCAGATTGGGCTTCTCTTCAGCAGGCATGGGGGGCTGACCCTGACTGCCCATCACACTAGTTTGCAAATTTGCAGGCAAGGCAACCACAGCCTGGTGAAACTCTGGCAACTCTACAAGCATGATTGGTGCTGCTGCCACGCCCACTAGGTGAACCTTTGGGGCTGCGCCCAGCAGGGGACGTCCCAGGGCATGCCTAACTTGCCTACCATGTGGCAATCTGTCAGTATTCCTCCTTCTTAACAACCCAAACAAACAGGATGATGCTTCCTAGCGTGATATGATATCTTAATATTTATGGGGGCACAACCAATCAGACGCAAGACGTCTCTACAAACTCGCTGATGTGACCACCTAGCATTAAGCAGCATTCTCTAACAGCTTTTCAAAAATGAAATAGCATTTCTGATATGCACCAAGCATAAAGGAGGAAGCTGGAAAACAAGCTGGAAATGCTCACTAATGCGGCTCGGGTGCACTCAAGCTAAGTATAAAAGGACGTTGTTGAATGCTGCAAAATGGATTTATACCCCTTTGCGTTTGCATTTGCGTTGTGTGTGTCTGTGTGTGTGACGGAGTACACTGTATACAGCCAGGCTAAAAGAGCTGTTCTGTGTACAACAGGCAAAGGCAGTCTGTCTGTTGGGTACACTGTCTGCTAGCAGGTCTGGATTTTGTGACATCAATTGCGTTTCCTTCTGGCTCTGTCATCCTGTGTAGTAAGCTAAGATTGAGGAGCACACAGCATACCAGGATTGTATTTGACACCTTGTCTAAGCTGTCTAGCATCTCCTCTCTTAGCCTTTCAGCAGCCTAATGGTTTGTTCCCGAATGCATCTGTTTTTGGGTGATCTGCAATGCCTTGCACTTCTGTGTATAAGAGTGGGTGTGAGTGCTGTTGCTTGGGGCTTGTGTTTGTTATTGTGGTTGTGTTTGTTGATTTGTAAAGTAGTAATGCAGTGCAGTGCAGATTCAGATTTTGCGTTGATGTTTGGGGTGTGGTGCAGTTGTGCTGCTGCAGCAGAGAAGGAAGAAGCCACAGTGGTGCAATTCAGGAATGACCGAGTCTTTACCACCAGGTTGTCTGTGGTGGATTTAAGTGACAAACAAATACGCAGCCGATTCAGGCTCAATCGAGCTGCAGTTCTGACACTGCACCACCAAATCCAACACAGAATTGACCCTGCTACTAGGCGCAGCAAGGCTGTACCAGGCATAGTGCTGCTTTGTGCCTCATTAAACATACTGGTGAGGGGAACATTTAAGGGTCACTGCGACTCAATTAACCAGTATCAGCCAGCCAGGGGAGATGCTATAAAGCCCAGAGAAGGTTTCATCCTGTGTGCCACACAATCTCTGTATACTACATCGGGTGGAAGAGCCAGAGGAAACGCAATTGGTGCTCGAAGTACCAGACATGCTTGCAGACAGTGCTGCGGACACACAGACTGGCTTTGCCTGGAGGGGCACAAATAATTACTTCCTTTTTTGGGGTAAGTGGCAAGAACTGTGCTTTTAATCCTTCCCTAGGAACAGCAGGCAGACTTTGGGACTCAGTTAAAGCATAGTTAAAAAATTACGCTAAGGCAACAAAAATGAGGGCAACCATGAAACACTAGCAGCCCAATAGAGATTTATTAGAGCCAGAGCCAGAGAAAGTGAGGGAAAAATAAAGTCACAGCACAGAGAAATACAGAAACAATTTCTGGGAACATGCAGTTAATGCTTTCTAGTGGCTATTTTGCTTATGTTCTTGTTGGGATTTCGTTTATGTTTTTGGGGATATTTTGCTTAATTTACAATAAAAATACAGTAAACTGAGTTGAACTGATTTGTCTGTGATGTATTCTCTTTGGTTTGTCAAAATAACGCTGGTGTGACATGACTAAAAACAAGATTGATTCACAAAAAACACAGCCTTTAAACAAAAAGTGCAGTAAAATATAGTAAAGTAAGATATGTAAAATGTAAAGTGCAATACAAGTGATGCACATCATTTTTACAATGAGGTAAAGATCATTTTTTGGAAACAACAGCACCCTATGGAGTATGCTAAAGAATTTGCAATTTTTTCTGCATAGCCCATAGGGTGCTGTTCATGGTTGGGTAGGCCCAACGGAGCGCCTGGTGATCCTCTGGTCGGCCCCAGGCCCCCATTGATACTGGTCCAACATCAGGGTAGTATCAGAGATCCAAGAATATCACAATGTTTCAGGTTTGTGTGAAGTGTTCTTTGAGTTTTTTAACTGTACAGATAATTACTTTTGTATTTGTTTAATAAATATCCTATTTATTTTATGCAGCAATGTATTTGTGTTTTAGGGGGTTTGGTGGGCCCCAAAAATGATTCCTCCCGCTGGACCCAAGGTGCTCCAGTCCGACACTTGTGCTGTTATTTTCAAACATTCTTTTGCCATTGGAAAAATTATGCACCTTTTTGCACTTTATTTGTGTGTAAGTTAAAAAGCTCACCAAGACACAGGCTGGGATTCCCAACCCAAGTGTGCACCCAGATATACACTTGCTTCATCAAATAATTAGGACAACTCCCAAAGTCTCCAAATAAATGACATCTCTTTTGTTGAGTGGAGAGTACATCTGCTTCTTTTTTAGCTAGAGTGCCCCCTATAAGAAAAAAAAACAATGGGATTGGCTCCTATTAAATCCCAGATTACAGACAGAAGAGCATTCCACGGCTTGTTATCCTTTTCCCTGCCTCCAGATATCCCCATTCATGATTACAGTACAATGCTTTCTTTTTCTTAATGCTGTGGAAACATTATCTAATTTTCATTTTTACTGAGGATGTAAATTGAAAGCTTACGTGCTCCATGTGCTCATGTTTTGGGTGGAAAATGTGCAATAAATGCAGACTAAATGCTTTTAATAAGCTAAAAGGGACATGCAATAATTTAACTGGTTTTGGGTCGTTTTGATCATTTTCTTTGTCATCTTTGAAGTTTCCCTTGCTCTTCCTATGTGAGATCATTACTCTAGCACGCTTAACCAGAAGCTTATTAGTACAACATGGAAGTACAATACATTCAGGATTCATACTGCTGGCTCCACAGTGGACAGACAGCACTAAGACCCATGCCTCATTCATTAGGGACGTCTCTGCCAGCGGGGCGCTAGTCAGTTGGTGCCATCTAATTTAAGTAGCTGGTGCCCGGATTGAAAACAATTTACTAAAGAAGCAGCCTTCTTCCGCTGACAATATGAACCATGTAAACACCAAGCATTCAATCATGTTTATCATGTAACAAGATGTTTAACCTCTCCAAGACTAGCAGTGATCTGGGTGTGGATACTCATAGTGGTTGTTTTGTCTTGCAATCGTGTATTTGCTATAAATTTGCAATATTTTTCAGCATGCATAAAGTTTTTTTAAATAGGTTTTAAAATAACAGGAAAAAACTTTTCCTAAATATGAGCTGGTAGAAGTTCATACATTATTATTATTTTTGTTTAGCTATAGAGCATCAGCATGGTCTGTGCAAGGTAGGAATTTAAGGGGGGAAGACAAGTAGAATACTTTAATACAACAATGCATGTAATACACACAGTATTATGAGTCAGATGTAACTGAAGCGTAGCTAAACACATAGGTGTCGATTTAGAGCCAGGTGAGAAAACTCATTCCTTTTTTAGGAGAGAAAAGTGCCATTCACTTTAATTGTCTACCTTGGGGCTGATTCAACACCAGGTTAAAAGTTACACCGGGTTGTTGAATCAGCTCCAATGTAGACAATGAAATTTAATGACATTTTTCTCTCCTAAGATCCTGAATCAACCCCATATATGCAGGAGTAAATTTGGACAGAGGGTCCTGTCGTGCTCTGAAGACATTTTTGTTTTCGTTTTTAGCAGTTGGTATTACTAGGCAATTCATGCAGAAATAAACTCAAAGAACCTGGATAAACGCCAATATGTTTAGGTTTTAAGACACATTCTTTTTTAAAGTCATTGTAAAGGCACACTAAAAATTATTCCTATTGTGTAGGGCTACACAATGCAATGTTATATATTTTTTCCTTAGTGCTCATAGGTATTCACTGGGAACTGGGCTCACTAAAGACTCCATTGGCCAGCTCCCCCAATTTTGGGTTACCATCCCTTTAAAGCAATGTGGGTCCAGTGCTGCAGTTTGCACTGGCAGGGAGCTCAGAACGGCCTGCGTTCATGAGCAGACTGGAGAAACACGAGATGTTCTTTCACTGCAGCTCTGACGTTTGGCTTGGTTGGAGTGCAGCTGCAGAAGGGCAACCAGGCATATTATCACCTAGAGGGCAGGGAACTGCAGAGTGGCAGCCACCATCAATAGTGAAAAGGAGTGCTGTGCAAGTAAGACCTGAGAGAACCTTGTTGTCAGTTGGACCAATAAGCTGATAAACGGCATAATTTTTTATGCTTTTCCATTCTGAAGCAGGATAGGGTTAAGGTTTCTGATTGGCAGGAGATAGCTAAAGCTAAATCCCTTGTTAGTTTCCGTGCTCCAAAAGCTTTCAGATCATCTATAAGTGTGTATACACATCAAGCAGAGGAAGTATCTTATCACTAGGGTGGAAAGGGCTTCTTCATTGTAAGGATAGTGGAATTGTCTACCTTAAGAGTTGTCTACCTCAACAGTTCCTCTGATCCCATTGGGTCACTTCCGGCCCTATGAAATCATAAAGCCACTTCTAGTCCCTCTGGTTGAAGAGAGTTGTGTTAACTGCATGTTAAGAAGCTTCCGGTCCAGAATAGGAGCTGTGTGGCATACTGAGGATGGAACCATAGGTGGGGATCAGACATTTCTCAGTTGGGAGAATGGTCACCTTGTGTCGCTAAATGGGACAGACATCAGGTAATCTGCTTACTGCCGTTGGGTTTACAGCAGAAGCATAGTAAATAAAGTTTAGTTAGTTCTAACCCCACTCTATCCAACAATGAAAAAGAGGATTTTAGTAGATTCAATATCTTTTCAATATATTTGTCTTTATCAGTGTTGAAGTCGTGAATGTTAGAGAAAAAAGTTTTAGCTATGGCTGGAATGTTATCTAAATCGCTTACATTTGCCATTAACACATGTACTTATATAAAAATACTGTGAAAAAATCAACATGTGCTATGATAACCTGCTGTTAGTCACACTCCCAAAATAAGAGTTCCCTTTTCAAGGTTCTGTCTTTCCACTGCTCCTTGCAGCAACACTAAATACAGAACTAAGTGGTTCTTAGTTCTGTATTTGTGGTGATTTGCTCTCAATACATTTTTGGCAAAAAAGGAACTCCAGGATTTTTTTTTAAAAAAAGGGGGGCAGAAGGTAAGTGAGTCCATAGAGGTGCCATGTACCTCATGGAGAACCTGCTTCTTTTTGATGGTCTCTGTTGTAAAAGTTTAGGCACTTTCTTACTAAATCAATTTTAAAAAGAGGCAGCAAAAAATATTTGTTGCACATATATCCGGCAGCAGAACATTTAAGTTGACTTTCAGAAATTCTGATACCTGCAGATAGAGTTCTGTCTGATTAATTTGTTTTAGCTACAAGTGAACAACTCATAATGTTGTCTTGAAATCTACAGGGAGACCCTGATTTTCACAGAAGCCCCTGATGGTGGAGAATGGTTGTGAATAACCCTTGGCCATCCACTCGTTGTGACAGATAGTCACTTGTGTGAGTAAGCATAGTCAGTGCTGTAGCCAGGTCACAAGCTGGTCAACAGACCAAACAGTTCATAAGACAGGCAGCAAACATTCATATACATGTCACCAGGCAGAAGGCAGCAGCATAGGTTATTGAAATCAAACTATAAAGTTGATCAAAAGACTGGAGCCAGGGTCACAGGAGAAGCCAGGCTGTAACTGGGGTCAACAAGATCTAAACTCAGGAAAATTGGGCAGGTAGACATATGCTGGTCAGATTTTCTTCTCCAGAGATGAAAAAAAGATGGAGGTTAGTGAAACCTAACCAGATTTATTTGTCCTGCCTTTCTTTACGCTTAAATATAATCGAGCTAGTGGACATTTTCAAGAAAGAGGTAAATCCTTCAAATTTCACTCTCCCTTCAACCTTCCATCCTTACTAAGCCTCTTTTTTACTTCCTTTATTGGCCAATTCTATGTAATCCTTCTACCTTCCTTGCAGCAGCATGCCAACACCCTTCCCTGCATAATACCCCCATCTACAGTACACTGCATTCCATCTTCGCTTAGGTTTCCAGTTGGGAGACTCACCACATGCCATTGAGGGCCACATTTTGGGAATCAGAATGTTTGGGTCTCCCAAAGCCAAATAATTTTTACTGTAACCTCAGCAAACCAAAACACCATAATGCCCCCCCCCCCCTACATTCTGATCAGCCAGAATAAAAGGGTCTGTGTGTAGGTCTACAGCATTATGGACATGAAGAGTGTTCACCTGGCTATGTTGTTGAACTGACTAACTGTTGGACTCTAAAGAGCTAACAAATAGTTGGAGTATCTTGTTTCATACCCATGTGTATGGGATATAGTCTTCAAACTCTTACTGTGAATGACTTGGGACTTTCATGAACGGTTATTTGCAATGATTACAGAATCCTAGAAACACATTGGGACTAAATGTACCTCCATAATTGGCCTCTGAAGTCTCTGTCCTATTAAAATTCTTTGAAAATGCTTTGATAGATTATCTTCCAGAGTTTACTCTCTCTCTGACTCGCTGCACATAAACACAAACACTTCTTCAAAGCCCGGCATTCATACCAGGTGTTTGATGTCATCTTTCTGAAGCCCCCAACTGCCACTCTTTCTATCACCAGCTGTGTTTACCAATAGGCACATCACACACATGTGATCTATGGAGGAGAGTCTACTATCTGTGACGTTTCATCATTTCTACACCATAACTGCTGGCCTTTTAAAAAAACATGATCAAAAGGGGGGGGGGTCGTTATTTTTACAGGGGACCTTTTACATCACAGGTACATTCTGGAAATGGAGCATTCAGTCTGGATGAAAATGTTTTCCTTTGATATTAAAGGTAACTGCTGGTTCTACAGGTAAAATTTTCCCATATTTAGAGTAGAATGATGAGCCTTCTTTACACTAAAGGTGTGCTGGACATAGCTACCCATGCATCAGCATAAGCAACCCAAACAGAAGTCTTAAATATTTTCTGTTTGCAAGCTAGCACCACCATAGACTTTAGGACTGATTCACCACAGGTGAATAAAAGTTCACCTTTACATGATCGCTATCACAATTCACCATCTAAAGGATCACCTGTGTGAATTATATGTGGCAATTAAATGAATGGGACATGCAATGGTTATATGCTATTTTACAGTGCCGAGTCTAGGGGCACCTCTGGAAGAACGTTAGGGGTGCTGGTAGTTGGGCGAAGGGTGTCAGCAAACCCACCCGCCAGTATGTCAGGCATGTGGCTTGCTGGCCCTCAGCACTTTTCCTGGTGACATAGGCTGATATTCTAAAGGGGAGGGGGCTACTATTTTTAAATATTAAAATATAGTTTTTACTGGAAAAAAACATGTCAGCAATTTCCGGCATGTTTTTTTTCATTAGCAAAACATGCAAGAATGTGAGTGCTTTTTACAACTCCTCAAGGCAGATTGTCAGCTAATGTCATGAACATCTGATGAAGGTGCCCAGCAGCGGTACGCACAGTATATGGTCTGGAGTCTTCGGCCTGACTACCACTCTTTTTATTAAGTCACTACCCCAGGGAGTGGAGAACCTAACTAGACAGCCAAATAAACAATTTGTATACCTTTTATTAGCAGCCATACAGGCCATTTAGACATATTGAAGTTGAAAATAGAATGAATACATTTTTTGCCAACAAAGGGCTCACAAGTATTTTGACTGACACACTCCCTATATTTCTACATATCTGGCAACCAAGGATTGCCTACACCCACACTTATATGGATCAGGTAGCACTGACATAGGGGGCCTCTGGATGGGCTTGTGGGGTCAGAGAGATAAGTGTTGCCCATCTTTTTTTTCCTATGTCGCTAAGCAGTGCGGAGAATCCTGTAAAGGTCCAGACCCTTTCTTACTTCCCTTCTGTTGCTCTTTTCTCATCCAATTCTCCGTTCTCTGTCTTATCTTCTGAATCTATCCAGAACCAAGTGTTTTTCAGATTGATTACCATAATCATTAAAGCGGACTAACTCCCTGCGGGTCGTGGGACCAACACACTACAGGACAATCATCACTACCCTTGAGAGCGCGAGGCGGCCAATCACGGTTCTGGATTCTCGTAGCTGGACCAGAGGTGGCAGCGTCGACCAACACCCATGACCCACAGTGTCTTGGTCCGCTTTAAAGATCTAGACTGCCCATTTTTAAGCTGCCACCCTTACCTAGCAGTAAAGCAGGGCTAAGGGATTAAACAACAAAAAGACACTTACCTTGCCTGTTATCCAATGGTTCCCATCACCCGATCACTGTGTAGGGCGCCGCCATCTTGTCTCTGCTGCACGGGTGCTGGCGGACCAGCAAAAATATACATTTCTAGTTCTACAGATGGTGTATCGGCAGGGGATTTGGTCAAATATGTTTCACAAGCTTAGTGGGTTTTGGTTCGCTTTAATTGGGCAGATGAGTCCCTATGATCTTAGATTAACTGTTGGGGAGACAATTTAGGCTAGTTGCAGATTACTAACCAGAGATGTAACTACAGGGGGTGCAGATGTAACTACAGGACCAGATTGTAGCTCCTCTATCTAATTTACCAGATTTGTACATGTACACAATAAAGAAAAATGTGTTTCTGTTTAAGTCTGTTTATTTCTACCAGTTAGGGTAAAAAGACAGGAAAAGGCTGCTATATGAGCCATGAGAGGCCCCTAATTAATATTTGCACCAAGGCCGATCAGAGACCTGTATTAACATATGAGAGGGGTCAGTCAGCATCTCTTAAACCTCATGTTTCACTTTAAAGTGAAATAGTTTTTACTGGGCCTCAATCATTTATATAATTGCCATTTCATACTGGACCAATGACCGTTACTTTAAAACTCAATATCTTTGCCCCTCACCTGACTCAAAATCTAGGGGGTCGCCACAGTCCTGGCAGGGTCTCTACCCTGGACACACCTCGAGACTCTCGCAGATCCTGAGGGAAGGTTTCTCTTTGTGAAGGGAACACTTTACTCCCTAAAAATTACTCTAATCAACACAAGTTTCTCCATTCCACCCTAGAGAAACTTGCGACCTTTGCTGAAGGGGTTCTTCTGGTGGGGGGGGGATTTTAACATAGTCTTGGACCCTGGGTTGGACACCTCTAGGGGGATCTCACACTTGCCCTTCTCTATGCTTAAAAAAATTAAGGCCCTATTCCACAGAAACCAGTTGATGGATGCATGGCGGACCCTCAATCCAAGGGAGAGAGACTATACGTTCTTCTCTGCACCTCATAACTCTTACTCGCGTATAGACTTCTTCCTGATCCCACATAGGTTTTTGCACCTGGCAGTTAGCATGGACATAGGCCAGATAACCATCTCAGACCACGCGCCTGTTTCGGTTACCCTCTACATCCCTGACACCCCACCCCTCAGAGGCCAATGGAGACTTAACAACTCACTCTTACAGGACCCTGAGGTCAGGGCCGATATTCACAAGGCCATCGCTGAATTCTTTTCCGTAAACATCACGGAGGGGGTCCCACGGATGGCTGTATGGGAGGCCCACAAGTGCGTGGTCAGGGGCATGCTAATTAAACATGGGTCGCGCCTTAAAAAACAACGAAACCGCCAAATTGCTCAGCTGACTCAGGAGATACTGGATATTGAGGTTAGGCACAAGCAGACATTAGACAAGGCCCTTGGTGTGCCTCCGGGAGTCTCTTAGAGACATCTGCCTTGCTGAAGCTAAAAAATGCGCTGCTAGGAATCAGATTTTTCTATGAGTACGCCAATAAGTCGGGTAAGGCCCTTGCGAGGGCGCTGAGAGCCAGCATGGGAGGAATTTTATCCCAGTTATCCAGGATTCCAAGGGGAGCAAGAAACACCTGATGGCGGACATAGCGCAGGCCTTCAGGGAGTTCTACGAGGGCCTTTACAATCTGCCCCAGGAGCGTACGCCCAATCACTTGAACCGTGTTGCTTCTTACATCTGGGAGTCCGGGCTCCCAGGCTCAAGAAAGAGTTAATTAGCGCCCTTGAGGGGGAGATCGAAATGGATGAATATCTGAGGGCAATTAAAGGCACTAAGCCAGGCAGGGCGCCGTGCCCAGATGGTTTTAACCTGGGATATTACAAGGAGTTTGCCGAGTTGCTTGGCCCTCAGTTTATTGCTTCCTTCGGCTCCCTGAAGGACGGTCACCCGCCACCTAGAGACACTCTCCGAGCACACATCGCGATCATCCCGAAGGAGGGCAAGGACCTGATGCAGTGTGGCAGCTACAGGCCCATTTCTTTATAGAACTGTGACCTGAAGCTATTCAACAAGATTATAGCAGACAGACTTGCGCCTCTCATTCCCAATCTTGTTCACTGGGATCGGGTTGGCTTTGTCCCTTCGAGAGAGGGTAGGGACAATACCACAAGGGTCATTAACTTGATTTATCAGGCAACCCTGGGGGGGCTGGGTACCTTGCTCCTCTCGACGGACGCGGAGAAGGCATTTGATAGGGTCAGCTGGGAGTTTTTATTTGCGACCCTTAGTCATATCGGCCTTGGGGAGAACATGACCCATTGGATCAAAGCCTCCTACTCATGTCCCTCTGCGTCCGTCATAGTAAACGGGCTCCCCTCCAGGCCATTTAACCAATCAAATGGGACACGTCAGGGATGCCCGCTTTCACCCTTGATTTTCATCTTAACACTAGAACCATTCTTACGCACTGTCAGGAAGAATCAGGACGTTGCCGGGGTACAAGTTGGTCATGTAGAACACAAAGTGGCAACGTATGCCGACGACCTAATCTTTTTTATCACTAAGCCGGAAAGGACTCTACCCGTTTTGCTGGCAGAGCTCCGAAACTTCCAGGCAGTGTCAAATTATAAAATTAATTACCAGAAATCCTTGGCCCTTAATATTAATCTCCCCCCCCCCCCCCAAAAGGCTAGAGCAAATCTCAAAGTCTTTCCGCTTTAAATGGGAGAGGGAGGCGGTGACATACCTAGGAACACAAATTCCAGCCCAGCCCCAGAGGATTTACGGTCTCAACTTCCCCCCGTTGCTGAGAAAAGTGGAAGAGGACCTTCGGAAGTGGAACAAGGGTGCATTCACCTGGTTTGGCAGGGTGAATATTATTAAGATGAACATTCTTCCTAGAGTGCTATATCTCTTCCAGGCCCTTCCAATAGGGAATTAAGCGACTTGCAGGGTTGTGTTCAAGCTTCGTTTGGGCTGGGAAATCACATCGCCTGGCAGCGCCCCTCTTGACCCTTCCCAAGGTCCTCGGGGGCCTGGGATTGGAAAATTTATCACGCTGCTGCACATCTGGTCAGGGTGGTCGATTGGTGCAGGCATCCCAAGCTGAAACAATGGGCACAAATTGAACAGGAAGCCCCACCTGCCTTCCTTCCGGGACTCCCATGGTTACCGCCAGGCCAGATCCAAGTACTCAGTAAACACCCAACAATAGGCCCCACGAGGAGGGTAGTGGCTAGGGTTTTTCCAAAGCTGGACATCTCTCCCACCCCATCCCCATTAACCCCGGTGATAGGACACCCAGATTTCCCGGCGAGCCAATCTGATGGTGTTTTCCAGTCTTGGGCACAGCGGAACTGCTTTAGGATCCTGCATATGCGCGAGGGGGGCAGGTGGTGTGGGGCGGAGGTTCTGGATGCTAAACATTCGCTGCAGCCACTCAATTTCTGGCGGGCCTTTCAGTTGTCACACTACCAGAGATCTGTTGATCAGCTGGGCGAGGCCGACAGATCATTGACACCCTTTGAGCGAATCTGCTCCAGGGTGGGCCATTTTAGAGAGGCTCTGTCGTATGCCAATTCCCTGCTTATCCGTCCTCCGGATTCGTTTGTGCCCCCTTGCGTGGGGGGATGGGAGAGGGAGCTAAAAAGAAACTTCTCAGTGGAGCAGAGGCGGGCTATGTTTCAGCTGGCTCACAAATCCTCTATCTCAAGCAGATACCAAGAAGCAGCCTATAAAATTCTGTCCCGCTGGTATTATGTGCCATCTAGGCTGGCAAAGATGTTTCCCTCTTCCAGCCCCCTATGCTGGAGGTGCTTGCGTGAGAGGGGCACCATGATCCATGTTTTCTGGGAGTGCACTGGCATCCCTAAATTCTGGGGTGACGTCCGGAAAATAGTGCTACACTTGACTGGGGTTGATCTGGGAGAGGACCCGGCCAGCTACCTCCTCAACCTGGCCCCCACCTCTATAAGTAAGAGGGGCAAATCCCTTCTGGCCCCACTGCTGAATGCTGCAAAGACATGTATTCCAGCGTGTTGGAAGCCGCCCGATCCACCTTCGACAGCTATGTGGCTGTCGAGGGTAAGAGATATAAGTAGGATGGAGGAACTGACGGCCTCAGTGAAAGGAACCCTAGACAAATACAGGAAGTTGTGCAGCGCATGGGATCAGTTTACTTTCTCGGCCGATTACCTTGGCTTTCTTCAGGAGTGATGCCAGGTTAATGCAGAGCGTGTCTCTCACCCCATACCACATTTCCCAGCTCCCCCCCCCCATCTTTCTAGCCTTCCCCTTTCTGTCCTCTCCTTTTCATTCTCTCTACTTTTCGTGCTTTCTGTTTTGTCATGTGTTATGTACTTAGTTGTTCTGTTCTTGCATAATTTAAAATAAAATGTGGGGGCTTGGGTTGCGGACTAGGGCTTACAAATTTAAATTGGCATTTGCCGGATGTAATTGCCTCTTTGTGTTGTGGCATTATTTTGTGTAATATCACTGTGTATTTTCAATGTGTTTAACGATTTGCCATTTATATACTGTTGAGGCCTGTCTGTAATGCCTGTCTCCTTAATAAAAATTACAATTAAAAAAAAAAAAAAAAAAACTGAAACAGGCAAGACAGTCAGCGCTGGGAAAGCATGACCACTATATGGATTGTGACTGAAGACAGAGCTCTGTGTTTTTACCATAGTAGCAGACATAGACACTTTCACCTTCCACTTTCCCAATACTGCAGATTACAGCAAGTTTCATTTCACTTTAAAGGTACTTTCATTCCTGTCACAAAACCATGTCAGGTCAGAGAGGCTGGTGCAGAGTTTTTCACACATGTTGCTAAACAGCAGTTAGTCGGAACAGTGGTCATTATACTAATCTTCCCTAAAGTCATTACAGATATTTCCTAATTCTAAAGACAGGAACATATCTAAGGTTAGACTTGCATATGAAGCATTAGTCAATATTAACGCAGCCCTAAAGCCAAAATAGTACACACAGGGCCTTTCTATCACAGCATCAAAATCCCTGTCTGATTTAGGATCCATTGTATACTGAAGGAGGCTCAGAGTGCTCATGCTTCTACTTTCACAGGCCCATGGCCTCCAAAACTGGAACCCACATGGAGCTTCACTTCCACTTCAATGAACAATTAACATTTCAGAAAGAATCAATGGAGCGCCCTTACCATCCCTGAAGGAACTGCACACACCTAAAACTGGCGGAAAAGATTCTTCTTGACCCCTCCCAATTCCAGTACTTACCATCTGGGTGACATCTTGCAGTAACATCATGCAGGACTTCTGGACCTAGAAATGGAATCTTCCCTTTGGCTGTCTGCACCCTTAACAAAAACCAGCCATCATAGGCCCAGGCCCAAAGGAACTTGTACTAACCTGTATCATTTGCATTATGTATGTATGTATGAGCATCTGAATATCTGTATTCAGTGTAGTCTGAGTCTCTTGTTTTCAATTGATATTATTTGTTGCACTGTGTATACATCAAAAAATAATTCCTTGTTCATCTCTGATGTACTTGGCGAACCAATAAATTGAATTGGTACATATAGATTTATATAGGTCTAATCATCAGACAAGAATTGAGGTCAAGGCATATTACTATTATTACTGTTTATTTAAAGAGTGCCAACATCTTTCGTAGTGCTGTACAAGTCAGAAAGTAAAGACACCATAAAGCTAAAAATATGCAGTATTACATGTCAAATGTGAATTAGGATGCCCCGCTGTGTGAAACCTCCTGGATCCACTCACCTTCTTCCGGAGTACCTGACGTGCCTCGACCGCATGGCCGCATCCTCGCTCTCCTATAGCTATGTGTTTACCCATGCCAGGCTTTCTGAATGGGCTGCATGGGCATGCCACAGCTAGAAGCTAAGCTCTGCTTAGTCGTCCAGATGGTTTAGTCGCTGACAGAGCCGAAGGGAGCCGAGTGAAATTGAGCTTCCTGATTGGCTCAGCAGGCCACTCAGCCAATCAGTGCGCTTGGTTTTGGCTGAGCCTGTGCCATAGGACTGACATTAAGGTGAGTGAATCAGGCGACCCGGGGGGATACACACAGCGGAACATCCCAATTCAGGAACAACACACAGGAAATTGAAATTCCTGTGTGTTAGGCCTCTTATACACCTGGCCATTTGCGTCATGCTGGAGTATAGATATCTCAACATGTAAGAGACAGCAGCCCATTAAAATAAAAGTGTCCTTTCACATCAGTGCACTTCAGTTTGCACAGAGAAGAAGACTAATAGTGTTTTAGGGGCTTTAAACTGGACCTTCAATGTGATTTCATGAAAAGCCCAAAACGTAGTCACTTACTTATTATTCTTTCCGCCACCGGGCTGCAACTCTGTTCAGGACTCTAGGATACGGACGCCACCATCTTGACTCAGAAGCATCACATACTGAGGAGAGGAAAGAGGGATAAAGTACATGGGGCGGGGCTATAGCTGTGCTTTGCACAGACAGAGCAGAGCTGGGGTCAGGGAAAGGACAGCAATCCCATAATGTAAAGCGACACTGTCAGAGGACACTTCCTGATTGCAGGCTGCCTGATGCTCCATGAGCCGCCATCTTGGATGTTTAAAGGCTCATAACATGCAGTAGATGCAGGTAGGATGATTTTTAATGTGAGCAATCTGTATGTATAGGATGTAGGAAACATATAAGATATGCTGTTATTCAGGGTGAAGCTTTAAGCCTCCAGAGGAGACATGATTGAGACCTGAATTGGAACCATTGAATATGGTTCAGGAAGGAACTGTTTCTAGGAAGAAGCATAATCATACTAGATCGACCATATGGTCTGTGTCTGTAATAAACCTTCTATATCTCTCTGTTTCAAGTTTATTTGCAAATATGTTTGAATGTTTTCAAGAAAGAAAATGAAAATGTAATAAAAATGTTTATTCAATGTAATAAACATATCAAATGATCGATTGTGTTAAATAAATAGTAGATGTTGATTATACATTTGACTTTCACGTAGCAGGCAGCAATGGCAAAGGCCGCAATTGCAGACCTGAACATGTACCTATCTGCATGGTAACCTCTTAGCTCCCCAGTGGCAGGTGCCTGCATCTAGTAACAGGTATACAGACTCTCTCTATCTCATTTTAGCTTTGGCAAAAAGAGGAAGAAGACTTTTTTCGCTGACTGAAATACAAGGGGTGATAGGACATTGTTCCCTATTTTCAGCTAGTGAAAGTTCTTTTTTCACACACTCGCAATCAATAGCTGTACTGTGCTGAGAAACACTGTACCGGGCAAAATAATGCTGCATTATTCTCTGTATTGAGACAATGCTAGGCTACAAAACAATGAATACAAATGTTTGCACATAAACAACTTCAGAACAGATTTTAATAAATGTAAAAGGGCTTTCTGGATAATGTGGGGAGCATGGTCATCTATTTGGGTGTGCAGGGTGTATGGTTGCACAGGGAGCCATCGGGGAGGCCGATTCATTAATAGCGCCAGGTAGCGACAGTTGAGCGACAGTAGCGTTATTTTCACAGCGCCGCTAGTATTCGCTGTGCTTGGGCGTTGTTTGGCTGTTGACAGCGGTAATGTGCGGTAATGTTGAATACGGGGTTAGGAGTCGCTGTTTGACAGGTTCCGCGCTGTATGGGAGCGCATGACAGCGAACGGCCATAGCGAACGGCTCCCAGCATATTCATTAACAAATCACGCTCCAAAAATTCTTGCGCTGTGAAATGCTTGTTTAAACCCCAGAGCGCTGGCGGCGATGGGTTAAAAGTAGTTTTTTAACCCCCAAACAACCATATTTTTAGAAAAAAAAAAAAAACATGTTTTTCAAAACATTTTGTAATATGAATACATTAATATCAGACCTGTAATATCAATTCTGCACAAATCTTTTTTTTTTTTTTTTTACCTTAAAAAAAATATCTAACATTGCAGAAGTGGTCACAGAATTTTTGACATTAAAAAAAAAAAAATTAATAGCAATTAATTATGAATATTTAAAGATTGCTCCATTGAAATGCATTGGGGAGCGCCAGGTAGCGAGAGGTCATACCTGTCGCTGTTCAAGGTCGCTCGCTGGCACTGTGGGGTGAGGCTGGAATAATGATGAATGATTCGCTATCTGGCGCTCTGTCAGTCGCTAAGCAGGATCGGCTTGATAAATGTGTGATTGCGGAGGGGAGCCGGCGTTCTCGTGGCGGTGATCGTCATTACCGTTCGCTCACCAGTCGCTACCTGGCGCTATCCCTTGTTAAATAAGGGCCCAAATCTCTAAGGGGCACCAGGAGATCCCATTCAGATGTAACTTTAGAGAGGAGACTCTGAGTTGGCTCCTGGCACTGTTGCTCAAGATCCCATAATTCACAATAAGCTAAACTGGATTAAAGTGTTTAATGCTTATAATTAATATTACACCCATTTATTTGTACAGAACTTGTATTGGGACTTGTCAATCATTGAAACCCAGGACATAGATGTCATAAAATGTTCTTTTTTTGGGGGGAGGGGGTTAATAAATATTACATTAATTTTTAATGGCCTCCTTTGCTTAACAATGTGAAATTTGTACAACAACTAAAACGCAGCCACGACGCACTGTAACGTTTGTCCCCAGCAGTTATTTCTTGTAACAGTGATGGTGAAATGCTGACCAGTGCTGTGAAAATACAGCACCAAAGATTTCAAGGTGAGAAATCACAAATATGATGTTGAGCAACGGAAAAACGGCAGTACAAAGTGGCGCTCACTGCCACTGGAATAATCAGTCGGTGGGCCCAACAGTCGCTGACATAGGCTGGCCAGTACCTCAGTGCAACAATCAAAGCTAGCGCCAATGTAGTCCACAGTGCCAGATAAGACCAAAATGCCAGCACCCTGGAACTGGCGCTATAGCCACTAACAAGATGCTAAATGACGTACAGGGGCATACATATCATAGAGGCAGTGCAGGCACATACCCCTGGGTCCGTGGAACAAGGAGACCCAGCGCAAGCTGCCTTCACCTCCTCTGTAGTATGCACACCCGTGGCATACTTACCGAGCCATGTCGCCCCCTTCCTCCCCGCTCTGCACATACGAATCCCTCGCTGTCGTGCAGGCACCTCCTTCGCCACATGCGCCGCATCTCTCCCTCATAGCCGTACATGTGTCTCCTTCTCCTCCGCCACAGTGTGCGTGCCTCCATACTGTTTGGTGAGTGTTCCGTGGGGGGAATGGTCGGGGGAGTTGCTAATGAGGCCCCATCAGGGCTATGTATACCCCTGATGAAGCACATCATAAATAAGGCCCATAAGCCTAGTATTGAATAATATGAAACACAGCCCTTACTGGGGGGGGTACAAATATAATATCTATGATACAGTATTTTTACAGACTTCATTAGCCAGCCTCATCTATCTAACCCCCTTACATACCTATCCAGTGCCAGCCAAATGTACAATTTTGCTGGAATTATGTTTGAGGCCTGAAAGACATATTTTTTTTGGAATGCTGTTGGGGATTAAAGCATGCCAAATATAACAATATCCTTTAAATGCTCAATTAAGATTTTTGCTTTCACTTTTTTAAAAGGAGGCCCCACTGTTACTAAATGTCCTGACTTTTTAGGGAAAAGTCTATTGATTCCATTAGGGGGCCTACCTACTGAGTCACGCATTGAAGCCTCCAACTGTCTTCCTGAGCCCACCTGGAGAGAGATTCACTTTGAAAGGAAAGTCCACAGACCTTAGATCAGGGGTTGCCAGAGGGTATGAGCTCCCCTGTTCTCAGTGGGAGTCTATCAGGCTGATTCATCATTAGCGGCAGGTAGCGACAGATGAGCATCTGTAGCAGGCATTTTCAGAGTGCCCGCTAGTAGTCGCTGTGCTCGGCCGTGGGTCGCTACTTTATAGCGACTCAGTCGCTGTTCAGTAATGGTTAATACATTGTGAGGATTCGCTATTTGACCAGTACAGCGCTGTATGGGAGCGCATGTTAGCGACTGCTCATAGCGACCGACTCACACCATATTCAGGAAAAAAAACAGCTGCAAAAATCTCTGGCGCTGAAAAAATACCATTTTGTGAATACTCACCTTGTAAAATGGGTATTATAAGTATGTCTCACACCCTGCTTCGGAAGTCATTACACTTGGGTTATGTCCAGCAGAGGGCGAACTTTCTGCAGAGATGACTAGAAAAAAAGAAGCCCCTCCCTGGCCCATAAATACCTGAGACCCCCCACACATCCCCCAGTATAGAAAAGCAGTAAGGGGACCAGGAAGAGCCAATAAAAACTACAAGAAACCAGTAACACCAAAGAGGATCCAAAATACAACTCAGGGCGGGGCGAAGCAGGGTGTGAGACATACTTATAATACCCATTTTACAAGGTGAGTATTCACAAAATGGTATTATTCTAAGTATGTCTCACACCCTGCTTCGGAAGTCATTACACTTGGGACATCCAACAGCAGTGTCCAAAAAGGGTGGGGATCCTAATAGGCAAAAAAGCACAAATGAAAACCCCTGCCGTTTGAATAATTTTACGGCCAAAAACATCATCTACTAAGGTCCGCACAGCAACCTTACAAAGACTTGTAAAAGGTATGAACAGAAGACCAAGTGGCAGTCGCACCACTTATTCCGCTAAACTGAAAAGGGGGAAACCTCCCCTTAGCAAACTAAGCCCACACAAGGACCCGACATATCCATTAAAAATAGTAGCCTTGACGATGCCGAACTCGTCAGAGGCCAGAGGGTACCACAAACAAGACTTCCTTCCTACGAAAAAGGGAAATAGCCAAGAAATGGAACGAAAACAGGACCCCCAGAAGGGCCCTCTCCTCTTCAAGCTAGACCAAAGGAAGAAGAACCACATCCCAAAAGGGATGGAAACACAGCGAACAGAGGAACTAGCCGCAAAAGGGCAATCTGTAGTGCAGGCAAAACACAAATCCCAAACAGACGCAAGGCTGTTAGAGGACAGAGGTCCCTAGAAGGATACCACCAGGACAGAGGCCTGCCCCAGCAAGGCACTTAAGCTGGAGCCCCAGACCATACCGACGGAAGCCCAAAAACCTGGTGAACAAAAAACACCTTGCAACGCAAGGCCCTAGCCTCACACTCATCAATATAGGACCGCAAGTCCTGTAGAAAAGTTAAAGGAAGACCACTTCCTAGCCCAAACAAGGGTCTGAAGCACAACATCAGACAAACTCCACAAGAAAATGGAAGAGGTTACAGCAGCCACACCGCCAAGCCAGCGTATGTAACTACAGAACCAAGCCTATCTTGGCTACCCTGGAGCCACTAACATTGCTGACGCACCCTCAGAAGCCAGCTAGCGCGCCACCTTGGCGGAAACAGGTACAGGAACCCCAGACCCCGCCAGGCAAAAGATATGAGGACCACTGCCGGAGGCAAAGGAACCTGAGACCGAAAACCAAACGTTGGGAGCTAGTGATAGCAACATGAGGCAAAGAAAACCACCTCCGGAATCTACCACTCGTGAGGACCGGAACACCTTGCAGAAGAAAGAACAATTCCCACACTGAGAGGGTCCCCTGCCCAAGGAAACCGCCTCCGTGATATCCACGCCTAGAAAGAACGCAGCTGAAATGCATGGAACATCGCTCTCCACCCAACAAGGGTCAGCGAAACTTCCCTGAAGGCACTCCTGCTGCGAGACCCTCCTAGGTGATCGATGAAAGCGACCGCGGTTCAATCGTCCCAAGGAATCCGAACCGGCAAAACCTGTAAATGATGCAACAGCATGAAAGTATCACACAAATAGCTCTGAGCTCCAAAAACAGAGATGGGAGCGCGAGTCTCCCGAAGACTCCCCAGCCCCTAAAACTGAAAAACCATCCAGAAACCTCCCCAGCCCAACAGGCTGACATGCGAGGAAACCGGCTCCCAACAAGGGGCCAAAAAAGGAGCAAAAGGGACTGTCTAAAAGGAAAGTCACCATCAATCCCGCCAGATACTACCCAAGCCAGAAAGAAATGCGAGGATTGTCCAGGAGAACAAATATCAGGTCCAAGAACCTCTGCACCATAGGGTGAAGAAGGAACCCTCCAGCCTGACCAGAACCAGATCCATGCCAAAGAACTTGGGGTGGATCATCACCCCTCCAACTTTTCCAGCGACGTAACTACCCTGGAGGCCATCGCCCCCCAGCAAAGAAAAGATGCTGTAATGAGTAGGCCAACCTGATACAGCCCACTGTAAACGCCCTGGGCTGATAAGGGCCATCATGCCCGCCAGCCCCATGACGAACACCCTTGGCACCGAAGACAACCAGAAAGGGGGGGGCCACAAGTGAAAACGCCGATCTTCCAACCCAGACCTGAGAAATCTCTGGCGAGCCGGGTAGGTGGATACATAAAGGCAAATAACCTTGATGGCCATAAACGTCACGAAATCCCCCAGATGAAGGGAATTGATGACTGAGCGCAGAGTCTCCATGCAGAACCACTGGGTTCTGCTGAACCTGTAGAAGTCCTCAAAAACCAGAATGGTTCTGAAGGATCCATCCCGTTAGAGAACCACAAGGGCTGAAACAATAGCACCGACCCCTGCACAGCCCGGGAGACCGAGGAAACCCGAGAACAGAGGAATCACCCCTGAAGATAGAGAAGGCAGCACCTCTGCCAGATCTGGCACCATAAAGGAAAAAATAGGGGAGCCTGCCCCCCGCAGGAGCAATGTCACATCTAGCGTGGCGGAAGCCTGCCTCCTTACGCAACAGAGTCCAATATGACTCCAAAGCCGCATACCCCGAAGGATAGCCAATGTTAGCCGCCACCGGCGCAACCAGACAGAGCGTCATATAGTCACAAACAAAGCTGAGGCTCCGCCATACAGACATATAGTGTCAACCAGACAAACAAGACCATGGACAGGGACTATACATGCCGCCTAAACGCTGCCAAATCAGCGCCGGCTGGGTCCAGCTGGGACCCCGCAACTGGCCCCAAAGCCTAGACCTGACAACCACAACCATGTGTACAGAAATATAAACAGGCCGCAAGGCAGAACCCACGCCAGCCAGGACTCGTCCAGCCAGCAGATAACCACGACGGTCCTCAAGATCCTCAATCGTGGAAGCGTCTAGATAGTGCACCGCAGGTGCGTAGTGCAATCCCAGTACCAGACGCATCAACCTAGGGAGGAGATGACCCGCGTTTCACCTCAATCACCGTACAGGGATACCTTCTATCCCGTTCCAGAGGGAAACCAAGAAGCCGGCTAGATACCTTTGCCGGACCGCAATAATCACATATTAGAATGAAGCTGAGTTGGGCACCCAGACGAGGCTTAGAGGTCTCAAGAAAAAAATGATTTTCCCTTCCGCGGAGGGGACTTCGCCGGAGTAGGAATAGCCAGCACCTCAAATAAATGGCCCAGGAACTTGGGGATAACCAAAGCATCCCCAAGCCCCTGCCCGGCATCAGCATCCCAAACTGCTGATCCTCAGATTCCGTAAAATGGTCCTTCCGCAGGCGGAAAATAAACAGACCAGTCAAGGGAATCATGAACAATAACCGGCACTACCAGTGACGGATAACTTCACTTAGTCGAGGCCATACAGTATATATATATATATATATATATATATATATATATATATATATATATAGACACACACATATATATATATATATATATATATATATATAGAAATACATGGACTAGAGCCTGCACCACTGGGGAATAAAGTCCAATTAACGTATGCTCTAACCGCTGGGCCGAGCACATGCTTGGCCACGGAGCTAGAAAACAATTTTTAGATGTCGGGCAATCCAGCATATACATCAGATTGCGACTCCCCGCTAATGACCAAGTCACATGGGGTACGGATAATTTAAGGTGTTGTAGGAGATAAGGCCGGCGGCACTGACCCAAATGTCCGGGCCCCCGATTGCCGTGTTATGACCTGAAGAACACATAATATGGCCCAGCACAGCATCCCCACGCGGGATACCCCCAACACACACCCACTGCCGGGACTTCCCCGAAGGGAACCAGAGCCCGGGACCAGGGAAGCCTCCAAATGGTGATTTTTATGGTAGTCGCACTAACCAGCAGGAATTACGCTATAAGCAACCCGGGATGCCCCTTAAGTCCGTTAGTGGGAGGATTTGTAACCCAAGGGACCCCAGGACACATAGACAAAGGGGGGGCCCCGTCATTCATACCAGGAAAAGTAACAGATTGTGACTGAATATAGAAAATAAATACATATATAAAGTATATCTATATGTAAATATAAACATAACATTGAGGCAAAAAGTATTAAGGCCCACATAGCATGCCAAAGTCACATGTAAATATTCAACACCCCTCCAGCAATCAAACACGCCCCGCAGGGTACTCACCTCCAGCGACATGCAAGTGAAGAGGGGCCCCTGACAGAGGGGTGGCGCAACCGGGAACTAGAATGAGTGGAGCCGGACCACCGGAGTGAAGCGCACCAGGTCCCGCCCCCCCCAGTCAAAGAACCGGACGCCGCCAAGAGCGCCCGATAACAGAGAAGGGCGGGCCGCCTGAGCGAGGGGCGCCCGGCCCCGCCCCCTCCCTAGACACAAAGCGGGCGCCACCGAGTGCGCCCGAGAGTAGAGTGGGGCGGCCTGCCGCCGACGCGAGGGGCGCCCGGCCCCATGCTAAATGAAGAATCGGGCGCCGCCGACGGCGCCCGAGAGCAGAGCGGGGCGGGCCGCCGGCGCGAGGAGCGCCCGGCCCCGCCCCCTTCCTAAACCAAGGGCAGAGTGGGGCGGGCCGGCGCAAGGAGCGCCCGGCCCCGCCCCCTCCCTAATCTAAGAACCGGGCGCCGCCAGGGCGCCCGAGAACAGAGTGGGGCGGGCCGCCGTCAGCGCGAGGGGCGCCCGGCCCCGCCCCCAGCATTATAGAAGAAACGGGCGCCGCAGGGCGCCCAAGAGCAGAGCGGGGCGGGCCGCCGGCGCGAGGAGTGCCCGGCCCCGCCCCTTACCTAAACCAAAGAGCAGAGGGGGGCGGGCTACCGCCCGCGCGAGGAGCGCCCGGGGCCCGCCGCCCTCCCGATCAAAGAACCGGGCGCCACCGAGGGCGCCCGAGAGCAGAGTGGGGCGGGCCGCTGACGGCGCTATGAGCGCCCGGCCCCGCCCCCACTCCAATAAGGAAGAGGGCACAATCAAGACGCCCTTAGAGAGGAAGAGAGAGAGAGGCGGGCGCTGCCAGCGCGCCAAGCGCCCGGCCCCGCCCCCCCCTCACAGCAAGGAGAGGGAAAAGGTTCCCTCAGCCACCGCACCAGCCGCCATCTTGATAGTGCGGCCAGCACAGAAGACTAAGTTGAAGGATTACTTCCAGATGCACCATAGCTACAATACACAGTTAAAACACATTCACACACTAACATTCATAGCACCCAATAAAAGACAGAAAACTTCCCGATGCCCGTGACAGCTGGATGAGGGAAAATCACAGCCCTCCCCCCGATTTCATAGGGAATAAAGAGAGGGAGGGATCCCCAACTGCAGTAGTAGTAAAAGGGGAAACGGACAGGGCATCCCAAACCGGGGTCACCAACCCGGTTAACCGCCTACCCTCTCATGTAGGGTCTCACGGTGGAGCACTAGCTCCTAAGCACCAAAGGTGCAATTCTACCCTCACCCGGACCAGTAGCCACGGCTGGGAGGCATGGGGGAGGAGGGATCCGGGCGGAAATAGAGAAAATAGAGAGCCGGGAGTCATCCCGGCTACCTGAAATCCCCCTGTGCAAGGAGGAGACGTCATCTTCTGCTTGCTCGTCGTTCTGCAGAGACTAAACTGGGGGATGTGTGGGGGGTCTCAGGTATTTATGGGCCAGGGAGGGGCTTCTTTTTTTCTAGTCATCTCTGCAGAAAGTTCGCCCTCTGCTGGACATAACCCAAGTGTAATGACTTACGAAGCAGGGTGTGAGACATACTTAGAATATAGTTGTTTGAAGCCCAGAGCGCAGGAGGCGGTGTGTTTAAAGTCTGTTTTTCAGCTTCTATCCACTAGTAACAAAGCGAAAACATATGGAATAACATTGTAACAACATTGTAACATGAACACTTTAATGCCAGACCTGTAATGTCATTTTTGAGGAAATATTTAAAAAATTATGAAAAAACTGCTTTTTCAATGCCAGAAGAGGTCAAAGAATTATTTGTAATTTTTGGGGGAAAAAAAAAACCCGTTTAAAGAGAAGAAAAGGATCGTCCATTGAAATGTATGGGAGAGCGACAGGTAGCGAGAGGTCATACCTGGCGCTGTGCAAGGCTGAACGCTGGTGCTGTTCGCTGAGGCTGTGAAAATGATGAATCAGACGCTACATGCCGCTATCCCAGTCGCTAAACAGATTCTGCTTGATAAATGTGTAATTGCGTGCCATGTCCGGCGTTGACCAGTCGCTATCAGTCGCTACCTCTCATTAACCAGGCGCTACCTGACGCTATCCCTTCTTAAATAAGGGCCTATGTATAAAAGCCATAACTACTCGCTGGCTCACCATTTTATATCAGGACTGTGGGAGAGCTACCAGCCATGCAAGAGTGGGTGGCAGCTAAGCAGGGGAGCGTCATGCCCTCTGGCAACCCCTATGTAATGACCACATAACTCCCAGTCTGGAAGGTTCTCTGGCAGCCCCTAATCTGAGGTCTATGGGAAAATCTACAATAGTGGACTTTCCCTTTAAGCATAGGCTGATCTAAAGAAAGCTAAATTGTTTATAAACTGTACATCAAATTACAGAATGATGCATGTAGGATATTACATTGCTAAATGACTCACTTTAAAGCAGACCAACAGTCAAAAATGAATTAAATCAGACCAACACAACAAAAAGTGCTCATATATATCCCTTTTCAGGGCAATTTAGATTGCTGCACATATAAAATAATTTACCTTTTTCTAATGCCTGCTGGGAAAAAATGTAAAAACAAGATGGCCGCTCAGGGGCTTGTAGGCCACCTGCGAACAGGAAGTCATCTGGGCTTTCTGTTACTGTGCATTTCAGTTATGTCTTTCTTTTCCAACTGTGCCAGGCTGTTGGTCCGGTTTAAGTTTTTTTCTGAATAAGCCTGAAATTGCTCATTCTAAGGGGGTTATTTAAAAAGTGATAGCGCCAGGTAGTGCCTTGTAGCGTCAGGCAGCGTCTGGCGAACGTCGGGCGCTGTACGCAAAACCACATTTATGAAAGCAAATCTGGTGAGCGACTCTAACAGCGCCATGTAGCGTCATATGTATTATTACAGGTGGCTCAGCGTATAGTGCCGGTGCTCTAGTTTCCAGAGCGTCAGGTATTACCTTTCGCTCACTGACGCTCTCCTATACATTTCAATGGCTGTTCATTTGCTGTGTTTAAACAGCGCATTTGACTTTTTTTTTTTTTGCTCAAATCATTGTGTGACCTCTCCTGGCTGCAAATAAACATTTTTAGAAACTTTTTTTGACTTTATGCAGAATTGTATTTACAGGTCTGGCACTAAAGTGTTAATGTCACAGTGTTAAAACAATGTCATTCCATGTGTTTTCGCTTTGTTACTGGTGGATATGTGTTCAAAAACAGACTTTAATCACACAGTGTCTGACGCTCTGTGTGTGTGTCCTTTTTTTAATCAGTATGGTGTGGAGCGCTGAGAGACGATCGCACTGAGCTGGCGCTACCTTTCGCTCGCTGCAGCGCTGCACTTGTGTACAATTATCAATGCCGGCCAGTTCTGTTACAGCGCCCGATACATGTTTACAGCGTCTACTAGCGGTCGCTCTAAGCGCCGCTATACAGACGCTCATCTGCTGATACCTGGCGCTAGTAGTGAATCAGCCTCCACTTGTTCAGCAGAAAGATGACCATAGACCAGTTCAAAATAAAGCAGGAGGGTTCCTATAGACTGACAGTAACTTTGAATCTATGGTAACTGAGAAGTAGTTGCAGAAACAAGCAGAGGATTTTAAAGCGCATATGTCCAAGCAGTGCCCCTCTTACTAGGATCAAAAGAAACTACAGAGCAAAGTGTGCGCTGCACTGGGAATAAGAAAATGGTGTAAACGTTTTGCATTTGCCATGGGCATAACTATAGAGGATGCAGGAGGTGCAACCACACTGAGGCCCAGAAGGTCAGGGGGCCCCATCATTGTTGCTCCTCCACCTTATTTATCACATTGGTGCTCACCTGACCCCACTTAGAGAAAGCAAACACCATCTGCTTTTTCTGTCTTTAGTTATCTAGCTGCATCCAATTGAGTAAAAAGACAGCCATGACAGGGCCCCATTTGCACCACGCCCCTGGCATTCATTATTATTCGTTATTGTTTTCATCAAATACACCAGCACCACTTACCAAGCTCTCTTGTACCTCTCATATCTTCACCTGCTCTTGTAAATGCCCTTAACCACTAGTAACCCCAAGTATGTACTACAATTTTATCCCACTCAATCATGTTATCCCTCAATCATTAAACACCCATGAAAGGTTATTGCTATTTTATGACAAAATTGCTTTGATATGAATTATTTTTATATGAAAATATTTAACTACTATACTTTATTTAAATAAAATCTCACCAGCATCTGAGCTTTAGGGGAGACCTCCTACAGCTCTGGTTTCATACCAGAGTCTGAAAATTTTCCACCACAGGAAGAGGCATTATACCCTCTGGAATGACTTCCCTGGCACCCCTCCATCCCCTACCTGCACTGTGATGCTAGTGTGGCTGGCCAAAAATAAATCCCAGAAAACTGTAGATCTCAAAATATGTTAAATAACATTGGCATTGTGTTCCATGGAGTGAGCCTGTACATACAGGCTGTGTCATAGGCATAGGTTTGCATAGCTTTATTAAATGTAGGAGCAAGCTAGAATTGAAAACAATGGACAGGGACTCGAGCACCCATAGCGCCCCCTCTGCACTTGCCTGACAGCATGCATTATGTTAGTAAATGACACCTTCCAACAGAGTGCCTTAAAAATAAAGTTACAGCTCAGATAGGGTTATTATTTACATAGAGTATATTTATTATGTATGTCAGCACAGTTAACAGACATACGTAGGTTACTGAGGTCAAGTAGTCTCAAGACATGGTTACAGTCATATGAATTCACCACTTCCTCCAAAGCGATCCAGTTATGACATCTTGGAATTTATTGATAAACTAAATAGGAAACTAACTTGTTCTAGTTTTAGTTGAATGTGCATTTGATATACACTTACGAATGCATAGTCATGCAAAAACAAGCATGGGCTTGTGTGCATATGAAAGTGGTCTATTCTGCTGGGTATATTTTACTTCTTTCTAGAGAAAGAGGGGGTGATGGTTCTATGTGGAAAGAGTCTGCAGACAAGTCATACATCTGCCTGCAGGTCTCTTTTCCAGAACTGTGCGAAGATGAGTCCAAGCATGCCCTAATAGCATCCAGCAAAACAGGTCATGCTGAGGCTTGTAGTTCCACAACAGTATATGATCACTTAGTTAAAAAGAAAATAATTTATTAAAAAACTTTATTTAAAGCACACATGCTCAACCTGTGAGCACATATGGGCCCTCAGAACCATCTAATATGTCCCCTGACCTATCATGGGGAAAGTTAGAGGGGGAAATAGAACTAGCGTGCAAAGGTAGCTATAGATAAGGAACCTATACATTCAGATATAAGCCAATCATCATGTGTATTGCTAGCATGTGGCGGTTGTTACATATGAATGTAAGGGTGTGATGGATGGACATATGAGTGTAAAAAAACACTAATGGAGTTTGTGGGTATTCTGATGTAGAAAAGTATTAAAATAATTAAAATATAAAAATCTGAACTTATTCGTTGTGGTCCGCTACCAGTTTTCAAATCACTTAGGTGGTTCGCACTAGTCAAACGTTTGAGCACACTTGCACAATATTAACAGAATATTTGGAATAGAACACTCAAACGGGGAGGCCGATTCATTAATAGCGCCAGGTAGCGACAGATGAGCGACTGTAGCGTGATTTTTACAGCGCCAGCCAGTATTCGCTGTGCTTGGCCGGCGTTTGCTTGATGACAGCGACTCAGTCGGTGTGCGGTAATGTTGAATACGGGCTTAGGGGTCGCTGTTTCACAGGTTCAGCGTTGTATGGGTGCGCCTGACAAGGAATGGCCAGAGCGAACGGCTTGCTTCATATTCATTAAAAAATCCCGCTCCGAATTTGCTGGCGCTGTCCATTCCTTGTTTAAACCCCAGTGCGCTGGCGGCGATGGGTGTTAACTAGTTTTTAACCCCTAAACAACCATATTTTTTTATTGTAACATTATACATGTTTTTTTAATCATTTTGTAATATGAATATATTAATATCAGACCTGTAAGATCAATTCTGCACAAATTTTTTTTTTAATTTTTTTTACTTTAAAAAAAAACCTAACATTGCAGAAGTGGTCTCAGAATTTTTGACATTAAAAAAAATAAAAAAAAAAATAATACCAATTAATTATGATTAATTAAATTAAATTAAATTAATTAAACATTGCTCCATTGAAATGCATTGGACAACGCCAGGGAGCGACAGGTCATACCTGGCGCTGTGAAGGAATTTGCAGCGGCGCTGTTCGTTCCAGGCGGCTTCATGATGAATCCCGCGCTAGCCGTCGCTCTCGCCGGCGCTAGCCTCATTTAGCATTTGATAAATGCGTCATTGTGACCGCCGCCGGGCGTACTTGAGTCGGTAGCCTCCGATAGCTGGCGGTACCTGGCGCTCGTCAGACACTACCTGGCGCTATCCCTTGTTAAATAAGGGCCTTAAAGATAAGGTCACCTAACGATTGTGTAAGGATTAGGATTAAAGCGGAAGTCCAGATTTCAGGTAACCTCCGACCCTGTCACTCCCCCTTGGTGCTAAGGTAGGACAGGGGGTTAGAACAAAAAAAAACCTTACCTTGTCTGAATTCTGTGCTATTCTCCCAGGCACATGTGGCTGCCATACAGAAAGTTCACAAAGCGGCATCCCCCGCTCCGCCTGCAGCAGCCCCTGCATTTCCTCCTATGGGAGCATGCACAGAGCAGAGGAAGTCGTTCTGTGTTTTCTCTACAAGATGGCCGTGCCCAGGACTCGGCGCACCAGAAGAATACCACTGGATCCCGGGGCAAAGTTTTTTCTTGTAGTCCCTTGCCCTGCTTCAGTGACAGCGGAGGGTGGCAGGGCAGGGGGGTTACAGGACACTGGACTTCCACTTTGAGGGTAAGGATTAGAAGTATACAGATGTCCACTTGGTAACAGAGTGTACGTCCAATGTTGCATTACATGAATACGATTTTAAAAACAATATAGTAAAAAAAACACATTTGCATTAATCAAAAAAGTCTGAGGATTAGCTGGGCTGGAAAGATAAAAATTGGGTTACTTTTACCAGTTGTGCATCACAGAATGAGGAGAATGATAAGGGCATAAGAGGGCTCCTAGCTTCTCTGGATTTACAATGCAGCTGTATTTGTGAGCATGGACTTAATGATAGCTGTGAGCTGGCAAAATCCCTTCATTTCTACAATCATTTAAAAAGTTGTTTGGACTAATCACCAGCAGTGCCAGCTCTGGAGTCTAAAGGACTAAATGCACAAGGGGCATCCTGATTTGGGTTGCCCCACTATGTGAGCCAGCCATTCAAATAGGCCGGGATTGGGAGCCGGGGATGCTGCACCCTATGCAGACGCTCAGTCCAAAATAACGGTTTTATGCTATACATTAGTATCTATGACATAAAACACTGATTGGATGAGAGCCCGCATCTGCACCATGGAAACAGTGGAAGAAGAGTTGTGTGAGCGATCTGGGGGGGGTTCACAGAGTGGAGCAAATCTGGATGCCTCAGGGACAAGGACCTATCACCAGGAAAGTCCTGGTGATAGGTCCACTTTCAAAGCAAATCTAAACATTGGGTTTAGGTACCTTAGTTTAAAGTTTAAAATGCACCTACTGCTTAGGCATTGGTAGTCAATAAATCTATTGAGGTTGCAGGACCAGCTAAATTGCAAGTCATGCTGCAAATACAAAGTTACAAGTCAACTTTTCAAACACTAATAGCTTTACTGATGTACACATATTCCGATCCATTTGAGCATCACTCTCCAACTCTTTCTATGCAAGCATCTTAATTTGATGAGAGAACCCATATAATGGAACAGCCATGTGGCCAGGCAGAGAAATCATCCTGGTCTTTGTAGCTGTGGAGATTTGCTGTCCTGTTAAAAGTGTCAATAGATTAAGATCCTATTACAAGTCTACAATGGTTTATGCCTTTTGCATGAGTAACATATTCACAGTGTGCAGTGGTAAAAGGAGAGGTCTTGCACTTTATAGTGAACCTACCCCTCAGTGAAATGCTCACCGTATTATGGCTGGCTTGCAGCCAATAGAATTCTTCAAAGAGCATCACAATAAACAATATCCATGGTGCTTTATTGTAAACCTCCTAGGACCTTCTTAAATTCAAGTCTGATGAAATCAGGATGCCCAACTCCTTGATGTCCTATAGGGAGCCCAATGCAGCAATCATGGTCTTCTTCTTCAATGACTTATCGGATTAGCTGGGCGGGTGAGTACTTGCCTGGCAAAGCCAATTAGTCACCGGCAGTCAGGTGGTATGAAAACACACACTGGGCAAGTAATCTAGCCAGGTAAAAAAAGAAAAAAGTTACTCAACTTAGTCCTGCTGCTCAGTTAGTATTAAACTTCCCAGGTCCTAGGATTAAGGTATACCCTACATTTACCTCCAGGATGAATGGTTAACCCCCTCTCATCAGTTGCAGCTTTAGTGCCAATTGGGCAGGCACCTCACTTAGACCCTGTGCCAGAATTCAACCAGACCAAATTAAAAACCCCTGCCTCCCAAGCCACCCCCACACATAGCTCATTGTTCCCCACTGGCACACACTTTGCCCCTGCCATGCTTATAGGCCTAGCATCTTGGCTCTGGGGGAGCCACTCAAAACACAGTCTGCCCCTAAAATAGTAAAGGTACAGTAGCTCTTTGAAGAGGAGGAACACACAGAGATGTCACTTTCCTGTGTATTGTTCCTCTGTGCAGCAGCATCCCAAATTGGGATCCCCCGCTGTGTGTACCCCCCCATGTTGCCCCGTTTCACTAAGCTTCCTTCCGCTCCCAGGGCACAGACAACGGGTGAGTGCGCTGATTGGCTGAGCGGCACACTCGCTGTCACTCGGCTCCCTTCAACGCCGCTGATGGCTAATCCGCCTGGACAGCTAAGCAGATGAGCGGTGCCACCAGTTGCATCCCCTGCCCACCTTGTAGCCATAGCGTGCCCGCACCACCAATTCAGAAAGGCTGGGTGTGGGTGCACGCATGGCTAGACATGAGCAGGGATGCAACCAGAGCGCACGAATGTGGTGAGGCCTCCAGTAGTAGGTGAGTGAAATCGGCGATCAGGGGGTTTCACACAGCAGGACAACCCAATTTGGGATGCCCCAAGGAGTCGAACTCGGGGCGGTTCTAGAGTCTTTTAGACTCAGGACCTCTGATGTTCCTCTTTAAGAGTGGCCATTTCCACCCCTGCCATGATCTTCCCCAGAAGTGCTATAGCCGTATCTGATGATTATATGCATTGACCGGCTCGACAGCACCCTGTGGGTGTGGCTTTGCTGCTCATGGGCTGACCAGGGTGAGTACATTCCTTGACTATGGGTTCAATGTAATGCCTCAAAACAGTGATCCCTACTAAGAATTTTTTAATTCTGCCAGTTGCTACTTTTACTACTAGCCATCAGCAGCAACCATGCATGCAGTGCTGATGATATTTAGGCAATGGGCAGAGGAAGCTGTTACAGAAATAAAGTAATTGTCTTTGCCTTTGTATGATTGATTCTTTTTTTCAGTCTTCGGATTCAAGATCTTCAATGTAGATCCCTGAAATCAAGCCAATAGCCAGTCTAGACTGTAGTCCAATACGACTTGGCATTATAGGGGGCTGATGTAAATTCTTCCATGTATTCTGCAACGTGCAAGTACTACATAAATACTCAGTATAAATAAATTAAATGTGTAGCCCTCTAAGATTCCTTAAAACAGATGTCAGCATGGGATATTATTTATTCATAAATCCCCCCTTGCATACATTATTACTGTATATGTAAGTCTGTCTAATAATGTATTGTTTGGTACAGATCCAAAATGGCAGCGATTACATTATATAATCAGCCAAAGATCAAACACTCAGTACAAGGTAACAGAAACACTAGAAATAAATCATATTCAAAAGCCACAAAGATTTGTTTCAGACACTTATGATGGAAATTACAAGATGAAGTCAGCAACGGATAAACCATATAAAACTCATCTGTGAAAACATAGTACTGTCTGTTTATCAAATCGGCCATCTCATAAAACTGGCACGCAGCCATCATGAAAATGTAGTATTAGCTTCGGCTTAAAGCTGGCTGCAATATGTTTTAACTGGTTATACGCCATCATATGGTAAGAGGGTTTAAGGCATTTTTTGATGTGTGAATCGCAAGTAATGTATCACCAAAATATTGTTTTTAAATGTCCTACGAGATAATTTTAGGAATAAAGGTCACAAATCTATTCCAATAAATTGCACTATTGTGGGTTTCTGAAAGATGTTTCCAAAAATAAGATTTCCAAACAACCTGTTACAACGCAATACATGTGAAACAATATGCTATTAGTTGTCAAACTACAATGTAGGCTGCATTCAAAAGGATGGAGTGAATGCCAAGCCCCAGAGAAGAGGCTGCTCTCCAGATGCTGCATGTTGGTTAGTGTAAAGGGACTGCCAGATGACGGATGAATCATGGGTTATCCCAGGAAATCTGGATACAAATTCACCACTCCACACCTGTGGAATCCTTTTTTAGAGTGTATTTTTCATATCACATATTAAAAAGTAAATTATACATGCATTCCATAAGCAAAAGATGCTCTATAAATAGTTTTGGCAGCACTAACATCATATGTCATCGGTAGGTTATCATATGTCTTCGGAAAGCACGTTTCTAAGACAGGAGCTGTATACTTAGGAACTGTTGACCCATTGTGGGGGGCGATTTCAGGGGAACTTCAACATCTCTTTACCAGATTGAATTTCCACATTTATTTATACTCTAGATTCTGCTAGAAGTTTACACCCCACTATTCCAGCCAGCCCCAGCCCCGAAATAATTTTCACCTTGTCCTTGACTAGACTCCATAACACTGAGGATTAAAAACCATAGCATACTGTTAGCTGACACCCACACAGGAAAAGGTGAGTATAGCTAACTCTGGAGGTTGCAGGAGATTAAAGATTAGGAGTGTACAGACTTCAAACTTGGTACGTACCAGGATGTATGTCAACTTCAATAAGATGTTTTGCATTACATGAATGGTATTTGAAGAAAAATAAGAAAAAAAAAAAACACTTTGGCACGAAAAAGTCTGATGATAAAATGCATTATATGGGGCGATACACCAAAACCCCCTCTGAAAATCTATGTCATATGCTGTTTGAGAGAGCTTAAAGTGATATTAAAGGTAACATTGTTATACCATTGTGTCGGGCTACACTTGGCACGGTCCTAAACTGTTTTCTGTTTTTCAATTGAAGAAGAAATGGCCGAGACATTGAGGTTTACAGGTTCACCCTATGATTTCCCCTCTGAAAAAAGTGGGCATGCCTCTTGGCTCTGTGATGCTGCATAATGATGAGCATAATAATCAGCATAATGAGCTACATCCTTGCTGTGCTCCTTCCTTCTGTTCCTGTTGCTAGGCTACATTGGACGCCTAGACCAGCACCTCCAGAAGCACATGCGCGCAACTCCCACATGTGTGCACCGACGGCTTTGCTGCTGCAGGGTGGGTGTCTGACTGGTGGCAGGGCTGGCAGAGGTGAACGCTGGAGTACATGTGGCAGGCTGGTGATTGCGTCAGCCTGATCAAAGTGTGCTGTGAGTGGTTAGCGTACACAGCGAGGGAGAAAGGAGGGCGGGGTTTCAGAGCTACAGAGAGTGGCAGCCATTCAGGACATCTGGGGAGGGAGTGGGGGTGTTTCCATTCTTGGTCCACTGAAGGCTGATTGATGGACAATGAAAGATAAGCTATTGATATTTATTATTAATCACTTTAACCCCATGTAGATGTTGATGGATATATTTGCAGATGCTGTGCTCCTGGACTCAACTGGAGCGGCCATCTTGCTACACACCTGAGTCCTACTTACACATGAGCATAAGTAGGGGATGGGGGGGGGGACCTCGACTGGAAGTCTTCCTCTACCAGCACACAGACACACTGCAGCTTAGCTGAGCTGCACATACAGCAAGAGAGAGAGTGTATCTACGCAGAATGTAGGAAAGAGAAAAAATCTTGACTGCATTAAAAAAAGTTACCAGCTGCGCTGAAATGTTTTTGTTATTCACTGTCTCCACACAAGGCAGACTGTTAGTGTGGAGGCTGCAGCAAAGTTTGGGGTTTTCCTGCATACAGACCAGACCAAGGTGAGAGAGATATGTGTCCCAGAAACATAAAGCAGGCTACCTGTACACTCACGTGTGAGATGCCATCAGCCTCAGTGGAGCAGAGGAGGAGTGAGCAGAGGAATGTTGTGTGTTTGGAGAGAGCCGTGTAACTCTGTGAAGCAGCAGTCGCCAACCTTGGGACAGTTGCTACAGTGTTTCTAGGAGTATTCTGAACAATGATGAGTTATTCTAATTACTGTTTATCCACTCCTAGCTAGTGAGAAGGGATGATTGCATAGAAATTTAAGGCAATTTTTACTGCGGGACTGGGAAGCAGTGCTCTCAGGTGTGCAGCTCCCATGCAGTTCAGTAGCGCAACATCTGCATGCTATTCCACAACATCTGCATGGGGTTAAGCCCACTCAGATTGCTTATGTCACTGATTGTCAGTTAGAACCAGCACAAGAGGATTGTTTGGATCTGTGATTTGATGCCAAGGTACTGCTTCATTTTATGTTAGTGGTTCACACAATTGGTTATAAACTAGTAAATGGTGACATCACACTATTCCTCATTTGTTATATGCATTTGGAGACTTACGAGTAAGTAAAGTGTTTTCAACTTGAGTATCTATCCATTGGTTTCTCATTGGAAGAACTTTGTGGCACTTTAGTTAACTTAATTAGTGGTTAGTAGTTTGTGACAGTAGTAGTGTTAAAATGAAAGGATTTTTGGGTTACTGCTATTTTAGCACATTTTAGCACTAAAGGAAGGAAAATATTTGGACTTTATAGTTATTTATTATTGAACTTAATATTATATGGACTATTAGATTTGGGGACTGTGATACTGTTACTAACACATTCATTTTCTATTGTTGTGGGAATTGTGGAAACCCTAATGACTTGGTAGCACAATATTATATTTATTGATTTAATGTGTTAATGTGTGTGAGTCGAGGTTAGTCACTTTAGCACATTTGCATAGGTCAAATCATTCAAGCTTTATGGCTTTATACTCAACTCATTCAACTTTATACCAACTCCCTTCTTTTATACTCTTATTCTACTATAACTCTCTTACATTATACTTGTATTCCATTATACCTTTCTAATTCTATACTCTTCTATTATAACTCTCCTACTTTATACTTTTATTCCATTATATTTCTTTTACTCTATACTCATATTTGATTATAACTCTATTACACTTTATTCTATTATGATTCTCCTTTTTTAGAATCTTTTTTTATTATAACTCTCCTACTTTATACTCCTATTCCATTTAAATTATTTTAACCTATACTATTTATTTATTTTTATTTTTTTTTTTGTACTTTTTTTTCTATTATAAATTTCTTACTCTATGCTCTTATTCTATTATACTCCAAATTTCTATATTATTATTTTGCAATAACTCGGTTACTTTATACTCTTATTTTACTATTATTATTATTATTATTATTATTATTATTATTATTATTATTATTATTATTATTAATAATAATAATAATAATAATAATTATTATTATTATTATTATTATTATTGTTAATATTATTATTAATTATTATTAGCTATATTACTCTAAGCCTTATTCTATTATAACTCTATACACTTATACTTTTATAACTCTCTTTCTTTATACGCCTATTTTATTATGACTCTCGTACACTGTTACAATCAGAGTTACCGGTTGAGGATCAAGGCTCAAATATATTAGAAGTTTGGCAACAGATGACTTTATCATGCCTTAATGGGATTAATCTCCCAAACAAAAAAACAAGTATACGTATATACTCGAGTATAAGCCGAGCCGCCTCGGCTTATACTCGAGTCAGAAGGACTCAGCTGTCTTTTTTTTTTTAAGTACAAGTTCCTAGCGGGCTTCGCGCATGTCACCGTCCAGCGCGCATGCCCGGCGATCACGCACCCAGCCATCCTTGCTCCCTCACTGTCTGCATTGTCCGCCCCCGGTCACCGTGTTATGCTGTGGCCGCGTCAGTGAATAGGAGAGCGGCCTGGCCAGCTCCGCCCTCCTGCCGTGACATCATCAGAGAAGAAGGCGCGCGGGGGCTGCCGGCCTGCTCAGTACACCGGCAACCTAGGAGCGCCTCGTAACAGGTAAAGGAGGAGCGGGCAGGGATTCGGGGGGGGAGGGTGGATTGTCACTTGGGGGTTTAAAAAGAAAAATTAGATTATGTTGATGGGGGTTTGTACAGATTGTGTGTTTGTGTGTGCACATTGAATTTAAGATTAGAGGAGCAGGGCAGGGAGCAAGCTCACTAATTCAATGTTTTTTTAAGTGGAACAAAACCATAAGAGGCCGGCCCTGGAATCTAAAAGATTACAGGGCTGGCTGCTGGCCTTCTGCTTGGGCATCCTGATTTGGGATGCCCTTGGGGAAGGCAAGCAGCCAGCCCTGGAATCTTTGAGATTCCAGGGCTGTGAAATCCCCCAGGTCATCCATAATAATTTACCGGTAGCTGCTGCATTTCCCACCCTAGGCTTATACTCGAGTCAATAACTTTTCCAGTTTTTTTGTGGTAAAATGAGGTGCCTCGGCTTATATTCGGGTCGACCTATACTCGAGTATATACGGTACTCGTCTTTTGTCTCCAGCAGCTGATCAGTGCAACTCCGGAAATCAGAAACGCACCTGATCACTGATATTGCTTTTACATTTCTGTCCCTTTTGAATTCTTCCACATTAAGGAAAAATCGTTTTGTCAGTAAGTAATGTTCTTCCCCAAAAATAAGCCCTAGTGCAATATTTTTAGCATTTTCACAAATGCTTTAAAATATAAGCCCTACCCCCGGATAATGTGCTCTAGCCCTGAAAATAAGCCCTAGTTGCAAAGGGATGGGTACTGTTTTGCCCCTCCCCCCCCCCCATTTGTAACGGCTGCTGCGGAGGGATGGGAAAGGCTGGGCTCCCACTCCCCCTCTCATCAGGGACACTTGTAGCGGAGAGTGGCTAGCTATACCTCTATCTATCTATCTAGCCCTCTGCTTATTGAGCTATTTATCTATTCCTCTGCCTATCTATATATCTACCTATCCACCCTTCCATCCCTCTGCTATCTAACTATCTATTTGTTTTTTATGGAAATAAAAATACAACATCCACTGAAAATAAGCCCTACTGCCCTTTTCAGAGCAAAACATTAATATAAGACCTGTCTTATTATCACGCAAACTTTCTATTCTCCATGTTTTCTATATTTTACTAAGGGTTTCAAAGATGTATCAATTTGTAATGGGATGTACATTTACCATGCTCTGACTAAAGCTCTATATGGTATTGCCCTGTGGGTGGCACCTATCTGACCATATTGTCAGCACAGAATAACAGTGGGACAGGTTTGATGTTCTTTAGCCAAACGTTATTGCTCTCCCTTATAGTAGCTTTGTTTGGTGCCCTCAATTACATTTTGGGTCCAGTTGTTGAGAGCCCACTCTAGCTAAACCCGCTCATTGAAGAAAACAGCACCATAAATGTACATAGAATATGAATAATTATCTGCATTATAGCCTTATGTGGATGTTTATACAATAAAGTAGGATAGTTTCTGATTAAGAGTTAGGCCTTTTTTCAAAATAAATGACTTTCCTTCATAATTTGTCACATTACAGCATGCTGTGTTTACTGTTGAAAGCAGATTAAGGACCTTTGTTCCCGGCTATTTTTTACTGTTTTGCATCCCTGGATAAAGATAGCTGCATACAGGAAAAAGGACAAGTGTCTTATTTTTATAGCCTTTGATAGTTTGATCACAGAAATTGTGATGTTTATATTGAATGGTTAGCCAAACATTTTATTTTAAGATAACAAATTATCCATTAGTAGTATTACAGAGCACAGTGAATGTTAGCCTTATGTGTATACATGTCCTTTCCTGCTATGTGTCTGCAGAGAGGGGGGTTACTCATTTCTTCTGAGACAGTTTATGTACATGAAGAAAGGAGATCTATTAAAGTGGACCTTGGGTCAAAAGTTTTTATATCCTCACATCTCGTCATTCCAATATGGGATTCCCCTGCTTCTGCAGATCACTGTGAAATGTAAAACTGGACAAAATACCAATTTATGCAGTCTAGTGGTGATGGTAATAGCTTGGAGTGTGTAGGGTTTGCCAGGAAGGCATGTATACCCATGCTTGGTGCCTCAAACTCCTGCCTGGGGATCCCTATTTGGCAGTCATGTGGGACACATAAGTAGCATGGGAGTGTGGACATGGTATATTCTTCTGCCTGTTTCTTTTTTTATTTATAGACTTCCAATCTTTTTGGAATGCCTTGAGTTTAAGGGATGCAACTGCTCTAAAGCTGCTGTGGGAATTTGGACTGAAGGTCCATTTTAACTGTCACAAACATACCGTAACACACTGTAACATATACATTACATGTTTTAACAGAATATTTTGCCAGTTTTAACATTAAAAGCACTAGTATCTACACTGATGCCTACAGTAGGTAGTATGGATTCAGCAGTTCAGAGTTGCAATCCCTGCTGCAATGAATTGCTATAAGGTATTAAAGTACTATATCAAGTGCAAAACATGTCCTATAATAGACTTCCCAAGAGCAGTATAGTTTCCTGATTAGAGCCCTGTGGAACACTTGGGGGTTTATTTAAGAAGCGCTAGTGCCACGAAGTGCCAGATGAACGTCAGATCCCAGTGCAAAAGGGGTATTTATCAAGTCAAAAGTCCAGAGCACCTTTGAGTGCCAGGTAGTGTCCCATCTAACATCAGAGATGGTGACGGGATAAGTGCCGGCACTGAGTTCCCTACAGTGCCAGGTAAAACTAGGCGCTCACCCTGCACTGTGTGGCCTTATCCCATACATTTCCATGGGCTGGGATGGTGGTAATTATTTTGACATTTTGAAATATATTTTTTAATATATTGGGTCCGGAGCATGTGCCATGGGATCCCTGGGCTGTTTGGATTTGCTTTTGTATGCATTTTAGGCACTTGTGTTGCGCTACAGACTTGTGATTTGGGCCATTCAAAGCATGTGTCCTGTCTTTCAAGTGTCCCCAATGCAATTCCCAGGGTTTTTTTGTAATTGTGCTACCATCCCCTCAAGCACTGTGTGCTTTCATTGGTAAATATAGAAGATTTGCGACACAAGCGGTTGCTAGGGCATAGGCTTGCGCTGCGGCCCCCGTCCAGCCAGGAGCGCTTGAATGCTGAGTGCCAGCTGTCTCCTGGCTCCCTATCAAGTGCCATATTTTCTAATGAAAACTTATTGTTCACTTTACAGGGAATTCAGTTTACATATGCCTGTCTCATTTCATCATAATAAATTCTCTCATATGACACTAAAATCTAGTAAATACTAATTATTCTGTTCCAGCTGGCCCTGTTCTCTGCACTAGCCAAGCAGGAGAGAAATCAGTCCACTTGGAAAGAAGAGATGGCTTGTGGCCTTTCTATCATTCTGGAACAGAGATATGATTTGTGATCTGTCTATCGCTCTGGAACGGAAAGATGACTTGTCATCTGTCTGTGACTCTGAAAGGGAAAGATGACTTGTGGCCTGCCTATCACTCTGGAACTGAGAGTTTGCTTGTGGCCTATTACTCTGGAACGAAGAGATGACTTGTGGCCTGTCTATCACTCTGGAATGAAGAGATGACTTGTGGCCTGTCTATCACTCTGGAATGAAGAGATGACTTGTGGCCTGTCTATCACTCTGGAACGAAGAGATGACTTGTGGCCTGTCTATCACTCTGGAACGAAGAGATGACTTGTGGCCTGTCTATCACTCTGGAACGAAGAGATGACTTGTGGCCTGTCTATCACTCTGGAATGAAGAGATGACTTGTGGCCTGTCTATCACTCTGGAATGAAGAGATGACTTGTGGCCTGTCTATCACTCTTGAATGAAGAGATGACTTGTGGCCTGTCTATCACTCTGGAAGCTAGAGATGGCTTGTGGCCTCTCTATCACTCTGGAATGAAGAGATGACTTGTGGCCTGTCTATCACTCTGGAAGCTAGAGATGGCTTGTGGCCTGTCTATCACTCTGGAATGGAGAGAAGACTTGTGGCTTATCACCCTGGAACGGAAAGTTGGCTTGTGGCCTGTCTATCACTCTGGAAAGGAAAAATTACTTGTGGCCTGTCTATCATTCTGGATTGGCGAGATTACTTGTGGCCTGTCTATCACTCTGGAACGGAGAGATGGTAAAGGTGGCTACTGGCCTGTCTATACTTTTGAAAGAGAAAGATGGTTTGTGACCTGTATCCCACTCTAGTGCAGGGCCAGAGGAGCCATTTATCAGGTGTTATTTCCCCAAGAGAGACAAAAAACACAACAAGATGAGACTGAATACTCACACAAGGGAAAATAGAGGCTATGTAGGAGCTACTCTTTGGGGCCCCATCCATAAAACCACATTTCTAGCATTGAAGGAACAGAACCAGATGTTTTAATAATGAAAACTTTCATGGAAGATAAAAAACATGATGGCACCTTTAAGTACCATATTTACCTAGAGGTTAAACGAAAATTTTAAAAACCATGGTAAAGGGAGTCCCAGTTCAGCTGTCAGTTGGTAGTTAAATGAAAAGATAATTAATCAGCAAAAAGAAAGGTTAAAAGGACCAATGCCCACAAAAATATAAATCACCTTTGCCCTTCTAACCCTCAAATGCTAATGTTATCATCATTGTCATCATTACTAGACTTCAATGAGTCAAATGATCTAGCGTCCTCTCTATCCAGCAGGCCAATAATCCTGGTTAGTCTTGCTGATTCCCACCAGGAGAAACTTTGCGGAGGCTCAATGCCTGACTGAAATAGGGGGCTTCCCCATAATTGACATGAGAGGTTTATTACATGAGGTCAACTGGCAATCCTCATTGGTCTTTTCCCAAACATACATTGAGTTGCAAGAATAGGGTTTCCAGAATATTGCCTCGATTATGTTTTGACCCAAAGAAATTTTGGGGTATATTAATGGTGAGAGGTCCCAATTCTTTGTCCTCTATTTCTACCCAAAGAGGCTTCTCAACCTTTGTATGACAGACTGCGAGCTGTGCAACCTGGCATGCTTGTTAATATAGGGAGAGGCGAGGAAGGCCTATCCCTTTATGTGATTTGGGCCTATATAGAGTCAATCTGAAGACTATCGGCTGAGTAGAGCCCCAAATAAATGTATTGAACCTAAGTTGTAATGATTGCAGTATCTGTGTGGGGACTTGTACTAGGAGTACTCTAAATAAATATAGAATTTTTAGTAGCCATGTAATCTTTATTGCAGCCAGCCTACCCATCCATGAAAGGTTCAGTTTTGACTGCTCAGTGACAAAAGTAGATAAGGGTGAGATCATGGGCGTTTAGTTGACCGCATAGAGATTTTGATATTCCCCAGCAATTCGTATTTCTAGATATGGGATGGACATTGAATTCCATTTGAACTTATAATCATTTTATTATATGCTGCACCTCGCACTCTGGCAGGCTAATATTCAATGGGGATGATTTCAGTGGATTAACCTGAAGCTCGGAGATATATTCAAACCCCAAAATTGTAAATACATTTGGAAGCGATATTCTAGGATTGGTACAACACTCAGCCTCCTCTGGCAGCTTCTAAGAACCATAATGACAGCTGTCTAGCTGCAAGAATCCTGGCACTGTTTTACAAGAAGCACTTTCATAATCAGTTAGTGCTCAGCTCTAAACTAGCAGTGATTATAGTAAAACTCTGATTAACACATTTGCCAACTGCTTTGTTAATTAACTTTAGCTCAGGAGATGCAGTAAATCACAAATGACCAGTATGGTCACTTGTGATTTACTGCATCTCCTGAGCCCGTAATCCCCATTGCTGACAATTAGTAAATAAACACCAAAAAGTGAAACATATTTAGAACTCTGTGTGGTGGGCAGAGAATAAAGCTTCCATGGCATGTGCCCAAAAATCTGTAATAGCTTATTCAGGAGGCTTAACCTCCAAAGCCATTCTAGCTAACTACAGCCTTAAGGTTTAATCCAGGCATACCCCATCTGGAGAATGTCCTACATAATTCCTTTGCCCAGACACAACCACCATATTTTCTATCGTCCTCATTTGATCTCCTCTGACTTTCTAATGTGAACACAGCTTTGCTGCAGAGGCGTTTGTGTGATTATTTTCCACAGCCAATCAAAGGCAACATGTCTGTAGTGTTATTCAACAATTGCTTTGAACATGAGCCTGTTAAAGATTAAGAGATGTCAGCGTTGTTAAAGTTATAGTATCCTACTTTGATATACTCATTACAAGAATTTAATGTTGAACACTGTAGAACAAATAGTTTGAAGGGAAGTCTTGATGGACCATTCATATCAGACCTTTATGATTCTGTTTAACATTTATCATATATATATATATATATATATATATATATATATATATTATATAAAGAAATGGGGACCCTACCTTTTTTTCCCTTGCTATTGCAATTTTCTTACCAAGCTTAGTGAGCACACCACGTTACTCTTTTATTGCAAAACTGGTGCTGTCCACTATTTATCTTTGTTCCAAATTTGGAAATGGTATAAAGCCCTGCAGCGTACTGTAGCACGCAGTAGGCATGGTGAAGTTTCTGATGCAGGCTAAGGCCCAGGTAGAAGTTCTGTCGAAGCAGGTAATTGGAAAAGCTTGCCCGTAGCTCACGCTAAATGACCTAGTTATACGGTAATCTATAGCAGCCAAATTCAATCCAACCAACAGTAATTGTGAACAACATCACTTGTACATGTGATGGAACATTTTAACAGTTTAGATACATTACTTTTCCAGTGATGTAAGGATATATTTTTAAAGTTTGGATATAACAGCACCCTATGGGCTATGCTAAACATTTCACCATTTTTTTCTGCATAGTCCATAGGGTTCTGTTTTGTGTACTTTCTTGTGTTTAAATGCTCAAATGCTCACCGGCATGCAGCTTGCAATCCACACCGCAATTGACACTACAAGTGACATTGGCTTCACCAAATATTTTGCATGACCCCCTATATATCTATGTTTATGATAACAATGGGACATTCTATCCATTCAAAGGCATGTTGTGATGCTGCTGCACCCTGGAATAAATGTATATATTACCAGCTTACCTGATTATTTAGTTGGGAATCGAGTTAAAAAGGGTTATATACTTGTAAAACTTAATGACATGCTGAACAACATTTTTATTTTCAAACTTTTTACCTTAATACATACCAGCACCCCTGCCTCCCCACTGGGAATACTTTTCCACTGTCTGTGCCTTGATTTCCTTGTTCTTTGTCCTTGAAGGCCCACCCAAATCGCTGATTGCCACTGACAGGGCCCGTTTTACGTTGGAAGAAGCTCTCTGAAAGACAGAATGGCCCAACCAAAGAAACTATGTGCCTTCAAGTGGACCCCTCAGCCCTCAGTAAATAAAACTAACATTGAATATGTGACGTAACGCTATTTTCCTTCCAATGAACCCCACTTACCCACTCGAAGCAAACAACGACCATCGATTTAAGAAAAACAAACTGTCAAATAAGAAAAAATCTGGTGCACTAATCTGGTGCACTAGGATGATGGTGCCCTGTGCAGCCACTACATCTGAACAAACCAAAGGCAGACAGCAGTTTTAAATGGCAGGTGTGGTGCTTACCCCCACAACATTATGGCACATGGCCCAGCATCTGAGCTTGGCATTGTTCAAATCTTGTGACTCTTGGGACCCTTTTCATTTAAGAGAAAGCACCTCCCCTGGGGTAGGCCTGAGGCATGTCCATGCTTTCTTGGTACTACTGTGATGCTGAGAAAACATGACAATCAATAAATGTATTTTCTATAGCATGTTGTTTTAATAACATAAAGCATTATCAATTACAAACATGGGTCATCATAGATATTGTTATGTAGGTTATAAGTATATAATGAGTCTTAGATGCATGCACCCGTTCTTTATAATAAAATAATTAAGTCAAGTAGAAAGTCATGCAAGCGAGCCATCCTAACAAGACCTCAACAGTGAAATTAACTAAAAAGGGCCTGGGGAAGCTCTGATAACACAGTTTAAAAGGAAATGAATGATTCACCAAGTACTGTATAAAGCAGTAGGTAGAGCCATGCAAATCACTCCTTTACGGCCCACAACATTATAAGCTTTAAGAATCAATGGAATGTGTAAGGCCAAGATATAGTACAATACATACATACATTGTACAATAAGAAATATCCTATTTGCATAAACGTATATTTTGCATGGCTTGGAAGATGAGATAATTACCAAAACACCCTTTCCTTGTAAACCCTTTAGTTGGTGTACTTTCCGGTTAATTTAGGTGGACTTCGCAAAGGCCTTGCATAGAATGCCTTTCTAATGTTTCTCTCCGTATTCACTCAATAAAATTTACTTTTGAGGGCGAAAAAGCCCAAAATGCATGTATATGACTGAATAAACAGCTCAGCACAAATGTAAGTCATATCTGAGCATTACACATTCCATTAATTTGGGATGCTTAGACTGGTATCAGGGCATAAAGGAATGATTAACATGGCTATGTCCCCTGGATAGAAATTATTTTTTTATTTCTGATAATATGATCATACTCTTTCAGTTTTGTATCCTAAATTGCAATTCAAAACACAATTTAATAGCATTAATGTGAATTGTATAATGTATTACACATTGCAAAAGCACATATCTCTCAAGGCCTCTCCTACTTATGTGTCCTAAGGGTGTCCTATAGAAGTTTACTTTTCTAGCACAATTTATGAGATTTCCTGATCTTTCTTCTTTCCCATAAAGAGAAATGATTGTTAATGGCCCAAAAAAGTCATTTCATTTTCCTTAAAGTAACTATTTCCTGCCATTAAAGGTTTTCACTAATCAGTTCACACTTGACATTGTACAGAAATTGATTTTATATTGTTCACATTATACTGAAAGCCATGTGCTTGTACAATGAAATAAACTCTGTAAGTGATGTATGAGTCTATATGATCCTCCACCATTGTTAGTAAATCACATAGCCGGAGCACTCAGGGAGCTCTTAAATTATCACCTACTTAACTGCTTCACTGGTACGGAGGCAAGAGGAGTATGGAAGAGCAATCGGAGATGTTTCTTTTTTAATGCAAAGGCTAAAAGAGCACTTAAACCGGACCTTCACCATGATTTAATGAAAAGCCCAAACTCTTAAAAAACGGTTCCCCAGCATCTAAAATTAATATATTTTACGTTTTTAGTCACTAACTTATTATTCTTTCCCCCACTGGGCTGCAACTCTGTTCAGGAATTTAGGATACGGGCACCGCCATCTTGACTCAGAAGCATCACACTTACTGAGGAGAGGAGAGTGGGATAAGGTACAGGGGGGCGGGTTATAGCTGTGCTTTGCTCAGACAGAGCAGAGCTGGGGTCAGGAAAAGGTCAGCAGTCCCAGAATGCAGAGCAGCACAGTCAGGAGGCACTTCCTGTTTGCAGGCTGCCTGATAAGATGGCGGCTTCCATAAGCCGCCATCTTGGATGCTTAAAGGCTCATAACATGCAGTAGATGCAGGTAGGGTGATTTTTAATGTGGACAATCTGTATGTACAGGGTGTGGGAAACATATAGATAGACTATTATTCAGAGTGAAGGTCCGCTTTAAAACATATGCATGTGCATTGTGCTTTACTGTGCTGTAAAGGTCCTGCGATCAGTAAAAACAAGTAACTAACTATTCAAAATATTCCAAAGCGAGTGATGCCGATGCCATTCCCAAGTGCGCTATGGGCTCGGGGAAAGGTGAGTTTACTCCGTGGCCAGTGGGGATTGACACAGCGGGGAATCCCACTTCTGGATGCCCTCGTGGGAGGGAGTAAGCCTGCCTTGGAGTCTCATAGACTCCTGGGTGGGTTATGGTCCATTCACAGAACTTCAAAGAAGAGGCGCCAATCATCCGCTAGCAAAAAGAGGGCATAATTTTGATCCGGAAACCTCTGGATTTTATAGGCCCAAAAATGACCAAATCAGGGCTCTAAATTATGCACAAGTGCAGGCGAAATTTATGAATGGCCGTACGCCTGGAGCCCTAAATATGTGGTGAATACTCGGGTTGGCGTACGGATATTGTATTTTCACGCAAAAAGGGAGACTCGGCCATAACAACGCGGCTCTGAATAGCCCAACACAAAAAATAGCCCAAATATGGGTCAATGACATCATTCCTGTTGGTGTGATGGCATGTAAAAGAGGCCCTGAATCAGCCTTAATGTATGTGAAAAATAAAACAAGACATGACCCTCCTAAAAAAAAGACCTTACACTGCCCAACCACCCAGAGGGTAGACCTACTTATAGGGTTACAAACATCTCCATAATGAAAGGAGAGGCTTCTCCATCACCATAGGTACACTGTATATCACCATATTTATAACAGTGAGAATAGAATACAGGCAACATTAACACATGGTGAAGGTTCATTGCATGTTTGGGTCTACGTTTCTGCAAATTGAGCTGGGCAGATTCAGTACTTACCCATCAGGGAAGGGATATAGGCCAATGTTCCTCTTTAAGATTTATCTTCAGCATGGGGAACAAAAAGGGCCATTGGAAGTGATTATATAGCCCCCACAGAGCCCTTATTGCAAAATCATTAAGCCTGTTTGAGATTAGATTTTTTAATTGCAGCTTTTTGTCCACATATACATAGCCCTTCCCCTTTCATATAAAATGTTTTTTTATGGATGTTTCATTTTCAAACATTTTCATTAGCAGGGACTGACCACGGATCGCCTCCGCATTCACTCACCAAGGTGGTCTGAAAATCATAGGACCACTTGATAAACTCCCTAGTGATCTAAAGTACTTATTAACTTCTGGGTCCAATTGCTGCAAACTCATCCCGCACTCCAGCACAGCTAACGAACATTCCCCTTCTCTCCATGGGATTTCTGGTGACCTGTGGCACACCCAATTGTGTTCTAGAGGTCAGTGACCACAAGTAGGAAGAGGAAGAGAGGGATCTGCTTTCCCTACAGAGCTGTAGTATGGGCTGTGGCTGCCACAGTTAGTAGCTTCAATGGACCCTGTACTAGGTAAGTATTTCAACCCATTATCAGATTTAAGGTCCTTGAAAAGAATGAACAGCCTTTCTTGCTGTCCTGGTTGCATGTTTTGAAGAAGTTTTGAGTCTGAAGAAGTCCAAATGTATTTCATTCAAGTACTGCTTAAAGTGGACCAACACCCACTGCTGATCGTCCCGGGAATCTATAAGATTCCCGGGCCGATCAGCTTCCCGCCCGCGGGGGACCCCGATCGGGGATGCCCCGCTGTGTGAAACCCCCCAGGACCCCCAAAAATCCTACCTTTTCCTCGTTCCAACGGTGCATGCGCGGGCAGCCGCCGCCTCTCGCGCTTTCCTCTAGCAGGGCGCGCACCCGCGCCGGCCATTCACAAGCGCCCGGCGCGGGTGCGCGCCCTGTTAGAGGGAAGCGCAAGAGGCGCGGCGGGCGCGCTCTTCTTGTCCGGTCCATATTCCAGCTTGTCTGTCGGCGCTGATTGGCAGAGCGCTCGCGCATGCACAGTAGGAGCGGGGTGAGGTGAGTTTTTTTGGGCTTTCTGGGGGGTTTCACACAGTGGGGCACCCCCGATCGGGATAGTGAAAATCCTGGGTGTTGGTCCACTTTAAGAAAGTTAGTTGCCTTATACTCTCTGGCATTACAGTCATTATAGTGCTGCCTCATTTCTGTGGAGAAGGTAAGCTGTTCAAAAGCATGGGCAGCAAAAATGTGGTATAGGTAGGTGTACAATAATAAATTCATATTCCATATTTTTCACTGGCTGTGTTTGTATTGTCTTGGAGTGCTCTGATGTGCAAACTAAAGTTAGGCATCTTGCATATTCATAGTCACTGTCTATTTCTGCTTTTGATTTTAGTTTCATCAGCCTTAGCAATATTCTTTCAAAAAAAGAATAAAAAAAACTATAAAAGATCTACAGGGGATTCCGGCTATTAAAACAAGCTTGATGTAAAACATGGACACTCAAAAATTACTGGCAGATGTTACACACAAATAGCATATTTCATTTAAAAAAATAAAACCCTTTTTCTTTTTTATTAATATACAGGTGCAAAAGCCTACTTAACTCTCTCTCTCTCTCTCTCTCTCTCTCTCTCTCTCTCTCTCTCTCTCTCTCTATATATATATATATATATATATATATATATAGATATATATGATTCTGCAATATTTTACATAAATTTTAATGTCTGTGAAGCATGCTAACATGGAGAGAAAACTGCTTGACTTGGCATAGACCTAATTATTCTGCTGTGTGAAGCTTATGCTTAGATGTGGTACCAGTGGCAAAAGACTATAGAAGCGAACAGGAAAAACAATAAATGTGGTGCTTCCTTTGTTGCAGATTTAATAAGTGAGATTTCTTTTGAAGCTCATGAAATGGCATCCTGACTGCTAACTGTCCATTGTCATAAGTCATCAGCGGGTAACAACAGAGCATGCTAATGCTTGGTAAAGAAATATAGGCCCCATGCCAGCTGAACAGTATCTTTACATGTTGTTATAAAAACGTATAATGTATGTTTGATGTCTAAAATATGCTACAAAAAATATCATGCTTGTTTGGAACATCCATCTTTATTACCTTATGCAGACCAAAACTCATTGTAACCCAGCTTCTCAGTTTCAAAAACTCCAGGTACAGAGCTTATCCTGTAAGATGCCCTGCTTTGTGAAATCCCCCGGTTCATTCAATATTCTCTGCGATCCGGTAATGGGCTTCAGAACCTGTACAACAATACAAATTTGTAAATTAAGCAGATCAACACCCTTACAAGAAACAGTGCTCATATGCATCCCTCCCCAGAGAAATTCAGATTGCTGCACATAAAAAATAATTTACCTTTTTGTAACCCCAGCTGTGGTTAATTCCCCCCCCCCCAATGGCATCCTATGGATCTGCCAGTGGCCTGCAACGAGTTAGTGCCACTGGGTTAAGTTAAGTCCAGTTAAATCCAGGCAGAAGCAGGTCTGGAATGCTAGCAAAGACAGAAGCCTCCAGTTGAACCAAAATGGACACAAGCAGGAGAGAATTGGTGAGGAGGCATTTCAGTTTTGCCAGGCAAAAGATTTTAAAGTTTGGGTGGCTGATCCCTTTAAATTCATTGTCTATGCACAAAAAACACTATACGTTTTTATCCTCCATAGACAATCACTTCTAGTCTGGAATTTTAACATGTAGCTGATCTCCCGATCGAGGCACCGAGCCACCCACCATGATAGTCTGCTGCATCTGTAGCAAAAAGTCAAAAACGGATTAAACCTGTCAATTCTTTTTACATGTTTTATATACCAGTCCCCTATGCCTTTTCCAGTGCCCTACCAATGGACACTGGGCTGTTCTGCTCAGTATGGGGCAACCAGGTGATGCCATCAGCAAGCTACACATAATATGCCAGGCTGGTGGCTTACTGACCCCCTTATCAGTTTACAAATTAAAGAGTAAGATAAAAGCACCCCCCCCCCCATTTAAATGAACAGGATTTATTCAAATATAAAATAGAAATGTACCATTTTCACCACTGGCATCTTCTGCACTGACCCTTGCCCCACCCCCCAGGTCCTACCTGTGGTTTAAAGACCCCAGTGGTGTTACTAGAAGGTCTGTGGCATTCCCTGTTGAATGCAGTGTGGCTCTTCTTTGCTATTTGGTCTCCAAAGGAACCCACCTCTTTCATTTCCTGTGGCCTGCTGAAGCAATAACATGCCTGCCCTGCAGAGAGGCTTTCATGCCTTGAGTGGTAGCCCTTGGAATTCCTCCCAATAGTGTGCCACTGGAGGCCAGAGGCCTAGGATCTTTGGGGATACCAGCCTTATACCTGGACCTTGTTTTTTTAAATAGGTTTTAAAGGTATTTGGCACTCAGGAGTACCTAAGGTCAAATCCTGGGGACAACCCAGCTAAATGGCTACCAAGCCCCCTGCTTGACTCACCACTGTTTAGGTGGACCAAAACCTGATTGGATGCCCTGCTGTGTAAAGCCACCTGGGTTTGCCACTATACTTACATCAGCAACAATCCCACTATGCAGCCCCATCCCTGGTTTCACACAGCTGAGGTGCGCTCCCATGTCCAACCATTCAAATATGCAGATAAAGGGAGCATGTGGGTCAACTGGAGAGAATAGGGTGCTGGGATGCCGGAGCTCTGTTTTCAAACAGAGCTGTATGGTGTATGCACGTTATACAGCGCTTATTGGATAAGAGCCCATGCATGTACTGTGGAACCACTGGAAAGCTTAGTTTTGAGGGTGATCTGGGGGATTTACCATAGGGGGACATCCTAAATCACGAAGCCTCAGAGAAAACCTGGGATGGTCAAAATCCCAGGGTTTGGTCCACTTTAACCACCCATATCATGTATGTCAATTTACAAAATAATGTAAACAAGGTCCTAATGGTGATCGGTACTGATACATGCATTAGGCTACTGGCTCCCAGGCCGGTATAAAGCAGGCACAACTGGATTAGCCATTAGAAAGGGAACCTAGTACAGGTTAGTGACCAGGACCGCCTCTGCATTAACTGATCTAACTGTGCATGACCAGTGGCCAGCGCCCAAGGTCACATGCCATCACTCCTCTGGAGCCATTATTTAAAGAAGTACACTTTTACTAAGATAACCCAAGAACGTTGCTGGAGGGCTGATGCAGACATTAGCATGCAGAGGGCAGGGGCATGCTGTATGTTTCGAGTTCTTTTATCTAAAATAGTTATCAACTGAAGATGTGGAACAAATGCCAGTAACTCACAGGAATAGTTGGATTGCATGAACATTCCTGTATGCAGGGCTGGGTAAGCTGGCTCCGGCTTTTCCAGTTTGGTAAGCACTTTGTAGCCACCAGCCTATAGCAATCTACAGGAGCCTATAAATGTACATATATTGCCTAACCTGGCAGAACATGTCAGGAGTGCACCGATGCCCACATGTAGTGTGCATAGGCGGCAGTGCACCAAATGCCCTGTACCATCCAGAGTGCTCGCTAAAGCATGTGCTATGTAACTGCTTGTTACAACCTCCCATATCTACCTTTGTTCTTTAGATTGTAAGCTTGCAAGGCAGGGCCCTTACTTTTATATTTATTTATATTTATATATTCTATTTATTTCTAATTATTTGCTGCATATGTCACCTCGGACCCATATTACCCTGTATTTTAAGTGTATTATTTGTCTTACACTGTCTGTATCTTCTATGTTGTAAAGTGCCACAGAAGATGATGGCGCTCTGTAAAAAAATAATATCAATTATAATAATAATTAGTAGTAAAAGTAAAGGGGGGGTCCGGGTTCTACTGTTTGCTAAAGCCTCTGTACAGGCTTTAAACTGGAACAATAGGCTCGATTCAGAGACACATTCGTCTGGACTTCCGTAGCTGTCTGTGAAAGTTTTAGTGGGTGTTTGTCATTTTTTTGCTTTTTTCGTTCATTTTTCATTCGTACGAACGTTCGGGAATGCGCTTTCGATGAACGAAAGCAAATCGGAACATTTCCATTAGTTCGGATCATTTTCCAAACAAAATCTGATATTTTTTGTTCGTTCAGATAACTTCCGTTGTTGGGATGGGCTTGCGTCTGATTCAGAGAGCTGATTTCCGATGGACCACCACCCTATAAATCTGTTTCATTTCCGATCCACTTACGGGACCTTTGAGGGCTCGGATTGCTATTGTTGAACATGTTTTGCAGCTATGTGGAGGAGTCTGCGCGCCTTTAGCACCAAGGCATTGCATGTATCAGCATGGCTGAGGCCATAAATTGTATAGCAATGCATACCTAAATCAATACATTTCATTTATGCCTTATCGAAGCATTTTAGTGCTAGTCCTTAGCATGTAGTCCTTAGTCCTTAGCATGTAAACCTTTATTTTCCCACACATCCATATAATTGCTATATTTTTTTAGACTTATGTCCTTTGTGAATTATATTTGGATTGTTGAACTTGAATCTTAATTTGTTGTAGGAGTTCTTGTTTTAGTCAGTTACCTTTGCTTTGTGTAATTATTTTATATTTGGTTGCAGGAACCGCAAGATGTGCCACTCGCACAACATCTGGTGGATGGCTCCAGGGTAAGTTTGCTCACATTCCATCAATCCATTTTCACTGTATGGCAATGAATATAGTTGATGACTTATGTCTTAACCTATGGCTGTTTTTAGCCCTTGATGACATGTTAAATAATATTGTAGCTTAGAATGTGTATTTTATGTTAGTATTTTTAAATTATTTCAGGGGATTCTGGATATCCACTCCTGCCCTTGCTCCTGATGCCCATTCTTTGCCTGCAGAATGCGGGCCAGGGGTTCTCTAATTGGGCACTATGCAAAACCCGGCCCGTGGTGGCAAGGACCCTCTGGCTTTTGAAGTCCAGATTTAGGTGTTTGGACCATACGGGGGGGGGGGGCACTGCAGTATGACCCCAACAAGGTTATACCAATATTTTAATTTACGTTTTTTAACAGGGACCACACGTGCCAGACAACTGAGTGTCAGGGTCCTTCAGTTGGTGGGCGAGATGCAGGAGCTGCGCGACTCGGGGACCACAGATGAAGAATAATGTTCTGTGGCCTGCCATTGCTATGTATTTTGTTTTTTATAGTTGTAAAAATTTGAAATTTTCAAATCTTTTAAAGATTTGATATTTTATGATGGAATTAAAAAAAATGTTTCATTGTCATTTCATTTACAAAATACATTAACACAAAACTAATGGGCCCAGAAATATTTAAAGATGAATATTCACATGACCGAGAAGTGATTTGAGTAAGTTTTAGGGGGCTAAAATGGAAAAAGAACCTAACCGCGAAGTGGTTTGGGTGAGCTTTAAGGGTCCAAAAGGGAAGATGGAGGATAGTGCGAAGTGGTTTGGGTGAGCTTTAAGGGTCCAAAAGGGAAGATGGAGGAGAGTGCTAAGTGATTTAGCTAAACATTGTAGTAGAAGTGAGGGTGGCAAATATGTAGGCGAGCACTTTAATGAGTTAAGTTTGTAGTGCGCAGGCGCAAGATGGTAAGGATTTCCGTCTGGACGAATATTTATTGAAAAAGGGTAACAGAAACTAACGGGAAACGTAAAGGATTCGTGGGAGGATACGATGGGAAAAGGGCAAAAACGAAAGCCTACGTTGTAACATGTGAAAATGAAACGGAAAAGTCACGCTGGAAAATGACATCCTCGTATTCGTAATCTGCCGTACGAACGGACGGAAACTTTACAGAAGGATTGCAATGCAAGCATAGAATCGCTCGCACACTCATACGAGAACGGAAACATTTAAAAAAAAAAACAGATCGGCACTAAAACGAAAGTATTTTTTTGTCTCTCTGAATCAAGCCTAATAGCCTTGCTTTATTGAAAATAAAATGCTCCAAAACTCACCTGCCCTATATGCATGCATGATACTGAATCATTGTCAGCATTTACATTTGCTCCTGCAACCACGCAAAGCTGAAATGCTACCTCACAGATTTTTTTCTTGGTCGCAGCCATCTTGGAGCACCCGGGAGGCTTCCTCCTTTCCCAGCATCCCAGCCGTGCTGCTGCCTGGACTTAGCCGACATGCAAAGCGTCAGAAAACCCAGCAGACCTCTTTGCAGGCCACTGGCAGATCCATAGAACACCATTGAGGGGGGGAATCGAATATGACAGGAGTTACAAAAAGGTCAATGAATTTTTCTGTGCAGCATTCTGAATTGCCCCAGGGAGGGATAAATATGAGCGCTGTTTCATATAAAGGTGTTGGTCCAAGGGCCATGACCAATCTGCTATAATATTTACTAAAAGAAGTCTGGGGTTTAGTAGCTACAGAATGCTTAAAGGGACATTCCAGGCAAAGGGGTATCCTGCTTTCTGTTTTCCCTTGCTTTAGCCTGCTTTATATTTATTGATAAGCTCTCCCTTATGATTGGCCTCTTCATGAATGCTGCTGTGACCATGTCAAGGCCCCTCAGAAATTGCATTCGCTGGGACTGAGTTTGATAAGTCAGCAGAAGGGAGCAAGTTCAATAGAAAAGCAAATGCTGGTAAATGAAATATGGCCCGTACCTGACAGTAAGCATGGACCAAGAAGAAAAAGAAAGGCTCATTTAACCCTTTGCCTGAAATAAAAATAATATCGTGAAAATCTTTACCCAGCAGCAGAAAATGTAACAAATGTATCAAATGTGAGCCATAATATGAAAATAGGCAATTGGTACTTGTAGTTAAATCCTAACTTTTGAAGAGGTGAAAGATTAGGGCCATAACCAGCAGAAAATGTTTAGGTGTGATTGGAACCAAAAATAACCAAAACACACAATATTGGCGTTCCTGTGCCAATTACAGCTCTTTAGTCTGTACAGGGGCGTAACTTGAGGGGGGTGCAAGGGGTGCAATTGCACTGGAGCACAAGAGGTCAGGGGGGCCCCATCATTGTGGCTCATCCACATTATACATCATATTTGTGCTCACGTGGCATCATTTAGAGGAAGAAAGCACCATTTTCTCTTAGTAGTCGAGCTGCAGCTAACTAATTTAAGAGAGAAAATAGCTTACTGTATGAGCCATGAAAAGGGCCCCATTTAATGTTCGCACCAGAGTCCACACAAAGCATGTCATGGTACATTAAGAGATCATACTATCTAAAAATATAAATGAGTCAGTGTTATGTTTCAGCTGTGATATTTAGGCAGAAGCTTCTACTTTTTTGGAACTTTCCAAAATGTTTGTTATCAGGTAACTTCATATACTGAAAGTTTACTACCAGCAACCAACAGATGGAGTCCTTCTAAAAAGAGCATCCATGGCCATATATTTTACCTGCAAAATGGCCATGCTTAGGCAGACTACTTAAAGAGGAACATCAGGGTAAAACACAACTGTGGCCGCCCCCCCTCCATCGGGCCCTGCTTGCCTTTTGGATGTCGCTGCCTGAGGCTGCCTCAAGGCCCGCTTCCGGCTAGCCACCTTTGAATGACAATGCTCTTCAAAGTTCCGTGCCACTCAGTGAAGTCTTGCTGCTTTTCGGTGCCCCCCTTGCATTCCACTGATGGGCCTTGCGCAGGTGTGAGATCTGGGGACGCGCGCAGTGCCTGATGGAATGCAAGAGTAGGGGGCCCATCTGCACCTCCTTATTGCCATGAAATCTTTTATTACCAATAACTGAAAATAGGTGTCTTTTCCTTTCATTCCTAATTTTAATGAAGAACAAAACTTGAGACTTTCTTGGGTTTTGTTCCTCCCAAATTGGGATGCCCTGAGATCGCTGAAAAACTCACCTCTATCTGGTTCCCATGTGGACCAGTCAGCGGCACTCATTCATCTCAGATTTCTTTTGCTGCTCTGAGCTCAATGCGGCAAAGAGATGGGCAGAGAGTGACCAGCAGAATCCCTGCCCACCTCTAGCAGTGGCCACACCCTGGCTGCCCATTCAGAGACTCAGATAGAGGCATGCTGGAGATGCGGCCATGGTAAGGGCTCTGGGAAGTGGTGAGGAAATTGGACAATCTGGTGGGGTTTCACACAGGGGGCCTCCCAACTTAAAACTTTAAAGACAAAAAAAACTCAATAGTCATTGGAAATCCACAAAGCATGCAGACTACTAATTTCAACATACATTTTCCCATTTTGGCGCAAATGAAGATTAGAAGCAGTACACAGTTCTTTTTGCTGGGGGGATCATGCTAATTATTTGGCGAAGCAAGGTGCGCCTTGCAACCTGCATTTGAGTAAGGTTTCATTTTAACACACAAGAAAGAGCAGTAAAAATGTTTATTCCATTTTTTCACTCAAAAATCACCTGTACTTTTGATGGGGCATTTATTTTTTTCAAAATATTAGTGCAAAGCCCATAGGATTCTGATATTTTCAAACTTCAAACTATCTTCTTACCTAACTGGAAAAATGACGTACCTCCCCTGTATAAATGGCCCATCACAGGTACAGGTGATTGGGTAAAAACTGACATTTTTTTATTACACTTTCTTGGTAAAATGAAAAAGCTGACTGAGATGCAGGTTGCAATCCACACCACAACGAAAGTGCATCTTGCTAATAATAATAATCAGCATGACCCCCCCTATGTCTCACTTGGAGAGACGCCTATGATTGGTCCCAAAGACATGGAGTTTATTTAATATTTCTTTAGTTTTATTGGGGATGATAGGTGGCTACCAGCATAAAATAAAGGGTTTCCATGACAGTGACTTGTTGTTTTGTCTCTATAGAAGGACAATAACCCAAAAACCCCACATGCAAAAAATCTCAAATCGAACTCTAGCAGAATCTGGCCTTTTTCTGTATCATATAGTTAAAGCAGATCAACACCCTCCGCGGCGCAGCTATAGGTCAGGCTGGGTGGGGGGGCATCCAGAATGCTGGAGTCCCCCTGAACATAGTCTCCCAGGACGCCAATAACCTTTAACTTATCTTCGCTCCCCCGCTGGAAATCCTGTGCCGCGATTGGCTGCCTGGCACTCAAGTGGGCAGTGATGTTCCGCCCGCCGAATGCAGCCAATCATGGCGCTGTCACTGCCCATGTGTGCGCCAGGTGGCAAATCACAGCACAGGGCGAGCATAAGGTAATGATTACAAACGTCCTGGGGTGCTATGTTCAAGGATGCTGCCTGTGCTCTAACAGCAGCACCGGTGGCCACTAATACCCTTGCTACAGATGGTGTTGGTCCGCTTTAACACTAAGGGCCTTATTTATGAAGGGTTAGCACCAGGTAGTGCCTTGTAAATGAAAGGTAGCGACAAGTAGCGGCAGGTGAACGCCGGACACGGCACGCAATTACACATTTTTCAAGCAGATTCTGTTGTGCGACTGGGATAACGCCATGTAGTGTCAGATTCATCATTATCCCAGCCTCAGCGTACAGCGCCGGCGTTCAGCCTTGCAGAGCGCCAGGTGTTACCTCTCGCTACCTGTCGCTCTCCCATACATTTCAATGGACGTTCTTTTATTTCTCTTTAAACAGGGTTTTTATTTTTTTTTTAATTATTATCAAATAATGTTGTGACCTGTCCTGTCATAGAAAATGCAATTTTTAAAAATAGTTTTCATGTTTTTTATATTTATGCAGAGTTGACATTACAGGTCTGGCATTAATGTCTTTATGTTAGAATGTAATAACAATGTAATTCCATATGTTTTCGCTTTGTTACTGGTGGATACATGTTAAAAAACAACCTTTAATCACACAGCCTCCGGCGCCCTGGGCTACAGTGAAGCATTTTTGAGCGCCGGAGGTGTGTGATGCTGTTTTTTTCCTGAATATGTTGTGAGTCGGTCGCACTGACCATTCGCTAACATGCGCTCCCATACAGCACTGTACTGGTCATATAACGACTTCCCACAATGTATTCATCATTGCTGCATAGCGACTGAGTCGCTATGAACTAGTGACCCACGGCCGAGCATAGCGACTACTAGCGGTCGCTCTGAAATGCCTGCTACAGACGCTCATCTGTCGCTACCTGGCGTTAGTGATGAATCAGCCTGCCCGATGTAAAATGTTACTGTAAGGCTTTGTGTACAATGGATTTCCTCTGGAAAAATAAAGCTAGTTATAGACAGATTGCCTCATTATTTTTATCTTCCAACTGCCATAGTGTATAAAGCCCAAACATAAGGTTGAATACCATGCAAATGTCCATGTATTATGCGGCTAAAGGACACGTAGGGCTTTCTGGAACGAGCAGAGGGCACATGTGTTTTACAGAAAGAAATAGGGGAAATAAAGAAGGAATGGCAGTGGGGTTAAAGATTCATGAAAGATGAATGTTTGCTCTCAGGTGACCTAGGAATACCCTTATTAATTCATCAGCACAGGAAACAATAGCGTAACAGTTTTCAAAATAGCTGAACAATGTCAACAAACAAAAGCTTTTACTGGGCCCAGGTCTTCCATGGCCCAAGGATCTGCTGCAGGACATGTAAAAAAAAAGGAGTCTCTCCTTATCTCCTGACACTGTGGAAAAAACTTTACCTGCAAATTGAGCTTTGTGTAAAAGGAAGTCATCATTCACACTAATGGTCTCCATCAGTTGGCTTTCACTGTTCCAGAATACCCTGCAGCAGAAGCTCCATGCCTTGTTAAGACCTTAGTAGATCATAACAACTGCTACTGAGGGGTTATCGTGTTTGTTTGTGCCAAGATGTCACATTAAAATACATTTGCACATCAGAAAACTATCTCAATAAGTTTATAGATGTGAACGTTAGCTTATGACTACATTTTGGAGCTATTGTTAGCCGTATACGGAGTCAGACATATGTATATGCTGATTTTTAAATGCTTGCTTTAATAGAACCCTGTTCCCCATGGGTAACTAAGCTACAGATAAGTCAACTAAGACTAGAATCCTATTTTGTTTTTAATATATAGGTTGTGACGAAGTACATTCTTTAAAAATCCTTAAAAAAAAAGCCTCCCTTGCCCGTATCCAGTGCCGTTATCGGCATGGGCAGTGCACATAGTGGCATACACTCTCTGTGTACTCCACACACAGAGCGGGAGGTGTGGGATTACAATCTAAAGGAGTGGAGACAAAAGGTAGGTCACACATAGTAAGTATGGCACTGTTAAAGGCTTTAAAGTGGACCAATCACCAGGATTTTGATTATCCTGGTAAATCGTACTTGCCCCAGGGGTATCCTGATGTAGGAAGCCCCCTTGTGTAAAACCCCCCAGATGGCTCACTCTCACTCACCTTACCCTATTCCCACAGTGCATACGCGGACGCTCATCCAATCAGCGTTTTATGTGGCGCGTACTAATGCCGGCATAGAGCTACTGATTTAAACTATGTGCCGTCATAGACCACTGCATCCCCAGCTCCCATGTAGAGTGCGCACTTCCACTTGGCTTGGCGCGGGGGGCATGCACAGCTGCAGAAAAGCCGGGGAGGTGGCTGCCAGTGGAGATCACTTCACAGGACCCGTTGGGATCAGGTAAGATCATCAGCGCCCTGGGGGATTTCACACAGAGGGGCATCTGGTGTCAGAGGGTAGTGACTGGTCCTGGAATGGTCTTGGAATGCCAGGCTGGCCGCAAAGGGGGATTGGTCCACTTTAAGGTTTGGGGAATGGCATTCCTAGAATTAGGGGGTGGTGCGTGTAAAGTCCTAAATGCAGGAGTGGGAGAGGTATTTTGGATAAGGACAGTAAGAGAAATATATATATTTATATAGAGTCACAAATCACCTTATTTCATCGAGTACATTTTTCAATGTGCAAGGAAACATTTTGGCTAGTTACAGAGTCAGGAAACAATGTGGGAGGTAGACTAAGAGGGGCTACATATATGATAGCACAGCATAACAGTGACATACTTAAACATTACAAGAATACAATTCCAAACTCGCTTTCTTCTACAGCAAAAACGTGCCCAAGTGACATCTGTGTACATCCATATGAACATGAGCGTGTACCCATGCAATCAGATCGCATGAGCTCTACTGGCAATTTAAATCAGCTTATATCGCAGGACATGATTGACTTGGAGGTTTAGTGAAGAGTGGAGCAAGGAACGGCAGCCATCCCCTCTAACCAGTGCCATGTTTAGGAGGCCATTCGCTGATGGGTAGAAGCTATTCTGGAACCTGGAGGTTCTGCACTGAGGGATCCTGAGGCAACAACCAGATCTTAGGGGGTGAAAAGGGATGGGGCAGAATGTGTGGGGTCAGGGAGGATTGTTTTCGTTTTCGCAAGGGTGTATTTTTCGACAAGGGATTCCAGTGGTGGGAGAGGTGCCCCAATGATCCTTTCTGCCATTTTAACTGTCTGCTGTAGTTTATAGTTGGTTGTGCTGTCATATCAAGCAATGATAAGGAAGGACAGGACTGCGTCTATGACAGAATTATAGAAGGATACCAGCAGTTTGTATAAGTTTATAGATGACATAAATATGCTTTTAAAGTAGATTCTATTGGATGAAATATTTGGGATTGGGATAGCTGATCTATAAGTCTACATCTCAGACAGTGATCATGTCAGAGTAAGCCCCCTCCTTGGTAGAGATAAGATTGACCCCTCCTTTATGAATATAAAGGCTTAAAGCAATCTGTCAAATCTTGCTCAATATGATGATATATAAGTGTTCTGCTCGGCTAGATCTGGCTGGACAATGCAAATCTCACTTTGCTATGCTTTGTAATGTGTGCTTGCAAGCTCATTGCTGAAATGCAACTTACTCTATAGAATAATATCATAATAATATCAATTTTACCTGTGTACTTTTCTATTAAAACGGATCACAGTTTTTTAAGTAATGGCTTTTGTTGAACTGTTGAATGTGAAATGCACATAGTAGCTTAATCAGAATAAACTGTTTCCACTGCATCTCTATTTAGGTATTGCTCAGATGCCAGTCCTTTATTTTTTATCTTAAGACGTTCCTGCAGCTTGGATCTTAAGACATTGAAACTGTATTGTAAGTAAAATAAAAACAAGAACATATGGCTGAATGGTAATACCCTATTTAAGATTGTTAATAACTCTCCATGGGCTATAAGAGAGGACATCTGGAAGGGCTTCGGATTATAGCTGTGGAGCTGCATTATTTAATAAGAAGTCCAAGTGCTGTCCACTAGGGGAGTGCAGCCCTAATCACCTGAATGCTTGTGAATCAATCTAATGTGACTTGTTAAAAGTAATACCTAGTAAAATATATATACTGTAAAAAGAAACTGCATGGATGGACACAGGAACTGGCACGCACATCCTAGGATATTTATGTCAGACTCTCTGGTGACTTCATGAAACTTTTAGAAAGTAATCTCTATTACTAACAAAGTGAAATCACACCTTTATTTTAAGTAAAGACCAGGTCACCTATCACTTGTTGCTGGCAAAGATGGAATAAGCCTGTCACTCTATATGCAAGGTTTTCTTTACTGGATGTTCACATTGTAATTGGAATACTTACCCTTATATAGGCATTTATTGGGATATCATGTGCATTTGTGATGAACAAATTACTATGCTAAAAGACTCACTAAAGGTCAGTATCACTATATAAAATAATCTAATTTCAGAGAAAAGTACATCTCTAATTGTATTATTTGTTAAAGGCAGCAAAATATCTGCGCTGTCCTCTGCGCGCCTTCTGTGCAGCCTTTTAATAAAGAACACATGGTTGATTAGTGTCTCCTATATTGAAGTCACTAGCACACATCAAACGCTGAGGTTTAAACCACAGGAAGTTAGCCAATAACATGCTTCCGTTCAATTCAATTTCTACCAATTCACTTTTATTCATCCTACTATTAACCAGGGATGTCATTCATTTCTGAGCGTCACTGCACAGCTCTAGGCTGGGAAATGTGGGCAGTAAAAGTCTACAGCAAAATAAAATCTATGAAAAACTATTTATTGAGCATTTATTTAAACTATATAGATATATGATTCTACCTATATATATTTATTCTAGGCCCTGTCCAGGCATGTAAATGATACAAATGTCTTGTAACAGCCACTCAGCTGTGTTTAGTCAGCTCATAAGTTTGTTAAGTCTCTGTTGCTGAGAGGCAGAAAAGTGTGTCATGAAAATATCTCCAGATCATCACTAGAAGAGAAGGCAAATTATCCGAACTTCCCCCCCTGGTCTTCTGAGGAGCAGAGAAGGCCCTTTACTTGCCCTTCCAGCACACCGCTTCTGACAGCTCAGCCAGCCACTGCAAACCCGCCTTTTATATGAGGATTAAGATGATGTCCAGTCCATGAGACCCCTATACCAGTTCACAAATCACCTGTGGCAGGCATGTCACTTGCCCTTAACTCCCGGCCATTAAGGGCTATGCGGGTTGGTAGCCTTCAGAGCCAGGGCCTGGTCGTTTGACAATCTATCAGCCCCATAGCTGGTGGTTTTGCTTGGGTAGGGGGACCCCACACCATTCAAAAAAAAAGTGTGGCCCTCCCCCATCATCCTCCTTCCTGGAAGGGGGAAACCAATGCCAATTTTTTATTTATCTAACCCTTGATATTGGATATAGTAGTTTTCATTTGAAAATGTCATAAAGTGCTCTTTTCAGTCTCCTGGGCAGGAACAGGGGTCTACTGGTACAAATGTGATACAATCATACAAAGGAGGAATGAGGCTTTTACACAGAATATGGTTTCTTGAAAAAATCACATTTTGTTTAAAATAACACGTTAACGTTTAAAAAATATTAATTTTTACAAGGTTTTAACAAATTTTACCCTAAAATATCTCTAAAACATTGAAAAATATTGCAAACAAGACATTTCATTTTAAAGTCCAAAACAATATATTATTTTCCTGCAAAAATCGCAGTTAAACAAAATGGTGAAAAATGGCCGGGCAACAGACAAAAATCTCATTGACAAAATCTCATTTGTTATCCCTTTGTGTCAGGCTATGTTTGGCTGTTTTCCGTTTTTAAATTGAAGAAGAAATGGCTGAGATATTGAGGTTTACAGTTTTACCTTATGGTTTATTTTCTGAAGCATGTCGGCAAGGCCCTTGGCTCTGTGATGCTGCATAATAATCAGCATAATGGGTGGGGCAGTGCTGGGACTGAGAGTACTTGCTAGGAGGTAGCTGGGTGGGGAGGAGGGAAGGGTTAGCTGGGCTAGAGTGGCAACTCTGAGAGTGCTATTTAAGCCATCAATACCGAGGGGGGGTGTGGTCTGGACTAGCTCCTCGATCTATTATTAGTGGCCCACATCAGCAGGTTGGCATTAGAGGGGCAGATGAGCAAGTGTATTTCCTCATTCACTCCGCCAAGTTGAGAGGAGGCACAGTGCTGGAGAAAGGTATTTTTTATCTTTTGCATGAAAATCCCTTTAAGCGAACAAACCATTAGCATAAACACTGTTTAACAATACTACACTGCTACTGAAATAGAAGTGCAACAGCAATGTATGTATCTGTGATAGCATTTGTAAGAGTAACATTCCTTCTTAGGTGCTACAGAGGATGGCGCTGATTGCTCTATATCAAATAGATTATACTAAGTAAGATGTTGAACTGTGACAAGATGTGAGCTGCCCTAAGTGAATAAATTACTCACTCTCCCATTTCCTCTTCACAAAGGGAAAAGTTTATGCTGCACAGACAGGGGTTTAATGTAAAGCTTATGCTGCCCTTTCTAAAAGAGCCAAGCACACTGCAAAATAACCAGACCATTACTACATGTACATAACACTGACATGCCATACTAGGTAAAGGGTGGCCATAGATTATTAGATTTCAGCTAGATAACCTATTTTGTATAAATAGTAAATCTAGAGCCAAGCCAATCATTTTTAGTTTTGTATAAAGCAGGGATGGGTTACAGCCAGTCTTTATATTATTTAATATATTATAAACATTAGAGTGGACAAACCCCATCTTCTTAAATACTAACTCCTGCATTCCTCACCCCACAGTCCCAAACCCATGCATCTGAGTGGCAGCATCACCGATTGGCCGAATTCCAAGTTGACCCAATGCCTGCGATTTGAACATTTGCTGATTTTCAAATCTGGTGGCACTAGGTCCTCAGTATCTATAAAATGCTTACCTTCAGACCACGATCTGATGCCGTGGGAGCCTGGGAATAGAAAAATACAGGGTTTACAATATGTCAGGGTAATCAAAAACAGCAATTAGAGGACTAATTCCAGAGAGGTTGGCTAATTCGGTTTTGAATCACTGGTGGGTTATGGTCCGCTTTAACCTCAGTCTTCATGCATCATATAGATTCTCACTGTTCTGATTTTTTGAATTCTGTTCTGATTTTTTTACCAAGTGCAATTAGTTTTCTTTTAAGTTAATAGAAATAGTCTAAAGAGTCCCTGTCCAGACTCACACTTACTTTCTGTCACCTTATCTCATGTGGGAACAGTGTAAAATAACCAATTTAAGATAATCTCAATATCTCTGTGTGTAAAAAGCTTATGTATTCTATGCTAATCCACTTTCTTGACTTAAATTCCTGGGATATGGCTGAGCCAGACATGCCATGAAGCAGCTTTATGAGTTATGTGTATGCATTCTTTGGTCAAAGACAGCTGCAGGACCACTGTGGCTTGCCGTGCTCGCTCACGCTGAGAGCTCCAAGGAACATAGTGGCCATTAGACCACGTTCTGTGGTCCTGGAGGAATCAAAATTAAACAAGGGCAAAATTTGGAGCCCTGCTATGGCTTCTACCCAGTGCTGAAGAACCAGAGACACATGAGACAGGCATCAAGTGAGCTGCTTGCTAACTTATTATTGCTGTTGGGTTTACAGTCCTCTTAAGGAATCAGAAGCATTTGATTCTCTTTTTACTCAATTACTCAGCTAAAGCCAATGCATCATTTTGCCATTGCTCACAGACATCTTAAGGTTGTCAGTGCTCTGGAAGGGGTTAAACACCCCTATGATGATATGTGTCTGTGTATGAATGCTCTCTCCAGCATGGCAGATCAAGTAACACTGGATGTTACGCTTCAGTGCTTTCCTTTTATCGCTTTACAAGCGCTTCATTTTCTATAATTTTCCCTGCTTTTGAAATCACTTAAAACACAAGTGCAGAGATAAAGGATTTTTTGGAGGCATCACTATACACCTTGCTTTGTCACATCAAAGGGCTAAAGCTAGCCATAGACATCAGAGGATGGCTGGTGTATTGCAAGAAGAACCTACTTTCTGTAAACATGCATGCATACATTGTCCAGCATTACATTACAACTAAACTGGGCTGGCGCAGGAAGTAATTCCAGCACTGGACATGAGTATTATTAATTGTTAAATATTAATATATAATATTGTTTACATATAAAACGAAATCATCTTCCGGGGCACTGTACTTAAACTAGACCTACAGCCTGGCACAGTTGGAAAAGAAAGGTAGCAGCCATTTTGGAGCTTCCTCTCCCAGCATCTCAGCCATGCTCCTTCCTGGATTCAACTGACATAACTGACAATGCACAGTAACAGGAAGCCCAGCAGCACTTCCTGTTTGTAGTTGGCCTGCAAATGCATGAGCCGCCATTTTTTTTCTAAAATTTACTACAGCAGAAGCTAGAAAAAGGTAAATGAATTTTTATGTGCAGCAATCTAAATTGCCCTGGGTAGGGATGTATATGAGCACTGTTGTGTTGGCCTGGTTTAAGTCATTTTTGACTGTTGGTCCACTTTAATATAATACATATATATAAATAACTAATGGGAGTCCTGCTATTGTCAGTTTAAAATCCTAAACATTAGTTCATACAAAAGGTTGGGTTAAAGGTAGTATGTACTAAGCATGGTGGCAAGGGGAGGCGGTTGGATAACATAAGCAGCAGAGCTGAGAATAAAAAGACATAACTTGTAATATGTTTAGAAATTTAAAATGACTAGTTGATTTTAAGACCGCTGTTGACGTGGGTCCCCCCACACTGTAGTAGTAGGTCAATTAAAACAACCAATCAGGTTTCTCCATTAGGCTGCCCCAAGTGTTTGATTAATCACATAGGGCAACATCTACCGTTTTACTCCGTACTTCCTAAAACTAGTCTAGTCATATGTACCCCATGATCACCAGCACTACTGATTGTCAAATGTGAGAGTTATGTCTATAGGGACCTCTTAATCAAGCCATGACTTTCACAAGGCTGACATTCAAACATATACTCATGACTCCATAACAATTTCAATTTTTTATTTTTATTTTTATAGTCACATGCACACCTAAGTCAGGCCTTTTCCGATTTCTAATTTCTTTGTTCAATTTGAAGAAGGATTAAAAACGTGTATTGAATTTTACTGTGAAATTGCAACAGGTCTTATTTATGGTGGATTAGAAACATTCAGAAGTAAATATAAAAAAATCCATCTCTGGCCACATCATACCTAATGTAGCAGTCTTCCCTATTGGCAGTAGCCAGGGAACCATTCTAACTATAGGACACTGTTCTAATTGTGTTCTTTAGGTTTGGTCTGAAAAGGAATCTTTAATATCATCTATCATTATTCCATATAAGGAAGCCACATCTAAACCTTGGATAAAAATATTCACAAAATATTTTGGCTTCAAAAAAAAAATTGGGGAAAAATGAAATCTTCTTTGCGCTCTTATCTTCCTTCTAGCACTATTTTTAATAAACACGAATTGCTCCCAGCTTGAGATTGCAAGGACATTAAACAGCTGGTTTAGAACAATGGAACATGTCAGAAACCAATGGCATACCTGAGGAAAATGAAAATGAAAACCACAGGAATACCAAGCAACATTGAGGGCAGAAAACATCCAAACGGTAATGTACTTGGGTTGGGGGAGCAAAATAGATTGAGTTTTGTGGGGAGTTTGGTCCGCTTTATTCAATCTGCCGCCGTAGATGATGAATGGAAGCACGGGACCAAGACCAAGATTGAACTAACAGAGCCAGGGGTGAAAGAGGTAGATATTTAAAAGTTTCTAATTGGCCATCCACAAAAGCAAATAGCTGCATTATACTGTATTGTGTCATACAAGACAATGTGATCATCAGATGATGAATGTCGAAATCAGAACAGTTGTCGTTCCCTGCAAAACCTTAATTCATTTCTCTTGCTAAAGCAGGAACACATAATGACATACATGAAAAAACATGTTTGGAGGGAGCTCCAAGCTTTACGGGTCAGATTTCCTGTTCTATACCTATCAGATGCATCAATGGGTGGAACGTTAAGGCCACCAGGAATGGTTGGAAAACCCAGTTTCAGTGGTTGAACCATGTCTAAAAGTGAAAGAAGGGCAGTTTAATATGAGTTTCCAGGTAAAGTCCCTTTCTCTTTTTATTCCGATGCTTTCCACCACACCCAGGTCTTTGTCCAGCTACTCTTCTCCTTATCAGATGAAAGCTTCTAAGACATTCTCGCATAACAATGCTGGAGTTTGTCAAAGTGCTTCTGCCCACTAAACTGTGTGTTTTTACTGAGCTGCAGCCCTCATCTGAAAGGCCTGGCCATGCATACAGTCATGAAAGAATTGTTTTTCAAAGACGAAAAAACAACACTAAAATGGGGGAGCATAGGCCTCAAGCCTTATTCAAACAGTGGAAGTGTTAATCTCATGAGAAGAAAATAATGAACTAACCCTTACAACAATTGCAGCCTCGGGAAAGAAAACTTTGCATAGAATATGATAAGCTTCAGCAATTAATCACAGAGCCCAAGAAATGTTAATACGGTGTAGACGTGCACATCATTACACTGCGTAATTACATACACAATTTATTGCCCTGATATACACAGAGAGGTTTTCTTAAGGTGCTTTAGAGCCTTATTTAAGGACACACGGCAACACTTTTTGGACCCCAGCGACACTCAGCGTCTGATTTAACAACTAAAAAAACACTAACGCCGATGCGGCCACCAGTTAGCGTCTTATTTAACACTATCAGCGAAAAGGTTGCAGCGATGGGCGCTCTTGTTAAAGTAGCGCCAGGTTTCATCTATAGCTCATTATCCCATAGAGCACAATGGGCAAACTGGATTGAAGTGTTTAATGCTTATAATTAATATTAAACACATTTATTTGTACAGAAATGGGACTTGTCAATAGTTGAAACACAGGGCTTAGATGGTCCAAAATGTTTTTTGGGTTATTAAAGTTGATTTTAATGGTTTCTTTCGCTTAACAATGTGTAATTAGGACACCAGCAACTAAAACTCACTGTAAAGTTTGTCCCCAGCAGTGATTTCTTGTAACTGTAATGATGAAACACTGACCAGCACCAGGAAAATACAGCGCCAATCTTTTGGAGGAGAAAAGGCTGGGGAGCGCCAGAATAACAGCAGTAAAAGGGACAAAGATTAGACGGGAATGTCGGTGCTCCGAAGCTATAGCCACAAAAATGATGCTAAATGGCGCATATCATAAATTAGGTCCATAGATTCCAGTTCAAAACACTTTCACCAAAAAGACTAGACTATACTTTTAATATACATGATTTTTTATATGGAGAACATTTGCAAAACCGAGCTACAATGTGAACCTTTTCTAGCCATTGTTCTTATCTTTTAGGCTCTATTCACACCTTTCTCTTCCCCCTTTGCTGCGTTGGGCAATGTAGTCACAATGCAAAGGAAAATGTTGCCCATTATTTTGATTGAGCCAGTTCACATATATATGCAACATATAGAGCCTTGTGAATAGAGCCTTACACTGAGCTAGATGCACAAGGAACCCCCCCCCCCCCCCACTTACAGATACAAAACTTGAAATGAGCCAGAGTTCACACATGTATAATACTCCACAACATTCTTTAATTTCATAATTGTTTCATTATATGTACAAGTTTGTAAATTCTCACTGAATCGCACATTATAAAACAATAAAAATTATTGAAAAGAAAAATTGAAACACATACACGGGAACCGAGGAGCCTGATTTTATGCGTCATCGCCTGTTAATAACACTCAGCAACATTTTGCCTCAGCGGCACTCAGTGTGCGATTTAACAAACAGAAAAACAGGCAGCACCTTCAGCATGCGCCGAATTTATCACTAGCACCATATAGTTTGCCACGCCGAGCACTCTTGTTTCTGCACCGTTTTTAGTGGCACTGTAGTTTCAGATCACATAGAGCACAATATGCAGCTCTGTATTGAATTGTTTTATGCTTATAATTAATAGTTACCGTATATACTCGAGTATAAGCCGAGTTTTTCAGCCCACTTTTTGGGCTGAAAAAAGCAGCCTCGGCTTATACTCGAGTCAGTAACCTGACTTACCTGAGCGAGGGGGCGGAGGAAGCGGCAGAAGAGCCTCCGAGGCGGCAGAAGAGCCGCCGAGGCTTCCCAACTCGGCGGGGAGATCAGTACACCCAGCGCGAGGTGGGTGTACCAAGATGGCGGCCTGGGCCTCAGTGACGTGGCGGCGCGGAGCGCGCCGGCCGCCATCTTGGTACACCCACCTCGCGCTGGGTGTACTGATCTCCCCGCCGAGTTCTGAAGCCTCCGAGGCGGCTCTTCTGCCCCGCGTCCAGGGGCGTAGCTATAGGGGTCGCCATTGCGACTGGCCGCGTCCCATGCCGTCGTCCCGCGCCGTCCTCACTCTGTCCCGCACCGTCGCCTTGGCTGGAAGGAGCCTCGCTGAAGATTGTGCAGGAGCTGAACTGGTGAGTGTGTGTGTTGTGTGCATTGTATGTGTGCTGTGTTGTGTGCTGTGTGTTGTGTGTGCCTTGTGTGTGTATGTGTGCTGTATTGTGTGCTGTGTTGTGTTTGTGTGTGTGTTGTGTGTGCTGTATGTATGTTGTGTGTGTGCTGTGTTACACCTGAATGGCTGTAATGAGGGATGCCCCTAACTGGCTGTAACAAGGGATGCCCCTCACTGTATTATTATTATTTATTTTTATTTAATTCTTAGGTGATGGCTGGGGGCGTGGTCAGGGGTGATTCCTCAAATCAACTCCAATTCCAATTGAAAAAAGCCGCCTCGGCTTATACTCGGGTCAATAACTTTTTCCAGGTTTTTGTGGTAAAATTAGGTGCCTCAGCTTATATTCGGGTCGGCCTATACTCGAGTATATACGGTAATATTACACACATTTATTTGGACAGAACTTGCATTGGGACTTATATTGTAAATATTGTAAATTGTGTCAATATTATATGCAAAACAAAACTGGGCCATCGGGGCTAAGGCAATAACATCATAGAACAGGCTCTATTAAAATGTATATGCATAGTAATACCTATCAAGATAAATATTCTCCAAATGAATAAAGTATTCTCAAAAACAAATATATATAGACTAGTGTGTCAACTCATTAGGATCCAAATAAATACTCTCCAAAGAAAAAAGTGCTAGTGCGTGCCAATTCAACAGAAACAGAAAAAATACTTAAAGAAGATAAAAACATATGCTAAGCTTGCTTTGGAAGTGAAGGTGGTGTATGAGTCAAAATGTCGCCAAAGCAGCACCAACACATTGCGTGGTAGCCCCCTACCACTTCATCAGGTGTTAATATTGTAAACGCAGGACCTAGATGTCACCAAATGCAATTTTATTTTTTCTTGTAAAATAGTTTTTCTGGCTCCTTTTGCTTACCAATGTGTAATTTGGTCAACAAGAACTAAATCGCAGCCTGTAAAGTTTGTCCCCTTTGTCCCCAGCAGTGATATATTGTAATTGTAATGATGGAACGCTGACCAGTTCTGGAAAAATACAGCGCCAATCCTTTCCGTATGCCAAAAGCTAATAAATACGTTGTGCAGGGCCTAAAAGATGGCGGAACAAAGTGACGCTCACTGGCACTGTTATAATCAACATTTGGGTACAACAGGTGCTGACACAGGCTGGCCAATACCTAGTGCAACAATCAAAGCTAACAAGTTAACATCGGGCACTGTGACTTCCAGTGCCATTTTGTCCAAATAGCAGCACCAATAAAGAAAGAGATGCCAGTGCTATAGCCACCAGAAAGATGCTAAGCGGCGCACTTCATAAATAGTCAATGCACACTAACACAATGCACCTTATCTTCTTTGGGTGAGCAGAGCCTATGTGTGTGCTCCGTTGAGTTGCAGCTAAAAAGGCATTTTGCTATTGTTGATCATTGAAACGTTGGGACAGTTTTTAAGAGTGCACCTTACAAGAGCACATAGATGAGCTTATACAGAACTATCTTTGCACTGTGAACATTGTTCCTTATTGCAATATAGCACCATTTTAAGCTGTGCAAATTGTTAAATAATTTGCACAGGAAAAAAATAATTATACATTTACTATTATAACAAAAAGACATGAGTAAAAAAAAACCTCATGGTGCTGAATCAGCCCTAATCACACAAGTGTGGACAAAGCCATAGATAGTTTTCTTTGTGTAAAATGAGACATGAACAGTGAGAACAGCACATCCCATAAGCGTTGTACATGCTGAAATTCCACTTTAAATTAAAAAATCTAAGCAGCAAATGCTTAGATAAAGATAAAATATGTGCTTGTTTTCCCTTCCTTCATTTTCATCCCTTGCCACATTGCTTGAACCAGCCATTTATTAAACTATGACCTGACCTTAGAAGGATCTAACCAAAACTAGTGTCCATACCCTGGTTGCCTGAAAGATGTGTTAGACATACCATTCCATCAAATCGAGGAGAGAAGAAGGTAAGTTGATGGGTCTCCAATGAATGGTTAGCTTCAGACTCTCCCTTTTCAATTAACCAGTAGCCACTCACCTAAAATCAGAATGTAATCAGGCCTGAGGATCGTTAGACTGTGTTTGGTGTTACAACAGATAACCTCTGACAAAGCATTAAGTTGGAAACTTTCACGTAGTTCCCTAGCACAAAGCAGCGATAACCAGAAAAATTCACATTCATATGACAAGCTAACAAATTCTCAAGATTCAGTTACTGGACATGTGATGATTACATTTAAACGTTAATAATGACCTTAAAGGTAAGGCAGCGGTTATGCAAGTTGCTTGTGTTTCCCAATAGTACTTGCATTACAACCTTATCTTCAGTGGTGAGCTGCGGTTGCATAAACTCACTACCATATAGAGATAGATAACAGTAGAAGTACATTGAAAGTTTTGTCAGCGTAAAAATAATAAAAAGTCTGAACTAAGCGGGAGTCCTGTCACTATGTAAGCCCCAACCCAGCTGCCCTCCTGACTTTGAGGCAGGACTGTGTGGCATACAGGCAGGAAAGCAAATTTAAAACTCATAACCAGTATTGCGTCATTACCAATTCCCCTGTTGTAATTATGCCCAAACCACAAGAAAAAAACCCAAACCACAGTTACTAGGGAAACAAATCCTTTATTAATTCCAAATTGATTTCCAAGTAGTCAGCAATGACAAAAAGGGCTTTATTTATTATGTGCACCATTTAGCATCATTTTTGTGACTTTAGTGCCAGTTCGGGAGTGCTGGCATTTTGTTCGGTCTTATCTGGCGCTGTGCTGTGTACTACATTGGCGCTAGCAGTGCCTGTTGGACCTGGCTGCCAATTATCCCAGTGCCAGTGAGTGCTTCTTTGGACCGCCGTTTTTCCACCACTCAACAGCATATTAATGATTTATTTTCCACCTTGAAATCTTTGGAGCTGTATTTTCCTGGAGCAAGTCAGCGTTTCATCATTAGTTAGCATCAGTTATAAGAAAACACTGCTGGGGACAAAGGGGACAAACCTTGCAGTGTGATTAGGCTGCGTTTGCGTTGTTGTTTTCCAAATTACACGTTGTTAAACCATTAAAATTAATTTTAATAACCCCCCCCCCCAAAAAAAAAAAAATATTTTGTGACATCTCTGACCTGCATTTCAATTATTAAGTCCCAATGCAGGTTCTGTACAAATAAATTGAAGAAGGGTTTATTGAAGAAGTGCTAGTGCCATGTAGTGCCAGATAAGTGTCAGGTGAATGTCAGGTTCCAGTGCAAAAGGTGCAGTTATCAAAAAAAAAAATCCAGAGCACAAGTAGTGTGCCAGGTAGTGTCCCATCTATCATCAGCGCTGGGCTGGGATGGATGTAACATTTTAGCCACTTATTTTTTCTTAGGCTGGCGCTTGTGCCACGGCCTTGGCTGTTTAAAATTGTCTTTGTATGCATTTTTTTCACTTTTGTGTTGTGCTGGAAACTTGTGATTTGGGCCACGCAAAACATGTCATGTCTCTCAAGGGTCCCCAGTGCAGTTCCCGTTTATTATTTAATTGTGCTGCCATCACCCCAAAATATTAAAAAACAGGTATTACAACAGGGACTGAATGCCTGGAATCTCCTTTTGACAGCACCCGTAGTTGTGTTTTTTCTTGATGAATGTTTAAGCTTTCTAGCGCTCACATCAGCTAGCACATCATCTTTTCATAGCCCTTCTCTAGCGCCCAGCGGCCAGCTAAAAGCAAAAGAACGCAGAGTACGCTGCCTGTCTCCAGGTGGCTCTGCAGTGCGGGCGACGAGAGCGTCTTGCAATAAACACTTATCTAGCGCCTGCAGAAAAAAATTATGCATTAGGCTCAAAATTATAAGAATTAAACACTGCAAGTCAGTTCTGCCGGCCTGTTATTTTTGGATCCTAAAGTTTCGCTCAACAATACTTATCAGATAGATCATAGCCAGGATAAAAATAAATTATACACAACATAGATATTTTCCAACATAAGTCATTCAGCCTGTTATTTCTTTTAGTGGATCACCTCTGTGTTGATACCTATAAAATAGAAATGTGTTATTAATCTTATGGAAATCAGTTAAAATTAACATTTAATACTCGAAAACATTTGTTTAGAAAATTTCTGTCGAAGTATTGGTTCTTGTGATAAAATCTAGGCATAACCTTGAGAAATTTGCAAGTGCTGACACTCTATGATCTGTAGGATTTTCATCACCTGCTATAAGAACTTCAGTAGAAGCCCCCTGTGTGTCATAGCCTCTGGTGACCTGTATGATAAGGCATGAGACAGAAGCCTGTTGTGTGAATGAAATAGGTGGGTAACCTTTCACCTGATGAGAAGGCCTAGAATGTATGCTGGGGTATTTGACTCAACTACTGAGCTAAGTGACAATATGCTTAGATATTGGGAGGGATGACCTCAGATGGAGAGAATTTTATTCTCAGAATAAGTACAATAATAAATTAAGTTTGTGCTCTAAACCGCTTTTGGGGGTTATATTCTTGTTTTCTATTCTGTGCTTTAGTGATCATTTACTTGACCTCAAGTTCAAACCTGACATGTTTCATTCAGGCAACTTTATCTCAGAGCCTTTCAGGTGTTTGATCCCCACACATGATCCTCTCCCTTATGTTTTACAAGTAATTCAATAGCAAGTCTATCATTGCCAGCACCTCACACCATCCAAGCTCTGCTTTTTGCAATATGCATGAGGTGGACATTGATCTTAGTGATCAGATGTACATGATATAATTACCCTACATGGCAGCAGCAGCATCTCCTGTAGCGAGGGCCCATTCTCACACCTTCCCCACATTTCACATCACACAGGGACAGCTTTTCTCTGAAGAACGTGACACCCCTTGTGTTACTATTACGTTTCACTTTGTTGGGAAGTGAATACCCTTCTAATTAATTCTCTTGTAACGCCTTTCCAACACAAGCTGTTGCCAGAGATTCTCCTTATTGTCAATGAAGATGACAGGAACTCCTAGTGGGGGTATTGGAGGAGAAATAAATTAATTAACTAGTTCCCCAGGCTCATGTGTTGCATCTAGGCAACTTGTGCGTAACAGGCGTCATGTTTGAAGCCATGTTTACACCTATCTATTGCGCTAAGCGCAGGCATTTTGTGATGGATTTTAGCTATGCGTATTGTAATAAAATATGGCCTGCACTTTTTATGCATTTACGTCTGAGCTTAGAGCAGAAGTAAAAGCTGGGGAGCAAGCCACTCACAGCGAGACAACGGGGGGTGACATCAACTACTCCCTGGGCCTCCTGACTCTGGAAACCCATGCACACACTGCCCTTTAGCAAGCCAGAACATCTGGCAGGAAATCAGGCCTTCTCATGCACCTCATATAACCACCGGCAAGCAATAAGGTTTGCCACATGGGTGTGTGCCGTTCCACACACAGCACGTGCATTCACACCCAGTGATCACTATTGGAGACCAGTAAAGTGGTAAACACATTGGTTCAGCTCCTGTGGGAACATGATTGGAGGAGTATTTCACTCCATTGCTGGCCTTCCTATAAGGTTTGTACTTGAATACTTTATTTAATCTCAAATCAGGATGCCCGGTGGGAGATCAAAACAGGCCTTTAAAGTAGAACAATACCCAGGTTTTCAACTCTTCTGGCTGTTGTTCCTCTTCAGTGGGGTAACCCCAAATGGGGTGCCCCGCTGTGTGTATCCCTGTGCATTGCCACATCTACTCCAATCAGTCAATCAGTGCTCTGCTCCATTCAGCTTCTGACGTTAGAGCAGGGAGAAAGCTGAACTGAGCAACTGGGCCGTTGGCTGCACCTCCGCTTCTTTCTGTACCTGCACCAGCCATTCAGCGAAGTATAACGGGGATGCAGCCTGTGCATGTGTCATGTGATCGCTGGCTAGGTTATTTTACTGAAGTGAGGTGAGTCTTTTAGAGTCCAGGGCCGGCGAAAAAGCTGTTGTTCTTCACGTGGCAATATAAGGTCTGATTGGCTAACCATGTCTATGGATCAAAACACAATACAGATATTTAGTTATATTAATACTATGTATTAATATTGTTTATTTATACAGCACCTGATTTAGCTGGAAGTCCCACCTCCTTGTGCCATTGCCACTGTTGTGAGTGGCAGGTGATGTCATTGTTACAATGTGTACTCACCTGCTGTCTCACATTGCCCCAGCAAACTGTCTTACGACAGTTTCCCCTCTAAGGAACAGTCTCCTCAAGGTAAAGCCACGGCGCATGCACAGGTTCTGACCGGGGACCAGAATTGTGCAAACCCCCATGGTACATCTTGGGGCTACAGGGAGTCGTGCAATGATGATGTCGCGGTCTGTGGAGATGAACAGCAGGAGATCAGGAGCTATTGCTAAATTTATTTCACAAGTTCCTTAAGATATGGTCCACTTTAAAAGCATGCAACATGCACAGAAACACACATTCAATTTTGTATATAATATATAAAAATATATTATATATAATATAATATATATAAAAAAGATAAGCCTAAAGGCACAAAAACGAAAGTGTAAATGGACCTCAAAATACCAGTTAAGGTGATTACCTTCATTTTATATAAAAACATTGATTTTTTTTTAATTTCCCAATGCAAATAACCTACAAATATTGATTTCTTCTTGACTGAATTAAAACTACATTGATTTATGTAAATCTGTTTAAACAATATGTTACGCAAGTATGTTTGTTTCAAGGGCGTGATGGCGCTAATTTGGTGTTTTAATTAACATGGATTGGGAGGAATAAGCAACTACTTGACACATCTGAGAGTCCCTGGGGGACATTTATTAATCTTTACAGGTTACAAGTGTTGTGCTTTGTTTCAAATCCCAGAGCGTATTATGGGAGCAGAGCAGGATGACACCGAAGATAAACATCCCACTGTATAAATGTTGTTCTAGTTAATGTTCTGTAATACACAATCATGCGCCTAGAGCCTATAGACTAATTACTCCCTGTCAATTTAGACATTCTCCCTTTAAATAGATGTTTCAGTGATCTCCAGTGGCCAGACATTATGGACAGTGCATAGCCAGGCCAAGGTAAACACACTTACAAACAAAAATGAATGTAGTAAAAAAATAAAACAGAACATTTAAACAGAAAAACTTTTTATATATGTACATGTTCTTTTGTACTAGAAACTTTCTTGTTTTACTATAGCTAGTAAATTACATTTTAAGTTTTAAAGAATCGTGAAACAAAGTATTTGAATATGCTGGTTATCCAAATGATTTTGGATTTTTCTGGAGAGTTTGAAGAAGTAGTCAGGGCTTTTCTCACTCAGCACACAGTAAAATAAAAAGAATTCTGTTTTAGAATTAAAAAACAGCAGCCTATGGAGAATCCAACCACAATAAAAACAAGCCTATTAAAATAGTTTGTAGTCCACATAGGCTGATGTTAGTATTTTTTAAACATCTAACCCAGGAAAAATAATTTGCACCTTACCTATGGAACTGCCCCCACTGCATGTGCACAGGATTTAGATTTTTAAATAGAACTATTCTATATTTTACTTTATCTTGCACTGATCTAGAATCCAAAATCAATTATTTAAAATCCAAAATCATTTTCTAACCCTCTATTTTCTATGATTTAGGGTAAATTACACAGACACATAAAAGAACTTACTGTAGAATGACTAGTTTTCGCATATTGTATAGCATAATTTAATAATATATATATATATAGATTTTTTCCTGTTAATACCGGAAAGTTTCATGAAGGAAGGGACGTTATTTAGCTCATTTTAAATATGGTAAATTGTATTGCAATTTAATATGCTAATGTTGATAGTATTTATCAATATTTATACAGAGCCTTATTTATGGCTGGCATCAGTACCACACAACGCTACATTTTTGGCCTCAGCAGAGCTCAGAGTGCTATTTAAGAAACAAAAAACAGGCTGCGCCAATGTGGCCGCTAGCGCCCAAAAGGTTGCAGCCCTGGGCGCTCTGGTTAAAGCAGCGCCAGTTGAAACCTGGTGCTGTAGATCAAAATCCCATAAAGCACAATGGGCAGAACTGGGTTGTAGTGTTTTATGCTTATAGTTAATATAACACACCTTTATTTGTACAGAACTTGCATTATGACTGTCAATAATGGAAACACAAGACCTAGATGTTGCCAAATTATATTTTTTTTATAGAAAAATCATTTTTCATTTTTTTGTTCCATATGTGTAATTTGGACAACAACAATAAAATGCAGCCTAAACACATTGTAAAGTTTGTCCCCAGCAGTGATTTCTTGTAACTATAATAATGAAATGCTGACCAGCACTGGAAAAAAAACAGTAGCAATCTTCATTATGAGAATAAAGAAGACATTAATTATTGTTTGAAAATCTAAAATACAGATAACGTTTACAATCATAAATGAATACTTGTTCACTGAGAGCCTCTCCAACTCAGCACAAAAAAATGTGCAAGAAATGTTTTAATTTCTACCTATACACTGCCAAATAATTGCAAAAAATAGAGATTTATAAAAATAAAAAACCAAGGCTTTAAGCTGGGAAAACACAGATTCAAAGGGGTTTAAACAAATGTACTTTATTGTAAGTTGAGTTGGAGAGGCTCCCAAAACTTATTGCACATATATGTGCAGTATCTTCCTAATCTGATTAATCCTCTTTACATATTATTAAACCTAAGTGAAATAATTAAGCTCTCATACGATGTGCCTAAACATGTCTATATACAGACAGCTATATTTTGTAAAATGTGTTATAAAAAGTTACTATACATGAATTCATTAATTAACGCGCTACATTGAACACTCATGGTTAGAGCATGGGTGCATTACATTTCAAAGATTTGGGATCCTAGGCTACACGACCTTATACCTGAATGTGCCTTATACTGGAGCATGCTAAATTGGGGTAGCAGAAGAATTATATTTATGGCTGCAGCTTTAAAATTTGGATACCTCTGTCTAATAGGTATTTCACCATCTACTGTCTGTATGACAAGTATTTTAGTTCAATCCAAATGTTGATTACGATTATAAAACAAAGTTTGCAGCAATTATAGTTTTGTATTTTATATTAATATATATATATATATATATATATATGTGTGTGTGTGTGTGTGTGTGTGTGTGTGTGTGTGTGTGTGTGACACTTCTGATAGCATGAGAAAAATTGAGGAACAGAGATGAAATACAAAAAGCGAGTTTCTAAACTTTCCAATAGCTATCAAAACCGAAATAGAGCTTTTACTAAACAACACATAAAACGCCTAGTGCTAACAAATTAATAACGGTCTCACCTTGTGTGGTAAGTGAATAATTAGGACTACTAATTAGAACATACAGATTGATTAGGATGTCAGCTCTCCCAGTGATAGGCAAGACATACATCCCCCATGAGTATATGATACGGTAACACAATTCCTGCCCTTCAATGTTGATTGAAACTGGTCATAAAGTACAGACAAAAGCAAGACAAGCTAGGTGATGAATTGCCCTTCTATATATGTCCTTTATACTGAAAGCTGACATTGGGATGCTAAACGGTACTAGTCTATTGCAACATACATTTAACATTAAATGTGAACATGTTTTAAAATTCTTAAAATAATAGTTGTCAAAAGTCAAAGAATGTGATGGAAGTTGAGCTCTGTCGAACAGCATATTCCACAGAATATGGCCCAGAAGTGGTTTGCTAAAGTTACCATAGTGTACATCAGTCTAGTGTAACAGTTCAAGCATGTTCAAGAAACTATTTTGCTTTCGGCATGCTTGCACATCATATATACTGCCAAGTCTCAGCTATCACGTGGAGGCCAATTTATCACTAGCGCCACTTGAGCCTCTGTGGAGAGACACTATTAGTGCCTCAGCTGCAACGCCGGCCACAGGCGCTGTTAGTGTCCGGCACTGTAGGCCACCCATGGTCCTGTGTCTTGTTAGTTTTTTTTTCCATTGAAGATGGCGACGGATAGAGCCAGTGGGGAGGGCCAGAAATAATTTGTATTTAACATGTAAATGAACAGCGCCAGTGCGGGCACTCTGAAACCACAATATTTAGGCATAGAGCGCCATGTGTAATACAAAAAAAAAGACTTTAACAGGGGATAGCAGCACAGTGATCAAGCGAAAACGCAAGTTAGCAGAATAGAAGAATAGAATAATGAACTAAAAAAACATTCTGAACAGGCCAGGGATCCCGTGTCAAGTGACTGAGCAAAAATAAGAATTCACCAAAAAAACAGGACTGGAATGGCTAATTAAAGTCTATGGGGGGGAGCGCTCAATGTGTTGTGGCATGTAGGGAACACAGCTCCGGCGCTAACGAAACACCATGTGGTGCTTGATACATGGGACGCTACATGGCGCTACATGGTGACGCTCACAGAAAACATAATGCTGCTATTTGGCGTTTCTTAAATAAGATGGTCAACCCCATAAAACCCAAAACAAACGTGCATTTGCTAAACCAGGTTATTATACAGTGTACAAATCTTTTACTACAGCTTACGAATAGAACATTAATGTTTTCAAGTTTATGTCTAACACTTCATTTTGACAGCGGCGGTGTGGCTGCCAGCCTGCATCTAATTTAACACTAGCGTCACATGCAGTGCCAGGTGCTCTGGTTGAAGCTGCGCCGGTTTATAGTCAAATCCCAAAGTGCATAATGGGCAGAACTGTATTGATGTGTTTTATGCTTATACTGTAAATAATATTACACACATTTACTTGCACAGAACTTGCATTGTGAATTGTCAATAATGTAAACGCAGAACCTAGATGTCGCCAAATGTCCTTTTATTTTTTTTTCTTGTAAAACCATTTTTCATGGCTTCTTTTGATAACCAATGTGTAATTTGGACAACTACTAGAACGCAGCCTAAACACACTGTAAAGTTTGTCCTCTTTGTGATATCTTGTATCTATATTGATAAAACGCCGACCAGCACCAGAAAAATACCGCACAGTGTGGCAGTATAAAGTGGCATTCAATGGAGCAGTTATAATCGTCAGTCAGGTCCAACAGGCGCTGGCACAGACCGGACAATACCTAATACAACAATCAAGGCAAATTAGTCAGGCGCTGCGACTTCCAGTGGCATTGTGGTAAAATAAAGCAAAATGTTATGGCCACTAGAAAGATGCTAAATGGTGCACATTATAAATAAGGCCCTTAATGTCACCATTTTAAACACAAACTTAATAGACGTCTGGTATTTAACATGAAACACGCGCATTGTATCTATTTTAAAGCCACGTCACTCCAATCATTGTAATCCTATTTTTTCCTTTTCTACTAGTTAGTGGTTTGTGTGCTTCTGACACGGTACATTAGTGAAAAACAAGTTATCTGTTTTTTTTTGGGGGGGGGGCACTGTTAAGGTTTTATCAACGTTTCAAAACTCGGATATAGCTGATCTAATTCTCTCTACCTATAATTATGAAACAAATAACATTTGATAACATTGCTAATGTTCTGAGCCTCTGCTTTTCTGAAACTGAAATATGGGCGTATATGGCATGCTCAACAGCTGTATACCACCAAGGACTTATTTTCATTATTGTTGTGTTATTCATTCTGTCATTTATTATGCCCCATATACCCCCCCAGACACCACTAGTGTGTTACTAGTTACTAGTCTTTAGTCCAGCTACCTCACTGGTGGCTTTTTAATTATTCATTAGTATAAGCTCGCAAGGGCAGGGCTCTCCCCTATTGTATCTTGTACTCAGAATATCCATTGTCAACTCTGTAAAACTGCATTTGAAATAGTATATGTACCGTATGTTTCTACCCTGTCTGTAATTACTACTTTGTAAAGCGCTACAGAAGATGATGGCGCTATATAAATAAACAATAATAATAATATACAGTAAATCAAGCCATTAATGGGAAAGTCCTCTTTCCAAGTTTTATTTAATCAAACCTCAGATCAGGTAAGCCATAAAGGCAACAGGCTCTCCATCTTCATTGCTGGCACTCCCTAGGCTTAGATTTTGCTCCTGTGGTCCCCAGGGACTGACATTGGCTTTTGGCTTGAAGGGAGCATGTCTGGAGTACAGGACCAGTTCGAAGCGCCAATTATTCTCTTTGCGGGAGCTTTAACACAATGCCTGCTAAACCGAAGTTGCACTAGCATCATGTTCCTGGATCCCAAGGACTGAGATCTAAGCATCGAGAATGGTGCCAGCAGGGTACATGGGGCACCTCTTGCCTCTAAGGTAATTTTCCACTACCCACTGTTTCAAATTGGATTGTGCTGTTAAATGAAATTGGGAGAACTGCCAAGTGTACACTGGATGATTTTTTTTTCTGATGAAAGAAACTTAAGTATACAACAGTGTTCTGAAACAATGTTTTCCATTAGCCTTTACCTAGGTTATTTCATATTGCGAACAACTAAACTACTAGGAACTACATTCCTAGATATAAATATAAATAAATAGGTTAGCAGCTGGCTTCTTAGTTAATCTTTTTATTAAATTACTAGGTGATTGAATAATCAGATTTCCCTTTTGTTTTGTTGACATACCACAAAACTGTCTAGGCCCTGCATCTTTGTGGCTGTGGTGTGACTAGATCGTCACAAGCAAATTAGTAAAATTGTTTTCCTCTACATAAGTACTAATAACATGACTTGTATACCATTAGCAAACTTTCTATAATATGCAAATCTGTTTAAACATCAACACAATTCAAAATGTAATCACGTCCTAAAACATTCTGATTGTGATTTCTGACTCCTGCACCAGCTAAAAGGAGACTAGCTGTCCTCAGAGCTCAGCTCACAATAGTAAATATGTGGTTCCTTTAGGGAAAATAATTTAGTGAGTAGCAGTAAATATTGCGTTTCTTTAGGGAAAACTGAAAATCAACCACAATCAGACGAGAATGGATCCCTGGAAATGCCCGCTGTGATCGATCAATGAATGAGAATTGGTTTGTTGATCAAGCATTGAATCATTGTGGCTGACACAAAATTTCTCATTTGTTGCCTGATCGTTGATACGTGGATGCAGAAACTGACCACAAATAGGATGTGAAGCGCACAGAAAAAAAGTTTACAGAAAAAAATGACTGTCCCAGGTTTTGGTCATAGCGTCTGGGGAACCCCCTGATTTTGGGATGCCCTGCTGTCTGAAACCCCCCGAGATCGCCCACTCCATTTTACCTTTCCCTAGTCCTGTGGCATATGCACTGTCTCTGGTCCAATCAGCACGCTCGATTGTGCTGACGCAAACTCGTCTAGGCTCATATAAAGAATTGGCTCCAGCATCTGCATCCACAAATTCCTGGCGCAGGTGTGCGCCCTGCTAAAGGTAGAGCAAGGATGCCCACGCATGCACTTGGAGCGGGGGAGAAGGTGAGTATACCGGGTGACCTGGGGGTTTCATACAGCGGGGCATCCTGAATCTGGATGGCCTGGGGAGAGGGAATAAAGCGGCCCTGGAATATCTTATAGATTCCTTGGCAGTTGGACCTGGGTTTTAGTCCACTTTAAACAGTTAGGGGTGAATCAAATGAAAGTTGCAAGTCAGTTTACCGTGTTGATATAGTTGAATAGCTGTAGAACGTCTCGTAAGTTAAATGTATAAATGGCCAGCATAAGTTCTTTAATACATTCGGCCTGATTCAGAGCCTGCCCATGTTTTTTTTTTTCGGGAACTGATCTCGATAACTGGGAAATTGCGAATGCTCGTATCATTCACAGCTTCTCTCCGAGAAAGGTTTGTTCATGCGTAAGCGACCTTATTTGCTTTGTAAACGCATACAGTTTAGCCGTTGTTGTTGTAACCAGCAATTTTAATGGGCTTCCCACCAGTCTCCACCATTGTACCCGTGGTAGTCTGCATGTCCTTGCACATACTTACTTTTCTCCCCCCTACTGGCATCTAGGGCATCCCATGTAGTCTGCTTGTCCTTGGTTGCCATGTCTACCCAACTTCTACCCACTGCTACTCACCTCCAAAAAATGCCACCATGCAGCATATGACTTTAACATAACTATTGTTTTATTAAAAAACTGTAATTTTTTATTAACTGTTTAAAGAAAAAAATGTAATTTATATTAAAAAAATATAATAACTATTAATTTTTGATTAACATTTTTCTGGGACCAACATGGCACCTGCAAAGAGAAGCTGTTTGGGGGGAGGGGAAGCTAGGCTAGCCTCAAGAGGAGAGTGGGCAAGAAGGAGTAGCTATGTGGACCTAAAAATATCGAAACATATACTCCTGAGCAGCTGGGGGAACCAGGGCCACATGCGTACAATTGATGGCGCCCATGACAATGTTGAGAACCTAACCTCACCGCGTTTCAGGCTGCCATGCTGTCAGGGAAAAAGATGTATTTCACCTGCAGGACAGCCATGCCATCGAGAAATTTAGTCAGTGTGCGGCTCAGAGGCTAGGTGCACTGTCTGTTGGCATGTTCCAGCCTGAAGGCTGAAACATACCAACAGTCAGTGCACCTAGCCTGATATAAATAAATATATATATATATAAAAAAGAAAAAAAAAAAAAATATATATATATATATATATATATATAGTTCAATAGCTGTAGACTCATAAGTAAAATGTATGACCAGCATAAGTTCTTCCATCTTACATATAATGAATATAAATAAATATATATATGCTTCAATACACATATCTGCACTGTCAATTATTGGTTCACTCAAGGTTTTTCCCACCTAAACCCGCTCATGTACACAATGCACACAGCGGACGCTGCTTTAATGAAGAAGTCAGTTGTTGTGAACACAGCGGCAGTCACTTTTCCTGACTTGGCCTCATTTACAGTAAACAAACACTGCATAGAGTGACACAGATAATTGTGTTCTAATGCAAATGGACTTTGAAGAAAGTGTAAAACAGTGAGTGGTACCTCTAGGGGTAATAGCCCCACGTTTGCATTTTAAAATGATCATACAATTAAAGGGGATTCGTTATTTTAACTTGTTGTCATTCACTAAAGGGGGTCAAGCCTTTCAATAAAGATGCACCTTGGTCATTACCTTATGAAAAAAAAACATTCTTCATGATACTTTTCAACTTGGCCCTCCATTATGTGAGTGGAGACACTCTGTCTCGGGCAGGGAATCAATGGCAGGACAAGGCATGCCTGATTTTATTGAGCAATATGTGAAGTCATCAAATATACATGCATAATTGTATGTTGCCTCTAGCCTTTAGCCATGAGGGGGGTAATGTTGTGGGAATTTGTTCGTAAAGATAGTATCTGCTATAAAAGCAAGCATTTGATGGACTTCTTGCCTTACTCAAAGCAGGGAAACCACATGAGATGTCAAATTAGGAAAAAAATATAGTAGGCCATTACTGTCCACCAAGACTTTCATTTGATAGAAGTGGTGGGAAGGTTCTCATTCATCCAGGTCATGGTATATCTGTACAAAAAAAAATGCAACTGGAATTTCTTGAAGAAGTTTCGCTAGTCATCCAACTAACTTTTTGAGAGTGACATTACAGGAATCTGGTAGCAATTAATAGTAACTCCAAAACATATAGGTAGAAGCAGACAGAAGTATGGTCCTTCCTAGATGATCGACAAGCTATTTTCCCCTCAACTCGGTGGCTTTAAACTGTAAAATACTTAGCTCTAAATTCTGGGTCAACCAGGACTCTGTATCTTTGGGCCATATTTATGATGTGCACCATTAAGCATAATTTTTGTGGCTATAGCGCCAGCTTCGGAGAACTGACATTCCCATCTAATCTGGCGCTGTGCTGTGCACTACATTGGCACTAGCAGTTAATGCACAGAACGATACTAATTACATTTATTGTTGCATTCACTAGCTATCGGGCGGTCTATGTCAGCGCCTGTTGGACCCGGCTGCTGATTGTCCCAGCGCCAGTGAGCGCCACTTTGTACTGCCACTTTTCCAGCACTCCCCAACATGTTTATGAATTTTTTCCTTCTTCAAATCTTTGGTGCTTTTTTTTCCTGCCGTTAGTCAGCATTTCTTCATTACAGTTACAAGAAATCACTGTTGGGGGCAAATTTCACAGTTCATTTCAGCTGCGTTTTAATTGTTGGTGTCCAAATTACACATTGTAAAACAAAAGAAACCATCAAAATCAGTTTTAATAACCCCAAAAAATACATTTTTGGAACATCTAAGTCCTGTGTTTCAATTACTGACAGGCCCCAATGGAAGTTCTGAACAAATAAATGTGTTTAATATTAATTATGAGCTTAAAATACTTCAATCCAGTTCTGCCCATTGTGCTCTATGGGAATTTAAGCAACAGTGCCAGGTTTCATCTTGCACTGCTTCAAATGGTGTGTCCTCACAACATATATAGAACTAGTTACAAAGGATTGTGGAATTTACTACCAATAAATGGCCTTCCTATGAACTGAACGTCATGACAAGCCTGGTTCTTAAGTTCACCTTTGTGCCTTTGTGTGTTAATACCACCTTAAAACTGTACCAAAATCTGCCCCACTGACTTCAATGGTAGCATATCTGTGAAGTTTGATGACATCTTCCACTAGAATATAAAGCAAAATGCAAATGAAAGATACACACCTCTAATTCAATGAAAGCATAGTCTTACTAGAGCTGCCATCAGGGCAGGACACCCAGGACAACAGTAAGGGTTGCTTGCCCTAAGGTCTACTAGAGGATCTCATACAGATTAAGGGGGGAGGGCATAGTCTATACACCCTATGTTGTGTACGGGATACCTTAAAATGTCATAACATAAGGGTTTAGGTATTGTGGTTGCATAGGGCCCCACTATTCCTGATGGTGGTCCTAAGTGTTCAGAATATGCATATACCCTAACACAGACCATAGCAAAATGTTTTGTCCTCCTCAAGGAAAAGACCACCCTTCTTGAGAAATTTAGGATGTGGGCCCCATTTCTATTTTTGATATCTTTGCACCACTATGACCTATTGCATACATTTTCTATGTATATCGGTGCAAGGTGTTGTGTGCACTGCATCTGCTATAAATAATTCTAAGTGTATATACACTCAGGGTCAGCATCAGGAATTTTGAAGCCCCATACAGCCACAATTTCTTCCATACTAATTATTATTATATATTGTTTATTTTCATCATATTCCGTGGCGCTGTACAAGGTTAAAAATTACACAAGTGCAAGACAAGTATCACACTTACAAAACACACAGTATTAGTAGTTAAAAGTAACCGAAATGCAACAAAAACACATGCAAAAATACATTAGAAAAGAGGGCCCTATCCTTGTGAGCTCACAATCTAAACGTTTGCTGTAGCCTTTATAAAACACGCAGACCATGCACTATACAGGCATCTTTATATGTTTTGTAAGCATGAATTCATAAAAAAAGAATAACAAAAAACACATTAAATAATTGTACCACACAATATGCATAAAAATGCAGGTTCATTAATTAATATAATTTAGTTGAGGGACATTGGAAAGAGTTTTAACATAAGAAAGATGGGGAGGTTCCAGTAACAGGAGGAACAATATTAAGAACAGCAATGCTATAAAGTAACTGTCCACCTACAGATGCTAATTTTGTTTTAGATAGGCTTGTTTTTTACTCAGACATCCAGCTGTGAAATTTTCTCGCTCATGTAACCACCGTGCTGTTCCCACTACTGTTGCCTTTGCAAACATTCCCCATTGAAGTCACTGGGCCCTAAGGCAGGATAAATACAGAAGGGAGGAGTTCAGTGTTCGAATTTTACAGCAGACCTTTGATAATTCTTTGAAAATGAAGAATCACATTAGTTAAAATATTACCCATACAGATTATGTGTATATCCTTTTAGTGCTTTGTAGCAACATTGTGTTTTGTGTCTTGGTTATGCTTTGATTCATGTAGTTTAAAAAATGTTTTGTAAATTAAAAAACAAAATCACATTTAGCTGTCAAGAGTAAATTTAGAATGGAATGCATTTATATTTATGTATATTTACACACTCAACCAGCAATACAATGTAACCCACTGTAAGTTCATTTAAACCTGCAATGTACAATAATGCTGAAATAAATATCTCCTCATTGTTTAATTAAACAATATCAATATGTTTTCCAGCGCAAAGGTTTGTGAAATGTATATTTTGTAGAATTCCTGACCATATCATTAAAGCAAAGTATATAATGTGTTAATCCTCTGCAAGGGCTGTACAATACAAAAGTAAGCAAAAACGACTTTACTTTCCCTATAAGAAAACAGAGGACATGTCCTCTCATCAGCAACAGAAAAAGCTCAAAGGCCAAACTGGATACCTGTCTTTTGGCATCTGTCTACTCCACCTATTCTAAGCTATGCTAATGAAAACTACCCGAGGTACGGTACTGAAAAGCTGTGCTCCAGTATAAAACCTGCCTTTTACCAATTAATTACACTTTCCAAAAGGCTTTGCGACGACAATGGCAACCTGACAACCTGTCTCCTATTCCCAGCATGATGCTGTCTGTGCTGCTTGCTCCCTTTGTGTCCACCTGTAATAACCTGTCCTGGCTTAAAGATAGCCACAGACATCAGAGCTGTGAGGGCGAGAGGACCAGAAGGCTTAATCCCACTGCCTAGGGCATGTACCAAGAGGGCGGGGGGTGAATACTTTCTATAGCCACTATATACATCCTACTAAAAGGAGAACTATCATGACAAAAATGTATGCACAAAGCATGCTAGATGACAAGAAGAAGGATTATTCATCCATTTAAAAATATTTTACCCAAACTAGTTTTCTTTTGCTGTAAGCGCTAGAACTGCAGCATTTTTAATAATAATTTTGTAGTTGGGTAAAGGATGTTGTTACTTATACACCCTGGGTAAAATGATTTCTATCAGGCTTGTTTTTCTGCTGCTGAAATGAAAAAGCCAGGAGTGATATAGTTTTAAAGTGGACTAAAACCCAATTCCCAACGGCCCTGGAATATATATGTCCAGTGTCCACTGTGTAAACCTCCCCAGGTCGCCCGGAAACCGATCAGCGGTCGCATCCTCGCTATACCTTTAGCAGGGTGAGTGCCCGCAGCAGGCATTAGTGAACGGCACACTCCCTATTAGAGGGTAGTGGGGGATGTGTCCGTCAACGTGCTCGGATCCGCTCATCTAGACAAGCTCTTAGACGAAGGTGCGGGAGTGGATCCGAGCGAACTGATTGGACGAGGAGCCGCACATGCACCGCAGGGCTGGGGAAGGGTAAGTCAGATTGGGGCAACCTGGGGGGGGGTTTCACACAGCCAGGAAACCCTGATCAGGGTGCCCCGGGGGCACTTTAAAAGTACAGTTCTACTGTTACAGGAGAAGACCGCGAAACACTAACTGCAGCAGCTATTGCAGCCCTGTAGATGTTTGCAGATGTTTTAACTCTCATCCACTGCTTTGTTCAAACATTAGAAATGTGAATGCTACCGTATCCCATGGCCTGGGTCAAAAGAAACAGCAAAAATAACAAAAAAACGACATTTGGGTTACAGCGGGACGACCAACGAGAAATATTTTCCATAAAAATCCTCTTTATTGTTACTGCTCCTTAAAATTAAATAAACACTATATATACACCCATAAAACCCAAGTAGCACTACTCAGTAAACTACCCTCATCCCATTTAACCTAAGGTACCTCCATCACATAACAACCATATAAGCCAACAGAGGAACAGCCTAAGGTCAGGTTGTGGTTCCTTCTACTTACTACTGTCCTTACTACTGTTTAGTAGTCTGGCTATATCTAATTCATTAAGATTACAGGAAAAAGATTATTGTATGAGCCACAGCATGACTCTGATTCAATTTTTGCACCAGAGCCTGTTAACATTTAGGGGTTTATTTAAGAAATGCCAACCTACATAGCAGCAAGTGTTTTTCATGAGCACCACCAGCAAGCCATATTTATGATGCAAAAAAATATTTTGCACCTTTCCTAAGCGCCATGTAGCATTTCATGGATCAAGAGTGCCGGGCGCTTTGTTAGCACCGGCACTGTGTTCCCTACAGCACCACATTACATCCGACGCTCAGTGTCGTTCTCCCATAGACTTCAATTAGCCATTCCAGCCTCGTTTTTTGGTGACTTCTGGTTAGCGTATTCTAATTTTGTTGTGTTCAGTCAAGTGACACAGGCTCCCTGTCTGTTCAGTATGTTTTTTTTTCATTCATTATTGTTCTTAGGTTAGCTGCTGCTAACTTGTGTTTTCACGTGTGCCATGTCATGTGTCATGTCATTTGAACATTCCCAACATCATTCCATGTGTTTTCACTTGGTCATTGTGCTGCCATCCCCAGTTAAAGCTTTTTTTTATATTTCACAAGGTGTTGTATGAGTATTGAGGCTTCACAGCGCCTGTGCTGGCGCTGTTCATTTACATGTTAAATACAAATGATTTCTGTAGCTCCCCACCGACGCTACCTGTCACCATTGGAAAAAAAATAAAGAAGATGGTTGAACTCGTGTGATTTATGTGACAATCCCAACTATTACTTTACCAGCCTATAAACCCAAAACCTAATTTCAGCATGAAAAAAATGTACCTTAAAACTAGCTCAAGTTGTAAATGCATCATTCGGGCATCCTGTTTTGGGATACCTGTAGGCTTTAAATCCTTGGCTTGTCTTATCCTTGCTTGTTACTGCAGCTATGGCTCCTGCATCCATACATTCACCCTGCCAATGACCAACAGGGTTTATCAGGCAGGTCTGTATGTGTATGCATTTTGCTGCACAACCCTCCAGGGAACCCCAAAGCTATATTATGAATCCAGTTTGGGGCTAATTGGCTAATTTGTAATAATTAAGTCACACACGCTCACACACACACACAATTTGATTGTCCTATTATTTGAATTTCTACTTTATATAGGAATTGGTGCATGTTCTGATCAGGCAATGTGGCCACATGTGAGGCTGCATTGTAAGAGCATGCTATAGTTCATCATGCTGTCGCCATGGTGTGTTCAGCACTATGGCGGAGGAGCTAAGGAGTGAGAGTGGCAGTACAAGTATTTAGTGACATGACCTCCAGCACATTCATTGTGTACACTTGCCACAGGGAGATGGCACTTCCTCTCAGGTAGACTCGCCTGCTAGGTGTGAGTGTAATTAGAGATGAGAAGTAGCAGACTGGTTACGCTTCTTGTTGAAAGATCTGCTTTGCCGCATCGTTCCTGTTTGCTTTTAAAGTTTACACCACGGGCAAGCTGAATCCAGCAAGCAAAGCAAACAAAGGGAAAAAGGTTAATTATATACTGACACACACTGTTATTGCATCTGAAAGCTGCTAGGTGGGTGATGACATCTACTACACTTCCATTTATTCCATTAGATTGTGAGCTCCTTTGAGAACAGGCACTGATGTGAATGCTTATATGTTATGCGCCGTGGAAAGAGTTGGAGATATAGAAAAAAAATCTTTGCCACACATTTAGGTTCAACTTGCCTGTTATAAACAGATCTAAAACCTGCAAAACTTCACCACCTCAGCACCTTAATCAGTGTTTCAAGAGATAAAGGCATGATAGCATAGTAACATAGTATGTAAGGCTGAATAAAGACGTTAGCCCATCCAGTTCAGCCTGTTTATCTCCTTCCAGTGGTCTAGTAGCCATAGCTGGAAATGTTATTACATGCCAGGAAGGCATCAAGGCCACTTTTGAACGTTTTTACTGTATCCTTCATAACTACCTCCTCTGGCAGCGAGTTCCATAGTCTCACTGCTCTTACAGAGAAGAATCCCCTCCTATGTCGGTGGAGAAAGCCCCTTTCCTCTAACCTTAGTGGATGCCCTCGGGTTATAGTTACACTCCGGGGTATAAATAGATTGTGGGACAGATCTTTGTATTGACCCCGAATATATTTATACTGAGAGGCCGATTCATCAATAGCGCCAGGTAGCGACAGATGAGCGACTGTAGCGTGATTTTTTCAGCGCCAGCCAGTATTCGCTGTGCTTGGCCGGCATTAGCTTGATGACAGCGACTCAGTCGGTGTGCGGTAATGTTGAATACTGGCTGGGGGGTCGCTGTTTCACAGGTCCAGCGTTGTATGTGAGCGACTGACAACGAATGGCCAGAGCGAACGGCTAGCTTCATATTCATCAAAAACTCACGCTCCGAATGTGCTGTCGCTGTCCATTCCTTGTTTAAACCCCAGAGCGCTGGCGGCGATCTGTATTAAATAGTTTTTAACCCCTAAACAACCATATTTTTTGAATGTAACATTATACATGTTTTAAGAATCATTTTGTTATATGAATACATTAATCTCAGACCTGTTAGATCAATTCTGCACTTTTTTTTTTTTTTTTTTTTTTTGACTTAAAAATAATTCCTAACATTGCAGAAGTGTTCTCCGATTTTTTGACAGTAAAAAAAAAATTTAAAAAATTAATACCAATTAATTATGATTAATTATAGCTTGCTCCATTGAAATGCATTGGACATCGCCAGGGAGCGACAGCTCATACCTGGCGCTGTGATGGAATTTGCAGCGGCGCTGTTCAGTCCAGGCGGCTTCATGATGAATGCCGCGCTAGCCGTCGCTCTCGCCGGCGCTAGCCTCATTTAGCTTGATAAATGCGTCATTGTGACCGCCGCGGGCGTACTTGAGTCGGTAGTCGCCGTTAGCTGCCGCTACCTGGCGCTCGTCAGACACTACCTGGCGCTATCGCTTGATGAATAAGGGCAATAGTTATTAGATCACCCCTCAATCGTCTTTTTTCTAAACTAAATAAACCTAACTTGGACAATCTTTCAGGGTATTCTAGTCCCCGGACTCCTTTTATTAACTTTGTTACCCTTCTTTGAACGTGCTCCAGTTCTGATATGTCCTTCTTAAGCACAGGTGCCCAGAACTGTACACAGTATTCCATATGGGGTCTGACCAGTGACTTGTACAGGGGTAAAATGATGTTCTGGTCATGAGCACCTATGCCCCTCCTGATGCACCCCATGATCCTATTTGCTTTGGCAGCAGCTACCTGGCATTGATTACTGCAGATGAGCTTATTGTCAACTAAAACCCCCTAGGTCCTTTTCCATTGTTGTTTTACCAAGTGTTTCTATATTTAGTGTGTAATGATCTCAGTGTTAAATTTGTGATCCAGGTTATATCCACTACCAAGGAAACAGAGACACACTTAAGCTGTAATGAATATACACACCATCTAGACCCCAACTGCCTAAAAATAACCAATTGACCAGTATTCATGAAAGTCTACAGTCCGCTTTGGAGCAATGGCCTCTCTTCGATTTCCTTACCTATTACAGCATTATGGTGATGGTGGGGGGCATTTTCTAGCATGCTTTTCATATTTATTTACTGATCACTTTCTTTTACAGTGTCTTTTTTTAGTTTTGACATACTAAACTGAATTTTTATCCTTTTTCAACCTTTAAAATTCCGCCCAAAAAATGCCCTTAGTGAAGTGGTAAAGGATCTATGAGACCCCTTTACCAGTTCACAAGGCTCTGGGTCTGGCAAGTCCCCTGCGGCTAGTGGGTAACTTGTCATTAACCCTCAGCCTCCCATTACCTGCATCCCCAAAGCCCGGGAGGGGTAAAAGAACCCAGGGCCATTTTGGCTAAATGGACTCGCAGCCTGCAGGGCAGGGGGCAACTGACGCTGGCCCCTGCACCCTATTCTACAGGCCATGCATAGCTGGTCCCAGGGCTGGTTATGCTGTGTAGGGGTTTTTAACCCTTAAAAATCTTATTTAACCCTTTATAGTGCGGATAGTAGTTGTATTTTATTTGTAAATGTTATAAAGTGCTTTTTCAAAGTTTTATTTAAAATAAACAAGACAATTACTTAAATTTACTTTTTGAACTAAAAATGTTTTAAAAAACCCCTTGAAAATTACAAACAAGACATTTCATGTTAAAGCCCAAACTCTGCTGCAAAAAAAAATATAGTTTTTCTGGAAATTCCTGCAAAAAAAAAATCACATTTAAAATAGCGCAAAATGGTGAAAAATGGTGAAAACCTGTCAACAGAGGGTGACAAAATCTCAAGTAGGCTGGAAGTTGCAAGGGTTAAAAGTACCAATGCATGTTGGGTATTGTTCTGTTCAGGGAACTGTGTGCTTTCAGATTTAGCTTGTTTTTTCATGTTTGCCTATCGATATTTTAGGAAAATTTGTTTTTTATCTTTTAACTATATATAGTTTGTGGGGGATATTCCAAATGTAAAAGTTTGTTTTGGTTGAAAAAGCGCAAACGCACTTTGTCTGCAGAGCTGAAATTTTCAAGTAAAATTATCCTTACGCACATGCTTAAATTTGCGGCAACTCTTCTCTTGACAGGACCTATGCATGTTGGGTATTGTTCTGTTCAGGGGACCTTGCATTTTTAACTAATGCCCTTATTCATCAAGCGATAGCGCCAGGTAGTGTCTGACGAGCGCCAGGTAGCGGCAGCTAACGGCGACTACCGACTCAAGTACGCCCGACGGCGGTCACAATGACGCATTTATCAAGCAAAATGAGGCTAGCGCCGGCGAGAGCGACGGCTAGCGCGCCATTCATCATGAAGCCGCCTGGACCGAACAGCGCCGCTGCAAATTCCCTCACAGCGCCAGGTATGAGCTGTCGCTCCCTGGCGATGTCCAATGCATTTCAATGGAGCAATCTATAATTATTCATAATTAATTGGTATTAATTTTTTTTTTTTTTTTTAATGTCACAAAATCGGAGACCACTTCTGCAATGTTAGGATTTATTTTTAAGTAAAAAAAAAATTAAAAAAAAATTTGTGCAGAATTGATCGAACAGGTCTGAGATTAATGCATTCATATTACAAAATGATTCTAAAAACATGTATAATGTTACATTCAAAAAATATGGTTGTTTAGGGGTTAAAAACTAGTTAATACACATCGCCGCCAGCGCTCTGGGGTTTAAACAAGGAATGGACAGCGACAGCACATTCGGAGCGTGATTTGTTAATGAATATGAAGCTAGCCGTTCGCTCTGGCCATTCGTTGTCAGGCGCTCACATACAACGCTGGACCTGTGAAACAGCGACCCCCCAGCCCGTATTCAACATTACCGCACACCGACTGAGTCGCTGTCATCAAGCTAACGCTGCCCAAGCACAGCGAATACTGGCTGGCGCTGAAAAAATCACGCTACAGTCGCTCATCTGTCGCTACCTGGCGCTATTAATGAATCGGCCTCCCCGTTAAGTAAGTTTAGAAAAATGTGACTTTGATTCAGCTTTTTTAGGGTCAAGTCCTGCGTTTACATTATTGATAAGTCACAAGGCAGATTTGATTTGCATTACAAATTTGCATCAGATTCGATTACAAATACATTTGTGTAATATTATTTATAAGCATTAAACAGTACAATACAGTTCTGCCCATTGTGATTGATGAAATCTTATGGGATCTTAAAACCACAAACTATATGGTGCTAGTGATAAATTTGACACAGGCAGGTATTGGCACTGAGTGGCATTGACCCGCACTGACGCTTGATAAATCAGGCTCCCCATTAGTGTTTTCCTACACTGCCCTGGGCACCCCAAATCAGAAGGTTTGTCCATTTAAAATCTACCTTCTAGGTAGGCTGTCAGCAACCAACAGCTTTCTGTGTAGCTGTGCACACCCACCTGGCAAACCCAGCTTTCTGTGTAGCTGTGCACACCCACCTGGCAAACCCAGCTTTCTGTGTAGCTGTGCAAACCCACCTGGCAAACCCAGCTTTCTGTGTAGCTGTGCAAACCCACCTGGCAAACCCAGCTTTCTGTGTAGCTGTGGACACCCACCTGGCAAACCCAGCTTTCTGTGTAGCTGTGCACACCCACCTGGCAAACCCAGCTTTCTGTGTAGCTGTGCACACCCACCTGGCAAACCCAGCTTTCTGTGTAGCTGTGCACACCCACCTGGCAAACCCAGCTTTCTGTGTAGCTGTGCACACCTACCTGGCAAACCCAGCTTTCCGTGTAGCTGTGCACACCCACCTGGCAAACCCAGCTTTCTGTGTAGCTGTGCACACCCACCTGGCAAACCCAGCTTTCTGTGTAGCTGTGGACACCCACCTGGCAAACCCAGCTTTCTGTGTAGCTGTGCACACCCACCTGGCAAACCCAGCTTTCTGTGTAGCTGTGCACACCTACCTGGCAAACCCAGCTTTCCGTGTAGCTGTGCACACCCACCTGGCAAACCCAGCTTTCTGTGTAGCTGTGCACACCCACCTGGCAAACCCAGCTTTCTGTGTAGCTGTGCACACCCGCCTGGCAAACCCAGCTTTCTGTGTAGCTGTGCACACCCACCTGGCAAACCCAGCTTTCTGTGTAGCTGTGCACACCCACCTGGCAAACCCAGCTTTCTGTGTAGCTGTGCACACCCACCTGGCAAACCCAGCTTTCTGTGTAGCTGTGCACACCCGCCTGGCAAACCCAGCTTTCTGTGTAGCTGTGCACACCCGCCTGGCAAACCCAGCTTTCTGTATAGCTGTGCACACCCACCTGGCAAACCTAGCTTTCTGTGTAGCTGTGCACACCCACCTGGCAAACCCAGCTTTCTGTGTAGCTGTGCACACCCGCCTGGCAAACCCAGCTTTCTGTGTAGCTGTGCACACCCACCTGGCAAACCCAGCTTTCTGTGTAGCTGTGGACACCCACCTGGCAAACCCAGCTTTCTGTGTAGCTGTGCACACTCACCTTGCAACCCCAGCTTTCTGTGTAGCTGTGCACACCCACCTGGCAAACCCAGCTTTCTGTGTAGCTGTGCACACCCACCTGGCAAACCCAGCTTTCTGTGTAGCTGTGCACACCCACCTGGCAAACCCAGCTTTCTGTGTAGCTGTGGACACCCACCTGGCAAACCCAGCTTTCTGTGTAGCTGTGCACACCCACCTGGCAAACCCAGCTTTCTGTGTAGCTGTGCACACCCACCTGGCAAACCCAGCTTTCTGTGTAGCTGTGGACACCCACCTGGCAAACCCAGCTTTCTGTGTAGCTGTGCACACCCACCCGGCAAACCCAGCTTTCTGTGTAGCTGTGCACACCCACCTGGCAAACCCAGCTTTCTGTGTAGCTGTGCACACCCGCCTGGCAAACCCAGCTTTCTGTGTAGCTGTGGACACCCACCTGGCAAACCCAGCTTTCTGTGTAGCTGTGCACACCCACCTGGCAAACCCAGCTTTCTGTGTAGCTGTGCACACCCACCTGGCAAACCCAGCTTTCTGTATAGCTGTGCACACCCACCTGGCAAACCCAGCTTTCTGTGTAGCTGTGCACACCCACCTGGCAAACCCAGCTTTCTGTGTAGCTGTGCACACCTACCTGGCAAACCCAGCTTTCCGTGTAGCTGTGCACACCCACCTGGCAAACCCAGCTTTCTGTGTAGCTGTGCACACCCACCTGGCAAACCCAGCTTTCTGTGTAGCTGTGCACACCCACCTGGCAAACCCAGCTTTCTGTGTAGCTGTGCACACCCACCTGGCAAACCCAGCTTTCTGTGTAGCTGTGCACACCCACCTGGCAAACCCAGCTTTCTGTGTAGCTGTGCACACCCACCTGGCAAACCCAGCTTTCTGTGTAGCTGTGCACACCCGCCTGGCAAACCCAGCTTTCTGTGTAGCTGTGCACACCCACCTGGCAAACCCAGCTTTCTGTGTAGCTGTGCACACCCACCTGGCAAACCCAGCTTTCTGTGTAGCTGTGCACACCCACCTGGCAAACCCAGCTTTCTGTGTAGCTGTGCACACCCACCCGGCAAACCCAGCTTTCTGTGTAGCTGTGCACACCCACCTGGCAAACCCAGCTTTCTGTGTAGCTGTGCACACCCACCTGGCAAACCCAGCTTTCCGTGTAGCTGTGCACACCCACCTGGCAAACCCAGCTTTCTGTGTAGCTGTGCACACCCACCTGGCAAACCCAGCTTTCTGTGTAGCTGTGCACACCCACCCGGCAAACCCAGCTTTCTGTGTAGCTGTGCACACCCACCTGGCAAACCCAGCTTTCTGTGTAGCTGTGCACACCCACCTGGCAAACCCAGCTTTCTGTGTATCTGTGCACACCCACCTGGCAAACCCAGCTTTCTGTGTAGCTGTGCACACCCACCTGGCAAACCCAGCTTTCTGTGTAGCTGTGCACACCCACCTGGCAAACCCAGCTTTCTGTGTAGCTGTGCACACCCACCTGGCAAACCCAGCTTTCTGTGTAGCTGTGCACACCCACCTGGCAAACCCAGCTTTCCGTGTAGCTGTGCACACCCACCTGGCAAACCCAGCTTTCTGTGTAGCTGTGCACACCCACCTGGCAAACCCAGCTTTCTGTGTAGCTGTGCACACCCACCTGGCAAACCCAGCTTTCTGTGTAGCTGTGCACACCCACCTGGCAAACCCAGCTTTCTGTGTAGCTGTGCACACCCGCCTGGCAAACCCATTGGCCACAGAAGGACACAAGGGGTGCACTGGAGCTCTGACCCAGCTTTCTGCTTGGTTTACAGGCTTTTTTTTATTGAGCTGGGAATGTATAAATGCCTGGGAGGTGGAGCAGCCCTAAGGGCCACTGTGGTTGTAGCAGACAGGAGATCTGCTTCAAAAGCCTCAAGTTGCATTGTCCAAGGGGCCTAGGCCCAGGTTCGTAAAGCCAGTGACCCTATCCTCACAAGAATTTTCTGCATTCGGAATATCAAGCGCTGCACAAAAGATGGCTATAAAAAGCTTAATGAATTCCTTATTCTCAAATTCCAATCTGGGTGACAACATGCTGTTCCACTGTAGCATGCAATACAACATGACACTGATAAATAATGTGGCTTAATTCCGAAGGAAAAAAATATATATTCCTCACCATCTTAAAATGCAATGTGGTTTTGTTAGACAAAATCAAAGTGTTGTTATGGTTTTGACAAACGTCTGAATGGTTTGAGTTCCTTTCTTCTGATCTTTAGTTGTGGTTCATGACATACCTTTGAGCCTCTATGTTTCGGATCAGCAGAGTAAAAAATGGAGCGTACAGAGTGAAAATGACTTGAATGATACAATTCTTTTGTAGACAGCTGTGTTGCGTCTGTCCCCTGTAAACGGGTACAAAAAACAAGGCAATACGATATAATATAATATAAATATATAACTAACAAGCTTGCCAAGCTCACACAACTAGAATGTACCAAACCTTTTTTGCAAAATGCAGAGTTGTGAAGTCTGGTGGGGGTGGGGGGGGGGGGGGTGGCAGACTTCTGAGATTATGGCGGGTCTTGCTAATTATTTGGTTAAGCATGGAACACCAACCTTGTGATGTGAATTGCAACCTTCATCTCAGTGAGCTTTTCATTTTAACATAAAAGAAACCACAATTTGTGTTCCAGTTTTCCCCCAAAAAGCACCTTTACCTGCGATGAAGCACCCAATTCAAAGACGAGGTACATAGTTTTCCAGGTATTTTTATTTAGGATTTTGGAAACAACAGGGCCCTATGGGGGGCCCAGCCTTTACTTTGTGGCCCATATCATTCCCCTGGGCCCCAACATGTCTAGATTATGGGTGCTCAGCCAGGTGCTATAGCCTGTATAGTTTGGGCCCCCCAGGGGTTGGGAAAATGGTAGGACCTGGGGGCATGACATGGGCCCAGAAGTAACATGTGCATGTCCATTCCTCCTCCTCGCCTACTATGGGGGCCTCAATAAGTGGTGAGGCCCAGAGGCAAGACATGGGCCCTCTAAGTTTGCCAGTGTGCCTGACCATTTCCCCCTAACGGGCTAGGTTGGTGGCGCATATGGGTGCCAGCTCAGAGACGTGAGCTCCATGCAGCTGCCGGCCGGCTGACTGTAGCCTGGAGACAGGAGTGGGGGGAGAGGGGCAGGTTCGATGGGTGGGGATTTTGTTTTTTAATTGGCACAACAAGGTTGCTACACAGCACTGCGTGCATTGCTGCTGCAGTGTATTGGTTGTTTGAATTGCTGCCATTGTGGTAGGCTGAGGCCAGGCCCATCTAGCGGGACGCTCAGCCCAGAGCCCGGGACATCAGTCCCACAACTTTACCCCGATGGTGGGCCTGGTGCTTTTAAAGGCAGGCTGGCGGCACCACTGCTGCCTGTTTTTTTTGCCACTAAAGCTAAAATCTTCACGCTAACGCCATTACCGGAGATGACACTTGATAAATCAGGCTCCTATTTAAACCAGCCCCTTAAGCTACCTATAAGGCTGTTTCATTAGTCACTTCTGGGCATCCTGATTTGGGATACTGATGTGCTTGAAGCCATAAAAAGGCCAATAATAGGTTATACCTATCTTCTATGTTCTTCTTCTAAGTTCCCAGCTCATCAACATGCTGCAGTGGTGTGGTCAAATGTGACTTGTGCTGTAGCATTGAATTCCTGGTTTTTAGTCTTTCTGTGGGGCTTCCAGACATTGGGAAATCTAGATTCATGATACATTGGATCTCACTGACCATGTGCACATATACGGGCTGAATAAAATAAAATAGAGTAATGTTTTCTTTTACCTTACCAGAAATGTACCTCTGCATATCAAGTAGATCGATTCATTGTCTGCCTTGGGGCTGATTCAGAGGCAGGTGAAAATTTACACCTGGTAGACAATGGCAGTTTTCTTTCCTAAAAAAGGAGTGAGAATTTTCACCTGGCTCTGAATCGACCCCAAAGTCTAAAAAAATAGATAAATATAGTTGGAACTAATGACACAAGTGTGTTACTATTGTAAGATTGGTAGTTTACTGATATGAAGTTCTTTAGGATTTAGATTTAAGCTGGCCACAGACAACTGTGAACAGCTGGGTATGAAGAATGCAGATTGATGCCTGTTCCCTTAATGTTAATGGGCACCTAAAAGCAATTATAACTAATTTGTTTAAAAAACTAGCCACCTTATTGTTGAAATTCAAAACTAATGTAGAAGCTTTATTAGAGCCATATATGTTTAGGATTAAACTGGCTGGAACACCAGTTGAGGGCACATGAGCAGATGGCAATAAAGGAAACAAGAAAGGGCATTGCATTAAGGGTATGGGAATGATTTTTTAGACAACAAAGGATATCATCGATAGAGACAAACCCTCACTGTCTTTTTTCACTTGGAATCAAAGTTACCCGGCTGGTGAACAATAAAAGTTAATGATTTACAATGATGCTTAAAAAAAACAAGCAATGGAGAGATAACACATATAAGTCTGTAACATTCATTTTTCAAGTCTTATACGTTAAAAGCTATAATAATGGATGGTCTTAAGCGAAGTTAAAAGTACTAATCTCTTCCCATCCCATCCCTCCCCACCACTAACCACTAAATTAACAAATTGTGGTCAGGGTTACCATGTAGAAATGACCCACCACATTTTCTAGATATATTGAGATCTTGGAGGGTGACTTTTTTGTGACCGAAAAGAGAACTAAAATGAGTCAATGCTTAGCACTTCCTCATTCCATTGTATGGTCGCCAGTCACATGACTGCTGGTGACCAATCGGGTTTGCCAGATGGGCTTGCAATTAAACCTGGCTGGTTGCCGGTGGTCACATGATTATCCGAAGGCATAAAGAAGTGGGGTTAGCATTAGCTTTACCAAGGAACGATCCGAGATTTTAACTATGCAAAGTTTTGTTCCTTCTCTATGGGGCATCCAAAATCGGGTGTGAACCCCCCCCCCCCCCCCGGATCAGCCATAAACTCATCTTTCTGGGTGTTCCCACAACACATGAGTGGGCCAGCAGCCAATCCATGGCTTGCATTCCATTCAGTTTTAATATGCCTTTATGAGCACGGAGCATCAAGAAAAGCCTAATGGAGTGCACTGGCAGCTACTTTGTGTGCCCACACCTGCCATTCAAAAAATGCTTGGTTCAGGCACAGGCCTGTTAGCGGTGAACCAGGATACGGCCACATATACATGAGTATACCAGGTGTTCAGGGGGGTTTCACACATCGGGGCATCCCAAATCAACTGTCTTATAGAGTCTATGCCAAAGGTTGCTCCTCTTAAAAAATCACGGGGCCAAATGCTGTGGTGATTGGGTGGAAAAACAGGGTTGATCGCACAGACCAGAAGACTTTTTTTTATAATAATCATCAGGACATCTTAGCAAGTTGGGCAAAACTCCTAGTGAATTGTTCAATTAGTGTTTAGAAAAATGTACCAAACACATGCTTCTGACTCCAAACTGGATTTTTTGAAGCGATCATCCTTTGAGGTTTATTGTTTAAACTAAAGGCACATGACTGGTCAATTGTGAACAGGGGCAATACCAAAATCCCTGCCATATAATAATGCAAAGTCACTGCAAAACATGAAAACAAAATGTTAGTTTAAATGTCAGTGTTCTCTTGTGAAAGTGAAATGTACATGTTGAAATACTGTAAAAAATGTGCACATACTGTTTCCTCTTCTCAGCAATTGTTTTGCTTTCGCTAAGCCCTCTGAGGTTCAGGCAGACTGGCTTGCTGCCAGCACAAGTAAACAGCCCTGTTAACTGCATCCCTCCGGACTCCCATTAATGCAGACTTAAATCTAAACATGTTAGGGGGTTATAGAGGCAGAATAAATAGAATCACTAGATCTGTGTAAGGGTTGTTGTTATATTTTATTTTTAGGTACTTGTGGTGACAAATGACTAATAGATCCGGACTTTGAGTGGAGTTGGCAATGAGGTCTAACCTTGCAGAACCACCACCAGCCATGAAGCGCGTTGAAGAGAAGGGAGTGTTGGGCTTGGAATTGCCCACAGCTCCTGCACACTCCGGTAGGCCAATACCAGAAAAACACACAGGTTGTGCTGCATGTAAAGTCTAATAACATGTTTGCTAAGTGCTGGTGTGTTGTGCTCCTCTGTCCCTACAGAATCATCGGAGGGTGGTGCAAGACTCAGGTGGCTGTGAAGCCAGTGAAGCAGAATAATAATCAAGCATTACACAAAGATATAATGGCCATAAATACTAACCCAGGTTCTTTCCCTCTACAGGGATGGCGCCGCAGAGGAGTATGGTCCCCTAAAAATATGCGTCAACCAGTTTGGGTATGTAAAAATGTGCGTGCATGTACAGGCACACATGTGGACCAAAAAGTGCTAATGTATATTTTTTTCTCTTCGCAGGTGCCATGTTGGTCCCTGAAAAATTTAAATAAAATATATGTTTTATAATATATATATATATATATATATATATATATATATATATATATATAATAAATAAAATTATATGCTGCATGGTGGTAAGCAATGTAAAACAGAAGACCAAAACAGAAGGTGGCCAAAGTATGGGGTAAGTAACAGTTGGTAGAGGCAACTAAGGTACAAAGGTAAGTATGTACAAGGACATACAGACTACATGGGTCACCTTAGATGTCAGCAGGGGGAAGAAAGGTAAGTATGTGCTAGGAAATGCAGACTACATGGGATGGCATAGATGCCAGCAGGGGGAGAAAGGTAAGTATGTGCTAGGACATGCAGACTACATGGGATGGCATAGATGCCAGCAGGGGGGAGAAAGGTAAGTATGTGCTAGGACATGCAGACTACCATGGGTAAAGTGGCGGGAGGCGGTGGGAAGCACATTTAAATAGCTGGTTACAACAAAACAAGACACAAGGATATGGCAGACTGGGCTCCACAGCAAGTTACGACCGAAAACAGGTAAAAACTGCTTTCTGAATCTACTTCAGCTGCAAATACCATAAATGCTAGGCTAAACCATATGCGTACGCAAAGCAAATACGCCCGCTTACACATGAGCGAACTTTTCTCGGAACGCGGCTGGGCAAAAAAAAAATTTCACGGACAGGCTCTGATTTAGGCCGAATGTCTGCACTCCTCATGCCAGTTGCGCAATCTAATCCTAGTTACGCAACCAAGTGATGCAGCAGCCTGCAAGTGTTGAACTTTTTATTGTCGGTCCTTCCATATAAATAAAAACCTATGTATCAAACCATTGTCTGTCTACAAGAAGGGTCACTATTTCTCAGTTTTTATGTTGTGTAAGTGATTCCTCCATGCAGCCAGCTGCTCAGGAACTGCCATGTTACTCCCTGCCTGCCTTTGCAAAGGCTTTGTAAGCTAGACAAACATTTGCTTGGGTAATTATTTAGGGATCAGACTGCTTACGGAGTGCACAAGGTGCACCCTCTGCATGACACACGCATGGGTGCTAGGCTGGAATAACATCATCTGGAAAGGAACCACTTATGGGAGTGTATGGATTACATATATGAAAGCAAACCTTTTATCACCTGTACTGAAGAAAATGGGAAGAACTATAATGCAGAACATAGAACTCTCTCATAATCAAAAAATAGGATACCTCCCTATTAAATTTAAATATAATGCGGTGGGGAAAAACAGAAAATTTCTAACCACTTACTTAATTTAAGTTGATGAAACAAGCCCATATAGCCTGTATATTATTGACACAAGTTTGTATCCTGGTGAGGTGGAGGATGTCCTCGCCCCTTTGCTAGGCTCTTGGATCCAGAGAGTGGAAGATATTAGGCCCATGGAAGACCTCACTCCCTCCCTGAAGTGAATTGAGGAGAAAACAGACATACTTGACTTTACTGGAATGTATTGTATGAGTTGCGGCTTATTTTACTTTACTTTACTTTATTATACTTGAACATTACTCCCTTTAAGGACCCTAGAAAATGCCATTATGGCTTCCAATTACGGGCCTCTACTGTGAGGTTGCGGTACTCTCCCAGTTTTATTGGTAATGATACTGTCACTGTCCCCATCCTTAGCTTCTCCTCGGCAATTTGCATGCTTACCTCATTATGAGTGCAAGAAAACAGAAGACCCTGTTACTCTGCCCGATTTCCCTTCCTGTCCCCCCACCCCCTCTGTCCACATCCCGACTTTGGACCATAGGCGATCCACACCCTCTCTCTATCTTAGCCCTCATCTAAGGGGCAGAGACTCTCCCTCCCAATTTACCCTAGTTACCCTTCCTCCCACATCCTAATATAAAATATAAAAAGTTTTGGTTGCAGTATTGTTGAGAACTTCATGTACATGAAGAAAAGTTTTACATTTTATCGTCAGTCACACTTTTTTTAAATAGGTATCCAGACAACCACCAACGCTGGAGCGCATTCAATCTGTACAATATTGTGGATATCTGTCTTGATACATTTTGTACGGGCATTATATATATATATATATATTCAGGCTGAGCAATGAGCATTCAAGCAGCATGTTAGTATTAAAGTGGACCTTACAGCAATCAAAATATCTCTGCATATGCTGCCCCCTCCACCCTCGGCCCCACAGCGAGGAATACTGGCATATCCCTCCCTGGGTCTCTGCCTGACAAGGAACCATAAGTTGCCAAACACCAACACACATTATGATAGTCGGAGGAAGGCTCTGCAAGAATTGGTAGGACTGTTGATTGGTGTGAGTGGGAGTTTAGATCGGCAAACCTGTCCTAAATGGAAAGATTTCACTTCTAGGATGTAGGTAAACTTAAAGGTCATCTGTGGGATATATATATATATAAATATATATGTGTATATAACGTACCAAAACAGGTAAGCAATTGATAAAATAGGAATGAGGACCCTGCTCGCAAGCTTACAATCTAAGAGGAGAATGGGGGTGACACATAAGGTAATAAGTGCTTTGTACTTTGTACCATGGTCCAGCCATCTTGGCATTAAATAAGTGGATAAACAAGCTGTATGAGCCGGCCATCAGTTGATTTTTGCTTTTGGATGCACAGATGTGCACATGTGGCAGGCTGCCCTAAAAAATGATTTTTAGGGAGCTGTTGAAGTTGTGAGTAAATCTACTTGAGCCCAACCTCCATGTGCTCTCACACCTTCAGAAACTACAAATAAAGAATGTGGCAGCTTTGAATAAATTTATAACTGAACTGGGTGGTTTGCATTGACAGACACAGGTACACAAACTCTGCCTCCTAGTAACAAAGCTTACAACCTGTCATTAAAATATGGCTTTTACCATTCACCCATGTGTGGCACTAGATATATAAGGCAATCTCAGGTAAGCTAGCTCCCAATGTATTCATTGCTGTGTATGTCCCAAATATCAGGCTCTCATAGATTAGAGTAGGACGGCACTTACAAAGGGGCTCCTTGATGTTGCATTTCGTTTTCCACATGCCTTTGCAAACATGTGCTACTAAGACCCCATTTTTAACAACATCATCAGCAGAAAAGCCTGGGAGAGTGTGTCAGTGACTAGAGTGAAGAGCAGTGAAATGGTCGTACTGCTGGACTATATAGGATCAAGGCAATAAGGGGGCAAGTAAGTATTTTGCAACAAAAAAATTGCCTCCACTGTTCCTTTAAATAGACAAGGAAAGCATTTTCCCCACATGGGAATACATACTCTAAAAGGGAGGTAAGACTAGGTAACAGCTTTTCTTTTATCATTGAAAGGTGGGTCGTAACAATAGCTGTGTTTGGATTCTGAAGCTGCCCTCCAACCTCTACTAATCTCAAAATGCCTGCGGGTTACCAGATGGCTCACAAGGATGTTTATTTTCTACTCTGATCATTTCTTCTTTGTGGGGATAGACAGACTAAACCTGCACCCATCCTCATTACCTGTGTAGAGTTCTGCCTCCATAGCTAGGAGCTGGGAAAGTACAGAAAAGGGAAAGTCTATAGAACTGTTTAAGCAAATCAGTAACGTAAATATTTCCTGGATCGTGACAACAAAATATTTGATCTGGCATCTGTATAGATATAAACAAGGAATATTAGATTAAAGCAGTACAAAACCTGAGATTTTGACTATCCCGATTTTTGTTCCTTGCCCCTGGGGCAACCCACTTTGTGATACCCCACCGTGTAAAACCCCCTATATTGTTTATAAAAAACCCACCTTTATCCAGTCCTATGGCACATGCACGGACTCTCATCCATTCACAGACGCTTGCTGTGCATATTAAACCGGACCTTCAGCCTGATTTAATGAAACGCCCAAACTCTTAAAAATCGGTTCCCCAGCATCTAAAATTAATATATTTTACGTTTTTAGTCACTAACTTATTATTCTTTCCCCCACTGGGCTGCAACTCTGTTCAGGAATTTAGGATACAGGCGCCGCCATCTTGACTCAGAAGGATCGCACTAACTGAGGAGAGGAGAGTGGGATAAAGTACAGGGGGGCGGGTTATAGCTGTGCTTTGCTCAGACAGAGCAGAGCTGGGGTCAGGTAAAGGTCAGCAGTCCCAGAATGCAGAGCAGCACAGTCAGGAGGCACTTCCTGTTTGCAGGCTGCCTGATAAGATGGCGGCTTCCATAAGCCACCATCTTGGATGTTTAAAGGCTCATAACATGCAGTAGATGCAGGTAGGATGATTTTTAATGTGAGCAATCTGTATGTACAGGGTGTGGGAAACATATAAGATAGACTCTTATTCAGAGTGAAGGACCGCTTTAATGCTCAGCAAACGGCTCTTCGCCCGCTTTCGCCTCAGCCTATCTGAATGGCTAGAAGGGTTAGTGCCACAACCCAGAGATATCGGGGATGCAGCCACTCTTATTCCTCATTGTTTACATCACTGAGGGAGCCCCCAGAAAAGGTGAGTTTTGCTGGGACACGGGGGAGCTCACATAGCGGGCATTCCTGATTTATTATCCCCCAGGGGAAGTCCTGCGGGTGACCCTGGAATCTTTTTGATGTTTCAATTGATGTGAATATATATATATATATATATATATATATATATCAGATTGCTGATTTCTGCTAAACTGCTGTGTCAGAAGAGTTTAGTTGCTGAACTGTTGTAAAGCTATGGCTGCAAATTTCTCTCTAGCATGTGTGACTCAAGGGCAGAATGTTACGTGTCCAGTCTTTAAAGAGAAACAACACCAAAGACTTTGACTTTCTCAGGTGTAGTTCCTCTCTGGCAGGGCATCCTGATTTAAGATGCCCTGCTGTGTGTATCCCACGGGATCTCCTGTAATCTCACCTTTTCCTCATTCCACTGGTGCATGCAGAGGCCGCTCAGCCAGGCGGCATCATGCAGTCCATGCCCCAACCCTTAGCTGGCGGGGAAGGGATTTGGGTTTCACAAAGTGAGGCACCCCGAGGCAGAGAGGCCCCCCATAAAGAGGAAGATCTACCCCCCAGGAGTCTTATAGACTTGAGGGGTGTGTTTGTCTTTATACTGTTAAAGTTCCGCTTTAACAGTAAGATATTTCGAAATCAGTCATATAACTTTCCATGGAATATCAGCAATATAATCATTTATTTTGTGAGCTAGGTAATATACCATTCTGTCTTCTTTCGTCTGTCTATAGGGAACCTAACCCAGCTCTGTATTGCTAAAGTCTCTCCTTCACAAGGTGATATAGGATGTGTGACTGGTGTCACGGTGTGTGCAGATGTCCCCTATGTGAAGAAGAAACTGTTACATCTATCAGTAATATGGGGCTGGCAGGCCATATGCAGTTAGGTACTGAAGGATGGCCTGGCACTGTGGCACCTAACCCAATGTAGGTCTAGCAATAGGAGCTGTAGTTCTTTCTTTAGTCATCTGGTCATACAAAGATTTAACATTTGTTTTAAATGCTGCTCATTGTTCAGCTGATTATGAGAATCAATAAGGGTAAGGTATAGGAACAGAGTGGCTTCTCTTGTATGGTGTTAGCTTTCACTCCTACAAAGAGTGGCAGTAATGGGACCTGTCCTTTTTGGAATGAACACCTGTGAGTATTTAATATAGGAGTGTGTGTTTGTATATATCTACTGTTGAAATTTAGATCAAAGGTCCCAAAGGTGTTGCTACAGCAAACCTCTAGGCATTGAAGAAAGGGAAAGGGGGTTACTATGATTAAGGCACACAGACCTTTGAACTTTGGCTTTGTTAACATGCTTTTTTTTTTTTTTTGCTGGAAACTGAGCTCCATGTGTATGTTTGTTTTGGGGCTACTTTCTTTTTGTGAATATCTATAGAATAGAATCCAGCTATCTAAAAGTTCAGGAAGTTGTGGATTTAGACTTTGGCAAGTTACATGGAAAGGAATAACAAACGCAAAAACGGGCAAATATTGAACCTGATGCCTAATCTTTCAGCAAAGCTTTCTTGACTGCTTGTCAAAGAGCATTAGACACCCTTTGTCTGGGCTAATGAGTTACCGCGAGGCTAATGCCACTAAAAGGGCTTTGGCTTTGCAGCAGGAGAAGTAAGTGTTGTCCTTAGGTATTGGCAAATATTGACTAAACCACAACAAAAAAGTTACCACATAAAGAAGAAATTCATACTATTTAGAACACTGGCGTTTTGTTGTATTACCATGTGTCCTAATTTATTACATAACTTATTTGCAAAAGTAAAACTTGTTTTTAGACTAGAAAAAAGAGAAAGAAAAAGTTCCGGGGATAACTAATAAAAACCAATTGCTAAAGCCAGCTGTTCTAGATCAGGAGTTCCCAGTGGTACTTGGGGCTCCCATCTGGTGGTACTCAAGGCCACTGGGGGTGAAATAGGGAGGGGGGCATGAAGAACTGCAGACAAGCTATTGCTCCTATAGAATGTGCCAGGTGACCAAGCCACAGGAGCGGAGCATCTTAGGATGTCTGCATTGCTGCTATAAGGTCTTGCATTGTGGGGCAACATACACCAAATCTGTACACCAAAAAGAGAGAAGTGAGCCCTCAGCTTTGAACATGCCCAGCAGCAGTGTTCTGTAAGTATATAGCTCTCTTCTCTCTTGGTGTACATTGCTAATAGCAACAGATGGCAGATAATGATACCTGCTTCGAAAAAAACACACATTTTCTAAGATTCTAAAAATCATTTTAAAAAAAGCACAAAAACAGCACCTTGAAGTACCTTGCAGACATCATTTTAGCACACAAAAAATATACACTTTCAAAAAGAGTCGGGACATATGCAAATATGCTGGGGGTGGGGGCTCATTTAAAAGAATAAAAGCCAAAATATAAGTTATGCATTAGTAGGTTTATATGCATGCTAAAATTTGGGTTTTTTTCCTTTCTGTTCCCGTGGTCCAGAAGGATTCCTCCAGGCCACTTTCACACCCAATCGAGGTGTTGGTGTGGAAGTGGAGTCTTTTGGAAACCTCCAGATCTCGGGAGGGAAAAAGGGGCCTCTAAGTCACTTCCTGGGGAAGTTAGGTTACGCGTAGCACATAGACAATTATTGCAAGGGCTTGGTATAAGCCAGTTGTGAAAACTTTACATTTAATGCTCGTTCAATTTATGCGATACAAAAAACAGTATTATATTCATACTTGTTTCTGCAAGTTCATTTGTTTGGTAAAAAGTCCTTGATTATTTAGGGGCTTGTATTTGCCCTCAGCCTGTAGCAAGGCTTGTTGTGGTCTGTTGATGTGGACCTCTTTCACAGACGCGTTTCGCTCTTTTGCTTCTTCAGTGTGGGGGTCCTTGTGTTCTGGTTATGATGTATCAGTACATGGTTAGTTTGTATTTAGCAGTCATGTATATTTGTTGGATGCAACAACATAGAGGTAGATGCAAAGGTCAATGTATACAAAAGTAAACTTACAATTCCTTGTCCTTGTTCCTAAATGGATGCTGATTTTTGCAGCTTGTATCGGCGTTTACCTCGGCGTTAGAGCTTTGGTTGCAGCGGTTCCTCCCAGCTTCTTTGTATATGCGGTCTCCCAGGGTGTTGCCTTTGAATTGGTATAAGACAGGGAGTGCAGGTGTCATTTTCTGTGTAATGGTACTTTTGTCCATATTGGAGAAGGGGTGGAGTATGTGTACATGTGTGATCTGTTGTGTGCCGCCTTAGGTATATCTTATTGTGTTAAGCGTCGCACATGCCCCCTTAAAAAGTATGGGTATTGGGGTGACTATTGGGTGTTGGGTTGTGGTCCCCTGGATTATGTTTATATATAGGGGGGTTTTTTCTTAGATTTGTTGAATTGTCTTTATGTGTGGTTGTCCCTTGTCCCTGTTTTTGTCCCTTGTATCCTGGCGTCCCGCTGGGTATGCTGTCCTGCTCTGTGAGCGGTGTGTCTATTTGTTGTTGCTGTAGCTGTATGTGTAAGCCTCTGTGCTGTCTGCAGAAATACGGGGCCGTGTGTTGCAGGGTGGGCGGGGTTTCCGCTCCCCGCGCCTCCTGCTGGTCCCCTGGTTGGTTGTTACAACCAACCAGGGGACCAGCAGGAGGCACGGGGAGCGGAAACCCCGCCCACCCTGCAACACACGGCCCCGCGGGACCCAGTGGGACGCCAGCGCATGGACACAGTGACTGCATACTGCAGAATTGCCCCCTGATGCGGTACATAAGGGGGTACTGGCTGAATGGCGATTGTGACCATAGACAACTAACACAAAGGTAAGCAGCATAACCAAAGGGGCTTTCCACCCTCCATAATGAACCTGTCCAAACTAACAAGGTAACTGCTACAATCATGTAGAACCAGGATACAAGGGACAAAAACAGGGACAAGGGACAACCACACATAAAGACAATTCAACAAATCTAAGAAAAAACCCCCCTATATATAAACATAATCCAGGGGACCACAACCCAACACCCAATAGTCACCCCAATACCCATACTTTTTAAGGGGGCACGTGCGACGCTTAACACAATAAGATATACCTAAGGCGGCACACAACAGATCACACATGTACACATACTCCACCCCTTCTCCAATATGGACAAAAGTACCATTACACAGAAAATGACACCTGCACTCCCTGTCTTATACCAATTCAAAGGCAACACCCTGGGAGACCGCATATACAAAGAAGCTGGGAGGAACCGCTGCAACCAAAGCTCTAACGCCGAGGTAAACGCCGATACAAGCTGCAAAAATCAGCATCCATTTAGGAACAAGGACAAGGAATTGTAAGTTTACTTTTGTATACATTGACCTTTGCATCTACCTCTATGTTGTTGCATCCAACAAATATACATGACTGCTAAATACAAACTAACCATGTACTGATACATCATAACCAGAACACAAGGACCCCCACACTGAAGAAGCAAAAGAGCGAAACGCGTCTGTGAAAGAGGTCCACATCAACAGACCACAACAAGCCTTGCTACAGGCTGAGGGCAAATACAAGCCCCTAAATAATCAAGGACTTTTTACCAAACAAATGAACTTGCAGAAACAAGTATGAATATAATACTGTTTTTTGTATCGCATAAATTGAACGAGCATTAAATGTAAAGTTTTCACAACTGGCTTATACCAAGCCCTTGCAATAATTGTCTATGTGCTACGCGTAACCTAACTTCCCCAGGAAGTGACTTAGAGGCCCCTTTTTCCCTCCCGAGATCTGGAGGTTTCCAAAAGACTCCACTTCCACACCAACACCTCGATTGGGTGTGAAAGTGGCCTGGAGGAATCCTTCTGGACCACGGGAACAGAAAGGAAAAAAACCCAAATTTTGTCTATAGTGCCCAAGAGGCCAACCTCTACACCCCTGGGATACGACAAGAAGAGAGGCACCCACTCCACCAGTTCCCTCCCCTCACATTTTCCCCCCCCCCCCTCGATTATATGCATGCTATATCTTTGCAGAGGGCTAGATTTGGTGACAGAGGTTCTTTAACATGCTCATGTGCGGGTATCGGGCGCTGTAACAGAGCGCCCCAGTCGCTGTAGTAACCTGGTCGGCATTGATGAATGAGATGTATGTTGGGTCGTACTAGTCATGCGTTGCAGCGAGTGAAAGGTAGCGCCAGCTCAGTACAACCGACTCTCAGCGACTCACACCATATTCAACAAAAAAACACACACAGCGTTGGTGCTCTGGATCTGTGTGATTAACCCTTTAACCGCCAGCCTACCTGGAGTTTTTGTCACCCTTTGTTGCCAGATTATTTTGCACTATTTTGCGCTCCCTATGTTCAACTGTGATTCTTGAAGGGCTTTCCAGGGATTTCCCAGGAAAGTGATATATTGTTTTTTTCAGCAGAGCCTGGGCTTTAACATGAAATGTCTTGTTTGTCATTTTCTAAGTGTATTCTCAATATTTTGGGGTGAAAATTGAGCAAAAAAACTTTTGTAATAAAAAAATAAAATTTTATTGCATGTGAAACCCCAATTTCTCCCGGTTACAGCGGTACCACATATGTATAGGTAGACACCCTTTCCTGCCCAGGAGACTCCCCCAAACTGAAACAGAGCTTTAGGGGATTTTCAGATAAAATACAACTATGCTATGCAATATGCGCACCTTGCAGTTTTTCAACAAAAACAACCCTTTACATTTGAAATACCCCCAACAAACTATATATTCCCTAGAAGTACACACCTCAAGCTTTCTAGGCGTACCAGGCTTGTTGACATAGGTGCAGTTTTCTGGAAGTAATCCCTCAATGTATTCTTTGGTTGCACAGGGTTTCCCTAAAAATGAATAAAAAAGCAGAATCAAAACCACATTTTCCTAAAAAAAACTATATGCAAACCAGAAAAAGAAAATCTGAAAAAGCAACAGAACAATACCCAACATGCATAGGTTCTGTCAAGGAGAGAGTTGCCAAACACACCAAAGTAAAGCATGGCATAATGGTAATTTTACTTCAAAATTTCAGCTCTGCAGACAAAGTGCGCACCTTGTGCTTTTTCTACCAAAATAACCCTTTACATTTGGAACATTCCCCATAAACCATTTTTCTAAGCATTGTAGTGGGCTCATCTTTCTGGAAGTAATATCTCGAGGAATTCTTAGGTTGCACAGGGTTTCACAAAAAAATGTATAAAACAGCAGAATAAAAAACAACTTTTCCTAAAATATCAATATGCCAATAAGAAAAAACAAGCTAAATCTGAAAGCGCAAGGTCCCCCGAGCAGAACAATACCCAACATGCATAGGTACCTGTAACCTTTTAACTGCCAGCCTACTTGAGATTTTGTCACCCTCTGCTGACAGGATATTTTTCACCATTTTGCGCTATGTTTAACTGTGATTTTTACAGGAATTTCCAAGAAAATGGTATATTTTCTTTTTGTGGCAGAGTTTAGACTTTAACATGAAATGTTTTGTTTGTATTTTTTCTACTTTTTTTATATATTTTTAAGTAAATAAGTAAAAAAAAAATATATATATATATATTTTAAATTGTCTCCTTTATTTTAACAAAAACATTTATTTTATTAAAGAAAACCATATTGCACGTGAAAGCCCCATTTCTCCCGATTACAATGATACCACATATGTATCGGTATCCCCCCGTTCCTGTCCAGGTGATCCCCTAAACTGAAAAGAGCACTTTATAACATTTACAAATAAAATACAACTACTATCCACATAATAAAGGGTTAAATAAAAAAAAATTGGTGTGGGATCCCCCTGCACAGGGGGGGGGACACGATTTCTTGGGGGAATATAAGGGTTTTTTTGGGAGGCAGGTAATGGGGGGTCTCGGGGTTAATGGCAAGTCACCCACTAGCCTCAGGTGACTTGCCAGGTCCAGAGCCTTGTGAACTGGTATAGGGGTCTCATAGATCTCTTACCAGTTCACAAAGGGTTAAAAGTGAAAAAAAACACACACAGAGACACACTTTAAAAATAACTTTATTTAAAAAAAAAAAAAAAATTATTTTTTTTTAATACTCCCATCCATCCCTGTGTCCCACGATGATCACTTAGGCTTCTGCTCTCCTGCTGCTGCTGGAAGCCTTTTATACCTACTGGGTTACAGGTAACATAGGGTTAATTAAAAAAAAATGACATAGGGACCCCATTTTTTGGGGTGATTTTAAGGGTTAAAACCCTTAAAAATCCCCCCAAAAAATGGCGTGAGGTCCCCCCTACCCAGCGTAACCAGCCTGTGACCAGCTATGGGGGCTTGTAGAACAGGGCGCAGGGGCCAGCTTTAGTGGCCCCTGGCCCTGCCGGCTACAAGCCGTCATAGCCTAGGGCCACGGCTCTTCTGCCCCCCCCCCCTGGGCTTTGGAGAGGCAGGTAATTTGGGTGGCCAGGGGTTAATGGCAAGTCACCCGCTAGTTGCAGGTGACTTGCCAGGCCCCCGAGCCTTGTGAACTGGTATAGGGGTCACATGGACCCTTTACCAGTTCACAAAGGGTTAAAAGTAAAAAAAACACATGGACACACTTTTTCAAAATAACTTTATTAAAAAAATATTTTTTTTTTAATTATTTTTTTTTAATACTTACCTCCCATCCATCCCTGTGTCCCACGCTGATCACTTAGGCTTCTGCTCTCCTGCTGCTGCTGGAAGCCTTTTATACCTACTGGGTTACAGGTAACAAAGGGTTAATTAAAAAAAAAATGACATGGGGTCCCCCCTCCCAGCGTAACCAGCCTGTGACCAGCTAGCCTAGGGCCACGGCTCTTCTGCCCCCCCCCTGGGCTTTGGGGAGGCAGGTAATGGGGGTGCCAGGGGTTAATAGCAAGTCACCCGCTAGTTGCAGGTGACTTGCCAGACCCCCGAGCCTTGTGAACTGGTATAGTGGTCACATGCACCCCTTACCAGTTCACAAAGGGTTAAAAGTAAAAAAAACACACAGACACACTCTTTCAAACAAACTTTATTAGAAAAAAATAAAGTCTCCTGTGTCCCGCGGCAATCATATGCAGGTGACGGCTGGGCAGAGGAGGGGGGAGGCAGGCGATCGGAGGATCGCCTACCTCCCCCCTCCTCTGTCCAGCCCTCATCGGCATCTGAAAGTTGAACTGCCGGGTGCCCAGACGACACCCGGCGGTGATGTAATCGGCCCCAAAGCCCCGGTGATCGGAGCCCCCCCTCCGTGAAGAGGAGAGCCGGCGGGCACGAAGGTAAGTAACTGTCATTTTTTTTTTTTTTTGCAGGCAATCCCGGCGGCTGTTGAAACGTGGGGGGGCACCCTATTTTGGGCACTCCCCTGCAGCCGGAGGAGCCCCAATCGGCGATCGGAGCCCCTCTGGCTGAAGAGGAGACCCGGCAGGATCGAGCGAGGGGTCAGGTAAGTGACTTTTTTAAAACTTTTTTTACTGTTAGTGGGGAAAGTCAGGCACGTAAAATTTACATGGCTGGCGGTTAAAGGGTTAAAGTCTGTTTTTGAACACATATCCACCGGTAAAAAAGCGAAAACACATGGAATGACATTGTTGTAACATTGTGACATTAACACTTTAGTGCCAGACCTGGAATGACAATTCTGCATAAAAATATAAAAAATCAAAAAAGGACTTTTTTTAGGCCAGGAGAGGTGACACAATTATTTTGGGGGAAAAAAATTAAAAACAAAAAGCCCTGTTTAAACAGAAGAAAAGGAACATCCATTGAAATGTATGGGAGGGCGACAGGTAGCAACAGGTAATACCTGGCGCTCTGGAAGCTAGAGTGCCGGCGCTATACGCTTAGCCGCCTGTAATGATGAATCAGATGCTACATGGTACTGTTAGAGTCGCTCACCAGATTCGTTTTCATAAATGTGGTATTGTGTACAGCGCCCAGCATTCACCAGACGCTGCCTGCTGCTACGAGGCTCTACCTGCCGCTATCCCTTGATGAATAAACCCCTAAGTTGATGGGCATATTTTCCAGATTACGCATGTTAAAACAAATATGTTATTTTAGATGGTGTCTTCCGAAGCCAAAGAGTATTGTATTGTCAATATTTAGAAGTAAATCCTGCCAGCTTAGTCACTTTCCACTATTTTAACTTGTGTGGGCCACTGCTCTGCTGTCTAACAATTGTCAGTATTATCTAGTACTCCCCTAGGTTTATTTAATCACGGCTTCCATGGTCCCTAGAGTTACACGGTACCTTTCTTTAAGGATATTTTCTCCAACATCACCTCCAAAAAGCATAATAATCTTGTATTCCTATTTGATTAGTCAAAATAGATCTGTATACTGTATGAACATAAAATATGTATTATTTATAGCTGAAATTGTATATATCTGTATATAAATTGATCAAAAAGTGTATAAGTGATTTATCAGAAAGCTTTCCTATGCAATGTATTTATTTACGTATGCATTAGGTTTATGGCCCATGTTTTTTGCTATAGGTGTTAAAAAAATACCTGTTTTGTGGAATGATTACAGTTACAATTGCCCATTGGCTTGTACCTTTTCACCTCCAGGCGTGGGAAATAAACGTTATAAAAATACCTTTAACCCATACAAAAGTTTTTTTTAGTAATAGTTTAAAGCTACTACTGACCATAAACAAGGTGTGCTCGCAATTCAGCTCCACCTTTCTATTGCCCCACAGCAGGTGCTAAAGACAAGTTTTAGAGTTGCTATAATGTGTCCTTGATTTTGTTCAAAAACCTGAGAGATGTTTACAACTCTACCTTGCCCGTTTATTATTAAGCCAAACTTGTGATGTTTTGGTTGTAAATTTGAAACAAGTTGAACAAAAAAAAAAAGAATAGCCTACTAGATGTTTACTTGAGAAAATGCAGTATCACTTCCCCAATAGCAATGAGAGTACTATATGTTGTAACCTCTTAGTAAGCATTTCATGACTTTGTATTTTTCTAGATGTAAGCTTCCTAACTGCTAACAATATAACAATAAAGCTATCAGATTCAACCCATTCCAACCCAAAGGTACATTCTCCTTTGCTAGCAATAATTGATTCTTGAGCATGAATATCATCACTTTTTTAAGACAAGCACATCACATTTGCATTAATGCAAATCAAAATGTAAATAAAACAGCTAAGATACATTTCTTATGTTGGCTTTTGCTAACAGTCATTAGTTGCATTAATACTAGACCTGATACAATAGGTATGCCAGCTAAAGGTGCCCACACCAGCAAGTGTTTAACACTATTCATTGTATTTCACTGGGGGGTTTCTTTTTGTTTTTTTCTCTTTCGACAATCACCTTTGCCTGCAGTTTCACTTTATTATGATTATTTTTCATTTTATATGTTGTATTCTATTCTGCTCTGTGACAAAAATGTGGTGGAATAACAATAACATGTCTACGTTTGCACTAAACGCAAAAAAGAGAAGCTTTTAACATTGGATTTTCCCTAAGCTCATTGTCAACATAGGACTATTGTTAGCAAGGCATTTAATTCCTTACATGTTATCTATATTATTTGAATGCCTTTCAATGAGCAAAAATAAGACACATCTTTTTATGCTACAGGTTGCCTAAACAAACATTGCCCTAGGGTCCCCAGATGGGCCCTTAAAAATTACCCCCTGTAAACCTCTCTGTCTTGGAGCATACCCAAAGTATGCCTTCAGTGGACCAATGGACCAAGTGGACCAATTAGCAGCTCGGCCGACTGGTCAACTAGGTGCCCCTGAGGCCTTGATCGCACGCCGAGGCCGCATCCCTGCAGCTAAGGCGTGCTTCTGCATTCAGCAATTCAGGATGTGCCAATTCTGGGCACAGGAGAAACCGGGGATGCAGCTGCTCCTGCTCCCTATGCAGATGCTCAGTCCAAAACAATAGCTTTATGCCATGCATTAGTATACACACATTAAAGCACTGGAAACCTGTGCATGCGGCACAGGAATGACAGTAAGGTGAGCTGAGTGGGCAATCTTGGGGGTTTCACACAGCAGGTATCCCAAATTATCATGTCCCAGGGACAAGGACCAATCATCAAGATGGTGGAGACTGGTTCCCTTTAAAATAAGCAAAGACATTAGCAGTCATCCTGAAATAAATGTAGCATTGTTCAGGTCTCTCTCTAATGGCCCAATATCATGGCACGATTTGTGAACGTATAATCATTAAAGCGAATGCATTCAGTCGATAATTGGAATGGGAATGCCCACTGCAGTCAGGCGATCAGCATAACATTTCTCGTTTTGCTTGTTACCGTCGACATATGAGAACAGTAATCAACTGCAAATAGGACCATACGAATATCTTGAATCTGGTTAATCACAATCTTAATTAAGATCGCTCTAACAAATATTTGTCCAACAAATTTTCTGCATCCAAATGCAAGTTGTCTGATTGCATACTAATCATAATTCACTTGCTAAACAATTGGTCATTATATCTGTTAATGAAAACGGGCCATAACACTTTTATTGATGTTCCGCCTATTTAAATAAAGCTGCTTCTTTTCTTTCTGCTAGACAATGCTAAAAAGAGAAGGAAGAATAATCACTAGCCACATTTTGATTTTGAGTGTTGATATAAGTTTGACCACAAAAATATCCCAATTAGTGCCCAATTTCTTTCCCTACACCAAGTTACTGTGTGATGACAAACTATCATTACATTGGGTGAAAGAGCCATTATAATGGCTTACACCCAACACCAGTAGTGTTATTTGCTGTATCCTCATAGCCCAAATTTGTATTTATTCTATTGTTCCTTTCCTAGTAATCATTGATAAGGAAATACATACAATCTTATCTTGCGCCAGCATTATGGGACAATCCCATCAGTAAGTGTTATTTGTGTAATATGGAAATTGCATGTTGAATTGAATGGCAAACAGAGAGTGATGCTTCAGTCACAGCCGCAAATCAGTGCTAATAGACTCTAACAAGGCAAGATGTAAAGTTTACAGCAAACATTTGCACAAAATCATGCAGACAGTGAAATCAGATGTTTGAGATTGCCGCTGCAGGAGGCAAGGGTCACTTGTTTTCCACTTTACGCATCTGCACATTAAGCTCAGAGGGCATGATATGTAAGGTCACATCCAAAAAAGAGATTGTGGCCATGGGAATCAGAGGTTTCCCCACAGTAATCCCGTGGCAACTGTTGACACTTGAAGCAGCACCTATGGTCAGGGTCAGAATATCGGGGTCATACAGTGTGACTTGCAATGTGCAGTGTGGTGTGGATTTAAATATTTCAGTGTTTAGACACAAACAATATGCAAATTGTTTGGAAATTACCTGTACCTGTGATCTGGCATTTTTACATCATTTTTACTATGAGGTAAGGATGTTTTTTATTCTAGGTTTGGAAACAACAGCAAACTATGAGCTATGCAGAAAATTAGACAATTTCTTTAGCATAGCCCAAAGGGCCCTGTTATATCCAAACTTAAATACTTGCATTATTGGATATATGATGCCCCCTCACAGATACACTGATTTGTTGGGGGAAATAAGTAAAACATACTTTCTGCATTTTTTGTGTCTAAACGCTAAAAAGCTCACCGGGATGCAGGTTGCAATCAACTGTTATAAATAGACACTGGCAGAACTGTCTGCAGTATCATGACTATAAAACCACCAAGCCAGACTCCTATGTTTTTCTTGCATCTTCTACTCCAAGGACGACCCTCAGCCAATCTCTGCCACAACAACTATAACCTTTCCATGGTAAAGCTTTACAATGCTGTTCTGCAGTTGGCTGCTAACATTAATCTTGGTATGCATTGGACCCCTGTGTAGCCAGGTGTGGGGCCATTGGCACAATTTTGAATTGTGTACAGTAGGGGAGATTTTCCCAAAACCGAAATACATTTAAAAAGACGTACTCTGTTCTAAATATTGTGGGGTTTAATTAAGAAGTGCTAGTGCCACGTAGTGCCAGATGAACGTCAGGTAAATGTCAAGTCCCAGTGCAAAAGGTGTAGCTATCAAGTAAAAAATCCAGAGCCCCTCTGATAGTGCCGGGTAGTGTCCCATCTATCATCAGCGCCGGCAATGGGATGAGTGCTGGCGCCCTACCGTGCCAGATAAGACCAGGAGCTCACCCTGCACTGTTTGGCCTTATCCCATAGATTTCAATGGGCTTGGCTTTTTTTGGTGCTGGTTCATCTACCTGAGCTGTTTGAAATTGTTTTTGTATGCATTTTTAGCATTTTGTGTTGAGCTGCAAACTTCTGATTTGGGACATGCAAAACCTGTGGCGTGTCTTTCACGTGTCCCCAATGCAATGCCTGTTTTTTTTTTTTATTATTGTGCTGCCATCACCCCAAAAACTAAAAAAAAGGGGATTTGCAAGAGATGCTCATGTAGCACACGCACAAAAAATCATAAATTAGGCTCCCTGTTTGAGACCCTTAAGTCCCTTATTTATGAAGAGCACAGATTAGCACCATACAGGGTCGCTTTGGATGGCTAGCTGTTATTTTTACAGAATGGCGCTGCAAGTTACAACGGCCAATGTTAAATTGTCAGCTTGGATTGGTGCACTAGGTATTGGCTGACCTTTGTCAGGCTGTGTCAGCGCCTGTAGGACAAAAGGGGACAAACTTTACAATGCGTTGATAGGAAGAATAAGCCATGATAAATGAATTTACAAGAAAATTATAAAATGGCATTTGGTGACATCTAAGTCCTGTATTTACCTTATTGCCAAGTCCCCAAAGCAATTTCTGTCCAAATAAATGTGTATAACATTTTTTATAAGAAAAAAAAAACACTTCAGTACATTTCTAGATTCTATGGGATCTTAACCAACAGCACTATAAACCAGCGCAGCTTTGAGTCACCACAAACTGTATGGCACTATGATAATACATTATACGCAGAGAAATCTTATCTTTCTTCGTGGCCCCGGGCATCGGTGCTGGATTGCGGGCAAGGTACATTTTTTTAATGTAACCCCCTGCCCTGCCTCAGTGCTAGGGAAGGGCATGGCTTGCTGGATTGGCCTTTTAAGACAAATGCAAGCTACTGCAAAATGTTTGTATAATATGGAAACAAGCAGCACACTCTGTATTACCTAAATCAGGGAAATAACATAACAGCGGCATTCTTTGATGATAGATATATTTGTTATAGTTTTTAGAAGACAACTATATATAATTTACAGTTATAAAATTTAATATAAATATATATAGTCATTTCATGAATGCCCACATGAATATATGATTATACTACATGTGTACATCTTTACCAGAAAAGCACATGAAATGAAGGAGTCAGTTCTTTTGTTCTTTTGCAGCCTTCCTTCTTCTATGAGTTAGCAGAAAACATTCAGTGACCTTGTGTCCTTTGGTTTGATGCAGACAAGTAGAAAATGCTGCTCAGTTGTCTTATTTTAATGTGTAAATGAAGGTGACGGCCTGTTATGGCTATGCATCAGGTTTCTCCTCATGCTTCTCTCCATGGTTCTGCCTACACTCTAATGGTGGTCTGAATGGTAAGACGGTTTCTCTTTCTGATGGTCAGCAGGCCATATACTTCTTCACTCAGCAGGAGCCTTGCTACCCTGTAATTACATGAGTCAAGTAGTCTGCTCCATCATGCATGAAGCTAAGTCATTACCAGCTGTGGTAAGGCTGTCATGCTAACTTTTGTCATTCTCAAGCCATAGTTGCTTGCTATTTCTTAGCTCCTTCTAGGAGACATCTTACCCTAAGGTTTTCTGCGAAATGTATTTAAACTCAATTATAAACCTGAGTTCTTTATTAATTGGAACGTGTTAAAGTTTTACTTTCCTAAAGGCTTCCCTAACAGTTTGCCATCAAACACAGCATTAACACAAATATACAATCGAGTGATTAAAAGTCTTCAACACTTTATGAAAGAAAAATAAACAATTACAATTGTCATCTGATATCACTGCAGTGTTTTTGATTTAAGAAATGATAAGCTTTCTTACCTTCACTGTTTCCTACTCTATTATTTAAAAATGTATTCACAATTTACTCCTTTTTTTATGCAGAGCGACTGATATAAAGATACGGGTGATGATATCAGAGGTTGGATATCTACATTAAAGCAAAACTTGATGTAGTACCCAACATTGAGTAGAAAGGCTTTATTCTGGCATGGTCTTTGAATGCCTGCTTATATCCCAAAGGAAAATGCATAGGCCTTCTACGTGCCAATGTATTCATTTAATCACATTATGGGCTATTTAATAAAACAACAGTAAGAACCAATTACAGTGTACATTTTTTTTCCTTGATGTTTCTTTGGAGAACTTTGCCTTCACTTTTGAATGGACAGCTTGATCGTGGACAAAACAGCACAGTGGCCACAGGCAAGCTGCTTTACAGATCTATAATGTAATTTGAGCAACCACCATGCTGACATTTTTTACGTTTTTTCTGTTGTTCAAAAGAATATCTGTCATTTTAGACTCATTCATGGGAAATATTAAAAGCCCCCCTAGTGTTTTGGTTTATGTTACTCACCTATCTCTCAATCCTGCCCACACTGCCATAGGCTGGAGAGAACAGACTCTGAACATCAGTAGAGGTGACAGCTGTAAGTCACATGACACAGCTTCTTCCAGAAAGCTTGTGCAGCAGGTGTAAGCCCAAAGCTGTTCAGGATCAGAGCAGTAAAAATATATTCAAACATTTTAATTTCATGCTTTGAGAGACATTCTAAAAAATAAAGTGGACCAAAATCCAGGATTTTCACTATCCTAGGCTTTGGTCCTTCCCACTGGAATCCTAGCCGCACTTGTGAGCAGGGCGCAGCAACACTCAGATATTTTTAACTGTGCGTGGCCAAGAACGGTCATTCAGTTGTGGCGGCCCGGGCAGCACATAGCCAAGAAGGAGAAGAGTGATGCCAGCATCGGCTGAGCATGCGCCATGGGGTCAGAGGAATAGTAAGATTATCGGGTGATTATCGGGGTATCCAAGTTTGGGATGGGTTAAAAGCAACCTTAAGTCATTTTTGAGGGCAGTAACCTACAGTATATAAAAGGGACTTGAGCAGCTCATATTTCAGCAAAGTCAACTTGATACCCCCAAGTTAAATGAGCTAAATGATAACAAAGTCTTTTTCATATTAACTTTAGTAACTCTAGTTCTAAAACACTAATCAAATTTAAATCTGACCTAACAAGTATGTATCAACTGATATATGGAAAAAAAACTTTATGTGGCTATACGGAAGTAGCTTGAGTTCGTAGAATATCTGGCCAAAGGTCTGTAAAAACTTGTATCATAAAAGGTTCCAGTCAAATAAGACTGGATGGTCACTGAACAGGGCATAGAGAGAGTTGTGTGAGGGATGCATCTGCATGGCATATCTGCATTGGAAGTCCAACCCTAGCATTGGTGTTTGCTGAAATGGTTTTATTTACCAACTACTGCCCCATGTGACTGCCCCACGGCCAGCAAGGCTGCACAGCACGGTCTAAGCTCTCTCCTGCAAGCTTTACTGGCTGCTGCTGGTCATATAGAAAGTAAAGGTAGGTAAGTAAATTCTAGCTTCAGTATGTGGTGAAGGGCATCCCCCAGTCGGATGCCCCCCCCCACCCACTGACCTGTTCAGAGACCCTATAGTTTGTTTTTAGTAATTTTAACTGTATTGTTCCAAGCCAGATCATGAACTCCTAATGATATGTAAAGATTCAACAATATACAATACATTTTGAGCAATTTCTGAAACAAACTTTAGGGCTACAGGCCATTTGAATACATGGTGGAGTTATGCATTTCATTATACGAGTTTGTGTTTCTATAAATCAGGACTTATTGTAAGGCACATAGACAAAAGAAGTGACCGGGTGTCTATAAGAGGCCTGGTTTGTGCTTACTCAAGTCTGAGTAATCCATGTCTGTCTTGCTGTAACAACCACCATGCTTCATTACATGTACATGTGCTTTTGATTTACATAACATATGAAGATGTTTCCCACTACAGACCAAAGACCCATTAAGGTCATGGTGTTAATGGCTGATTCAGAGCCCATTCTTGGAATAGCTGTGCATATTCCCAAACTTTGTAGCAAGACATGACTAACCCGCCTTTCCATTAAATGCTTTTTTTATTTCAAATTGTTTTAAAAAGCTCAGCCCAAATTATTTCCAAATGACGTCATATTAAAGCACTGGCCAGCCTACCTTTCACTGACACTAATTTATTTGGCAGAGGTGCTGACAAAGCAGGATTATTATTTGTTTCGAAATCAAACAGAAAAAAAAGAACACTCTTTCTATCCACATATTTTTGATAACTCCACAGAGGTTGTGCATGTTGTGGGAGTGCAACATAATGAAACCTTTCTGACAAATGGTAATAAAGTCATCACTGCAATAGCTCATACATTTTGTTTATTACACTCCCAAATGGGCTATGTTCAGAACAGTGTGGTGTGTTTGAAGAGGGGGACAGGTATTAGCCCTAATAATATCAGCTGTGGCTAGAAAGTCAATCTTATAATGTTGGATTTATCCAGCCCCCCCAAACTAACATTAATCTTACCTGGGAAAGAGTACATAGACTCTTTATCATATTGGAGAACTACATTCATACATTACCTACTAATTCTAAATGCCAAATCGAGGCCTCCTTTGGAAAAGCCAAGCAGTATCTTACAAGAGTTACGACTCAAGATAAACCAGTTACCATGCCATGACTGAGAACCAATAGAAAATTTGAAGAGGAGGGGGATTTAATAGGAGAAAGGTGATGGGCGAGGCATGATAAAACAGACCTAAATACAGATTTGCTGATAACAGAAAGGACACCTTACTAATAACAGGAAGGACATTTTTATCTTATTGAATTCTCAGCGCCCCAGGTTGAGTGACAAAACATGCTAGACAGATGAAGGACAGTCTCAGCATATGGCATGTATGTGAATTTGTCACCAGGAAAGTTCAGAGAGACAGTCGGAGGCATATGTGCATGTGGCAGAAGGTAGGCCCCTACCTGAATCAATAGGCTGCTCTGACTGTATGCAAATGTACTAGGGGATGGAACTTCGGTAAAATAATAATAAGTGAGCATTAAAGGGTAAGTGCCCATTTGTCCGGTTTTGTAATGGAGGTAAAAAAAAGTACAAAAGCAAGGCAAAGCAATACACTACTATACACCAATAAAATTGCATAATTTTGCTACCATTTATATTATTTATGACATTACAATTGTCAAAAGAATTTAAGTGGAACACTAGTCCATATGTTGTGGTTCCTGCATCCTCCACCCCCCATTTTGGATTCCCACCTAAATAAATTCCCAAGGGAAGCCCAAAAATGCAGTTGGAACTCCCATGAAGTGTGGACCAAGGGGCACCAACTCCATTTTTGGGCTTCCTTTGGAATTTTTTTTTTTTGCTGTGACCAGGCAGAATAAATGAGTATGCTTCTAATAAAGACATACCAGTGAATGAATGTGACACAATCAAAATTGCCCCCAGAAAAGCAGCAAGCAGCAAAGAGGGTTCCATCAACAATTTTTCATGAGTGTTAAAGAGGTGGAGGGGGCATTTTGATATTTTAAATTAGGCCTTTAGAATTTCTTAGAATACACCAGAACTGAATATGACCGACTATGATTTTTTCCACACTTTCCCTACATAAACTCTCTCCATGGCATTGGTATCAAGGTGGTATGTTTGTCTTTGCACTTCAATCAGCATGTTTTTAACAAATGTGCCCAAATTCAAACACGCCGCACAGCTGAGCTAGTAAAACATTACTAAAATAGTAAAAGGAAATGCCCAGGGATTTCAAAGGACAAGCAGGAATCCACACTTTCCACTGAATCTTGCTCGTGCCTGACAGGAAACATTATATGCCGCAAAGCCATGCATTGTAAACTTACCCAGCAGAACCAGGGTTAAAATCAACAAAGGACCACCACACTTCTAGTTGCCAGCTGTCAGTTTAACAGTTGTTTCCAAAGGTCCTTGTTTGAACAGATAACCTTAAGGTTGCAAGGCTACATTTTTGTAAGCTTCTGCTTTGTGTATAACTTATCAGGTTCTTAGAGACAATGATCACCTGTAGAACATTTTTTATGTGCCTCCCTGAGCTGTCCACTCCTGTGTTGCCTGTCCAGCTACTGAGAAACTTATCCAAAAGTATCAACTAGACTGGAAATAGCTCAAATTACACTTATTGGAAACAAATAATAATAACAAAGAAAACCAGGACTGCCATTTTGTTGTAAACAATCTAAGCCCTCTCCTGGGTTACTCCTCTTACATGCCACAATTCATGGGCCAAATTGCCCCTGTGCCAATACTCTTGCACACTCCTCCACCACTATTGACGGCCGCGTCCAATATGGTAGATGAGGGAGTATTTTGTCTTTTGGGCATCTCTTTTACAGGAGAGGCAACCCAAAACGATATCCCCCCATTTGAAGTCAGTGTATCAGGGGTATACATGACTGACACATACACATATAGAGTAATTTTGCATTGAGGGCCCCCACCTCCACAACATGGGGCCATCTACCCCTGCCAAGCACCCCTGTACCACCAGAACAGGCTGTCAGTCTAACTTTACCACCAGTGACCAATCAGGTTGACCAGGCAGGCATGCTGGCGCACAGGACACATTTTATTGGACGGTAGCGATCACTGAAGGTCTGCCATTCCAAACGAATGTGGAAGTATCAGGACTTGCAGCAGGCAGCGGGGCTCCCTTTCTCCCTAGGCCTTCTTGCTTACAGGTAAGTTATTAAAAAGAAGCCCTAATTCTTTGTTAATAGTGTGCCCTCCAAAGAGAGAAAAGTTACAAGTGGTGTACTGCAAAGCTCTGTCCTAGGCCACATTTTATTTAATATGTTTGTAAGTGACATCGGAAAAGGCTTGGTGGGTAAAATTTGAAAGTTTTCTATTTGCTGATGATATTCTGTGTGTGTGTGTGTGTGTGTGTGTGTGTGTGTGTGTGTGTGTGTGTGTAACACAGGGAATGTATACTTTACTGGACACATTGTTAAAACAATGGAAACTGGAGTTCAGTGTCTCTAAATGTAAAACCATGTACTTGGGGATAAAGAATCAAATCGCTGTATTGTTTGGACAGTATTTTGGAAGAGAGGGATTTAAGGGTACTGATTTCCGATTGTGGATTGACAGTGTAGCAAGGCAGTGGGGAAAGCAAGCAGAATGTGTGACTGCATAGCATGAGGCATCACCTTTAGGAAGAAGGACGTTGTGATGCCACTGCATAGAGCTCTGGTAAGGCAAACTGGAAAAGTGTATACAGCTGTTGTGAGCTTATCTACAAAAAGACTTTGTTCATATAGCACAGATCCAAAGGTGGGCTACAAAAATGGTGTTTATACTCATCTGTAGAGATATAAAGAACTTAAAGTGGGTCAAATATAACACCAAGGCATCGTGCTTGGGTAGTTGCAGTAATTGTGAGATTATTGACAGATATTGTTGGTGTGAAGGAAGTAGGAGAGTTTGATGGTGGGAAAACAACAAACCCAGTCTTGTCCCTGTTTAGTTTGAGGGAGCAAGACCACATGAATGATGGGATAGCTGTCGAAAAGTCAGGAACACAGGATAGGAGAGAAGAGAGATCTAGGCCAGAGAGGTAGATTTGAGTGTTGTCTGCATAGAAGTTGTGTTGGAAGTCAAATGAATTTTGAGTTGACCAAGACCATAGGTGTAGACTGAGAAGAGGAAGTAGTCCAAGAACAGAACTTTGTGGTACACCAAGTGACAGAGGGCGGGTAGGGGAAACCACATTTGAGTGGAATACACTAAATGTGGAATCAGAAAGGTAAGAGGATGGTCAACCATTTCGAAGTAGAGAATAGGTCAAGGTGGACAAGGATAGAGTAGGGGCCTTTATAAAGAGTAGGGGCCTTTATATTTTGCTATTAATAAATTGTTAGTTACTTTGGTGGGGCAGTTTCAGTACAGTGGTTGGAGCGCAATCCAGATTGAAGAGGATCTAGTAAGAAGTTAGCAGAGATATAGCATGCCAAGTCAGAGTGAACATGCTGTTCCAGAAGTTTAGAAGAAAAATGAAGCAGCGAGATAGATCGGTAACTGGTGAGGGCCAATGGGTCCAGAGATTATTATTTGGAATTCCGGGCCTGTGTAGATATGACAGCAGTCTAGAGTTACTGACGGGCTTGTTTATATAGAAGGAAAGCTTCCTTGCATTTCGATTTCCACCAGCGATGTTCAGTGACTTGGGAATGCTGTTTCAGTATACTAAAGTTTAGTCAAGGTTGTTTGTTAGCACGTTGATGGTGGCTGTGGGTGAGGGGAGCAACAAAATCCAGGACTGAAGTTAAGGTGTTTTGGTAGAGCAAGGCTGCAGAGTCTGTGTCAGTGAATGAGGAGAAAGTGTGCAGAGGTTTCAAAGAGTCAGCGAGTGAATGAAGGTCAAATAAGTGTATGTTTCGGTGCAGAAAGGAGAACCCCAACACCTTGTTTGTTGGTGGGCCTGGGTGTGGGCAGCTGGGGAGACTGTGTCTTAGGTGAGTTAGCCATGTCTTTGTTATGTCCAGGACTGTAAAGGATTTGGTGAGGAACAAATCATGGACAGATGTAAGTTTGCTACATACTGACCTAGTGTTCCATAAAGCACAGGTAACAGAGGCCGGGGAGAGCGGGCTAGGTATTATGTTTATGAGATTAGCAGGGTTACGGATACAAGGTGTAGTGCAGTGGAGGACTTTTTAGGGAGTTAGCTTCTGGAGATAGGGTTGAGGAGAGGATGTGGGCAGAGACCTGGGTCCAGATTTGGCGCAATGTCGCCATCGGCTAGGGGGAGCAGAGAGAGAAAGAAGAAAAGGTAGCTGTGGGAAGGAAAAGAGGCAGTGTGTTTGCTAGGCAAAGTTCATGAAAGGAGATTGTTTTAGTGAGACAGAGAAATTAATGAGAGGAGATATGTGGGAATGGTATAAGTGAGGGGGATATGAAGAGGGACTTACAAATAGCAGGGGGTGCACGCCTGTGTGGTTCTGAGGATGATTGGTAGCACAATAGTCAGGCAGAAGATTAACATTGTGAACAGTGGGTGTTCAGTCAAGCAGAATCTTATACCTAGTCACTTCAGTTCACTTTGGGCTCAATTCGGGTGTAATTCTTCTTCGTACTAGTAAAATTCAGTACTAGGAAAAATTCTGCCCAGTGGTTGTCCATTCTGCCCAGTCATCAGCTATGAATATTGTTTTACCTACTGGGCACTACATAAAGGTTTTATTTTCAAAGACTAGAAATAAAAAAAAACATACAGTTTGCATTTTTGTTGATACAAATGATGCGATTAAGACATAGAACTGACAATGATCTTACCATATGGTACTGACCGCTAAAATTTCAAGATATGCTGAGATGGTTAGATTTGATATCCATTTTTGTGTACACTTAAAAACCTAAAAAAATACAAAAACATGTATTGCTCCTATTTACATGCATGACTGTAAAAATACTTACTATTAGATACTCGGAACAAACTGCCAGCAGAAGTAGTGGGCAAATCAACAGTAAGTAAAATTAAACATGCCTGGGATACATACATTAACTCTTTATGAATCACAATAATGCCATTGTAGAGGTAGAGGAACTAAAAGCAGTGTCCTGAGTTTGGGGAAACGTTCTGTCTCAAAACAATAAAGTACAAAAAAAAGTCCTGTTTTTGTTTTGTTTTTTGTTTTTTTTTTTAAATCACAAGCACGTGATTGGGTCTTGCAAAGACAAGTAAGGTAACAAGTATTTTTTTTTCAACATAGGCAAAGAATTCATTTTAGAAAAATTGTATATGACAGATCAATATAGGGTATTCAACCTGATGGAATACAACCTTGGAAATTAATAAAAACATGAGGCATCTCTGGCCAAATGAATTAACTAGATTTATTAAATTTGCCTATATTGAGTAGTGATCACTCTAAAACATGGCTACTGTATGTCTAGTTAAAAATTAACACATTTGTGGATTGTTTAGATAAGATTAGAAACTGTCCCGAACCTCTTTGGAAGAAGTTTGTATCTCACCAGAAAAATATTACCTTAAAACCCAGGTAGGTGTGCTGTATCCAGTTTATCATAAAAAAATAATTTAATTGAACTTAAGATGGAGAAGCTCACATAACATTAGTAAATTACCACCTGAAATGCTAACTCTCATGATGCCTAGGGCTCAAAAGTGTTTGATGAAGGGTGTGGTCTTACTATGTTTTTTTGTCAGGATTTTAGCAATATATATTTCTATTTTGTTGTGTTCACAGTACGTTACACCCCACATGAAAAAAAAACAATTAAATAATGCTAATAAAAACACTTTTCTACTGTGTGTGCTTAAATTCCCTGATGGCTTGACCTCCTCTAAGGTTTGGCTACCTCATGTCTACCCTAGGGCCGCTACACTGTTTAAGGAATCTTCTAAGATTAGTCCTGAACAAACAGGGCTCAGTCAGGAGGTGATGTAGTAAAGTTCATGGCAGTCCTCTGTCATCCTTACCCAGCTGAAATGTCCACTTGTTCCTCAATGATAAATGGAAATGGCTGGGGAAGAGTATGAACCTTGAAGGTCAGCTGCGGAAACTAATGCCAGTTAATGTTAGTTTAGTGACAACTACTGAGGATTGACCCCGCGAGGCCTCACAGCAGTTCTGAAGAAAGAGTCGTAGTAACGCAGGGTCATTAGATTTAAAGCACCAAAGGGCAGCAGAGTCTATGCTTATATCTCGCCGATAGTCACCAGTTGTAGATGTATTTTTAGATAAAATGTATACTAATTTTTTCAAGTACTTTCAAAAGGAGATCAGACTTTTATTTTGACCTTGATTGTTGTAGTTAACATGAGAACAGAAGACCAATGCACTATTAGCTCAGGAGTCACACAAATAATGTCAAAATATCTCGCAATGACAGACCTGCACACAGTAAAGCTTTATAATAATACCGACTTAACATGAGTAAATCATAGGTACATAGTTGTCCAGTTAGAAAAAGGTTAAAATTTTCAAAAATCCCTATGTTTTGGCAAAACTTAAAACCATCTGGCCAATAATCTTTTCCACCCACCAATAAAGCGGTTCAAAAACATTTTCCCACTGGCCCTTCCCGCCTTAGTACCACAGGCGACGCTGCAGTTTTGAGATCGACAACTGGTTGATCACAAGGTTCTTGGATGACATGCGTCAGCTGGTCTATCCGAATAAATGGGCAGGGGAGCGTGCACAGCTGCAGGGAAGCATCTCGGGAGCTGCGGGTAAAGGTGAGTTAACTGGTGACTCTGAGGGTTTTACACAGTGGGGCATGTCACTATAGGATGCCCAGGGGCAGGCTAGTGGCCTGCCCTGGAGTCTTTTAAAGTAGTGATATAGGATATACTTTAGGTATTTAAAGGTAATTAGGTATTTAAAAGGGCTTTTTTCATATTTCAAATCATGTATTCATCTATGCTAATAGTTGTTATCTTTTCATGAGACCTACACATATATTTGCAGCAAAGAATTGGAATATGATAAATGTGTCAGCATCACCGACAGCTACATCAATACCCTGCATGAAACATAATGTTATGATCAATATTGTCCTTCTGTGTTTACTGCTTTTTAAGGTCAAAGAGCAATACACTTATTTGAACAAATATTTGAACATATACCCTTAATGATAACCATTCAATGTATATAATGGGCTGGATTTTATAAACACTACAGCACAAAAAAGAGCAACCATAGCCTATGATCAATGCATTAGCTCACTGGCTGTGCACTGAATTGTAATAGATGTTTGTATTCTGGACTGGATACCAATTCATACAACCAAAGCAGCATGGAGCCCAATAGTTAAATATTCTTTAAAAAGGCCATTTAAAACCTCTCCAAGAGGCACCAGCAGCAATAACTTTGGCCCTTATTTAACAAGGGATAGCGCCAGGTAGCGAATGGTGAGCGAACGGTAATGACGCTCACCACCACGAGAACACCGGCTCCCCTCCGCAATCACACATTTATGAAGCCGATCCTGCTTAGCGACTGACAGAGCGCCAGATAGCGAATCATTCATCATTATTCCAGCCTCACCCCACAGCGCCAGCGAGCGACCTTGAACAGCGACAGGTATGACCTCTCGCTACCTGGCGCTCTCCAATGCATTTCAATGGAGCTAACTTTAAATATTCATAATTAATTGCTATTATTTTATTTTATTTTATTTTTTTAATGTCAAAAATTCTGTGACCACTTCTGCAATGTTAGATTTTTTTTTTAAGCTAAAAAAAAAAAAAAAATTGTGCAGAATTGATATTACAGGTCTGATATTAATGTATTCATATTTCAAAATGTTTTGAAAAACATGTTTTTTTTTTTCTAAAAATATGGTTGTTTGGGGGTTAAAAAACTACTTTTAACCCATCGCCGCCAGCACTCTGGGGTTTAAACAAGCATTTCACAGCACGAGAATCTTTGGAGCGTGATTTGTTAATGAATATGCTGGGAGCCGTTCGCTGTCATGCGCTCCCATACAGCGCGGAACCTGTCAAACAGTGACTCATAACCCCGTATTCAACATTACCACACACCGAATGAGTCGCTGTCAACAGCCGAACAACGGCCAAGCACAGCGAATACTAGTGGGCGCTGTGAAAATAACGCTACTGTCGCTCATCTGTCGCTACCTGGCGCTATTAATGAATCAGCCTGTTAGTCTTCTAAAGTGTTCCCACCGCCGGAATAAGGTAGTAACCACTGACCAGACAGCTTCTTTCACTGTAGGCACTTTAGGACCATCTGGCCGATGCCGCCTTGCTGGATTCCTTACAATACGGCGGTAACTCGTTGATAACATATATATAGCCTCTATAAAAAAGATTATCTCCCAATGAGAGATAATTTGTACGTTGGTCGAGCATCTTGTCTTCCTTTTGCCATCCTTTTAACTGACATAAAAACTTTGGTTCGTTGCATGACCATGTGGACAGGTGGAAATAGAAATCAATCACAAATAGGCTGTGGTGCACACCACCAATGGCTACAACTTGCTGACAGTTATTCCTGGTCCCAACGCAAATTATCAGCTCACAAACGAGTTGTATATTTGTTTGCTTGTTTAACGAAAAAGTCTATTTATCTGTTCATGGAAATAGGCCATAAGTGTCTAATTGGTATATCAATAATATGTATTAGTATTATACTGCCAAGTTGGCTCCTAGTACTAGCTGTAGTAATAAATAGTGTATGTATGATTGCTAAAGGTATCTGGGTATACTGCCAGAACATGACATTAGAATTGATTTCTACCTATATTTACCATCAAAGTGCACAGTTTCATACAGTCATAAAGGAGAATACATAATACAGCCATGTGAGGGGTGTGAACACATTCAGAACATTATATAAGAACAGTGTAGATATTTGTAGATCAAGTTATAGTGTGGTGCTCTGTTTTACAGGTTTTGATGACAAACGGTAAATATATTTGTACTTTAGTTTTTAATACACACATGTGTATTGTGTTAATCACAGTCAGCAATCATAGTGTACCTTTTATAATGTCAGGAACATGATAATGTGCTAGACACACGCTAGCTGAGGAATGCTAAGCAGTCAACAGTGGAGGAATTGCTGATGGCTGATTCGCACTACAGTAAACAAAAGTAACTAACAGTCTGCAGCAGACACAGTCACACTGAGCCCAGTTCACTGGGGGTTTTGCCCTTTTGACTTCCAAGTACACATGCAGGGCTAAAGTGACCAGACCTCTTTTTTATCTTGAAAGGAGATCCGGTAGTCATCTAATGACTGCATTTAAACTGCTGGAAAGTTGTAAATTCACAAGCTGGGCACACAAGAATACTTGCAAAAAATAACTTCTTTTGTTGTGTGCACCTGCTAGAATGACACGAGATCAAAACCATACAAACAAGATGTCAGAATATATTAAGTTGCAATGTTATTTGAAGGGTGGACTTTGCTATCTACAACTGTGGTAGACATTAATAGATTGCAAATCGGTATGAAAATTCTAAAGGCAAATATAGAATGAGTAATGTTTGCATAGGTAAATAGACTCAAAAAATCCTAGGTAAGTAGGCTATATATATATATACATATATCATGTATACTTTCAGCCCTCAGCTGCCCATTATAAATAAAAAGAAAGTAGGAAGATGGTGAGTAGTTACTGCTGTCCTCCCCCAACTTCCAAACAGCCATTTCCAAGAAGAAAAATGAGTTAACATTTGGGCTTAGGGAAACTAGACAGGATTATGATAAATGAAAAACTCACAAGCATCGTAATTTACAAATGTTGAGAAGTGTGGAATCCGGTCTTTGGCAGAAAGGCCGCAAGATGATCTCTTCTTTATGAGAATTTTATCTACTTAACCCCGGAGTCCCATCAGTTCCCTTCCCCTATTTATGTTTTTTTTATTTTTTCGTTTTGTATAATAGAAAACTGCTTTAAACCATCTGAGCTTTAGGTCCACTGCATTGGACTGACTCCAAGATGCAACCTGTTCATTAATCAGCTCAACGTCATTAATTGATTTAGTTCACCTGGAAATGTTGTTTTTTTAAACTCCTATAAATGACTAAAATCATAGAATCCACTGAAAACAAGGGGATCTGTTCCAGGGGGTACTAACAGCTCTGCTGGGTTTGAAATTGTCTTAAAACTCTTCTCGGCAAGTGCAACAGTGAGTGCTGGTGAGAAGTGGCTGGTCCAGCTTTATGTAAACATGCTAGTAGAAATGATCCGTGTCGCAGTAAATCAAACGTAACATTTCTTTAATTTAAACTGCACAGAACAAACTGGCCAGCTCCTTAAGAGATTAAACTAAACTAACTAAAGGGAGCAGTTTAAATTGACAGGGGTTTTGCAGTAGATTTATCGTAAAAGTCTTAGCGGAATTAGGATTGTGACTTCAAAGATTTCACTCAACTATAAAACTCTATGGTATTCTGAGATCTTACATTCGTTTGAGTGTGCTGGAAATACTTTGCTGACCTCTTTTAAAACAAGAAGAAAATCATTAACACTTGCTGGCACTTAACTTGAAACCACCTAGAAGGTATTCCAAGAGTTTGAGCTTGCTTTAATATTTTTTTTCTCCAAAGATGACATTACTGACCTCCGCCAAATGGGTCTGGCCATTTTTACTCTTCCTTTTGGCTGCCTTGTGCGGTGTGGAGAGCCTGTCACTGTCACTTAAAGGGTATTTGTTACAGATTCCTCAGTTTGGCTCCTGTGTGAGTGTGCTCTGAGTGGATTGAGCAGACTCTGTCCAACAAGGGAATGTACGTATTCCGCTGGGAGATGTAACATTTCTGCACCACAGTCAGCACCTTGTACTTCACAGCTAACTGTAGCATCTATACATTTAACCAGTCATCAGCATACATCTGTTTTTGCACTTTGTATAAGACAATCCCTTCAAGTAAATCGATGTAACGCTTAAGCTTTCCTTGACTTTCTCTTTTTTATCAGTTTACATACACGTGCCAGATGTTTATGTGTGTGGTCAGTTTAACTGTTTGGGATTTGAACCTTTAAGAATCTATTGATGTCCTAAGCAAACACTGTTATGGTGCCCAGCGATGGGGTTTCTTCTGCCCATTTTCACACTGTTATTGATAAAACTGTATTTATTAATTTCTATAGGACTGTGCTATACTATATTCAGTATTACAAAATAACAAAGGAGGGAGCCCTGGCCAAACAGCTGTGTCTACTTAGTACCAGGCATTCTCATCTATATATATATATATATATATATAAGCAATTACCTGCATTCTTACTAACTCAAGATAATAGAATAACCCATCTTTTGTAGCCATGCAGATTATCAGATTATTATATTTATGCTTAAGGACCTGTGTAAGCTAACACCAGAATGTGCAGTATTTTAAGGAGATAAAATACACCACTTTCACAGAAGTTTATTCAGAACCTTTGGTTTTCTTTAACACAAATTCACACTATTAAGTTCACTGATTTTCTTGCTGCTGTGTTACTTTGTACACTGAGTGTTAAAGTGTGCTAAATGCAACACGCTGTAGTGTGGAAAGCATCCTTCACCTTGCTCTATAACCTTTACTGGTGGCTCCCACGAGGCTGTGATCGCCGGCCACCGCATCCCCAGCTCCCTTGTAGCTGTGCGTGCTCCCATCATCAACCTATCTGAATGGCTGGGCATGGGAGCGGGTGCAACCAAACATTAAGCCGATGATGCGGCCAGCCGGCTGCACCTCGTCATACAGCACTTTTGAGATCAGCCAACCAGCTTCAGCAGTGGAAAAATATGGCTTTATTTGAAAAGTGGGCTACCGCCAAGCCAGCAGAATCACCCATGACTCAAGCGGGTGGGGTGCCGGCAGGGAAGAGAAATGGGTTTTGATCTGTTTTAAGCTCAGAGAACTTCCTCTCCCCAAAACATACAAAATAAAATAAAGTCAAATAGGTTTTGAGGTTAGCAAGTTCTATAAATGAGGTGCATGAGGCTTCCACACTTTAGTAGGAATAACCACACATGCTACTGCAGTTTTCCAGTCAAAATAAAGTTCTCCAATGTTGTGGAAGTTTTTCCTAGTTTATAAAAAACTTGCACAATGTATATATCGCATGCTATTGTCTGGATTTTCATTAGCTACAATGGAACCTTTATTTGTTATCATAGTGAAGTTAGCTTATTCACCACTGTTTCAGAGATTTTTAAACTGGACCAACAGACTTGCACAGTTGGAAAAAACACTCCCCAAAACGCACTTGCCCCACGATACTGAATCATTGTCAGCAATTACATTTGCTCCTGCATTCACTCAAAGCTGAATCACCGTCTCACCAATAGTCTCCTGGTCGAGGCCATCTTGCAAGACCCGAGAGGATTCCTTTTTTCAGCCTCCCAGTCATGCTGCTGCCTGGATTTAACTAAAACTACCCACATTGCACAGTAGCAGGAAACCCAGCACCATGTCCTCTTTGCAAGCTACCTGCAGTGCCATAGGACACCATTATGGGAGTGAAATCAACGACGGCAGGAGTTACAAAAAGGTCATTTGAATTGCCCTGGGGAGGGATGCAAATGAGCACTGTTTATTGTAAGGGTGTTGATCCAGTTTGTCAGTTCAATTGGAAGTGGTTCCGTTGGAAATTCTCTGCCTTAATCGAGACCAACAAAAATGCAATATTTTTTTTCAAATTCTGGAGCCCCATGACAAATAAAGTGAATGTTCTTGGCATGTCTGCTTGTCTACAAAGCTGAGGTTACCTACCTAAAGTTAGCTTACAGTTATGTGTCTAGCTCTCCAATTACAAGCACACATTCCCATACCATATGATATAGGGTTGTGGGAGGAAACTGAATTTCTAGAGGATATATGTAAAAACATGTGTCAAAAAGAATTCAAAATGCAACCACTTGGGTGCTATGCGCCAGTTCCCCTTCTATAGACTGTCTATTCACCACCACATGCCAACACACAGTCATATTCAATAATTCTATGTATAATCTGCCCAGCACCTCAAATGTATTTACGCGAGTTGCTGGGAGCCTGCAATGACACCTTCATACTTTACTGTACTACTGTACACCAAAGCCTTTACTCCAAATCCAATATAATTGTAGACCAAAGTGGTGCACCACGTATTCTAATTAAACTGTGCTACACTGTATCAAAATAAAGTACCAGATCAAAATTAGGCTCATGGGACATAGCCCATAGGCCTAAAAGCAGGAGCACCAAACAATAATCAAAGTATAACAATTTATCATTTATTGAGAATCAAAACGCAAGACATAACATATAATACAAGACTAACACCTTAAAAACACTGCAACACCCCAAAATTCATCCAGTGCTGTACAACACAGCATATTAATTCCTGGGATAACTCCTAAGTATCAACACGTATAAAACACCCTTAAGACAAACAATCACAAAATACCAATATCTCACCCAGCGAAGCGGCACAGGTGGCCGCGAACGTAGGTGTCCCCTCTGCCAGTCCCCGCTCCTCATTTCACGTGATTTACCCACTGTTATATTTGCCTTGCTGATGCAATTGCTCTATATTTTTTGTATCACAGCTTTTGTTGGTTGGGCTTGATTAACATGCTCTATTTGCTGATCCACAGATGTCCATGACCATTGTTTTCTGGGCCCCTTACCCCCATTTACACTACTAAATGTTAGGTTTATTAGACATTTATTGTTGTTTCTCTATATAGGGTTTTTGATGTTAATTTATTTATGCACTGTCACTTTATATGTACATATTGACTAGATAATTAGATATTGGTATTTTGTGCCGGCACAAAAGATTGTTTGTATGTCCCATGAGCCTAATTTTGATCTGGTACCAAATCCAATATAAATACAGATTTGATAAAATATACAGTCTGATGACATACACTGAAGTCCAATTTCATCTAACAGGCTATCCATGGGTATCATCTGAACTGGCAAATGTTGACCAGCATGCCCATAAAATCCTAGTTTATTTAAATAGATATAAAAAATACATGTCCAGTCAGGTCCCTTTTAAAAACATAGAGTGGCACCACGTGTTTCAGCCTTCTCCATGCAACCTTAACCAATGTAAATAATGCATCAACTGTCTTACCTTTTAAATAAGGTGTTCTCTGGATGCATCCAATCACCACCGTGGCTCAGGCCCGGAATGACCTGTGGCCTTCCCGGTTGTGCCACATCTTTCACCAACATATCCGCTCAACCAGATAGATGCCAATAAACACACAACGTGATGCAGGATGCGGAAATGGGACCAGGCATGCGCCTAGTCACACACCAGACATAGATGTGCATGTGCCAGGTCACGGCTGGGGAAAGCAAAAGAAAAACCTCAATCCCGCACCCTCACCAGACAGCACAGACAAGCAGAGTGCCCCTGGTTGTCATGAGGTACAATACAGCTGGATGCATGTGGAGGAGAGGGAACAAGATGGAAAAAGCAAGTAGGGTTTTGGCAAGTGATGGGCAGAACCAGTACACAAGCCTCCAAACTCTGATTACAAATTTACAAATGTATTATAAATAGGAATAAATATGATTGCACCATAATTTTACCTAATGCAACTAGTGCAACTGTGATGTTAAAAAACTGTGCAGTATTGCCTAAAAAAATAATATCTAATAAAAAAATATAAATGCATCTATGGACATATTTTCAATATATATGACATAAGCATTAAATAATTATGGGTGATATTTAACATTTTCAAGCACAATAATGCATGTCTAAGGAACGACAATACTAAAACAAGAAGAACAATTAGGGTCTTAAAAATTTCTAAGAGACCTGAAACCTTTGCATCTATTTATTTATATGTACAAGAGTAAAGATCCATCTAGACTCACATGCTAAGAGCTTTTTTTGCATGTCTCCCTCTCGGACCCAGTGTGATTTTTTCTATGGCTTGATCATGGAAAGATATACGTTCACCACTATAATCAGACCTATAAAGTTTTGCCACATTAGAAATATTTGTGACCACGTATCTTCAGGCCTGACCCATTTGTTCCATTATCCTAGCTTTAAACTTTCTTGTGGTACAGTCCACATATTGTACAATGCAATATGGGTAGGTCGCCAGGTACACACCATTTGTGCTCTCAAAATTGATAAAACTGGTTACTTTAAACATTTTACCAGTAGCAATAGATGTAAATTCATTCCCTTGTTTTGGCATACAGAGCAACAGGGATTGCTACATTTGTAACACCCCTTGGTTCATAACCAGGAGGTTGTTTTGGGCATTTTTAAATGTTAGGTGATAATCTATACCCCAAATTTGGGGCCTTCTTGGCCACTACATTTACTCAAGTTTGTAACACAGGCCCCAACAATTTATCAAAACATGGGCTGCACGGGGAAGAAAATACCAACTTTTTTTTATTTTTTACTCTTTTCTGTTTTGTTGCTTATTCACATTCACTTACTCCTTAAGGAGGAGACATGGCTGCCACATAGGCACAGGGCTGTTTTCTATCCCCTGTCAGATGGAGCTTCATTTTAGGTCAGGTTAGTTTAGTGCCCCTGTAGACAAGGACTAGGAGTTGCACGGGAGGGTTTAGTCTTACTCTAACCTGCCATTTCAGCATAATACATGTAAAAACAAATTATATGTGTTTAGGCTGAAGTTAACAGAACACAAAGTAGAACAGTATCAAGTTAAAAAAATAAAAACCTACAAACAATCCATATTTTAACACTGGGCAATATTTCAGAGATTATTGGCACTTTCTAAAAGTGTCAACAATACCCAGTGGCACTTCTCTCAATGTGATGTTTGCTCATAAGTCCCCATCTGCAGTATTTGTTTAACACAGGAATCTCTGCAAGTGAATCAGATCTCATTAAAATGATTTACAAGGTCTGCTGTCTTTGCTCAGCATATATTGCTTAAAACTAGGGAAGTGCTGGAGAGGAAAAGGAGTGGGAGGTCCTTTAATGTCCACCCTAGTGCAAACTGAGTGGCAGCAGATTTATTGTGATGGTTGTAAAGAAGAAGGTAGTACTAGGGAAATCTGTTTCATTTTGTCCTGCTAGGGAATCCTGCTTAGTGTCGAAGAGCCCTCTCTTCTCTCTCTCTCTCTTCTTATTTTAAGCTTGAATTAAGACTGTAAATCACAGCTATGGTGAAACGACTGTATGTGCCAAAACAAGGACTCCTGCATTTGAGATGTATGATCAGAGTACTGTTCTCTCCTGAGCCTCTAATGAGGAAGATATACTTTAAGAGAAAAATCTGTCACAAATTAGTAGTCTAATACTTACATCTTTGCGTTTCACAAGAGAAATGAGCCAGAATGTCAGCACCTAATACTCAGTCTCACAGAGAAAACTGCAGACTGCAAATGTATGAATTTCTTATTACTTATTTACCTTTGTAATACTTTGTTTTAACCAACCATTGAAGAGAAAATGGTTCTAAAGTCCCAGGATTGGCATACTTGTCCCCACCACCGCCCCTAAGACAAGAGAAATACCTGACCTTGGCTCGGATTCACAAAAAAAAAAGTATTTAGGTAGCAGTCACGTGACCCACAACTTTAAGGTCGCACATGGATTAGAAGAATGGCATCTTGGGGAAGCATTATTATGTCACATCTGTCTTTTGAGCATGGTTGTGACCAGTTTTTATTGATAGAGGAGAAAAACTGATCTCTACTGAAGGATCAAAGCTGGTGGGGTTTGTACAAGGTATAATTACAGACATGGTAATACATACAGTACAGAGACTATTACAAACTAGATGCAAACTATACACAGAGAATTCCGGGATTAGGCCTCTCCCGGACACAAAATTTGGACCCAGCAAACCCACATATATTACCCATATATTTTGTAGATGCAAACTAGACTACAAAATTAAATTCAAGTATTATGATAACAGGAAATTGTAAATGGCAATAGGAAATATAACCCTGTCATTTCAAGCTTACAGTCTAAAGGATCACAAGTGGTAGAGCCCTGCAGCTTGGCGGCATGTGCCCTCCTGTGAAGGTTATAAGAGTATTTTAAGCCAGGTTAAGAGTTTTGAGGATGCCTTTAAAAGCTTTGAGTGTTTGGGAGTGTCGAACTGAGTGGGGGAGTGCATTCCATAGAAGTGGAGAGGCATGGGAGAAGTCTTAAAGGTGGGAGGAAGAAGAGACGTGGATGAGGTGCGAAGTTTGAAATAGATTGGAGAGGTGGTAAACCACAAAGTAGGGCATGCACTAACATTTTAGTGGTGTCAATTGAGACAGAAGCAGGAAAAGTTTTTACGTTGGAGATGACAGAAAGTGGTAAGGGAGTGAATACGAGGTTTGAATGAGGGGAGTCCAGAATGTTGCCATTACCTTGACTTAAAATAAAGGCTGGGGTTTTGGACTTTAACGCATTGTCGTCTTCCTGAGTTTTGGTCCATAGGCATCCTGATTTGGGAAAACCCCAAAATCCCCCATTTTTTTAACCCGCTCCACATTCCCACAGTGCATTTGCGTGTGAGAATTCTGATTTCTATTAATGCCCGCCAGCTGCTTCCCTTTACTGTGCGTGTCCACCATCAGTGATTCAGATATGTTGGCAAGGGGGGGGGCACGCATCAGATGGAAGAGTGCTGGGGATGCCCCAAAAAGCCCACACCTGTGCCAAGCGATAGATTCCGGAGGTGGGTATATGGCAAAGCCATTGAGTTTCACACAAGGGACAAACCCCGGGAGAGGCCTATTACCTGTGAGTCCTGCATTATTTCTCTATTTCATCTAACCCTTATCTTTTAAAATGTTCAGTAGCTGTATTGACTGAGTTGTAAATTACAGTTGTACAGTGCAATGGAAAAGGATGGTGCTATAAAATTAATAACTATAATGGTTTAGGGGACAGTGCCTATTAAAATGTGTCTATATGGTTTTCATTAACTGGGTTTTGTGTATATATTTTCCGACAGTTTAGACCACACATGCTCAACCTGTGGCCCTCAGAGCTACGTGATGTGGCCCCTGACCTGCTGTGTGGAAAGCAGAAGGGGTAAATTGTACAGTAAGGATGGGTGATTGCACAGAGAATGATATGGGATGGACGCATTGGCAAATAGAGGTGACAGAGGTGGCTTGGAGGAATGCAGTGACATTGATTGTACAACACCACCCCTGGGAAGAATGATTTGGTAAAACAGTTTTTCGAGATTAATTGTATGATTAGTATTGGTGGGAGCTTAGAGAGATTGATTTAGAGAGGTTGATTTCGAACATGGTTAAAATGGGGGACTGATGGGGCTATAAACAAGAGACACAAAGAGGAAAGCCAATTGGCATGTGTATTCCTAGCATGTTACATATGATTGTAGGGATGTGGTGGAAGGACATATGTGCGGAATTTGTGGAAACAGCAGGAACATTTTCATTATGCTATTCCAAATGATAAAATTCTGAACCTATTAATTGTGGATTAGTTAAATTTACCATTTGCTTTCATTAACTATGATTACATTAGTTTAAAGAAGGATTGTGGTTCTTCAATATATATATATATATATATATATATATAAATATATATATTGAATAACCACAATCCTTATTTAAACTATAAAATGCCCATATTGTCTTGTAATCATATGAAAGCAATGAAAGCAAATAGTAAATTCAACTAATAATAGTAGTAAAAATATATATATATAGATATATATATATATATATATATATATATATTTACTACTATTATGCAAAGCTGGTATTTATAAATCTAGCACTCCACAAATTACGTACCTAACCAACAGACAAAGATAAATACAAAGTTAGCCACTTCTTTCTCATGGCAATAACATTTTCTTCTGTTTTTTAGATGCACTTTTACTGTATAGGTATTGCCTAAATACTTCTATCTAGCTTTGAAAAATCTTTCTCCCCTTTAAAAAATGACTTGCTGTATATATAATTATAGTTAAGAGGACAAATCAAGAAACCATTTTTGCTTCTTAACATCCATCTGCTGTGTCTTCATATTTATAGCTTTTAATATTATTAGGTGCAAGAAAGGTTAAGTAACAAAACCCTAAACCTAATGCTGGGCAATTTGGTGTGCCACATGGAACAGCAAATTGCACAAGTTCAACAGTTGTTCCTCAACAGAAAGTGTCTGCTTCTTTGTCAGCTGAAGGATTCATGTCAACCAAACTGAGACCTTATTTGATCACATTGATCACTGAATGAAGCATAAATTAAATTTTAATTTTACATTGAATGACAATGGTTCAGAGAAGGCGACCATCATGTAAATATGCTGATATGATCAAATAATATTATATCTTGGGGGTTGTCTTTGGAGGTGCAGTGAAGTAAAATAAAATGAACAGATCAGCTATAAGGCATGTTATCAAAAAGCTGGAACTGAAACGATTGGGACCACTTAAAAAAGTGTTAGGAAGTGATACATCCTCTTTAAGTTAACACAGTTAACAGTTAAGTCAAAGGACAAATTAGGACACAGCACACTGACTACTTGAGTTGTGTCTGCATCAAATGTCTTCCCCACGTTAATCTGTTTGCCAGTATTTAGCAGCTTATGTTGCTGGTATTTAACCTATTTCCCTAATGGCAATTAAGGAATGTTTTCATTTCACATGAAGGGATTGCCTGAGAAATCCTCTCTCCTGTCTCACCCTTCCCTTTTCTGTCTCTCCTGTCTTAAAGTCTCCCCTGTCTGCTCCATTATCCTCCTCTTTCTTGTCTATTTCTTCCTTGGTAGTAAAGTAGGGGATTTATATATATATATATATATATATATATATATATATATATATATATATTTGTCTGAAATGATTAAGAGCTGAATGGACTGAAATCCAGATAAATACAACAATGAACATTCTTATCTTAGACGGTGAGGTGCTTAATGGCTGGCCTATTATGTTCAGCTTCAAGGTATTAATGGAAGAATCAGGGCAGCAGGTCTGATGTCATAGGCGGCTAAAGTGTGACCTGCTGCACTAATTTCTGCTCTCCGCCTCTCTGCTTCAGCCAACTAGTGTACGTACTTGTATTTTTAGCAAGGGAGAAAAACAGATTGTATTTATGTGTCTGGTAAAAGGATTGACGAGGCTCCAAAGCTTCCTGCTTAAAAGATGTCCCCAGCTCATGATCTACTTTCTAAGTTAATAAGAGGCATAACACATTGTCAGGGACACACTGTGATACTGTTCAGCTGGCTGTGGCTTTACTATCTTCATCCTTTAACCAAGGTGATGTAAGGTACTATAAGAAAGCATCGAAACATCTATCCTAAGATAAAGAGAACATACACCCATAAGGGTAGACTAGATGGATGATAATGTCTCCTTCTGCCATCAATCTTCTATGTTTGCATAAAATGAATCCTCATACATTATATCAAGTAGTGTTTTATCACATATAACTCTTTTAAAGACTGCATTTATAATGATGTTCAATTTTATCGTTGGGATAAAAACAAAAGCACATCTACTCGCCTAGCTCCCTGATACATTCCACAAACGCTGCCCTAGTTCCCATAAAACCATGGGTCTTCTACCTGCCTTTTAGGCAGTACAAATCGTCTGACCCCTGTTTGATGAAATATATGTTGTTAGTGTGTCTCATTTTGGCAGGAAGTAGCTCACTTGGGAGACTGTCAACCCTAGTAAAGACAAGCTGAACTTCAGGAGGCAGAACTTTTCTATCCCACAGATATATATATATATATATATATATATTGGAGGTTTAGTTACTTTACAGTAAGGGCTCGTTCACATAAAGGTGAATGCTGAACAATTGCTGTCACCAAGTAAATGGGCCATGAAGGTCTGTGGCAAATGTCCAGTATGTGGCAAATTGGTGCAGTAGTGAAGCAATTGTAGGGCTACGATTAGACAGTTCGCAGTTGCAGTTGCAGGAGTGTTTTGCCTTTTGCAGTTTAGAACTGTGTTTTTTTTTGCAGTTGCAGAATTAGAATACATTTGCAGTTCGGCTGGAACAGAGCAAGCAGGATTTTGTTTTATTACATTCCAATCACACTCCAATCCACACACAATCAAAATGAAGAGGTGTAAGGACACATAGAGGATACATTACACACTTTGTCTGTACATTTTAAGGAAACACAGAGAAACTCGAGTTACAAATCCAAGTGCATTCCAGGCTAAACACAAAAAACACAAAAAAAACAACTTTATGTTTCCCACCAAGCTTCTGTCCCAAGATCTAATCCTGCAGCATCCAAACCAGACCAGCACAGCTGACCTCTTTGTTAATCGGCACTCACTCCGTGCATCAGTAGCGGTGACTTCATTTCATTGGAGGTGGTGTGCCGAGGCCATTGTGTTTTGCCTGGTCAGGGACTTTGAGGGATTGTGTCAGGATTGTTGCATATGACATTTTCTAAAAAAAAAAATCAATTCACTATACCTTACTATAAACACAAATATGTTTCCCATGCCAAGTGTGGATCCTAAAGTCTTACTTGCTGCAGGCAGGCAGGTTTTGCCCTTACAAAGTTCAAGTGCAGTGCTCTGTTAACTCTCGCATCTTAGACATTTTAAACATCCCAGGCTGATTTCACTAACCAAGTTGTGAGTACAAATATCTATTATCGTAAGGTGCCCCAGCCGTATCAGATTTACTAAGCATGAGTAATCCATGACACTGCTTTTGGCCTCCTTTGTTGCAAAGTGAAATAATCATTCTACGGTAATTGGAGAAACCAGGCATATTTTTGAGCATGTCTGTATGTGTGAGCTACACAGATAGCCTTGGGCACCTTGTTCACTGCACAATTTCACAACCACAATTTAAGTAAATACTGTTTCCTGTTAGTAAAACTTGGGAAAATATAATATTTCATAATGCAAGTGTGACAACCAAGGACTCATTTGGCTCGTTTCTTAACAACAGTGCCTAACAATCACATGCCCTGATCTCAGAAAAAAACACACTCAGTGGCTTTTAAACAGCTACAGTATATTGTATTCAAAAAGCATAATCTGTTTGTACTGTCCTACAGTCCTTGAAATAGTAGCAATAAAACATCCTAAATTCTATAAAGAGGACAAACATTCAATGTCTGCATGCACAGTGCAGCCACTAAACCTTTGTATTAACACCCACAGAACTGTATAGATATGTAATTATATTTTTGTGTACCACAACAGTGGAGGACCAGGGACAAAAATCAGCCTGGGATTTTACTGGCCACATCAACCCATGGCATCTATGGCATCCCCACTGAGCCCAAGTCCAAGTGTTCTCAAACTCTGAGGCTATAGTATTGCAAGGAGCCGGAGTATATATGGCCAAACCCCTAGTCATTGAAGCTTTCATATTGTAGGGGCCGATAATGTGGCAGGGGTGGGTCATCCATGTGAGGCTAATGCATTGGAGGCAGGTCATGGGTTGGGTTTCTTAGCTTGGAGGTTAGAGTGGGGCCACCAACATGGGTGCTTGGGGGGAGGCTGGGGAGGTAGACATTGATTGGGGGTGTAAGAAGCAGCTTCCCAACTGGCCCCAAAGCTCCCGGGGCTTGCTATGACCAGTCTTTCTCCTCCAAAAGAAAGAAAGTAGACAGACAAACCCAAGATCAGGAGACTAACTTACAGGGGGTGAAGAGGTAGGAATTGCATCAGGGCCCACAAGATTAGAGGGCCTCATCATTGTTGCATCTCCACCTAATTTATCAGAGTTCTGCTCACATGGTATCAATCACAGAATTTGCCTCACCTGCTTGTATCTAGTTGTAGTCCAGCTGTATCCAATTCGGTTAAAAACATCAAGAAAAGGTTACTGTATGAGCCATGATAGACTCCATTTAATGTCTGCACCAGGGCCTGGTCACAATTATGCCACTGCCCAACATTATCTTAGTGATTGCAAACCTTGGGATACTTAGGCAGGTTTGTCGCAACCTAAACAGGACCTGTCAACATTGGGATATTTTTATGAGTTTGTGGCTACACAAACGTATAACTCTTCCTTATCTACTGGATGAAATGGAGTACATACAAATGCCTTCTGAATTTTAAAATGAAAGCCTGTCCTGGAAACCGAATGGTTTATGGCTTGAGCTGTATTAGCAGGAGGTGTGAATTTCCCCTGGTCTTTTTCTGGCATCCACCCCATCCCTTATTCCTTCATCACCCCACCCCATCAATACCCTTTTATTGTTAGTATTTCTGTAATGTATTGCTTCATTCAGCATGATCTAAGTGGTCTGGTTATGAACAATAAACATATGCTATCACATTATCAATATTCTATCACATTATCAATTTAGAATATATGCCAAATGCTTTCATTTAATTTATTGTTCCTCAGCTCAGTGTATGTGTAGATACAGTAGCTAATGCCAGATAGTTTTCTGTAAAGTCTTCATTTGTATAGCAAGCCAGTCAATGGTCTACTGTAAATCTGACTTCATGATGTATAGATCTAATTGTGTTTTATGTATTTCACTAATTTCCTCTCAATTGACAAAGCTGCGATAATGTTAAGGGAAAAGTGTGCTTCATTTAACCTGGTGCTGATCCCATGCTAAATTAACAGCAATGCTGTTGAAATTACTTCTGAGTCCGGAGAATTTAATCAACAAAGGCCTTGGTAGTTATAAATTTGTGACAGCAATCCCTAATTCATCTTGTCATTTATCTTGTCATAGACACAATTGACTGTCTCTGACCAGGCTTTACCTCTGTGGACATTTAATGAAAGACCAGAAGGAACTTGAAGGTTATCCTCTTTGATGTGACGTTACGTTTTCCCTGATATAGTAGATACATATGTTTACCCATATTTTTTCAACCTGCTTTCTTCAGCTGAAACATTATTAAATCTATGTACTTCAATAGCATCATCATTTGGATGCCCAGTAATTATAACCAAGTAGCAAGGAATTGTGTAATGTATAGAGGTTGCAACATAATGGGATAGATTTGTATCTTTCAAAACAGCTGTGATAAATTCCCAGAAATGTTAAGCACAAAAATCCCTAACCAATAAAAAGCTAATGTAACTGTTTATGGTAAAAATCTGATTGTTCGCTTTCCTCAAAGAAAATGTTAAAAAAAGGGAAAATGCTCAGATATGATTAGGCAGTTTATACTTATCACGTCACAAGATGTTGCTGAAAATACTTGGATGATGCGGTTCCCAAAAGAGGAACCTACCTTCAAGACTGCACGCAATATAATGTCTCACTACTTTCTGAATTGTGTAATCCTTTGTGGACTAGACAATACTTTGCTATTTCACTTTTTTAGAAGGTTTATACATGTTTAATATATTAGGAAATGCAGCTTCGGGCAAATTAAACATATTTTTCATGATTGTTTTAATTGTCTGAAATGCTTTCCCCTTCCAGGAAAATGTATTAAGCAGAAACTACACTTAGTGTAACTGGAATAAAACTAGGTCAACTTCGGGTCTGTGCTTCTGGAGTTAATTATCCAAGATAAAAAGATAAAACAATGTGAAATACAGTACACAGTTGGATGCCTTAAACACATTTTTTCTTAATTCTGGTGAAAAGTGTTTCAAGGGTATGTTGCTGATGAGTGGAGAAAACAGAGCACCTAGCTGGTCGGCAGGAACTCCTTAATGAGGGGACAGATGAGTTAGAACTCATGTGTACTGAGCAAACCCAGGCATCAGGTATTTCACAACCTCTCTTCTCAAGGCTGGCCCCAACGCCTTTCATAGCTTGTACCTTAATAATCTATCCGAATTATCACAAAATAAATTAGGTATTTCTCAAGTTACGGACTCCCTGGCTGCAATATGCCCCTCCTGAGACCTCTGATACTTGTCCAAATTATCTGGGGAAGACCTGGTTTCTTTACCCATCCCTCCTTTCTTTGCCTCCTCCCCTTTTTAATCTTTTTTTGCTTTTTCCTTTCTGTTTGCTTTTTTCCCTCTCTATATTTATTTTTAAAATATATTTTACCGAACCAATGGCTGCAGGTCCACTTAGGAAAACTCTACTGTTACCCAGCAGTGATATTGGATTGTAAATATCAAAATACTCGAACACCAAACACCAAAAAAATCCAATTTTGAGTTTAAACCCCCCAACTGAATATACTCCCACATTGCAGTACACCAGCTTTTACTTTATTATGTTTAACAGAATTCTCAATCAGCACAAGCCCCTGTGAAGAAGTCAAATTACAGCGAAACGTGCAAGAACAACATTTTACCCTAAGGTTAAAGGAAACAGATATCTGTTTTTGATTTACATTTTCCTTGTATTCATTTACTAACAATCTATGTATAAGGATCTGTTTTACCATACTGAGAAACATTGTGTATGAATGCAATATGGATGCATGAATTTTTAAATAAATGCAATAAATATCTAGCTTTTTTTTTTAATAAGGTGCCTTTGTTTATACCCGACATGAGAGCCAAGAAAATTGAAGATCTGGGCAAGCCTGTTCTGGGCATACCAATACCAATTTGATTGAGCTGCTCCCACCCCCCTTTATTCATTTGAATTGCCATGAGCACAAGCAGGGAGGAATTCAGTCAATATGGATCTCTCCCTGTGAAGTGTTCTAAAGGGAGGCTGGCAGCTTCCCAGGTGAATAGCTCTCAGATATTTGTCTGCATTGCATGTCCCAACTTTGGGGACTCAGAATTAAGAGTAGGGACTACACTCAACACAGAGTGCCTTGCCGGGGCAGTGTGGCTTCCACATGTATCTGCAGATATATGCAACCAAATCTCTGTCTTTCCACATAGCTAGACATGTTTGTTGCTTGATATTTAGTTGATGAGAGGGTTAAACTGGGCGGTAAATTAGTTCCCAGGCCCTGAATAATAATAATAATTTTGTATAAATAATAGTGATTGAGCTGCTCCCACCCCCCTTTATTCATACCAATACTCATCACTTTTTTATTCAAGCCATGGCAGCCATATTAAGTTTCCCTGGATGGCCATGCTCTTTATGCTATGGTCCAACCTGATTGGTTGCTGCCTGTTATGTGTTCACTGAAATATGGAAAAGAGAGGTATGCCCGATATCTGACTTACCAGGCCTCAGATAGAGATCTCAGATAGGCATGCCATGCTGCCAGTCTTAGGAAAGAATAGAGGAACGTAAAGTCTATAAACTTCCTCTTTAGAGGAGAACAACCTAAAATAATTAAAGAGATTGCTTTAATTACACCACAGTAATCTCCATTGGCTCTGCTTACATATAAACTTTAGGTTGTGTGTCAGAAGTTTGGAGACCCAGTTCTTTACATTTACATGTGTGCATTTATATATATATATATATATATATATATATATATATATATATATTATCCTGTTTTTTTTATTCACAATATGTTTAAAAGCAAGTAAGGTAAGCTGTAAGTAGACATAGAATCCTAGATATTATTCAACTATCGACACATTTTATGTGATGCTCTGATCAAACCATGTCTGTAGCCTCTAGGTTAAATGTAGCAATTTATCACTCCATCAACTTATAAATTATCATCTTTTATAACTGTAATGGTTTACTGTGAACCCTATTTTTTATACAAATTAGCATCTCACCAGACCAAAAGGTCAGCAGTTCAGATGGCAACATATAACGCCTTCTGATTACCAAAGCGCTAAAGAGACATTTCAGGTCCTCTCCTCCCCTGACATAAACTAGGACAGATTTTTTTATATTATACAATTTAAACCGTCTGTAACTGCTGCAATGTCTCCAGCTGTACATAAAAAATGTGCCTTGTGACCTAAATGGCACTCATAACAGGTAGTATGATTAACATTTTAGAGTTTCAGAAGAAACAGGGCACTCACAGTGCAAGCTGTTCTCTGTCTGCATTGAAGTGAGGAGAGAGAGAGAGTAGCTAAAGAATAGTGAAGCGCAGCCAAATTTCCAATAGAAAAGATGCGTGGACTTCTAATGCCACCTCAAAGGCAAACATACTATTTTATAATATACAGACACCATTACAGACCCCGCATTACACGCAGTGGGCGGTATCCCACATTAAAGGCAGTGAGGGGCATCCCACATTACAGGCAGCGAGCAGTATCTCACATTACAAGCAGTGAGGGGAATCCCAATTACAGGCAGTGAGGGGCATCCCATTTACAGGCAGTGTGCATGGCATGCCAATTACAGGTAGTGTGCCGGCATCCTAAATACAGGCAGTGTGCGGGAATCCCAAATACAGGCAGTGTGCGGGAATCCCAAATACAGGCAGTGTGTGGGCATCTCAAATACAGGCAGTGTGCGGGAATCCCAAATACAGGCAGTGTGCGGGAATCCCAAATACAGGTAGTGTGTGGGCATCTCAAATACAGGCAGTGTGCGGGAATCCCAAATACAGGCAGTGTGCGGGAATCCCAATTACAGGCAGTGTGTGGGCATCTCAAATACAGGCAGTGTGCGGGAATCCCAAATACAGGCAGTGTGCGGGAATCCCAAATACAGGCAGTGTGTGGACATCTCAAATACAGGCAGTGTGCAGGCATCCCAAATACAGGGTGTGTGCAGGCATCCCAATTACAAGCAGTGTGCAGCATGCCCCCCCCCAAGAAAAAACACTTACATTTCCCAGCTCCCACACAACAGTCTCCCGCCAACATAAACACACATATACATTACAGGTGTCCGTTGCCTCCGCCATCACCGGCCATCGCCACCTCCATTTTAGTCCCAGTAACAGCTGCTGCCCGCAGCCTACGTAACCACTGTTGGCCGCTGGCTTCTATGTCGCTGGCAGAAGTCACAGGCCATGACCCACCTGGTTGCCAGAACTAGGTCCCTACGGGTAGTGGCGGCTACGGGGACGGCAGCAGAGGCGGAGGCAGCGGATGCTGGTAATGTACATGTGGGTTTATATGTATTTATGTCAGCGGGAGACAGCTGCTAAGGCACGGGAGCTGGGAAATGTAAGTTTTTGTTTTTGTTTTAACTTTCGCACGATAAGATGCACTGACATTTTCCCTTTTGGAGAAAAATAAGTGTGAATTATAGGGCGAAAAATACAGTATCTATCTTAGTATCTTTTAATTGCATCCACATTTTATAAATAAAAGTTAGGAATATTGAGTATTCTTGTGCTTTAGGTTACCCCAATGCTTTACATCCACTTGTGTTTTGTGTTGTGTGAGAGTGCAGTAAAAGACTTTTTAGTATGGCTTATTAGACTTTGCATGTAAAGGTTTGCTTAATGAGGCGGCTGGTCTCTAGATGTATATTGATTAAAGCAATCATGTATCAATAATCCTGCATTCATGGTGTGGCTTTCCTATGATGTTAGCCCCATCTTAAAGCTGCAGCACATTTCTTTTGTTGATCTTTTTGCTTATGTCATGCCAGAAGTCCTAGTAAAGCTTTCACTTCTGAGCACCCTCATGTTGGAACATAAAGGTGTTCGGTTTCTTAAAGGCTATTTTCACAATAAGGGTAGAGAGCACGAGCCGCTGAGGTGCCCTGAAACGCAGGAGGCAACTGTCTTAAATTGCTCAGCTGTTATTTTGCTTGTTTAAGTGACTGTTGTCTGGACAGGTGCCTCTTTCAGAAGACGGCCGACTGAGATGACTGGCATAGTTTTCTTAAGCAGTTCTGAAGATGTTAAAAGTACTGTCATAAATTTTGTAGAAAATGTTGGAACCTAAAGCAAAAATAGGGGGTAACCCAAATTATTTGGGGATTTTCTAAAGGTATTGAGTTTTGAGAGGAAGTGAGAGCTTTTCTCAGTACAAAATAAAGAGGAAGGAAATTGTTTTCTTTTTCAAAAATGTAAAACGATTTGTATGCACAATATGGAAATTCTACAGGTGAGGCAAACATTTTTATAGCATAGATATTTTTAACTTTTTTTTTAACATATAGTAAATCCAAACATTATTGGAGAGTCTGAAGTGTTTGGAACTATTATAAATAGTTGTTATTTCGAAACTACTTAAAACAACTTCATATGCAATTAAAATATTTTACAACAATTTGTTTCCATTTTATTTTGCTCTGAATAAGAAAAGCTCACCCTGCCTCTCAAATCTCAGCCTCTCAACAAAATCCCCAAATCATTTGAATAACATCCCACAAGACTTTTTGGTGTACATGTGCAAGGATTGGAGCACTGGCATCACATTATTGTTTTTAAGGCTATATGATTACCAAATATTGCATATACTAGCACAAAAGTAGTAGCTTCAGAGTCTAATTATGCAAATACAAACAAGCAGATCCCAAACAGATGGCCGGCTTTAGGATTGTTATGAAGCCACCTCCAACCCTATTCACTGCTGATAGATCTGCCCCCCCATCTCTATCCACTGCTGACTGATCTGCACCCCCATCTCTATCCACTGCTGACTGATCTGCACCCCCATCTCTATCCACTGCTGACTGATCTGCACCCCCATCTCTATCCACTGCTGACTGATCTGCACCCCCAACCCTATTCACTGCTGATAGATCTGCACCCCCATCTCTATCCACTGCTGACTGATCTGCACCCCCATCTCTATCGACTGCTGACTGATCTGCACCCCCATCTCTATCGACTGCTGACTGATCTGCACCCCCATCTCTATCCACTGCTGACTGATCTGCACCCCCATCTCTATCCACTGCTGATTGATCTGCACACCCATCTCTATCCACTGCTGATTGATCTGCACCCCCATCTCTATCCACTGCTGATTGATCTGCACCCCCATCTCTATCCACTGCTGACTGATCTGCACCCCCAACCCTATTCACTGCTGATAGATCTGCACCCCCATCTCTATCCACTGCTGACTGATCTGCACCCCCATCTCTATCCACTGCTGACTGATCTGCACCCCCATCTCTATCCACTGCTGACTGATCTGCACCCCCATCTCTATCCACTGCTGACTGATCTGCACCCCCATCTCTATCCACTGCTGATTGATCTGCACACCCATCTCTATCCACTGCTGATTGATCTGCACCCCCATCTCTATCCACTGCTGATAGATCTGCACCCCCATCTCTATCCACTGCTGACTGATCTGCACCCCCATCTCTATCCACTGCTGACTGATCTGCACCCCCATCTCTATCCACTGCTGATTGATCTGCACACCCATCTCTATCCACTGTTGATTGATCTGCACCCCCAACCCTATTCACTGCTGATAGATCTGCACCCCCATCTCTATCCACTGCTGACTGATCTGCACCCCCATCTCTATCCACTGCTGACTGATCTGCACCCCCATCTCTATCCACTGCTGACTGATCTGCACCCCCATCTCTATCCACTGCTGATTGATCTGCACACCCATCTCTATCCACTGCTGATTGATCTGCACCCCCATCTCTATCCACTGCTGATAGATCTGCACCCCCATCTCTATCCACTGCTGACTGATCTGCACCCCCATCTCTATCCACTGCTGATTGATCTGCACCCCCATCTCTATCCACTGCTGATAGATCTGCACCCCCATCTCTATCCACTGCTGATTGATCTGCACCCCCATCTCTATCCACTGCTGATTGATCTGCACCCCCATCTCTATCCACTGCTGATAGATCTGCACCCCCATCTCTATCCACTGCTGATTGATCTGCACCCCCATCTCTATCCACTGCTGATTGATCTGCACCCCCATCTCTATCCACTGCTGATAGATCTGCACCCCCATCTCTATCCACTGCTGATTGATCTGCACCCCCATCTCTATCCACTGCTGATTGATCTGCACCCCCATCTCTATCCACTGCTGATAGATCTGCACCCCCATCTCTATCCACTGCTGATTGATCTGCACCCCCATCTCTATCCACTGCTGATTGATCTGCACCCCCATCTCTATCCACTGCTGATTGATCTGCACCCCCATCTCTATCCACTGCTGATTGATCTGCACCCCCATCTCTATCCACTACTGATTGATCTGCACACCCATCTCTATCCACTGCTGATTGATCTGCACCCCCATCTCTATCCACTACTGACTGATCTGCACACCCATCTCTATCCACTGCTGATTGATCTGCACCCCCATCTCTATCCACTGCTGATTGATCTGCACCCCCATCTCTATCCACTACTGATTGATCTGCACACCCATCTCTATCCACTGCTGATTGATCTGCACCCCCATCTCTATCCACTGCTGATTGATCTGCACCCCCATCTCTATCCACTGCTGATTGATCTGCACCCCCATCTCTATCCACTGCTGACTGATCTGCACCCCCATCCCTATCCACTGCTGATTGATCTGCACACCCATCTTTATCCACTGCTGATAGATCTGCACCCCCATCTCTATCCACTGCTGATTGATCTGCACCCCCATCTCTATCCACTGCTGACTGATCTGCACCCCCATCTCTATCCACTGCTGACTGATCTGCACCCCCATCTCTATCCACTGCTGATTGATCTGCACCCCCATCTCTATCCACTGCTGACTGATCTGCACCCCCATCTCTATCCATTGCTGACTGATCTGCACCCCATCTCTATCCACTGCTGATTGATCTGCACCACCATCTCTATCCACTGCTGATTGATCTGCACCCCCATCTCTATCCACCGCTGATTGATCTGCACCCCCATCTCTATCCATTGCTGACTGATCTGCACCCCATCTTTATCCACTGCTGATTGATCTGCACCACCATCTTTATCCACTGCTGATAGATCTGCACCCCCATCTCTATCCACTGCTGATTGATCTGCACCCCCATCTCTATCCACTGCTGACTGATCTGCACCCCCATCTCTATCCACTGCTGACTGATCTGCACCCCCATCTCTATCCACTGCTGATTGATCTGCACCCCCATATCTATCCACTACTGATTGATCTGCACCCCCATCTCTATCCACTGCTGATTGATCTGCACCCCCCATCTCTATCCACTGCTGATTGATCTGCACCATCATCTTTATCCACTGCTGATTGATCTGCACCCCCCATCTCTATCCACTGCTGATTGATCTGCACCCCCATCTTTATCCACTGCTGATTGATCTGCACCCCCATCTTTATCCACTGCTGATTGATCTGCACCCCCATCTTTATCCACTGCTGATTGATCTGCACACCCAACCCTATGTACTGCTGATAGATCTGCCCATCTCTATCCACTGCTGATTGATCTGCACCCCTATCTCTATCCACTGCTGATTGATCTGCACCCCCATCTTTATCCACTGCTGACTGATCTGCACCCCCATCTTGATCCACTGCTGATTGATCTGCACCCCCCATCTCTATCCACTGCTGATTGATCTGCACCCCCCATCTCTATCCACTGCTGACTGATCTGCACCCCCATCTTGATCCACTGCTGATTGATCTGCACCCCCCATCTCTATCCACTGCTGACTGATCTGCACACCCATCTCTATCCACTGCTGATTGATCTGCACACCCATCTCTATCCACTGCTGACTGATCTGCACCCCCATCTCTATCCACTGCTGATTGATCTGCACCCCCATCTCTATCCACTGCTGATTGATCTGCACCCCCATCTCTATCCACTGCTGATTGATCTGCACACCCATCTCTATCCACTGCTGACTGATCTGCACCCCCATCTCTATCCACTGCTGACTGATCTGCACCCCCATCTCTATCCACTGCTGACTGATCTGCACACCCATCTCTATCCACTGCTTACTGATCTGCACCCCCATCTCTATCCACTGCTGATTGATCTGCACCCCCATCTCTATCCACTGCTGACTGATCTGCACACCCATCTCTATCCACTGCTGACTGATCTGCACCCCCATCTCTATCCACTGCTGATTGATCTGCACCCCCATCTCTATCCACTGCTGATTGATCTGCACCCCCATCTCTATCCACTGCTGATTGATCTGCACCCCCATCTCTATCCACTGCTGACTGATCTGCACACCCATCTCTATCCACTGCTGACTGATCTGCACCCCCATCTCTATCCACTGCTGATTGATCTGCACCCCCATCTCTATCCACTGCTGACTGATCTGCACACCCATCTCTATCCACTGCTGACTGATCTGCACCCCCATCTCTATCCACTGCTGACTGATCTGCACCCCCATCTCTATCCACTGCTGACTGATCTGCACCCCATCTCTATCCACTGCTGACTGATCTGCACCCCCATCTCTATCCACTGCTGATTGATCTGCACCCCCATCTCTATCCACTGCTGATTGATCTGCACCCCCCATCTCTATCCACTGCTGATTGATCTGCACACCCAACCCTATGTACTGCTGATAGATCTACCCATCTCTATCCACTGCTGACTGATCTGCACACCCATCTCTAGCCACTGCTGATTGATCTGCACCCCCATCTCTATCCACTGCTGATTGATCTGCACACCCATCTCTCTCCACTGCTGATTGATCTGCACCCCCCATCTCTATCCACTGCTGATTGATCTGCACACCCATCTCTATCCACTGCTGACTGATCTGCACACCCATCTCTAGCCACTGCTGATTGATCTGCACCCCCATCTCTATCCACTGCTGACTGATCTGCACACCCATCTCTAGCCACTGCTGATTGATCTGCACCCCCATCTCTATCCACTGCTGACTGATCTGCACACCCAACCCTATGTACTGCTGACTGATCTTCACCCCGGCTATCCACTGATGATTGATCTGCACCCCCCAACCACTGCCACTTAGCTGTGCTTCAAACCCTATCCACTGCCCACTGATCTGCACCCAAACCTTATCCACTGCCAACCGATATGCACCCCAACCTGATCCACTATCAACTTATCTGTACTACAACCTGATCCATTGCAGGTTAATTGGTACCCCAATCTGATGCACTACTCTCAGATCTGTACCCAAACCTGATCCTCTACCCACTGATTTGTACCTAAGCCTGATGAAAAACTGACTAATCTATACTCAGACCTGATCTGATTCAAATGATCAATATCCTTGCTGTACCTTTATCACTTGTCTGATCTATACTATTCAAATCACTACCAACTTTAACTTTTTGTTGCAGAGCTGTGTCCGACAGGGGGACCCAAAATGTGTCACACATGTGCAGCAGCTACACCACTACCAAAAGTGGGTGTGGCTCAGCATTGAGCGACCATTTCCATGTCCCCCATTAGATATACCACAGAAGGGGGCAGCTATTTAGGCTGTATGGGGCACATCATTTTCTAATGGCAGCCCTGATCTCAAGTACTAACCAATATGAGGAGGATGTAAATGCAATTATATGGCACTATACTGATTCTGTCTCACCTACCCAAAGTTGCAAGCTGTTCTGCCAGCAGTGCCAACACCCCCCTGTTTTCTGACAGCCTGATGACTAGGCCATCCAGTCTTATCTTATCTTATTGGAGGAAAACCAGAATGCAGCATCTTGGGATGGCAGTAGCCAGGAGAATGTGTACTGCAGAACATCCACTCTCTCCTATTTAAAATTCGTGCCACACCTGGTCCACGGTGGGTATGCTAAAGTCAAACTGTTCAGGAAACAGTATTATCAGGTTAGGATATGGAATGCAATTGAGATTCTGAGGGCACATCCAGCCCTTGAGTTGAAAGTAGCTACATGTGATAATACAGTCATCCTGTTTTGTCTATTTACTTTTAGCATACGTCTGCCTTTTGGGTGTGGTAGAAAATGCACAGTTCATTGGTATGTACAAAGTATTGTAGAAAGCATGCAATAAAATATAAGAAAATCACCTGATTGTGTTTTAAGATGGAGGTGCAAATGTTTTGCAACCAGACAAATCTTTAAAAAAAACATGTAGACAAAAAGTATGAAAGCAGGCACTATATTTTTAACGCATTATCCCCAAGTTGCATTAATGATGTTCTAAAATATGCATTGTATTACATTCTTTTTTAGACAATATTTACCACAATTTTTGCATTTTTTTTTATTCAGGATGTTTAGAAAAAGTACTTTTGAATGTAGTTAACCTTTTGAAAATGACCTAACATAAAAATAAATAAGTTGCTCATTTTAATCTTTATAAAACAAGTTATCCCATATAGGTCTGCCTTATGTCCCTCTTGTCAAATCAGTAGGCAAACAGATCAGAAGTAACACACAAGCCATCTGGGATGGAAAGGTTATGAACTGCTTGTAAAACCTATTGAAATAAAAGTCCCCAGGGAAGCTCCATTGCAGAAAAAGAGATTATGTCTTTATATGGTGGTCTCCATATGTAAGCAAAAAAATAACATGATCTAAAGAGAGCACAGGGCTTGAGCAGATTATTTAATAAAGGGTTTACTACCATTTTCCTACTTACCTACTTGTAGCATAACCAAAATGAATTACACAGACACACCAATAAGTATATTTCCCTTTCTCAATATATATAGTTAGATTGTGACAGTTCTCTTGGCTGCCATACTTGGAGGCTGATTCACTACTAGCACGTATTGCCAGATGAGCGTCAGTATAGCGGAGCTTAGAGCGACCGCTAGTAGACGTTGTAAGCGGGTATCGGAGCTGTAACCTAGTGTTGCGGTCGCTGTAGCAACCTGGCCGGAATTGATGAATATGATGTGATGATGTGTGTTGGGCGCTCTAGCAACAGTATAACGCTGCAGCGAGCGAGAGGTAGCGCCAGCTCAGTGCATCCGGCACTCAGCACTCCACACCATATTTAACAAAAACTACACACACAGCGCCGGAACTCTAAAGCTGGGCTCTGTAGCATAGAGAACAAGACACTGTGTGATTAAAATCTGTTTTTAAACACATATACACCAGTAAAAAAGCGAAAACACATGCAATGACATTGTTATAACACTGGGACAATAACACTTTAGTGCCAGACCAGTAAATAGAATTCTGCATAAAAAAATAAAAAGTTGAAAAAATGTATTAAAGTGTTTGCAGGTCAGGAAAGGTCACACAATGATTTGAACAAAAAAAAAATGTAATTGCCAAACACGCTATTTAAACACAAACAAATGAAAGCCCATTGAAATGTATGGGGGAGAAACACTGAGTGAAAGGTAATATGTGGCGCTCTTGAACCTAGAGCGCCGGCGCTATACGCTGAGCCACCTCTGGTAATACATGTGATGCTACATGGCACTGTTAGAGGCGCTCACCAGATTTGCTTTCTTAAATGTGGTTGTGCGTACAGCGCCCAGCATTCACCAGGTGCAGCCTGCCGCTAAGAAGCACTAACTGGCGCTAGGCGTTCTTAAATAACCCCCATAGTCTAATCCATATGATTAGTATAATAAGGTGGGAAACTTTTATATTCCAAACTGAATCTTACTCAATGCTCTTTAGTGTTTTGACAGAAATGGCATAAAAAAACATTATTTATTATTATTGTTTATTTATATAGCGCCATCATCTTCCGTAGTGCTGTACAAAGTTTACCATCAAAGTCTGATTAAGTACAGCGGATTCATCTGAAAGCAGCTTCTCGATCTGTAATCTTCTTTTGTCTCCTGCATGTCCACCCCACTGACTCCCTCTCTCAAGTGAAGAGGGAGCAGGCTCTCGCCAATTGGGGCAGGTGCCCTGACCAGCAACGAATGCTTTTAGACCAGTTAGTCTTGGTGCACTGAGCCACAGAGGGGAAGAGGGAACCAGTACAGAAACCAAATTAAAATAATCAAAGAGGATCAGGATTAAAGTTAGAGGTGACAACAGGTAGGTACTGGAATCAATAGTCTGGTCTGACTTTTTGCTTAGGAAAAGTCATAACATTTACACAAATATACTAGTGAGCAGGCCTCGTGTGAAAAAGTTTAATCGGAAATAGTAACTATGCATAAGAAGGTTGATATAAATGCTGCTTTTGGAAGACTCAGATTTGTGATGTGTTTTCAGGTGAAACCACTGGTGTTTTTTACACCTACGGCTAATGTTGGGTTTACAAGAGCAGATAAATTAACTGTACCCCCAACGAGCAATGGACTAAATACATCTGCGATTGAGCGACTATGTTCAGACACCGAAGATTTGTTGGTCAATCGCTAATGCAATTGCGCATGTCACCTGTTCTCATAACAAAATAAATTTTTTGTGGGCGACTTCTGTTTACACATTCTAACCATCAAGCAATGAACAAGATTTTTTTGGACAGCCAAATCAATATGATAGCCAACCAATTAACCAGTTCTCTTTCATCGCTTGATCACACAGGCCATTTCCACAAACCGACTATTGCTAAATTGTGGTCACTTTTGCGATTTCTCGCTCAAAAATCGCTCCTTCTAAATGGGAAGTATGGAAGAGATGTTGTGGTGTGGAAACAGGGCCTAGTTCCACTATCTTTAAGGAACCCAACCTTTCAAATTATTTTCCCAGGAGGCCTAGTCTGCAAAACATTTGGTCCTAAGCAGTAGATTTTTAGTAGATGTATGTCATTGCTAACTGTTCGAGAGAAGCATTCACGTTGTTTTTCACATTTCCATGGAACCGTTGTCCCTAGTACACTATGGGCCATTAAATATGTCACTAATTACCTGCTAGTAAGGTTTTTAGATTGTGGGGTAAAAAATAGCACCCAAAGGATGCCACACAGAGGCAAGGAGAACATATGACCACATGCTGATAATGTCCAAGGCAAGATATAAACTTCTGATATAATAGTTTCAATTTTAAATATTAATTGTGTATTTGTTTTATTTACATCCTGTTTTTTCAGACAGTTAGATTTGGTGACGGAGGTACTTTAAATAACATGAGCCCATTTATATTTGGCACCTCACAACTTCCTAAAGATGGTATTTGAGTTTTACTCTTAGAATCATTGTCTGTTTGGGCTGGTAAAACTGTATAGGACTGACAGACTAGGAAAACAAATGTAGTTATATTCTTATGTGATGTTATTTTATTTTTAGATTCTTTTGATCTCACACAATATGTCTATGATTTGTTTCCTGCAGTCCTTATCCTTCCTGTCAGTCCTAATCTTCCTTGCGTCTTCCTTGCGTCTGGAGTTAATCTTCACTATAGTGAATCCTGATGTATATTTACTGCATACAGGACTAGTTGAATGAGATTTAATCAAGTAGATTATATAGAATATATTCTTAACTTTTTTAATTTTTTCATAACCATTATGACATCCAACATTTTTTGTTAAAATCAAACATTAAAATATTTTGTAACTAGCATTCTTAGAACTGCTCCCCCATGTGTAGTACCATTTGGTAATTTACAATGCTCGTGATTTACTCTGCTCCCTGCTAATGCTGCATGTTTTAGCCAGTCCCACGTCCTTGAGTCATGGCTGCTGTGATGTCACTGCTGCGCCTATGCAATGAATGATCACCTGCCATCTTACATTGCTGCAGCAGATATCTCATGGCAGCTTCCCCTCTCTGCCCTGTCTCCTCAAGGTAAAGCCATGGCAAACGCTTGACACCTGGCCAGGGACTAGAATTGCTCAAAATCGTATGCCACATGAAAGTACACAGTCCATCTGAGTCTGCTACTTGGCTGTCATGGCAGACCTTTTTAATCTCTGCCACCCCTTTTTTTATATCCACTTGCTAAGAGGACCTCTTTTACCAGAAGGCAGGGAATAGCAGTGACTTTATAGGGGGTGATATGGAGGTTTAGTGCAAAGAAACGGAGCTATGGAGCAAGGTTAGCATCTCAGAGTGTGTTCATTCCATGTAAGCTTTCGGCTTTGACAGTAGGGAGGGCTTTGTTAAAGCAGAAAGTATTCACAAGGTGCATATCAAGGGTAATATAATTTCTCCCAAGATCCTTTGCAGTAAGTGGAGCCATGCAATTAAACCTCTTTTTACATCTTGGATATGCCAAAGCTTCTGGAAAACAGCAAAGAGAGCAGCATCTCTTTTAACTTTGGACACCTTCTGCTCCTAAAATCTCTATAGTCATGCTGTGTGATATGCCAACAATATAGCGGAAAATCCCAGAAAGCTTGCAACTGTGTCAGTGGATAGGTATATGTCACATTTTTAATGAGATGAAATCTTATACTGAATACATTTTCTGGAGGGTAGGGTGAGTATCTCTTTCAGCACACAGAGGTATTTTAAAAAGACTCAACACTCAAATTCAATCAGGCAACAACAGGTCTTATAATCTGTATCTAATGGAGGTCTCAGTTTCACACATTTGCAAAAGCATGTGGAGGCCAATAATGTTTCCTGCCCATGTACACTACCCAGTTAAATAAAAAGCTGATTGAGCAGATGCCAACATTTGTATTTTTTGGATGTATGCAAGCACATAAGCATTCAGCTGTATAGGGTGGCATCAACCCTTCCACCCATGATCAGGTCTAGACGTTTCGGGTCAAGCTCAGGTAAGATAGCTTCCAATGTATCTATTGCTGTGTATGTCTCAAATGTGGGGCATAGACTAAGGAAAGCACACACAGAGACTTCTAAATGGAATGAAATGCAATTTCCACATACATTTACAAATATTTTTAACCAGATTCTAGAGACAGATTGTAAGACTTGTTACTGGCTGACAGGGATTGAGTGTCTTTTTCGATGTTGTCTGTGATTGTTTGCCCTGCACAAGTGGACCACACAGGTCAGTTATAAATTGATTGAGCAGCCGTCACCTTTTGGTGCAAAAAAAACGTAATCATGGTCTGGGCCCATGTGGGTACATAACCTGAATATCCCTTTGCAGTTTACAGTCATTAAAACTTGAGACAGGCACCTCTTTTTGCCAACAATGGAATATATACAACAAACTTGGTCAAAGCTACTATTATTAAAAAGTCCTATTTAAAACAATAAAATGTATGGACTTTTTAATAATAGTAGGTGTTGAATATTTGAGTTCTATAACACTGCTTGGTAGTGTTTTCCCACCGTTCAGCTACAGATAGATTGACTTGTCAATCATTCTCTTTCTAGCACAATCATTGTTCTGTATATTATTAAAGAAGAAAACGTTTTTTCCAGTATGCAGATTGCAATGCTCTTTCAGTAACCTTTAGAAAGAACATAGCATGTGCTCAAAATGTGCATTTTAAATCAAATTTCACACACCTTTATGCATTTTTAAGGTCATGTTTCACCTACAATGCATTAAAAGCTAAAAAAAAAAACTCCTCACCATTGACAAATCTTTCATATACTCTATAGGTAACTTACAATAAAGCAAATAAAAAAAATGTGGCCTACAGGTGTGGGAGCAGAAAATCATGATACTGCCTTTACTGCATCATATTCAAATATGTCTTGTCCTGCATTATTACAATATGTGGTAAAACAGACAGCACAAGAATCTCGACCTTTACATTTTTGTTGCCAGATTTCGAAAAACAGTGATTTTTTTCTTTTGCTTTGAAGGGAAACCAAGCCATTCTTGACACCATTGCCTATGTGACAAAACAGTTGTAAAGTTAGAGAGAGATCAGCTTATATGATTTGAGAGGGTCATGGGTCCTTTTACTTGAGTTTTTTGTTTGCTGAGTGATGTAATAGTTTGCTAGCTAAACAGCTTATAGGCTTGTTCTCAGCAGAAACTGTGGCCAATTTACCACTTCAATAATTTACTGCTGTAATTGAGGGGGTGCAGATTGGTGTTTATTAACTAACCTTCCCTCCATGTTTGCTTTATGGGCATGTAAGCAACCTTTGAACAGAATGGACTTTCAGTGTTCAGGCTTCCCTGTTGTAACTTAGAATGTACTGATTTGTAATAGTGGTCACTTCATGTCATTACTAGCAATTTTCTTGTTTTTTTTTAACAAATTATGGGCTATTTAAGCAAGAGAGTAGGACTTATTTGTCAAATGGGAATTTTACTTCTAGAAATACTCAGTAACATGAGTAAATATAGGCATCAGTTGACCAATGATTTTTAGTTAAAGGGCCTTTCCAGGCCCCTTCCTGAAAATTAAACATAACCTCCACCCTGCCCCCTCCAAATAGTGATCATGCTAATGTAATAAAAGAAAAAAAGACCCTCACCTTCACCCCGAATCTATCCCCCAAAGTCGTCACTGGCTCTACCGAATGGCACCGCCATCTTCCTGAAGTCCCAGACGTCTGGGAGCAGATGCTCCCTGCATTGTGCGCACTCCCACCCATTCTGGGCAGTATAGACAGTTAAACCGGACCAACAGCCTAGCACAGTTGGAAATGAAAGGTAGCGGACATTTTGGAGCTTCCTCTCCCTGCATCTCGGCCATGCTGCTGCCTGGATTCAACTGACATAACTGACAATGCACAGTAACAGGAAGCCCAGCAGCACTTGCAAAGTTTGCACCTGCAAATGCATAAGCTGCCATCTTGTTTCTAAAATTCACTACAGCAGGTTTTTCCACAGCCGAGGCCACACCCACCTGGCATTTTTGAGACTGGCTGATCTCAAGAATGATGGCTGACATGACCAGCCCACTGACCACATCCCCGGCTCCCCTCTAGTCTGGGAAGCCTCAGCTACAGCAAAGCCGCCATGGGCAGAAGAAGCAACGTGTAAGCTGCTGAGAAAGGGGAGTTTAATGGTGACCCAAGGATTTTACAATGTGGGGCTTCCCCCCCGGGGAAGTCCAACGGCTGGCCCTGCAGTGTTTTAGACTCCAGGCCTGCACTGTGCTGCTTTATAGCTGCTTTAAAGTGGACCAACACCCAGGGGTGATCGGCCCGGGAATCTATAAGATTCCCGGGCCGATCACCTCCCTCACCGTGGGACATCAGAGATCGTGAAACCCCCCCAAAACCCCCAAAAACCTTACCTTCCGCCGCCTCCCCCGCGACCCTCTAGACGCGCGCGCGCCCGCGCCGGCCGTTTGTGAATGGCCGCCGCGGGCGCGCGCCCTGTAAGAGTGACGTGCGCGAGGCGGCGGCGGACGCACTGTCTTGTCCGTCGCTGTCACCAGCTTGTCCGTCGGCAGGGATTGGACGGCGCGGTCACGTGGGTGAGGTGAGTTTTTGGGGCTTTCTGGGGGGTTTCACACAGCGGGGCACCCCCAATCGGGGTGCCCCCCCGAAGTGGACCAAAACCCAGGATAGTCAAAATCCTGGGTGTTGGTCCACTTTAACAAGGCTGCAGACTAACCTGTACCTGAACCTGATCGGCAGCCATCTATACTTAAACCAAGCCCAATTTGCTCCATAGGATCAATACTGCTCCCAAATATTTTAAAACTATATATATGTGTTTCTTGCACATTAAATGGCTGTTTTGCATGTTTTACCACAGCTTTACAAACCCAACAACCCATGCAAACCACCCAGGGGGGGTACTTGATATAACTGAAAATGGGAAAGTAGTAGCAAAAGACAGTCAGTAAGAAGTACTATACACATGAAATCTTCAAAAAAAAAAAAAAAAACTAAGAAAAAAAATACTTTACATTGAAGCATTTGGAGTTAGTCTTATTAGCTATTGTGTTTATAGGGATTTTTATTATTATACAATTTTGCAATACATCTCATTTAAACTATTTTGTGTACTTTAATGCACTAGTGTTTTATTTATTTTTTTGTTTTGCATGGTGTAGCATTTTATGGTCTCTGATAATATTCTTGGAAGGACATTATTTTTATAAGCATTTACAGCACTACCGACTTTTGTAACTAAATGGGCAACCTTTATATCAGGTGACCATAATTTGTAGGGATATGTGTTCAAAATAATTACTGAATTCTCTTTTCTTTGCGGCATCAAGAGGAATGAACACATAGTGATTGTACACAGTTTACACCTAATTGTGCTCTTTCTAAGCACATTAGTAAAGTTTTCCTAAACAAATATAGGTGAAATTGGATGTGTGTGTACATGCTGGTCACTACATGTAACACCAGCAGATTTATTCTTGCATAAGCTTTTGTTCACAATCCCCACAGATTGGTGTAGCAAATGCAACACACAGAAGGACAAAAGGCTCTGATTTGTGATAAGTCTTTGACCTCCCCCTTTTAAAACTGGTTAACTAGAACTAATTGGTTGGTCCCGAAGAGCAATTAGTGGATTTATCAATCTAGCTATGGCAGGTGTGAAGATCAGTTAGTGGTCTTTAACCCAGTCACCAATATACATATCTGATAAAAAAATAGGATTTAATTATCTTTAACTAGATCACGATGCGAAAGTGAAGTAAAAATAGGCATTACGTTATATAGGGTATGTCTGCATAATGTTTTGCTGCTATGTTAAAAAGGCGAAGTAGGGTAGGTCACAAACTAAAATTTAAAATACCTCTGTCTGTGATTTGTGCAGAATCAGAATCTGAATGACAGAATCAGCCATGCTGGTATTTCTCCCTGAAAATTATTGTGATTACATATGTTTAGTTATACACATGAGTACCTATGTATACACAACTTCCTTCCTGTTTATTGCAACAACAGAAAAAAGAAAAGGTAAATTGAATCTAATTTCAAACAAAACTCCAAAAATGGGCTGAGAAGGAAGGTGTTGGCACCTTTTCAAAATTGTGGGTAAACCACCAGCAGAAAATGATTTGGTTTGTACAATAAAAAAATCACACCTGAAATTGTAGACTCAGTCTTTGCTTTGTGTGTCTGTGTATGCCACACTAAGCATGGACAACATAAAAGGAGAAGAAAACTGAGCACCAAAAGTGTGGGAAAATATCAATACTTTCAAGTCCATCTCCGGAGATCTCGATATTCCTTTGTCCACAATACATAACATAATCAAGAAGTTTACAACCAATTGCACTGTAGCTAATCTTCATGGACATGGAAGTAAGAGAAAAATGTATGAAAGGTTGCAATGCAGAATAGTCTGGATTGTGGATAAGCAGCCCCAATCAAGTTCTAAAGAAATACATTTGTCCTACAGGCTAAGGGTGCATCAGTGTCAGTGTGAAATATGTATCGACATTTGAATAAAATGAAACACTATGGCAGGAGACCGAGGAGGACCCCAATGCTGACACAGAGACATATAAAACCTTGACCACAGTTTGCCAAAATGCACTTGAGTATGCCAAAATCCTTCTGGGAAGATAGAGACTTTTGGTAAAGCTTATCATTCATATCATAAAATGAGGCCTACAAAGAAAAGAATACCATACCTACAGTAAAATATAGGGAAGGTTTTTTGCTGCCTCTGGTACGGCTTGACTGTGTGCAAAGCATGATGAAATCTGAAGATTAGCAAATGGATTTCGGATGGCAATGTAGGGCCCAGTGTCAGAAACCTGGGTTTGCATTCTAGGTCATGCGCCTTCCAGCAGGACAATGACCCCAAACATACTTCAAGAAGCACTCAGAAATTAATGGCAACAAAACAAGGGAGACTTCTAAAGTGGCCAACAATGAGACTGGCTCTAGGTTCAATTGAACACTTGTGAAGAGATTTTAAAATTGCAAAAGAAGAGTGGGCCAAAATTCCATTTGAGAGGTGTAAGAAGCTTCTTCATGGTTAAAGGAAACAATTGATTTCAGTTATTTTTTCTAAAGGGTGTGCAACCGAGTTGAAAGTGTCGGTTAATTTGTCTGGCAATTTTTTGAAGTTGAAGTGTGAAATATTTTTGCCTTTTTTTCTCTGTTACACACTAAGGAAGTAAACATGTGTATAACAACACACGTGTAGTCTCTATAATTTCTGGTATAAATACTTCATTTTCTGGAAAAGTTTCAGGGCTGCTAACACTTGCAGCTGACTGTATGGGTATAGAAACACATTTTAAATGGATCCACTTTAGGTAGATTGATGACTCAATGGTAGCCAGGTAAAGCTGAAGAATAAGCATAAGAGATGATCAACTCTTAATATATACATTTTTCCACAATTTAATTGTGCACCCAGACATACACAGACAACTAATATGTGAAGCAAATGGCCACTGAGATGTTTGCTATTCATCTATTGTTACCTGTTATGTGACCCTATTCTCACAACCTGTCACACCATTTACTGTCCTGTGAATGTAAGATGGTCTATACTTGGAGCAGTGGATTGATCATGTGTTTCTAAAAGATCAGAACCTCAGATGACCTTCAACTGAAATGACAACATCTATTCACTGAATGTTGGATGACCTACCATTACTCCCTGTAAGCAGTTGTATTGCTTTAGCCATGGAATGCATACATTAGTAAATCTTTGGGGGTAGAAAAGCATTAATAGAATTGATATGTAGTAAAAATCAGAGGATGCCGATAATCAGATGAAGCAACACATCTACAGCAGAAAATGTTTTTATTAGCAATCTCTAGTATATGATGTAAAGTAGCTTTATTAGGGAACTCATTCCAGTCTCCCACTATAATACCAACTATTTTTAATATGTAAATTCTTGTATTGATACATTACTAGTGTTAGTATAATGCAGGCATGAAAGTAAATCAGTCCTGCAACTATACCTATGCCTCTGTCATTTACTGTTGGAGCCAACGTATACTAAGTTGCCAACTCCTATCCACAATGCCAACTCCTGAACCCAGAAGAGACTGATGAATACGTTTAGAAAAGGTCTCAGCACAAAAAAAACATGAAACATTTAATGTCAAATGCTGCAGGTGGGCTGGGATGTGGTCGCCTGATGTTTACATCACCAAGGCCATCTGGAAGAAGGTGAGTTCTGCGGTGCCCTGGGGGAGTTTCACACAGCAGGGCATCCTGATTTGGGGTGCTCCTGTGGAAAGCCAACAGACAGGGGGGTTTGTTCCACTTCCAGCAGGAAAGGAGCTGATCATGCAGACTACGAGAGATTTTTGGCCTAGTGGCAAAGAAGCGATCTTGTGACTGGAGGGTTGCAGGTTCGATTCCTGGCCAGGACAAGACTGAAGTTCTCTTGAACAAGGAACCTAATACCCCAATTGCTTCCCGGGCACCTTGGTTACTGCAGAGAATGGGTTAAATGAGGAAAAAGGATGTGTGCAATCATGCAATGGACATATATATACACCCCCCCCCCCAAAAAAAAAACTTTATATGAATACATACATCATCCATGTAATACATTTTAGTACAAATGTATTTTAGGCAAAATAATCTACTTTATAAAAAAGCCTATGATCATTGTTTTTCTCTAATAGCAGCTTCATCTGTGTCTGGTGCTCTAAAACGAGCAGGTCCCACTATGTTGACATGCACATCTATACTTAATTGGACCAACCTAGTGTCTAAAAGACTCCTTGGCAAGCCCCCCAAATTTCATTCACCTTTCCAAGGCACCCATGGCATCCCTGTAGTGGAGGAGTGCTCCCACACCTAGCCTACCTGAGCATGCGGCACAGCACAGGGAGATTTTGGGCAGAACTGGGGGGGTCTCAAACAGCGGTGCAAGAACCAAAACCTGGGATAGTAAATCGAGAAATGTGGTTCAAGCAGCCTGTCCACTGACAGGTAGCAATGAAATGGTCAAGACTTCACCCGCATGCTGCCATCACAATCTATGTACATGAACCCATCAACTGTAACACATGGCGTGTATCAGACACTGCCATGATGTGCTCCCTCTGTACAAGGTGGTGGGAGAGACCATTTGACCACCCTGGTAAGTAAAGAAAATGCTGTGGGGAGAGAAGGTAAATTAGATTTTATTTACCTTTATTAGGACAAAAAAAATGATGGTCAGGGCAAAAGAAACAGAACAATACCTGTGTATAGAAGAACAAAGGGCCAGTCAAGCCAGACTGCCTGACTTGTGGCTAAGCTGTGACGCATAGTGACTTAACAGCTGACACTTTGGGGTTCATCAGGCTAGAAATGTGTGAACAATTTAATAGGAGAGCAAGTTTTATAGAAAATTATATAAGTACAGCACAGGTGTATAATAAACACCATTTGGTAGATAGATTGTGCAAGAGGATAACATGTTTAGAGTAGACTAATAACACTTTTCTTATCTTTAGTAAAAGTGCTGATACAAGGACAATGCAATTAACACAATTAAAACACATTATGCAAATACACATCCATGCTGTCTACCTTCACTTTGAAAGGTTCGGCAAAACACACTTCAGGCACATGTATCAAGACTACCAAAAGTTGACTACAAAGTTACAGGCAGTTGTTTGTGTTTTGTATCCATAGCTTTAGATTTAGACAAGGAGATCTGTATTTCCTGTTTTAATTAAAGAGGACTTTCTCAGTACGAGGATAAAAGAGGATTCTTGCCCCCTAAAGGCAGCAGGCATCTGTTTTGCATAAGGCATAAGTGTATTATAAGTGTGAGAAATTGCTCAAGGATGATCGTATGATCCAGAACGTGGAGTGTTTCTGCTCCACAGATTACCAAAGCTTGTTTTCCACATCAAATTTATATATCTCACGAATGTTTGTACTCTATACTAGAAACAATATGGTAATCTCCAGGGGACTGTTTACACAAGGCTACATAATGTAGCATTTTATCAAATGCTGTTTGCTTGCTTTAAGTCACTGCTTGCTATATTTATGGCTGCTAAATGTCACTGTGCAATTTAGGTATGACATATTACCCCTTCTAAGATTAAATGAACAAAAATAGGAGATATTACCCATCGAAAATCTAAAACTGATTCTTTTATAGCAGAAGTCAAGGCAAACCACAAAATGCTCCCCTCCCTCATAATTCCTGGGACACAAGGTTGAATTATATCTTTAAATTTTCCTACCTGTTGAGTGAATACATCTGGTCCTGAAGTTTTCTTCCCATGCACCACTGCAGCTCCTTAGCATTTTTAATAAAAACTTTTCAATGGAAAAGATTTTTACTTACGTAGAAAAAATAGAGATCATTTCCATAAAGAAATCTGTCAGTCTTCAGTAGAGGAAGACAGACCGAAAACATAGGCACGAGTAAATAATGTAACTAGGCCCTGGTGAAGAAATTAAAGGAGGCCCAACTGTTGCTCATACAGTAAACTTTTAATAGTCACATTTAGCCCGTGGGATGCCAATTTTTAACTAAATTGGATAGATTTGTGAGATTAGAAGAAATAGAAAATAAAAGAAAAATAGATTTGTTTTGTTGAGTGATCATTTCTGAAATTGCTTGTGCTGTGCACTCCACTTCCTTTTTGTGGTCAATTTCTGTTTCCACATGATGGCGGTGAACAAGAAAATAAGTCAACTGAAAAATACATTCTCGTTAATCGCTTGATTTCAGCAGGCATTTCCATGGATCAATTGTCATCTGATTGCATTCGCAAGCTGTAGCAGGGCTCCAGTGTTTGCCCTACTTTCAATTTCATTTCTCCAGGACCACTCAAAAAAGTGGTCTAACAGCCACTCTGATCCTTGAAGACCTCATTGTGAGCAAGTCTGGCTGGCCACAGTGCCCCCCCCCCCAGCTGCCTGTGACCACAGCAGTGTATGCTCATGACTCATAAGGCTGCGGCATGACACATCCTACCCAGCTCAGCTACGATTCAGAAATTTTAGTAAATATGGCTTCCTGTAGATTATAAGATATATGCCATATATTCAGAGATTTTGAGATGCTTTAAAATGGCTTATTTTACACTTTCCTGATGAGGCATAGAGAGGGAGGAATGCTGGTATTTTCTTTCCATACATGATGCTATTGGAAAAATAAGGTTAGGGAGTAACAAAAGAGGGGCCCCTATAGTTACGTTCCTGCCATGGTGGATTTGTCATCAGTGAAAAGTAGGCATGAGGCTGGAAAATCATTTGTAGGTCTAGGTTTACTTTAATTATTTATACTGTTGTCACATAGAAGTCCTATAATACTTATCACATCCAGAATCCAGCAATGCATCAAGCTGTTGCTAAGAGTAGCCGCTACTTCAACTCTGCAAGGAATTTCATCCCTTGCTTCTCCCTCTTTGCCAATGGGTTGCTGGCAGAACTGTGCAGATAGAAGTAACTGAGTCTCTATGTAGTATTCAGCTGTGGGGCATCTTAAATGTAAACGCCCCTGAAGGTGATGCCTAAACAGTCCTAAAGTCTATTAAGACTTTAGGGTCTCTTCAGTTGAAGTAATTTAGCAACACTAACTGGCTTTCAGCCACAGTAATGGATCAAAACAGAAATGCCACTTGACCCTTAGATATAAAATTAAACCTTCCCACAACCCTGTTGATAAAATTGTTCTCACTTTCTGTCCAGGCTGATTATTCTGCAATAAACAACAGGAAGTCGAGGTAAATCACCCTGTTAAAGACACAGGCAAAAACCAAAAACACCACTAAGGTTTTGACACTTTTATCTAAAACCTGAAAGGATTTTGGCTGGAGTCCCACTTTGACCCAGCACTCTGTGTTTTAGAGTAGATTCCCAACTTTGGATAGCAAGAAAGCCCCACATTCCAGACAGTGGAACACTCGTATGCTTACTGACAATGATGTATGTTCATGTCTGCACTCTGATGTGCTTAGGCCAAGGCATGGAAAGGTGAAAACGGGGATAATAGCTACCACTGTCTGCATTTGGAAAGTCAGAGGAAATAACAGCAAATGAAGATGGATGATTTACAAAAGGATGGAAGTGATATGTCCTGAGGAGTGGCAGATATGGACGAATGGCTCTTATTCGGCCTGAACTGTTTCTTCTCCCTGTGCTGTTTTGAAAGGGCAAGGTTTCAGAAAAGTGCTTCCTGGTGGTGACCGCTGCGCACAACTTTGTAAACTGCTGAACAGGGTCAGATTCAGGTCATCATGAGCAACATGAAATTGTAATAGGTAGCGATTCCCAGATTAGATTTAAAATAATTTCAGTTTTTGTTTTTGTAATAGTGTATTCATCATTTTGATTATTTAACTTTTTATTCCCAAAATGAGAATTCTTAACAGTTAGCACCACCACTACTACAGAATATTGAAATAAACATGTGGACAAAATAGCTCAGGAAATACAGACTACCAGTATGTACATTGATTTGATTTTCTGTAGCCATCAATAAACTGTAGCAATAGACAATTCTCCAATCCAGAACTGCAGAGAAATACTTTTGGTAAAAAGAAATAAATCCTACACATAAAAAAATACTGAGAATATTTATATATGACAACAATGTATAAGTAATCAAATAGTCAGAAGTTTAGAAAGAATGAGGATATTAAACATCTGAATAGGTTAATGGAGAGTAATTGAAAGCCGGCCCTTGGGTAGAGTGTGGAGCCACTCAGGGTGGGGTAGTCATAGGGTAGCTGACTGCAGCATTGCCATTTTTTTCTCCTGACAGAAAAGGCCCCTCCTCTTCACAGTTCGCCCCCTGCCCCATAGCTGCTAAGGAGCCACCCTCATTGATTTTGGTCAGGCCGTGAGACATACCCTACACAAGTCTAATTTATAAAATACAATTTATGGGTGTAGATAATACTGTGAATAAGGGAAGTTAGTTATGAGAGTATGAGCTGTAAACCTAACAACAATAATAAGACACCAAGCAGCTCCCCTGATGTCTGGCCCATGTGCCTCGCCTCCATTTTCTGTAACATCTGGTAGAAACCAAAGCAAGGCTCTAAAATGTGCCCTCCTTTCATTCCCATTCCTCCAGGACCACCAAGAAAAGTGGGCTAGCAGCCACCCTGTCCCTCTAAGCTTTCAGTGAGCTAGCAAGCCAAAGTGGTCCTGCAGCTGGCTCTTACCACAGCAAAGCATGCCCATGACTCATAAAGCTGTGCCATGACCCGCTCTTCCAATCTCATCCAAAACCCAGAGCTGAAGTGAAGAAAGCATATAATTAGAGATTATGAGATGCTTTGAAATGGCTCATTTTGAATGATGTTGAGGCAATACATTGAGTATGAGTCTGGACAGGGTGTTAATCTTTTTTTAGTCTTGAAAAAAGTCAAATAGGAAACAATAATTACTTTATGTAAATATATGGTTGAATTTAAGGTCGGTGAACAAGGCATAGAAAATTTTTAGCTGAGAACAGGGTTCTTTAATGCAAGGGCTGAAAAGTTTTCTGAAACCACAGAAGGTGGTTCATGTACAGTAAAAAAAAAAAAACAAGACTAGATGCTTTACTTAAAGACTTTGGGCAAAAGTAACAAAAGAGAATAAACATGCTTGTTACATCGCAACTGTATCTTTTGCTCTGAAACTAGTTAAGTTCAAGTCCCTCTGTGTCCTGGCATGATCTCAGCACAGAAAGGAGGGGGCAAGACTTCCTGTATTTACAACCTGTTTACTTGCAAATGGTGGACAAGCTCCAAAAATCCCTGGGAGCATGCATGCCAGGGGATCCAAACTTAGAAACTGGTAACTATCACAGCATTGGAACTACAGAAAGGACATTTAAAGAGGCTCAAAACCCACAAACAGCTGCCCTGGGATCTAAATGGCTGCAGGATCAGTTGCTAAAATTGGGACACCCCATTGTGTGAAACCCCCGGGGTCACCAGTAACTCACCTAAACCAGCATCTCCCATGGCACTGTTTGCCTGCGGCCACATCGTGAACACTCCAAATTGAACAGGGAGCTGGGAATGCAGCAAAACAGCTTATGTTCTTCACCTGGCACTCCTGAAATCAGCCAATTTGTGATCTCAAAATTGTCACATGGGTGTGGCCTCCGTGGTGGAAAAATCCTTTTATTTAAAAAACAGGGCCACGGACGAGCTGGCTGCAGGCAGGGTGGGCAGGTGGGTTGGCGCAGGGGAGTCGGGGTGGGTTTTGTTCCACTTAAAGGAGTGTAATATAAATAACAACTATGGCTCTAATCCATAGAAAGGATACATCTGATCACTACTAGGGAGGTTAGGAAGCATTTTCTACCAAAGCACACCGGCATATTTTTTATAACCTTCCTCTTAGCTATGACTTATTTTTGTTTTCCCTTTTCTTTAGTGAACTTTATAGAAGGATGTTTTTATTGAATCTAAACTATGTAAATATCTTTGGTAACCAAGTATTATGTGAGGCTACACACTCCAATGGGATCACAAATAGCTAAAAAAGCTATAACCCTTCCCCAGACTAAACAAAATAGAGCCTGAAGTACAGCAGAGAATAAAGCATGAGGCACTAATACTGGGATAATTCTAGCTTCTGTGTGTGCTAAAAACATGGTCTCCAGCAGTAAAATGTTGCTTCTTTGTGTTGCGGAAACATTAGTGCAACTTTACTGAAATTGTAATTAGGATAACAGTGAAAGACAGAGACAAAAAGTAGGATATCTTTAATTAAAAATAGCTTCAAGTGAGTAAAGTTCAAACATCAAAGCTCCTCGCATGGGGTATGATGCCCGGCCTCTAATTTTACCTAATATCCAGCATCTGGTGGAGACTGGCTTGTGGTATAGCAGAGACTACGAGGAAGTACATTACTCATAGATGAAAGGGAGAAAATAACTATTCTTACTAAAATAGTTCTTTTTGCCAATTTATATTAGTCGGACATATGATTAAACAGTAGTAGTCTGTGATAGGTAAGAAGACAATAATTAAGCACAACTGTTTCCTCTCTATGGCTTGACCCGGGTGGTGAAAGTTAAGCGTTCTGTCACTCAGATAGGGTACTGAAAGCTGTTTTCCTGTATGTCCTCAATGACTCGTCTTCAAAATGTAGATTTCTTAGCGTGCGGACTTGTGGACAGACATAATCCAGGCCTAACTAACTACCAAAGGTTTAGAGGTGGAGAACGCTCAAGCCAAATGTAACAGGGCCATTTCACTAGCAAAAAAGAACTTTTTGTGGCAGAAAATGAGTGGCTTGAATTAGAAAATGCAACTATAACAAGTCATGGAATTAAACATTTTAGAAATAGGTATATTTTGTATTACTTAATTCAAAAGCAAGTCACAATTTTGCCAAATGGCACTCAAAATATAGACTTGTTTTAGGGACAAACCTTACCAAAATGCACTGAAATAAATATTACAGAACTGTTATTGGTGCTATTTTCAAAGCGCTTTGTGGCACACAAAAGGGTAAAGAGGGAATCTAAACTGATGTTTCCAGCATTACAAGGGGATAATTCTCTTAGGTGAACACATTGTCAGCCCAGTAAAGCTAACAGATGCAATCTGGCAGGTTTGATTTTAGCCCAATGAATGCCATTGTCCTTGATTGATAACAGAGTAGAACAATAGTGCTGCTCCCAGCTCCCACATAGCACCTATTAGAGAGGAAGTGGGAGAATATGCCAACATGCCTTTCCTGTCGATGGCTCTACATTTCAGTTGCGTGTTTGATTATTGCACGTGTATAGCTAGATTGGGTCTGCTATGGATAGTACCACAGCTAAAAGACCTAATTCATGATATGTTATGGGTTTTAAAAAACCTGTGGAGTTCAGCATCCAAGAAGAACTAAAATTGGTAACTATAAGTTGTGATTAGTTTATGCATATTAAAATAGCCAATTAGACATTTAAATAAAACAGTTATAGAAATAGATATATAACACATATCTATTCTTATGAGAGGGGAATTTATTATAGAGATTTTATGGTTTGTTTGATGCACACAAGGCTCTATTTTAGTACACCACTGTAAAAAAAAAAACAATTACAAGTATTTAGAACTATTAGTGCCCTAAGAAAAATTATGTTAATTAACTTAATAAATAGTGGGATAAGAGCCTAATATAATAGGTCTTGGGAGTTCACATATTCTGTATACAGAGTTGCAGTTTCTAAAATCAAAGAACCTTCCAAATAATCCTAATGGATTGACTTCCAAAACTCTTATGCTTTACTGGTCTGGTCTCTCCCTTTGGCTTAGTCTGATAGATTTTAAGGGTCATATACTATAATTCCACTTAGGCCAGCTGTAAACTTGTGACTACATTTGAAAGCACCCTTTTTACGGAGGACTCAGCTTTGATAAGCCGAGACACACTTCCATCAAAATCAGGGCAAGCACACAGCCCTTTTAAATTAGTGGCTTGTGCAGCTTGGTTTGAAAACGGCCTCCATGCTAACAATGCTTTGTCTGTGGTATCAGCTTGCTCCTCATTTAGAAGGGCAAATAAAGAGTGATTCTGTAGTTTGTCATTAATGGCATCACAATCGGAGGGGGTTTTGTTCTTAAATGGGGCTTTGTCTTATCCCTGCTGTGTAAGCCCCAACCAAGCACTCCTCACCTGTCATAACTGTCATACATTTAATTCATCATGCTGCCTAGGCACAGGCCACGCGCTGATACCATCGAAGATGGAGGTGGACGGAGATTCTTTAGTGAGCGAAAGAAGATTAAAAGGAAAATAAGATTTTAATAAAGGAAGACCAGTGAAGACTTCTTTTATGAATCACTGAATGTTTCCCATATAACATTATTTGAGTCTAGTTCACCACATGTTAATAATGATTGAGGCTGCAAAGTAATTTCAGCAAAAATTAATTTGTAAATATTTGATCCGTTGTGATTAGATTAGCACATGGATTTTAGGATAGCATTTGAATCAGGATATACACAACCGTGTAAGTTTATTTAATAGAATTTGAGAATTGATGGTTAATGTAATAGTTACTATAGATGGATATTATTTATTTATGGGGGATTTTCAGATAACACTAGATTTAGTATACAAAATTGCAATGTATTATTATTAATCAAAAATAAAAAATGAAGGATCAGACATAATGTGCAGTCTCTGTACACACAACATGTGAGGTCTTTAGAATATTGTTATATTAAGCAAGTCTCACTGGCTTAGCTTTTACTGCCATGTCCCTGGCAGCCAGCATGCCATTCTGCTGAGTATGGTTTCATGATTTCACAGTATTTATTAGTCAGGCCATATGGATGCCCATCGTGTGTGCCAGCTACACTCTTAAAGCCCCAGGAGGAAGTAGAGTAAAATCTGTCGTAACCCAGTATCTTTGCTAACAGTAAGCCTAATTATACAGGGCTGCCAATTCAATGAGGAAACAACAAACTGGCAATAAATTATTTTACATGCATATTAATATGGGCAACGAAGAAAATAATTCCTCTGAGATGGGCAAACCAGCTTCCCCCCAACAGAGAAGTGTGGCTTAGATGTCTGAAGACAGTATTAACAAATGAATTAGCATTAACTCTGTGCCCAAACTACCAAAACCAGTTAAACTCCGCCATGAAAAAAATATCGGAAATATAACCCGCCTGCAGCCCACCTAAGGGAGGTAAGGGAGGGGGGTTCACGATAGAGAAGATGAGTATAATATAACTCAGACTAATAATATAAGTTATGGGTATATTTACCAGTTTAATTGTAACGAAAAATTATATTCCACAAGGATGACCCAATATAAACGTATTCACTTTGAAAAATTTTCCAATGTTATATGGATGGAATATTGGTCTGAGTGGAAAAAAAAAAAAATTATTTTACATGCTATATATATATATATATATATATATATATATATATATATAGCTAACCTTCTTTTTACTAGCACTTGAGATATTTAAAAGCCATGGTCTTTATTTCTCTGTTTTAAAAAGTCAGATGGGAAGTATCAAAACAAGGTCACATCACATCACATAAACCGGACAAGAATGAATCTTTTAAAATACCAGCAGTGATCGAGCAATGCCAGGGAATTTCTTAGTTGCTCGAACCTCAAATCTTTTTAGCTGGCATAAAACAGAAATCAACCACAAATAGAACATAGACTACACAGCTCTAATGGACAATTAAAGAGACCAACAGTCAAAAATGACCAAAACAACAAACAGTGCTAATATGCATCCCTCCCCAGGGCAATTTAGATTACTGCACATAAAAATTAATTTATCATTTTCTAAATCCTACTGTAGCACATTTTAGAAACAAAATGGCAGCTTGTGCATTTGTAGGCCACCTGCAAACAGGAAGTGCTGTTGGGCTTCCTGTTACTGTGCATTGTCAGTTAAGTCAGTTGAATCCAGACAGCAGCATGGTCGAGATGGAGCATGGTCGAGAGGAAGCTCAAAAATGGCCGCTACCTTTCTTTTCCAACTGTGCCAGGCTGTTGGTCCAGTTTAACCAACAACATTTCCTCGTCCGAACACAAATCTTGCCGTACGTTTGTTTAAGTGGTCATCTTATCTGTTCATGGAAAAGGGCCACAAGCAGACATCCAGTTTAGAATGAAGCACTAAAAGGAATGCTTCTCACATTGATTGCAATAGGTTGTCAGTTTTGTTTTGAGAACATTGAGGGATGCTCAATGTTCCAATGATCCTATCTGAACCAATCAGAACTTGATTGACAAGCCACAGGGGATTATGGAGGAGGACGATGATGTAATCATAGGTATTTGAAAAATGGAAAGCTCACAGTAAGTGAGCCCTTACTTACTGTGTACTGCCTTGAAGAAACAATCGCAATGGTCTACCAAGAAGTAAACAATTCAGGACCTGTGTGCAATGCCTGGTAGACACAACCCATTGCCACTGCCTCCACAACTCCCAGTAACTCTTGTCAACATTATTTCTCATTTGTCAAATTGCAGCTAGGAACTTTTCCCCATAGAATTAATTCAGTTCTGCTAATCTTTATAACTGTGTATTGTTTTTATGTTGGTGTGAAGAATCAAGGCCACATTTTCCTTAAAAAAAACTATATGCAAACAAGAAAAAACACGTTAAATCTGAAAAAGCAATGTCCCCCAAACAGAACAATACCCAACATGCATAGGTACTGTCAAGGGAAGAGTTGCCAAACTGTAATTATATTATTATATATATATTATAACTGTAATTTTACTTGAAAATTTCAGCTCTGCAGACAAAGTGCGCACCTTGCGCTTTTTCAAGCATAACAACCCTTTACATTTTTCCTTTGGCTTCAAAGAAAAAATTGGGGGAAAATAAAATAATCTTTTGGCTCTTATCTTCCTTCTAGCACTATTTTCTATTGCCACTACTTGTTCTCTGCATGAGATTGCGAGGAGGAGGGGTGCTTAAACAGCTAGTTTATAACAATAGTATCCCAACAGACACCAATGGCATAGAATGGCATACCTGGGGGAAAACTAAAATCACTATAACAAAAATACCAAGCAGTATTGAGGGCAGAAAACATCCAAATGGTAACTCGTTTGAGTTGTTTTTAGGGGTTTTGATCTGCTTTTTGAGATGGTTCTCTGTACGTACTGTACAGCACTAACTCAGGCTGTTGCATTTATTACATACATATAAGTTTTGTGTTTGTCCCCAAAACACTTTCCCAAACACCAGGATTTAGTGTTAATTTTAAACAGCACTCATGGGGTACATTTCACTTATGGCCCCTTTTAACCATTTCCCCTTGAGGATTCTGATTAAGGTGGCTCTACAGTCAAAGATGTCAGCGTGACATGGAAGACTGTTTTTAAAGTAGCTGGAGTAAAGTATGCCTTCTACTAGAGGAGGTGTGGCTGTCACCTTTCCCTGTTCAACATTGGATGGAGCTCTTCTGTAAAACAAAGTACCGATAAGTGTCTCTCTAATGCAAAGATCACTGATGGTGTGAGGATGCATGTTAGCTTAGTTTAGTGTGCCCATGAACCAAGAACCTCCCTAAGCTCTTGGTTCATGGGTAGCTTCACTTTAAATGGATAAATAACGTTTACTCTTAAATGTAAAAATGTTATGCAAGAATGGTTTCCTTTTAAACTAAAGCTTTTAAATGAATCAAATATACATTATTGTTGCTTATTAACTATTTATTTTCTGACAGATTTCCAGCAACCAACCTTGCTTTATAGCTTTGAGGAAGTGTGTTTTCCAATATAAATAAGCAGATGACTGTGTCCAGTCTGTTTTCACTGCAGCAAAATAAGCTGCCAGACTAAGTGTGAATGTCCCTCCCCTTCAGGTTAATGGGGTGTAAATGTCTTCATGCGTCTTAATGGGGTGTGAACATGCATCACTCATTACACTGCACTGATTGACTAATAAATACATTCACGTCTACTGTGCAGCTCACCTGTTTAACAACTGTATTAACTGACATTGTGTACAATACACATTGAGCCAACGTGTGCCTGTCGATGTGAGGGGTCCACATTTTACAGGAAGACAAAGAAAGACTTGCTTGTTGCCTGTTCACCTACGATAGTGGCTGTCAAAACCACTAGAATAGTCAACAAAGAATGATTTTGTCACAGTATAATTTCTACAGCCACAGATGCCCCAGCTATGCACTTTTCTTTGATGTCCAGGCCAGCGAAAGGCCAACCCCAACCAATTTTTTTTTTAAGTTTTAGATCTAGACTTGAAAGTTCGATTTTATCATCACTTATGGGAGTCTTTTTGGTCCTTGTGACATCCATAGCTATTCTGTTGCATTAAAGTGGTCCAAACCCCTGGATTTTGACTATCCTGGGTTTTGGTCCTTGCCCCCGGTGTGTGAAACCCCCCAGGTCGCCCGAACAAACTCACCTCTTCCCAGTTCTATGATGCATGCGCGGTCGCTTGTCCATTCAGCATACCCTAACCTTGGAGGGTTTCACACAGCGAGGCATCCCGATTCTGAATGTCCCGGAGGGAGGGAATCAATCAGCCTGGGAATTTTATAGATTCCGGGGCAGATCTCTGTGGACTTTGGTCCACTTTAACTTTGTGTTAGGTCACTGCAGGCAGGAAATGGGGCTAAAACTAGATTGTTACATCCCAGACTAAAAAAGTGGGCCATGTTTATCTCTGATAAGGCTTCAAATGTTTTTTCCCTATTTACTATTTCACTCCCAGTACACTCCAAATATTTCTGCTTTCAAAGTAACATCTTGTGTGTGGGTTGCTTCTGCTGAAAAAGTATTACATTATAATCAACAGCTGCTTTGCTTATCTTTTAAGGGTCCTTGTTTGGAGATTTTTCCACTTGAGTCCCCTTTCTGCATCTCCAAGACCTCCACTATTACAATAGTGTTATAAGACCTGCAGCAGAAATGTATATCGATACATAGCACATTTGGAATAGCTAGAGCAGGTTTAGAGTTTCTAAACCTACGGTACACATACCCTATGGTGGTTATCAGGGGTGTTCAGTGGTGAATCAACAGAGAGTGTCTGATGAGTCTGTTATTTTAGGTTTGAGCAGTCAAACATTATTCATTCTTGCTTATAATGTTCCATTACTTACATATTATATATAACATTTATAATGGGCCCTCTCCATGGAGGAAGGGGTACTAATGTTGATGTTCTTCTTATCATTAAGGTACTTGAGATAAAAGGGTTGAGAATCACTGAGCTAAAGATCTTGACTGTCCTCCAATGACCATGGCCATCTACTGACCCTAAGGTTGATTGTTCACGGTTTTGTGTTAATACCAATCAACACTGAACAGCTAGAGACCAGGACAGCCTCAGACACTATCACTTAGAAAAGGCTGACTTACTTAACTCAGAAAAAAAAAGTGATGTAAAGCTTCTAACATTTCTTGCTGCTACAGACGCTAACAAATATACAAACTTTTGTTTCTGCTGGTATCTTGCAAGGATTTACAAAGACCAAGAAACACTAGGATCTGTGCAAAGAGTAAGATATCAGAAAATTATAATACGAATAATAATAATAGTAATCTATTTGCCATGTGCATCAGGGATGTTCAAGTAATTCTTTGTGACAGGTATAACAAAATATAGGATGTTCACAAGTACCACATTCTATAACCACATAACCAATGTCTTCTGCCTGCTCTGTATGTAGCAAATATGATGAGAGACTCCAGTTCAAAACTTCACTAGGTGATATTTTTATCACATCATATCTATTATTAGGAGAGATGGGAGAGAAAAGCTGAGCAGAGAGAGTTCTACGAGACTCTAACGACGCGTGCCAAGCACGTGGAAGGTGAATCCCCTAATTCAGTCTATTCTTCCAGCATTCTCTGGCTGGCGGCCAAGCTAAATATTTCTGCTGGAAAAATGCACTCTAGTGAGCTGTGCTTTTCTCAGCTGCAGCTGGGATGGAGGGGGCTTTCTTTCCAGCCAGAACAGTTCTGTGTCATCTTGTGTGTTCCCAGCACATTAGATCATTGCTTAAGCACCGTATCATTTGAAGTACCAGTCTGCCAAACTCCAGGAGAAAATACTGCATTGCAAATTGGAAATTCTTGTTCAAAGGCAGTTTAGAGATAATAGAAATTTCCCCTTTTGTTTCTAGGAATAAACTTTAGATTTTTTTTTTAAATGACAGCAATATATTAATATAAACCTAAGGCCATTTCATTTTTATTAAACCTCTGAGTTTTTTAGTAGACAATACGTGCCTTTTGAAACCATAATTGGATTATTATAATGAACATAAAAGAAGAAGCAAAACAAATTGGCAGAATGGTTTTGTGTCATCTTCTGTTGGGATTTCCTGGCTGCTTGCCACCTTAAATCGGCTGAATGTTCTTTAGATAAATCAATTAAAGGGGCTTTAATATTTGGGTGATTGGAAGACAACATATGGGCAGCCCTGCCTCGTTCAGTGTGGTGCGATCACTTAATTAAAAAGATTAATAGGGGGGTTTCTTTAATCGAGGACTGTACTCAGAGCATGTGCAGGGAGTGTGTCCTTTAAGACTAACCAGATTGCACTTACTTGTGAAAAGATTACTAAAGACTATTAAAAACATTGAGGGTTCTGAGCCTCTGGAATATTTGGCCTGGTTCACTCTTGAATGCCTTTCTCACACAGAATACCCTTAAGTGAGAAAACGATTTTGAGAGGTCAATTTTAATATTTTCAAATTCTCCATAGTTGCTGCTGTTATTTTCAAACATTCAAAATAACATCACTTGTAGAAAAGTCACATCACACATACAGGGGATTTTGGTTTTAAAAAAAAGTAAACATTTTTTCCACTTGATGTGTGCTGAGTAATAGAATCAGCACATACATTCCAGAGGTTTCCTAAATCAACCTGTGTTAAATTTCCATCACATCTACCTGACTCATAATACCCCACCTATTATACAAGCAAGAAATGTGAATTAAATGATTGGGGCAGCAAAGGGGCAATGCTAGAGCAATATGAATATACAGTGTAGTATGAAGAGTTACAGAGACAAAGGTAAAGAGTGACCATTGGTTTAGAGATGTGCTGGGAAAGAGAAGCTTTCAAAGCTCAATCAGTGAAAATAATTCTTTGAAAATACACCTGATAACCCCTAGTTTACATTTATATGCAGCGTTTATATGTGAACTGACCCATTAAAAATAATGGGCAGCATTTTCCCTTGTGTTGTGACTGCGTTGCCCAATGCAGGCTCTGTTCACACCTCTGCGCTTTCTCTGTGTTGTTGCACTGCATTGCAATGCAGTTACAATGCAGGGAAACATTGCTCTAAATGGGATAGTTCACATATCTGCTCTGCGTTGCTCAACGCATTAAATAAGTGTTGCAGACACCCTTTTCAGCGCAACATATATACTTTACCATTTACTTATTATACAGAAAGTATTTTTATTTTAAAAAACACAAGGCGAACGCATTTCCAACACATCAAAATGCAGTGTTTGTTTTGATACAATGCCCCTCTAGAATTTTTGCAAGAGGTGTGAACAGAGCCTTATAATATTTATGTTTCCCATTCCCAATTTTTACCTCTAAATGAGGATTTAGGTTCACTTTATCCAGTACCCCTTATACACTGAGATGTGAGACATCACACATTCTATACAACGCGTATTGGTGATTCATGAAGGTCTTCTTGTGGCAAGTATTTGGAGTGTTACTTACCGATGTAAAGCTTATTGGGAAAGTAAGCTTGTTGTAGGCAAGAATGAAACTAATTCAAGGTGATCATTGAGCCACAAGCTTTTAGGATGCTGGTTTGACCTTGTTGGTTGGTATTTCAACAGTATTATATAAGTGAGGCTGCTCAAGATCATACTTTTTGGTGTATAGTAAGTTTAGCGGTGATACACACTGCATCCCCTGTTTTATATAGAGGAAATGTAGAAACATCAGAGGATGACTTATTGATATTCTCTGGGCCTGGGTTACCTCAGTTGCAGTCCAATGCATCACAGTCTAAATGTTCAACAGGATGCAATTTCTGAGTGTTTTTGCCCTTGCAGTAAATGAAGCAAAGAAAATACATGTCAGTGCTTATTTTGCAAAACACGAGCCAGGGTGGAACATTGGTATTAGGTAATTATATTTAGAAGCTGAATATAGGGGAGTACAATCAATACATAGTCTAACAGAGAATACTTCTCATAGTACAAATTAGTTTGTTCCTCTTTGAAAAGGATTTTCCATGGTTTCTGACCCCTGAGTCTGGAATACTATAGACGCCTATTGCAACAGATTTGTGACCTTTTTAAGCAAGTATGTTTGTGTGTTTTTACTTCAGACAGGGCACAGACAAGAAGTGGTTAGGGGCATGATTACCCCTGAGCAACGAAGGAGAAAATTTACATAGCAGACTGGAAAGATCTGTCTCAGAATGTATCACACTACTTCTGTTTTTCAATCATTTCTCACACAGCAGGGATAAATACAGATAGCCCAGCACTGGACCACAGGCAGTTACTGGAAACTGACCATTTATAATGAATAGTCTCTGTTTTACAATCTTATGTTTCAGAAGCTAGTTAAGAAACTGATCCGGTTTAAAGACTGCTAAATTATTCAATCAAAACAGAGCTGACCATTTATGATAAGCTTCAGATCTTGGTTTATATTATAGAACAATAGTAGCACATTATTACGAATCTCACCTAGTTGCAATAGAGGAGTTAAGCCACAGAGAGAGACCCATGTTAGACTTTAAATAGTTGGCTAAAGAGACATTAGCTAACACACACACGCGCAAACTTATTAAGCTATTTGACTGTTATTCCTCTAATTCAAGGCCATGTTCTTGTCTGAAAAGTCTTCATGGTCTAAATGTTGTTTCAAAAACTAACCTTTAGTGACATCAAAAAAGCCCTATCACGGATAGCATAATAAAGTAAAATTAAATGCTTATTAATAATATTATTAAAATAATATTATTATAATATTATTAAAATATAATCTCCATTATTTCCTTTACCTGAAATATTAGAAACTTTAGTTTACTGGGTGACTTTGGTTTTGTGTCGGTCTTTAGTTGATTACAGAGGCCAATTACAGCTCTTTAGTTCAGAGTTCATGTTTATCAAGCAAGGGCAAGCAGTGATTACTACATCTACTTACATGAAACAGACATCTATCTGCTTGGTGCTATTTTATTATCTTTGCAAAGGGACTTGCACAATGTTTTCAGCTCACTTTAAGCTCTTCTCCGTGTAGTAACTATTAAGGCTTAGTTATGAGTTTTGAGATTTAAAAACCTGCTCCAGTGAAAACTCTTAAACCATAGCAAATGTATAAAGTAGTAGTAGTTTGTTGAATTATCAGCCATGCATACCATTTATTCAGAAAAAAGAAAAACTTCAGATTACCTTTTCAGATATTGAAATTAGGTGTTGACTTGTTGTGATTGATTTATAAAACAGCAAATTTAGTCAGTGAACTATTGCAAGAATGACAACAGGTGGAACACCAAAGTGTCAGGCTGTCAATCATTTGGTACACAAGAGGAAGCAGCAACTACTTAAAGTGAACGGGAACACTCATAAAGGAAATAGGTGCTGGCAGGCACATTTGCCACACATATTAATCTCTGCAAAAGGTCCAAAATGTGGGCTATTTTATACCCAGCACCCATGTGACGGTTACAACCTTAAGGTAGAAAATAATATCTCGAAAATGTATTGAGCACAATTGATATTGTTTCAAAGACAAAAGATACTTGTCAAATACAAGGACACTGCATCAATATGCAAACATTTAGGGTATTCATTTGATTATCAAGCCAATTGTAAATGTAAAAAAATGTATGTGTAATAATACATTATTTAGAACTATTTAAGATGTAAATAATATCAATTAAGTATTTACGCATTTGAATAAATCTATGTGATGTCTGCATGTGTAAATTACAGATACAAATAATTTCAAGTGCTTAATTATTCGGTAACTTGAGTGGCCAGTTTATAGGGAAAGATATATTAAACATCTGTAAAAACATATATAACATTTTCCATCTATATATCATTGTATTATATGGTCAAAATAATAACCATCCCAGTGTTCATTAAGATTTTGTTTTAGGATGCGCATAAACAAATTAAAATTTCAGATTTTCATTCTTTAACATCATAAGGTAAAAAATTCGTTTTTATTGTTTTACATATTCTTCAGTTTAATATATTCCTATAATATATTCTTATATAGTTTTATATATTCCTCATTACTCATTTGTTTGCAGTATTTAGGAACCATGTGAAAAATAACAACAAAATGTAGCTTGACAACTCATTTATATGAATGTTTGGTCCAATATAAAAATACATTTGGAATATGTGTGTGTTGCCTTCTGGTCTGTGATCTTACTTCCCTGATACTTGGTTTTCTCTTATTTGTGTGTGCCTTTGAAAGATAGAAAATGTTTTATTTCAAATATTTTTTTAGTAATTCAGCAGCATTTACAAAAATTAAGTCTGGCAAAAAAATTAAGTCTGGCATATACAACAATCTTCGAAAACCAGGTAGCTTTTTAACCTTCCATTATAAACCTCCAGATCCTTTTGTCATCTACAAATGGTTAATAAATTATTTAACAGATATATTCAAGTAATACATAACATAATGATAGTGTTTATGTATATGTTGTTTAAACACCTTACTTGACTATGCTTGTAACAATATAAAAAAATGAATATATGCTAAAAAAATCAATTTTAAGGCAAAGTTCTGATCAGTTGATTCCTTGGATGGAAGTCAGTCTTTCTCAAATCAGATCATTTATGTGATTTAAAAACAAACTTGTACATTGACCCAGCCTATTTTCTTCCTTTTTTTTAAGCTCTCTCTCTTTTCCTTGATTTCACGCCACCAACTGTCTTGCACATGTTAAAACAATTTGGCAATCTGAATTATCAGCCCAGCCAAAAAGAGTTTGTTTTGTTAATTGCTCTTGTTAAGCCTAATTACTAAATGGAGGAGGAGCTGGTGTAAGGGGCGGGCGAAGCAAAAGGCAAAACGTTAAATTCCTTGAAGCAGCCCAGCACAAGGCTAGATTTAAAGAGCCAGCGAGAGTGTGTACACAGCAGACAGTAAATACATGCGACTTAGTCACAGAAGCTACACATGGACTAAAACTGGAATGCACTCACTCCCGTCTGATTACCTGCTGCATGGAAATTGCCCAAGGTAAAGGGAATACCTTTTCCCACTTAGTGAATCGTTTTATTTAGATACCTTTTTAGTATACATGGTTTAAGTAGCACATTTAATACATTTTATTTGCGTTGTAGTCATATGTGGATTCCTTAACGAAAGCTTTATGCATAATGTTAAGGTTAGTCTTTACATCTACATTTTATTAAGGTTTAAAGACCCAGTTAAAAGTTTACTACTAGAACTGGAGAGGCTTTGCTCCTTGCACTAAAGTTGTGGGTCTCTTGCTGGGTTTCTTTGCATACTGAAGATCCTTCTGGGTAGCACTGTTTACTTTTCACCATGTTATTTATACAAGTTAATGTACTGTAATAGATAAATCTACTTCCTGAGCCCTGTGTTTCAGCACAGACCCTTCTTCTTGACAAATGGCCTCAATTTGACACTTTTTTTATCAGTTAAGCTTCTGCTGGGTGCTGCTTGCTTTTTCATTATCATGAAAAAGTGAGTTATCTGAGATACATTGTTAACGGCTGACAGTCCTCCCCAGCAGAGATTGATGTGACGTACAGTGACAGAGCTGGACAAAATGGGCTACTTATGGTGATGTACTTTAAGTGGTTTTCTGTACTTGTCTAGTTTGTTATATTTTAAATGAAAAAAAAATAGTTATTGTTGTTATTTGCCATTGCATTTAAACTAGGATGGGCTACATATATATTGGTTTTAGATAATTTGACACTATACTATTATATGAAATGTACTATTTATCAGTATAATACTGCAGAAATACAGGTTTTACCATACTTAATCTTAGGCAAGAATGAGGATATGTGACTGATCTGTTTAAGCTTTGGGGTTGTATTGTACGTCCAAGTCACACTCTTTAGGATGCAAATGAATGGATGCTTAAATAGGGCGTTGATTGATATGATTCTTTGGCTTGCACGCGTGCATCTGTCTTGTTCCCCAGGCTTAATGAAAAGTACAGTTTAATCACTGGTGAGCCAAATTGAGCATGATTAGCTGTTATTGCAGATTAGCGTACAGTACTGTTTGGTGCTGGGTAGTATTGATCCGTCATGCAGAGGCTTTTACCTCACTGTCTGCAGTTTTCTAAGTATGGATGGCCTCTGAAGAAGGAGGGGGGGGGCATGGGGGCAGCTTCAGGCAAAGGTCCAGATGGGGTGGATGACTGGTCCTGAAAAGACCATGCCAGGAAGTAGGTCAGGTACTCGGAGAGATTATCGGAAACACGCATCATCCCTGTGTGGCAGGAGGCAAGAAAGGCAGCACACAATTATGAGGAATTAGAACAGCAACAAGTAGTGCAGATTTATCAGAATTAATTGTCTATTGTCAGGACGGGGTCTTTCTTGCAGATCACGGCGGCTGCCAACCTCCTAATACCTCTAATGGACTCTCCATTGTAGGATTATCTCTTCTAAGAACAATGTCTTTCTTCAGGAAGAGTTGCTTGGGGAGTTAAAACAGCCACTATAGCCTCTCTGTCCTTTTCTTTAGTTCTTCCATTTACAGAGGAAGTTAGAAGAGGTCCCGGTGTTGCTCTTCTGTCAGCAACTGTATTCCTCTAGGGGATGTAGAGATACCTATTGAACATTAACCGCATTACCCCACCTTGCTCGATGAGTCCCATCAGGAAACAATAGCCTGTTTGACAGCGCTGCAGATAAGCCAGGGCACAGGCTTCACGGCTTTTTTTTCTGCCTCCATTAATTTCACGGCTTTTCAGAGCTGCCAATACACAGCACAGTGAAGGCAAAACCAGTCACTGATGCTTTCATTAATGCCATAACATCTCTCTGCACCCTTATTACCAAGTTTACTCATTTCTAGGTAAATATATGTAAAAAAAAAGTACATTAGTATGGCGATTGACTGTCACTACTGCCGATTGTCAACACAAACATTTTGCACATGAAGGAAGTAAAAAAAAAACTCTTTCAATCCCACTTTGATTTCCATTTCCAAAAACAAAATGCAGTAAAAATGTTAGGGCTTTTTTTCAAGTAGGTTTACGTTTTCAATCCGATTATATGCACCTGAACATGGCCACATTAGAATCAAAATCATCCATTTCCTGGTTTAATATCTTAGTAAGGCTTCAGCCCATCTGAAGACAACCCTCATATTAGGGTCAAATCCAAAGGCTGTGGGCATCAGCTGTGTTGTTAATTACCTGGAATGGTAGATAGAAAGGTATATCTACCATTAAATATGGGTGAATAAGAATACTATATGGATGTGTAAACGTGGATGCAGTCAGTAGGTGATATACATGTGAAGTGAGAGCAGATTTTAGGTGAGGTAGGTGCAGACATTAATGAGGTGAGTGCAGACCATTAGGTGAACTGGGCCCAGCTTTTAGGTAAGGTGTCTTTAGGTGACCGCAGCCATTGGGTGAGTGTTTGAGGTAGGTGCAGCCATGGCTTTAGTTATGTCTGAGGTGAGGTTGCCATTAGGCGAGATGTGAAGAAGTGTAGCCATTTAGGTGAGAGTATGAGGTGGGCAACAATAAGGTGAGTGTGTGGTGGGCACCTCCTTTAAAAGAGGTGTGTAAGGTGGGCTCAGCTATTAGCTGAGGTGTATAAGGTGGACACCTCCTTTAAGGGAGATGGGCTCAGCTATTAGCTGAGGTGTGTAAGGTGGGTTTAGCCATTAGCTGAGATGTATAAGGTGGACACCTCCTTTGAGGGAGGGAGGCTCAGCCATTAGCTGAGGTGTGTAAGGTGGGTTCAGCCATTAGCTGAGGTGTGTAAGGTGGGTTCAGCCATTAGCTGAGGTGTGTAAGGTGGGTTCAGCCATTAGCTGAGGTGTGTAAGGTGGGTTCAGCCATTAGGTGAGGTGTGTAAGGTGGGCACCTCCTTTAAGTGAGATGGGCTCAGCTATTAGCTGAGATGTATAAGGTGGACACCTCCTTTAAGGGAGGGAGGCTCAGCTATTAGCTGAGGTGTGTAAGGTGGGTTCAGCCATTAGCTGAGGTGTGTAGGGTGGGCACCCCCATTTAGCAAGGTGAGGTGTGAGAGATGGGTTCAGACATTACGTGAGGGGAGGTGAGTCCCTCCTCGGTGGGTACTAAGAATGAGTAGCTGTATGAGAGGAATCCTGGTGCCAGTCTGGGGCAGGCGGTTGGCGGGAGTCTTCCTGAGGAGAGAGCCGAGCAGGGAGGGCTAAGAACATGGCGCGTATCGGTGCAGCGCCGCTGAGCTGCCTGTACAGTTTCTATGGCAAGGCGGCGTTTAGCATAAGAAAACCGTCCCGGGCGAGAGTGTGTGGTGGCCGCCGCCCTCCCCCTCACACAGTGAGGACAGCGCTGCTCTGTGTTACTCCTGTAATGAGCCGCGCCGGCCATCAGCATGACAATAAGCGCTGGGAGGCTGGAGTCACCTTCCCTGTGGGTGCCCTGTGTCCCCGCTGTGCCTCAGCCTCACCTGGCCACAGGCTTCCACAGCAGCTCACACGGACCCCATCCCGGCCACGTCGGTGTGCCTCCTCCTCAGCTCCGCTAATAGGAGCTGCTCGCCCGTCCAGGCGGCGCCGTATAATGAAAGTGGTGAGCTGATGAGAAAACGCCGGTGTGTGTGTGTGTATGACTGGCGACATGCCCAGCACATAGCTCAGGAGGAGCACGAGGAGGCGGGTGACTCTCTCCAGGTAGGGTGTAACGCCCACCACCATGTCAGCTTACTGAGACAGAGGCTGAGGCAGCAACTCTCACTTCAAGAGCGCCGCTCACACACTCACAGCAACAGCAGCCAGGCGGCCGCCACTGAGACACACACACACATAGAGAGAGAGCTGCCTGCACCTGCCCACCGGCATGAGAGACTCCCGGCCGGCCCTGGCACCCGCCACCCATCTCTGAGAAGGACCCCGCCGCCGGTATGGAGTGTGTGTGTATTTATTCCCGTGCTCTGCTCTGCCCGCCAGCCGGCCGCCGACTTGCTTCCCTCCTCTACTATCATCTCAGCATCCCGCGCCTCAGCGGAGTGTAACTGCAGCTCAGTGCCGGAGGCTTCACTGTCCCCCAACCCCACCATTGCCCCCTGCCTCCTCACACCACAGCTTTTCATTGCCCCTTTCCTTCTTCCACCCTATTACTATTTCCATCTTTTTCCTCTTACTTAAAGTTCTTCTTACATTTCCATTTATTTTCTCACCGTTCTTATTTCTCTTTATATAGCTTTCTTTCTCTAACCCATTTTTATTCTTTATTTCCCTGTTTCTGTTTATCATCCCCTCTTTTTCTATTTATCATTTTCTCTCTGTATAGCTCCATGTCTCCAGTTATCCTTCTCTAATTCTCGCTCTAGGTATTACTCCCTCATTCTCTCTCTCTTATTATATTTATTCTCTGTTTCTCTCACTTTACTTATCATTCTTAATGAATCTTTCTCTCACTCTAAACTTGTGTTCCTACTCTATACTTTCTGTCTCCTTTATCGATACTCATCTCTCTCTACCTTTTCTTTTCTTCTTGTTGACCCCCTGTCTTTTTGTGATTTTTCCATTCTCCCTTCATGTCAGTGCCAGAGTTGATCAGGCATCACCCCATCCATCCCCTGTGTCACCCATGGGCTCTCGTGCAAGTAGCATTCTTGTTATTCTTCATACTAACATTTGCAAAGCTTGGCCACTGCATGCTAAGTAGGTTTAAGCCTGTGAGTAGAGGCATGATATGCTGGTACAGGCCACATGAAATACTGTCTGTCATGCCTATAAGGGGTTTCAAGTGACTAGGTAGCTGAGGTTAACTGGAGAGTTGTACATCATAACTGTATACTGTAAGAAGGAAATGCATAGTTTGTGGGCTAGAGTGTAGCCCAGGTACTCTAGATTTATTTGGCATCCCCCTTGTGGGAGTGAGAACTGTATTTGATTGATTGATTTCGGGTTGTTGGCTTATCTCTGCTGCAATAATGCATGTTTACATGACTTGATCTGTATTTTCGCATGCTTTTATTCATTACTATCTGGCATTTTTAGAGAACTGAGTGGTGAGTCTGGTCCTGTGCATTAATTCCGTTTTGGAGTTCTATAGGCTCCTAACATATGCAAGAGTGGTCAAAGTGCTGCCTTTCGAAAAGTGTGACACTTTTAGCCATGTAGTGGTCTCACTTTTATACCATAAGCATTATTAACTGAGGAAAACACGCACTTGTGGCTGACCATTGTGACTCAGGCTGGCTATGAAGGTGTTAATATGACCCCCTTTCTTCTAGTCAGGGAGATTTTCTTGGTGCTGGCAGGATGTCGAAGATTGTTATTTTCTTTAACTTGGACAGGATGAAAAGAAAAAGACGTCAGAGAGGGGTTAGGTTGTTTTGAAAGTTGTTTGTGAGCTGGAAGCTGGTGGGAAAGTTTAGGCTTCCCCATTCGGAAGAGCAAGGCTGAGTTCCGCTCCTTCTAGCATGCAAGTTCCATTTTTAGCTTCATTCAGACGTAGACAACAACGTCTTCCTTTCCTTGTTTGTGACACTTTCTAGGGCTCCCTTCCAGGGAGGCACTGTCACCCCATAGTCATTGTACATTGCGCACATCATGCACAACACAGCTCCCTGAGAACATTTATTAGTCCAGGTAGGCTAGAGGAACTTAGAGAACAAACTTCTGCCATGATTATATGAAATCAGCATAAATATCAACCCTCTTAATACAAGTACATTCAATTTTATTTCGTTTATCAGAATTACTATGTGTACATCATTTATTAATTAAGCTACCGTACATATTTAAAAAATTGGCTTCTCCTTTTTATTTCAGACTGCCACATAGCGCAGAACTTCTCTAAATTTTAAAACCTCCCCGACCGGAGGGGACAGAACAGACCATGAAAATGGACATGGAAGGAGTGGATATGACACTTTGGCCAGAGGCTGAGTTTGAGGCAAAGTGTACCTACATTGTAAAAGATCATCCCTGGGAAAGCAGCTCTGATGGGGGCAATGTTGCCCAGGCACAGACCTCCCTGCCTCGGAACTTACTTTTCAAATACGCACCAGGAGGCAAAGAGGTAAGTAAATACAGCCCATTGTACTCAGGCTTATTGGCTTGTCATATTTGAAAATGAATTTACTTCAAATTGTGTGCTATACTATGTGTTTATTCTTATTTAAATCCCGGTTGATCTTGAAAAGACGCTTGTCTCTTTTTAAGACCTCCATATTGGGGTTGTCAGGTTTTACATTTTTAGCATTTCCCAGCAGGCTGCTTTGTTTTTATATGGGCTATGAAGTGAGACAGGCTGTTTACATTTTTATATGGCAATTATATCTAGGTGTACTCCCGAGGTGATCAGCTGGCTTGTAATCTCTGGGACAATGCTTTGTGCTACTGCATTCCACAGGTTTCCGGTAGAGCAGCTTCATAAACTGCTGTACTATATAATAAAGCTAATGAACGGTTCCGTTTTTTCTATAGTACATAAAGCATTTAGGCTATTGCTGCTATATTGAAATATATTTTCTAAATGATTGCATTATGTAATGAAATAATGAAGTACAGTGGCTTCTTTTAAAAATCATTTCTGGAATGTTGTCCCATTCATGTGTTATAGCACAGCAGTGACCCTACTGACCATAGATTGGTTCACATGTTTATAGTGTATTTTAAAACGGAGCTGACTAAGTGTTTAGCATTTTCTGTTGATTAGCGAGTGGTCAATTCATTTTGTAGCCATCAACTGATTTTTTAAGATCATATAATCTAGCTGAACAATAGAAAGGGGGCTTGGGGCCTAAAAGCAGTCTTATTTTGTCCGTCACTGTCTTCTGTCTATTCTGCCTCTTGATGTGAGGCGGGAAACCAGGATACAGAATAATAACAAAGATTGATTTTTTAAAATTAAAACAGGGGTCATTGGTGCTTGTAAAGAAATTGAGTAAACCAGGTTGGGGAAAGATTAACTATGGAGTAGCTAAAAGCCCTCTGCCTCCTTTCCTGAAGTGTTTATAGAAAAGGCCTTGCCCCAGCAATGAATCATTAGGACCTCTGGGCCAGTTCAGTGGCATTTTCACCTTGGTTTATATTATCCGTGTTGTAATGGATTTCTGAGCACTTAGGACCACACTAAGGAGCACACTAGGACCATTCCCTATTCCTGAAATCACATGGCACCAGGATCTTTTCGAAGTTTGTTTCTGTCTTCAGAGTTTTTTTTTTTCTGCTTGCCAGACAGGATAAGTGGAGTTTCTTTTTGATTTGGCTACATGTAAAATTTTGGCTTCTACATTTTAAGCAGGTTTAGGTCAATGCGTGGTGTCCTGCTTTCACATTGAAAATGGAATCTTTTTTCATGTGTAAACTGATGTCTCAGTCGTAGTCATTTCAGCAATGCTGTGTCACTAAAACTGAAGTGCCAGATGTTTTTCACTTGACTCTTTCAAGTAAGGGGGTTTTCAAGAACTTCTCACAAGTGCACAATGCTAATATGAACATCATTGTGCAAATTGCCTTACATGAAAGTTTCTGTGGGGAAGTTTGAAACCCACTGCTGAAGAATTAAAAGTAGCAGATGGGAAATGGCTAGACAAGACCATCTGCTTTTATTAGAGCGATTCTGATGGTTTTACCAAGAACATTTTCATTACATAAATGGTCTGTTCCCTCCCTTTTAGTTCCATGCTTTATGAATAAATTAAATCTAGAACCGCCTTATGGGTAGCTGCGGACACGCTCTAAATCTTTAAATTGTTAGGAACCTCAAAATATTGGCACACATATAAAATTTCTGCAGCTAAATAATGAAAACAAATGTCCCTTACTCCCTTGTTAGAGACTCTGCTTTAATAAAGCTTCTGTAACCTGAAATAAGCTGAAGGTATTTGCTCACCAAGGGAATAACTGGAAATGTAAACACTGATGGAGTATGCAATTCTGATTTGTTTCTACCGCACTGCTATAAAGTCATTTAACCTAACCTAAAACTTTGTGACAGATTGGTTGGTCAGGGCTACAGTAACACTTTAGCTACAACTTTCTTTCCGGTCATTATAAATCTGCCCTTTCACATTCCAGGTCATTTTCCTCAGTCTATACTGCCCTCTATTGGTAGAGAGGGTTACAACAAACTTGCCCTACTTTCCCTAAAAATGTTGAACCATCCGTTTAACATTATAGAACCCTTTACGCTTTTCCTTATAATGTATGTTACTGCATGTTGAATACTAGAGCTGACAGTTTACTTTCAATTTTTGACAGGTGATTGGTGTTTTAAGTAAGGAATATATTCCTAAAGGAACCCGATTTGGGCCATTCATTGGAGAGATCTACACCAAAGATACTGTCCCTAAGAATGCTAACAGAAAATACTTTTGGAGGGTAAGTTACTATATATATTTATTTAGTTTCTTTTTTGGTGTCTTTATAAATACAGGATATTAAAGGCAGCCTAAATTCAAACTAGCTGTACTTAGTACTTTCATTTCTTGATCCTTTTTGTCATTATATTGGTCATATGGATAATTAGGCAATGCAGCCAGTTTTAAAACCTACTGGAGGAAATGATCAAAAATCACTTCCCATCTGATACAATCCACATCCTGTCTTTGCTGCCCATGATAAAACTACCAGTAGAAAAGTTAACCTTCATGAAAGGATGTTTGGGGTTGAGCAAACCCTTAGAGTGACAGTATTTCTTGTAAAATGTACTGTGAGTCAGCACCTCGGTGTGCTCGGTAGTACATGGGAAAAACATGGTTTTGGGTGGTTTCTTTCTTTGTAAGCCTGTCATTTCATACAATTACATTTCTGACCTGGCACTTCTAAACCTAGACTACCGTTTCAAATGTAGATGTAATAAAGGTGGGAGCCCACAGATTTTACCACTTGGTAATCATAGAAGCTAGTTGGTTTTGCCATTTCAAATCATTAGATGCCTAAAAAGGTACTATTAAAATAGGACTGGATGTTGGATCTCAGATTTCTTGAGAGTGTGCAGTGACCAACTGGAAATCTAAAAAAAAGCATGAGAACTTGAAAGTGTTTCCCAGTGACCTCCACAGCATGTGCTAAGTGATCATATACAAGGCTCCCTGTCTTTTCTACCTCATCCTCCTTCTCCTTTTCATTTTTTAAATGAGGCAGACTTATTTACAGCAAGCACTTGCTCCAATCAGGTAAACACATAGTTAGGTACACAAATATCGTCTACATTTTGAAAAGATCAGACAGGAAGTAGATTTTCCAAACTCCAGACGAACAGTGGAATCCAGACTGGACCCCTTCTATAGAAGCACTGTGAGGTCCAGTGACCGAAGCACAAAGAACTGTTTGTTTTAATAAGAATCATCAGTCATTCCTCTAGTCTCACTTTCATGAGCAGAACAACATGCTAAAATAACCATAAAAAGTTTTGTCTCGTGGCATTTTTGCTCTAATTATACACTGTCTTCACTCTCCATTGTGTTAATATTTTTAACCCATGGATCGCGAGGGCGAGGGATTCTTTTTTTTTCAAATATGCATAAGGCACAATAACGCAAGACTACACTTGCCTCGCAAGAGGAAAAGTGAGTGCCTTGGCTAAGAGTAAATGACAGCGTTGGCTGTGCGCCAAGTCTGCTCATTGTTATGGCAGGTGAAGTTTACCTTTGCTCCACCCAGTGTTCTAACAAACGACTGCATTCCAAGTGTTTATATGATTAAGTGTTACTTTAGTCCTACAGCGTCCTACAGATTGGGACAGTCAGAGAAACTGCAAGTGCTAAAGCCTGTTTAGTTTGACGTGCTAATAATCCAATGACTCAGTACCTTTTATTAGGTATGCATCATAATAGATGAAGTTAGTATGATTAAATCATCATTTCTATTAAAGAGTTTTATAGCACTGTGTAATTGTTAGAACTTTTTTTCATTAACGTGTGTGGGATACTTATGAAGTATATGAGTGGAGTAACCTATTTAAGGAGTTTGTACAGGCAAATAAAACCCCCCCAAAACACTAACAAGGATGGGACCTTTCCTAATTACATAGTCTAGGGCAAAAGCAGGCAGTCACAGTTTTGGTTTCCTTTTAGCTTCTCTGGGACTCAGAACTATCAGTCTGTAACCTTTCAGCTTTGCTTCATTTAACACACATTTAATTACACTGAAGCACGTATGCCACAAATGGTTTTATAATAAAATATTTTTTTATTTGCAGATATACTCAAATGGGGAGTTCAACCACTATATTGATGGGTATAATGAAGAGAAGAGCAACTGGATGCGCTATGTAAATCCAGCACATTCCATTCAAGAACAGAATTTGGCAGCTTGCCAAAACGGCATGAACATCTACTTCTATACTATTAAGGCCATCCCAGCCAACCAGGAGCTGCTCGTTTGGTACTGTCGGGACTTTGCAGAAAGACTACATTATCCTTCCTCTGGGGAACTGGTGATGAATCTCAGTAAGTAGATACGTTTAAATAGCAGGGAATGCTTGGAATGTAACTAGTTCTGCCTTTGTGATCCAATAATACACCCTATCATTAAATAAATGATTGTGAAAACAAAAAAGTTTCTGGCAGGTAAACGGATGACGTGTTACACATACGTTTACTATGACTAAGTGTAAGCTTAGCCAGGTTGAAATCTTTGTATAGTTGTATTATTTTGGTCTCTAGTTTGACTTCCAGCGAAATCTATCTCCTAAGCCCACACTTTTGATATAACATTTTCCCATTTTTTTAGTGTCCCTGTGATTGTTCACTGGTCCTTTTATAGCATGTGCATTTACATATGGTCATTGAATGCCAGTGAAAGAGCCTTTTTTCATATTCTTATAATGCTGACGCTAAAATAGTTTTCACACGTTTACCGACACCACATAAACCAATGCGTGTGTTTTTTTGTTCTCAAGAAAACCATTTGAAGAAATTTCTCTAGAATTTCTTTGTTACTTCCTTTCTTTGGGTAAGCTGATTGCATCTCTTACCCGACATATATCTAACTCCCATTTACAGTCAGTTTCTGGTCTATGGGTTTTTTTTTTTTTTTGAAACCCAACTTTCACCTATGTGGCTTTCTTTACCCTAAAACCTTTTGAAGTCTTATACTACTCTAAAGTCCTAACAAAGCCTAATTTTTTGTGGCATTTCCTTTAAATGTCTGATACAGATCATATATAGTATGACTGTAAAAAAATATAATCTCCATTTTCACCTATAAGGAAAAAAGCACTATATGTAACACATCATATGCCTTTAGTACAAATAGCACATCTGATTTTCGGAGTTGCCATATGATCATGTTTCAAATAGTCGTGTCGACGTTAGCTGCAGGCATCAAATTACTATGAAATAAAGATGAAAGCTTTTGTCTGGTTTGATAGAATACAGTGAATACACACAATTAATGTGTATGGGTTTAAAAGTAATGGTGTATTGGAGGTGATGTATTTATTCAGTCAGCAGTAAGCTAATATGCCTTCTACCTCCTCCCTGTAGTTTTTGGTTTAAAAGAAACACATTTGAACTTCCTGTCTGTCGGGCCTTGAAAGACAGATCAGAATGATAAGCAGTGTTTATTTTTAACCAGTGGTCTCAGTCTGCCTCTTCTGAATGTTCTCAATCAACCCTTTAGATCAACACTTTGCTATTGTCAGCAGGAGTTTGTTCACCACCTTGTGACATATCACTGAGTAAAATGCCAGAGACGGCCTCTTCCGCTGTCAGTGTACACAGTCCTGCTGCTAGCACATTGAATGTAAATGGCGCATGCTCGGAATTTCACAGCAACTCAGGCACTTCAAGCTGTAGAAATTACAGTTCTTCATGATAACATTTACACCTTTCTGCTTTGCAGCATTTTTCTTGGTGTTTTAGTCTCTACATCCACTTTAGCTCTATAAACTGCACCAGAAGTACAAATATTAACATGTATGCAGCATTGACCAAAAGCTGACCTAAAACATGCTGAAATAATAAAATTGAAAGTAAAAACAAAATGTAAGACCATAAAACTCTGTTGTATTTCCCTGTGAATATTAACAGTTGCATTTTTCCCCCAGAACAAGTAATCATCACAGAAGAGCAGACCCATCAAAAAAGCCCACCTAAAAAAGAGCACAGTGTTCAAGAAATTCTAAAGGATACACATCCCTCAATACCTAAAGACATTCTGCTCTCTAGTGTCTCACCAGAAACTACAGACTCTCTAAAAACTTCTAGCCCTGAAAGGTCTTTCATTCCAAGAATTGTTTATCCATTCCGCTCTCACATTCACGAAGACTATTTAAAGGCTTCTGCAGGGTATGGACTAGAGAGACCCAGTTACATAATGCATTCTCCAGTTCAGCCATCATCCCCACCAAGCCCTTCAGCAAGAAGTAGCCCAGACCAAAGCTTTAAAAGCTCCTCTCCTCATGGGAGCCCAAGATCTGCAGTGTCTCCACATCACCCATCAACGGATCATAGAGAACTGTTCCCCTTCCTTAACAGACCATACAGTACTGAAGGACTGGCTTCATTCCCCAGTTATACTCATCCAACCAGTCATCTGCCGCCAACATTTTTATCTTCCTATCCATCTACCTACCCTAAGTTCTTGTTACCACCTTATGGTATTGGGTGCAATAGTCTTAACACACTGAACAATATCAATGCTATGAACAATTTCAGCATTATCCCAAGAATGTATCCATTTTATGGGGGCATGCTTGGAGGTGGAAGCCTTTCACATCACATGCTAAATCCTGCAGCCCTCCCGGGTTCCCTTCCCCATGAAGGGGGTCGCAGATTGTTTCCTGACCAACCTCGGGATTTTCTCATTCCTGCACCAAACAGTGCCTTTTCCATCACAGGAGCTGCAGCTAGTTTAAAGGACAAACAAATCAGCCCAAGTGGATCACCCACTGCTGGCACAGCAGCAAACTCTGAGCATGTCATGCAGCCTAAACCTACCTCAGCAGTGATGACCACAAGCAGCGATGAAGCCATAAATCTGATCAAAAGCAAAAGGAACATGACTGGCTATAAGACTCTCCCATACCCACTTAAAAAGCAGAATGGGAAGATCAAATATGAGTGCAACATCTGCTCAAAGACATTTGGTCAGCTCTCAAACCTCAAGGTAAGAAAACATGATGATTGTTCTCATTTTTCCTCTATTTCTCGAAACATGCATCAAACACGGGTATGATATGATCTGCGTTTTACATTACAGGTGCATCTTCGGGTTCACAGTGGTGAGCGACCATTTAAATGTCAGACTTGCAACAAAGGATTCACACAGCTGGCACATCTACAGAAGCACTTTTTGGTACATACAGGGGAAAAGCCACATGAATGTCAGGTGTGTTATTGTTAGGATTTTCTTTTTGTCAAATAATAATTTTATTACACATGCTAATAAATGCCTGGAAAAATGATGAAACATTTGTTACCAATACATCGTGTGAGTAGTTCACATATGCGATCCATAATATATCATGCGCTAAGTGAGAATAAGATTGCTGGCCGTAACTTCCTAGTTGGTTTATTAGGCCATGAATGTTATATTTTGCATTTACACTACAACCTCCATTACTTTGCACCTTAGTTTGTATGTTTCTGTGTTTTTCTTCAGAAATCTTATAGTATAAACATTTTTATGCAGTCTTGCCAGCAATTAAGGGATGTGGTGCTAACATCTCTGTTTTTCTGTTTAGGTTTGTCATAAGAGGTTCAGCAGCACAAGCAATCTGAAGACTCATCTTCGATTACATTCTGGAGAAAAGCCCTACCAGTGCAAATTGTGCCCAGCAAAGTTTACCCAGTTTGTTCATCTCAAGTTACACAAGCGGCTCCACACGAGAGAGCGACCACACAAATGTGTCCACTGCCACAAAAGTTACATTCACTTATGCAGCCTGCACATCCACATGAAGGGAAACTGTCCTGTGTCGCCACGGCCAGGCCTCACCAGAGAAGACCTGACTGTTATCAATGAGGAAATTGAGAAGTTTGACATTAGTGACAGCGCAGACAGACTGGAGGACAGTGATATGTCACCTGCCGTGGAAAAGGAAATCCTGACTCTTCTCCAGCGGGAAATTGAAGGCGCAAGCATGAAAGTGTCAGCGTCCAGGACTCTGGGAAATGGCTTCATTTCACCTGGATGCAACTTTTACGACCAATCGGACTCTGTAGTCATGAAGTTGCCCCACAGCTCCCCTCTACCTCTGTTACCCATTAAGGTCAAACAAGAATCCATGGAGCAAATGGAGTCTTAAGAGACAACGTAGAAACAAGTGTTATTTCTGGGAAGTTGGGGAGCCTGCAGCAGGTCCGTGTACATTTTTATAATGTCACACCTAGTCCCAACTAGTAAAAAGTAGAATTCTTCTAGAAGACCAACCTTTAACTCCAAGAAGGAACACCAAGTTAAGGTATTCTCAGGGCAAGGAAAAGGCAGGGATATAAGTATTGCCTACTTAATATTAATATTATTATATTATTGAAAGACAATCATCTGTAATAATGTGTCATTGAAAAGTACTTCATAATTTATTATGCAATTTATCCTTCCAAAAGCAATAATTTGAAAATGTTTACAATGACCGGAAACACATCATTGTAATTTGAATATATATATATATATATTTATGTACATATTTTAATGTTGCCATGTTGATGTAAATAATCTTTGTTTTTATTAATATTATTATTTAAATGCGTGCAAACCTTGATGTACATCTGGAATCTTCATACCAATGAACAATCTTTTTATTGCCAAAGCTGGACATTATTTTTCTGACGTGGCTGTTTGCTTGCTAGTACATGGTAGGGACTACATTTTATTTTTTTCTCCAATGCTCCAGAAATACGTCCTGTTACTGAGAGCACAAGAAATGTATCAGTACATTTCCTGAGATTTTTTTCTTTTACAAATAATGCATCTAGCGACCACCACTTTTTTTCATTTGAAACAAGCATTTTCTTTTTCCTTTCTTGCTCGCTTTTATTTTGTTTCTGAGACTCTCCAAAGTCATACAGCTGGTTCATTGTATACAAGCAAATATCTTCAGATTTATGTGGTGGTCTATTCAAAGCATCTCCAAAAAAAACCTTTTTTGCCCAGGATTAGTTCCATCCTTACAGTCCTGTTAGTTGACACGGGTAATACCGTTTTTTTTGTTACTGGCGCCCATCTCATTTATCTTTCTGTGAGTCATTTCCTCCAGTATTTTGTGTCGTCGTACATTTATTTGTTGTGGTTAATTTAAATGATAGGACATTGCAAAGTTGTTCGACAATTTACCTCATTGCTTGTGTCCAGTGGTGCAGAAAAAAAGCTGGTTTATCCAAAGCTTTGTGACTTTAAATGAAAAACCAAATATATATTTAAAACTCCTTCATAGGCCAGGGCTTTGCTTTCTGACTCCAAAGAATATGTACTGGCAGTGCTGGGTGCTAGGGAAAGCACAGTGGTCCACAAAACAGGCATATAGCACTCTCTTGCAGGCATTTCAACTGAATAATGACGGTGAGAGATCAGTGTCCAGCTTGGATAATGCTGCTGGTGGCATCATTTCATGTTATAAGAAGCCTGGATTCCTAAGTGTGCCCAGTCTGTCTGTTTGCATCCAAATGTGCAAAGCAGGCCTCATGAAAAGCAGAAACCTAAGATATGCACAAAGCTTTAGCACTGATTTACAAACCCATTTTGGCATTGTGCACTAGGTCAATGCTAGGTACCAGAAAATACAGCTTTAAAGGGTCTCAGCTTGCTCTTTAGCGGGCAGCTGTGCTCTGAAATAATGTAGCAAAGAACCTAAGTATTAATGTAATATACCAAAGTATCACTACTGTCTCTGGACACACGCCCCTTACTTCTTGCCAGTAGTGCTTTTCTGTATCGCTTTAAGGACTTTTAATGTATCACTTTAAAGATGTTTCATGTTTTCGTAGAAGTTTATTACATGTAAATGTAGCAAACTGGTCAGATTTTTCTTTTTTTTTTTTAGAAAAACAAAGAGAAAAACCACAAAGTTTAACAGGCTTTTTACTGTCTAGAACAACAAATTTCCTATGTTTACATATTGGTTTACATTGTTATTTATGTGCAAATTGTCAAAAGATGTAAATTAAATCTAAACGTGCATTTCTTTATAAATATGTGGTCCTGTCTTATTTGTCTTTAGCTGCTTTATAAGATTACTAAAGCAAACATATTTATACCATGATTTCCTTAGGGGCATCCTCATTTGGGATACCATAGAGTGTGAAACCCTCTGGTTCCTTACAAACTCTCCTCAATTGCACGGCTGCCGTTTAACTTGGCTGCACCCCACAACATCCTCTCCCCTTCGAGCATACAAGACCCTGCTGGCAGACATTTAAATCTGCATACAAAACAGGGAGGTTAACTCTGTGACACCTCCCAAATGTGGATGTCCCTAAGAAAAGGAATGAACCCTGACTAGAATTTGAGCTTTAGGTCAGCTTTTGGTCTACTTTAATATTAAAATAAGTCACCCCTGTAGCTGAGCTGTGCTCCCATGCACAGACATGTAGGCTGCAGGGGTGTCTGTGATGCGGCTGCCCCCATTCCCCTATGCTGGGCTCTTTGTGTAATCAGGATGCATGTGCATGCCATACTGCCCTGATTGGGTGAAAGGTGAGTTTTTGTGGTAAACTGGGGGTTTCACAAAGCGGGGCATCCCAAATTAGGATGCCTCCAGGGCAAGAACCAAAATGCAGGATTGGAAAAAGTCCACTTTAACAATTGGCCATATTCACCATACGCACACATAGGCAGAGGTCATATAACATTGCAGGGACAGATGATTACAGGGGTGGATATGGTTACTTTTAAAATGATGGTACAGAATTTTTAGCATTGTCTATGCAGACACTGGGGTTGGGGTGCCTATCCATGATGTTGAGGCTAGTGCATTTCAGGAGCAGAACATGAGCTGGGCTGTCCTTGTAGGGGGTTATAGTGGAACTTGGTGATGGGGTAGGGTAAAATAGGAGGCATGGAGTGGAGGGGGTTGATTAGAAAATGTAGTTAGTGAGCAGCCCGAGCAGGGACAATCCAGTTCGGAAGCCTGGCTAGATAGTCACAGGCCTCCCTCTTCCTACCTTGGCGTCCTGCCATGCTAATGCCGGGCCATGGAGGCTTTTATACCACAAACGAGGATCCTATGCGTAATCCCCCCCATGTGACTAATGACATCACTGGGGGGAGGGATATGGAGGGTGATTCCCCAGGAATGCAACATCGGGTCCCCGCCAGCAGCAGCCCTGCAGAGAGGACACTGCCCAGCAAAGGACAGTTAAACATAAGACACAGCAACTGGGGAGTTTTTTTCATTTATGAAATATATATTTATATATATTTATTTTTTTACTTTTTGTGGAATGGTTAGGGGTCCATTGTGTCCTTATACAATTCAGCAGTGTAGTGATGGCCAGCATGCCATGGAATCGAGGTAAGCAGAAAAAAAATTAAAGGACTTTTTGTGTTTTTTTTACACTTTTTGGTCCTTGAGACCCCTATATCAGTTCACAGGGCAGGAGGGGTTGGCAGGTGGGTGAATGGCCATTACCTGCATCCCCAAAACCCAGTGGGGTGCAGAGGAGCCGGGACCCATGAGGGCTATGTGGGCTAGTAGCCTTCAGGACTGGGACCGGCCATTTGGCTCCATGCCTTGGTCTACCAGTCCCCATAGCTGGTGCTGGTGCTGGTTTTGCTGGGTAGGGGAGACTCCTGGACAGGAACAGGAGTCTACCAATACATATGTGGTACCATTGTAATTGGGAGGAGTAGGGCTTTTAGACATATTTTCTTGAAAAACTGACCTTTTTATTTATTTATTTAAAAAAACACAGCTTTTAAAAATAGATTTTTTTTTACCCCAAAATATTGAGAAAACCTTGAAAAAATTACAAACAAGACAATATATAATTTTCCTGGAAATTCCTGCATAAATATATACGTTAAACATATAGTGCAAAATTGTGAAAAATGGTCCGGCAACAGAGGATGGCATGGAGGATGGGTCTAGCAAATTATGATGCCTCCCTCTGTAAAACCTAGCTGCTTATTACATTAATATGCACAGCATACAGTGCTGAGTAAATGAGATCCTGAGCATGCGCCATAGGCCTGCCGGGAAAGTGAGTAAGCACAACGATTAGGAACAAGAAGCAATCACCAGGATACTGAAAATATGATGATTAGTTCAATTTAAAGAAATAAATGCATATTGAAATAGAAATATTTCAAAAATATAACTGTTCGCTATGGTTAACTCTTCAGTTATTGTCATCACTATAGCTAAAATAAATGATGTGGCACACATGTCCAAGTCCTGAAAAACATTTTGTCACTAGCCCAGTTTATTAAATATCAATTTTATATTCAACTGTACCTGAAAAATGTAATATTTCTAAAGCCTAAAAGGTGCATGAAGTACAAAGGCACTGGTAAAAAATGATTTCTGGGATATTATGAAGACATCTGGGAAGAGGCAGAACCATCCATATCACCTAAACCCTATTATAAGAGTTCTACTTTAGAGTAGTGGGCCATCTGTTTCCCACATGTTCCAGTGTTTTTCATTCACCTCAAGGATGCTTTGGAGTAGAGGACAGATTTGGTATGAACTGCTGCACCTTGATAAATCACAGGTGTCTTGGAAATATTTTTCATATTTTACTCTACAGTTAAATCTCAACCCAACTTTAGGATATTTTCCAATAACCTGTTGCGTTTTTCACACACTGTTGTTCACCAATCTTCCCATCACCAGTCAGGCTCAACTTCCACAGTTCACAGATAGACAAACTGTTCCCTGCAATTTATGGCACATGACAGGGGTGTCATTGTGTCTTCTTCTAAAAACAGCTTCTTCTCCACACCTACTTAACACAACCACTGTGTTTGCCAACACCACAGGCCGAAAGACCACTGGAACACACTTCTCTATCCCTCCTAGTGATATCTTTACAATACCATGCCACATGATTCTAATCTATGGAGTTTATATGTCTGTAAAGTACTTAAAGTTGACATTAATTTGTCTGATTAGCTGGAGTTTACATCTTACCTAAGTATTCACAGGGTTGAAAGGCCGTTCAGTTCTTATAATAGACTGTACGCAGCTGCCATCTTAGGCCAGGGTCTTGGCTGAGATCTGCCCCCAGGTTGACAGAGACTGGGTCCCCCATAATACAAGCCACTGTACAATTTATTTTCATTAAAAACACATTAGTGATCCAACCCATCCTTTCCTTCCTGTACACAGTGTCTATACCTCGATGAGAAACACAAAAGTTGGCTGGGAAGCAGCACTCTTCATTGAGGCAATAATTGCCACCATCCGTGGCCTCTTGTTTATTGGTAAAGGCACAGTGAGCAGCGTGTTCAGGGAGGGAGGGATGGGGCTAATTACCCCCGAGCCATTCGTTTGGAAAGTAAAATGCGCAGTTTCTTGCTGCATAGGATCCCAGTCTCAGTTCAGGTGCCCATCGGCTTCACAAGTCTGAGCTGACCAGGGGCTGTGAGGCCAAAGTGGACAGCTGCAATAGGGGGAAAACTATGCCCCAATACACAATGGAACTTCCCCACCTTCTGGGCTACACAGGGATTGTAGGAATACGAATACGAATACTTTATTGGTCGCCAAGTATGTACAGAATACAAACAAGGAATACTTTTTGGAAGGGGGGTTCTCCATAAAGCTTGAACATTTGCTATACGCACAGCTATATACATCAACACACTATATACACAACTATATACATCAACACACATGCTATATACTTAATGGGGGTATAAACTTTTGTTTGTTTTAGCTAGTTGTACATATTTACAAAGGATTTTGTTACATGCGTTATTCCTTAAAATAACTGGTGATGCGTCGGGGATCGAAAGTTTCCTGGGATTCTTAGAGTTTATTATTTAGTGCTTTAACTGCAAGTGGGAAGAAACTGTTTTTATACCGAGAGGTTCTGGACGAGATAGCCCGATACCTTCGTCCAGACGGTAGTAGATTGAAGAATGGGTGACCTGGGTGTGTGGGGTCACCTACTATTCTTTTTGCCCTAGAGCGGATCCTTTCCTTGAATTGTTCATCTAGGTCAGGTAGGGAACATCCTATGATCCGCTCAGCGGTCCTGGTGATCCTCTTCAGCCTGATCTTGTCTTTGGCTGTGATCCCACAATACCAAGTAGTGAAGGAGGAGCTCAGGAGTGAGCCTACTGCGCCGATGTAGAAGGTCTTCAGGATCCTTTTAGACATTCCGAACTTCGCTAGTTGTCGTAGGAAATACAGTCTCTGTTGAGCCTTCTTTAGGACAACGGTGGCTTGCCCACTCCACCTCAAGTCATTAGTTATTACTGTGCCCAGGAATTTTGCGCTGGTAGCGATATTGACCTCATCCTTACCCATGGTGATGGGACGGTGCGCTGGGTGGGACCGCCTGAAGTCGACAATCAGCTTGACCGTTTTCTGGGTGTTCAGGATGAGGTTATTCTCCTCGCACCAGGTTACCAGGCTATTTATTTGTGTTCTGTATGGAGTCTCGTCTGTGTTGTTGATAAGGCCTACTAGAGTTGTGTCGTCCGCAAACTTGATGATTTTGATTGATGGGTCTGTTGACTTGAAGTCATTTGTGTATATGGAGAAGAGGAGGGGGGACAGAACGCAGCCTTGTGGTGCGCCTATATTGGTAGTTCTGGATGAAGAGATAAAGGGGCCTAGTTTGACTCTCTGGGTTCTGTTTGTGAGGAAGTTGGTGATCCAGTCAGAGAGATCCGGTGAGATGCCCAGTTAGAGCAGTTTCCTATTCAGAATTTGGGGATCTATAGTGTTGAAGGCTGAAGAGAAGTCTACAAATAAGAGTCTGGCGTATGAGCTGGGTTGATCCACATGGTTTAATGTAAGTTGCAATGCATGGTTGACCGCGTCTTCTGCAGATCTGTTGGCTTTATACACGAACTGCAGTGGATCCCACTTTGAGCCGATAGCCTCATTCAGGACTGGTATTATTAGTCGCTCGAAGACTTTCATCACCACTGGGGTCAGAGCGATGGGTCTGTAGTCGTTCAGGGCTGTGGCAGATGACGTTTTAGGAACTGGGATGATGACTGAGTTCTTCAGGCAGTCAGGTACTATACCCGCCTTCAGTGAGCCCTTGAAGATTGTGGTAAGGATTGGGGCCAGTTGATCCGCACACATTTTTAGGCATGTTGGGGAGATCCCATCAGGGCCAGAAGCTTTCTTGGTGTTGAGCGTGAGTAGGATCTTCCTTGTGTCTGACGCTTCAAGGTTTAGTTCAGGCGTACCCATCATGTATGATGTACTACTTGACATTGGAGGGGGGCTCACTGGACTTTTGTTTAGCTTCATTTTGTCGAATCTGCAATAAAACTGGTTCAGTTCTTCAGCGAGATCCATGCTTGGGTTGATGGTAGGGGCGGAGCCTTTGAAGTTCGTTACTTGCTTGATGCCCGCCCACAGTGCTCTGGAGTTGGATTTCGAGAATGTATTCTCTAATTTGTGTGAGTATGATCTTTTTGCAGCTTTTATCTCCTTAGTGAGGAGATTCCTATATTTCCTGTACTCAGTGAGGTTACCCTGTTTGTGTGCTGTCTCTTTTTTCTTCCTTAGGTTTTTAATCGTGTTGTTGAACCATGGTTTGTTCTGTGGTTGTTTCTTATAGGTCCTGGTCGGGATCAACATGTCCTCGCAGAATTTAATGTATGACATGACCTTATCAGTCCAGTCATTGATGTTCCCGGCGTTCTCAAAGATCTCCCAGTTCGTTGTGTCGAAGCATGCTTGTAGATCGGATATCGCTTCAGCTGTCCATCTTTTAGTGGTGATAAGGGAGGGTCTGCAGGATTTCAGTCGCTGCCTGTATGCAGGGACTAGATGTATGAGGGCGTGATCTGAATGGCCAAGAGCGGCTTTGACTACAGGTTTGTAGGCACCTTTGATGGTGGTGTAGCAGTGGTCTAAGGAGTTAGTTCCTCTGGTGGGGCAGGTGATGTGCTGAAAGAACTGTGGGAGTTCTGAGTTTAGTTTTGCCTGGTTGAAGTCGCCCAGTATGATGATGAGGGCCTGGGGATGTTTCTTTTCGCATTCCAGAATGCAGTCAACCAGACCGTCTAAAGCGGGTTTTGCGGATCCATGTGGTGGGATGTAAACACCAATCAGTATGAACGAGGAGAATTCCCGTGGGGCGTAGAAGGGTCTGCAGTTGATTGCTAGTATTTCTAGGTATGTGGAGCAACTCTGAGCCAGGATGTTTGTGTCTTTACACCAATTGGAGTTCACAAAGAAACAGACGCCGCCTCCTCGCGACTTTTGTGCTAGGACACAGTTCCTGTCTGCGCGGATGATGTTGAAGTTTGGGAGTTCCAGGGCTGTATCTGGGATGCGATCATTGAGCCAAGTCTCAGTGAAGCAGAGGATAGCTGAGTTCGAGAATTCTGTATAATTCCTGCATAAAATTTGTAATTCTTCCATTTTATTTGGAAGTGAACGCAGGTTTGCCAGGTGTATCGACGGGAGTGCCGAACGCAGACCTCTCCTTTTTAGTCTTACCAAGACACCTGCCCTTCTTCCCCTCCGTCTCCGTTTGGCACTATGCTTGTTAACCTTGGCAATGTGGTCTGTAACAAGGATTCTTAGGGCAAAAAAGGATGGGCATCTGGGAACAGATGTATTTAGAAGCGTTTCCCTGGAGTATGTGAGGCACATTTTGGTTGTGAACAGGATGCCGGTGTAAAGGAATTGTAGGTTGAGCTAGATGGAGAATACTTGTGGTTCAGAGATTGGAAGTGTGTCCCAGTGGGGGTGGGCGTATTGAGTTTGTTGCTTGGATTGGACTGATTGGGGGGATTGTGGCGGTTGTGGGTATATGGATGGGGTGAGTGTTGGGGATGGATGGGGAAGAGTGTTAGTGAGGGTTGTGGGTGGTGACTGAGTGGATGGAGGATGTGGGTAAGTGACCGGGGGGGTGTTAGTGATTAATTGAGTGCTGGAGGTTGGTGATCGGAGGCTTGCGAGGGTCTTGTGTTGTTTGTGGGCGGGCCGGTGGGGGTCTTCAGTTGGTGTATAATGTTCGGTAGATCAGGGACTAGCCTCTTTAATTTTCTTTGCTTGGTTTGGTGTGCCTTAGTATGTTGGTGTTGCTCATGTTCAACGTAGTAGATGTGCGAATTTGCGTACGGAATGTTCGCTTAAGTCGTTGTGCGCAAGTTTGCGTGAGGGATGTTCTCCTTAAGTAGTTGTGTAGGCCAGCGTAGATGTGGATGAGGAAGGATATGCTCTGGATATAAAAGAGGAAGACGTGTCAGTCAGTAAGGCTGATTGGTGACAGAGTGGTATGAGGAAGGCTGATTGCTGGCAATGGTGGCCTGAAAGGTTGATTGCTGGCAGAAGGGGGTTAGGGAGGTTGATTTGTGGCAGGGGTGGGCTAAAAGGCTGATTGGTGGCAGAGAGTATTGGTTCACAGAAACCTAAAAGTTGCTTTACATCTTTGTTGTATGTATCCCTCTGGGGAAAAGGAAACTGATGCATACATGCACACCAGCTGCACCCCCTCCAATATTTGGCATGTAGTAATGGTCCCCAGACTTACACTTGTGGAATTTCCTTGGTGTAACTTTATATGCAAGCCTGTTCAGCAAACCCTTGCCTGGCAGTGGTTAGGAGGAAGGAGGAATTGTCGAGGGAACAAGGACATGAGTGAGTAAATATCTGTCCATATGGAGCTAGCGAGGGGGGGGGTAAATGTACAGTTGGGAATCGTAAAGCAATATGCCCCAACATAGCTGGACTAAACCATCCGTAATTTTTTACTATTGGTCCAGTTTGTGCTACTCACTATATTTGTTGAGGCTGGATTCACACCGGGGCCTTTGGAGGCAATAGCGATCCCCCACAATCACTGTCCAAGTACTGCCCATATTATGCTATGGGCACTTGCACATATGCATACGCTATAGCTATCTTAGCCAGCACTGCACTTGCAATCCCACTCATAGGAAATTTCTAGTGCAAACTCGATTACCCCAGTGTGAGCCAAGCCTAAATCCTTTAGCTGCTGTCTCCCTGCAGGCATACTGTACAATGGAGTTTTATAATACGTTATATGCTATACCTCCTTGTAGGAATTATAATACAACATAAACGGCTGGCAAACTATAAAACTACCAATCACTGTAACCCAAAACACATGTAAAAAGGGGAAATAGTTAATTGGTTACAGAAGACCAAATGGTATGAATTAAAACATTTAATATCATTAATTGTTTAAACATTTGACATACAAATTAAAACTCACTTCAAAAACTCTGGATTCTGGAGGTGGCAACAGAACCTGATAATTTGTATTTTCTCAGATGAAATGCCCATCACATTAACAAGGATGTAAGTATCTTGTTCCTACATACATGTATAGCAAATTATTTTAGAGCCTCTAGTATGTGGGTCACCAGTAACAGGACAAGGTTCACACTGGCATCCACTGGGGCCTAGCAACAGGACCAGGAATCTGAGTACATTCAGGAAGCCAATACAGGGTAGACAATATCCAGTGACATATGCTGCTGGGCGTATCTTCTTTTTAAAGAGAACCAACCACCAACTGTAACCCAAAATCTCCCATATACAATTCCTAACAACCGTGTAAGATGCACTGTAGCACAGTAGACCTACTGCAGATCTGAAGAATTACAAATGCAAGAGAAGTCCAGCACCTCAGCTCCAGCCGACAACTATAAATAAAACCTAGCCTTTAATTGCTTTCATTAAAAAATCCTATCCTGCACCAGGAAATAAATGAAGACAACCACTCGGCGGGGAATAGTCCAGTTTTTTCCATTTCTGGTGCAGACAATTTTCTAAAAAAAATGTGAAATATATATTTCTCAGTGTTCTAACCACAAGGAATGGTAGTGATTACTAGAGTATCCAAAAATAGTGAAAATAGAATTACAGTGAGCAGCATCACAGGAAGGATCAAAGAACAGACCCTGGAAAAGCACCAGAAGTATCTCAACCGGCAACTGTAAGGTCAAGGTGGGTGGCGCCTTTATGAGCTGGGACATGAAAAGGTATAGAGTTGAAGTATAAGCCAAGTTAAAATGTGAGCCAGGTCAAGGTCAACAGTAGCAATCATTTTTCAAGCTGGTTCAAGGGCCAAATATGCCATAAATGCATGAGATACACTGACTGGCATCAACCAACAAAAGTCAGGTTGACAGATGCTCAGTTGGACAACCCTGACAACAACTTCACCAATTAATCCATTGATACTATTACCAACAGAGGCAATTTTATGTCATGCTTGATTTCTTTATTTAACCCTTTAAGTGACAGCCTACTTTGAGCTTTTGTAACCTTCTGTTGCCAGATCATTTTTCACAATTTTGCGCTACACATGTTCATATGTTTTGAAGGGATTTCCCAGGAAAATTATATATTTTTTTCTTCAGTAGAGTCTGGGCTTTAACACAAAATGTCGTTTGTCATTTTTTAAGTGTCAATATTTTAGGGTGTAATATGTGCAAAAAATTTAAAATTTACATTTGGAATACCCCCACAAACCATATATTCTCTGAAAGTACACACGTTAAGCTTTCTAGGTGTACCCAGCTTGTTGTAGTGAGCTCATGTTTCTGGAAGTAATCCCCCGAAGAATTCTTAGGTAGCACAGGGTTTCCCTAAAAAATTATAAAAAAGCAGAATAAAAAAAAAGGAAACAAGAAAAAACAAGCTAAAGCATGAAGGTCCCCTGAACAATGCAATATCCAACATGCATAGCTACTTTTAACCCATTTAACTACCAGCCTATTTGAAATTTTGTTACCCTCTGTTGAATGGTCATTTTCACCATTTTGCTTATGTTTAACTGTGATTTTTGGAATCACAATTTCCAGGAGAGTTTATGCTTTAACATGAAATGTTGTGTTTGTAATGTTTCTACTGTTTTTTAAATATTTTTGAGTCTCCTTTATTTTAGATAAAACATTTATTTTATTAAAACCATGTGAAAGCACTATTTCTCCCGATTACAACTGTACCACATATGTATTGGTAGCCCCCCATTCCCCCTCAGGAGACCCCCCCCAATACTATCCACACTATAAATGGGTAAACAAAAAAAAATTGACGTAGGGTCCCCCTTCCTGGTGGGACCCCATTTTGTGGTGAATTTTAAGAGATAAAAACCCTTACAAATTACAAAAATAATGTGGGGTCCCCTCTACTGCCCGGGGACCAGCTATGCATATATATAATGGGGGGCTGGAGGTTAATGGCAAGTCCCCCTCTAGCCGCAGGTGACTTGCCAGCCTCCCAAGCCTTGTGAACTGGTATAGGGGTCATTGGCCCCTAACCATTTCACAAAGGGTTAAATGTGAAGACATGCTCACTATATATATATATATATATTTTAATACTTACCTCCCATCCATCTCAGAGCACTGTGCACCACACCAATCACTCTGGCTTCTGCTCTGCTGCTGGGAGCCTTTAATACCTGCTGGCCAACAGGACATAAAGTTAATAAAAAAAAATGACATAGGATGACATTGGGCGGGTGTGGGATGAGATCGTGGATGAAATCATAGATGATATCATCCTTCCTGCTCACAAATGGCAGGGCTAGCGGTGGGCGATACTGGAGGGGCCCTATGGTGGCCCTCTCCTCACCAAGGGAGAGCCCTGGAGGGGCGGCGATTGGAGGACCCCCAGAGACCTGGCAGGAGGGATCACCGCCGGTGAGTAAAGGTAATTTTTTATTTTTTTTTACAGTTAGCAGAGGTGGCGAGAAAAACGGGGGGTGGGGGTATTCTGGGCCCTCTCCTGAAACCAGAAGAGCCCCGGGGTGGATCGGATGCCCACCGGGTGTAGAGAAGACCCGGCCGGATCGATTGAGAGATCAGGTGAGTTTTTAACTTTTTTATATAGGTGTTTAAAGTCACGTAGCTGTTTAAAGTCACATAGCTGACACTTAACAGTAGGAGAGGCAGCTACGTGAGACTCACGTAGCTGGCATTAGAAGGGTTAGTAAAAATCTTTTGAAACCTAAAATATGTTGGTATAGGATAGACACGGTAAAAGGGAAACGAGAAGAGAATGCAAAGCAATACTTGGACAGAAAATGTTAAAACTGCACCCCTAAAAATGTTTGAAAATGTATAAAACAAACTAAAAGCTTGGAAATGTCATCTTAGAAGGCGAACTGTCAATCCAATTTAATTCAAAATTAAATCCCACATCATGAATGTTGGTGAATATTAATAGGCATGATGCCTATGAGTCTTGGGTAAGGTTGGGATCACACCTTGAAATGATGCCTGTGGTCAGCATGTTAATATTAGCAGCGGGCGCACACACAGGGTATGGTGGTGCCCAGGATCAGGAATAGCAGGAAAGTGGTGCTAGGGGTAATGTATGACTGGACTGGACTACTTTAAAACAATTTTTTTACAACACAAAATACAAACGGTAATGGCCAACGTTTCTCTTTTTCAGTACTTTGTGGCCTAGCACAAAGGTGTTCCTACTGATTGCCCACATAGCACAACTTATGTTTACATCATGACCTCCTTGAAGGGGATACAATGTGAATGCTGTAAGTCACAGCAGAATATGTAGCAACATAAAACAGTATTGCACAATCATTAATTTGGGGATTGTGGTATTATATTCAGCATATTACCAATATTATGCATACCCATCTCTTCTGAAAAAAATCTACTGTAATGCAAATAAACAGATACTTTACTGTCACTATATACATTATATAATCAAAGTGTATTTTCTTATGTCAATTATTGTTTCATAATAACAAGCAAAACCAGAAATCCACGTTGTTCTATGAATAAACCAATGAAAATGACACCGATTAGCACATGATGTCCTAACCACCAAAACACAACTCTGTAACCTGATAAACAACAATAAATGACTTATAAATAAGTCACTGATTCAAGTGATTGCTGGAAAATAGTCCCACATCATATAAATACATTTTAATTGCACAGTCTCTTTGACAGTTAAATCAGATCTCCAGTCAGGAAAATAAAGTTTAGTAATTTGCTCTTCTAAAGACCCTCTTTGACTATCAGTGGTGTATGCTGTTTGAGTGGGCTTAACCCCATTCAGATGTTGTGGGATAGCTGTCCTCCTAGAATTACATGGGAACGGCCATCTTGGATCACACCCGAGAGTCCTGATTACACATAAGCATGAATAGTGGAATGGAGTAGAGCCTTTGCTAGTGCACAGACCTTTGACTGGAAAAATATAGCCTCAGCACTGGAGGGCTGTGTTTTCTGGATTACTCATGGGCTGGCCGAGAGGCAGTAAAATCCCTTGGCGCCAGTCAGAAAGTAACATGGCTCAATGACTAGAGTTGCAGTGGCACAGAGGCAGGAGCAGGAGGTAACACACCACTAGTAGCAAAAGTCTAGGTTACCATAACACAGGTTGTATAGTATGAGACCAGAACTAGACAAGCATTCAGGATGGTCTAGGGACAGCAACAGTATGCACGGATGTGATACATACAAGGAGTAATATGCACCCTAGGGATCAGTAACTGTTAGAACAGGAATCAGGCAACAGCATGTAACCATTTCAAGATGTCAAGATCAGACAAGCTAGGAAAATCTTAAAGGGGATCTAAACTCAACCCAACTCAATGGCTGCCATCAAGCAGCTCACCTGATGTCTTGTGTGTCTAACCTGCATTTCAATGTTATTCCTCCAGGACAACACAAAAAAAGTGGTCCTACAGCCACTTTGTCCCTTGGTGCTATCAGTGTGAGCGAGCACAGAAAGCCACAGCTGTCTCTGACCACAGCAATACATGCAATACATGCTCAGAACTCAAAAAGCTACATTATGACATGCACTTGGTACTCAACAAGACTACATATTGAGCCGTACCCCAACCTGATCTGCTGCTATCCATACTTCACCTAAGCCTGAATTGCTCTATAAGTACACAGCTGCTCCAAGTAATTACAACTATTTGTTAATTTTCTGTGTTTTTCTATTTACTCTAAATGTTTTTGTGTGTGTCTTTACCATGACTTAGTAAGTGACAAGTCCTGGTGAAGGTCAGAAGTATTTGGGTTTCTAGAGCACTGGGCAAACTTTTCATTGGGGTACAAACCGTATTCTACAGACAATTTTCATCTGAATGGGAGGGGTGCTGGGGGAAAACATTCTAGTGTGCATAGAGGGGTATATAAACTATGGAAAAGGGGGAGGACTAGAGGGCAATCAAAGGGGGTTACATGTTACTTAGAGGACAGCATATGATGGTGGCTGGAGAAATAGGAGGAGGAGACTGGTACAGTGGATAAGGCTATCCATATGTTACAATCGAGCTGTGAAAATGTGTGTGGACATGAAACAGCAGGAAGTAATGATACTAAAATGGAATGTGTAAAACTGAATGGCAACTTGTGTATGTTTATAAATGCCAGAAGTCGGCTGAGTAAAGTGGGGTAGTTTGATGTTATTGGTGTGGCTGAGGCATGGCTGAACTCCACACATGACTGAACTGTCAGTCTTCAATGTCTTTTGGAAACAGCAAATGAATAGAGTGTGTCTCTATGTTCATAATGGAATTAAATATGATGAGCCAGAGCAGGGTCATTCCAGCTCGGAAGCCCTCTGGCTGGATAGTGCCCAGTATCCAGCATCAGCATCTGCAGTATGCTTAAGCTGCACCACTACGCCAAAGTGCCTCTGTGGGGTGCAGTCCTAACTCTAATCTCTGAGAGCCCATTTGGGACATACACAGCAATAGATAAATTGGGAGCAGGCTTACCTGAGGTTGCCCTAAACCTCTCAAGTGCAAGCCATGGGGTGGAAGGGTCAAAGACCTTGCAATACAGCCTAATAATAGCCGTAATAGTGTGCTGCTGGGTGTTATAGTTCCTCTACTGTGTATTGTTTTCAGTTACTGACCTTGCTTTGTCTGACCCCTCCTTTGACCGATGCCTGGACCAACGCCTGCCTGATCTTGAACCAGTCTCATGTACTGTGAACACTCTGACCACCCGGCTTGACCCTTGACATTTCTCATGCTACTTCTCGTGGTGCCACGTATCGTGAGTACTGTCCTTCTTTGTATGTCTCCGGCTTGCCCGAAATCACCCTGTCTAGTCCCTGGTTCATGCATTCACCCTGTAAGTCCACATCATTTGTGCTATATAAGTCCTGGGGATAACCGTGTCCGGTTAGTGTATAAAGCATCCCGGCAAACTGGGGCTTGTCTAAAGGCTGAAGAAGCAGTGGAGATTGGGGGTCGTGGAGTCACCAGCGGGTATCCCACAGAGCTTGACAGACACCTATTGGGGAAATTGAGGTCCCTAAGGTTAGAAAATACAGTTTGTACTTGGATTCCATATTGGCTTAAGGAACATTTGCAGAGAGTTGTGGTTAATGATACCTACTCTGATTGGTCCCCGTTTGTAAGCGCTGTCTTGTTTACAAATGATATAGAATGGCATTAATGGCATTGTCTCTATTTTTGCAAATGACACCAAGATATGTAGCACAGTGTAGTCCATTGAAGATGCTTACAAGCTGACTTGGACACTGGCCATCTGCATGGCAAATAGAGTTCAATGTGTTTAAATGCAAAGTACTGCACTTGGGGTCTAATAATCTGCAGGTCACATATGTTTTTGGGGGGACGTGTTGAGAAGGTTCTTGTGGGTTCTTGTAGACCACGTGGTAAATAACAGGATGCAATGTCAAGCATCTGCTTCCAAGGCCTGCCCTCATCTGGAATATGCGGCACAGTTCTGGGCATCAGTTCATAGAAAGATGCCCTGATTTTGGAAAGTGTGCAGAGGAGAGCTACCAAACTGATAAGAAGAATGAAGGATCTTAGTTATGAGGAAAGATAACAGGAATTACATTTTTTTCTATTGAGAGGAGATGCTTATAGGGGCACATTATTCACTTGTATAATTATATGAATGGCCAATACAAAAAAGCCAATACAAAAAATATAGGGGACATTAATTTTATGTAAAAGAAAACTTTTTAGAGACATGGGGGCACTCCCACAGTCTGGACAAAAAAGGCAAAAAAAAAAGGCAAAACCAGAGCAACGACCTTTTTTACCATAAGAACTATAAATCATTAGCTAACAACTTAAAAAAAAGATTAGATGCCTTTTTAGAAGTAAATGACATTACAGTTAATATTAGCTGTTATCTGTACGGGAACAGGAAGATGATAACATACTTGTCAATGGTTCTACAGGAATCATAAGACTGTCACCACTGTGTGGTTCTGATAACACTCCCAGATTATATGTTGAATGAGCATCCTTTGTTTAGTGATCAAGGAGGCTAAGCATACCAGAATTGAAAAAGAACACCACTGTAGTTCTTAACCCTAACCTGATTATCAAAATAAATGTTGACTGAAGGTATGTTTATTCTAAAGTAAAATATCTTCTTTGGGTGAAATGACCCATAAGAGTTTATTGCGACTTTCAGAGAGGAGCCCCATTTATCACTGCACTAGAGTCCCCTGTATCTAGTGTCTGCCACTATTAAAACATCAATACATCAAAATAAGAAAAAACCTCCTCCCTGGCAGAAAATGCAGAGGCACAACAGCTAGCTATTGTCTTGTGACATGTATAAAGGACTTTCATCATTGTCAGTGACACACACATTGTTACACAGCTGACACACAGGTGCAGGGTGTAATATTATGTGCGTGGTATTGTTCCCGTTTCTGCTTACAACATGGCAGCTCCCTGTAGAGAGATGACGCTTCAAGCGCCTTCATAAAAATCCTGGAACAATTTAGGCCTTGAGCAGAAATAAGACTTAGCTTTAAAGAAGTAAATGTGTTTTCAATATCTGTACGTGCTGGTAAATATTCAAACAAGCAACATGTTTTTTCAAGCACAACACGCCAGTCCCAGAATGGTTTTCATTGGCTTTTGAAGTGCGTGTGGGCTACAGCTCGAGACAATACACTTGCTGCACCTAATTCATACACACTCTAGAATGACAAGTGCTTTGTTTTAGTGCATTCCTTGATGGCATTTGGCAGCGTTACATGTCACGGAATATTCTGTTAACATTTACATGACATTATTTGGTGCTTTCTGTTACTGTACTGCAGGGCAACTCTGTGGGTGGCAGGTGTTTTTTTTTTGTATTCAGGGGCCAAGGTGGTGTATGTAAGCTATAGGTTTCCTTTTATTCAAGGTCCTTGATGTTTTATATATTGGCCACAGGCTCTCGTTTGTCATTTTTTACAACCTCTCCTGAAGTACATCAAGTATAAGAACTCTCCCCCAATGTAAATAAGGTCATTTTTGCTATAAACTCAAACGTTTTTTTAAGACTAGTACACAGTCTTCACACCATTTCAAGACCTTGCTATCATGCTTAGTAGTACTTACTACTTGTGACCCAACCTCTCGTCTCCATCCTAACTCAGTTCCGTTCTGTTTGGTTCCATCGGGCATACGCTAGCAAGGGCAGGCACACTCTTCTTTTGTACTTTTGTACCAATTTGTATTTGTTGCACCTATATCCCACCTGACCCTGTGTATTATAGGTATTTTACTTGTTTTACCCTGTCTGCAATTTGTACTCCTAACAGCCCCATGTAAGATCATATCACTTTCAACATAAACAATAACAGTGAAAAAAAAAGGTTCTATGATCCCCCTGTACCCCTTGGCCTACTCATAAACTAATAGCTCCACCCATTCTATGCAGATTGCACTCAAATTTACCTCTCAGGCCCAGATATCTCTTCCCTTCTATCGTGTGTTCCAGGTTGTCCTACAGATATCTCTTCATTCATGTCATCTTGCTCCCTCAAACATGAACAAAACAGAACTTGTTGTCCAATAGAATGATCTATGCTCTGCCTACAACCTCTACCTGTCCTCAATCCTGATCACCTCCTCCCACTCACGTCTTCAGGATTACACACACTACGCTCCGCTCCTTTGGAATGCCCCCCCCCCACTTGCAAAACCTTCAAATGTGCCCTCAAAACTTTTCAAATTAGCCTATCATCTGTCTTAATCAACCCAGTTCACAATCTTTAAAACCTGCCACACTTGCCACCATGCTCAGTATGCAATACTGACTCAACCTCTCATCTTTCCCCTAACCATTTAGATGTATATAAGTGTATTTTAAGTATATTATTTGTACAATTAGCATGTTATATTCTGTCTTGTACACTTATATATAAAGATGCGGATAAGAAATAATAATGATTCTAGTAGGTTTTCATCATTAAGAGTAGCTTACAGAGAGTATTATGGTAGTAACGGTAAAAACAGTAAAGGAATTTAATGATACCTTCAAAAAAAATTTGGAATTCACAGCAAAATGCTCAATGAGTAAATGCGTAAAAACAGAATACATGTTTTATTTTCTTTTTGGTTTAATTGCACCCCATTTATTTCTTATGAAGCAAAATACTGTATGGAAGGTGATGGCTGGATTTTGGGAACAATAAACTGTGGCCTTTGCTGCCAAACAGTATAATATATTAACTATTTTTTTGGAGACAATACAGTGATTGGTACCTTAGGGCAGTAAAGGGATTGCAGCCTGGACCATAGACATTAATTGTAGCACACTTTGCCGTTAACTGTATAATAAAGAAACATAAAACTTGACCAGCGAAGGAGAAAACCCATTTAACCCTTTAAGTGCCAGCCTACATAGAGTTTAAGTCACCCTCTGTTGTCAGACTTTCACTATTCTGCACTATACATGTTTAACTGTGATTAATGAAGGGATTTGCCTGGAAAATTATATATTGTTTTTTTCTGGGCTTTAACATGAAATGTCTTATCTGCCATTTTTGTAATGTATTCTCAATATTTTGGGGTGAAATATGTGCAAAAAAAATTAAATTTTTTTTTTTTTACAATTTGTAAAATTGTAAAGTTTTTTGTAAGAAAAAATGTAAGTTTTTCAATGTAATCACATTTCTTGTAAAAGCTTCATTTCTCCTGATTACAACAGTACCACATATGTATTGGTAGACACCCTTTCCTGCCCGGGAAGGTGTTATAAAGTGCTCTTTTCAGTTTGGGGGATTTCCTGGGCAGGAACGTGGGGCTACCAATAAATATATGTGGTACCATTGTAATCAGGAGAAATGGGGCTTTCCCACGTAATATGGTTTTCATGAATAAAATACTTTTATTTAAAATAGGACCAGTATGGGACCGCACCAGCAGTGAAAATATATGGCAGGTGTGCACACTGAGGGATAGGTGCACATAAAGTAAACACCCAAACAAGAGGGGAGTCCCACCCGCTCCCCAACCTATCCCAATTGTACTAAGAGTGGCACTACCTTGTGAGTAAGGATATATAAAGTTTTATTAAAGGATGAATCCACAAAAAACAAATACTATATACTTTTAAAACCACTCTAAAAAACATGAAACATAGACAAACCTCGGGGGGAAAGAACCATGTAACTGCTGTTAAGGCAGTCCTTCACTCTGAATAAGAGCCTATCTTATATGTTTCTCACACCCTGTACATACAGATTGCCCACATTAAACATCATCCTACCTGCATCTACTGCATGTTATGGGGCTTTAAACATCCAAGATGGCGGCTTATGGAACATCAGGCAGCCTGCAAACAGGAAGTGCCTTCTGACTGTGCTGCTCTGCATTCTGGGATTGCTGACTTTTTCCTGACCCCAGCTCTGCTCTGTCTGAGCAAAGCACAGCTGTAACCTGCCCCCCTGTACTTTATCCCACTCTCCTCTCCTCAGTAAGTGTGATGCTTCTGAATCAAAATGGCGGCGCCCGTATCCTAAAGTCCTTAACAGAGTTGCAGCACAGTGGGGGAAAGAATAATAAGTAAGTGACTAAACAATTAAAATATATTAATTTTAGATGCTGGGGAATCACTTTTTAAGGGTTTGGGCTTTTCAATAAATCATGGTGAAGGTCCGGTTTAATAAGCCACCTGTTAATTAAGATGATATTTGGATAATAATAAGGCCTGAGCTGTCCCTATCCCTGCGAGTCTAAATACTGTGCCTAATATCTAAATAAATAATACTCCATTTATATCCAATAATACATGTGCAAACATCAAAAAGTGCTAATGTGCTAAAGTGCAATACAAAGCAATGAGGACCAGCCAGGCAGGGAAAAAGGCAATCAGACACCATAACACAATAATCTCACATGTCCATGTCCAGCATTTATCAATAACTTCTTCCAGACAGTGCCACATCAGTGCAAATAAGAGTAGTAAAAAATATAATAAACAATTTTTTTTCACACTTGCGCATGTTGCTGCATTGCAAGAAACACATTTACTAAAACATTAGCAGTGCAGCAACATGCTGAAAAAATTATAAATCATATTTTGCGCTACTTAAATTTGCACTGAAATGGCATTGTCTGGCAGAAGTGCTTGATAAATTAAGCCCTTTGCCTGCAGAGGTAAAATTTTAAAGTAAAATTATCCTTACGCTCATGCTTTACTTTGGGGTGTTTGGCAACTGTTCCCTTGACAGAACCTATGCATGCTGGGTATTGTTCTGTTTAGGGGACCTTGGTTTTTCAGATTTAATTTTCTTGTTTGCATATTGTTTTTTCTAGGAAAACGTGTCTCTGAATTCATTGAGGGGTTTCTTCCAGAAAACTGTGCCCACATCAAGTAGCCTGGTACACCTAGAAAGCTTAAGGTGTGTGGTTCCAGAGAATATATAGTTTGGGGGGGGGGGGGGTATTTCAAATGTAAAAAGTTGTTTTTCCTGAAAAACTGCAAAGTGTGCATAGCAGTTGTATTTTATCTGTAAATCTCCTAAAACCGTCTCAGTTTGGGGGAGTCCCCTGGGCAGGAAATGGTGTCTACCAATGCATATGTGGTACACTACAACACATTTCATGTTAAAGTCCCCCAAAAAACGAAATATAATTTTCCTGGGAAATCCCTTCAAAACCACAGTTGAACATGTGTAGTGCAAAATAGTGAAAATGGTCTGGTGAGAGAGGGTGACAAAAACAAGGTTAACATGGTAAAGGAGGGACTCTTACAGATTTACATGCAATGGACCAGAACACAGGAGAGCTGATTGCGAAGTACACTTTATTGATGCTCCTGATAGGTCCAGAGGACCACACAGGATACTTGAATTTGAAATAGTGAAACAACAAATGCACTTAAATAAGGTTAAACAAAATGGTCAGTAATATTAATGAATGACCTCTATGAAATTTTTGAAGAATAGAATCATTTTTGTGTGGTATCATTTAGGTCATCACGCTGCATGTGATGACCTAACATTTGCTGTTTGTGTAAAAGGCGTTGATTGTTATTATCTGTCATTCATGAGGAAAGGTAATACATAAGCACAAAAACACCTATAATTAGCTGGGAGTTATCCTCTTAATCACTGCCATTGTAAGAAATATTTTGTAGCTCTCTTTCTCTTTTTCAAAATGCTGTCATTGACAAGTATTTCATAATGTGTACTAAGCACCAGTTTTAATAAGGAGCAATGGCCTGGTAGATTTACTTCCAGTATGTTTGGTTCCTCGGTTTATAAGGTTTGAACTGATAGCTACATGTCTTAGCTATACACCATATGGAGTAGGCATGCAAATGCACACCTTTCTCCCAACAGGAAGCACCACCAAATAATTCTCAATCAAATAGATATTTTATTAGTACAAAAATTAAAAAACAATGAAACATGTACACACCACAAGACACTTTAAAAACAATCGGTATGGCCGGGAGCAATTAATGAGTATACACTGCCCAACACAAGGGCTATTAAATATATATTATGCCCATGGGTGAAGACTATACATGTGCTATTTATTAACAAGAATATAATTTGTATAAAAAAAGAAAGAAAACTTATCATTTTGTGCCGGCACAAAAAACTGAAAAAAATCTCTTTATATATGAATATGTACAAATGTGAATAATACCCAAATCAAATTTGAGAAAGGTGTGCATTTGCATGCCTACTCCATATGGTGTAGAGTTAATTATAGTAGGTGAGCACACAGACTTTATCGCAGTAAGTATACCTAGGCGGTGCACCCTTTGTCAGTATATACATGTCTTAGCTACTGGTCATACAAGGCTTCATGTAGGAAACCATTTGTGTTTTCATGTTGGAACCCACATTTTCTTATGGCCCGTTTTCTATGGATCGATTTGCTAACTAAAAAGTGACCACAATCACATAGGAAGGGATCTGTGGAAACGCTGGGATGAACGAAAATGTGTTCATTCGTTGAGTGTCTTTACGCTGATGTAAAAAACTTTCATTTGTCACATGAGAAAATTTAACTCAATCACAAGTAGGACGTGGAGTACACAGTACGAGCATTCTCATGAACAATCGATCCAATTAGCAAACAAATCGCCCGCTCTAAGAAATGGGCCATAAGGCATCCATATCACACACCACTGTGTAAAAAGGCCAACGGCTGGTTGATGCCACCATTCCATGTAGAAAAAAGATTTCAGTGGTATAGCTGGTGGTAGAAAACTGCACATTGGGGAAAAAAACTTTCTATTACTTTTAGCTGCCTAAAGTTAGGGCAGTGTGCAAATAAACACAATCAAAATACAATGTGAAGTAGCACCAGTTTTTTTTTTCATTTATTCCAAATGATGGACCTTATGTACCTTAGCACTGGACCTGACCTGCCTAACATGTTTTGCATCCATGTGGCACTTTTCTGCCCTACACTTCCCTTCACAATGCAATGCAGGCACTCAAGTAAGTGAAAGAAATATTTAATTTCTACAAAAAATGAAGCTGCAGGTCAACTCTACACAAGAATACTGTATGTTGGTTTTGTGTAGACATATGGAGTGGTGCGTTTCTTATGTCCAAATAGAAATGGTCAGCAAGCTACCAGCAGGGAATTTAGATCCTGTTGCCTTGGCTTACCTGCAACCTTTAACTGTTTTCAAGCTTTCAACACTGGAGATACCATTCTCGCAGCAACTAGTCATTGCACGCTTCACATTTTGTAGAATTCAGGGAAGGCCGAGAACAAATAAAGATGAATTGGAGGCATTTTGCCAGCTAAAAGAAAATGTTCAATAGAGGTAATTAAAGTTGACGTTAAGTTAAAGTTTTTAACATTTTGGTAAACTGAAGGTTATTCTTATCAACATAAATTACCAGTTCATTTTCTTTTTTTTAAAGCAGGGGTGTCAAACTTCCTCCTGAAGGGCCAGCATTAGGTGACACAACCACTCTGAGCACTAGTTTCTCCACCTGTGTGCCAGTGTGGAAATTCGTAAAACATGGCCTGCTGCTGGCCGTTAAGGAGAGAGTTTGAAGCTAGAGATGTGTGATTTTTCTGAATTTCCCCAAGAGCCTGCGACCCCTGAGGGCAATCCAGGCTGGTAGGCTTCAGGGCTGTGAGCTAGCCACTCGGTCTCCATGCCCTGGTCTACCAGCGCTTTTACCAACTACAGGAAACACCAGTGAAGGGGCGGGTACTCAAAAGGGAGCACTCAGGGACAGGAGACAGGCCTTGCAATGAGCACCCAGAAGGTAGGGAGAGAGTGGGGTGGGGAAGTTGTGGGGACTATAAGGAGCAGGCATTAAATAATGAAGACAGCAAAAATAACATAATAGCTCTAACCCACTCTTTATAAAACCAAATGTATAAATATGCATTACTATTGAACATTGCCCTTTATTCTAAACTAAGCAGGCTTTTATTGAAGTTATTTAACATATTTAAACTGCATGTACTATTTGCACTGGTACAATGAACCCAGCTCATTGCAGAAAAAATATATAAATAATATATAATAATATATATATAATAATATATATATATATATATATAATAATATATATATATAATAATATAATATATATAATAATATATAATAATATATAATAATAATACATATAAAAAATATATGGCTGGCTGTAGATTAAACGATTTGTATTCAATCAAACAACGATTCAACAAGTTTAGCCAACATTTGATTTTACATAATATTTTGACTGACAGAACTGCTTGAACCTGACTACAAAGATGTACTGTTCATTTGGAAGCTTCTAAAAATCATTAGCCAGCATCTGTTATCATTACAAACAGTTGTTCACTAATCTTATAATCTATTTCTTTTTTACACAAATTGTAAGTATATAATCTGTTAGGGAGTGGCTTGCAGATCTTTGGTCAGCATTAGGCAATCTTTAAAGTGGACCGAAACCCACGGCTATTGGCCCTGGAAATTATAAGATTTCAGGGCCACTAGATTCCCTCCCCCCAAGGGCATCCAGAATCTGGCTGCCCCCTGTGTCAAATCCCCCAGGTCATCCAATATACTTACCTTCTCCCACGGTCCAGCGGCGCATGCATGAGCAGGAAGCATGCCCGTACCAGGCATTTGTGAATGGGAGAGGGTAGCGGGGATGCCGCCGCCGCTGCAGTGGAGTGTGCTGATTGGACGGGAGGCCATGTACCGTAGGACCAGGGAAAAAAGTGATTTGGAGTGGATGACTTGGGAGGTATTACACAGCATCGCATCCTGCATCGGGGTCCTCTGGGGGCAAGGGCCAAAACCTTGGATAGTCAAAATCCTGGGTTTTGGTACACTTTAAATTCAAATTATGTAAAAATGTACAGTGTAGTTAGATGCTACATGCTTGATAGTATGCCAAACAACAAATTGAAAACACAATGTCATTTTCACAAGTCAGAAGAATACAATAAGAATCTGAAAAAATACACAGTCTGTGCTCCTGTTAGATTTTAGACAGGGTGTTCCCTATGCTTTGTGGTGGTACACAGCTGGATACTTCCAGGCTGGGCCTGGAATGTGGTTGTGGGTGATCCCTTTGTTAATACAATAAACCTGAAGCATGACGCTGTAGTCTATCAAGTGCAACAGACCAGGCAAATAAGTCAGGTGAAAATGCCTTTTGTCATAACAGCCAATACTTAAGAAAGTAAATGTAGGCTAAGTAGCCCCTTGTAGCAGCTTCAGGATGTTGGACTGATTGTCTCCCCAAGTCTTGAAATGCTATTAATGTGTTATCTGAGTTGTCATAAAATGCTAGTTGTCAAGTTGATGCCTTCGCTGAACCCCAAGTTTTATTTTATTCACTAACAGAGGGAACAAGCCACTTGAAAGCAGACAAAGAGCACCCTATTCAAGGAAAAAAAGTACTGAGTACTTTCTTAAAACATAGGAAGTATTTGCATCTCACATACAAACCAAGAGTAAGATAATTTACCCATGATTCTTTCAGTAGGAGATTTTGCTTTTTTAATACCTCAAATGACCAGAAAGTGCAATGATTGAGTATATCTTCTAATATTTACACAGCCATCATTTACTACTTGGACATGTTTTGGGCTAGTGGCCCGATGAGCCTGCATAAAGGGTAAGACATGGGAGCTCTGTAACAGAGGGAACAAGCAACATTGATGGTCAATGCTAAGTATTAAACCTTACTCTTTTCCTAACTGCTAACAATTCAACTGCATCTTCACCCTATAAGACGCACTTATTTCTTCCCCAAAAGTGGGGGGCGGGGGGAAATAGCCGTGCGTCTTATCAGGTGAATGTGGCCAAAAAAAAGGAAAAAGGTCAACTCACCCTTCCATGCTTCCCGCTCGCACTGTCCCCGCTGTCTTCACTGTATCTGCTGCCGCTTCTTCTCCACCCTGCTTTGTACAGTGGGGGGACAATCGAGCATCAGCCACCCCAACTGATGTATGTAGCCGGGTGCCTATGTGTGCAGGCAGCGGCAGCAGATGCAGCAAAGATGGTGGGGGCACGGGAAGGATGGAAAGGTGTTTACTTTTTTTTTTTACTTTTTGCCTATGGAAATGGGAGGGGGAAACGCCACACTGCCTATATGGGGAATGGGAGGGGGGAATGCCACACTGCCTATATGGTGAATGGGAGGGGGGGAATGCCACACTGCCTATATGGGGATTGGGAGGGGAAAATGCCACACTGCCTATGGGAATGGGGCGGGGAAATGCCACACTGCCTTTATGGGGAATGGGGGGAAATGACACGCTGCCTATGGGATTTGGAGGGGGAATGCCACATTGCCACATTGTCTTTATGGGGAATGGGGGGGAATGCCACGCTGCCTATGGGAATGGGAGGGGGGATGCCACAATGCCTATAGGAATGGGAGGGGGAATGCCACACTGCCTATGGGGAATGGGAGGGGGGATGCTATACTGGCTATGGGGATTGGGAGGGGGGAATGCCACACTGCCTATGAGAATGGGAGGGGGGAATGCCACCTTGCCTATATGAGGGATTGGGAGGGGGGAATGCCACACTGCCTGTATGGGGAATGGGAAATGCCACATTGTCTATGGGAATGGGAGGAGGGAATGCCACACTGCCTATATGGGGGATTGGGAGGGGGAATGCCACACTGCCTATATAGGGAATGGGAAATGTAAGGGGGAATGCCACATTGCCTATGGGAATGGGAGGGGGGGTGCCACACTGCATATAGGAATGGGGGGCATGCCACACTGTCTATAGGCCTATGGGAATGGGAGGGGGATGCCACACTTCCTATAGGAATGGGAGGGGGAATGCCACACTGCCTATGGGGAATGGGAGGGGGATGCCACACTTCCTATAGGAATGGGAGGGGGGAATGCCACACTGCCTATGGGAATGGGAGGGGGATGCCACACTTCCTATAGGAATGGGAGGGGGGAATGCCACACTGCCTATGGGAATGGGAGGGGGAATGCCACACTGCCTATGGTAATGAGAGGAGGGAATGCCACACTGCCTATATGGGGAATGGGAGGGGGGAATGCCACACTGCCTATGGGAATGGGAGGGTGGAATGCCACCCTGCCTATGGGGAATGGGAGGGGGTAATGCCACACTGCCTATGGGGAATGGGAGGGGGAATGCCACACTGCCTATGGTAATGAGAGGAGGGAATGCCACACTGCCTATATGGGGAATGGGAGGGGGGAATGCCACACTGCCTATGGGAATGGGAGGGGGAATGCCACACTGCCTATGGTAATAAGAGGAGGGAATGCCACACTGCCTATATGGGGAATGGGAGGGGGGAATGCCACACTGCCTATGGGAATGGGAGGGTGGAATGCCACACTGCCTATGGGAATGGGAGGGGGAATGCCACACTGCCTATGGTAATGAGAGGAGGGAATGCCACACTGCCTATGGGGAATGGGAGGGGGATGCCACACTTCCTATAGGAATGGGAGGGGGGAATGCCACACTGCCTATGGGAATGGGAGGGGGAATGCCACACTGCCTATGGTAATGAGAGGAGGGAATGCCACACTGCCTATATGGGGAATGGGAGGGGGGAATGCCACACTGCCTATATCGGGAATGGGAGGGGGGTGCCTCACTGCCTATATGGGGAATGGGAGGGGGAATGCCACACTGCCTATGGGAATGGGAGGGTGGAATGCCACACTGCCTATGGGAATGGGAGGGGGAATGCAACACTGCATATGGGAATGGGATGGGGGAATGCCACACTGCATATGGGAATGGGATGGGGGAATGCCACACTGCCTCTGGAAATGGGATGGTGGGAATGCCACACTGCCTCTGGAAATGGGATGGTGGGAATGCCACACTGCCTCTGGAAATGGGATGGTGGGAATGCCACACTGCCTGTAGGAATGGGAGGAGCCACACTGGCCATGGGGGATGGGGGGAGAATGCCACTCTTCCTGTAATGGTGGGATTCTGCACCTTGCCTATTATTTGGTTCTTGGGGGATGATGATTTAGCAGAACATTTGGTTCAGAATATTTATTTTCTTATTTTCCTGCTCCAGATCCTAGGTGTGTCCTATGGCTAGGTGCGTCTTATAGGGCGATGGGTAGATTTGCAGCTGTTACTATAAATGTTTAGCTTGTCATGTGATAAATGTATCATAGCCAGTGCACAAACCAATGCACATTCCAAAGGGTGGTCATCTCTTCTATGTCTGTTGCTGACCTTCAAGATGGAAATACAATAACATGGTCAGGTATAGTTTAGGCATTGTGTTCATGTACCCGTGCTAGTAGTAGCTCTAACATTTTAATTGTTGCCACAATAGGGATACATGGCAGCATGACAAATTGAAAGATCAATGGCAGAAAGACAGAACATATATTATTTACAAATATTTTATGATTGCTCATAGATACAACTCAATACTTGATACAGATAATTGCCTTAATTTGCAAGTACAAGACTAAATGATCATTTCCTTATTGCAGGACTGGGAGTGCTCCCAACAGCGTAGGACATAGGGTTTACATTCCTGCACAAGTAGTATGGTCATTCACTTGTTACTACCATAATAAAAGTGGTTGCTCCAGATGAACCTGCTCACTTACAGTGAGTTGTCTTCTCTACCATATTCATACAACCAGACATTCCTTAGTATAGACAGGTATTGTACAGTCACCACAAGCTAAGGGTGTGTTATAACACCATCTAAAATAATATTGTCTGACGCCTACACATTTTTTTGCTTTGTGATGTCTGTCTGCTTTATGACTTTTGTCCTTATGTTGCTCTAAGCTCAGCTTCTTAGAGGAACTTTTAGAAGGATGGATGCAGTAACCAAGGCCGACTTAAGGTATGGTGGATATAAACAAAGATTTCTCCTACTTACTAAGTGAAATCCATCCCGCCTCTGGCCTCCCCGTAACCGACCATATGCCATTTGTTACAGATTCCCTTGGGCAAATAAATATTTGTCTCAATGTATTCAATATAGATAGATAGTCCTAAGCATGTTGTCACCCTCCTTACCCAGGCCATTTTCACCATTTTGCACTATATATGTTTAACTATGGTTTTTTTCAGCAATTTCCAAGAAATGTATTTATTGTTTCTTTGGCAGAGTTTGGGCGTAACATGAAATGTAGTGTCATATTTTCAGTGTTTTCTTAATATTTTTTTGGGAAAAATGGACACTTTTTTGAATTTGTAACTTTTTTAAAAATAAAAAAATTATGTTTTTCATGAAAACCATATTGCGTGTAAAAGCCACATTCCTCTCGATTACAACAGTACCACAGATGTAACAGTAGACACCCATTCCTACCCTGGAAACCTTCCCCAAACTGAAAAGAGAACATTATGACATTTTCAAATGAAGCACAACTACTATGCACACTATAATGGGTTAGATGCTTTAATTTGGCCCTTTTATCGAAGCCCACATAAACCACATGGCCCACAGACTCTTCTGCACCTCTCTGCCACTGACTCTTTGGGGATGCTGGTAATGGGGCTAGGAGTTTGGCAAGTCACCCACTTTCAGCATGTGACTTGCCAGCTCCTCCTGCCCTGGTAACTGGTATAGGTGACAGCGTCAGCTCACTCACCGGTATAAACAGGTGTTTTCTACCCCGCTGAAGACCTGGGGGGGGGGGATCGGAGGCCCACTGGATGAAGAGGAGACCCCAGAAATAGGATGGAAATGAGCGCTTTTTATCGCCACAAACAGGGAAAAATTCCAGACATGTAAAATGTACATGGCTGGCACTTAACGGTAGGAGAAGTAGCCATGCAAATGTCACGTAACAAGTTAAGGTAAGCCCTCCCAAGTTGCAAGCGCCCCAATACCTGCCTGGGTAACATTCATGAAGCCATTAATGGAATTATATCTATGGGGCTCTCTTTTCTCTTCAAACTCTTCAGACTTGTACACCTGCTTTACATCCAAGGAAAAGTGATGCTGTATTTTTCTTATAATAATGGCTTATTTTTTTACTATTGATACACGTTTCCTCAAATATTTCTATGAATGGTCGGCATAGGCATGCCCACAGTTAGAGGTGAGCAGGGATGTGTAACCCAATATTAATATTCATTTAGTCTGATGATCCAAATTTAGTGGTACTTTTATATCTGGAAGGAATGGAAATTTTTACATGCAATATGATTTTATTGAAAAAACGTACATTTTTAATTACAAAAAAACACCGCAAATTGTAAAACATTTTTTTTTGCACATATTTTACCCCAAAATATTTAAAATACACAAAAAATTACAAACAAGACAAGACATTTCAACTTAAAGCCCAGACTGCTGATAAAAACAATACATAATGTTCCTGGGAATTCACTGGACATTGCTTCAAGAATTTTAAAAAGTTAAACATGTATAGCTCAAAATAGTGAAAAATGGTCTGGCAACAGAGGGCGACAAAAGCTGCAGGTAGGCTGACACTTAAAGGGTTAACATACAGAAAGTAAACAATTTTCCACCCAAAAATATGTAGTGTGCAAGCAGTTCCTGACTGAACATGAATATGCAGAGCACTAACAAATCCTCCCCAGACTGCAAATGAATGAACTCTTGAACACTGAACTGCTGCAATGGCGGCACCAATTAATTTAGTTTATTAGTAGCAAGAAAACAGCTATAACAAATTCTGGCTGAGCATTTATTGAAGGCACTGGGTGCAGCAACTCCATTCCCCCCTTGATCATGTGACCATGCATTACTTACTGTAACCTAGGATGAATATACAACTTTTGAGAGAGCAGGTTTGCTGCTTTTAGTGCTCACTACCAGCTGCTATAGTTACTGTTACTTACCAGATGCTCACCTCATAAAAGTACACAGCCCTGTTAATTTCTTTGTTCTCAAAGAGGCTGTAGAAACTGACACAACTGAGTAGACAGATGACTGACAGGTAGGCCATCACGATATATCTAAGGGGACCAAGCCAAAGTGGAGTATCTGTTACAAGTAACATGAATGAATTAACACAATTGCTGGCCAGTATATATCTAAGCTGTATAAATATAACTGACTGTCAAGAAAGCTTGTAAGAGTAGAGAGACCTAAAAATGCATGACAAGGTTTTCAGCTTCTACGTTTATTTTCTCCTACAGGTACTCTATATCCGTTTTGGCTAACTGTATCATAACGGCATGAAAGAAACAATACATTTCCCCAAAAAGCAACAATACAAGGAAGGATTGCTAGATTATTTATTCCCATCCTCAAGTAATTGGAGAGTCCCTGACAGTGTCACCTTCCAACATATGTACAGGATGTGAATAAAGGCATATTTAGGGGTTTTGCAATGGATATTAAAGTAATGCAAAGATTCAGGCATAAAATATTACATTTGGTATCTGACCAATTCAAACAGACCTAAACCTTCCCTGGGAAATCTGTGTAGTCATGGAGGGTCATGGTTCACAGGTACACTCAACTAAGAATGCCCGCCATCACCAGTGAGCCCCCAAATTAGGATGGTCCAAGCCCCAAGCTAAGTTAGGCACAAATTAATGTAAGCATTTTGTGCATCCATGAAGAGTATTTTCTTTACCTTATTGTTACATTACCACTGGTGGTGGGCAGGATCATATCTGGTGGTACACAACCTGGCTGAAGATTGACCAATACCCCAACCCGACCTACTGTCGTTTATACTTTACCAAAAGCCTGATTTGCTCTAGAAGTACAAAACTGCTCCCAAAGGTGACAAACACTGTTTATGGTGTTATTGAGGATTAGGAAAAGGAAAGTGGTAAATAAAACATCGACAATCTCTTAGAATCCCAGAGGTGTTGCCAGTCAACCACAAATCGTGCCCCTTACAGGAAGCACTTGTTCTTGTGACTGCCACCCACCACATCACCTCCGTGGCCAATATGCTCAGCATTCCTCCTGATTTAAACTGATAGTCCAGTATAACTGAACCCCAGTGCCAGCCGCATCTCATCTGGTACTGAGCCAGATTGGGCATTTATAATAAGTCAACCCATTATCCTGCAGGAAGCGGCCCGTCTGAGTTCTCATTAGCCAAACAGTGCCTCAGCACTTTAATTTCCAAATTGGGCTGAGTTCTGGGAGGGGGGCAGGGCATGTATCAGCAGCAGGGTTCAGTTCATTGGACTCTTGCATTAAAGTAGCTGATTTAAAAGCCGTCTCCATTTAAGGGGCTGGGTTATATTTTTGGGAATCAGAAGATTGCCATAAAGGATGCCAATGAAAAGGGAAATGCTGTCATGTCACCAGAGTATTGCAGGTCTTCTAGACTCCAGGGCCTCCCATGTTCATCTTTAAAACCTGGTCCGTTTCCCACTTCCTGGGGCACCACTGGGTGAAACTGATCCACTCACCTCTACCGGAGCCCACAGCTAGACGTGAGCAGGGATGTGGCCAGCACGCCGTTTCAAACTGTTCAGTTTAACAGATGCCAGCCACCCTCAGCTGGTACTGAGCCAGATTTGGGCATTTAAAACAGGTCGCCCATTCTCCCGTGGGGAGTGGCTTCTGCACATTGATTGGCTGACTTGGGACACTGCCAGGGGGGATGGTGGGCTTGTGACGACCAGGTAAGGCTTGTTATTTACTTTAACTTTCCAAATTGGGCTCAGTACTGGGAGCAGGGGTGGGGCACACATCAGCAGCAGGGTCCATTTTACTGTACTTCTGCTTTAAAGCAGCTGATTGAAAAGCCACCTTCAAAGCAGGCTGCTGGCTGTAGTGCAAGATTGCTGTATACCTCAGTCTACGTACATCCCATGCTGATCTTTGTTGCATGACCACGTTCAATCTGCTGTCTGCTATGTTCTTTGATCACTTAAAATCACCTTGTTCGCATACAGCACCACCTGGGGTATAAACAGCGGCTGGCTGTGCTTCCGTGTCTGGCTTGCAGTCCTTGCCATTAATCACAGGAGTGCTACCATGCCCTCTCCATTCACTACAATGGAGGGGTGTGTCAGCTTTGACACCCCCCTTCTATCTGAATAAATAGAGGGGATGTGGAAGTGCTCCTGTGACTGGTGGGGGTGCGAGTCCAACACGAATTCATTTCAGACTGCTGTGCGGAGCCAACAGCCAATCGCATGATGCGATGCAGCAATCAGACCGGTTGCTAATTGCCGGAGAAGGACCGATCAGCTGTGGGGGACAAAAGTCGAGTACCCTTTCATTTTGTTGTATGGCTGCTCAATCCCTTTAACCTTTCTCCGAACCTGAAAAGCAACACATCTCATAGTGCTCAATGAATATATTTATAAGATAAGATAACTTTTTATTTTATTTCTTTTTTATTTATTTATAGGTTTACACATCAAACTTAACAGAGGAATGCCAACTCATAAACTATTTTGTCTGTTTTTAAAAAGACATTTAGCCACTAAGTAAAGGATTTCGATTTATTGATATTACCCACATAGCTGAACAGAAATATGAGCAGATATGCAAACTAAAAAAGAAAACAGGTGAATTGCTCGTCTCTGTGCTCGTGCGAGGTGAGGAAATGGGTGTCAGGTTCGCACAAAAGAAGGATTAAGTGACGTTACTGCAGACATTCTAATTTTCCTTATGTTTTGACTTCTGTGAAGTGTTGCCTGACCGTACAAAAGTGAAAAGCGATCACATGTCATGTTAACTCCTTCTGAGTCACTGACACTGGAGTTTCAGCTGAGGCTATACAGGTTTCAATACACAGGGTATTACATAAAAGATGAACACACATTATTTCTATTTTCCACCTTCATTATATAATGAATATGCTGACATAGGAACACTAGTTTAATAAGAATGCCTCCTGAGCGACTGGATTCTGCTGGTTCCCCTACAGAATGGCAAGCCAGCATGTGGAGAGACCCATGTTATAATATACGTGGTGGCTAAAGAGACCTTCTATTCAAAGGTAATATAAAAAACGTGCTTTCCTAGAATTGAATGTATTTACTTAGCACGAAACATAAAAGAGGAATAATAGAACTACGGTATCCATCACTCCTTGCATTGGGTGGAGCCATGAAAATGATCTTGGGGCCATCGCTGAGCAGGTTCCCCTTTAATCCTTATTACCTATATGACTGGGAAAATGTTATTTAAAGTATTTACCGTAGACTAGGCTGGCACAACACAGCCCAACCAGTAAAAAAGCAGTAAAAAAGTCAATTCTGCCAAAATAATTATGGTATATAGGGTGTCCCCTCTTATCTTTTGACTTGGCTCTGAATATGTCAAACAAAGCTACAAAAACGTCACTGCTAAAATGATAAGCCACCCGAAAAAGCAGCCCTGCACCAGCTAGGGTCCAGATCCACAAGGACCCTAACCCACAGGGCTGCTGCAAACTGATTGACTGACTAGGCTTTGAATGCAGAAGTGCTCTTTTCAGTGGGGAAGTGGGTGGCCAGCACTTGTAAGGTAAGCTTTGGTTGCCCAAATCTAGGTCAGCACCAGGCAAGAGGGCATAGACAGAGTAGTCCAGCTGTGGCTGTATTTCCACTTTAGGAGTTGCTGTGAAATTATCGTTCTACTGTAGTAATGGAAAACAAGCATCATGGTGGTTGTGATGGTCTAAAGCAGTGGTCCCCAACCCTGTCCCCAAGGCCCACCAACAGGCCAGGTTTTGCAGATCTCCACAAAGATGCACAGGTGGAGTAATTAGTGCAGCTGCAGAGCAATAGAGCTGGCTATTTGGAGATCCAAAAAACATGACATGGTGTGCCTTGAGGACAGGGTTGAGGACCACTGGTCTAAAGAACTTGTTCGAACAGGCTAAGCCACTTTCTCTATATACTGCTACTGTGGCTTTATTTTACCCCCCCCCCCCCATGATAGCAATCCATGAACCATGAAATGAGGCGCTATGCTGATTACTTGGTACAGATTTGCAAATACATGAAGCACATGGTCCAAAATAAGGCTAAACAGTGTCTGTGGGCATGTGTCACAGGACTATAATGTGTTAAGGCCCTATTTTAAGTAGGCCATAAAAATTAATCTTTACTTTCTATCTGACTACCAAAATGAACATAAACATGTTTTCTGAATCAGGTCATAGGGTATTAAATATATCCAGAAACAGCTGAACTTCCACCAGACCAAATAAGTACATAAATCAGTCTTGATTTCAGTGTCATATTATTGACAATATTGGAATTTACTCAGTCACAGGAATACAGCCAATGTTTAGAACGATAATTCTCCAGGTGAACTATCCTCTTTTCTTCGCAGGGGCATACATAGGTTTCACAGGACCCCATAAGCAATGTTATTGCCCCCCCCCCAATCAACCTGTATGCAGTGTTTATGTGTAGGGATGGGTAAAACTCCCAAAGTTTGGGTTTGGTAAGTTCAACTTTTAATAAATAAATTGAAATCAATGAGGACCCGAACTTTGGTGGTGGCTGTAGTGGGGGTTTGGGGTTTAAAGTATGCAGCATAAGCACGCTGCTCTAACACACTTCTGCCTTATCCTCCGACAGTACAGCGACCGCAGCAGTTGAGGCTGGACCTCAGATGGGGCTACAGAAACATGGCAGCCGGATCCAATGAGTAAGGACACTTCTGTGCCAGCACTAGGAGTGTCCTCACTCATGGGATCTGGCAGTCATCTTGTAGCCCCGCTGGGGCCAGTTTCAAATGCCGCCACTGCCACACTGACAGGTGAGAATTGAGTAGAGGTGAGTTACAGCAGCTTCCTGCTGCTGCAAACGTGGGTGAAGCTGGTTGAAGGACTGCTCAGCATCCCATCAACCAACTTTTTTTCCAGGCCAAATGCCGACCTGGAACACAGACTTCTAGCTTAAGTCTGTGTTCAGGTTTGGGAAAGTTTGGGTTGTAGGCCGTAGGTTTCACAGGGTGGAACAAAGATGCCATCAACTTGTTTCCCCAGCTGCTAGCATACTGCAATGACACCCCATAAAGGTTGGTCCACAGGTGCTGCAAGCTGGAGGATGTCATCTTGCACCTGACCTTCTGCCACGGGCTCGGGAGCAACTGTCTCCCTTGCTTTTATGTTATGTATAACCATGCTCCCTTCCCTTTGGGCCTTTTGACACAACAAGGATCTGGACATTACACGCTATGACCTGCAGGGGTTGGGGTTCAGAGTGTGCTGCTTTAACTCACTTCTGCCCAAACCTCCTCCAATAGCGCAGAGGAGCAGCGTCTGCAGCGTTTGAGGCTGGCCCCAGCCGGGGCTACAGAAACACGGCAGCCGGCTCCCATGACATGCTATGACCTGGAACAATTATCTTGAGTCTCTTGGCATTTCATAGCAAATGTATCAAGATGTACTGTGCATTTCCTGACTTCAATCAAATAAAAATATAGTTAAAAAAATTTGACAAGTGTGGATTCTTAAACCTTTTTAAGGCCATGAAGAAGCAATTGGCCTTCCTGTTTAGAACAGTTTAAACCACCCTGATGTTCCAACAGTAAAGCATTTCCCATTTCCAGCCGTCCAAGCTCGATGATAAGGATAGTAATTATAACATTTAGAAAATAAGGACAAAATCAACTGTGAACAGTACAGAGGCTTAGAAGTGGCCGGCAAAAACCATTACTCTTTTACAACTGCACATTTCTGGATTACATGGTGTTTAACCTGTGATTTTATACACACAGTAATAACAGAGCTCTGTATGCTCAAGACCAGCAGCAAATTATATAGGAGGGAAATGTTAAACCATTTCCTACAAGAATCAGCACAGTCATTTTGTGACGCCTCACTGTTAAAAGTCTTCGTTTTTTAATACAGTGAATGAGTGCTACACTTTCAGGTTTACAATGCTCTCTCCACTATAGAGGAGCTTAGGTTTGTATGTCTTTTACAGATAACACAAAAACACGATATTATCAAGACCAAAGTTATTAAACTTTCCTCTACTTCATCATCCAACTTCCTCATTCGAACTATAGGTGACTGACTGTGAAGAAAGGACTATAGATGGGAATACTAAACAGGTTGGTAATTTAACCCATTTGTGCCCAGCCAGATCCTGTCCAGGCACACTTCTTCCAACTTTATCTTGGGAACAATGTAAAATGAACCATTTCAAAATTTTGGTTTAAATGTAAATATCTCATGTATTCTAGTTTATCTACTTTGTTCGCTTCAATTTCTGTGTTGTGGCTGACCTGGGAGAGCCATATAATGAGATAGCTTTCTGAGTCTTGAGCATGTTCGACTCTGGTCAGACAGCTGTGAGACCACTGTAGCTTGCCATGGTCCCCATTCGGCAATAAAATCTAACTTCTAATTCTGTCCATTAAAAGAAGCCCCATGTGGAGTGGAGTCCACATCCTCACAGGGTTTAGGAGAACCCCCTGGCATTTGCTGGTCAATAACATGGTACCTTCTATTGGACGATTGTTGGTGACCAATGGAAGGCACTGCTAGGGCTGTGCTTCTCCGAATAGTAGTAAATCCACTCTACCAAATAAATGATTTATTCTTCACAGGTAGACTGGTTTTAGGAGAACCAGCCAGCATTGACTGGTCATTGGCAGTTGGCTCCTTCTAATGGAGGATTATCATGGCTGATGGGAGGTGCTGCTAGGGCTAAGCGTCTCTGAAAAGGTGTAGGTCTACTTTACTAAGCCATATTCCTGGCAGGTAAAATATACTGTAACACTTGATGGTTGCTTTAGAAAAACCTCTAGAGCTAATGAAAGAATCCGAACTGAAATATGCCTTTTCTGTATTTTTTTTTATTCAAATGATGAGATAATTTAAATTTGTCAAATTTACACCCAGTCAAAGTTTGAACACTTACTTATCTGCTTAATATATGTTAGTATTGATGTAGTAATGTTGTGGCCCTTGGATAATCAACAAAAATAAAAAGAATTCAGTAGTATTCACAACAAATAAGGGGAAATCCACATGATCTAAAGCATTCCGAGTGATCTGCTGAGAAGTGAACATATATTTATTGTTTTTGAATTTGGATTTTTTTTTTTATAGTGAAACATCTTAATTACTGGCACTGCACCTACACCACCCCCACGTCTGCCTTGTTTCCGCTGTTGCTATATGTTTAATGCCCCAAACAACATCTCTGTGTAATGAATGCATCCAGCTTAAGCCTAACGTCAACAACAATCTTGATCAATGTACCGCACTGGTGACAAAGCGCTTATGTCTCCCTTTCTCCAGCAGGTTTTGTGTGTTTTATAGTTTACACTTCTTCTCTTATAGCTCAGATATACTAAATGTTTGCTTTTCCTAAAGTATTCTTAAACTTGGACCAAAGTTTTCAAGAAGACGACGATAACAGCCGAATAATTACTTGTAACACTATAAGTAATCAAATGGAACAAATTACTGACTATGAAACACAGTCGGCGGTTGCTACATGTTTACTGTATCGGAGCTTAATTATTTATTTAGAGCAGTTGTTTCAAAATGATGCATCATGACTTGGCTCTTCCGAGCAGAATAATTAAAATATGATGCGGGTCCAACATTTTAAACCATGCAAGGGAAAATTGCATAGCTTTAGAAACATTTTAGCTAAATACACTATATATAGAAATAGGATAAAATGTGGTAAGTAAACGGTTTTAGATTTTTTTTTATTTAAGATAAAGCTCATATGCGTCAGGCCAACACTTATGAAATACTACAAAACATTATTTACACTAAAAATCTCTTTGGTCTTCAAAAAGGTTACATTCAGGGGAGCAGTTACAATTAAAACATTTCATTGTAAACTTGTGAGCAGGACCCTCATTCCTTTGTTTCATTGGTTTACCTGCTTTGTTATGTAATGTATTACCCTGTTAGCACCTAAACCCTTTGATTGTCAAGCACTGAGCAATATTGGCGCTATATTAATAAAGATTATAATTATTCCTTATGTTATTACTCCGTATGGATGAAATCTGAACATGTTTATTTAATGTACAATTACCAAATGCCCCACATTTGGGATGACTGCCCACTTTTTGGGTCTTGCATCATCTGAACATTGGTATTAAAATAATATTTCTTTGAAAATCATATAGTTAGGTGATTGCTAAAGGTGTGTTAATAACGGTTCTGCTCATCCAGAGATATTGTGATATGACTTGACCTGTTTCCAGATGATTATCTGTACTGCTATGTTCTATTTCAATAAAATTTGAATAGATAACATTGCTTGTATAGTTACCAGCTATCCCTCATTTGGGGTGACTGCCAATATTTGGGATCCTTCTTTGCTCCTTTGTTGTTCATCTTCAGGTTTGTGTGTAGAACTCTTTGGAGTATATTTTTCCAACCAAAACTGCTTTATAGAACTAAAAGTACACATACACTTTAAATGAGTGTACAATTATAAAGAACAGTGAAGCAAAACCATGATTCTCACCTAATCATTTCTGCTGCCTTGTAAGGTTGGTAGGAATGCCAATCGTATTGCCTAGTGGATAGATAACTTTAAACAACAAAGAATGTCCAATACCTTATTGGGATAAAATCATTTTTGATCTGCATAGGCACAATGGGATATCTAAAAGCACATTTAGTTGATTAAGATAGGAACCAGTACTACTTTCACCTAAAAATAATAAAAAGTCACCTATAATATCCAGCTTATGTGTAGCTGCAAATGCATTAATAATTCCTTCTCTACTTGTGTAAATAGAGCAGGTCAACAACATAAAAGAATGGGCATCATTGACCTTATGACTATAGGATTCTTGAAGTGTGTAAAGAGAGTTAAAAACAGACAGTCCTGGTCATAGCTCCTCTACCCAACAAGTTTTGCATCATGATAAATATGTTTCCTCTTAAAATAATTGTAGGAAGTGTCAAATAGTTCAGCAATCAAGTTTCTATATATAAAGGGGTGGACTGTGTATATATTTGCCCTGCTCAGCCAATGACTTGCCCATGAGTTGCCAAGTTGGTCAGTGAGTGTCATCTGTCATCTGAGTCTACAGCAAAGTGGGGGCAAATCAGGAGCAGGCATGGAGATGGCTACTTTTAAAGGTGGTGACGCTGAAGCTTTAGCATTGCAGGGGCAAAACATGGACAAGGGGGTACAATGGTTCCAGGTATCGGGGAGGGGTTGGGGCCAGGAAGCTGGAGGTTGTTAGAATAGGATTTATTAAATTCTGGCACAGGTTCTGGGTGAGGTGGCAGCATAGTGGACACCTGTGGTGTCATTGACAAATTTCGACTGAGGCTGCTTAGGACCAGCAGTTGTTATCTGTGAACCTAAACCTTGTTTCTGGAAATACTTGGCTCCCATGTTTATGGATCTACTGCTTGAAATGGTGGGGCTGACACAGGCACAGACCATGGGAGGAATAACTGAAAGCAATTTATAGTGTAGCCAGCAGTTCCTATGGATTCACAAGGATAGGCTGAGGCAAGGTCAGACACAGACCAGTCAGGCAAAATCTGGCAAAAGAACTTGAGATGGAGTCAGGCACAGAACGAGATTAGCAAAAACATAGGCAGGCAGTGTGGATAATAGATCAGTAATTAGGGAGCAATAAGATAACCGGACAAGCTGGGTCAAAGATTAGGAACTTTAGGGTCACAGATCAAAGTTCAGAAACAGGCTGAGCTGACAGCGATATGCACTAGGCCAGAAGTAGATGTATGTCTGCACATGATCACACAATGGCGGCTGCAATAATGCAATTGTTATAGCAGCAATGTGCATTATCAAGCCTATTAAAGGAGGAGTATCGAGAAAAATGGCTCAATGATAACAATCCATATACATATGCTGGATAGTGACATTGAGAAATATCCATTCAGCCAGGCTTCTTTCTTTCTTTTAATAAAAGGAAGAGGAAATCAGAGGGGGCAGGTTCTGTCCCCCTGATACACACAAACCTGGCACCCCCTGGAGGAACCAGGAGAAGAAACTACAAGCTTGGCTGGAGTTTTATTCAGTTCAAGTGTATAAGTGACCCTTTTTGTTTTGGGTGTGCATATTAATGACTATTCTCTCTGTATAACGTAACTTTCATTAGTGGACGTGTTTATATAGATTTTTATTATTACACAATTTTGTGATGCACCACCTTTTACCCTTCTATTGCCAGCTACGTGAGTCTCACGTAGCTGCCTCTCCAACCGTTAAGTGCCCCCGAGCCTCTGATCTTCAGGAGGGGGCCTGGAATAGCCCCCCCCCGTGCCATCTCAAAGAAAAAAATAAAAATAATAATGACACAAACTCACCTCGCAGCCCGATCGCTCTCCCTGGGTCTTCTCTTCACCAGGGGGGGCTCCGATCCCCACCCTGGACTTACCACTCTTCGCGTGAGGACCCAGTAACGGGCCCTCACTGTCCTCTCTGTCCGGCGCTGACCCCGCCCCTAGCCCTGCCCACATGTGGGAGGAGCTGGATGACGTCATCCAGCTCCTCTATACCGGCACCCGGGCTCCGATCTGTCAGTTGTCGGTAGCGATCGGAGCAGGGAGGGTGGCAGGCAGGGAGGCTCTGATCTCTGCCTCCCTGCTCCGATCACTACCGACAACTGTCATCTGCAGCGGCGCGGGACACGGGATCAGAGGTAAGTATAAGTAAAAACAAGAATAATAAAGAATTTTGTGTCTGTGTCTTTTTTACTTTTAACTATTTGTGAACTGGTAAGGGGTCCATGAGACCCCTTATACCAGTTCACAAGGCTCTGGGGCTGGCAATCACCTGCGGCTAGCAGGTGACTTGCCATAACCCCCAGCCCCCCATTACCTGCCTCCCCAACGGCCGGGGGGGGGCAGAAGGGCCAGGGCCACTTAGTGGCTATGTGGGCTAGTAGCCTGCAGGGCCAGGGGCCACCAACGCTGGCCCCTGCGCCCTGTTCTACAAGCCCCCATAGCTTTTCCGGGCCGGTAATGCTGGGTAAGGGGGACCCTTCGTCATTTTTTGGGGGGGGATTTTAAGGGTTTTTAACCCTTAAAATTCCCCAAAAAATTACCCTATGTCACTTTTTTTTTAAGTTAACCCCTTACAATCATATTGCATAGTTGTATCCTATCTGAAATCTCCTAAACTGCTGTTTCAGTTTGGGGGAGTTTCCTGGGCAGGAAAGGGTGTATACCAATACATATGTGGTACCGCTGTGATCGGGAGAAATTGGGATTTCACACAAAAAAACACTACAAATTGTAAAAAATAGATTTTTTTTATTTTATTTGCACATATTTCACCCAAAAGTATTGAGAACACACTAAAAAAGGCCAAACAAGACATTTCATGTTGAAGCCCACACTCTGCTGAAAAAACAATATATCATTTTCCTGGAAAATCCCTGGAAATCCCTTCAAAAATCAAGGTTGAACATGTGTAGCGCAAAAACGTGAAAAGTAGTCTGGCAACAGAGTGTGACAAAAAATCTAGGTAGGCTGGCACTTAAAGGGTTAAATCGGACCAAAACCCAGGATTTTGACTATCCTGGGTTTTGGTCCTTTCCCCGGGGGCACCCTGATCAGGGGTGCCCCACTGTGTGAAACCCCCCCCCCAGATCACCGCAGCCAACTCACCTGTTCCCGGTCCCACGGTGCGTCTAAAAGCAGTGGCTCTGACCGCCGCATCCCCTGCCTCCCTCTAGCAGTGCGCGTGCCCGCGCCAAGCATTTGTGAATGGCCAGCGCGGGCACGCTCCCTGTTAGAGGGAGGCGGAGGATCCGGCCGTGAGACCCGCTGCTCTTAGACGCGCCGCGGGACTGTTCGGGCGTCCTGGGGGGTTTCACACAGCGATCGTGGTGCCCCCGGGGAAAGGACCAAAACCCAGGATAGTCAAACTTTTGACTATCCTGGGTTATGGTTCACTTTAACACACAGACTAGGGGCTCAATTTAGTAAGAGTTGAAAAAAACATATTCGTAGTAAAAACAAAATCACTTTAGGTGAAAAAGCCTGAAAATGTAACTGTTGCTGAATCACCAGCTAGGAAGACATTAAAAGGCAATGGCACTTTTTATTCCCAAGAAAATGAGTGACTTTCATTGTCTATCTAGCTGGTGATTCACCAACAGTGACATTCTCAAGCTTTTTTCACTTTTTTTTTTTTACTACCAAGAGAACTCTTACTGAATAGACGCCAAAATAAAATGTTTTTTCCTGGATTCTAATCGAATTCATTAAATAATTATATCGTCTTTAATCTACTGAGTGAGAATTCTTATTAGGTCGTTTGAAATATTTAAATTGCTGCTATTGTTTTAACAAATGTTTTTTTCTTTACAAAAAGGCAATGTGTTTAAGGCCAGTCCCAGATTGGATTACCAGAATGAACATGTTGATTTGGGTATTAGCATATACCTCCCTTTGGTAGCCATTTCTCCCCAGGTATGGAATTAGTTAATGGCAAAACACCCCAAACCTTGCCACCTAGTCACATAAAGTAAGATTGCATGTTTGTTTTATGTGGTTTCCTTGGGTGGGGGGTTTGCTTTGTGCTCATCTTGTTAATAGCCAACTTTCTTATATTCAATCTTTTCAGTCACGCAAATCACTTATAAGACCTCTTTGAAAGCGATTAAACATAAATGACACACACGGCCCCATTTCATACATTGTGCATCTGGGTGTGCGTTTGTTCCATGGCTCGCGGTGATAATAAAGCTTAATATATTACTGATTGTCCCTAATGTGGTTATACAAGGAGAGATGCGCTATTAAACAGTGGTTACAATGTTCAGAACAATGTCAGAACAATGCTGTAGCAGATGCTGAGCTTTCACTAACACATTTGTCCCAGCCGTGGGAAGCTCCATGTCAGTGGTTTCTTTTAATTACTAATTCTTTTCAGCTGCTTTGGCAGAACATGAAATAAGCTTTGCTCAAGATTTCATTTTTTGAGCAACATATTGCTCTGCAACATTGGAATTTTTCTGGGAGTTTGGAGCTGCACAGCTTGAACCAGAATCGTTCGGCAACCTGAACACTTCTATTTACACATAAAACACTGTCCAGAAACATCTGAAGATGGTCAGATTGTACACATCAGATTGTCCTCTACCAGCCGTGACCAGCTTAAAATAGATTTGCAACAGGCCACCAAAAAATTGAAAAGAGTGATTCTCTAGTTTAAAAAGGTGCAGCATGTTATTTGTAATGCGCTATAGCAGATTCCTTATGAGATCAGACCAACACATTCACTGAAACTGAACACTCAAAAGCACATTTTCAAGAGCTCACCATAAAGTAGGACACTTTAACATGTAAAGAACAAGAAATGTCAAGCATCAAGTCAGAAAGGTTAACTGAAGTAGCTTAGTTATACTAAAGGCAAGCCCCATTGTTGTCCCATTGTCTCGGGCTACACATTGCCCTGTCCCAAACTTCAATCCATTTTCAAGAAGACCCTGTAGTTCCTAAGTTATTAGTAAAAGTATTAGATCATTGGAGATGCAGAAAGAAATAAGGAGAACCAGTAGGTGGGGCAACAGCGATGTGATGTAAGCACACTGTGTGCTTTACATATATCATAGTAAAAAATAAAATAAGTGCAAAATTGTGCGAGCACATAGTGTGACCAGAAAAAGGGGGTGAGAGATGCTGCAGGCCAAGAGCGTCTCCAGTCTGCCAGCAGATAGTGTGACCAGAGAGGAGGGAGGAGAATGGGGTTTCATAGATGCAGAGAAATGTCTGGGGAGGGAGTGCAGGTGCTTCCATTCTTGGTCCACTGAAGGTTAATTAAATGGCCAGGCTAACGGGGTGGAGACTGAAAGCTGAATGAGGAAGTGATTTCCTCACTAAGTAGACTGACATAGCAGGAAGGAGAGCGCCGGAGGGACTCAATGTAAGGTAAGCTACTGATATTTAACTTTTAACTTGCCGATCACTTGAAGTAAAGCTGATTACAGATAGTTTGCCTTTGTATGTGCTTCCTATGGCTGTACATAAAATGACACCACTGTCTGTTCAAAACAAGATATAGGCCTCAATTTTATAAGAGTATAATTCTCATGGCAGTAAAAAATATGAGAAAAAAAGCAGGAGTATGATACTAAATCACCAGTCAGAAAGACAACGAAAGTCTATGGTACTTTTTACTACAGGGTAAAAAGGAGTAAAACGTCCTCTACTTTATAAGTAAAAATGTACCATTGACTTGCATTGTGTTCCTAGCTGGTGATTCAGCAACACTGACAGTCTCATAATTTTTTCACCTAAAGTTGAATTTTTCAACTCTTATCGAATTAAGGCCATAAGGTTAAAATTGTACCCCAAGTTAAAGGCTTGCAAGGAGTGGGGACGTATACATCTGTAAACAAAGACCCATAAGTAACATTAAAATTGCATCAGGAAGAAAAACTCTTAAAATGATAGAAATCACAGAATCAATAGACATGTTAAAGGGACATTCCAGGCAAAGGGTTAAAGGGAATGGTCACTTCGATGACATTTTTGAAAGTGTATATTTTTGTTTGCCAAAATGATGTCCTGAACACACATTAGCTACCATAAAAAGAATCACTAGATCAGTTCAGCAACATTGTTTTGGCACAAAAAAACATACACTTTCAAGAATTCCATCAAGTGGGCTTTCTGCTTGCCCTACAGAGGGGACAGAGTTCACTGGGAGTTATTGAGAAATATAAAGCAGGTTAAATGAAAGATGCCGCCCCTGACACCCAGCATGGGGAGAGCAAAAAGCAGGATTATTTATACCTCTGCTTGAAATATGCCTTTAATGATATGCAAATAATGGAAAAATGGAAACAAAATATTAGCATCAGGTATGAGTGCTCCAGGCAGAAATACACTCACACACCTTGGCATGCAATCAATGAGTTTATTAAGCATTTTGGAAGGTTCTGCCGTGCTGGATGCAGCTTGTGCCCACATGGGAAACAAGTACAAAGGGGTAACATGTTTGGGCCATGCAGGCTGCTCACAGTAGTATTGGCAACATGGGGCCTAGCCTTGTCCTCTTAAAAACAGCTTTGGGGACACTTTGGAGAAATGTACTGTACCACTGGTTCCACAACCAAATCAATATAATGCAGAGCTGTTATTGTACCTGAACGGAAGACTAAAGGGTCCTATCATTGAGTCAATAACAAAGTGTGATTCATCTCTCAAGGATAGACCTCTATTCCAACCTCCTTTACGGTCTCTCTGTGCATAGCCTTTGAAAGCGTGGTGTGCAGTCAATAGAACACCTTTAGGTGCTGTGCAAATTCTGCGATCATGGATCGCAGAATGGATCATTGTCATGGTCCCTTGACGTCAATCTAGGTTTTAGGTTTCCCAACCACAGGGACACAACATCGTACAGTGGTGACACATTTCGGTCTAGGCACATATTGAACCGCCATAGTGATAAACCAAAGATTCTGTCCCTCTCTGGCACCCTGACAAAAGGGGAGGCATTGTACAACAATCCATTTTTGGGGTTTCATGAGGCTTTGAAGCTTCTCCCACATGTCACAGATTGAAGATAATTTCTAAGTTTACAGAAGCTTACAGCTTGCCCTTCTTGGTAATGTAGTGAAGGTCGGGGTGTTAAAAAAATGGGCCTACCTCCAGAAAGTGAATATCTGTAAACCATTCACAGAGTCAATTTATATGCCCATGATTTCATTTGTCTTTGTTTTATGTAACATCTAAGAGTTTAAAGATGATGATAATGACCAGAGGAAACATCAGATAATCCATGGGTACCATAGGTTCCAACAGGTCCTGTTCCGAGCGCAGGGGGTCATGCTGGTTGTAGGTGCTTCCTGCAAATTATCCGTGTTAAATGGAAGAAATCGTACCTTTCTCCTCAGTCCTACCACAAAATCAAGCGTGGTGATTGGCTGCCATGGTCATGTGGATGCTGGAGATTGGTTACCTGGAAGGGGCATGGAGACCACGTGACCATAGCGGCCAATCACAGTGCTATATTCCACCAGGTTACAGAGAAGAAAGGTGGGATTTCTCCGGTTTAACGCGAATGGGATGCCTCCCTGCACTTAGAACATCCATTTTGTGAAAAATGAGTGTTATTCCAGTTTTGCCATATAGAATGAATTGCTTTTTTTTCCAGGCTGTAGAAATAACAGACATAGACGGTTGACGGCAGAAGGAGACCATACGGTCCATCTAGTCTGCCCTTATGTGTATACTGTATGTACTCTTTATCTTAGGATAGATGTGTGCTTATCCCAGGCATGTTTAAAGAGGACCAACACCCAGGGGTGATCGGCCCGGAAATCTATAAGATTCCCGGGCCGATCACCTCCCACCCCGCGGGACATCCGAGATCGGGATGTCCCGCGGGGTGAAACCCCCCAGAAACCCCAAAAACACCTTACCTGATCCGCCGCCGCTTCCGCCGCCGCCGCCTCCCGCGCACCCCTCCAGACGTGCCCGCGCCTGCCCTCTGTGAATGGCCGGCGGGGGCGCGCGCGCGCCGAGAGTGACGCGCGGGAGGAGGCGGCGGCGGAAGCGGCCTGGACGTTCCTGATCCCCGCCTGGACGTTGGCGGGGATTGGCTGCGGCGCTCACGTGGGAGCGTTGAGAGGTGAGTTTTTTGGGGTTTCTGGGGGGTTTCACACAGCGGGGCACCCCCGATCGGGGTGCCCCGCCGAAGTGGACCAAAACCCAGGATAGTCAAAATCCTGGGTGTTGGTCCACTTTAAATTCAGTGACTGTTGATTTTTCAACTACCTCTGCTGGAAGTTTGTTCCAAGCACCTACTACTCTTTCTGTAAAATAATATTTTCTAACATTGCTCCTGATCTCCCCCCCGACTAGCTTCAGGTTGTGCCCCCTTGTTCTGTCATTAAGTTTCTTCTTAAAAACACTTCCCTCCTGAACCTTATTCAATCCTTTCACATATTTAAAGGTCTCAATCATGTCCCCCCTCTCCCTTCTTTCCTCCAGACTGTACAAAATAAGTTCTTTAAGTCTCTCCTGATAAGTTTTAAGTTTAAGTCCTTCCACCATTTTCGTTGCCCGCCTTTGGACCCGTTCTATTTGAATAATGTCTTTTTGCAGGTAAGGTCTCCAGAACTGCACACAGTATTCTAGCTGTGGCCTCACCAGGGCTCTATACAGCGGCATCACAACCTCCCTCTTCCTACAACTTGCTTACACTTTTTTTTAGACTTTTAGAAATATTCTAGCAATCGGATATTTTGCAGAAGATCTACTGTATACTACCAGAAGTGATTAAATATACACAGAAGGTGTGGCCACAGCGGGGCCGAGGAGGTCAGGGGGGCCCGTCACCTTATTGTGCACCATTTGTCTCTGCTCTTTTAGGCTTTAGGTGTCTTGCTGCATCCAACTGAGTTAAAAGACAGAAAAAAGTTTACTGTATGAGCCTTGACTGGGCCCTATTTAATGTTCGCAACAGGGCCCCATCACATTCAGTTATGCCACTGACTATACACAATGGCTCCCGATTTGTTTTGATTTATACTAGGTAAATGCCAACAAATTGTTACATGGTTTAAAAAAAAATGCTGAAACCTATGGCAAGTCATAGGGTGTCACTTGGTCATCAGAAATGAACATGTGTTGAGGCAAACACAGCGACTTCTACTAGAGGGCAGCCTGTATAACTAGATTCGCGTGGAGTTTTGTCACAAAAACTGGTTGAAGTGAAACATGAGCTAGTTTTTAGATGTAAGTCATAACATTTGTACAAAAATAACCTACCGATCCTGTGCAAGCGGATAGAAAGGATGAACACCTGGGTGTACATATATAAACAATGGCTGAATGACAGCTTCTGTGCAATGTAACGTCTTGCCTAGTCTTACTAATCTGCATTGTTTTCTTTTAAACACAATTGCAGTGTGGAAAACCCATGTGCTAATGTATCAAAATATGAGCTGTACATACCAACCCTTAACACAGTTGTGTTGGCTATGGAAATTCCACAACTCTTGTGTCGCACCACCACCCACAGCCAAGAGCGTTCGTAGGGGGGTTACATTGTTCTTTAGAATGGCACATGAGAAGAGGGATCTTGGGAAATGCATTGGGGGTAAGTAGAAATGCTGCACAAATGAATAATGGCAACACTGCAAAAGTACATTGTAAAAGCTACAGCTAGAAGGAAGGAAAAATGTTGACAGGCAGACAGAAAGCAAGGTGGGGAAGGCAGCAAAATAGGACAATGGTGCAAGGAGTAGCAAGTGATGTAGTATAGCAACAAAAGGCCAATATATGGTCACAAAAACCACAAGGTCAAGACCGATAAGAAGCAGCAATAATAATGATAACATTAGATGTGAAGAGATGGGGACAGGGGCACAGGAGTAGTGGGAGAAATAATGGCGATGGGGACGTAAGGACTATATTTAGCAAAAAAGCAAGTGAAGGCAAAGGGGTAGAAGGTTTATAGGAGGTGCATAGCAAGGTAAAAAAGATGGTAGCAGGACAGGAGTCCCTAACTTGTAGCTAAGCAGTCATATGGGACTTGAACATATGTCTATGGTCAGGGGTAGCAATGTGGATAACGGTACAGTATCTACAGCACAATACATCACTATGCCTCTTATTGTGGTGTCACATTTCTGGGCCAATAGGATAGGGGTGGTGTTCTGCATGCACTATGCATATGCAATGTTTTATGGGCTGGCAATCTGCACTTGCTCTGCTGAGACTAAAGTGAATAAACAGGCGTTAAAGTCACCTATATGGTAGAAGAAAAGATTGACATCTCACCCACAAATCCAGACTGGCGTTGCATGGTGGAGAGACTGACCATCTCTCAGTGCTAAAATGTGTCTCAGCAGAGAATAAATGTTTGGGGACCCTGTTCAAGGGAATGGAGTTGTGGTAGGGTCAGTGGTAGTGGGGAAAAAGGTGTGTGAATAGGTTAACGGATAGATCTATAGGGTAATTTTGGAATGCAGAGATATAGTCAAGTATACATTGTGGAGGACCGTTCTGTGTATGAAACCAAAGTCCTATAAGGAATGTTTTTTATGAATAGGGATGAGCTAACCCCTCAATGCTCGGGTCCGGCCAACTCGAACGCTGCTCCCTATGATTGAGGACACTGCTAGTGCCAGCTGGCTGGGCTCAGGTGGATATTACAGCAGCTTCGGCTGCAGAACCTTCTCTATGTTTGGGACGGATGCCAAACTCGAACACAGACTTCTGGCTGAAGTCTGTGTTTGGGAACCCGAACGTGCAAAGTTCAGTACGAACCCAATCTTAGCAGTTCGGGTTCGCCTATCACAATTTATGAAGGGTTGTAGAAGGAACCAAATTGCTTCTACCTCATTAAATTGAAGATTAATTCTGCCACTTTACAATATACACCATAAATGGGTACACATACTTCTGTAACCCACTGCTTTCCAAGGATTAGCTGGATTTGCCATGCATGCATTTTAAAGCACAAAGTAGTATCAGGTTTTGTGGTCCATTTTACACGCATACTGCTTGTTTATTTTTTTAATTATTTTTATTATTGTTTTTATTTTTTTGTGTTTGATAACAAGTATGTGAACACTGAAGATGTATTTTATGCAAACTGCAGCAAAATGCATAGATGAAAACCTTTTGTTTTTTACATGATGGTACAGAATTATTTCTGTGTTTTGTACTGCTTTAATGTGCAGTTTAATGGTGTGCTTCAGAGCTCAAGAGTGCAAAGATGTGAAAGCGACCATGTATCCTGGAAATCCTGAACCTCCTGTAGATCACGGTTTCTCTACTTGCAGTACACATATCCCAGGGGGTACCAGTGTCTGACTAGTTTGGTATGATATTTTAACAGTGAAACATAATCCCTTCTTTCTTTAAAAGTACTATGAGGCCTGTGGCCTATTAATATGGCCCATGCGGGGAACCACTGCTGTAGATGGTACCTCCAATCACAGCCCTCTTGTGAACTTCTTAATGGGTCTCAAAATCTTGCCCAACTTGTTATTTTATCATTCGCTTATTATTCGTCAGAAGTAATCTCTCGACAACCTTTAAGAATTGGGCACGATTTATTTACTCTGGGGGGGGGGGGGGGGGTTAGTGAGAATGTCAAGTTTGATTGCAATAAGAAAAGCTTTCAAATCTCCTGATTTCGAGGGAGCCAGAAAAATACCATTTTGTGATTACTCACCTGTAAAATGGTTATTACAAGTATGTCACACACCCCGCTTCCGAATATTCATGACACTTGGGTAACTGTCCTGTAGAGGGCGATCTTGCAGAGATGACATGAAAAAAAGGAGCCCCTCCTGGCCCATAAATACCTGGGACCTCCCACCATTCCCCAGTATAAGACAGCAGTAAAAGGACCAGGAAGAGCCAAATGTAAACAGCAAAGAAAAAGGTTCACCATATAAAGGATCCCAGAAAACCAAAAAAGGGCAGGATGAAGCGGGGTGTGTGACATACTTGTAATAACCATTTTACAGGTGAGTAATCACAAAATGGTATTATTCCCAGTATGTCACACACCCCGCTTCCGACTATTCATGACACTTGGGACATCCAATAGCAGTGCCCATAATGGGTGGGGATCCCAAAAAGGCAACAATGCAAACTTAAACTACTGCAGCTTGCAGAACTTTGCGGCCAAAAACAGCATCCGCTGAGGCCCGCACATCAACCTTGTAAAACTTGGAAAAAGTATGAACAGAAGACCAAGTAGCAGCCTTACAAACTTGTTCAACAGAAGCCTGATGCTGAAAGGCCCAGGAAGCCCCAACAGCACGAGTAGAATGAGCAATGATCTGAAAAGGGGGAACCCTCCCCTTGGCAGAATAGGCCCCAACAATGGCCTGTCGAATCCATTTACTAATGGAAGACTTAGCGGGCGCCAGACCTTTCCTGGGCCCGGAGGGCACCACGAAAAAGGCGCCCGTCTTACGAAAAGGAGAAGTAGCCACCAAATAATATTTCACACATCGAACCACATCCAAAGAATGTAAGGTCCTCTCCTTGTCATTACTATGCTTAGGACACAAGGAAGGGAGAACTACATCCTGATTGAGGTGGAAGGCCGAAACCACCTAAGGAAGGAAATCCGGCTTAAAGCGGAAAACTACCTTCTCCTGATGCCTCTCAAAGTAAGGAGCCTGAATAGACAAGGCCGCCAACTCAGAGACAGGCCGAACAGAGGTAATAGCCACCAAAAAGGCAACTTTCTGAGTGAGCAGAGAAAGAGCAATATCATGCACCGGCTCAAAAGGAGGCCCCTGGAGAGCCGACAGAACCAAGTTTAAATCCCAAACCGGCAGCAAGGGCTTTCTAGGAGGCCGCACATAAGTAACCCCCTGGAAAAATGTCTTAACCAGGGGATGAAGGGCCAAAGACCTTTGAAAGAAAACCGCCAGGGCAGAAACCTGCCCCTTCAAAGTACTAAGCTGGAACCCCGAGTCCAGACCATGTTGAAGAAACTCCAGAATTCTGGGAATAGAAAATACCCTACAAGGCAAGGCCCTAGCCTCGCACCAGTTAATATAAGACCTCCAAGTCCTATAGTAGACGTTAGAGGAAGATCTCTTCCTAGCTCTAACAAGAGTCTGAACCACCGCATCAGAAAGACCTTCCTTCTTTAAGATGGAGGTTTCAGCAGCCACGCCGTCAAAGCCAGCGTTGGTAAATTGGGGTAGCGTAGCTGACCCTGGGTAATAAGATCCGGAAGAAGAGGCAGATAAAACTGATCTGCTGCCAGCCGCACAACGTCTGCGAACCACACTCGTCTTGGCCACCTTGGAGCCACCAGAATTGCTGGTGCCCCTTCTAGAGTTAGCTTGCGCACAACCTTGCCCACCATGGAGAAGGGGGGGAACAGGTACAGAAACTCCAGTTCCCTCCAAGCCAGGGACATGGCACCCACTGCCAGGGCCAGAGGATCCTGAGACAGAGACACAAAGGCAGGAAGCTTGTGATTGTGACGAGAGGCAAAAAGATCCACCTCCGGAGTCCCCCACTTGTGACAAAGGGACTGGAATACCTTGGAACTGAGAGACCATTCTCCTCGGCGAGAGGATCTCCTGCTCAGGGAATCCGCCTTCGTGTTCTCCACTCCCAGGATGTAAATGGCTGTGGGACATTGCTCTCTGCCCAAACAAGGATCAGAGATACCTCCCTGAGGGCACTCCTGCTGCGAGTCCCTCCTTGGTGATTGATGTAAGCGACCGCCGTCCGATTGTCCGATCGGACTTGAACTGGCAATCCCTGCAATAGAAGAGTCAAGCGAGACAGAACCAACCAAATGGTCCGTAGCTCCAAAACGTTGATAGGGGTATGAGCCTCCTGAGGCCCACATAACCCCTGGAACTGATGTTCCCTCCAGAAGCCCCCCAGCCCGACAGGCTGGCGTCCGTGGTGACCGTTTCCCAACAAGGGGTCAGAAAGGATCTGCCCTTCAACAGATTGCTTGAAACTAGCCCCCACTGAAGGGACTGCTGAGCCCGGGGAGACAGCAGACAAGACTGATCCAATGACAGCGGACACTTGTCCCAAGTCGCTAGAAGATGGAGCTGAAGCGTCCTCATGTGAAACTGGACAAAAGGGACTGCCTCGAAGGAAGCCACCATCAGACCTACCAATCTCATCCCTAGCCGGATAGACGGGCGAGGATTGGAAAGCAGAAGCCGAACCAAATCTTGGATCAGAAGAATCTTGGGCTGAGGAAGGAACACCCTGGCCTAAAAGGCATCCAGAGTCATGCCCAGAAACAAAACCTCCCTAGACGGGGAGAGGGAGGACTTGGAAAAGTTGATCACCCAACCGAACCTCTCCAGCGTGGATACCACCACTCTGGTGTCTAGCTCCGCTTGGCTGAGAGAGGAAGCCACAATGAGAAGGTCGTCCAGGTATGGTACAATGCAAATGCCCTGGACTCTGAGGAGGGCATCACCCCCGCCAATATCTTGGTGAACACCCTCGGAGCCGAGGTAAGCTCGAATGGAAGGGCCACAAACTGAAAATGCTGAGGAATCTCTGGTGTGCCAGGAAGATAGGTACATGCAGAAAAGCATCCCTGATGTCTATGGACGTCATGGAGTCCCCCTGACGAAGAGAATCGACGGCTGACCGCAAGGTTTCCATGCGAAACTTCCTGAAGCGGAGAAACCAATTGAGGAGCTTCAGATCCAAAACGGGTCGAACGGAGCCGCCCTTCTTGGGCACCGTGAATAGATTGGAATAGAATCCCAAGCCCCTTTCTTCGGAAGGCACTGGGCAAATGACAGCCATGTCCAGCAGATAACTTACTGCCGCCCGGAGACCCTGTGCGGCCAGCGGATCCGAAGGCACTCGAGACCTGAAGAATCTGGGAGGAGGCCGGATCTCGAATTCCAGCTTGTAACCGGAAGACACAACTTCCAGAATCCATTTGTCTGAGACCTCCTGGTCCCAGACCTGGAAGAATTGCCGCAGCCGTCCCCCCACCAGCAAGGGTGAGGGAGCCCCCTCATTGCTGAGCTGGCTTAGCAGCGGGCTTGGGTTTGGAACTCCAATTGTGACCTGGACGGGCACGACCTCTGCCTCTACTCCAGGAATCACCTCTGAGGGTAGAGAAGGCCAAAACTCTGCCAGTTCTGGCACCACGAAAGGAAGGGTTAAAGGAGGCCGCCCCCCGAAAGGGACGACACTGCCTCTTATGCTGAGGTAACTTCCCTCCTTTCGTGACAGAATCTAATCTTTCTCCAAAGAGCAGCAATCCCTCAAAGGGAAGTGCTGTAAGCGACTTTTTGGCCACAAAATCAGCCGCCCACTGGCGCAACCGCACCGACCGCCGAATAGCTACAAGCAAGGCCGAGGTTCTACCACACATGACTATGGTGTCATCCAAGGCGGCAAGCACAAAGGACATGAACAATTCACACCACTTAAGGGCGGCGAACTCATCAGTAGCTGGGTCAAGCCTGGAGGTACTCAACAGGTCTCTAACCACAGACCTGGTAGCCACTGCCAAAAGCGCCGAAGCACAAACAGGCCGCAAGGCTGAACCGACACTAGCAAACGCGTGGCAAGCCATCTGATCAATGCGTTTATCCTCACCATCTTTGAGAGTGGTGGAGTCAGGAGAATGCAAAATAGAAGTATTGGATAACCCGAGCACCGGGGCATCCACCTCGGGAGGGGACGCCATCGTTTTACCACGTTCACCGGAAAGGGATACTTTTTATCCCAACCTTGAGGAATACCTGGAAGCCGAGTAGGCTTCTCCCATTCCTTGAGAATAAGGCCATCAAAATGCTTTTGATTTGGGAACTCCAGGCGCGGCTTGGAAGTCCCAAAGAATTCCCCTTTTTGAGGAGCGGCCTCCTCAGGAGGAGAAATTGCCAGAACCTCAAAAAGGTGAGCCAAGACCTTCGGGAAATCCACAGCATCCCCCTGCCCTTGCTCAGTATCAGTACCAACAAACTGCTGATTGTCAGAACCCTCAGACTCTTCAAAAAGCGGGGAATAACCAGACCAGTCAAGGAAATCATAATCAAACTCAAAGGCCGGTGCGGCTGGAGACAAATGCTTTCGCTTAGCCGAGGCCTTTCTGGCAACAGAGCCAGAACTAAATTTCTCAATATTAGCCAGTCTGGCACATACATCATATTGCGACTCCCCACCTGTGACAACATCACTAAGGGTACGGATAAGGCAGGGTGGGGAAGGAGATGAGGCCGGGACCCCGGACCCAGATGCCTGGGCCCCCGACTGCTGCATTATGGCCCATTGAGCACAAGGCCACAACGAGCACGCCGAGTGCCCGGCCCCGCCCCCTCCTTAACTGCACCTGTTGAAACCGGCCCAGCAACAACGGACGCAAAAACACATACAAACACACACACACAATCCACACACCTTTTCCCCCAAATAAAGTAAAACAACCCACAGGAGAAAAGGCCTCCCCCCCAAGGAGCACAGAGGGACACGGTAGGGGGGAGAACCCACACCAATAGGTGAAAGGGTAAGAGGGACGGGGCATCCCAAGCCGGGATAACCAACCCGGACACCGCCTACCCCTTTGTATGGGGTCTCACGGAGGAGCAAGCTCCCATATACACCATAAGGTGCAGCCTACCATTGCCTGGACCTTCAGCCTAGGCTGGGAGGAATACTGCTATAGTTTAAATTAAAAAAGGTTCAGGCAGCAAAAGAAACAAAAGGCTGGTGGGTTACCCCGGCTACCTGCAAGGAGGAGACAACCATCTTCTGACTTGCTCGCCGACAGCAGAGACGAAAGACTGGGGAATGGTGGGAGGTCCCAGGTATTTATGGGCCAGGAGGGGCTCCTTTTTTCATGTCATCTCTGCAAGATCGCCCTCTACAGGACAGTTACCCAAGTGTCATGAATATTCGGAAGCGGGGTGTGTGACATACTGGGAATAGAGATTGACCACACAGAATAAAGGCTTAGACCATGGCAGCAACACACAGAGCCCTCTCTGTGGGCATTTTTCCAGTACATGTATTTTGTTTTACCTCATCTCCAGCTTGTGGCATCAGAGCGGCCATTAAATACAATTTTGGGTTGCAGGTTGGGCACTTGGTCCCTAAAAGATTTGCCATCACTGGGCGGACACCTAGGAAAACGTCTACGCTATGCAAAAGGAACAGTATGGCAAACAAGTGGGCTGTAGGGGATCTCTATTGGGGCTTGCCTTTTACTACAAATTACCAACTCTTGTCCAATATCATTTTCAGTGCAAGCTTAGTGTTCCTTTAATCCTTTAAGTGCCAAGCACGTAACACCTACATGCTCGCTTGTCCGGGCCTTAAGTGCCAAGCACGTAGGTGTTACGTGCTTGAAGTTCCCCCACTGCTAGTTAAAAAAAAAAAAATTAAAAGAAATACACACCTGACCCCTCTATCGATCCGCCCGGGTCTCCTCTTTAATTTGGCGCCATCCGATCCCCCCTGGGGGCTCGGATGGCTCCAGGAGAGCCCCCAGAATAGGAGAGCCCCCCCCGCTTCGGCAGCGGCCACTGCTAACTGTAAAAAAAGAAAAGAAAAATGACATTTACTCACCTGCGGATGCGATGCCTCCCGCAGGGTCTCTTCTTCATCGGGGGGCTCCTATCGCCCCCCCCGGGCTCCTCCGAGGTGAGGAGAGGGCGAGAATTCACCCTCCCCCTCACTTCCTGGATCGCGACTGCTAGCCCCACCCCCTGGGGCGGGTGACATCATTGTGATGTCACCCGGCTTCTTAACACCTGCACCCAAGACTATCAGTCTTGGGTGCTTGGAGGAGAGAGGTCAGGAGGGGGAACGGCTGTGATCCCTGCCCCCCTCCACCAAGCACCCGGCAGCTGTCATCGGGAATCGCCGGGGGACAGAGGAGGATCGGAGGTAAGTAAAGAAAAAAAAAATTTTTTATTGTGTTTTTTATTGTATTAAAAAACTGTAGAAAAAATACAAACAAGACATTTAATGTTAAAGCCTAAACTCTGCTGCAAAAACTATATAAATCCTTTTCCAGGAAATTCCTGCAAAAGTCACGGTTAAACATGGCACAAAAAGGTGAAAAATGACCTGTCAACAGAGAGTGACAAAGCCTCAAGTAGGTTGGCAGTTAAAAGGGTTGACAGTAGCTATGCATGTTGGGTATTGTTCTGTTCGTGGGACCTTGCGCTTTCAGATTTAGCTTGTTTGTTCTTGTTTGCATATTGTTATTTTAGGAGAACATGTCTTTTATTCTGTTTAATACATTTTTTAGGGAAACTCTGTGCAACCAAAGAATACATTGAGGGATTACTTCCAGAAATCTGCACCCATGCTAACAAGCCTGGTATGCCTAGAAAGCTTGAGGTGTGTACTTCCAGAGAATATAATGTGGGGGGTAATGTAAAGGGTTGTTTTTCTGGAAAAACTGCAAGGTGCCCATAGCATATTTGTATTTTATCTGAAAATCTCCTAAAGCTCTGTTTCAGTTTGGGGGAGTCTTGTAGGCAGGTAAGGGTGTCTACCTATACATATGTGGTACCGCCGTAACCGGGAGATATTAGGACGCAATAAGATTTTATTGATAAACTTCCTTTTTTTATTACAAAAAACACTACAAATTGTAAAAAAATATATATATTTTTTTTTTGCACATATTTCACGCCACAATATTGAGGGAAAAATGACAAACAAGACATTTCATGTTAAAGCCCAGACTTTGCTGAATAAAACAATATATAATTTTCCTGGGAAATCCATGGAAATCCCTTCATAAATCACAGTTGAACATGTGGAGCGCAAAATAGTGCAAAATGGTCTGGCAACAGAGTGACAAAATCTCCAGGTAGGCTGGCACTTAAAGGGTTAAAGGAAAGCTCCAGACTTGGAGTTTACCCATTAGAGCAGTTTCAGCTTCTGGCCTCTAGGTAGGTGTGCGTTTCCTTTTAATCCATTCACACTTCCTGGAAATGACCAGGGAAATTACACACAAGGGGAACAAAGCCAGATTTTCTTAGCAGGCAATGTGTGCTGAAAAAGCTGTCCAGGAAGAAAGCTGTTTTAGAAGGTTGTTATCACTACTTGTACCTTCAAACTAAAAGCTGAAACACAACAATAGCTGCAACTACATTTTTTCTCTAAATGTTTATAGAAAGGAATTGAGGCATATATTGAAGCTGAAACCTGCTTTTACAAATTGCTACATCATAAGAAAAGATCTCCATATTTTAGAACCTCAAACCAGCTTCTCCACACGTTCTGTATTTCGAAACCAAGTCCAAAATATAGCCTTCAGATGCTGTGTGTGTAGCAGAACATTGTTGAATCTCATGCATAAGTAATGGAGAACCAAAAGGTTGTCAAAAACCAAATATTTAAAGAGGTACCCTATCAGGAATTCAGAACACCACAATAACAGAAGCTGTGCATTTCTCTCCTGATGTCTATACACAAAGGTAAATGGTAGGAAATTAGCAGTAAGTGTTTACACTAGGCGGTGGTACACAGTGGTCTCACTAGCAAACTGTCAAGTTTGACATTACACACCCACCTCAATCTACCAAATTAGAGTCAGATGGGATTATCAGCAAATAGCTGCAAAAATGTACTTTACCTGCCTAATAACATGTCATGTCCACTACTGGAATGGCGACGCTCCAGAATTGATTGATTGGTCTTTACTTCTCACACAGAGAAATGGAACACTGAGATATGGTGGTTTCAATATCGGGAGAGACAGTGTTACATTAATATATGGAATATATTAATATATGGAAAACATTCTGGGCATCCTAATTACTTTTCATTTAATTTACTTAGTGTAGTACTTTTAGAAAGGCAAATTAAAGTCAAAACTAATGTGTAAACAGTTCAGGTTTCACATGTGCCTGGAGATTTCCAGGCTGCAGTGTGCATGAGCAAAGGCTTATGGTAACATATAGAGCATGGTGGAGTAATTGGACACATGACCGTTGTGGAGTCAAAAAAGCAAGGTTGATGACAGAATATAGGTTATAGCCCCGGACGCTCAGCCAATGCTTTTTTGTTAGTTTAACTTTACGTTGTGACCATGCAGACACAGGCAAAATTATGTGATGCGGACGCAGGACAGAAAAAGCAACAAAAACAAAACATTAACATAAAACTAAATTATTTTCCTTTTTTATTACTTATACTAAAAACCCTGAAATTGTGCTGTAAAGCAGGTCCACTCAAAAAAAAAGTCCCTAGGAGGCATTCTGATTTGGGAGTGTACATATACAGAAAAGTTCAAGGTCAGGCTATGTCCTCATCTCCTTTCATGCTGCAATGGTGGCCAAATTCAGTATTCAGGATTCAGTGTTCTGCACAAAAGCTCTGTGACCCTTGCAACATTATGCAGGAACCTGGTATATTATGAGTACATAGCACAGTCTCGTGCTTTTCTGTATATGTCCACCCTTGCAGGGCATAACAAGTCACCTAATGACGCTTTAGAGCGAACCAGAAGACTTTGCAGAGCTTTGGTTTACTTCTTGCTATTGAGTAATTTATTTACAATGACAAGGGATGGTATACTGCACAGCACACACATCATTTAGTAGTTATCTTCTCAGACAGCTATACTATTATATAGATTCCTCAGCAGGTTAGCGTGCCTTGAGTGAAGCAAACACATTGATTTGGTGAACTAGAGCATTTATTAGTCCAACACATATGATTACAATTGCCAATAATATCCAAGTTTGTGTAATTCAATTAAAGGAGGGCTTTTAGCTATGTACCTTTGAATCTTACCCCTTACTTTCACAACCCAACCGTTGCATGCGAATGGGCATGCTTTTCTTGGCTGTTCAATTCCCATAAAATCGTTCACGTGACAAGCAATTTACACTCCCAAATTTCTGATCCCAAGACTATGGGTTCCAAAAAGGTGGTGCTTAAAGCGGACAACCCCTGAATTTTTCCCAGTATTCATTAAAACATTACTTTATAGTCTTTTGGATCACATAATTCTAAGTTCCTTGGTCTGGTCTATAACTTTCATATATTTCCACACCTTTCCAGCAAATGCAGAGAGAAGCACTGTTTCAGGAAAGGTTGTACAAGTTGTAAAACCAGGTTGTAAGCTATGTACTAAGTGTATGGGTTGTTCCTTCTACAACAGAGATTTTGCCTTTTTGATATTACAAATGTTACTCAAGCTCTGATAAAAATATTTTGGAAATGATTATAGTACATTGTAAACAACACCACTTTCATAGCCTGGGTTAGATGTCATGTTTTACCTGTCAGACTGAGCTGCTGTACTTATTTGCTGTGTTATCTATGAATCTAACAGACTAAACCAATGATTATTCCCTTTGTATATAAAAAAGCTAGACCTCGGGCACAAATGAAAATAAGTAGAAAAAATATATAGTACACTTGCTAAAATAACCTAGAAACAGGCACATGCTGTCACTGATTCATCGACCATTAGGTTTGAGCTGAGCTACAAAGCAGCACGTAGTCTCTAGCATTTCCAAACCAGGCTCAAGTGGCAGCAGGGCAAAGATCAAACACTTAGGAACTCTCAAGAGCTGCAAAGACAGTCCGTGATCTTGATCAAAACCCATGTAAGTCCTATGTAGCTATTCCATACTCAAGCCCTAGAGGGACCCAGGGGAATCCACTTCAAATGTGATGGTCTCTTTCACTCAAGTACTGCACGTCCTTCAGTCAGTGGGCTGGAGAACAATACTTATATGCAGGAAGTTGTCTGGATAGCTGAAATGTTCGCTAAGCCACTGCAGTGGTGTCTCCAACATAGGTTCTATGCCGTGGATCATCACTTGATACTTCTTCTCCCCATCTGGAAAACAAAAAATAAACGTCATAATTAAATCAAATAATGGTTACAGTAATAATTGGTAATACAAGGTTTGAAATGATATCTAAAAAAAAGGAAACATAGCTGAATTTGTGTTATTCTGTTCAGAGTATTGTAATAACTTGATTGATTTAACAGACAACACAGTTTTGAACCTGGCCTCTACTTTTTTGGCAACCATAAGGTAGATTACTGCTTTGTAGAAGATTTGCAATCATGTGATGGATGGATCCTAATTTTAGGATAGCAGAAGGATCACCATATTGGTCACTCAATCCTAAAAGGAATCACGTTTTTGGAATTGGGACTAATAAAGTATACCAAGAAGAGGTCTAACTGAGTCTTTATTAGTGCATTACATAAAATACTATACAAGAATTTATTTTACATTTACTTGTTTACATTTAGTGAGTTCCGCAATAATGTTTTTAGCCCCATCTACAACAGGGAGTGTATCATGACCACAGTCATTTTCCTTTAGCTAGCTATAGTCTAGCTATCTTGCAAACATACAGAGAATAGCATTAACATGGATTGTACAAGGTAAAAGTGCTAAACACTCATGCCCTTATTCATCAAGCGATAGCGCCAGGTAGTGTCTGACGAGCGCCAGGTAGCGGCAGCTAACGGCGACTACCGACTCAAGTACGCCCGCGGCGGTCACAATGACGCATTTATCAAGCAAAATGAGGCTAGCGCCGGCGAGAGCGACGGCTAGCGCGGCATTCATCATGAAGCCGGCTGGACCGAACAGCGCCGCTGCAAATTCCCTCACAGCGCCAGGTATGAGCTGTCGCTCCCTGGCGATGTCCAATGCATTTCAATGGAGCAATCTATAATAATTCATGATTAATTGGTAATAATTTTTTTTTTAATTTTTTTAATGTCAAAAAATCGGAGAACACTTCTGCAATGTTAGGATTTATTTTTAAGTCCAAAAAAAAAAAAAAAAAAAAAAATGTGCAGAATTGATCAAACAGGTCTGAGATTAATGTATTCATATAACAAAATGATTCTAAAAACATGTATAATGTTACATTCATAAAATATGGTTGTTTAGGGGTTAAAAACTAGTTAATACAGATCGGCGCCAGCGCTCTGGGGTTTAAACAAGGAATGGACAGCGACAGCACATTCGGAGCGTGATTTTTTGATGAATATGAAGCTAGCCGTTCGCTCTGGCCATTCGTTGTCAGGCGCTCACATACAACGCTGGACCTGTGAAACAGCGACCCCCCAGCCAGTATTCAACATTACCGCACACCGACTGAGTCGCTGTCATCAAGCTAACGCCGGCCAAGCACAGCGAATACTGGCTGGCGCTGAAAAAATCACGCTACAGTCGCTCATCTGTCGCTACCTGGCGCTATTGATGAATCGGCCTCTCAGAATTAGCTGGGATGCCGGCTGGGGGTTTAAAGTTGTGAAGAGTAGGAGTGACAACTCTACTTTGTGGATAAACCTGAAAGTCTCATGACCTTAATTTTTTAACACCACAAATGGTACTTTAATTTCTCTGTGGTTCCTCCCGGCCTATATATACTTCTGTCTGCTCTCCGCAATCCAGTAATTGAAAAGCAGTAGGAATAGCCGCCCGGGAGGATGAAGGCATCCTAAGAGACCCATGTCTAGTTGGAAAACATGTTAGAACTCCTCTCTTTCCTATTTTCCTCCTATTTTTTAAATGCTAATACACAAAATATTTACATATATACAAGCTTCACTAGGACTATGGCATCTAAGGAATGGATATAGTAGCCTAGCAGATCGGGTGGGCATGACACCCTGGAGGAAGAAGAGGAGAGAAATCAATGCTAAAGGTGAGAATCAGAGAATTGTATTTTCTCTCAAATTCCACTCCAGGGCATCACTGAATCAGATACGATTGAGACCTCCTAAAGCAGTGCCCTTGTTCCAGGGTGGGAATCCGAAGTGTCAACCTTATTCCTCTAACCTGAGGAGTAAGCCATTCCAAAAATAAAATCAAACCTCAGCTGAAGAGCTTACTACTGCTTGTAATACCTTTCGATCAAAAGCGGCGTCCGCTCAGTCTCTACCTCATCTACCTCAGTCTACCTTATAAAATTTGGTAAATGTATGAACCGAAGACCAGGTAGTAGCCCTGCAGACCAGCTGCACTGAAGCCTGACGCTGAAAGGCCCAGGAAGCTCCGATAGCATGGATAATGGGCCATAACCCAAAAAGGAGGATTCCTCCCCTTGGGTATGTAGGCTTTAATCACAGCTTGTCTAATCCATCGACTGATGGTAGACCTAGCTGGCGCTAGACCTTTCCGTGGCCCCTCAAATATAAATAATGAGTCAGTCTTGCAGAAGGTCCGATTAGCAGAGCGATAATATTTAAGAGTTCTAACTACATCCAAGGAGTGGAGGACTCTCTCCTTATGGTTAACTGGTTCAGGGAATAAAGAGGGCAAAAACACCTCTGCATTAAGATGGAAGGGTGAAATTACCTTGGGAAGAAAGCAGTGTTTAAAATAGAAGACCGCCTTGTGTAGGACTAAATAAGGAGGCTTAACCGATAAGTCTGCTAATTCAGTATCCCGCCGCACAGAGGTAATTGCCACTAGGAAGTTGACCTTAAGTGTCATCAACCCCAGTGAAACTTCTGCCAGCGGTTCAAAGGGGGGAACCTGAAGGGCCGATAAGTCTAAATTCAGGTCCCAAACAAGCAGAAGAGGCTTTCAGGGAGGAAGCACATGGGTGACCCCCTGCAAAAGCATCCTTATAAGTTTATTTTCAGCAATGGGCTTCTAAAAAAAGATGGATAAAGCAGAGATCTGTCCCATGAGGGTACCCAACCCAACAAGTCCTTCATAAAGACCCCTCTGCAAAAATTCTAGGATTCTGGATTCAATGAAAACCCCTGGATTAACACCAAGCATTAAAGACCCACCAGACTCTTGACGAAGTCTGCTTCTGGGCTTGAATCATTGTCTGGATGACCCTGGCAGATAAGCCTCTTTATGGATGGTTGGGATTCCCTCATGAGCTACTTTCTATAGTACTGGACCAAGAAGTGGAAATGGAAGAAAGGCATAGAGAAGCCTGAATGCTGACCAAGGAAGGGGTCAGGGCATCTACTGCTATAGCCAGAGGGTCCTTGGACTGGGGGACAAACCTTGGAATTTTCCAATCGTGGCGGGACGCGAAGAGATCCACGTCTGGGAGCCCGTAGCGAATGCCTAGGGCAACCCTGTGACTGAGGCACCATTGTAGTCACCGAGATTCATGGAACATTTTTCGCAGCCCAGAGAAAGATCCGGCTCACCTCCTTGAGAGCTCTCCTGCTTCTGGTGCCCCTTGGTGGTTGATATATGCCACCGCCTCAGTCTGCTTGAACCCTGATGGGATGAGAGACAGTATAATCACTCTCAGCTCTAGCATATTTATAGTAAGTCTGCTCTTCCCTGGGCTCAACTGTCCCTGGATCATTTGTAACCCCCATCACCCGATCCCAACCCGTTAGGCTGGCATCTGTGGTGACAACCTTCCACTGCAAGAAAGGATCTGCCCACCTGAAGAAGTTGTGTATTCAGCCACCAGGCTAGAGAAGGTGAAGGCAGGCCAAGAGAGCCTCTATCCGGGAGAAAGACCTTGGGCCTAAACGGTGTCCGAAGTCATTCTCAGAAAGGAGACATCTCCTGAGGGAATGATATGTGACTTTGGATAGTTGACTAACCAGCCAAAGTCTTCTAATGTCGATAGGACGGTCTGTGTATCTTTCACAGCCTCCGATAGGACGGTCTGTGTATCTTTCACAGCCTCCTGAAATATGGGGCTCTGATCAGAAGATTGTCTAAGTATGGGGTAATTTGTATTTCCTGGTACCTTAGAAGAGCCAGAACCTCCGTCAAAACCCTTAGAGCCAAGGACAGACAAAAAGGCAGAGCCACGAACTGAAATGTCACATCTACATATCCACTGATGTCATAAAATCCCCTGGATGAAGGGCAGTTGTTGTGGCTCTTAATGACTCCATGCTAAATCTGTGAAGTCGGACGAAACGGTTGAGGCTCTTGAGGTCCAGAATTGGTTACCATCCTTTTTGGGGATTACGAGCCAATTGGAGAAAAAACAAACTCTATCTGAAAGAAGAACAGGACGGATTACTCCTAGTTGTAATTGGTTGAGCTACTGCGGATCTCAACGCTTCTGCTTTTTATCGATTCTGTGACACCCTTGAAATAAAGAACCTCCGAGGATGCCTGTCCCCCTCTGCTCAATCTCGCAGCCTGAAGAAATTATTTCTTGGATCCATACATCCACTACATGGAGCCTTCAGAGATAAGCAAAAGGAAAGAAGCTGCTCTCCCACCCGAAACGCTGATGGTGTCCCTTCAAGTCTGGGAGGGCTTAGAAGAGGGTTTAGCCTTGTTTTGCCAAAAAGATTTGGCCTTGTTCTGGGTTTTAGGTTTATTCCAGAACTCCTCTCGGCATCTAGAGGAAAATGAACCTCTGCCGCCATGAAACAGCAGAGTATTGGAAAATCTACAATAAGAAGGATTAGATTTTTGTGGAAGCCTAGTAGACTTGCCCCTTGTGGCTCTATTCACAATATCATCCAAATGTTCACCAAAAAGGTGACCTCATGTAAAAGGAATTCCCGTCAGAGTCTATTTGGAGGTTGTGTCGACCAACCATTGCTAAAGCCATGGAGAACGCCTTTGAGCCACCAATAGGGCTATTGCTTTTGCATTTAGTCTTACAATATCATCCATAGCAGAAATTACATATTTGTAGACTTCCATGCTGGACGTATTCAACTGAGAGCATGAATTACGGGGCTGACCAGCCCAAAACTGAGAACTCAACTGTCTGTATGGCTGGCTGTATGGATGATCCTATCATGGAAAAAGCATGCCTGGATACATGATCCAGGCGCTTATCTACCAGCTCGCTTAGGGAAGCACTGTCTGAAGTAGGGATAACTGTGTTCCTAGAGAGTCCTGATATATGATTATCCACTTTGGCAGGAAAAAACAAATCTTAATTAGGTCTGCAGAAAAAGGATACTTTGTATCCAGGACTCTAGGAATGGTAGGGAGCTGGTAAGGTTTTTCCCATTTTCTGGATAAACCTAGTAAAATGAGACTGCTCGGGGAAGAGCTGCCTTTGTTTTTTGGATCTGTATGGATTCCCCTTCTTTCTCTTAGGGGCTCTCAAATTTGTTTCCTGAATAAAGAAGACCCCTGCTTCGAAGAACAACCCAAATCACTCTCTTCCCTACTGGATGAGAGCTCCCCTTCTGAAGAATCTTCCCGAGATTCTATGGCACCATAAATATCCTTTTCCTCGGATTTGGGAGACTCCACAGGAAATAAATGCTTCCAATTTTGAGATGCCTTTAAGGATCTTGAAACCAGATGATTATCAGGATCCTTAGGTTCGAAGAAGTGGCTTTCCAGGCGGGACAATCGCTTCACCATTTCCAGCTGGAAATGGAAACCTTAAATATCAGAATGAGGTGGTGCCCCCGTAGGAGCTGCAAGCCTCGAGGAAGCGGACCCTGAGGCTACTATGGGGGGGAAATACATTCAAGGTTGTCAGCTGCTGCTTTAATCTGGAAAGTATACCACTGCAGCGGTGCATTCATAACAAATGGAACTGTCCTCATCCGGAGGCCTCTGCAGGCACAGAGGAGATGGGATGAAACACTCTGCAAGTATACGAGACCCGGATGCCCCAGGTGTCTCAGTCATGGTGAAGTGAGGCCATTATCCCCAAGGGCCTAAGATGAAAGCATATAAGGAATCTTGATAATCACATGTGATTACTCAGACCCCAGGGGTGGACCACAACCTAATATCCTTTATCCACAATATCCAAAAACAAAAAATAGAGATAGCATAAACTTTTTTTTTCATAACTTAAAAACAGAAAAACAACTGAAAAAATAAGTAAAAAGATACTACCAGATCCAGGGATTAGAGATGGGAAGTGCAGCAGCAGGAGACCCCAGGTCCACCAGCTACCTTAGCAAGACAGCTGGAGGGATTGCAGGCAGACACAGGCAGATTAGCGGCAGCAGCGGTGAGAGAGCCAGCCCGCGACCCTAGGAGGTGTGGGCAGCAGCCTGAGGATGGGTGTAGGTCCGCAGCGAGGAGGTGCAAGGAGAGGCGAGAGGACAGAGGCCCGAAGTGGTGCAGGAAGAGGCCTGAGCGATGGCACAAAGAGCTGTGGACGGACCCGTAGTCTAGTCTTCCACTGCCGGCGGATGTGCACTCCTGCTCTCGGCTAACCCCAGCTATGCCCCTCAACCAGTGGCAGTGCCTAATGAAAACTGGCGCGAAATTCAAATAAAGAACTGCTCCCTCTCCTCCATATATTTAACAAAAATAAAAAATAAAGAGAAAGAGAAAAGAGAAAAACAAAATTTTAAAAAGTACCTTGCTCTCACCCACCTCCCAAAAATAGAAAGAACCGGTAGGCCTTTGGGGGCCTACTTCACAAAAACTGAAGTGATGGCCCGTAGTGCCCTGGCACCTACAGTTAATTTTACCTCTGATCCAACGACTATCAGCCTAACCGACTCCAGGAGGCATAGTGGGTCCACCGGCTTAACCTTTGCAGTCCTGTCCAGCTACAAGAAAATAACTGAAATGTGGAGAACAGCCAGAAGTATATATAGGCTAGGAGGATCCACACCTTTTGTTTTGCAGTCAGACGAGAGTTAACCCATTCATATCTGATTTGTGAAGCCCTGTAGTGGAATATGAGAGAAATTTACTGTGAATAATTCACTTAGCAGAGCTTACCAAAAATAAACATTCACAATGGAATATAGCAGCATTGGTGTTTGTCTCTAGCCATTAGGTGATCATGATCTAATGTCACTAGCATATGTACAAACTTAGTGGAGGTTGGTAACAGTATGTCGTTTATCAACAGACCATTACAATTTGCACATACATTCATTCACTGCATCACGCATTTCAGAGATACACCACCGATCTTGTGAGGCTCCATGCAGACCATGCTGCACTACAGGGCTAGGCTTTGTACTTAGTATGCCTTCCTAGAGCTTGTGTGAATAGTGAAAGTGATGTGTAAGAACATGTGTCAATAATTTTAGCAGTTTTTACAAATTCCCCTATTCTTTGGCACATTTTTTGTGCGCAGAGCTATTGGTCTGCCTAAAAAAAACGTAGCTTTTACAAAACAGTTTTTAGGTAAACAAGTTATTTAGTATCATGAAATCACTTACAATTATTTAGGTGTTTAATATCTGCATAGTTCAAACAAGGAGACCTTTTTGTATTAGTGATGATCAATAGATTGTATTTAATAAGTGGAAATAGTATAAAACATAAGGCTGTTTTAGGAAGTATCAACAAGGAAACATTCCAAGTAGCATTGGCCACCAACTCCGTAAATATGTTGTAGCAGTTGATTTCATAAATAAAACGACTAGTGCAGGAAATCTGCTGACTCCAAGAAAGAATATTTTTAGCATGTGCGTTTGCAAGTCATCTGTGTTAATGGACTCCGACTACGGATTTATTTTTAATTATTCATCCCCATGGCCTCCAGAAACCCAGCACAAGAGGACAGGAGACATCCTAAGATGTTTGGCTAAAAGGGCTTCAAATTGAAGTTGAGTCACTCTGTCTGCCCAAACTGAATGGAATGCTTCTCAGGAGGAGACATCTCACACACAGTATACACTAAATTCATAAATCACACTCGTTATTGGGGGAAAGAAACTTTTTCTGGAGCTTTGTTGCAATTAAACATTCATAGTAAAAACCTTAATGGATAGACACCAGCTTTCGGCTCCCCAAAAATGTATAATGCACATTCCATGGAGCAGACAGAGTGTGTACCACAACTAGGAGCTTGTCTGGGCGACTTAAAATGCATTATCCTAATAAATCTGCTGTGGTTTGTAACTAGCGGTGTTGGTCTAGACCCACTTTGCGTTTACATCTCTGATGGGACACACGCTAGTTACTTAAAGGAAACTTTGTTTTAAAACTAAACTAAATAGAACATGAAAGTTTTTCTTACTAACTTTTTTGTAAGAATTTTTTGATTGCACATTAAAGCACAACACCAACCAAAATACTCTGTTAGCTTTGAGAGGAAGGGGACAAATTTTTCAGGGTCGATGGCCCTTTTGGGGAGATTGGAGAGAAAGTGTTAATACACTCATGACACAGTAACCCTTATATGGATGGGGGTCACATTTTATTTTACATTTATGTATTTTACATATTTTTTAAGCTGATCTTAAACTGGTCAGATTTGGAACCTCCATGGAGGTAGCCACAGACGGACTTCAAACATATTCAATCAAATCAAAACACATAAATAACTCAACATCGCAATAATTCTGTCACATTCTATTGGGTTTAAGGGACTGGCCTGTTGTTAATTAGGACATAGCCCTGAAAACAGGTGTGGAGGATGTACAAGAAAACCAGCGAGATTTCCAGTTTAAGGCTACTTTCACACTGTGCCATTGTGGTGGAGATGCACAGGCGCAGTACACAACTGCCACCCTGCACTGTCCCTTGGTTTCCTGTCCCTGGTGCGGGCACCTGGAGACATCTCTGGTCAAGCACTACTGTATCTACCTCTTGGGGATCTTGCACTAGTCCTTGCTGGGGCTTAAGGCCCCCAAGCAGCAGTGCCTGGTGGCGATGGAACGGGAGGTGGTGGCGAGTATAGCCCTTTCACAGCAATGCACCACAGGTAAAGCACAAAACATTCACTTTAGCTGTGCAGCCTATAGATTAATTTCTGTGTGATGGCTGAGCTGGAAAGGATGTGTCATGGATCAGATTTCTGAGTCTTAAACTGGACCTCACCACGATTTATTGAAAAGCCCAAAAAACAATTCCCCAGCATCTAAAGTTAATACATTTTAAGTTTTTAGTCACTCGCTTATTATTCTTTCCCCCACTGGGCTGCAACTCTGTATAGGACTACGGGATATGGGCGTCGCCATCTTACTGAGGAGAGTGGGATAAAGTACAGGGGGGCAGGTTATAGCTGTGTTTTGCTCAGACAGAGCAGAGCTGGGGGTCAGGAAAAGGTCAGCAATCCCAGAATGCAAAGCAGCACAGTCAGAAGGCACTTCCTGTTTGCAGGCTGCCTGGCGTTCCATGAGCCACCATCTTGGATGTTTAAAGGCTCATAACATGTAGTAGATGCAGGTAGGAGGATTTTTAATGTGAGCAATCTGTATGTACAGGATGTGGGAAACATATAAAAAAGGCTCTTATTCAGAGTGAAGGACCGCTTTAAGCATGTCCTGCTGTGGTCAGAGAGAGCTGTGGGACCACTGTTGCTTGCTCACACCGAGAGCATCTATGAGACAGAGTGGTTTGTAGGATCCCTTTTTTGGGAGGAATGAAATGAAAAAAAGGACAAACTCTGGCGCTCTTAGGGCTTCTACCCTGCAATGAGGATAATGTTGGAGAGACACATGGGCCAGGCATCAGGTCAACTACTCGCTGGCTAATTGGTGTTGGGTTGAGAGTCACTTGGGGGGGGGGGGGGGGGTAAGTATGGATTTTTGATTTGTATGATCTTTAAAATGCTTTCCCATTTGCATGTTTAAAGCTTGGTGGCATACTTGGAAGACCCCATATCTAAAGGGACAAGTCCAGTCTAACTCTGATTGATCATGGGAGCAGCCATGATGGAATTACTGCATAATGCCACACCATTGTCTTCTATTGAGAGGAGAAGGGAGAGGCAGTGCTTTGTTTAATACATCTCAATAAAAGACAATGGCGCGACATTATGCAGTAATTCCATCATGGCTGCTCCCATGAACAATAAGAGTTAGTTAGACTAGCCCTTTAAAAACCAAAGGGAATGAAACTCCTGAATGTAGTAAATATCAAGTTGTTCTACTAATTACAGTACAACATAAAGCAAGTTCAGTATCTTGTAGTAAATAACTTACGTTCCTAGCATGAGAAAAAAAAAATCCAACTACATGGCTGCTGTCAGCAGTTACTGCAGTACAATTACAATGTAAAAACCCAGATGACTAAGACAGCTGAGTGTAGTATGTCTGGGAAATTTGCAGGAGGAAGCAATGCAGCATGTGTTAAAGCATGTGTCTCTATGGGAAAAAAAGTATTTTAGGGAATAGTTACGTTTAGTCTTAAAGCTGGCAATCCAGATTGGATCTCGTATGCTGCAACAAATAACTCCTCCTAATTACTGCATTGGTGGACTACTGTTTCCAGGAGTGAACAAGTGTGGGCGGGAGTCAAATTAAAAGCCAATCACATGATCACAATTGTTTGCCAATTTTGAGCTGGTAATGCAATTGATTAGGCATCAACCACAGGGCAATTCTCAAAAGCATGGCATGGGAAAAAGTTTCCCCCTGCCGCCATCTTGGACAGAAGACACAGAGCTGCATCCCCCAGGTCCGTGCATGCTCCTGGAACCGGGGGATGTGGCGTAGGCGCCTGGCTAAGGTATGGTTTTTTTTTGTAATCCCCCCACATCCTGCCTCAGCACCAGGGTAGGGTGGGGGTCACTTTTAACTGAAGTCCATTTTGAATGTCATAATATATATAATTGAGGCTGCTTCAATCTGTTGTATACTTGTCATTAAATAATCCAGAGAAGATTACCGTATACAGGGTAATTATCCTTCAACCTGGAAGGTTAAATTTCAAACCAAGAAAAACGTATCAAGTCCCTTAGTGTCCCAGTAATGAACTGGGTAAAAATACTCACAGATTTTGGATTAAAAAATTAGGATTAGGAACAATTAGGCTAAAATTAAGGGGGAATTAAATCTTCTTTTGGCTCTTATCTTCCTTCTAGCAAAATTTTCAAGAGCCACTAATAGCTCCCAGCATGAGACTGTGAGGAGAGGGTTTTAAACTGCTACCATATTTTTTGCCCTATAAGACACACTTATTTTTCCCCAAAAGTGGAAAAAATGGAAAAAAGTCAACTCACCTCTCCATCGTTCCTGCTCGCACTGTCCCAGCGGAGAGGAAGCAGCAGAGGCAGCTGCATCTGTGGCAGATACAGCTGCCTCTGCCGCTTCCTCTCTGCAGCGCCAGCATACACAGAGTGAACACCCGGCTCGGTATAGCGGTGGGCGTGGCTGACGCTCAAGCATCGGTCACGCCCACCGCTGTTTAAGGCTGGTGTCTCTGTGTGCTGATGCTATGCAGAAGTGGCAGGGACAGTGCGAGCGGCGGAGGCATCCCTGCCACATTTCCACTGCACCAGCACACACACAGCCTTATACAGCAGTGGGCGTGGCCGATGCTCAAGCATGGGGAGTGGGAGGGGTGAATGCCACATGCCTATGGGGAATGGGAGGGGGAATGCCACACTGTCTTTTAGGAATGGGAGAGGGGAATGACACACTGCCTGTATGGGGATAGGGAGGGGGGAATGCAACACTGTCTTTGGGGAATACCACACTGCCTATATAGGAATGGGAGGGGGGGAATGCCACACTGCCTATGGGGAATACCACACTGCCTATATGGGGAATGGGAGGGGGGAATGCCACACTGCCTATGGGGAATGGGAGGGGGGAATGCCACACTGCCTATGGGGAATGGGAGAGGGTGATACCACAATGCCTATATGGGAATGGGAGGGGGGATGCCAAACTGCCTATATGGGAATAGGAGGGGGCATGCCACACTGTCTATATGGGATTGGGAGGAGGGATACCACACTGCCTATATAGGAATGGGAGGGGATGAATGCCACACTGCCTATGGGGAATACCACACTGCCTATATGGGAATGGGAGAGGGGAATGCCACACTGCCTGTATGGGGATAGGAAGGGGGGAATGCCACTTTGCCGGTAATGGGGGGATTCTGCACATTTGCTTATTATTTGGTTCTTGGGGGCATGGAGTTTTAGCAAAACATTTGGTTCAGAATATTTTTTTTTCTCCTCCAAATCCTAGGTGCGTCCTATGGTCTGATGCGTCTTATATGGTGAAAAATACGGTAGTTTAAAACAATAGGGTTTTATCAGAAACCAACAACATACAATGGCATACCTGGGTAATTTTAAAATTTAAATGACTACAACAGGAACACCAAGCAGCACTGAGAGCAGAAAACATCCAAACAGCAATGTACCAGGAGTGGGGGAGCAAAATAGATTGAGTTGTTTTTGGTGGTTTTGGTCCAGTTTAACTCTGTTTCAGAGGAAGAATCAAACTGCAACCAGTTTGCTTTCACACTTAGCATGGTACAACTGTCATAAATAGTCATATCAAACAAACAAGAAAAAGAAACACTTTTGCTTTAGATATGAGTCATCCATATCATATGGTATACAAATAGCAATATGGGAGGTAGTGAATGTTTGGATGACACATGACCTATTGCTGAAAATGAAAAAGCATTAGAAAAACACATTTTATATATATCAAATAAAATGGAAGACGAGGGGTTAAACCGGAGCAACACCCGCACAACAAACAGTGCTCATTCCTCTCCAGGGCAATTCAGATTGCTGCTCATAAAAATTCATTTACCTTTAGGAAAGGAAGCTCCAAAATGGCCCCAACCATTAGAAATCGGTGAGGAAATGTTTTAGCAATGTAAGTGCTGACAATGCTTCAGTATCATGTATGCAGATGAGGCAAGTTAGTTTTGGGCAGTTTTCTTTGTCAATTGTGCAAGGCTTTTAGCCCGGTTTAATTTCAGTGAGCAAGGCCTGGAAAGTCAATAAAAGGGTTGAGCAATCACACACATCTTGCGCAGGATGTGTTACTGAGCTTTCAGATGGAGCTGCAGGTTGCACCGAGAAGGCTGTTGGGTGTGCTGTAGAGGCCTGCAGAGTTGCAGGTTGTGCTATGGGTTCTAAGCCTGCCCTTAACAGGCTAAGTACTTTGAACCAGATGGGACTGTGACAGGGTCCAAAAATCCTGGTGCCTGGGCAGAAGGGCCCACACAGAGACTGAGCAAGGAGCTCCAAATAGTACAGGCCAGTAGGCCTTGTTCCTGGGGAGAGGGGGGGGTTGGACAATGTTTACACCCTGCGTGAGTAGGCCTGTATGGCCAGAGAGACTGGTTGTTACTAAAGAGGACCACTTTGATTATTTGCTTATGCTGAAGAAAGTAGACAATTTGGATTTGCGATGGTAAGACAAGCCATTTGACAAGTGTGTCATGCCGCAATGCATGTACAGCTGTGGTCAGAGACCGCTCTGGCCCCACTATTGCTTGCCAGGCTTGGTCACACTGAGCGCACCGAGGGACAGATTGGCTGATGGTGTGCCGCTTGCTGCCATACTATTGTCTTGACTGTCGCTTTAACTAAAAGTGGGCCCCGATGCATTAAATAGGACCTCAGCGTAGCTCATAGTAACCCTTTTTCCGGTCGTATTTATTCCACAGGATGCGAATAAATCTACTACAACGAGACAGCTGAAGAAGAAAACTGTTTTCTGGATATGATGCCATGAAAGCACAAATTGGCTACAAAAGGCGGAGGAGCAACAATGACTGTGCCCCCCGCCACTGGGCTCAGATGCAGTAGTTACTTCTGCACCCCTGCAGTTGCACCCATGACTACTCCCTAATATATTTTAGTTTCCAGTGATAGATTCTGGTCAGTTAGCTACTTCTGCACACCCTGGCCTGACAAATCGCAATCCTTACAAAGGTCAGGTCAAAGAAGGTTCAGCTGAGGATGGCGCCTATACTATATCAGCATTTATTTATTTATTATTCTTGGAGACAAATACTTTCTATTGGGTAACACTGTAACTGGAATGAAACATCTATGTGTATACAACATTTACAGAAAGAAAATACTACATAAAAACCAGTACCGTATTTTTCATGCACCTAAAAAAAAAAAAAATACCTCCTCCCAGAACCTAATAGTCTGATACTGGTATTTTCACACACCATTTAAGCCAGGTAGTGTGCCATCCCCCGCACCACCTCATCATTGACCGTGAAGCAGAATCCCCCAAAACACCCCATGACAGACAGTGCGGCAACCCCCACCCCCAAATTCCATATACAGGCAGTGAGTTCCCCTTACCTGCATGAGAGAGGAGGGAGCAGATGACTGGGGGCCATCAGGTGAGCAGGAAGCAGTTACATTTGCTCCCTGTTCACCCCCACACACATATATAAAATGTCCATAATTTACAGCGCTGCTGACCGTGCTTTCACATCCTGCCTTCTGATTGGTGGGTGTCTGCCTACACCCATCCGCCAAAGCTAGGGCTGCGACTGCATGAACAGCGTCACTGGAGATCTGTAAGGCAAGTGTGTATAGGGGGGTTGGTAAAATAAAATTCCACACCTTACAGTCTACCCACTATGATATTCATGCTGCCATGTCCCTGCTGGTTGGAGTGGCCTGTAGACTTTTACTTTACCAACCCCCCTACACGCAAACACATTAATTCACCCCAAAAAGGCACAGATATTGTTCACTACCTTTGGAGAGAAGAAATGTGTACTTTAGAGCGATACTAAGGTATATTTAATAATTTTACTATTATGGAGGCAGCAGAGCACTTTTAATTTGCAGATACCATAAACTGAAACTAAAGCCACAACCTAAAGCCAAACAGCCCCCAAGGCTGTTCTGTCTCCCACTCTCTCAACATCCAGAATTGAGCTTGGTCTGATAAATTCCTTTAAATGCAATCTTAAAGAGGAAGAAAGTCAAGTCAGCCAGTACTTACCACTTTTTCATTCACTGTATGGCTGTCAATCCTGTGACTGCAGGTGACCAATCGGGTTTGCCGAGTGGACTTGCATAACTGACCTCAGTGGTTCCCGGTGGGACATTTCATGAAATGTGACTAGACTTTACTTCCTCTTTAAAACCCACCTATACTCACAAAATTGGTGCATTAAAGTCTCTTTGGGACCGGCTTCCCCTTGGAAGCATTAAAAAAAAAATCACTGGAAGCTGCCAGCATGGAGCCCTAGTTCTGGATCAATCGCTTACACCAAATTAAGTGGCTGAGGTGTTGGCGGTAAGGGGGTTTTAGTGCCCCCTGGATGTCATTCTGCTTTAAAATGCCAGTAAATTGTAAGCTAGTGAATGGAAAAAAAGTATAGATTCCTATAGGTATCTATTTTGGTGCCCTTGACTTAACTTCCATGTAAAGGCCAAAAATTGCTGCAGTGGATAATCATATGCTGCGCTCCCTGCCAAACAACAAAAGAGCCTGCCCCCTCGTGACTGGAAGCAGAGCGGCACACTGAAGCAGGCTGGAGAACTGTGGACACCGAAACGGACAGAGAAAAAAATGCATAAGGATCAATCCTACTGGAGGCCAAATCTATTTTTTATGCCTTCAAATAGATTTGAACTCCATCCAGGGACTGAAACTAGATTTTACCCATCATGCAATGCTTTGGGCATATATAAGACTCCCTGAAACTGTGAAATTGTACACACAAACTTGATACCCCTGTTATTTTTGTTTGGAAAATAACAGGTTTGGTAGATTTTTTTCTTTTATCATGGGGTATATATGTTAACTATCTAGCCTGCTTTTACGGATTTATACAATTTCATATGTTAGACTGTTTTCGCTCCTTATAAATAAACCATGTTATTACTGTACATTACATAATTTGATCTGTATCAAAACTTTACATGAAATATGGCCCCTAAAACTTTATTGCATATTTGCATATAAAGTAACACTCCCACCCTTGATCTGTTTCCTGGCCAGAATAAATGGTGGAATCCACACCCGCTCTGGAAGCAAGAAACAAATCCCCACCCTCTTCACTATGAGTGTATATTTGTCCCCACAAAACTTGCAAATAACCTCAGGGATGGGATTCAGAAAGTTTCCCACCAGTTCTGCAGAACAGGTTGTTAAAATCGTAGTCGGTTCTCAGAACCACAGTAAATGGACACAAACACGTAGAATAAAGTAGTACAATCCCTTAATATTGTGTTTATGCATTTTTACAGTACTACACGGTTTGGTGTTTATGAGACTGTATACAAACCTTTTATGCCAAAATATAAATGTGAGCAACTTGTGCCTGACCACGTTATGTAACTGGTAATAATTTAAATCCCATCACTGAACATACCAACAGAAAACCTAAATATATCTCATATGTCAGTCTCAGTGTTCACTTTTACAGGATGTATGTTCTGTGATAGTACAGATATGGAATCTATATAATGGAGATAAACGATAGACACTTCTGAACATACAGAAATTAAACTATTGAGTGATATTATTGTATTGGTAATATGGCAGATAGAAGACATCCAAGAACAGACTGCATTAAATTCCATTATAGTGGATCACAGGGGAAAAAGGATCATGGGCTGGGGTCAAATAAAAGATACACGTACCCTACTCTTAGACAAGTCAAGGTTTTCCTAATGCAATCTACTCTGCTCAATCATTTTATCATTGCCCTGTTTGTGCACACCCTCTATGAAAGATAAATGTGTGGATTACACTCTGTCAAGGCTTATACAAAAGCCAGGCTTTTCTAATGTTTGGAATTGCTATTAGAGGTCATTCAAATAGCAAAACAAAATCACATAAGACCACTTAAAGGAACTTTTACCTACACAAAAAAATCATTGGGAAGCATTATTCATAGATGCAGCTACTGCAGCTAAAAATGCACTAGAGATCATCTGAAAATTGTTGGTATAAATAGATTAAGCGCATAATATTATGCTGGAAGTGCAGAAAGACAGCCAACTGTGGTATCCATGCGCCTAGATAAAAGGGGGGGGGGGGGTAACAATTTTAAAATAAAATTAAAATAGAGTATGTGTAAAGAAATAGCAAAGTTTGAGGAGATCATTTCAAAGATTGAGGAGACTCATTTCAACCAGTGGATCCTGCCAACCCTAGAGGTTCAACAGCACTTTGACAAAACTCATTTTGTTTTGAGATTAGTAGTAGCTGATGACAAATTAAAGGGAAAGCCCACTTTCAATTGATGTTTTAAAGTGCATATTATTGTGTGCCATTGTGTGTATTGTCTATCCAGTTTTTTTACAAAAATTTTCTTACGTCAGCAATTGTGTGTTTTATGGAAACAGTTTTCATTAACTGCTATTTGTTGCTATTAGCAACTGAACACCAAGATCTACAAGAAGAGCTTGAGAGGCCATGACAGTGGTGTTCAGGTTGTAAAGGGCTCAGTTCGACCTACTTTTTAAAGAGGGGTGTCACACAGCGGGCCATCCCAAATTGCCCCAGGAAAATGGACCAAAACCTATGTATGTGTTTTAGTCCACTTTAATGGTCATCTATTGGAATATAACCTTTTAAGTATTTAAATTGAGTCTCATTGAAGGGGTATTTGGGCTACTACCTCCCAATTTGTCCCAAATAATGAGGAGCCTGAGCAAGTTCATGTTAGTTCCTAGGGAACTATTTCGGATATAAAGATACCGAAAAATCAGCAAATAGAAAAATATTTCACCCAATAGCACCAATTGTCAGGTTCTAAAGAGTAAAGGCCGGGGAGTTTAACTGCCATTGAGATTTTCAAGCTCAATAAATTAAAATGTTGTGTTCTAAAAGTTGATCAAAGAACCTACTTTGAGGTTGTAGAGTTTTCAATGAACAAAAAAAAAAATTAAAAAGGAGCAAAGATCTATTGATATCCAAGTATTCTAATAAAATCCCATGACTAGACAAATGACCCATTAAGAAGATTTCCCATGCCTAGCCATCAGGAAATTCCATGCTGAGACAGGACAGGGTGTCCATAAGTCCAGCAAATTTGTAATGACGGGTAAATGACTCAGCTTTGTTAGCCATAAGAATAAAATGGTTATCCATCCTGCAACCACTTCTACATGAATCACAACTAAGAAAATCCATCTGCGTACTGTGCTTATTTATTCTTTGTGTAAACTCGCAGTACTGACGATCAGTCTATGTCGTCTGTAACATGGGATTGTTGCCACAATAATTTTCCTGTTGTTGAAAGTGACCGAAATAGTAATTAAGATTCACAACACAGGGATCCTTCATACTTCTAGACGGCACCATCAAATATTGAAATTTAAAAGGACTTGTAAGTAGACCCTAAATAAAATGTAATGACTCCCTTTTTGTCTGACATATCCCGTTAGTGCTACTTTTAATATTTCCTGCTGTGATCATCTGACTTTTTATTACCAAAGATGGTTGGGGCAAGACCGCAAGTGTCAGCTATTTGTTTGACTTGTAGCCAATGCCTTATCATTTGTTAGGTGTACAGGATTTCTTAAATATGGAAACTGCGTTTATGACTGTTGCACGCAGCACTGTATAATCACAGCACATGTTACAAACACTTCAACATTTCTAATCTTCAAAGAGCGTTTAGAGCCCTTCCTCTTTGTTAAACGTTTTTACACAACTACAATTTTTTAAATACGTGCACACAATTTATTTTCTTGCTTGCATGTTGTGATTTCTCTCAATGGGGTTTGGATTCAGCACAGGGTAGAAGCTGCAGCAGAGCAGCGCAGCTTGCTCTCCTTTCAATTGCATTCCTCCAGGACCACACAAGAAAAGTGGTCTAACATTAGACCCTGATTTTGCTGCTCTTGGCCTTAGCGATGATGGCATACCCCAGTGACCACAGCAAAGAATGCTCAAGATTGCACTAGCTGCAAAGCTGCACCATGGCATGCCCTGCCCAGCTCAGCCACTATCCAGACACTGAAGGGAAAATTGAAGTTTCAAAAATACAATTCTGTGAAGTACTCACCTGTAGAATTGGTATTATACGTATACAGTACGTCCTGCTCCAGATATAATACTTACAATTGGGTTATCCTCCACCAGAGGGCTCTGTGCACTGCAGACATGCCAAAACAGGCTCCTCCCAACCCTTCATATACCCAGGGACCTCCCATAAATCCCCAGCATTGAAAAGCAGTGAACCAGAAGCCGGGAGAATCCAACCACCAAAAACAACTGGTAATGATAACCATAACAACAATCACCATACAGGGGATCCAGAATAATGCAAAACCAGTACTTCACAGAATTGTATTATTCTAAGTATACAGTACGTCCTGCTCCAGATATAATACTTACAATTGGGACATCCAATAGCAGTGTCCATAAAGTAGGGTGGGATCCCCAACAAAAAAGGCACAGCAGGCAGTCGAGGCACTGTAACCTGCAACCTTGCCACCGAAAGCGACAGGAGCAAAAGCTCCAGTGTCAAATCGTAAAAACCCTTGAAAGGGTATGAACCAAAAACCAAGATAGCTGTTTAGCAACCTGTACAACAAAACCTGGTGATGAAAGGCCAAGGGATACCTACTCACCAGCAGAATCAGAATAAGGCGAGAGAAGCTCAGCACCTCAAGGAATAGGCCTGAGTAACAGCCTGACAAGATCAAGCTCTAACAATTAATCCAGGAAGAAGCCAATCTTCCCTAGGACCAGAAGGAAAACCATCCAAGTAAAGGCTAGGCCAAAGCCGCGTAACCACCGGAAGCGGACAAAAAACTGGCACATACAGAGTTAGGTGCCCACAAACCCCAAGGGGCATCAGTCCCCCTAAGGGACCAGAAAAACAATCCAGGAAAAAGAATCCAGCACCTGATGAGGGAAAATAATTCCCCTTGCCTCAGAGTTACTGGGAATAAGGCACAAAGGAAAAGCGATGTCTTAAACACATGAGCCTAAACCGCCACCAGAGGTAGAAAGGTCCAGCGTAAGGCGGAGCACCACCTTATCCTGGTGCATAACAAGAACGAGGGCTAGCGAAAGAGAGCCACCCGCTCAGACACATGTCTGACTGAGCCAACAGACCCAAGGGACAACGAGGAAGGTAAAAGACAGCCAGAAAGCCTCCTGAATCGACCCAAAGGGAACGTCCGACAAGGCAACTGTAATAACAAATGCAGATCCCAGCAGGGATCATAGAATTAAGTGAGCACGCAATGAGCAACCCCCGAAGGAAAGCTTAGCCGAGGGAAATAAGCAAATGACTTCTGCTGGAAGGCGGACAGGGTAGGACCTGACCCTTCGGAGTACCGAGTTGGGGAGCCAACTCCAAGCCATACTGTAATGACTCTAGAGATCTAGAAACAGAGAATGCCCAACGGGAAGGAGACCTAGGCTAACACCAATCCATATGGACAAGCCACACCTCATAAAAATGGAAGAAGAAAAAGAAAAAGAGCGCTGCTCTCAGACTTCCATTAGTCATGAACACAGAGAGGAGAATCCCGTCTCCATAAGGACGGAAGAACCAGCAGCCAAGGCCGGCTAGGCCAGAGACTGTAGAATTGGAGTGATGTAACGGAGGACCTGAGCGAAACAGGGCGATACTCCTAGCAGAACGTACAGAACTACTACCCTAAGGCACCACGTCTGCGAAGCCACACTCCACTAGGCCCCCCAGGAGCCACCCGTAGCAATGGTCCCCCTACCAGAGCGATTCTGCACAGAAAACCGCCTAGCCGGGGGAAGGGAGACGAGGCAAAACAGGCCAGAATGTCCTGTCATAAAAATACTAAATCCTCATGACCACGGTCAAAGGAGCCAGGGACAGGGAAACGAGTGGTAAAAGCCTGAAAAAGTGACGGTGCACCAAACAAGCCATACTGGTTGAACTACATAGTGAACCAAGGAATAGCACAACCTGTCACAGAGGGACCTGCACAGCAGCGAATACCAATGATAAGCAGGCAACATTATCCTCTGCCCAGAACAGGAACATATACCTTCCTGGGGAACCATCCTGCACTAGGTCCCCCACAGATGAATAAGGTAGGCCACAGTCGTCAGACAGACCGAGCACCGCCCAACAGGCAGGCCTGGAAGAGGAGAAGACCGGCGAGACAGCGTCAGCCTGAAAACTCGCTGTACTGATAGGTACAAGGACCTTCTAGAAGGCCCCACCTTCCCCACACCCGCATGGGGTTACAGAAGAACAAAACTCCCCGTCACCTGAAAGGTTGGCATCCACGGTGATCATCTGTGGAAGGGGCAAGAAAGGAGCTGTCCCCAGACAGGTTCCTAGAGTAAATCCACTCAAAGAGGGACTCCTAACCCAGGGGAAGGGTACACATGATCCCGCTCCAGGAATGCTGGGTCCCAGTCCAGTATAAAGAATAAGAGTTGCAGAAGAAAAACCCCTGGTAGAGGAATATAAGGGACTTCACTAAGCAAGTCACCAAGACGGACCCATCAGCTGAATTACTGTCTGGTGAAGGGACTGGAAAAGCAAGTAGGGCCTGAACCCATGCAACCAGATTGTCCACCTTATTGTAGAGGGGGGAAGATTCTCGCCTGACCGAGACTAGATTCATCCCTAGGAATGGAGATACCAACCAAGAGGACAAGGAGGACAAGAGGTGAAGAAAACACCCATCAAAAAGACTCCCAAGGGAAGGCACCAGCAGAGTAGCTAACTCGACTTGACATAGAGATTGGGAAGCGAGAAGGACCACCCGGCAGGCCTCTCGCGGATTCCCCTTGGTCTCATCCTAGACATAGCTTCCATTAGTACCCTGGTGAACACCGTGGGGGCAGAAGAGAGGCCAGATAACAAGGCCACGGGTTAGCGGTGTTGGACATCCAACACAACCAGAAAGCCTAGGTGTCTAGAAGACACGGGGAAGTGAGCCTAAGCATCCTTGATCTCCCCAGAAGGCAAGGGCCCACTAGGCGCAAGGCGCTAATGGCCCATCCCAGATTTTTCATGCAGAAACTGCCTGAATAGCAGAATTGCCAACAACTTGTGAATAAGAAGGGCAGACAGACTCATTCTTTTGGGAGAATGTGAAGGGGTTGGCGTAACGGCACCTGCCTCTGCCTGATAAGGGCAAACTGCAAGTAACATCCAAAACCCCACAGGCCGTGTATGGCCTGCACCAGCACCTGAACAAAGGCAGGGACCAGGAATACCCTGACAATCATGGGGGAGGCCGCGCAGCAAACTTTATCCTGTATCCGGAGGAAACTACCTCCTGTATCCACCAGAAAGAGGCAAAATGCCTCCTGATAGGAGCAAGGTGCCGCAGTCGTCCCCTCGCCCAGGTGTGCGAGGGCGCCCAATCATGCTTGAGGGGATTTGGTGGAAGATTTAGGTTTCACCCTGCCGGAGGGCCCAGAGCGTTGTCTGTTGCTCATGGGGCAGGGGTCTGTGCTAAGACTCCGGGAGGACACCCCCGGTTCTTGTTTAACGCTATGGTATGAGGGGGAGGGGTGTCCCTGTCCCGAGGGGGCCGAGATGGGCGCCTTCGCCGGGGTGACTTGCCCTTCTTTCCAAACAGGTCCAGACGGGCCCCAAACAGGCGATGCCCTTTAAAGGGGAACCTGGTAAGAGTCCTTTTAGCAGCGTAGTCAGCACCCCACTCTCGCAGCCAGACCATGCGACGCATCGCCATCACAAGGGCGGAAGTCCTCGCACACATTCTAATGGTGTCATCCATAGCTAAAAGGATAAATCTTAAAAATGCATCACAACTGGAGAGTGCCTTAAACACCTCCCAGGAGAGATCGTTAACGTGATGCTCAAGCATCTGTCCGATGAGGGTTTTGGCGGCCACTGCAGTGATGGCCACGGCACAGACCGGGCGCAGCGCCATTCCTGCACAAAAAAAGCGTGTGAAGCCAGCTTATCCATGCGTCGGTTCTCGGCGTCCCAAAGGGTACAGTAAGCAGGAGCTGCAATAAAGGGGGGTTTAGGAACCCCAATGATCGGAGCGTCTACCACAGGGGGCGGTGACCAACAATCGACCATCTCAGGGGGGAAAGGGTATTTCCAATCCCAGTCCCCTGGGGCCCCTATAAGCCGACCGGGGTGTTCCCATTCCTCGAGTACGAGAGCATGGAAATGAGCCTGCTTTAGGAATTCCAAGCGCGGTGTCGCTGTATGGAAACGCTCCTCTCTCGGCTGGGGAGCCGCGTTGGGGAGGGAGATAGACAGGGTCTTAAAGATTCTACTCAACAAGCCAACGGTATCAAAATGGTTCCAGTCTTCGAGGTTAGAATCGTCATGACTCCTCGCCTCCTCGTCGGATGAGCCCGAGAACAACCTTCCTTCATCAGAAGTGGTGCAGGTCCGCGGAGTAGCGGACTCCGCCGATCCCTTAGCAGGGGCAGAAACAGAGGGCGTAGAGGACCGCTTCATGTCAGGGCCCGAGCGCTTTGTCGGCCCTGTAATAGTCTGGTCAGCCGCGGGCAGTCTGGAAGATGCAGCCGGCTGTAACTCCTTACTCGTAAGCGACTCGTCAGCAGCGAGATTTAAGCCTGGTGGAATAGGAGTGTTAGGGGGAGGAACAGCCCCTGGCGATCGTGGCTGCCGGACCAGTACTTGCTCGCCACAGCGTGCACAGATCGGTGCGCTCTCAGCACCGAAGTGGGGGTAGCCACACGTTATACACAGCGGGTCTTGTCCCAGGGGAACCGCTGGTACAAAATTCCGAGATGCCTCCATATGGTGATTATCAGTGCAATATATGTCAGTAGGGATTTATGCAATAAGCAACCCTGGATGTCCCAAAGGCCCGCTAGGAATGTGGGAGAATTTATGTAAGCCCGCTACGAGTTATGTTAGGCCGGGAGAAGCCACCAGAGTCTTTAACGTCTGAAAGACAGAAGGGGAACAATGGGTGTCAGGACCATGCACAGCAAAAGAATTAATAAAGAGTGAAATCGCCAGCAAGGGCACTTACAGACCAGAGGAGGAGAAGGACCGCCAACACGCGTGAAGATCCACAAAATGGCGCCGACCGAACCTCGGAGGGTGGGTCTGATCTGGGAGTGACGCGGAGCGCACCACGCCAGGTCCCCACCTTTTCCCCCAAAGAGCGCGAAGCTCTGAAGCGGCCGTTAAGGCTGGCAAGTCAAACATGTAGTAGAGTAAGAGCGTCTGCTAGTGGGTACTCGTAAGGACCAAAGACGCCGCCACCAATTCGACGCCCCCGTAGGCAATGTACAAAGATTAGCTTCCTGCCTCAAGTTGCAGGATGATAAGGCAGCACGAGCTGTACACGATTACATAGATTGAGAAATCAAAGGAAAAAAGACGGCGGTGGCCAGAATAGACGGAGCAAGTAGCGCGGCTCTGACACCTAGATGCCGGTCAGGGGCAAAATACGGCCATAATCTTGAGAATAGTATGCACTGAGACCGCTACCCCCCCCCCCCCCCCGAGTACGGGGGAAAACGAGGGAGGATGGCGACCCTTTAAACAGGGTCCACCTCTACACGGGGCATGGGGCAATAATGCGGGAGGGACATCCACTATGAGGCTCACCATCAGCCTAAACCGCCTACCCTATGGTGGGGGACTGCAGTGGAGCATGGCTCCGTTAAGCACGCATGGTGCTGCCTACCTTCACCCAACCAGAGCAGCCCAGGCTGGGAGGCACATCACAAGGAGGACGGGCGGGAATAGTCCAACAGGGCCGCAGGCTGTAATAGCTCCGCTCACCTGCGAGAGAGTGATACTTCATGTCTTCGCAGTCAGCACTGCAGAGAAATCTGGGGGGGGGGGGGGGAATTTGTGGGAGGTCCCTGGGTATATGAAGGGCCGGGAGGAGCCTGTTTTTGCATGTCTGCAGTGCACAGCGCTCTTTGGCAGAGGATAACCCAATTGTAAGTATTATATCTGGAGCAGGACGTACTGTATACTTAGAATAATAATTTGGTAAACCCATAACATGAAGCTAAGGCTATTATTATAAAACTTTGATTACAACATCTTCAATTGGGTGCTGGATAGAGAATGATGCTCAACTTGCCTTTCCAGAATTCCCCAAAGGTGTTTGATTGGGTTCAAATCAGAAGACCTACTTGGCCACGGAATCACTTTCATCCTGTTCTTCATAAATGCACCAGCAGCCTTAGATGTGGGTTTGGGATCAATGCTAAAAATTGTACAACAACCAGATCGCATCTTTTTTGTATTCTGATATTGAGCAGTTCCTTCTGTGAATTCATTACACCATCAATGAAATGTAGCTCCCCAACACCGGCAGTACTCATTCAGCTCCACACTGCCACCACCATATTTTATTATAGACACCATACAGTTTTGAGGCCATCAGTTTCAAAACCATTTATCTTGGCCTCATCACTTCAGAGTATAGAGTCTCAGTAGTCTTCAGATTTTTACAAATGGACCCTGAAGTCAGGTTTTTTGGTGCATGGTGAGGCTTCCTCCATGGACGACAATGAAGCATGCCATTCTTCTGCAGTGTGTGCCATATTGTGTCATAGGAAACACTTAGTGAACTTGCATAGCAATTTTCTTTAACCCTTTTCATCTCAAGACAATCCTGTCTTGCTCCTGTAGTTCCCAATGACTGATGATAGAATTCACTGTCAACTTTTAGTGAACTTCATTATAAGTTTATGAAAATGACTCAAATGACTGGAGCTTTGCTCACACCCCTCACATTCTGATTTGGGATGTCCCACGAGTTAAAATTAAGTACAAAATCAGGCAACCTACCCTTCACCACCAGCCACCTCCCCTAGCACACAGCTTTTGTGTTTCCTGTTCCACCCATAACTAGTAGAGTGCCGTGAACTCCATTTACCGCGAGCAGCCATGCTGGAGACCTAAGTGCTGTGGAAGCATGAAAGCTGCAGGTCCCTTACTCAAAGGCTGCTGGACAACTGCTAGAACCTATGCATGTATGTGTTCTGTCTAAGAATATTGTATATTGTCTTAGATTAGAAGAACAAGAATGTTACATCAAAAACCCAATAGCAAATAACACAGGGGCGGGGACAAAATTGTCTAAAATGATCAACTATGAGAAAGTGTTTTCTAACTTCTGCTTTCTATGTCCTGAGAACTTCCATTTTTATTCTTCTTTTAAACTAACTGTTTCACAGAAAGTAGACATATACTGACTTTCCAGAAGTGTGACATGTATGAATTCTTCTTGACATGCGCTGCAGAGTAACAGTGTGTGTCCTCTCTCATGTAAATTATTTCACTATTGTGTCAGAAAGGTTTCACCGACTCAAAATGTAGTGACACAATCCTCCGAAATGACATAATGAAAGTGCAAGGGAAAAGACCAAATCTGAAAAGACCAAAAATATGCAGGACGCTTTTTTTTCCCCACAAAAGAAAAAAAGATTCACATTTTCACAAATAAGTTTTTTTGGCTTTAAGTAAGAGTTGGAACAGATCAAAAATCGTGCTGAACCTTTTTTTAATTCCCCATGTATTATACCAAAACAGCAACATTTCTCCCATTTCCTTTAGATCCTATTCTTAATCTGCTTAATGGGTGAAGACTCTGAAACGTGACATGATCACAGCCTCTGCCAGCAATAATTTCAAGAGATCTTTGTATTTAGCAACATTAAATGTGACACAGCCAGAATTCATATGACAGCCAGTGAGTGTGAAAGCAAAACTAACTACAGCTCGGTAGTGTGTCTTAAGGTTCAACTGACACTAATAACCTTTGTTATTTTGTTACGCAATTCCTATTTTTTTTGTATTCTACCTCACTACTGCTTTACAATATTGGGATTATTCAGACATAGGGAACAGTTTTTATGGGTGATCTCAGGAAACTACATACTCCACTAGGACAAAATCCATACTTTGTGGTCTCAACTGATGTCACAGGTTACGGTCCCTTGATACAGGCCATTCAAGAACCTGAGCAGCTGCGGGGTCCTTTCACTACCACTGGTGAACCGCACCCTGTCAGACTGTAATAATGCTACCAGCTCTGTTAATATAGCCCTGGGCTGTCAACGTGATTATACTGTGCCAGAAGACAGCCCCGTAGAATATACTAGAACCAAGAAACACAAGAGCTTGGGATTAAAATGGAAAGAAGCCCAAGACAATTTATATATTGCTTCAAGAGCGCACTAGACAAACTAAATACTATATGTTGAAGTCTATGTCAGTTACTGTAAGCTTCTGGTGATGTGATGCAAATGTCTACAGGGTGTATGTGACCCTTACTGGATTTAGGTCCCTCCACAGGTCGCACATGACCCCCAGATGATCAACAAAAGGGCCTTGATGCTTCTGATCTTTATACACAGGTGGGGCCCTCTCTATGGTGAGCCTACACCAGCATTAGCTAGCTAAAACCCCTAAAAACTAATATTTAGCATTTCTTTTCAGTAAAAGGTCCTAGAGATATAATCATGGTTCCAACTGACCTATAAGCACTATGCACATGTTATGAGACCAGTTGCTGTTTAATATGGCTGCTAAACTAAGAGTTTAGGAGCCTAAACTTCCCTGAACAGCTTGGAAGGACATAAGCCAAACTTATGCAGGCGTTATGATTTTCAGATTCCAAAGATGTGATCAGTTTATGTTTGATGTGCACAACACCTTCATAATTCTTTATAAAGTCCCAGCCTCGGCATGTCTGGGAGAAATCCTTTGAAGTATGCTTGCTAACACAGCCTCACAACATGGGTTTCAAGGCAGGCTCATTATGTTTGGTCTATCCTAGGTGTGAACAGTACCAGCAAGATCTTTTGAAGTGGAGGCCCCACGTGGGGAACACTGTCATGTGTTTATCGACCTGCTATGGGTAGGCCATATGGGGAATAGGGGACGATTAAGGCCACACTAGACTTCCACCTTAAAGTCCTTTGTAGGATCTTCGATCCATCTTACATAGGTGTTCATGCCAAATAATTGGTGCCTCATTCCCATATTCTTTGTTTTATTCATGACTTCGCTGCCTCCTTGTCTGCATTTTTAATAAAAATTCCCTCTCTGGTTTGTACATCATTTGTCATTCCTTCTTGGTTAGGTTCAGTTTTTGCCTTCCATAGGTTTCCATGTAGCAATTCCGAGGCTACTGGAGGAAAGATTAGGAGTATTGTAAACATATTTTATTGAAGGAATAGCACATGGCTATGGTTGAAATAGGAGGATGTCTCTGATTTTCTAGTCTGTCAATGCTGATATGATAAATGCAAGCCCCCTGTCCTTTGTACTTAATCTCCCTGCTGCAACACATCTTTAGTATTGTATGAATGTAAAATATATGCATTGTGATTAAAGCTGAATGCCTATTTTTTTCCAGGATTTACTAATAAAAAAAAAATAAAGACGCACAAGTCAAACCCTGGATCCAAATCTTATTAGGATTCTTTCATGTTTCTGACTTAAAGCAAGCTGTACACGCACATACAATAAATCACTTGAAACACTGCATATAAGAAAGTTTTTACTTAACATGAAGCTTTTTCATGTGTGTAAAAAAGTAAAATAATCCTGTATTATTTACTTGTTACTTTAAAGTACCCAAAAAATGAAGGCACGTGGGACAATGACCAAAACAATTAGAGAGGACAAAAAGTGGCAACCGTCTTTTTCTATTGGCCAGTGGGATTAAATTGCTTTGTTGATAAGTTTACCTACAATAGACGAATCTTTATAAACTTCTCTGTGACTAGACTAGGTAAAAGTATGCCAGAAATGTCTGGAATTTAGTGAACCTACTCATGTCATCAACAGAAACTAGAACCTGGCTTAGGTGATGCCAAGATTACAGAAAAACCATTTATGCAGGATAACCGTTTCCATCCTTAAAGGCCAATGAATGACTCAGACTATTTCCTTTAGTATTCACAAATCACACAAGGTCTCATATTCCCCTGTCAGACTCTATTGGGTTGATTCAAAGAAACATGTAACAGCTTGGATTTTGCTCACGATCATCCTATTTTTTACGTCCGCTCGTGCGTTCGTATGAACTTGCGAGTGATTCAATAAGCAAATACGTTTCTATCCTAAAAGATACGTCCGTTCGTATGATATCTCCCGAACTTGCCTCAGTCAGTTGGCAATCGTAAAAATCACGTTCATGTGCTCACCTGTTGCGGCGGCAGCCTGTTTTGTCGGCGGCTTCCATCGTCCAGCTCTTCCAATTACTTGCGTTTGCCTCTGGTTTTCATTGGTTTTTGGCCTCTTAGATTCGTGCGTTCTTATGTTTATAAGATCTTGCGCATGCGCACCCTCAACCAGAAACTTACATAAACCCCGTAGCGGCTGCATCCAACTTCATTTCTCGGTCCCTTAAACTTACCTAAACCCCGTAGCGCCTGCATCCAACTTCATTTCTCGGTCCCTCAAACTTACCTAAACCCCGTAGCGCCTGCATCCAACTTCATTTCTCGGTCCCTTAAACTTACCTAAACCCCTTAGCGCCTGCATCCACCTTCATTTCTCGGTCCATAAAACTTACCTAAACCCCTTAGCGCCTGCATCCAATTTCATTTCTCGGTCCCTTAAACTTACCTAAACCCCTTAGCGCCTGCATCCAACTTCATTTCTCGGTCCCTCAAACTTACCTAAACCCCTTAGCGCCTGCATCCACCTTCATTTCTCGGTCCATAAAACTTACCTAAACCCCTTAGCGCCTGCATCCACCTTCATTTCTCGGTCCATAAAACTTACCTAAACCCCGTAGCGCCTGCATCCACCTTCATTTCTCGGTCCATAAAACTTACCTAAACCCCGTAGCGCCTGCATCCACCTTCATTTCTCGGTCCCTTAAACTTACCTAAACCCCGTAGCGCCTGCATCCAACTTCATTTCTCGGTCCCTCAAACTTACCTAAACCCCTTAGCGCCTGCATCCAATTTCATTTCTCGGTCCCTTAAACTTACCTAAACCCCTTAGCGCCTGCATCCAACTTCATTTCTCGGTCCCTCAAACTTACCTAAACCCCTTAGCGCCTGCATCCAATTTCATTTCTCGGTCCATAAAACTTACCTAAACCCCGTAGCGCCTGCATCCAACTTCATTTCTCGGTCCCTCAAACTTACCTAAACCCCGTAGCGCCTGCATCCAACTTCATTTCTCGGTCCCTTAAACTTACCTAAACCCCTTAGCGCCTGCATCCAACTTCATTTCTCGGTCCATAAAACTTACCTAAACCCCGTAGCGCCTGCATCCACCTTCATTTCTCGGTCCATAAAACTTACCTAAACCCCGTAGCGCCTGCATCCAACTTCATTTCTCGGTCCCTCAAACTTACCTAAACCCCGTAGCGCCTGCATCCAACTTCATTTCTCGGTCCATAAAACTTACCTAAACCCCGTAGCGCCTGCATCCAACTTCATTTCTCGGTCCCTCAAACTTACCTAAACCCCTTAGCGCCTGCATCCAATTTCATTTCTCGGTCCCTTAAACTTACCTAAACCCCTTAGCGCCTGCATCCAACTTCATTTCTCGGTCCATAAAACTTACCTAAACCCCGTAGCGCCTGCATCCAACTTCATTTCTCGGTCCATAAAACTTACCTAAACCCCGTAGCGCCTGCATCCAACTTCATTTCTCGGTCCATAAAACGTCACCAAACCACCTAATGTACATCTGTCTTTTTTTTTTTTAGTGTGTATGTAATTTTGTGTGTAGTTGTTTTTGGTTGCGCATATTAGAAAAGACACATTTATGAAGGCTTAAAATATTTTTTTATTTCAATATTACTTTTTTAAAATTTCCTATATTTATTATAAATTTAAAAAATTTGTAGTTAGTATTTTTACTAACTTTTTTAACTTAAATAGTTATATGGGAAACTTTTTTTTTTTTGTTTTTTTTACCTTTTTGGAAGTAAAATTTTGTGTACAACATTTAAAACATATTAAATTTTTTTAAAATACACTAAAATGTCTAAAACAATTTTAACAAAGTAGCCAGGACCAAGGGCACTATTCATCCTCCTCTTCTTCATCTGTTGGCCCCAACGTCGCCTGTATGGCCAGCAGCTCGGCCACCAACTCCTGGATCCTTTTTTTTTTCTCTGCCTTGGTTTTTGGCATAATCCCTGTAAGCAATAGAGAAAAAAACCTAAATAGGAGTACCAGACCGGTTGGTATGCTGTAAATAGATTTGTGGTTAATCCAATACATGTAAATGCATGACATATGTCATTCTTCCAAGGGCTAAAGTTAATGCATTTCCAACAGGTAAGTATTTAAACTCCTTAAACCGGACCTTCAACATTATTTAATGTCAACCAATACCTATTTCTAAATGATTATGCACCAGATCAAAGTACAGTTTTGACGTTTATGGCTTGCAGCGCCGCCATCTGAACTCTGAAGCCTAACAATTAATGAGGAGTGGAGAGTTGGATAAAGTACAGGGGAGTACGTTACAGTGGTGCGTTGACAATCCAGAGCATAGCTGGGTTGAGGGAAAGGTCATCAATCCCACAATGCATGCCAGGACCTTACTTTTTACAATCTGTATCCCATGCTGCCTGTAAATATTGCGCCTTCCATATTCCCCAATATGGGCTGTTTTCACGCTCCTAACATGCATTAGATGGCTGAAGTCTGTTTTTCTATGTTTCCAATCTGTAGGTACAGTGTGTTGCCTAATTATTACCTATGTTCTTAATACGAGTTAGGGTCCGCTTTAAGCTAAAGAAGTGGCCACATGAAAGTGTTAACTACACATTGGCTACGCCTTTAGTTATGTGTGTGTTATTAGCTTACAAAACATTAATCTGAATCATGGCATGGAGACTTACGGAGTTGGTGGCCGACAGATGGCTGGTTGGGGCCAACAGGCTGCCCTTGGTCCTGGCTCTGCTGTGAAGAAGTCCCTGGAGAAACATGTGACATTTGGTTAGTATTTGTAGAGAGTCACTATCCCCAACATATCTGGCTCCCAGTCTGGCTGACATCACTCACCTTCGCCAGGATCGACTTCAAGCATCTCTGCTGCCTCCTCCTCCACTATTTCACCCGCACCAGAAGCTTCTACAAATACATAATAAAGGATAACTTAGTTTTTGGCCTGACATGTATATCTTTGTGCCTATACATGAAGAGTGACATACCAGAGCCTTCCCCATGCGTGGCCAGGTATGACTCCACGCCCACGCGCCTTGGCCCCTCCTCTGTGGTAAGGTCCAGGGGCTGGTCTGAGGAGGCCACAGAGGAGGGGTAGGTCCGTCGCCCGGGAGATCCACCACCTTCACTCACAGATGCAGAGTCATGCAGCACTGGTCGGCCTGTACGTCTCCGGGTGCGGCGAATTCTGAAATCCATTTCCAACACTACCAAAGAAAAGTCATTATAAATAAAGGCATAACTTAGACATTTGGAACATATAACATGCAATTGCTTGGTACTTACTTGGGAAATGGATCCCAAAAAACCTCCGCACCCGGGGCATGTGCAGACGCTTCAGGTCCGACCAATGCTGCATTATCTGGGTGTGAGTGAAGGTGGTGCTGGTCACACGGTGGATCTCGGCGATGATCTCCCGGGCGATGTCCCTTTTCTCGCACACATTGGGCGCGAAGTCATACCGGCGCTGAAGCATGATCTGAAAAACATAATGGACACAGAGCTTTTACTTTTACACACAGACCCATATGTGTTGCATCACAAGTTGAGTATTTAATGTCATTAACACACACATTTCGAATGGCCGCCATTTTTGGGGAGTGCCTTAAAGAGGACGTTGACTGTGATTGACAGTCTGGTCTTATGTTATATGTATCACACACCATGTACATACAGATAATAGCCAACATCAAGAATCAGGCCACCTGCATCTATGGCATGTTAGGATGGTTTAAACATCCAAGATGTAGCCTAATGCTTAGGCTTTTGGACCACGTGTGTGGCTTCCCGTTGTGTTTTTATGGCTTAGGAAACCAGTGTTCCGCAAACATCCGCATCAAGGTCCGAGACAGGCCAGGTTTGACAGCTCGCCCCGCTACTCCACAGGTTAATTAACTGTTGCTAAGCCGGAGCAATTGGCCGAATTAGGACATCACCATAGACAGGTGAAAACGTGGCCAGGCTCGGCCCTTGAGGATGAAGTGTGAGGAGCCAGTGATTAAACATTAAGAGACCCCAAACTAGTTCCCAACGCATCATTTACATTTAGGCCATCATTGACTATTCTATTAAAATGCACAGGCAGCCACTTACCAGCATGAGGATCTCTTCCTGTTGACGGGTGAAGATAGTGGGCGCCATCTTTAGTCTTCTTCCAGGCAGCAGATAAGTGAAACCCCAGCGGTTTCCTGGTTCCGCTCGAACGTACGTTCGTACGAGCGCGTAGTCGTGCGCATAGGCGTCACACGCTGGGCTCATTATTTAAAGGTCCTTTCCCCCCAAGCTCATTCTCTTTGAGCATTTCTGTACGATGGCACCAAAAAAGGCGATCAGCAAGCGACCCCAGGCAAGCAAGACCGCGGAGGGCCCCACCACAAGGTCCCAGCAAGCTGGCCGAAAACTGAGAGGCAAGACTCCCACCTCGGCCCCACCAAGGGATCCTGGACCGTCAGGTACCAAAAAAAGGGGCCCCAAGCCCCGTGCCCCTGCAGCCAAGAAGCTGGCAACTGCAGCACCCACCACCTCTGCCCCCAGAACAGGCAGCACAAGTGAAACCACACCGGGCATGCCTTCAAGTAGGGCAGTTCGGAAACCCATGCCCCGCAGCAGGGCCCGAAGCCCATCCAGGGCCAGAAGCCCCTACAGGGCCCCAACCCCATCCAGGGCCAGAAGAACCCCATCCAGGGCCAGAAGCCCCTACAGGGCCCGAACCCCATCCAGGGCCAGAAGAACCCCATCCAGGGCCAGAAGCCCCTACAGGGCCCGAACCCCATCCAGGGCCAGAAGAACCCCATCCAGGGCCAGAAGCCCAGCCAGGGCCAGAAGCCCCTACAGGGCCCGAACCCCATCCAGGGCCAGAAGAACCCCATCCAGGGCCAGAAGCCCAGCCAGGGCCAGAAGCCCCTACAGGGCCCGAACCCCATCCAGGGCCAGAAGAACCCCATCCAGGGCACGAAGCCCCTACAGTGCCCGAACCCCATCCAGGGCCAGAAGAACCCCATCCAGGGCACGAAGCCCCTACAGGGCCCGAACCCCATCCAGGGCCAGAAGAACCCCATCCAGGGCCAGAAGCCCCTACAGGGCCCGAACCCCATCCAGGGCCAGAAGAACCCCATCCAGGGCCAGAAGCCCAGCCAGGGCCAGAAGCCCCTACAGGGCCCGAACCCCATCCAGGGCCAGAAGAACCCCAGCCAGGGCCAGAAGCCCCCGACCTGGCACCAGCCGGGAACAGAGCCCCCGACCTGGCACCAGCCGGGAACCTAGCCCCCCAAGAGGGCCCCGAATTGCAACCATGACCACATCTACACCTGGAAGTTCGGTGGCCAGCCACGCAAGAACACCCAGTCCCTTGGCCAGTCCAGTCCAGTCATTGGGAAGCCACCAATCCGGCCATTCCCCTACCCAGCCCCAGGCCATAATGTCACCACATGTGTCTGCACACATGGAGGAGCAGCCAAGCCAACCATCTGGCCGCACATTGCGCCGCGGCCAGTTGAGTGGGAGATTCTCCCATGACCAAAATATGGCATTGGCTAGTGGCCTTACATTATACTATGACGAGCTATATGGGAGCAAATCCAAACACACCACCAAGCAGCGCAAGATGGAATTGTTTGAAACCATCCTCCGACAAGTAAATGCAGCGGGGGAAGAGAGGAAAGATGTGTCCCAAATTCAGAAGAAAATCTCTGATCTGAAGTATGCTGTACGGCAAAAAGAAATTAAAAGGCATAATTACAGGTAAATAAATGTTTTCTCAAAATATAATGTTTGGGATGTGCTGTATGCCCCTTTTCTGAATACCAAACGATTTTCTCTTTTCAGCATGAAAACTGGAGGTGGATTTCCATCTAAATTGGAGTTTACCCCTGCTGAGGAGATTGTGCTTGGACTTCTCCATCCGGTCGCGGTCGGTGGACATGCTGGTCTAAGGGACACAGACTCCCCGACCCGTACCCACGGTGAGTACTCTTAAATCTGCATGTTTGCCTGTTTGCTAAATAATCTACAGTTCACTAGTAACAAGATAACGGGATGCCCCTATGGTTTGCCTTGCTTGGCCTCGCACTACTGTGGCTGTTTGTGTCCTCTTTTGGTCCCTGGGAATCACACATTTAGGCCCACAGCCATTATGGCAAAGATCAAATGTCCAATTGGATTGTTAAAGTCATGAATTTTCGCAAGATAAGTGAGATATTTTGAATCAATCACAAAACACACATCATTATGTATGGGTTGCCTTTTGGTTGTGTGAGTTGTGTTTGAGTTAACAATTTAATTAGCCACCCACAAACATATGTGACCAAGAGCAGCGAGACTCAACTGGCGGCCCGGGGTCCCAATGCGGGCCTTGCCACCACATTCAAGGACCCCTGCCCAGACAGCCCTGCACTCAGTTACTTCTGTGTTGACGTGCTCAGAGCTGCCCCCTTGATCGGCCATGTAGTGGTTGGTCTCCTGCCCAATGTCATGGCTCCCTGAAACATAGCATTGCAATATGAAGTACTGCACAGGAAGTGGCATTGCAAGGTACACAGTAACTTATTTACATTTTCACTGGCCACAATCGTGTCCCGCTGCCCCTGCTCTGGCCCATGTGCCACAGTCCCCCCATGCCCCCCCCCCACATAAGCCCCATACATTTGTAACAGATTGGCTCCATCCATCCCATCACCATCAATACGTTAACTCCCCCCTTTAGACATCCAATCCCTGTCCCCTCAGCTCTGGCCCATCCAGCCCAGCAAGGGCAAGCAGCCTTTATTAGTTGGCACTTTGAAAGCTCCAGCCCCTCCACCAGTGTCTTTATTTTTAACTAGACACCCCCTGCGTCAGCACCATGGCCAGACATTCACCTCTCACCACATACCTTTAAATGGGCGTTTCAAACAATTGTTGGAGTACCCCGGACCTAACGAATGGTAGGCTAAATCCAAAAATGTGCCTTGAAAGTTGGATGCTGACTGGGTACACTTCATGACTTAGAACTGAGGTCACTTAGCAGTTTGTCCGAGCCATTGCACCTATGTAAACTTGCGTGGGTTTGAACAAAGGTCACCATTGCTCTAGAGTTGAATAATATTACAAATAGAGCTATATTTGATTACCTATCAAAAAAAAGGTTATGTGTGTGTGTTTACGTGGTATTTTTTTCTCTTCTTCAGCCCAGCATGATCCCTCAGCAAGGGTAAACTCACCCCCCAGTTTGGTTATGCCTACCAGGTCCGTACAGCATCGGAGCCCAGATCAGAGATTTTCGGTAAGTTAATGTAGTAGCATAAATACTAACAAGTGCTTAAGAATGTGTTAAACTGTTGAAATCCTAAATTGGGACGCAAACTTAGCCTTTTTTTTTTTGATATGTCCCTACAGACCCGCACACTCATGGAAGAGATCCAGGACATGGAGGAAGATGATGATGTCTCCGTACAGGGCACGTCGGATGAACTCCCCCTGGGTCCCAATTTGGAACTGCTCGATAATGTTTCTCTGGCCAATCCTCAGCAGCAGAGTGAATCTCCATCCATTGTGCTTGCACATGGGGAGACTGACACTACAGTCCCCAGTTTTCACTCTGCTGCTGAGGATTTGCAAAGCAGGCCGGTTGCTGTTGAGGGTACGACACCACGCGGCAGGGCACGCCCAAGAGCCAGGGTAATTGTGCGGCGGACGCCATTACGCCGCCCCACAATTTCCCAGGGGAGGCAGAGTGCCCTGCTTCAATTATGGACCCAACAAAGGGACTCTTATGACGCCCAGCTCGTTACAGAGCGTGAGCAAAGGCATGCCGACATGGTGAACATCCATACCAGTCTACAGGGCATCCTCGCGGAGTTGCGTACCCTCAACAGCAACGTGGCCAATGCAAGTAATGGCATCCAGTCAGCCATGGCTGAGATGACCAATATGCAGAGAAACATTGTGGAGCAGTTTCAAATTCACAATGCTGCCATGGCCCAGGCTAGGTCCCATTCCCATGGACCTCCACCTGGACCTCCACCTGGGTATTATGGGCAGCCACCCTATTAAGCCATGGGTGTGTGGGACATCTTTTCTCTTAACCCCCACTGTATTTACTTGTCCTTTGAGGTTTCAAACAATCCATTTTGTGTTGCTCTGGCAGGTTGTGTTTTGTATTTGCTCCCATATAGCTCCTTAGAGTAATGCTTAAGGCCACTAGCCAATGCCATAGGTCTATGTGGAGTTTATCTGGCCACTTATGGCTTTACCTATGTATTTGGTTGGTGCTCCTCCTGTTTGCAGACATGTTTGTGTGACATTATGGCCATGCCCAAATATCCCTGGGCACAGGCAATATTAATGACTGGACTAGGCTGGCCTTTGGACTGGGTGTCCTTGTTTGGTTGTGCCACTAACTTCCAGGTGTAGATGTGCTCGATGTCTTTTTTAATGTTATCCATTTGTTACCACAGATGTATGTGGACTGATTTCTGTTAACCACTATAATTTTTCATTTGCTAAGTAAAACAAAAATTTCACTTCCAATACTTGTGGCGTTTTTAGTGGGAAGACTTTTTTAACAGCTTGGCCTAAACCAGATAATTTTGGTTGGAAGAGGTGTAACAATGCACAGCGAAAGCTAAGGAAACTACATGAAATACATTAGGCAACAATTAAGGTCGAAATGTTTTACTTAGAGGTAATGCCACATTAGGGCAAAACAACATATGTTTCCAAAAGGATAACACAGACATACAGAATGGTGAGACAGGGAAAAAAGTTAACTAAAATGCTGGCTGATCAGGTTGGCTCGAACAGATTGGCCAGACTCACTGGGGGGCCCCTCAAAATTCTCGGCTTCATCCTCGACGGCTGAAGAGGGCAGGCTGTCCACATAACGTGGGACACGTTCCATGATGGCAAAATTGTGCAAAACAGCACATGCCATTATAATGTCGATCACTTTCTTGGGATCATATTGCAGGGCCCCCCCAGTATGGTCAAGGCAACGAAAACGTGTCTTCAGCAGACCAAAGGCCCTCTCCACAACAGCCCGGGTCTTGCGATGCGCACGGTTATACGCTTCCTGAGAGGCATCCTGGGGCCGCAGCACAGGCGTCATGAGCCAGGGTAGAAGTGGGTACCCGGAATCACCTTAAACAGAGAATTAAATGTAATCAAAATTAAAAAGGCAACACAACCAACACCAAAAAATTCACAGATATCATAATGATGTAAGGTAAAGTGTTCCCCCAAAAAAACAGGGCACATTAGGGCCCCCAAAAATTGAACTAAGGTATAACCTAAATAAAAATGGCACTTCTATATACCAATTAATTAACAAACATCTGCACGGCCAAGGGTATTTGTATTTTACATATATTTGTAGTTTTCAGACATGTTACAATTAGGATGCTGCTGAGGGCCTATCCACATTTCTCAGGAAACTACAATGTATGCAGTTTAAGTCCACTTTGACATTTAACGACCAATAGTACAAAAGGAGCCAAATGTCAAAGATCCCTAGCCACATTTCACTGGAAACTACAATGTATGCAGTTTAAGTCCACTTTGACATTTAACGACCAATAGTACAAAAGGAGCCAAATGTCAAAGATCCCTAGCCACATTTCACTGGAAACTACAATGTATGCAGTTTAAGTCCACTTTGACATTTAACGACCAATAGTACAAAAGGAGCCAAATGTCAAAGATCCCTAGCCACATTTCACTGGAAACTACAATGTATGCAGTTTAAGTCCACTTTGACATTTAACGACCAATAGTACAAAAGGAGCCAAATGTCAAAGATCCCTAGCCACATTTCACTGGAAACTACAATGTATGCAGTTTAAGTCCACTTTGACATTTAACGACCAATAGTACAAAAGGAGCCAAATGTCAAAGATCCCTAGCCACATTTCACTGGAAACTACAATGTATGCAGTTTAAGTCCACTTTGACATTTAACGACCAATAGTACAAAAGGAGCCAAATGTCAAAGATCCCTAGCCACATTTCACTGGAAACTACAATGTATGCAGTTTAAGTCCACTTTGACATTTAACGACCAATAGTACAAAAGGAGCCAAATGTCAAAGATCCTTGGGTATAAACTCCAAACCAATATATTTAGGCACAAGGAACTTACAGACATCCTAACTAAAGGGAAAACATTCTGAAGGCCAAAGCGAGACAAGGATTTTTTGGGTAAGTTCCTAATATATGAGCCAAGAAAAAGGCAGTTGGACGCTTCGGTCAAGTTTTCCAAAACAAACATATCAACAAATACAAGATTAATGCCACATTTAATAACACACAAATAGGACACACTTACCAAGCAGCCATGCCCCCGAAAATTCACCTGCCTCAAATCTCCGAAACAACCCAGATCGCCGGAGGATATAGGAGTCGTGGGACGATCCGGGGTAGCCGGCAAGGACACTCATAAACCGCATATCCGGACCAACCACGGCCTGGACATTAAGTGAGTGTCCCATTTTACGATTCCTTAAGGCAAAAACATACAAAAAGGGTAATTGATATTTGACCCAAAATAATAAATTAAACACAAAACATGTCTGCACTCTATTGGGAAAGACTAATGAAAAGCCGAGATAAAGCAGCTACACAAATGAGGGATAAACAAATATGCTGCCGCAAAGGAAAACAGGTGACATGACACGTTGGGCAACATAATAACCAATCTCAATACCTATATATATACTCGTCGGCTGCCCTAGGTACGAGTGCCACATGTGTGCAGTCAATTGCACCAATAACGTTGGGCATGTCGGCCACATTATAAAACCCAAGCTTAATGGCGTTTCTGGCTGCCATATCATCAGGAAAATAAATATATTTTTGAGTTATGGCAGCCATGCCTTCCAAAAATTTAGATAGTGCGCGGCTCAGCGTAGGCTGTGACATCCCCACGGAGAGGGCACCCAGCCTCTGGAACGAGCCGTTCGCCAAAAATTGCAGGCAGCCAAGCATCTTGGTCATACCTGAAATTGCATGCCCCTTCCTTGTGGTGCGGGCTAACCATGGCCGCAGCTCACTATATAATTTATGGAGGGAAGCGCGATTAAGCCTGGTCAGCTCGAACAGCTCAACATCATTCATGCTATCGATGTTCATGCGACGACGCAGGGGCAATCTGCTCTCAGACATCTCGATCAACTCAATGCCAAAAAGCATAAGCCCTTGATGTGCCACAAACTCGCTCCGCTCCATCCTACTCCCGAGGCCAAATAGCTGCCGGCAAACATTTCGTAAAGCAGCTCTTTAATGGGCTTCAAAACAATTAGCAATCACCTCTCTGAATTGGGCGCAAGCCCATGTGAAGGACGTAAAAAATAGGATCGGACGCAAATAATACGATTTGGACGGGAAAAACACACGAACTAACGCAAATTATACGATTCTCGTACGAAATGCGTATGTTCATATACGTCTATGCGCGAACGATCGTACGAATACGAAATGGCCAAAAAAACCAGAAAAAATGACAAACACCCACCCAAACTTACGATTCTCGATACGAAATCACTTAACTTTTGCTCTTTGAATCGAGGGGTATATCAAAGAACATTGTTCTCTAGCCCCTTAACTAGAACGGTTTCCTTTACTATAGCCTAACATGGCTCTAAATTAAATTCATTATTTTTAGGGTTACTTGGGCTGGTTACTGTGGTGGTGGGGTGTTTAAAAAAAAAAAAAGAAGCAACCCACTAAATAATAGCACAATAATTATTTAATACTATCGCTTTAATGTTAAACCATTTTAGTGAAATGAGTGGGGTAACATATATCACTAAGTCTACTTAGAAGTTTGGGGCGCCAATTATTTTTTTCTACCACCTTGATCATTCTCTGTAGCTTTTCCTTATCTCTTGTGCTTGCTCCCCCCAAACCAAGCAGTGAAGGAGAAACACAGCAGCAAAGCAATCATGTTATAGAATGCAGCAGAAAGCGTCCTGGACAACCCATCTTCTTAAAACAGACCTCCAGTCAAAATGAAGTTTAGTTTATTGCTTCCCTAAACCACCCCTCTGATAATTAGTGTCAAACAATTTGAGAGGGCTTAAGCCCAGTCAGATGTCTTGGAACAGAAGAATCCATGTATAATATTCAGTGGCAAGACCACTAACACTCCACTGTTTTGGCTGACTTGAGGACCAGGGCAACACATGCCTTCTTAACTTTTGCCTGTATGATGTGTCTGATGACTGGTATAATTGGTGAACTATAGAAGTTTATATCTAATTTCCAAAATCGGCAGCTACCCCAGCAACACATTTTTCTTGTTCCTCCTCTCTTCACTGGATTGGTCCTCACTAGCTCCTGTGCCTAGCTCCAAGTAGAGGTCTAGCCATGCCAATCTTACAAGCACCACAATGTTAATGGATTGTATTGCAAAAATGTACTTATTTTCATTTGGGAAGATCTCAAGGCAACACATAAGCAAAATAAAAAAAAAAAAAAAAAGAAAGAAAAAAATACTAGTGTTCCTGCTAGCCAAGAAATTAAAGGAGGCGATAATATCCAAATCTTCAAACAGCGTAGATAATAAAAGCTTCATTCATCTGCTGACAAAATCTTTTACCTGTTCTAAATCTTCAAAGAGAAGTCTATAATAGCTGCCTATTCAAAGCTGCAGGTACCCGGTCTGTGTTTAACTTGTCCCCTTGCTCCACCCCTATAGCCTTGTCAATTATTGACATGAAAAGTCCAGACTCCTCTTCGAAACGGTGCTTTCTTCTATAAAGTATCTCTGTTTTGCAAGCTTTAGATGCTTAAGAGCCTTCAGTTTCCTAATGTCAGATCTAAGACAGGTGTCTTCAGACACGCATTGCCCTTCCCCTGCATGAAAAGTGAACAAGCTGCAATAAAAAGGCAACTAGTACGGTGCATACATTTTTCACTGGCAGATAAAAAAAAAAAAAGATGATATTCTTAAGAGCCCAGTTTGTAACAATAGAAGCACTGGCATCACATTCATTTTAAAGTAGACACGGAACCCACAAAGGGAAGTCTATCTCTAAAACTTTTTAAGGAAGACACTGTCTATATGGACAGACCTTCACTTATGGAGGAAAGGTCTGCTTTACAATTTCTTGAAAACACCAAACTGCCTTTTTATATAGTTTAGGATGTGCTACCACTACATAATGGTTAACAACCAAACATGTAAATTGCTAAATAAAATTAACTTAACGGATTAATAACTTATCAAAGTATTACTAGATAACCCCATTTTAGTTGTCTAAGCTCATGTGTTATGTGGACAAGGTTTCCTAAACACAAGTAATTCAAATAGATACATTTTAGACCACTAAAACCTATACCTTCAGATGGTAGAACAGCAGGGTAAACATCCTTAATTAAATCTCCAAGTGTATTATGATTACCATCATTGGCAACAGGTCGAAATAATTTTTGTACAAAAGGACGTTCACTTGTTGCCTGCAATTGGGAGAAAAATTACAAAATGTAACACATCACCAATATAAACACAATAGATGTATACGATACAAAATTTTAACTTGCTAACAGTACATAACCAATGGTTAAAATGACTTTCCTTATACATATAAAATTATGAAAAGAAGACATGCAGCACAAACAAAAGGCAACAATTCGACCATTCCGTGAACAACAGAGGGTAAACATGAAATCACAAACACGGCCATTTGTGTTGAGTTATGCAGAGAATATACAAAAAACATTTATAGCCCTTCACTTACATTACTGGTCTTACATGCTGTCCAGATATTACATACAGCCTTTAATAGAACTAGTCAGGTGACGTTTGACGGTGCCTAAGTCTATGAGATGTGTCATTTAGGAACAATATTTTAGTGTAATATTTCTGTTTTAAACTCCTAATCATTCCATGACAGTTTCACTTGTAGGAGAAAGTGCTGTGATGTTGACGATACCAACAACAGAAATTAAAGGAAGGCTATCAATTGCCCACCCCCACCCACTGTGCCTGTTCTACCTAGAATAAGTGAGATAACTGAATCAGTTTCCAGTGTTTGGGAACCAGACCAAACACATTATCAAGATTAAAAAAAAAACGTTTTTTGGCTCTAAGTATAATGGCATAGGAAAAATACAATTCTGTGATTACTCACCTGTAGAATTGATATTATGAGTATACAGTATGTCCTGCTCCAGATAAGAATCATTACTCTTGGGTATTACTCTGCCAGATGGCGCTGGACTGCAGAGACCGTGAAATCGGATCCTCCCGGCCCCTCAAATACCCTGGGACCTTCACAAATCCCCAGCATTGAAAAGCAGTGAACGAGAAGCCGGGAGAAAGATAACAGAATCAACCAGTAACTATAAACAATGGTAACAATCACCATACAGAGGATCCAAAGATAACGCAAAACCAAGGGTGGGGTGGAGCAGGACGTACTATATACTTATAATATCAATACTTCAGGTGAGTAATCACAGAATTGTATTATTCTTAGTATACAGTACGTCCTGCTCCAGATAAGAATCATTACTCTTGGGACATCCAATAGCAGTGTCCACAAAGTAGGGTGGGATCCCCAAAGGTAACAACAGACAGGTCAGACCACTGCCGCCTGCAGAACCTTGCGGCCAAAAGCAGCATCAGCTGAGGCCCTAACATTAACCTTGAAAAACTTTGAAAAAGTATGAACAGAAGACCAAGTAGCGGCCTTGGAAACTTGTTCAACAGAAGCCTGGTGCTGAAAAGCCCAAGAGGCCCCAATAGCATAAGTGGAATGAGCAGTAAGGCGGAAGGGAGGATTCTTTCGCTAAGCAGAATAGGCCTGAATCACAGCCTGACAGATCCATTTGCCGATAGTAGATTTAGCAGGAGACAAACCCTTCCTAGGACCAGAAGGGACCACAAAAAGAGCATCAGTTTTCCTGAAAGGTGCAGTAGCCACCAGATAGTACTTCAGGCACCTTACCAAATCCAAAACCCTCTCCTTAGCGTTACTAGGATTAGGGCACAAGGAAGGAAGAACAATGTCCTAATTCAGATGAAAGGCAGACACGACCTTAGGTAGAAAATCTGGCTTGAAGCGAAACATCACCTTGTCCTGGTGTCTCTCAAAGTAGGGGGGATGGATGGAAAGCGCAGCCAACTCAGAAACACGCCTAACAGAGGTGATAGCCACCAAAAAGACAACCTTGAAAGTAAGAATGGCCAGGGCAGCCTCCTGCACAGGTTCAAAGGGAGCACCCTGCAAGGCAGACAAGACCAAGTTCAAATCCCAAACAGGCAACATAGACTTACGTGGGGGATGCACATGAGTAACCACCTGGAAAAAGGTCCTGATCAGAGAATGCTGGGCAAATGACCTCTGGAAGAAAACAGCCAGGGCAGAGCCCCAGCTCCAATCCATACTGCAGGAACTCCAGGATCCTGGGAATAGAGAACACACGACAGGGAAGAGACCTAGCCTCACACCAGTCAATGTAGGCACGCCAAGCCCTATAGTAAATAGAAGAAGAAGACTTCTTTCTAGCCTTTATCATGAAGTCAACAACAGAGGCAGACAGCCCCTTTTCCATCAAGATGGAGGTTTCAGCAGCCAGGCCGTCAAAGCCAGAGTTTGTAAATTGGGATGGCGTAAATGACCCTGAGTGAGCAGGTCTGGCACCCTGGGCAGAGCGTACTGATCTACTGCCAGCTGCACCACGTCTGTGAACCACACTCTTCTTGGCCACCTGGGAGCCACCAGGATAGCTGGCACCCCCTCCTGAGCTATCTTGCGCAGAACCCTACCCAACAGAGGGAATGGGGGAAAGACATACAGGAGCTGAAAATCCTGCCATGACATTGCTAGAGCATCTGTTGCCAAGGCCAAAGGGTCCTGGGACAGGGAGACAAAGGCCGGGAGCTTGTGGTTGTGACAGGACGCAAACAGATCCACATCTGGTTGACCCCAATGGTGACATGTGAAATGGTGAGTGTGAAACACCCTCTCGCAGAGGGACCATTCTCCAAGGCGAGAGGTCCACCCTGCTCAGAGAGTCTGCCTGCAGTTTCTCCACCCCCGGAATGTACACCGCAGATATGCAGGGAACATTATCCTCCGCCCAGGACAGGATCAGAGACACTTCCTTGAGGGCCCCCTTGCTCCGGGTCCCCCCCGATGATTGATGTAGGCAACCGCTGTCTGATTGTCCTAACGTACCTGAACAGGCCGGCCCCGAAGATGGTGGGTCAAGTGAGCCAGCACCAACCTGATCGCCCTTAGTTCCAGAATGTTGATGGGTGTAAAGGCCTCCTGAGGGTCCCACTGCCCTTGGAACTGCAGGGACTTCCCGAAGCCCCCCCAACCCGTCAGACTGGCATCTGTGGTGACCGTCTCTCAGCAGGGGGCCAGAAAGGATCTGCCCGCCAACAGGTTCCTGGAGTCCAGCCACCACGAGAGGGACCGCCTGGCTAGGGGGGACAGAACAAGGACCTGGTGCAGGGACGCGGGATCCTTGTCCCATACTGACAAGAGGTTGCAGAGGCCTCATGTGAAAATGTGCATAAGGAACTGCCTCGAAGCACGACACCATCAGGCACACCAGCTGCATTCCCTGCCTGATGGAGGGATGAGGGCAAGAGAGTAGGGACTGAACCTGCACCAGTAGACTGTCCACCTTCTGCTGAGGAAGAAAAATCCTTGCCTGAACTGTATCCAGATTCATTCCCAGGAAAGGTGTCACCAAGGAGGGAGACAGGGAAGACTTGGGATGGTTGATCACCCAGCCAAATGACTCTAGTGTGGACACTACTCGCTGAGTATCCAGCTCTGCCTGTTGGAGGAACTGAGAAGTGATAAGAATGTCGTCCAAATAGGGCAGAAAGCGAATGCCCTGAGACCTGAGCAGAGCCATCACTCCTGCCAGCACCTTGGTGAACACTATGGGAGCTGACGCGAGACCGAAGGGCAATGCCACAAATTGGTAGTGCTGATTCTCCAGAGCGAACCTGAGGAATCTTTGATGACCTGAAAAAACAGCAATATGGAGGTACGCATCCTTGATGTCTACAGAAGTCATGAAATCCCCTGGACGCAGGGAACTGATAGCAGAGCGCAAAGTTTCCATGCGAAAGCGCCTGCACCTGACAAATTTGTTGAGGATCTTCAGGTCCAGGATGACTGACCCATCTCTTTTGGGCACGGTGAAAAGGTTGGAATTGAGCCCCATGCCCCTTTCTCGTAAGGGGACCTGACAGATGACCCCCAGCTCCAGAAGTCTTTGCACCGACAGAATTAGAGTCTGAGCTGACATGGGGTCCTGAGACATCTGGGATCTGATGAATCTTGGGGGCAGCCAGGCAGCAAACTCTATCTTGTAACTGGAGGACACTACCTCCTGAATCCACTGGTCTGAGACATAAAGCCTCCAGACGTGAGCAAAATGCTGAAGCTGTCCCCCCACCCGGATGGGTGAGGGCGCCCCTTCATGCCTGAGGGGGCTTGGGAGAAGACTTGGGCTTGGAGCCCCAGGATGAGCCAGGGCGTCTACATCCTCTGCCCCTACCCCAGAAATCTCCTCGGACCCCGGTAAGGGAGACCCCCCTCTCCTGTCTGGCGCCACGGTAGGGGGAAGAAAAGGAGCCCTGGCCCCGAAAGGGCCGAGACTGCCGCCTGCGCTGCGGTAACCTGCCTACCTTAGCGAACAGGTCCAGGCGGTCCCCAAACAGGCGTAGTCCTTTGAAGGGAAACCCAGTGAGAGGTTTCTTGGCAGCATTGTCAACAGCCCACTGGCGCAGCCAAACCGAGCGGCGTATAGCCACCACTAGGGCAGAGGCTCTGCCACACATCCTAATGGTATCATCCAAGGCAGAGAGGACATAAGTCACAAAGACCTCACAAAGAGAGAGTGCATTAAACTCCTTACTAGACACATCAGGAGCACCCTCTAAGACACCTCTAAGCAGGGTCCTAATAGCCACAGCTGTAATGGCAGAGGCACAGACCGGGCGCAGCACCGTCCCCACACAGGCAAAGGCATGGGACGCCAGCTGATCAATACGCCGGTCCTCACTATCCCGCAGCGTAGTAGAGTCAGGGGAATGCATGACAGAGGTGTTAGATAACCCTAGGACCGGGGCATCCACCTCTGGAGGGGATGACCAACGCTTCACAACATCAGCAGGAAAGGGATACCTCTTATCCCAACTCTTGGAAGCCGGGAAGCCTGCTGGGACGCTCCCATTCCTTGAGCACGAGATTATTAAAATGGGCTTGCTCAGGAAACTCAAAACGTGGCTTAGCAGTATGAAAAAATTCCCCCTGCTGCCTGGGGGCTGCAACCGGGGGAGAGATAGACAGTACCTCAAAAATCTGAGCCAACAGCCTATCAGTATCATCGGGGGCCCAGGGGTCAGAGCCAGAATCATCATGACCCCTGGGCCTCTCATCAGATGACTCCGAGTCAGAGAATAACTCCCCTTCTTCCAAGGGGGTATAACCAGACAGTTCCAAGAACTCATCAGCTTCCATAGGGAAAATCAGGCATCAAGTGCCGCTTCTTAGCAGAGGCCTTACGCGCCAAGTTATTAGCAATCAACTTCTCAACACTAGCCAGTCTGGAAGACACATCAGGCTGAGAATCCCCACTGGTATGTAACTCAATAGGAGTCAAATTTAAGCTTAGGGGAGTAGGTGAAGCCAAACGTCGTGCACGCCCAGCTACTGGTAAACCAGGCTGCAGCGCAAGCACCTGCTGGGCACAAGGTATACAGACCCGCACATTGTCAGCACTAGTAGGGGACACCCCACAAGCTACACACAGCCGGGCTTGTACCGAAGGAACCCCAAGCACATTATCCTGAGACGCCTCCATACGGTGATTATAGCGGCACAATAGGCCGATAGGGATTCACGCCATAAAAGCAACCCGGGATGCCCCAATAACCCACTAGGGAAGTGGGAGTAATTTACACACTAGGCCTCACAAGTTTAATAACTAAATAGAGCGAGTAGGGCCGGGAGAAACCAATAGAGTTCGACCCGCCTAAAAGACATAAGCGAAGAGAACCCCATAAGCGACTTGTATAATGACATAGGGTAAATAAAGCCGCCTGCGAGGGCACTCACGGACCGTGGTAGGTAGATGCCAGCGACGCAGCAGCCGAATCCAGAGAAATACATAATATATAATATACTTCGAGGGGCGGCCGCGGAGACCGTGATGCTCCCCCCAAAGAGCGCGAAGCAGCACACGTGACCAGCAACCAATAACAGCGCATCAGCGCCTGAGATAATGTCGCCGCCGCCAACTGCGGAACACAGTGGAAGCTCGCGCTGCGGCATTTTCAAAAACGCAACCAGTGCAACCAAGTCAGCGCGGAGACTGACACCAAAACGAAGCACATAATACAGTTAAGCACCAAGGATACACACACACACACACACACCCCCCCCCCAGAGCTACAAGGGAGAGCGAGGGAGGGCGGCGTCCACTTAACATAGGACCCACCAATAGACAGGGGCAAGGGGCAATAGGGCGGGGCATCCCATAGAGGCTCACCATATGCCTATACCGCCTACCCTTTGGTGGGGGATTGCAGTGGAGCAGCGCTCTTAAGCACCTGACAGCGGTGCCGCCTACCATCACCCGGACCAGCGCACCCAAGGCTGGGAGGCACATTAATAATGGAACGGGTGGGAATAGTCCTACAGGGCCGCAGGCTAATAGCCCCGCTCACCTGCGAGAAGAGAGAGAGCCATCTTCTTGTCCTTCGGAGTCCAGACTGCAGAGAAATTCTGGGGATTTGTGGGAGGTCCCTGGGTATTTGAGGGGCCGGGAGGAGCCAATTTCGCGGTCTCTGCAGTCCAGCGCCATCTGGCGGAGTAATACTCAAGAGTAATGATTCTTATCTGAAGCAGGACGTACTGTATATTAAGAATACCATTGTAGTTTGGACATGGGCTTAAAAGATAATGTAAGGTGTACTTGGAAAGAATATGAAAAATAATTGTATTTCTAAATGTACAGAAGATACAAGTATTGAGTTCAGAAAAAAATTACATTTGGACACAAAATAGATTTGTCTTTTGCCTACACTTTACAGTGAGGTCGATTTTCAGTCATTTCAGAGTATAAAAATAAGGTGGGGTGAAGTGCATTAACGCGAGGAAATCATGGCAATTTAGGAAAGGTTATGGATAGCTGTAACAATCTATCGCAAAGGAATATCAGGGCTAGATTCTGTGATTAGTCACCTGTAGAATTGGTATTATGAGTATACAGCACGTCCTGCTCCAGAAGATTCCTTACACATGGGTTATACATCCACAAGATGGCGCTGGACTGCAGAGACAGAAAAGTGGCTCCTCCCGGCCCCATATATACCAGGGACCTCCGACAAATTAGAGAAAAAGATATTGGAAACCAGGAGTCTTTCCCCTGTTCCCTGTTCCATTCAAATGTATCAAAAATATTTTTACAAAATACACTTTATTACACTTGTATTTTGTAAAATTATTTTTGATACATTTGAATATGTATACTTATATGAAATGGCATGGTTGATATCTGGTAAGCCCCTTCTAAACACTCATATGAAACAGGGGAGATAGTCCAAAGACTCCTGGGTTCCAATATCTTTTTCGCTATGCATTTGGGGGCTATCTTATCAACCAGCCTAAACATACTTTCAATTTTTCATTAGTGTAATAGTTGTACTTAGGTATTCAGTGGGTCAGGCAAACTTTGGATTTAACCCCACTCATGGGGGGACAATCCCGAACAGATACCTCCCACAAATTCCCCAGTATTGAAAAGCAGTTAAAATGAAGCCGGGAGAACTATAAAATAATCATAATTCAATGAACATCTGAACAATCACCATAAAGAGGTAACTAAGAATAATGATAAGGGTTGGGTGGAGCAGGACGTGCTGAATACTCATAATACCAATTCTACAGGTCAGTAATCGCAGAATTGTATTATTCTAAGTATACAGCATGTCCTGCTCCAGAAGATTCCTTACACATGGGACATCCAATAGCAGTGTCCATAAGGTATGGTGGGATCCCCAAAAAGTAACAGCGGGCAGTTTAAACCACTGCCGCCTGCAGAACCTTGCGGCCAAAAGCAGCGTTAGCTGAGGCCCTAACATCAACTTTGTAAAACTTGGAAAAAGAAGACCAAGTAGCAGCCTTGCAAACTTGTTCAACAGAAGCCTGGTGCTGAAAAGCCCAAGAGGCACCAATAGCACGAGTGGAATGAGCAGTAAGGCGGAGGGGAGGATTCTTCCCCTTAGCAGAATAGGCCTGAATCACAGCCTTATGAATCCACTTGCTGATAGTAGATTTAGCTGGAGCCAGACCCTTCTTAGGTCCAGAAGGGAGAACAAAAAGAGCATCAGTCTCCCTGAAGGAATCAGTAGCCACCAAATAGAACTTCAAGTTCCTGACCCCATCCAGAGAATGTAAGACCCTCTCCTTAGGGTTACTAGGATTAGGACACAGAGAAGGCAAAACAATGTCCTGATTGAGATGAAAGGCAGACACAACCTTAGGCAGAAAGTCTGGCTTAAAACGAAACACCAACTTGTCCTGGTGTTTCTCAAAGTAAGGGGGCTTGATGGAAAGCGCCGCCAACTCAGAAACACGCCTAACAGAGGTAATAGCCACCAAAAAGACTACTTTAAGCGTAAGAAAAGGGGGGCCTCCTGCAAGGGTTCAAAAGGGGACCCCTGCAAGGTAGACAAGACCAAGTTCAAGTCCCAGACTGGTAACATAGGCTTACGTGGGGGATGCACGTGAGTAACCCCCTGGAAAAAGGTCTTGACCAGGGGATGCTGAGCAAAGGATCTTTGAAAGAAAAGGCAGAAACATGACCTTTAAGACCCAGATCCAAACCATGTTGCAGAAATTCCAGAATCCTAGGAATAGAAAACAACGACAGGGGAGTGACTTAGACTCGAACCAGTCAATGTAGGTACGCCAAACCCTATAGTAGATGGAAGAAGAGGACCTTTTCCTAGCCCTGATCATGGTGTTAACAACCGTAGCAGGCAGCCCTTTCTCCATCAAGATGGAGGTTTCAGCAGCCAGGCCGTCAAAGCCAGCGTTTGTAAATTGGGGTGGCATAGCTGCCCCAGAGTGAGCAGATCTGGAACCCTGGGCAGGACGTACTGATCTACTACCAGCTGCACGATGTCTGCGAACCACACTCTTCTTGGCCAACAGGGGGCTACCAGTATGGCTGGCACCCCTTCCTGAGCTACCGTATTTTTCGCCCTATAAGACGCACTTATTTTTCCCCAAAAGTTGGGGAAAAATGTCAGTGCGCCTTATCGGGCGAATGTAAAAAAAATAAATAAAAAAAAACAAAAAACTCACCCGTCCCGGCGCTCCCGCATTGTCTGGCACACTGCGAAAGGCCAGAGGAGCGGCGGGGGCTCTGTCCCGGCCCCGCCGCTGCGATCGCTGTCTTTTCAGGCAGCGATGACAGCGGCGGGGCCAGAGACAGAGCCCGTGCCGCTCCTCCATCTGCTGCCGGGCTCAGAGCACACGCGAGCATGAAGGTCCCGGCAGTGGGTGGGCGTGGCCTGCACCGGCGCAGGCCACGCCCACCCGCTGCCCGGACCTTCGTGCTCGCATGTGGAGAAGCAGATGGAGGAGCGGCGGGGGCTCTGTCTCTGGCCCCAGACAGAGCCAGCTCGTGAATGGGGTGGGCGTGGCCTGTGTCGATGCTGCGGCGCAGGCCACGCCCACCCCTTTCACGGAGCCGGCCGCTCAGCGCAGCGGTGTCAGCGGACAGGTGAGTTTAACTTTTTTTTTTTTAATATGGCGCCTGCCTATACTAATGGGGGGAGGGGGGTGGGAATGGGGGGAGAGGGGCCACACAGCCTATTCTAATGGGAGGAGAGGGGCCACACAGCCTATGGGAATGGGGGGGAGGGGGATGCCACACAGCCTATGGGAATGGGGGGAGGGGGATGCCACACAGCCTTTGGGAATGGGGGGAGGGGTATGCCACACAGCCTATGGGGATGGGGATGCCACACAGCCTATGGGGATGGGGATGCCACACAGCCTATGGGGATGGGGATGCCACACAGCCTTTGGGAATGGGGGGAGGGGTATGCCACACAGCCTATGGGGATGCCACACAGCCTTTGGGAATGGGGGGAGGGGTATGCCACACAGCCTATGGGAATGGGGGGATGGGGATGCCACACAGCCTATGGGAATGGGGGGATGGGGATGCCACACAGCCTTTGGGAATGGGGGGAGGGGGATGCCACACAGCCTATGGGAATGGGGGGATGGGGATGCCACACAGCCTTTGGGAATGGGGGGAGGGGTATGCCACACAGCCTATGGGGATGGGGATGCCACACAGCCTTTGGGAATGGGGGGAGGGGGATGCCACACAGCCTATGGGAATGGGGGGAGGGGGATGCCACACAGCCTATGGGAATGGGGAGAGGGGGATGCCACACAGCCTATGGGAATGGGGATGCCACACAGCCTATGGGAATGGGGATGCCACACAGCCTATGGGAATGGGGGGATGGGGATGCCACACAGCCTATGGGAATGGGGGGAGGGGGATGCCACACAGCCTATGGGAATGGGGGGATGGGGATGCCACACAGCCTATGGGAATGGGGGGATGGGGATGCCACAAAGCCTATGGGAATGGGGGGATGGGGATGCCACACAGCCTATGGGAATGGGGGGATGGGGATGCCACACAGCCTATGGGAATGGGGGGAGGGGTATGCCACACAGCCTATGGGAATGGGGGGAGGGGTATGCCACACAGCCTATGGGAATGGGGGGAGGGGGATGTCACACAGCCTATGGGAATGGGGGATGCCACACAGCCTATGGGAATGGGGGGAGGGGGATGCCACACAGCCTATGGGAATGGGGGGAGGGGGATGCCACACAGCCTATGGGAATGGGGGGAGAGGTGGATGCCACACAGCCTATGGGAATGTGGGGAGAGGGATGCCACACAGCCTATACTAATGGGGGGAGAGGGGGATGCCACACAGCCAATGGGTATATGGGGAATGGGAGGGGGGGATGCCACACTGGATATACGGGGAATGGGATGGGGGCATCCCACACTGCCTATGGGAATTGGATAGGGGAATGCCACACTGTCTGTAATGGTGCGTTTTTGGTTTAAATTTTTTTTTTCTTATTTTCTTCCCCCAAATCCTAGGTGCGTCTTATGGGCAGGTGCGTCTTATAGGGCGAAAAATACGGTATCTTGCGCAGCACCCTTCCCAGCAGAGGAAACGGGGGAAACACATACAGGAGCTGAAAGCTCTTCCAAGACATTGCCAAGGCCTCCATGGCTAAGGCCAGAGGGTCCTGGGACAGAGAGACAAAGACAGAAAGCTTGTGATTGTGACGAGACGCAAACAGATCCACATCTGGCTGACCCCAACGGTGACACAGGGAGCGAAACACCCTGTTGCTGAGGGACCATTCTCCCAGGCAAGAGGTCCCCCTGCTCAGAGAGTCCGCCTCCAGATTCTCCACCCCTGGAATGTACACTGCTGAGATGCAGGGAACATTGTCCTCTGCCCAGGACAGAATCAGAGACACTTCCCTGAGGGCCCTTCTGCTCCGGGTCCCTCCCTGATGATTAATGTAGGCAACCACCGTCTGGTTGTCCGGCCGGACCTGAACAGCCCGACCCCGAAGGTGTCAGAATGTTGATAGGGGTGTGAGCCTCCTGAGGGCCCCACTGACCCTGGAATTGCAGGGACTTCCAGAAACCCCTCCAACCGGTCAGACTGGCATCCGTGGTGACAGTCTCCCAGCAAGGGACCAGAAAGGATCTGCCCCCAGCAGGTTCCTTGAGTCCAGTCACCACGATAGAGACCGCCTGGCCAGAGGGGACAGAACAAACACCTGATCCAGGGACACAGGGTCCCGATTCCAAACTGACAAGAGATGAAGCTGAAGAGGCCTCATGTGAAACTGAACATGTGAAACTGAACATATGGAACCGAACATATGGAACCGCCTCGAAGCAGGAAGAAGGAGACAGGGAAGATTTGGGGTGGTTGATCACCCAGCCTAATGACTCCAGTGTGGACACCACCAGCTGGGTATCCCGCTCTACCTGCTGGAAGGACTGAGAAGTGATGAGAATGTCGTCCAAATAGGGAAGAATGCTAATGTCCTGAGATCTCAGCAGAGCCATCACTCCTGCCAGCACCTTGGTGAATACCTTGGGAGCCGAGGTGAGACTGAAGGGTAAGGCCACAAATTGGTAGTGCCGATCCTCCAGAGCGAACCTGAGGAATCTCTGATGGCCTGGAAAGATTGGAACGTGAAAGTAAGCATCCTTGATGTCTACAGAGGTCAAGAAGTCCCCCGGACTAAGAGAATTCACAGCTGAGCGCAGAGTCTCCATGCGAAAGTGTCTGAATCTGACAAATTTGTTGAGGCATTTTAAATCCAGGATGGGTCTGAAGGACCCGTCTTTTTTGGGAACAGTGAAAAGGTTGGAATAATAGCCCTTGCCCCTTTCCCTTAAGGGCACTTGGCAGATGACTTTCAATTCCAGAAGGTTCTGGACAGCAAAGGAAAGACCCTGAGCTGACAAGGGGTTTTGAGCTACGCGGGATCTGATGAATCTTGGGGGCGGCCAGGCTGCAAACTCTATCTTGTAACCGGAGGACACTACCCCCTGAATCCACCGGTCTGAGACAAGACGCCTCCAGACATGAGCAAAGAGCCGAAGCCGTCCCGCCACCCGTATGGGTGAGGGCACCCCATCATGCCTGAGGGGGCTTGGGACCCCAGGAGGAACCAGGACGGCCACGTCCTCTGCCCCAAAAATCTCTGCGGGCACCAGCAAAGGAAGCTCCGCGTCCAACTCTGGAACCACGGAAGGAAGGAAGACCTGAACCCCGAAAAGGCCCGGGGCTGAGGTAACTTGCCTCCCTTAGCAAACAAGTCCAGACATTCACCAAAGAGGTGCAGCCCCTTGAAGGGAAACCCAGTGAGAGCCTTCTTAGCAGCGTTGTCAGCTGCCCACTGGCGCAGCAAGACCGAGCGGCGTATAGCCACCAACAAGGCAGATGCCCTGCCACACATCCTAATGGTAGCATCCAGGGCAGAGAGAACATATGCAACAAATTCCTCACAATGCAGAAGATCCCTATACTCTTCACTACCTGTATCATCAGGGGCCCCATCTAAGACACTCCTGAGCAGGCTCTTGATAGCAACAACTGTAATAGCAGAGGCACAGACCGGACGCAGTGCGGTCCCAACACAGGCAAAAGCATAGCAAGACAGCTGATCTATGCGCCTGTGCTCCCCATCCCGCAGGGTAGTAGAGTCAGGGGAATGCATGACGGATGTGTTTGACAACCCCAAAACCGGTGCATCCACTTCAGGAGGACATGATCAACGTTTAACCACCTCCGCGGGAAAGGGATACCTCTTATCCCAACTCTTTGGTACCCCGGGAAGCCTGCTAGGCCGTTCCCACTCTTTGAGCACCAGATTATTAAAATGAGCTTGTTCAGGAAACTTCAAGCGTGGTTTAACAGCTCCCCCTGCTGATGCGGGGTGACGGCAGGAGGAGAGATACAGAGTAATTCAAAAATGTGAGCTAGAAGTCTGTCAGTATCATCTGAAGCCCATGGGTCAGACCCAGACTCAGCATAACCCCTAGGCTGTTCCTCAGATGATTCTGAATCAGAAAATAATTCCCCCTCTTCCAGGGGGGGTATACTCAGTAATATAAAAAACTCCTCAGCCTCCATAGGAAAGAGAGTAACACCGGGTGCCAAATGCCGCCGCTTAGCAGGAGCCTTACGCGGACCAGACCCAGCAATATGCCTCTCAATGCTGGCCATCCCGGCAGCCAAATCAGGTTGAGACTCCCCACTGGTATGCACCTCACTAGGAGTCAGATGTAAGCGTGGGGGGGTAGGCGAAGCCAGAGGGGGTGCAGCACTAGGCCCAGCAGCAGGTAACCCAGACTGCAGCGCAAGTACCTGCTGGGCGCAGGGTACACAAACCCGGAAGTCATCACCGACAGGGGATACCCCACACGCAATACACAGCCGGGCTTGTCCCGAAGGAACCCCGAGCACATTATCCTGAGAAGCCTCCATATGGTGATTATCACGGCACAACAGGCCAATAGGGATTGACGCTAATAATAGAAACCCGGGATGCCCCAATAACCCGCTAGGGAAGTGGGAGGTAAGGGAATACAATAACCCTCCAATAAGAGATAACACTAAATAGAGGGGACAGGACCGGGAGAAACCACAAAAATTTGACCCGCCTGCAAGACATAAGCAAAAGATCCCATAAGCAAAAAGCAGTACAGTAAAATACAAAATAAGCCAGCCCGCAGGGGCACTTACGGACCGCCATAGGGGGACGCCAGACACACGCAGCAAAATGGCGCCCGCATATACCTCGAGGGGCGGGCCGCGGAGACAGTGACGCACAACGCGTCAGCCGCAAGGCCCGCCCCCTCGAAGAGCGCGAAAATGCGCCCACATGACAAGGCCAGCCAATGATGGCGCAGCAGCGCCTGAGGCGATGTCGCCGCCGACCGTGGAGCAGAGTACAAGCGTGCGGCGGCAAAAGGAAGACCAGTGCAACCAATTCAAAAGGGATCATAACATAAGCCCATCATAGTCAAGACATGCACCCCCCCCCCCCGAGATCTACCAGGGAGAGCAAAGGGGAAGCGACACCAGCCTAAAAGGAGCCAACTGAGGGGACAGGGGGCAAGGGGCATAAGGATGCGGGAGGGGATAAGGCTCACCATGGGCCTGTACCGCCTACCCTTTGGTGGGGGACTGCGGTTAGAGCAGCGCTCCTTAGCACCAAACAGCGGTGCTGCCTACCTTCACCCGAACCAGTGCAGCCTAAGCTGAGAGGCAGTAAAAGGAAACGAGTGGGAATAATCCTACAGGGCTGCAGGCTAATAAGCCCCGCTCACCTGTGAGTAGAGAGAGCCATCTTCTAGTCATCGCAGCCCAGACTGCAGAGAAGATCTGGGGAATTTGTGGGAGGTCCCTGGTATATATGGGGCTGGGAGGAGCCACTTTTCTGTCTCTGCAGTCCAGCGCCCTCTTGTGGATGTATAACCCATGTGTAAGGAATCCTCTGGAGCAGGACGTGCTGTATACTTAGAATACATGTCCTCTGTGCCCTCTAATTACAAGCCTTAGTGGGTCATTAGTGAACTACTATCAGTAATACCAAAAGAACATGCAAGAGTGTAGAACAACAACATAAAACTGAGGTTCTACGAAGTTCAAGTTCTGTAACCAAAATGGCAGATTCTCCGAAACGAATAATGTTTTTGTGACAATGCATCTGAGCAGAAATAGGAAAGTATATGAAACCTAATTTGAAAGAAGATCCTCTTTTATAATCGTATTAGATTAAAAAAAAAAAGTTCAATAATGACACTTCAGATCAGTGCAGATCTGTGTTTTTTTACAACTGGATGTAACACACCCATTATTCTCTATAGACACCTTGGCGGAGTTTCATAATCCCACCATACAACTCTGGCCAATCAAAAGCCATAATCTGGCTACAGAGATAGATGAAGCAGAAACCAATGAAAAATAGGCAGGAGGGCCCTGTGCCCCTGTAGCACCCCTGACACAACTGGAGTTTTTCTGTAACTCTTACCATGTGGAAGACCATGGGAAATAAGCAATGGTGTGAACAGTGTGCAGCTAGGAAGATCATTTCAAACAAGGGAGAAGATATTTCATGTATTTTTTTCTTTTAGTACCCATTACTTCAGAGCAGTATTGGAGCATACTACAATACTACTGGCAAGACCACTTCAAATTCTGTTGCAGTAGAACAAATTTATGCAGCCAACATTAGGTTACCCATTCCTGGCATAATATTAAGAATGAAGACACAGAAGTAGCACATGTAAATGCCTACAAGCAATGAATAACACAATCTTTTGGGTGACGACTACTTACTAATTTGTAAAATCAACTTAGTGAGAAACACGTCAGGCTTAAAGTGGTCCCTCACCTGTTTCCTAAAGGCGCTGTGACACGCTTGGAGGGGGCATGACCTCCGCAACACCCCAAAGTGCTCCAGCAATCTGGATGCACCCCTCCAAACCTGTCACAGCACCACCCTGCACCCGCTCATTAGGAAACAGGAGTGGGATCAACAGTGGGGACCAAAAAGCCACCTATTCAAGGTTACACAGGCTCTTTCTATAAACAAAGTATGTACATTGCACATACCAATACAGACCAAGAATTTATAACCATCATTCTTTGGGATTAAATCCATGCAATTGATCCTTTAAATTTCATCTCTGCTACCTCAAGCACCCAAAGAACTAGCTAAGCATTCAATGCTTGAGTATAGATTGTAATATTTACACAGCCACTGCCTCCCACTTGTGAACATGGTTTTTGGGCCTGTGGCTGTCATCAGCACAAGTTGATGAATGTGTGAGGAGTGAGACTTCAAAACCACCATAACAGAGGAACAAGCCACCTTAGAGAGTGCCCCATATTAGACCAGCTTAGTGAGCAGACAGAGCCATGCAAATTTGCAATGCTCTTATAATCACACAGACTTCTGTAAGGAAAATATATTCTAGCCAAATCATATTAGGAAAATAAAGCACAAGGATCTTTTGGGTGCCAACAAACTCACCGCTCAGTCCAGTTGAGAATCATGGCTTTTAGATGAGATGTCATCTGACATTACCCCCCTCCCACCCCTGTTGCCAAATAGCTAATGGTCTTGAACATAAGACTTTGAAAAAGTAGACCATGTATTCCAACACTACAGATCAGTACATGAAATATCTAAATCCATTTAGTCACTGCAACAAACTAAATAACTTTCTTTGTATTGTTTATACATTCCTGTGGCCAACTAGGTCATTATTCACTAAATCAAGAACTTTGGGTCATTAATATAGTGGCGTCTGATAACCAGTGTTACACTTTGTAATCACCTTAAATCCTCTACACAAACACAATACCCCAAAAAGAGAAAGGGCAGATGAGCAGAGCATTTTGGAGAACTGTCTTAACACTTTTTACACAAACCAGATCTACCTTCCGCCATGCTAAATTATAGGAAATCTATGTATTAATGGATTTTTTTTATTATGTGGCTTTATGTTCAAGAAAGCCATAGAGGAGAATAAGTTTACAATATGACATTTGTAATTTTTCTTAATAAGAAACATAGAGCACATTACAAAGCCCCTTTATTTGCTACCATATGAAAGAAATTGTAGAAAACAAGACAGAACACGTGAAATATATTGAAGAAATTCACACGTGCATGTCACATGTACACCATTTCTGTAAAATAATGACAAAAATCAGTAATTAATCATCAATTGGTCCAAACCAAAGTTGTGGTGGTGGTTGTGTATAAGAAAAGCTAACCATTATAATAAGGTAATAAAATGGATACTGTAACTTTTCAACCAGTATCTTCCTCTGGACAAATGTATCTATTTTCTGCTAGTGTTCCCTACACTAAAGCATGCATGTAGTGATGAGCTGAAATGTCTGTTACTGGTTGAGGGGCTGTTTGGGGAATATGTAGGGCAATTCAAGTTTTTTTTTAAAGCCTATGGAGGGGACAGACTACATTTTTGGCAAATGTCTTGCCTTTTTTAAATTTGTTTTTTAACCATTGCTCCCCCCTGGGATTGCCAAAGTTGCCAACTTATCAGCCACAAGGATTTGTTTACCACTCTTTTTAACCCTTTCAATGCAAATAACTGTGTGTCCACTCGTTGGCATGTTTATTAGCACTGGCCACTACCAGCTTTGCTTCCTTTGTGCTATTATTGTATGTCAATCCTTGTCTGCAACAATGCTATCAACTTTTGGTGCCCTTTGTTTTTCCACTGATCTCATGTACTTAATTACTGCCCCTATGCCGTTTTATTACCCCCCCCCCCCCCCCCCGACATTCCTCCAGATAACCCTCAGTCTCTCTTATAGACCTGAACCAGAGCACCCCTGACTTACAGCTGTAGGTCCTTAGATGCTCACACCAAGCCAGTCACAATTAGTATATATTGAGCTAGAAATGGGTGTATGATCTTTTCAGCTCATTATTTCCGAAGTCCATCTGAGAATTAATCTAAATTAAACCTGCAGAGAACCAACTACCAGATTTGGATTGTCTACAGATACCATCACTAACAACAATGCTTCGTTATCCAATAATACTGCTTCCTCCATCCTAGGACCACTAATTTTTACAATCCATACTTACGTTTGCCCCAACTCATAACAACTTCACTAGACTTTCAATATCACTTTTAGTTCAATTTGTCTTTATTGGGATTTTGTACAATACATAAAAACAGATACACATTACAAAGTACAGGGGTAAAACAAAGATGAAGGTTAGCTCAAACACAAGGACAACGAACCCACCCCCAGAGTCGCCCAGCTCCATCCACGTGACCCGACAACACCCCCCCCACCCACCAGGGGGCGGCGGCAAAAAAAAAAAAAAAAAAGTACGGAGCAACCATGGGTAATGTCTGCATCTCATACCCACGCCCGTCATCTCCCGGCGGCCGGTTGATTGCAGGCCCCATCAGTCTAAAGTGCGCCTATCAGGCTATGACACAGATAACTGCACCCAAACACAGAGGAAGATACATTAGGCCACCCATGACGTAGCACCATATCCGGCGCGTAGTTCCAATAAGGCATCTCAATCTCCTCTAATCTTGTTAAAGCTATCGATGAGCCAGGCTTCTCTCTGTGGACCAGTGCCAGGAAGACTTCAGATGATCCAGCGGGGCAATTTGAGGTTGAGAGGGGGATACCGCACCTCTACACCCCGAGGTGAAAGGAGGGGGGACAGGGCAGTGGGGCGCGGGGGAGGGAGCAAAAATACCATTTTGTGAATACTCACCTGTAAAATGGTATTATTCTAAGTCACACACCCCGTTTCAAGACATTCATTACATGTGGGTATACTGACCTGTAGATGGCGATCTTGCAGAGATGTCAATAAAAAAAGTAAGACCCTCCCGGTCCATAAATACCTGGGACCTCCCACTCATTCCCCAGTATAAAGATAGCAGTAAGGTAAAAGGGACCAGGAAAGCCAATTAAAACTAACAAAGGTTCACCACATAAAGGATCCAGAATACCAAAGGGCAGGGTGAAGCGGGGTGTGTGACATACTTATAATACCCATTTTACAGGTGAGTATTCACAAAATGGTATTATTCTAAGTATGTCACACACCCCGCTTCAAGAAATTCATTACATGTGGGACATCCTATAGCAGTGTCCATAAAGGGCGGGGATCCAAAAACAAGGCAACAAGGCACAAACTTAAACCACTGCAGCTTGCAGAACCTTGCGGCCAAAAACAGCATCCGCTGAGGCCCGCACATCAACCTTCTAAAACTTGGAAAAAGTGTGAACCGAGGACCAAGTAGCAGCCTTACAAACTTGCTCAACAGAGGCCTGGTGCTGGAAAGCCCAGGACGCCCCAACAGCATGAGTAGAATGAGCAGTAACACGAAAAGGGGGACTCTTCCCCTTAGCAGAATAGACCCCAACAATGGCCTGGCGAATCCATTTACTAATGGAAGACTTGGCGGGAGCCAAACCTTTCCTAGTCCCAGAGGGCACCACAAAAAGGGCGTCAGTCCTACAAAAAGAGGAAGTAGCCACCAAATAGTACTTCACACAGCGAACCACATCCAAAGAATGCAAAACCCTCTCCTTGTCCTTGCTAGGCTTAGGACACAAGGAGGGTAGAACAATGTCCTGATTAAGATGAAAAGCAGAGACCACCTTAGGAAGGCAATCTGGCTTGAAGCGGAAAACAACCTTGTCCTGATGCCTCTCAAAGCAAGGGGCCTTAATGGACAAGGTCGCCAACTCCGATACACGCCGAACGGAAGTGATGGCAACCAGAAAAACAACCTTCTGAGTAAGCGTAGAAAGTGCAATATCCTGCAAAGGTTCAAAAGGAGGACCCTGCAAGGCAGAAAGAACCAAATTCAAATCCCAAACTGGGAGCAAAGGCTTCCTAGGAGGCCGCACATGCGTAACCCCCTGGAAAAAGGTCTTAACCAGAGGATGAAGAGCAAAGGACTTTTGAAAGAAAACCGCCAGGGCAGAAACATGCCCTTTCAGTGTACTAAGCTTCAAACTTAGGTCCAAACCATGTTGCAGAAATTCCAAAACCCTAGGGATAGAAAACGCCCTGCAAGGCAAGGCCCGGACCTCACACCAGCCAATATAAGACCTCCAAATCCTATAGTAAATGGCAGAGGAAGACTTCTTTCTAGCCCTAACCAGAGTCTGACTGACAGCATCAGAAAGACCTTCCTCCTTCAAGATGGAGGTTTCAGCAGCCACGCCGTCAAAGCCAGCTTTGTTAAATTGGGGTAGAGCAGTGGACCCTGAGTGAGCAGATCCGGCAGAAGGGGCAGATCTAACTGATCCTCTGCCAACCTTACCACGTCTGCGAACCAAACCTGCCTTGGCCACCTTGGAGCCACCAGGATTGCTGACGCGCCCTCTAGGGCCAGCTTGCGCACCACTTTGCCCACCATGGGAAATGGAGGGAACAGGTACAGAAACCCCAGATCCCTCCAGTTCAGAGACATGGCATCCGCTGCCAGAGCCAGCGGATCCCGCGAGAGAGACACAAATGCCGGAGCTTGTGTTTGTGACGAGAGGCAAAGAGGTCCACCTCCGGAGTCCCCCACCGGTGGCAAAGCGACCGAAACACCTTGGGGCTGAGTGACCATTCCCCCCGGCGAGATGACCACCTGCTCAGGGAGTCCGCCTCCACGTCCTCCACTCCCGGAACGTGCACTGCCGAGATGCACGGGACATTGCCCTCTGCCCAATCCAGGATCAAAGACACTTCCCTGAGGGCACGCCTGCTGCGAGTCCCTCCCTGGTGATTGATGTAGGCGACCGCCGTCCGATTGTCCGACCGAACTTGAACCGGTAGTCCCCGCAACTGATGAGTCAAGTGACCCAGAACCAACCTGATGGCATTCAACTCCAACTCAACATTGATGGGATCGTGGGCCTCCTGAGGCCCCCACAGTCCCTGAAACTGAAGATCCTTTCAAAATCCCCCCCAACCAGACAGGCTGGCATCCGTGGTGACCATCTCCCACCGAGGGGTCAGGAATGACCTGCCCCCCATCAGATTGCTTGGTTTCAGCCACCACCGAAGGGAACGCCGTACCCGGGGGGATATCAGAAAGGACTGATCCAATGACAGCGGGGACCCGTCCCAGGCCGCCAAGAGATGGAGCTGGAGCGTCCTTGTGTGAAATTGGGCAAAGGGAACTGCCTCGAACGATGCCACCATCAATCTCACCAGTCGCATCCCCAGCCGGATGGACGGGCGGGGGATAGATAGGAGACACTGAGTCAATTCCTGAATCAGAAGAACCTTGGCTCGGGGGAGGAACACCCTGGCCTGAGAAGTATCCAGAGACATTCCCAGGAACTCCACCACCCTGGAGGGAGAAAGGCAGGACTTGGGATAGTTGATCACCCAACCGAAACTCTCCAGAGTGGACACCACGGGAAGACGCCATGATGAGATGATCGTCCAGATATGGCACAATGCGGATATCCCTGGCTCTGAGAATGGCCATCACTCCTGCCAACACCTTGGTAAAAACCCTTGGAGCCAAGGTAAGGCCAAACGGAAGAGCCACAAACTGAAAATGTCGATTTTCCACGACGAACCTGAGAAATCTCTGGTGTGCCGGAAATATTGGAATATGGAGGTAAGCATCCTTGATGTCTATGTACGACATGAAGTCCCCCTGACGAAAGGAATGGATGGCTGAGCGCAGAGTTTCCATACGGAACTTCCGGGCACGGATGAACCTGTTGAGCAACTTCAGATCCAGAATGGGACGAACGGAACCGTCCTTCTTGGGCACCGTGAACAAATTGGAATAGAAGCCCCGGCCCCGGTCTGAGGGGGGTACCGGACAGATGACAGCCATGTCCAAGAGACTTGCTACTACCGCCCGAAGCCCCTGAGCAGCCAGAGGATCTGATGGCACCCAAGACCTGAAGAATCTGGGAGGGGGCCGGAACTCGAACTCCAGCTTGTAACCGGAAGACACCACTTCCTGAATCCACCTGTCCGAGACCGCTTGGACCCAGACCCGGGAGAAGAGTTGCAGCTGCCCCCCCACCCGCAAGGGTGAGGGCGCCCCCTCATTGTTGAGCAGGCTTGGCAGCGGCTTTAGGCTTAGAGCCCCAACTGTGTCCTGGACCGGACCGGCCCCTACCCCTGGACCAGGAATCACCTCTGGACGAGGGGAAAGCCGAACCCCTGCCAACTCTAGCCCCACGAAAGGACTGAGTGAAGGAAGCCGCCCCCCAAAAGGGGCGACGCTGCTTCTTACGCTGAGGTAACTTACCTCCCTTCGCCACCGAATCCAATTTCTCTCCAAAGAGCCGCAACCCCACAAAGGGAAGGGCCGTAACCGACTTTTTGGACACAAAATCAGCCACCCCTGGCGTAACCAAACCGACCGCTGGATAGCCACAAGCAAGGCCGAAGCTCTGCCACACATCACCAATGTGTCGTCCAAGGCGGTCAGCACAAAGGACAAAAATAACTCACATCGCTTAAGGGCGGCAAACTCCTCACTAGCCGGGTCAAGCTCGGAAGAGGTCAACAGTCCTCTAACCACCGACCTGGCAGCTACCAATAAAAGCGCTGAAGCACAAACCGGCCGCAAGGCCAACCCAACACTGCCAAAACCATGACAAGCCATCTGGTCAATGCGTTTATCCTCACCATCCTTGAGAGTAGTGCACTCCGGAGAATGCAGGATTGAGGAGCTGGACAACCCCAAAACAGGAGCATCCACCTGGGGGGGGGGGGGGGGGGGGGGGACGACCAGTGCTTCACCGCGTCCGCCGGAAAGGGATATTTTTTATCCCAACCCGGAGGGACACCCGGAAGCCGAGTCGGCCTCTCCCATTCCTTAAGAATGTTACCATCAAAATGCTTTTGATAAGGAAATTCCAAGCGCGGCTTGGTCACCTCAAAGAACTCCCCCTTCAGCGGAGGAGCCGCCTCGGGGGGAGAAATAGCCAGGACCACAAACATATGAGCCACGACCCTAGAGGTATCCAAGGAATCCCCCTGGCCCTGCTCGGTATCAGCACCCACAAACTGCTGGTCATCGGAGCCCTCAGACTCCTCAAACAGCTCCCCTTCCTCAAGCGGGGAACAATCAGACCAATCCAGGGAGTCAAACTACTCCATATCAAAGGCCAGCGTCGCTGTATACAAATGTTTTCACTTTTCCGTGGCCTTTTTGGCAACAGCACTGGAAAACAACTTTTCAAGATTGGCCAATCTGGCACACACCTCAGATTGCGACTCCCCACCAATGACTACATCACATGGGGTACGTGTCAAGCGAGGGGGAGACGGAGAGGAGACTGGCGGAGCAGAACCAGATGCCTGAGATCCGGACTGCTGCGTAATAGACCGTTGTGCACAGGGTACACAAAGAAATACATCATCCCCCAAAAGGGATACCCCACACCCCAAACACAGCCTGGATTGCCCAGGGGGGGCCCTGGATTGAGGGGGGCACAAGCCCAGTATCCGGGGAAGCCTCCATATGGTGATTTTTAATGTATATATGCACAATGCCCCGAGGAAATTACGCAGTAATGCAACCCGGGATGCCCCTTTAAGTCCCGCGTGGGAGGAATTTACAGACACCTAAATTTAACCAGGGACCCTAGGACCGGGAGAACCCCCCTATAATAGGAACGATGGTCCACCTGGAACACACAAACACACAATCAGACCTACATAGCAATTGTCCAAAGGGGTTAATAACAGAAGTGTTGCCAAGCAACCACAAGGAGGGGCATGATCAATAAGGAAAAACTAATGGGGCCACAGGCCACTCACCAACCGTCACCACCTCCGGAGTCCCGCACGCCTGGCAGTGTGGAAGGAAAAGGTGCGTAGGCAGAGGAAGAGGGAGGGCGGGCCGGCGCGGTTCATGCGTCGCGCTCCCGGGCAGAAGCCGGGACCTGAACCGCGGTGCCCGCAGCACGGGGGCGGGCCGTAGGCATGACAAACGCCGGACGCCGGTCTGAGTACCGCAATGCACCTGTAACGTTAAGCACCACACACACATTATAATAAAGATGAATCAATAAGGGACCCGCCCCCCCCCTCCCTCTAAGGGTATCCGGGAGAGGGGGAATCCATGCTAGGGTGGGAGCCAAGGGATGGGGCATCCCAAACTGGGGTCACCTACCCGGGTATCACGGCGGAGCGTAGCTCCTGAGCACCTAGGGTGCCATCTACCATTGCCCGGACCAGCAGCCTAGTGTGGGAGGCAAGTAATATAAATAAAAGAATCCGGGCAGGAATAGAACAATAGAGGGCCGGGAGTCATCCCGGCTGCCTGCAAGGAGGAGACATCCATCTTCTTACTTGTTCGCCGTCTGTAGAGATGAAAGACTGGGGAATGAGTGGGAGGTCCCAGGTATTTATGGACCGGGAAGGTCTTACTTTTTTTATTGACATCTCTGCAAGATCGCCATCTACAGGTCAGTATACCCACATGTAATGAATGTCTTGAAGCGGGGTGTGTGACATACTTAGAATAGAGGGGATGGCGGGTATGGGAGGGACAGGGAAGGAGGAAGATAAGGAAGGGAAGCAAGAAGGAAACAAAAGGAAGGGAGGATAGGAGGGGAGAGAAGAGGAGAGATAAAAGACCAGGAAGAAAGAACACCAGAAGGGGGGTGAGGGGGAAATCAGAGGACCATGAGAGAAAGAGAAAGCCTCTCCACCCCTGAGCCCCAACCGGGCCGGGCCAGTACCACCGCCCCACAGGATCGCCCCCCTCGTGGGGAACCGCACCGCCCTCAGCCAGCGGCAAAAAGGCGTTGGCCGCGTCAGACTCTCTGAAACTTATCCAGTTTGTCCAGGTCAGCAGATACGCCTCTGGATTTTCTCTAGTCTCAGAAACTAGATCCTCCATCCCTCGTATGTGGTCCATTTCAGTAAACCAGTCCACCACAGTTCAATATCACTTTTATGCAGATGACACACAATATCTCACCTTCCTGACAGTCTAACAGCCATATCTTACTTTATGTCATCTCGCTCCCTCAAACTAAACATGGACAAAACAGAACTGGTAATTTTCCCACCATCTTAGTCCCCACCCTTCTCTAACACAACAATCTCTATTAGACAGGACCTTCCCCCTGAATAAGAGTCTATCTTATATGTTTCCCCCACCCTGTACATACACCCTCAAGTCTTACAGAAAATAGGGGTACAACTGATATATTTCTGAAAAGGGGTGAAGAGGTGGGACTTTCTGAACTGGAGGGGCATCAAGACCTGGTAATACATGCATCAGAACAATAAGACTCCATGCAATAGTATTTTAAACAAGTCCAACAGGGGCAGCCTTCCTTTTGAGGGTGTAGGGCAGCTTTGATTATGACTGGGTTTAAGCATATCAGAGGAGATATTTTGCCTAATGTTTTCAAAAGTAAAAAGATGCATTGCTGATTTGTGGACATTTTTCATCTTTACACAGGTCTACCATGATGGTCTCATTTTCCTGCAGAAAGTGTCACATCGTAATGTTCCTAAGCAGAGCCTAAGATCACTGTGTCAGTCATGCCCCGGCTGACAAAAGGTCTAACAAGTGGGCTTTGAAAAGAGAATAGAAGCTTGGTATTAAACCCCCAACCTGTAATTTAAGCCATTCAGTGAAGTAAAGGAGCATGGTGTAAAGCATAACAACTTACTATTGAGTTACAAGGCTGACTCACTGACAGGATGTGACAGATCTTGGGGATTAAACAACTTGGGCAAAGAGGGATTTCATTATGTGGTACCATTTTATAGCATTTTTAAAAAATGATCATCAACTTGGTTAATAGATAACACCTTCACAGCACTACAGCAGAGAATGATAATAAAGGGAAACAGTTTTATTTTTTTAAATGAGCATTAATGTACCTTTTTATTAGAAAGGTATCACGTATCATATTAGAAGTGTATTTCACCAAACATTTTCTCAGAAGTCCATGGGTAGGTATAGTATAACTCTCGGGTATTTACAAAGTGCCCATGATTGGTTAAAACAGAGTTAAATACAGAATCATCTAAAATTTACATTTTGTTAACTTATTGTTAGTGTGGCCAAACAGTACCAAACATCTGTGTCTGAATTTGTATCTGATAATGATGGCAGACCAGCCATCCCTATTCACAGAATCTGGACAAGATAATGGCAATCTCTACAATAGAAGTGGTATAACCAGTATCTGGAATGTTTCTTGCCATGCCCTTTAAAGGGCAGATTACTTGATGTACAATAGTTCTAGGTCCTTTTTTGAATATGTGGGTCGCCGGGTGCTCATCTTAACTTAGACTTAACAGGGATTTGCCACTTTAAGTGACATGGGGTATATGTAACAATAATCACATGCCTCTTTTCTGCCTTGCTAAAAGCTTGTCCTGTGCCTGCACACTACATATTTATAAAGATTTATGATGATTAATAATAAATGGCAAAACAAGATAGAGGGGGTTGACTATTGACTGTGACTGCATATTTTTTTCACCGCCAATTATCCACCCTATCAGATGCAGAGGGTGTTTTCTATCAGAACGTGGGTTGAGTCTCTCTCCAAACTCTCCCTTTTCTAAAATTAGTGTGCAATCTGGCAAAAGAAATTTAGTGGCTAAAGCTGTAACTATTGTGAATTCCCGACTAATACGCCTACAGACTTTCAGACCTAACAAATAATATACACTATATTTTACCCAACAAAAGTGTGACTGACACAATTTCTGTGCTGGGACACTATGAAATAAGATGTTGAAAAACAAAATGAATATAAGTAGCCAAATAAATATAAGGTGGCAATAGCAAAAGTAATTACTACTCTTTATTACTATGAATTACTCTTTACAAAGATAAAGAGCAGTGAAAAAGGCCAGTATTTTCAGTAGTAAAAATCTAGGTTATAAACATGCAAACAGAAACTTCAAATCTGAGAAAAGTTTTATTTCTCTAAACCTATTCACTACAATATATATTATGTATACATCTGGTTTTACACTATTTTTGGCTCATTATATGAGGATTGTGTCTAGACTTTTCTTGGCAAAACCTCATAAACTTCAGCAGGATCGATATTCCTTAATTCCTAGGAAACAACTCACTACTTTCTCATATCCTTACATTGAATTAGGCGTCACAGCAGCACTACAGTATATCCTCTCAGGGCATCTTGTTGTGAATCATTGCTACAAAATACGATTGTCCTGGGAACTTTGAAAAAATGTTGAAGAATAGGTACATTTAGGTTAATATAAATATTTCCCCCCAATCAGCTCCTGGCTGGTCCGATGTTCAGAAACCCCCCAGTTTCAATCTCCTGGTGTACCCATGCACACTCACCAGCCTTAAAATTCCCCCCTCTATTCACAGCAATGAGGGGTATACCAAGCTCTGCCTTGGCATTCCCCCTAGAGTGTTGGTCATGCACCCAAGAAATTCTGGTGTGGTGGGGGGACACTGTTCAGGCAAAACTTAGACACAGATCCTCACCTCCTGTCCCCTACAGCAACCAGTGCCCTGTTCACCAAAACCTATACTTGATACATTTTGTTACAGTGTCTTCAGCATGTTTCATTCACAGGAACCAGTATTTTGTTCTGGCTGCTGAGGGCGGCAGAAGGGGAGTATCTGTGTTTTTTATTTTATGCCTAAGACAGAGACTTTATCACTCAGGAGGATCAAACACCTATGTTTAACCCTAAAACAAGTCTTTCAGACAAGAGAGCCAAGAGCTCTCAAAAATGATGACACTTGGAAATTATAAATGGAAACTACAACTACCCCAAAACATTGGTGTGGGTGGTCCAATAAGTCAGTTGACATGTCAAGAAAGCTTAGGTAACCCCATGGTGTGAGTGAGCCATATTTGGGCACACATATGGAATGAAGTTACAATAACTAGGCTGCAATGGTTTCATAGCCCTAGTAATGTGTGTCACAATAAATAATACTGTAATCTTATCACTAGACATTTCTATATATCACCTTATTAATAAACAGAAAGCCATTACAATGTAAAAAATTACAATAGGAGCCTCTGGGTTTTCCAGTTTCCATTTAATAACCCTAAAGCAGAAATTAGACTGTTTATAAAAAGTGCTTGGTAAAAATGAAAGCAGAGAAATACTGTAAATGCTGTAAATATAGCATTAACGCCATGTCATTAAATGGCTTTCACTTGCCTCACCTACAGTCTTTATCTTTAGTATGTTGTTATTTGTTAAATGTTGAACTTGATATTTCTTTACTGGAAATCTGTTGTCAAAGCAATGTTACAAAGAATGAAACTGGACAAAGATATGGTGGTGGGGCAACATTGTTACACAATCTGCAGCATTTTAAAGCAGAGATGCATTTTGAACAGCCATCAGTTGCATACAGGAGAAAAGTGAAAAGACAAGAGGGTTATGAGAAAAGTCAGGGTTGCCATTAGGGCAGTACAGGCAGGGCTCCAGTATAGGGCCCATCCAGGAAAGGGATGTCAGTAGGCAAACTTCTGCCTGACCCATCCATTTAACTCCACACAACTGCCCAAACTCAACTTGCAAACCAAACTTTTATCATTATCTAATTTATATTTCTCCCTTCCTCCTCCCCATTGGAAAATGGTGTAAGATCACCCATGTCAAAGCATCTCAAAATATCAATTTACATGTAAATACCTTAAAGCGGACCTTCACTCTGAATAAGAGTCTATCTTATATGTTTCCCACACCCTGTACATACAGATTGCTCACATTACAAATCATCCTACCTGCATCTACTGCATGTTATGAGCCTTTAAACATCCAAGATGGCGGCTTATGGAAGCCGCCATCTTATCAGGCAGCCTGCAAACAGGAAGTGCCTCCTGACTGTGCTGCTCTGCATTCTGGGACTGCTGACCGTTATCTGACCCCAGCTCTGCTCTGTCTGAGCAAAGCACAGCTATAACCCGCCCCCCTGTACCTTATCCCACTCTCCTCTCCTCAGTAAGTGTGATGCTTCTGAGTCAAGATGGCGGCGCCCGTATCCTAAATTCCTGAACAGAGTTGCAGCCCAGTGGGGGAAAGAATAATAAGTTAGTGACTAAAAACGTAAAATATATTAATTTTAGATGCTGGGGAACCGTTTTTTAAGAGTTTGGGCTTTTCATTAAATCATGGTGAAGGTCCGGTTTAAGTATTCTAAGGGATACAGTTTCCTTGCCTCAATTTTCTGTTCATAGTGGAGCTGATAAGGGCATGACATGGCACAGCTTTTCATTAACATGCTCTGGTGTGGGCAGAGACAACGCTGAGAGCACGAAGGGACAGAGTAGCTGTTAGACCACTGTTTTGAGTGGTCTGGGGAAATAAAATTAAAAGGAGTGCAAACCTTGGAGCCCTGGCACGGCCTCTATCTTGCAAAGCAGGAAATGGAGGAGAAGCACATGGGGCAGGCATTGGATGAGCTGCTTGCTACCTTATTATTGCTATTGAGTGCACAGTTCTTTAACACACCAAAAATGCAAAAAATAAAATTGTTTTCCTTGCGCTAGATTTTTGTGTAGAGCCCATAGGGTGCTGCCATTTTCTTTTTTAAATATCCTTTAGCTCATTGGAAAAAGTATGGAGGTCACCTTTACCAATTTGCATTAAAGGCACAGATGTTTAATTTTTTGCATTCCCTTGTTGAGTAAAAAATACAATTCTGTGAAATACTCACCTGTAGAATTGGTATTATACGCATGCAGTACGTCCTGCTCCATCTATAATACTTACACGTGGGTAATCCTCCGCCAGAGGGCGCTGTTCACTGCAGACATGCAAAAACAGGCTCCTCCCGGCCCTTCATATACCCAGGGACCTCCCACAAATCCCCAGCATTGAAAAGCAGTGAGAAAAGAAGCCGGGAGAAACCAACCACCAAACTGGTAACAGCAGCAATGATAACAATCACCATACAGGGGATCCAGAAAAATGTAAAACCAGGGTGGGGTGGAGCAGGACATACTGTATGAGTATAATACCAATTCTACAGGTGAGTATTTCACAGAATTGTATTATTCTAAGCATACAGTACGTCCTGCTCCATCTATAATACTTACACGTGGGACATCCAATAGCAGTGTCCATAAAGTAGGGTGGGATCCCCATAAAAAAAGGCACAGCAGACAGTAAAGGTGCTGTCACCTGCAAACCTTGCTACCAAGAGCGACAGGAGCCGAGGCTCCAATGTCAACCTCATAAAACAAAACCTTTGAAAAGGCATGAACAGAAAACAAGCAGCGGTAGCAAAACCTGTTTAACAGAAACCCGGTGCTGAAGGGCCAACGGTACCCAAACACAAGAAGAAACAGAATAGAAAGAGAAGAATATTCTTCCCCTTAAAGGAATAGGCCAGAGTAACATCCTGACCAGTCCAAATGCAACAGTAGCCTTGGAAAACTAAGAACTCTCCCCATTGGGGAAAAGAAACCTGGTCACCCGCTAGACAGGCGGGGACACTGACCACTACTCTAACAAGGATCCGCAAGAAGCCGAAACCTTTACTCAGGACCAGAAGGACAATCATCCAAGTAAGGACAGTCCAAAGGGCGCATAGCCCCTGGAAGCAAACGAGATCAGGCGCATACGAGGCGCCCACAGACCCCAAGGGGCATCAGTCCCCCTAAGGGACAAGAAACAACCAGGAAACTTCAACACCTGTTGAGAGAATGTAGACCCCTTTACTTCAGCATTACTAGGAATAAGGCCCATAGGCAGACAAATGGGACTTAAATAATGATCATAAGACACCACCTTGGGCAAAGGTCCGGCGTAAGGCGGAATACCACCCCATCACGGTGTGTATATATATAAAAGGAACGAGGGCTAATTAAACAGAGCCACCCTCTCAGGCACACGTCTGACTGAAGCAACAGCCCCCAGAAGGGCAACGTGAACTAAGAAACAGCTCAGACAGAATCCGGAATAAGCCCCAAGGGAACAACCCGCAAGGCAAACAGAATAAAAATTGATCCTAACAGGGACCATAGAACTACTTGGGAGATGCCCCTGAGCAATCCCCAAGAGAACTCTTAACAAGGAAGACTGAACCAGACTTCTACAGGAAGGCAGACAGGACAGAACCTGAACCTTCAGAGTACCTAGATGGGGAGCCAACCCCAACCTATGCTGTAACAACTCTAGAACCCTGGGAACCGAGAACGTCCAACAGGGGAGAGACCAAGACTCATGCCAATCAATATGGGTACACCATAACCCACAATAGACGGAGGAAGAAGAAGCCAAAGAAGCTTGCTCCTAGCCCCCCATAGACCAAGTCACCCAGAAGATAAACCCGTCTCCAAAGGGGTGAATGAATCAGCTGTCAAGCCCTCAGACTAGAGTCTGTAGATTGGGACGACATAAGAAGGAGCCTGACAAGGGCAGAACCGCACTCCTGAGAGAGCGTACAGGTCCGCTGACCTCAGCAGAAGCATCTGCGAACCACAGTTCACTAGGCCACCCAGGGGCCATCAATCTCACGGGTCTCTCTATCAGCACAACCGTGCACAGAACCCCACATAGCAGGGTGAATGAAGAGAAGACATATAAAATAGAAAGTCTAGACATAAATTTACTAAGCCCCCATGACCAGAGTCAGAATATTCTGGGGCAGTAAAAACAAGGGCAGAGCCCCTGTGATATTAGCGAGACCCAACAGAGCCACCCTAGTTGGCTCCCAGGATAGCACAACCTGCCACTGAAAGAAATCCATTGGAGCGAATACCACTGAGGAGCAGGGGACCTAGACCCCCACCCAGATCAGGAACCTTCCAGGAGAATCATCCTGCTTCAAGCTCCAGACCAATAATAAATACAGGCCATTGTCTTCCAACAGACCAAGAATCCCCAAATAGACAGGTCCTGAAGAGGAGAAGTCCAGCAGTATAGAGTCAACTGAAGGCTCATTGTTTTAAGAAAGCCAGTAGGTAAGATGGACCCTCTAAGGGACCCTACCTAGGAACCACGGGGGGTTTTGGAAGAAATCCCCCCCCCCCCGCCAACCTGCGAGACTTGGTACCCAAGGTGACCATTCACAGGAAGATGCAAGCAAAGAAGGGGGTGCCTCCTGACAGGGTCCTTGAATATAACCAGCTCAAGAGGAACCACCGTACCAAGGGGGAATGAGCACAGACCTAGCTCCCGGGGTGCGGGAACCCCATCTAGGATCAACAACCTACTGTGCCGAAGAGCCCATAGCTCTGTATATAAGAGACATCATCTTGATACGCCACCACGGGCCCACCAGCTGCAATCCTGCCTGGTGAAAGTAAGATGTCAGCAAAGAGGGACAGAGCCCCTGTAACCAGGAGTCCACTTGTTGCCAAGGAAGAAGGCTCAAGCCTGAACCGAATCCAAGGAATGGAGATAGCGGATAAGGGACCATGAGGGATTGAGGTGACTGAGCCCCCATCCAGTAACTCCCAGGGGACACCGCCGGCCGACTAACCTACGTGGCCTGACGTAGAGATTGGGAAGTAAGGAAGGACGATCCGGTAGGTCCTAGTGCGGACGCCCCACCGGCATGTCAGAGACATAACCCCCATCCGCACCATAGCGAGTAGCTTGGGAGCAGAAGAGAGGCCAAAAATAAGGCCCCAATCCGCTGGGTTGGTCCTTCAACACTGACTAGTAAAGGTCTTGGTGTCCAGCAGACACAGGGGGAACTAAAAGGATCTAGATCTCCCCAGGAGGCCAGAAGCCCCCTTCGCACAGGGAGCCTGTGTCCCAAGACAGAAATATCATGCAGGGACTACCTGTGAGTGTAGAATTGCCAAGCCTACCATAGGCCAGCATGGCCCAAACTGCCTCATCATTTTGAGGGAAAGAGGAAGGTTAACATAGAGGCCATAGCCCCATTCTGTTAAGGGCAACCTGTAAGTAAGCCCAGACTCTGTAGGCCGAGTACAGCCTGCACCAACTCCTGAGGGGAAAACAGGGGCTAGAAGCACCCTGACAACCTCTGAGAGGGACCGCCCAGCAAATTCTATCCTGTGTCCAGGGGAACTACCTCGTGGAACCACCAGAAGGAGAAGATACACTCCCAGATAGGAGTCAGGTGCTGTGGCAGTCCCTTCGCCCCCAGAAGGGCGAGGGCGTCCCTTCATGCTTGGGAAGCCTTGGCAGATTTGGACTTAGCCCTGCCAGAGGGCCCAGGGCGTTGCCTGCCCACCCCGTGGCGGAAATCCACTCCGAAAAGTTGGAAGCACACCTCAGGTTCGCGTTTGACACTAACGTAGGGAGGGGGAGGGGTGTCCCTGCACCGAGGAGGCCGAGACGGCCTTCTGCGTAGGGGTGCCTTACCCTTTTTCCAAAAAGGTCCAAACGGGCCCCAAATAGACGCCGTCCTCTGAAAGGAAGGCCAGTGAGAGCCTTTTTTGCATCATCGTCAGCACCCCACTGTCGCAGCCAGACCAGGCGGCGAATAGCTACCACAAGGGCAGAGGTTCTAGCACACATCTTAATGGTGTCATCCAGCGCTGAGAGGATAAACCTCACAAACACATCACAATCTGAGAGTGCATTAAAGATCAAGTAGTTTTCTAATGAGAGTCCTGGCGGCCACCGCAGTGATGGCCGCGGCACAGACCGGGCGCAGAGCCGTCCCTACAAACGAGGCAAAGGCGTGGGAAGCCAGTCTGTCAATGCGCCGGTCCTCAGCATCCCGAAGGGTACGGTAATGAGAAGCAGTCATGAAGGGGGGGTTAGAAACCCCTATAATCGGTGCATCCACCACAGGAGGTGCTGACCAAAAGTTAACCACATCAGGAGGGAAAGGGTACTTCCAATCCCAGACCCTCGGGACCCCTTTAAGTTTACAAGGCGATTCCCATTCTTTGGATATAAGATTCTGGAAATGCTCCTGTTCCAGGAATTCCAAGCGCGGCGGCGCTGTGTGGAAACTCTCCTTCTTAGGCTTGGGAGCCTCTCCAGGAGGGGAGATTGACGAAACCTCAAATATCTTAAGTAGTTCATCTGTGTCACACAGGCCCCAAGAACCGGGCCCAGACTCATCATGGCTCCAGGGCATCTCATCCGAGGAGCCCGAATCGGAGAATAGCTCACCTTCATCAGAAGAATCAATGTCCTGCATAGCAGCAGATTCATCAGTATCATTAGGAACCGGAGAACCAGGAGGCGTCAGGGACCGCTTCTTTCCAGGGCCCAAGCGCTCCGCCAAACTAGACAGCACCTGCTCAGCCGTAGGCAGCCTGCGCGGCACGACTTGCTGGTCATCCCCGCTCGAGTGAGACTCATCAGGAGTGAGATTTAGGTCCGGGGAGACGGGTGTATTGAAGTGAGGTGCAGTCACTGGCAAACCTGATTGCAGGGTCAGTGCCTGTTCAGCACACGGTCCGCAGACCCGTGCTCTGTCAGCATCAGCATGGGGCTGACCACACACTGTACACAGCCGGTCTTGTCCCCGAGGGAACCCGGGTACATAATTCTGAGATGCCTCCATATGGTGATTATCTGAGCAGTATGTCCGCAGGGATTTACGCAATAGGCAACCCTGGATGCCCCAAGACCCGCTAGGAATGTGGGAGAATTTTTTATGTGAACCCGATATAATATATGTCAGGCCGGGAGAAGCCACCAAAATCTTGGCGTCTGAAAGACATAAAGGGGATAAGAGGGGGGTGTCAGTGCCATGCGCAGCTGAATAAAAAATCATAGGAACAAAAAAACGCCCGGGAGGGCACTTACATGACCAAGCGAGGAGGCGGATCGCAACCACGCGCGCGAAGACCGTCAAATTGGCGCCAAGCGAACCTCGAGGGGCTGGCCTGATCTGGCCGTGATGCGGGGCGCGTCATGCCAAGTCCCCGCCTCCCCCAAAGAGCGTGAAGCTCTAACCAGCGCAACGTCAATGACAGAAGTGGATAGGACACACATACAGAGTGTAATTAAGGAGATTGCTCTCGACACTAGAGAATGATGCTGCCGCCCGGGCTGCACACTTCTTGTAATGAAAGGACACACATGCGCACAACCAGACAAGGTTTATGTGGAGCAAGGAGCGCAGCACTGACACCCAAGTTTAAATAAAAAGTCAACGGCCATAAACGTGTTAACATAACGCTGGGACCGCCACACACATACCCCCACCCCCTTTCTTCATGTCTTCGCAGTCAGCACTGCAGAGAAATCTGGGGATTTGTGGGAGGTCCCTGGGTATATGAAGGGCCGGGAGGAGCCTGTTTTTGCATGTCTGCAGTGAACAGCGCCCTCTGGCGGAGGATTACCCACGCGTAAGTATTATAGATGGAGCAGGATGTACTGTATGCTTAGAATAGCTGGTTGAGTAGGAGGTTGCAATTCACGCCTGAAAAGCATTCCCAAAATAAGTGTTTCACAACATAATTGGCGTGACCCACAATGACTTTGCATATGAAAATGCCCTACCTGTAGTGTAACATGTGTCACAAAATGTGAGCGTCATATTCAGGTTTGCTAGGCTATTGGCTCTGTCTCCTTGGTAATAAAAGAAATTTATGTACTCACTCATTCTGGGGCACCACCATCGGCAATGCGTGGGTTAACCTCAGCCATAGACGGGGACAGCAAGAACTAAGCCCCTCCCTAGCCTACTTAGGGCAGACTGTGGCCAGACACCCACAGTTAATTAAAAAAACAGTCCAGCCCCGGAGGGGAGTGATGTTAACCTGCACATATTAAGCATAACTGGTTCCAAACCTAGCAAAGAAAACTAACCCTGTAGAAGGCATCAACAGAATCCAACACAGTTGCAAGAAACAATGGGGCAGGTGTGTTGCCCTGGAATATAAGATGACGAGAAAAATTTACCGGTGAGTAGCTTTTTCTCGTCCCTTTCATTCCAGGCTCCTGATCACACCCTTCTGTGCCAGTGTGGGGTGATCAGGATTATGGGAATCCATTTGCTGTTTACTTTTAAGGAGCGGCTCAGTAGCAGCAGTGGTGGGAATGCATACAACAGGCTGAACAGGGGATGGCCAGTTCGTCGACCGCTATGGCCAGGGGGTCTCGCACCCTGGATACAATCCTCTGGACCTTCCAGTTGTGTCAAGATGCAAAGCGGTCCACTTCCGGCACCCCCACCATTTGTAGAGGGCTTGGAACACTCTCCACCCCAGGAATGTGGATCGCCGAGATGCACGGAGCGTGAAGCTCCACCCACCTCATAAGGCAACTTACCTTCCAGGATGCCTGCCAGGATTACCCCCCCGTTGGTTTATGTAGGCCACAGCCGTGGAGTTGTCCAACTGTACCCTGACTGGGAGGCCTCAGAACTGGCAAGTTCAATGCCTGATGACCAACAGAACCAACCTCAGTTCCAACACATTGATCGGGAGACAGAATTCCTGCTGGTCCCAGCGACCTTTGACCGTCTCATTGTCCAGAACACCACCACACCCTGTCAGACTGGCATCTGTGGTCACAATGACCCACCGAACCGGCAGGAAGGACCAACCCATGGCCAGCTTGCTCTGGTCCAGACGTACAACAACTCAATTGAATCTTCACAAGCCACCGCCCTTTGTGCCACAAACGGGTGTGCAGGTCTGGTCTAGAACTCGATCTTGTACCCGGGAGAGACAACTTCCCGGATCCAGGTGTCGGGTATGGGATCCCTGCACACTGGTGTGTAGTGCAGCAGCTGCCCCCCCAGTCGGGTGAGGGCACCCCGAGAAGGCTTGGCTGAGGGCTTGGGAGTGTTGCTTCAAACCTCCAGAAGGGACAAAAAATTGTCTGACTTCTGAAACAAGGTCCTCCGTTTCCGCTTCTGCAGAAGCCAATTGATTTTTCTCCCCGACCAGGTCATCTAGCGGTTCACCGAAAAGACCACCACCAGAAAAAGAGAGAGCAGTAAGTGTCTTTTTGGAGGCAGCGTCAGCCGATCACTGCTTCAGCCAGACCATGCACCGCAAGGTGACTAACAAAGCCAGACCCCTAGAAACCAGGCCCACCATGTCATCCATTGCTGGCGAAATGTAGAAGAGCGTGAGATCCCATTCTTTAAACTCTCCACTGCCGCCTCATCCAGACTATGCCCGTCAGGGATGTGGCGCAAGCTGGAAGCGAAGCCGTCCTCACCATGGAGAATGCATGCCAAGCAAGCTGGTCCAACCTCATATCCAATGGATCTCTCAAGACAGCACTATCCGAAGTAGGGTTCAGATGTAGAGCTAGCCTCGATGTCGAATAGTCTACCTCAGGCTGCGAAGACCAGAAGGGGTATCTGGCATCCAAAACCTTAGGGAGACGGAAGCATATCCAGCTTCTCCCACTCCTTTTCCACCAGCCTGTCAAAATAGAAAAGTCTGGGAAACACCTGTCTGGCATTTTGGCACCTGTAAGGCTCACCCTGCTGCTTCTGCTGCAGCAGAGGGTTAGCCGAGTGCAGAACCTCCAAAATTGCCTCTATGAGCTCATCAACCTCATCCGTTGCATGACTCAAAGGGGTAACAGACGCAGTCTTGACTCCGCTACGCTGCTGGACGGCACCTCCCATTCTGACCGACCCGGAACTTGAAACCAAACTGCTAAAGAGGTCCTCGCAGTCAAAGCTGGAATCCTCAGAGGACTCTGCCTGAACATGCTTAAGCTTAGCAGTAGCCTTCCTGCCTGGTCGGACAAAGACCAACCCGGGATGCCCCAGGGGACCAAGGCTACCGAACATACTGTCCTTAGGCGTGAACCAGTCGGTTGCCGGACCCTGGGACAGGAATTGACCGGGCAGGCCCCTCAGGGGGTATTCCGCTCAGGGGAGTCCGAGCAGGAAGCTACGAGGGAGACAGGATGGTCCAGCGGAGGTACAGAACCTGCCAACTGCATAAGGCACCGCAGGACTGCAGTGCAACCAGTGCACAGGGGCCCTTCACCACGACCAGTGGCGCCTGGCACATGGGACACGCAGCACCACCCTCCTTTAAGGTACAAAACCCCTGTGTCTCTGACATGGTAAGATGGCTGCTCTGATTGTTAGCTCCACATCTCCCTACCTGTTGTCTGTGGCCCAATCTGCCCACACTACACAGAAAGAAATAACATTTCACAAAAAAAAGAAAAAAAAAAAAAACTTGTGACCAAGTAGCTCGACCCCCCCCCCCACGTCCAGGGCAGGCACACTGGAGGGGGGGGGGGGAAAGCGACCGAATAGGAAGGCAAAACAAAGCAGGGCATCATGTCCAACCCTAAGATCATGTACTCTGTTGAAACAGAGTCCTGACCCTTTATCCTCCAAACCAAAACCGTCCGAGCCCCGGGCGCGGTCCCCTCACACTGTGGTAACCCATGCTATCGGTTTAAAGACTGACTTCCAAGCGGGGTATCCAGGAAAGTGCAGAGAGTGCCCAGGAATGGAAGGGGCAAGAAAAAAATATTCAATTAACTCCATTTGATAGTATTAATGGTTTCCGCTAGATATCAATCTATAAGCCGGCACTTTTTTTTGTACATATAGGGTCTTGCAGCACATGGCAGGATATTTGGTTCACCAAAGTCACTGCATATGGTATGAATGTAGCCTAAATGATTGATGGGTAGAGGTACACTAAATATGCATAAATGAAATAGCCCCTCTGTTGGGACACGCAGCACCACCCTCCTTTAAAGTGGACACCCAGGAGTGATCGGCCCGGGAATCTATAAGATTACCGGGCCGATCACCTCCCTCACCGCGGGAAATCCGAGATCGGGATGTCCCGCGGGGTGAAATCCCACCAAAAACCTTACCTTATCGGCGGCAGCCGTCTCCCGCGCGCCCCTCTAGACGTGCGTGCGCCCGCGCCAGCCGTTTGTGAATGGGCAGCGCAGGCGCGCGCCCTGTAAGAGTGACGTGCGGGAGGCGGCGGCGGACGCGCTGTCTTGTCCGTCACTGTCACCCGCTTGTCCGTCGGCGGGGATTGGACGGCGCGGTCACGTGGGAGCGTGGTGAGGTGAGTTTTTGGGGCTTTCTGGGGGGTTTCACACAGCGGGGCACCCCCAATCGGAGTGCCACCCCGAAGTGGACCAAAACCCAGGATAGTCAAAACCCTGGGTGTTGGTCCACTTTAAGGTACAAAACCCCTGTGTCTCTGACATGGTAGGATGGCCGCTCTGATTGTTAGCCCCACATCTCCCTACCTGTTGTCTGTGGCTCAATCTGCCCACACTACACAGAAAGAAATAACACCGCCCGATTTCCGATCTGATGAGGCAAGAAGTTGTTGTGGACCAGGGTGGAAAACACTGTGGGGTGGCAGCCACGCTGAGACGATCTTCAGCCAACAGAAGTTGTTCTGCAGAGGCAGAGCAGGCCAGCAGCAGTGATGGGTGGTCTTGAGTGTCTCCGGCAGCAGGAGGAACCCCTGGATCCTTTCAAACATGGCAGTGTCTCATGCTGAAAGAGAGAGGGGAGGAGGCAGAGCCATGGTCCATGCAAGTGCAGTAGCCTGACCCCCACCATTCTCAAATGGCAAAAGGCTGGAAGCCATGCCCCCGCTTCCTCCCCACACTCCCCATTGGCAGGCCAAGAAAAAAAACTTGGGGCCAAGTAGCTCGCCCCCCCCCCCCACGTCCAGGGCAGGCACACTGGGGGGGGGGGGGGAAGCGACCGAATAGGAAGGCAAAACAAAGCAGGGCATCATGTCCAACCCTAAGATCATGAGTCCTGACCCTTTATCCTCCAAACCAAAACCGTCTGAGCCCCGGGCGCGGTCCCTTCACACTGCGGTAACCCATGCTATCGGCTTAAAGACTGATTTCAAAGCAGGGTATCCAGGAAAGTGCAGAGAGTGCCCGGGAATGGAAGGGGCAAGAAAATACCGTTTTGTGGAGTACTCACCTTTAAAATGGGTATTATGAGTGTGCCATACACTCCACTGCGATCATCATGACATCTGGGTTATATCCTCTAAAGGGCGTACTTTCGCAGAGATGAAATGCAAAAAAGGCAGCCCCTCCTGGCCCATATAACCTAGGAACCTCCCACCAATTTCCCAGTGTATAAAAGCAGTAAGGACCAGGAAAAAACAATTATAACAATAACAACATCCAATGGTTCACCATATAAAATACCAGAAAAAAAGGGGTGGGGTGAAGTGGAGTGTATGGCACACTCATAATACCCGTTTTAAAGGTGAGTACTTCACAAAACGGTATTATTCTAAGTGTGCCATACACTCTACTTCGATCATCATGACATCTGGGACATCCAATAGCAGTGTCCGTCATGGGTGGGAACCAGAAACAGTAAAGAATGTACCAACTTAAACCACTGCAGCTTGCAGAACCTTGCGGCCAAAAACAGCATCCGCTGAAGCCCGCACATCAACCTTGTAAAACTTGGAAAAAGTATGAAGGGAAGACCAAATAGCAGCCTACAAACTTGTTCAACAGAAGCCTGGTGCTGAAAAGCCCAGGATGCACCGACAGCACGAGTAGAGTGCGCAGTGACCCTAAAAGGAGGAGTCCTCCCCTTAGCAGAGTAGGCCCCAACAATGGCCTGACGAATCCATTTGCTAATGGTAGACTTAGCGGGCGCCAGACCTTTCCTGGGCCCGCAGGGCACCACAAAAAAGGCGCCCGTCTTGCGGAAAGAAGAAGTAGTCAACAGGTAGTACTTAACACAGCGAACAACATCCAAATTGTGCAGAACCCTCTCCTTGTCATTGCTAGGCTTAGGAAACAAGGAAGGGAGAACAATATCCTGATTGATATGAAAGGCAGATACCCCCTTAGGAAGAAAATCTGGCTTAAAGCGAAAAACCACCTTATCCTGATGTCTCTCAAAATAAGGGGCCTGAATCGACAGAGCCGCCAACTCAGAGACACGCCGAACAGAGGTAATGGCCACCAAAAAGGCAACCTTCTGAGTGAGAATAGAAAGAGCAGTATCCTGTAGTGGCTAAAAAGGAGGACCTTGTAGAGCCGACAGAACCAAATTCAAATCCCAAACAGGAACTACCGCCTTCCTAGGAGGCCGCACATGCGCGACTCCTTGGAAAAAGGTCTTAACCAGCGGGTGCAAGGCAAAAGACTTCTGGAAAAAAAAGGACAAAGCCGAAACCTGACCTTTCAAGGTACTAAGCTGGAAACCAAGATCCAGATTATGCTGAAGAAACTCCAGAATCCTAGATATAGAAAACACCCTACAAGGCAAGGCCCTAGCCTCACACCAATCAATGTAGGACCTCCAAGTCCTATAGTAAATGCCAGAAGAGGACCGTTTCCTAGCTCTAATCAAGGTCTGGACAACGGCCTCAGACAAACCTTCCTCCTTCAGAATGAAGATTTCAGCAGCCAAGCCGTCAAAGCCAGCGTTTGTAAATTGGGGTAAAGAAGTTGACCCTGAGACAATAGATCCGGAAACACGGGAAGCCGGTACTGATCTACCGCCAGCCTTACCACATCTGCGTACCAAACCCTTCTTGGCCACCTTGGAGCCACCAGAATTGCTGGTGCCCCTTCCAGAATCAGTTTGCGAACTACCTTGCCCAGCATGGCGAAGGGCGGAAACAGGTACAGAAACCCCAGATCCTTCCAGGCAAGTGACAAGGCATCCACTGCCAATGCTAGAGGATCCTGGGAAAGAGCCACAAAGGGTGGAAGTTTGTGATTGTGCCTCGAGGCAAAGAGATCCACCTCTGAAGTCCCCCCAGCTGCGGTAAAGATCCAGAAAAACCTCGGGGTGGAGAGACCACTCTCCCTGGCGAGAAGATCCCCTGCTCAGGGAATCCGCCTCCGTGTTTTCCACTCCCGGGATGTAAACTGCCGAAATGCAAGGAACAAAGTTCTCCGCCCAGTGCAGAATCAGGGGGGACTTCCTTGAGGGCACCCCTGCTGCGAGTCCCTCCTTGGTGATTGATGAAGGCCACCGCCGTTCGATTGTCTGACCGAACCTGAACCGGCAGACCCCGTAACTGCGACGTCAGCCGTTGCAGAACAAGCCGGATGGCCCTGAGCTCCAAGACTTTGATGTGGTTGTGAGCCTCCTGAGGGCTCCACACCCCACTGAACGGATGACTTTTCCAAAAACCTCCCCAGCCCGACAGGCTGGCATCCGTGGTAACCGTCTCCCAACAAGGGACCAGAAAGGACCTGCCCTTCAACAGGTTGCTCGACTTCAGCCACCACCGAAGTGACTGCCGAACCCTGGGAGACATCCTGAAAGATTGATCCAAAGACTGGGGACACCTGTCCCAATACGTCAATAGGTGAAGTTGAAGCGATCTCATATGAAACTGTGCAAACGGTACCGCCTTGAAGGAGGAAACCATTAAGCCCACCAGTTTCATCCCCTGTCGGATAGAGGGACAAGGATTGGCCAGAAGAAGACGGATCAGACCCAAAATCCCCTGCACCTTGGTCTGGGGCAGAAACACTCTGGCCTGAATGGTATCCAGATTCATGCCCAGAAAGGAAATCACGCGTGATGGAGAAAGAGAGGACTTGGGGCGGTTGATCACCCACCCGAACCTCTCCAGAGTCGACACCCCCTGGTGGGTGTCCAGCTCCGCCTGACTGAGGGAAGAAGCTGAGATCAACAGGTCGTCCAGATAAGGCACAATGCGAATGCCCTGCACTCTGAGCAGGGCCATTATCCCCGCCAAGACCTTGGTGAAGACCCGCGGTGCCGAGGTCAGCCCGAAGGGAAGAGCTACAAACTGAAAATGTTGATCCTCCACTGTAAACCGGAGGAATCTCTGATGCGCTGGAAAAATGGGAATATGCAAATACGCATCCTTGATGTCTATGGACGTCATGAAATCCCCCTGGTGAAGGGAATTGATAGCGGAGCGCAGAGTCTCCATGCGGAATTTTTTGGCTCTGATAAACCTGTTCAGAACCTTGAGATCTAGAATGAGTCTCACCGAACCCTCCTTTTTGGGTACCGTGAAAAGGTTGGAGTAGTAACCCCTGCCTCTCTGCAACAGAGGCACCGGGCAAATAACTCCCATGTCCAGAAGATTTCTTACTGCTAACAGGAGCCCCTGAGCAGCCTGAGGGTCCGAGGGCACCCGCGACCTCAAGAACCTTGGAGGCGGCCAGTACTCGAACTCCAGTGTGTACCCGGACGACACCACCTCCAGGATCCAATTGTCTGTGACCTCCCTGGCCCAGACCTGGAAGAAGAGCCGCAGCCGTCCCCCCACCCGTGCGGGTGAGGGCGCCCCTTCATTGCTGAGCCGGCTTACCGGCGGGCTTAGGCTTGGAACCCCAGGCAGCCGGCGGGCGCGCCGACCTCTGTCCCTGTTCCAGGACGAGCCCCTGACACCACAGACAGCCAGACCCATAGTTGCTCTGGCTCGGTGAAAGAACCGCCCCCCCTGAAAGGGACGACGCTGTTTCCTCCGCTGAGGTAACTTAACTCCCTTAGCAACAGCATCCAATTTATCACCAAATAGCCGCATACCCAAGAAGGGAAGAGCTCTAAGGGACTTCTTAGCCCCAAAATCCGCTGTCCACTGACGCAGCCAGACCAACCTGCGCATGGCCACCAATAGGGCCGAAGTCCTGCTACACATGACAATAGAATCCTCCATAGCAGACAACACAAAATCCATGAATAATTCACACCTCTTAAGAGTAGCGAACTCAGCGCTAGCCGGATCAAACAGGCCGTCATTAAGCCAGTCCCTGATAACAGACCTGGTAGCAAGCGACACTAGCCGATGAACAAGCCGGCCACAGGGCCGATCCCACACAAGCAAACGCATGACAGGCCATCTGATCCAGGCGCCTATGCTCGCCATCCTTAAGGGAGGTAGCATCCGGGGTGTTCAATACGGAAGAATTGGTCAAGCCCAAGACAGGCGCATCGACCTCAGGGGGAGAAGACCATCGATTGACCGCCTCCACCGGGAAGGGATACTTCTTGTCCCATCCCTGGGGAGCACCCTGCAGCCGACAGGGACTCTCCCATTCCTTCTGGATCAGTGCATCAAAATGATCCTGCGTAGGAAACTCTAGACGGGGCTTGCGGACCCCAAAAAATTCCCCCTTCTTCAAGGGAGGCGCCTCAGGGGGAACAATATCCAACACCTCCAACATATGTGTCAACACAGCAGCCGTATCTACGGCATCCCCCGGCGCCTGCCCACCAAAAGTCTCACCAGACTGCACAAAATCAGATTCTGTCTCCTCATACACTTCCCCCTCTTCTAAAGGGGAATAATCTGACAAATCCATATAATCGTCATCTGTGTCCCACACAGGCTGGGCCGATGACAAATGCCTCTTTTTAGCTTGGGCCTTCTTGCCCACCGTGCTAACAAACTTTTCAATGCTCGCCAACCTGGTGCATACATCTGATTGCGACTCCCCGCTGGCAGCAACGTCACTCGGGGTACGTAACAAACGGGGAGGAGAAGGCGATGAAGCAGGAAGAGCCGACCCAGAAGGCTGGGACCCAGACTTCTGCGTTATGGTCTTATGAGCACATGGAGTACAGATTGGTACATCCTCTCCCGTAAGGGATGCCCCACACCCCACGCATGGGCGGACTGGACCCAATGAGGACCCGAGTCCAGTATCCTGCGGAGCCTCCATATGGTGATTTTTTATTGGTCAGTCGCAAGACCGAAGGGAATTACGCTGAAGCAACCCGGGATGCCCCTTAAAAGTCCCAGTGGGAGGATTTTAGAGGAGACCAACTTTAAACTAAGGACCCCAGGACCAGGAGGAACCCCTTAATATGCACAATCTGAAGCAATCTGCAACACACAAAATCATACAATTACAATGAGGCATCTGCATTAATAAAAATACAAGCAACCCCATATATACAGCTATATACAGTATATAGTCCAAAACTCACATACATGCACCACCAGGGGCCCACTCCACCAGACAGTGACCCCTAAATAATAAAAAGCAAAAGGCCATCAGGCCCCTACCTGACCCCTGCAAGCAGCACAGCAGCGCAGATAACTTCCAAGATGGCCCCTGAAGAATGAGGAGCCAGGACCAGGAAGAAGAAGGGGGCGAGCCAGTGCCGAAGGCGCCTTTTTTAGGCCATGCCCCCCTCCCTGCAGTTCGGAGCAAGGCAAGCTAGGGCCCTCCAATCGCGCCGAGGGGGCGGGGCTACCGAGTGCCGGCTCCGCCCCCTTTTACACACACCACAGCCTGAGTGATTCACTCAGGCTGACAGAAAAAGAGCCCAATGCAACAGGGATTACTTCCAAATGACCACAGCAACTAAAGTGTGAAGCACCTAACACTCAGACATCCACACACACATCCACACACATAACACAAAAAATAAAGGAACAAAGCCAGCCTGGGACACGCCCGGCCCCATCCCCCCCCCAACACAAAAAATAAAGGAACAAAGCCAGCCTGGGACACGCCAGCCCCCATCCCCCCCCCCCAGGGGAGTAAGGGACCCGGAGGGGGAACCCAGGGAGGCCCCGGGAGAAATAAGGCCGCATAAGGCAGGGACTAAGGGCATCCCACACCAGGATCAACGTAACCTGGTGACACCGCCTGCCCCAATTGAGGACTCATGGTGTATTAAGACTCCCAAAGCACCCGCAGGGTGCTCCTACCCTTGCCAGGACTCACAGCCAAAGCTGGGAGGCTCACTAGGGACAATTTGGTAAAAATCCTGGCAGCATTAGGGAAAAAAATGGGGCGCCGGGCGTCAGCCCGGCATACTTGCAAGAAAGAAGTCTTCATCTTCTGTCTCGTCCGCTCGCAGAGAAGTAACTGGGAATTTGGTGGGAGGTTCCTAGGTTATATGGGCCAGGAGGGGCTGCCTTTTTTGCATTTCATCTCTGCGAAAGTAAGCCCGCTAGAGGATATAACCCAGATGTCATGATGATCGAAGTGGAGTGTATGGCACACTTAGAATAAAAAATATTCAATTAACTCCATTTGATAGTATTAATGGTTTCCGCTAGATATCAATCTATAAGCCGGCACTTTTTTTGTACATACCGCACCTTAGGGTCTTGCAGCACATGGCAGGACATTTGGTTCACCAAAGTCACCGCATATGATATGAATGTAGCCTAAATCATTGATGGGTAGAGGTACACTAAATATGCATAAATGAAATAGCCCCCTCTTTTCTCTGTTGAAAATTAAGTGGAAGCTGTGTAAATCAGCCCTCTAGGATTTACAGTATGTTTTTAGCATCTATTGAAAGGGTCCTAAAGAAAAAAGGTATTTTACTGACAATGTTTGAATCTTGGGTATGCGGTGGAAAAGTAACCTCGCATCAACAGACTGCTTTTAGGAAACATACTTTACATGACTGTAAAAGGACGATATGCAGTTCCGTACAAATGCTGGGAAATGACGCATTTCAAGATTGGAAATAAAAAGAATGTTCGTCGTGTTTACAATGGCCACAGTGAAAGTTACCCGTAAAATGGTATGACTAATGCCTTGCAGCGCTGCTGGCTCATACAGTTTTTGATCTACTCATGGGTTATAAAACCAAGATGCCTTTCTCTCGGAGAGCAGATTTTGTACGATTGCCTTTGCTTTATCTCAAAAAGCATATGCTTCAATGACTGGGCAACTTTTTACCTTTGAAAAATTCCAATATTGCTTAAGATTTATTGCTTAGTGCTAAACATATAGACTGAGTAATACAAGCACAGCTACAATGCATCTGTGACTTATTGGCTGCACATGCTTCTTAAAATGCAGCCTTTTAGGGTTAGTGTGCTGTGGGATCTGCTCTCCAAAGTAATATGCAAATGTTCCTACAGCATGAGTAAGTCCGGGCCGGATGGAGACCAAGCCACCTAAAACACATTCATGCTTTTATGGCTCACCTCATGCATGACCTATATTCTTTAAAAAAAGAAAAAAAAAAAGGTTCTCGAGACAAGACACAAAGCAGTGTAAAACCTGGGTTATAACCAAACATGTAAAATGAAAGTATGCTTGCTCAGAAGTTGCAAAATGCAAAGCTTTTTAAAAGAAAGATTGGGAGGGGGGGGGGGGGGAGAATAAAATGCCCTTTGATGTGTTTTTATAACTTTTTCATTCTGCTTTGAAATAACAGTATTGTTAACCACTTAAATACAGCATAGGTACGAAAGGGATATAAGGTTTGTGTTATTTCTATGGCTTTAACCCTTATACCGCCGGGACCTCAATTCATTTTTATACTACTTGTAACCCAATTTGCCATTTTGAAAGTCACCTTTAAAACACAACATGCAAATGTCAAAATACAAAGGACTAATGGTTCTAGGTCTAATAAGCCTCGGTTCACACCAGTGCAAATGTGGAGTGCTAGTGTTTTCCTTTGTGATTTCCTTTTGTGATCACCACTGAATGGAGCACGATTGCAAGCTGCAAAAATGCCTAAATGAAAGGGCCCATAAGCTATTTTCACAGCAATTGCAGAGCGATCGCAAGCAGAAGAGGGCCTTATTAAAAACATTCAAAGTTATGTAAGTTAAGTCTATTAAAGACTATTAATACATACACAGTATAATTGTCAAATGCCAACTAAATATAAATATGTATAAATATCACTCACTTCCATAACCAATACTGGATTAAATTAAAACCAGTAAAACCTGCAAATATTCACATTTATTAGGACAATTTTGTATGTACCGTATTTGCCTATAGGATGACTGGGCGTATAAGATGACCCCCCAACATTTCCACTCAAAATATAGAGTTTGTTATATACTCACCGTATAAGACTACTCCCTCTTCCGCACACCAAATAAAACGTAAAAGAACACCAGATTTTATTTCAACATGTTAATTCCCTTCCCCAGAGTCCCTGGGTGGCTTCTTACAGTCATACTTTCTGGCTTCTTACAGTCATGAGGGCATCCCTCAGTACAGGCATGGGGGCATCCCTCAGTACAGGCATGGGGGCATCCCTCAGTACAGGCATGGGGGCATCCCTCAGTACAGGCATGGGGGCATCCCTCAGTATAGGCATGGGGGCATCCCTCAGTACAGGCATGAGGGCATCCCTCAGTACAGGCATGAGGGCATCCCTCAGTACAGGCATGGGGGCATCCCTCAGTACAGGCATGGGGGCATCCCTCAGTACAGGCAGTAGGGGCATCCCTCAGTACAGGCAGTGGGGGCATCCCTCAGTACAGGCATGGGGGCATCCCTCAGTACAGGCATGGAGGCATCCCTCAGTACAGGCATGGAGGCATCCCTCAGTACAGGCATGGGGGCATCCCTCAGTACAGGCTTGGGGGCATCCCTCAATACAGGCATGGGGGCATCCCTCAGTACAGCCAGCGAGTGGCCCCACTCCCTCCTCCCCCCGCCCCGCCACCCACACACTTACCGATGGTCGGAGGGCCGGTCTGCCCGTCCCTGCTGTTCCTGTCGTCGCCGCCGCCGCCACCGCTCTCATACACACAACACGCACACACATTCATGCTTACCGGCGCTTCCTGGCTGTTGCGCACTGGTCGTCGGTGGGCGTGCCCCAGATGGCCGGCGTCCATTGTTTTCATTGGACCGCGGCCATCTGGGACACGCCCACCGACGACCAGCGCGCAACAGCCAGGAAGTGAAGTAAGCATGAATGTGTGTGTGTTAGTGTGTATGAGAGCGGCGGCGACAGGAACAGCAGGGACGGCAGGCCAGCCAGCCGCAACGGCCACCCCTCACCCTCTAGCGTATAAGGTGCACCCGGCGTATAAGACGACCCCCCCACTGGGAGGCATGTTTTACTGGGGGAAAAAGTCGTCATACGCCGGCAAATACGGTATTTATTGCCTCAATTAAGAACTAAAATAAATTAGCACAAGTTAAAGTGTATGCTAGAAAATAATTTACAACCCCACTTTGAGCTGCTAAATGGATCCAATCAGACTCATAAAGCACCTCTACAACCAGATCAAAGTCAAAGGGAATTAAAATCGCAGCACACACTGTAGGGGGAATCAGGAACTGCAGCACACACCATAGCACAGAGTGACTACTATTTCATTCTATACATTACATGCCAAATATAAGAGGTGAATATAGGTCTAGGATTTTCTAAATGAGTTGCGGCATGGGATGTGTATACAATGTTAGATGCTAGCCTTGCTTCCTATTCTTTAAGAGCTGGCAATACATACATTCTTGTATTATTCCAGTTAATGATTACTGGATTACCGATTCAGCAATTTTGGTCCTTGATTAACACACAAAGTTAATTTAGCCATCTTCCAGATATTTTTTTTTAATACCTAAAGCAAAAAAAAAACCTACCTAGCTTTTAGGTAACATATATAAAAACAAATCAGCTTTAAAAAAATATATTTGCCCAGTAGAAGGTCTGATGGATTATTATTTGTTTTCAGTGCTTTTCTTGTCTGTTTTCCTTAAACCATTTTTTGGAAGGTACTATCAATAGCCAGACATCTTCAAAAAGTCCCACACCTTCATATCATACTGCAGTAGGATTGCCTGGGTTTTTTTTTTTAGCAAGGAGTACAACATGGAAATGGCCTAAATCAAATCAGCTCACCATGACCCATGTCCACTTCATAGTGGGAGCGTGCAAGTAAGGACGAAAAAAAATGCAGACATATGGGTGGGAGTACTGAAAACCCATTTTTGCTATGCTGCAAGAGGCGTTTCTTGAGAATAACTTTTCAGATGTCCTAAAGATAAATTTAATAAAACAAACCATGATTAAAAAAAAAGTGCAGCCTAAAGGAAAGTGAACCCACAGAAGAAGGAGAGGAGGCGAAGAATAGGCACTATAACGAAAGGTAAAAGGATGAACAAGCAGGTGGCCACTAAGAGGCAAATTCATAGGGAAACATTTCAGAAAAATTAGGATAGCCCTATAGAACGGCTGCCCTTTTATCTGACAGGAAAGAACCAGGTGTTCAGAAAAGACCAGAAAACCAAATTCAAGTTCATTAGCTTACATCCACTGGATTATCTGCCTCCAGATCTGCATGAAATTCCAGAAACCCTGGAATCTAAAGGCACCAGATGAGCCTAGAGAGGGTCCTGAACTATTACACAAACTCAAGTAGGTGTCCTTAAGTTCAGGAAGAGATTTGGGGAGAAAACAAGCCAATATAACAATACAGAGACAGATAGCAAGGATTGGGAGGGGTCATCCCTTTTGACTTGATACCATAGTTTTAGTAGGGCAATGGAAGACCACACAAAGAAAATATCTTGAACTTAGGAAAATCCAAGCAAGGATCACTGAGTAAAGATAGGAGGAAACTCCTGACAGTCCCTGGACTGGTAACCTGTTTCACATGAAGGCTTGCAGAGGGCTCCAAAAGAGTTCAAATCCCCAAACCTAGGAGAAGGAAAGTTCTCAGCCCAGGCCTGGGTCTGAGAAATCAGCTTGTTATTGCCTCAAAACTAATAGCAGAGACCCCAAAAAATATGTTTTTGGTCTGCACGCTAGGCTAGCTGGGAAGCGAGGTCAGATAAAACAGAGCAAAGGGCCTAGGTAAACTGGACATTGGGTAAACCTGGCCTAGAGGGTTAGCCCCTGGTGTGCTAGTGCCCAAAACCCCTAAAAGTGGCACGTCTTGATCTAAATCCTCCTTGACAGGGAAAGGATCCTGTCCATTAGACACAATGGTATGGAGAGAAGTGTAAGCCCCAGAAAGGACCTGACTTACCATGGTCCCCAGACCTAAAAGACCCGCCAGAGCATTGAGAAATGGGGTCCTCAGACGAGGGCATAATAGGCAAGTACTTGATCAAAGGGGCCTCTGGCCCAAAATCCAGTGCTATCATGAGGCTGCATAGAGCAGCACCCCCACTTGGTGCACTCTCTCCTTAAATTGAATGGGCTGTCAAGCTGTGCTGTAACCAAGATGGCCGTATCCACGGCTGAAAACACAGATAGACAAACTGAGGGGGCTTCCGCTAGTTAGTTGGTGTGCTAGACATAATCTGGTGATAAACCCATCAAAAGCTCTTGAGATGATAGTGGACTTTAAGAGTAATGATGTGCCCATGTCACCCCTATCCATCAATGGGGTAGAAATTAAAAGATTTCGTGTGATCAGCTACGACAACCCTGGCTGGGAAAATAATACCTTGGCTATTCTAAGGAAAGCAAAACAAAACTATCGACTAGGAGAGACGTGCAGACTTCAACAAACAAGCAACGTTGCAGAAAGAATTGTTGCACCCTTACTATCCCTACAGAACTGCACAAACTTAAGAGTCATGGGTGGAAAAATACAATTCTGTGATTACTCACCTGTAGAATTGGTATTATGAGTATACAGTATGTCCTGCTCCAAATATAATACTTACAAGTGGGATATACTCCGCAAGATGGCGCTGGACTGCAGAGACATCGAAAATAGGCTCCTCCCAGCCCCTCAAATACCCGGGGACCTCCCACAAATCCCCAGCATTGAAAATCAGTTATCGAGAAGCCAGGAGAATTAAACAACCCAACTATCAACTATAACAATGATAACAATCACCATACAGGGGATCCAAGACAATGCAAAACCAAGGGTGGGTTGGAGCAGGACAAACTGTATACTCATAATACCAATTCTACAGGTGAGTAATCACAGAATTGTATTATTCTTAGTATACAGTACGTCCTGCTCCAAATATAATACTTACAAGTGGGACATCCAATAGCAGTGTCCATAAAGTAGGGTGGGATCCCCAAGAAAAAAGGCAGCAGCAGGCAGTAACCACTGCCGCCTGCAGAACCTTTCGGCCAAAAACAGCATCGGCTGAGGCCCTAACATCAACCTTGTAAAACTTTGAAAAGGTATGAACAGAAGACCAAGTAGCGGCCTTGCAAACTTGTTCAACAGAAGCCTGGTGCTGAAAAGCCCAAGAGGCACCAATAGCATGAGTGGAATGAGCAGTAAGGCGGAAGGGAGGATTCTTCCCCTTAGCAGAGTAGGCCTGAATCACAGCCTGACGAATCCACCTGCTGATAGACTTGGCAGGAGCCAAACCTTTCCTAGGACCAGAAGGGACCACAAAAAGAGCACCAGTTTTCCTGAAAGGTGCAGTAGCCACCAGATAGTACTTCAGACACCTAACCACATCCAAAGAGTGCAAAACTCTCTCCTTAGCATTGCTAGGATTAGGGCACAAAGAAGGGAGAACAATATCCTGATTCAAATGAAAGGCAGACACTACCTTAGGCAGAAAGTCAGGTTTGAAACGAAACACCACCTTGTCCTGGTGCCTCTCATAGTAGGGGGGCTGAAAGGACAGCGCCGCCAACTCAGACACACGCCTGACAGAAGTGATAGCCACCAGAAACACAACCTTGAGCGTAAGAATGGCCAAGGCAGCATCCTGCACAGGTTCAAAGAGAGCACCCTGCAAGGCTGACAGAACCAAGTTCAAATCCCAAACGGGCACCATAGGTTTACATGGGGGACGCACATGAGTGACCCCCTGGAAAAAAGTCCTGATCAGAGGGTGCTGAGCAAAGGACTTAGCCAGGAATAGCCAGGGCAGAAACCTGACCCTTCAGAGTACCATCTCCAACTCATGCTGTAGGAACTCCAGAATCCTGGGAATAGAGAACACACGACAGGGAAGGGACTTAGACTGAAATGCAGGGGACATTGGCCTCCGCCCATGTCAGGAACAGAGACGCTTCCTGGAGGGGCCCCTTACTCCGGGTCCCTCCCTGATGATTGATGTAGGCAACTGCCGTCTGGTTGTCCGAGCGCACCTGAACAGGCAGGCCCTGAAGAGGAGTAGTCAAGCGAGCCAGAACTAACCTGATCGCCCGCAGCTCCAAGACATTGATAGGTGTGTGGGCCTCCTGAGGGCCCCACCTCCCCTGGAACCACAGGGACTTCCAGAAACCTGCCAGACTGGCATCCGTGGTGACCATCTCCCAGTAAGGGGCAAGAAAGGATCTGCCCCCCAACAGGTTCCTTGAGTCCATCCACCACAAGAGGGACCTCCTGATCAGGGGGGAAAGCACACAGACCCTGTCCAGGGTTGCAGAGGCCTCAAGTGGATCTGAGCATAAGGGACCGCTTCGAAGCACGCCACCATCAGGCCCACCAGCTGCATCCCCTGCCTGATGGAGGGATGAGGACAAGCTAGGAGGGACTGAGCCTGTGCAATCAGACTGTCCACCTTCTGCCGTGGAAGACAGATCTTTGCCTGAACTGTATCCAGATTCATTCCTAGGAATGGAGTTACCAAGGAAGGGGACAGTGAGGACCTGGGGTGGTTGATCACCCATCCAAATGACTCCAGAGTGGACACCACCAGCTGAGTATCCAACTCTGCCTGATGTAGAGACTGGGAGGTGATGAGGATGTCGTCCAGAGAGGGAAGCACGCGGACGCCCTGACATCTGAGCAGAGACATCACGCCAGCCAGCACCTTGGTGAACACCCTGGGCGCTGAAGTGAGGCCGAAGGGCAAGGCCACAAACTGGTAGTGTTGATCCATCAGAGCGAACCTGAGGAACCTTTGATGACCTGGGAACACAGGAATATGAAGGTAAGCATCTTTGATGTCCACAGAAGTCATGAAATCCCCTTGGCGCAGGGAACTGATGGCAGAGCGCAGAGTTTCCATGCGAAAGCGCCTGCCCCTGACAAACTTGTTGAGGATCTTTAAGTCCAGGGTGGGCCTGACAGAACCATACTTTTTGGGTACTGTGAATAGGTTAGAATAAAAGCCCTTGCCTTTTTCTCTTAAAGGGACCTGGCAGATGACCCCCAGCTGCAGGAGGCCTTGCACTGCTTGCAGTAGCTCCTGAGCTGACACAGGATCCTGAGGAATCCGGGATCTGATGAATCTTGAAGGGGGATCAGCAGCAAACTCCAACTTGTAACCGGAGGACACTACCTCCTGAATCCACCGGTCTGAGACATGAAGCCTCCAGACATGAGCAAAGTGCTGCAGCCGTCCCCCCCACCCGGATGGGTGAGGGCATCCCATCATGCCTGAGGGGGCTTGGGAGAAGATTTAGCTTTGGGACCCCAGGAGGAGCCAGGACGTCCACGTCCTCTGCCTCTACCCCAGAAATCTCCCCGGGCCCCAGGGAGAGAAACCCCCCTTCCCTGTCTTGCACCACGGAAAGGGGAGGAGAAGGAACCCTGACCCCGAAAGGGCCGAGATTGCCGCCTGCGTTGGGGCAACCTGCCTCCCTTAGCAAAAAAGTCCAGGCGGTCCCCAAACAGGCGCAGTCCTTCAAAGGGGAACCCAGTGAGGGCCTTCTTGGCAGCGTTGTCAGCAGCCCACTGGCGCAGCCAAACCGAGCGGCGTATAGCCACCACGAGGGCAGAAGTTCTGGCACACATTCTGATGGTGTCATCCAATGCTGATAGGACAAAATTTACAAAAACATCACAACTGGAGAGTGCATTAAACACCTCACAAGGCAAATCATCAGGGGCACTATCAAGCATATTCCTGATAAGGGTTCTAGTGGCCACAGCAGTAATGGCAGAGGCACAGACCAGGCGCAGCGCCGTCCCAGCACATGCAAAGGCGTGGGATGCCAGCTGATCAATACGCCAGTCTTCAGCATCCCGCAGGGTAGTAGAATCAGGGGAATGCATGACAGAGGTGTTAGATAGCCCTAGGATCGGGGCATCCACCTCGGGGGGGGGGGGGGGGATGACCAACATTTAACCACCTCAGCAGGAAAGGGATACTTCCTATCCCAACTCTTTGGAACCCCGGGAAGTTTACTGGGACGCTCCCATTCCTTGAGCACAAGGTTATGGAAATGTGCCTGCTCTGGGAATTCCAGACGTGTTTTTGCTGTATGAAAAAGCTCCCCTCTTTGCCTGGGAGCCTCAACAGGGAGAGAGATAGACAGAACCTCAAAAATCTGGGTCAGTAATCTGTCAGTGTCATCTGGGCCCAGGGGTCAGAGCCAGAATCGTCATGACCCCTTGGTCTCTCATCAGATGAGCCTGAATCAGAAAAGAGCTCCCCTTCATCAGACGGGGTATAGCCACACAGATTCCAAAACTCCTCAGTTCCCATAGGGAAAACCGTAACATTAGGCGTCAAATGCCGCTTCTTAGCAGGGGCCTTACGCGCTAAGGACTTCGCAATAATCTGTTCAACAGTAGCCAGTCTAGAAGACACATCAGGCTGAGAGTCCCCACTAGTATGCAACTCAGTAGGAGTGAGGTTTAAGCTTGGGGGAGTAGGCGAAGTGAAACGAGGTGCAGCCACAGGCAGGCCAGATTGCAATGCAAGCACCTGCTCAGCACAGGGTACACAGACCCACTCCTTGTCAGCGTCAGCATGAGGCTGCCCACACGCTACACACAGCCGGTCTTGTCCCGAAGGGACCCCGGTCACATTATCCTGGGTTGCCTCCATATGGTGATTATAGCGGCGCTATACGCCGATAGGGAATAACGCTATATAGCAACCCTGGATGCCCCAATAACTTGCTAGGGAAGTGGGAGTATAATTTTTACAAGGCCTATAAGTAATATATTAAAACAGGGCCGGGAGAAGCCAGGAAGGGACCTTAATTACATCGTAACCAAAGTGAAGGAAATAAAGCCACCCGCGAGGGCACTTACGGACCGCGGTAGGTAGGAGTCCGTCGCGCATAGGCCAACCAAGCAGGGGTGGTCCAGTAACAGCGATGATGCGGAACGCGCCAAAGACGGGCCCCGCCCCCCCGAAGCCAGAACGACAGAATGCATAACATAACTATCTATACACATACACCCCCCCCTCTTTTCCCCCGAAGAGTACGAGGATGGCGGCCACTTAAATAGGGGACACTGATAGGTAGGGGCAAGGGGCACTAGTGCGGGAGGGGCATCCCATAGAGGCTCACCATAAGCCTGAACCGCCTACCCTTTGGTGGGGGATTGCGGTGTAGCAGCGCTCCTAAGCACCTAACAGCGGTGCTGCCTACCCTCACCCGACCAGCGCAGCCAAGACTGGGAGGCATATTACTAGTGGAACGGGTGGGAATAGTCCTACAGGGCCGCAGGCTAATAGCCCCGCTCACCTGCGAGTAGAGAACCAATTTCTTGTCCTTCGCAGACAGACTGCAGAGAAATTCTGGGGATTTGTGGGAGGTCCCCGGGGATTTGAGGGGCCGGGAGGAGCCTATTTTCGATGTCTCTGCAGTCCATCTGGCGGAGTATATCCCACTTGTAAGTATTATATTTGGAGCAGGACGTACTGAATACTAAGAATAACATTCTTTGAGACTCCATCCACCCTCGACACCCTTCACCCCTTGACTATCTGCCCCCTAAACAAAAGCCAGGCATCATAGACCTAGGCCCCAAAGAACTTGCACTAGCCTGTATCACTGCATGAGCATCTGTATTTCTGTATTCAGTGTAGTCTGTATCTCTTGTATTCAATTTCTAAGTCAATTGTATTTATTTGTTGCACTGTGTATTTGCCAGAAAATAATTCCTAGTTCATCTCTGATGTCAAACAAATCCATTTAATTGAAATGCTTTATGCAAGGCCATGCTGTATCAGCAAGGTGTACATCTTCTATGAGACAATATCTGAAACTGATAAGACGCAGGTCTTTTTAGAGGCTGTTTCATGGCAGGAAGTGCCTAAGAACCCAAAAGAAAATGAAATGACTCCAAGCCCCTTGCAGGACAATTAGGAAGAGAGTGTTTCGCCTGGAGATGAACTGAAAACAATGAAGCACACTACAGACTAACTTAAAATTAAATTAAATAGTTTAGCGTTCTTTTCCACTTGCACAAATACACTTTCCATTTTATACAGATAGGCTTATGATGCTCTATTCATAATAGATTCTCACAAAAACCAAAACATATGAAGGCCACATAAAAATTGGCTAGTATCTTAACCTACATGCGCTATTCATGGGTACAACATTTGCATATCAGCACTCAATGTGTCCTTTAACGAAGATAATGCTAATTTTAAGGTATGAATTTTCCAGTGCGTTTACAAAGTGCTTTGATCATCAAATACATAAAGTATTGTTTTCAACCTTTTTCAGTTATGAACAACAATAATATAAAGGAGACATAGCCAGCAATGAGCATTCATTAGAATTCACTTGAAATGTGGCTACCGAGAAAATAGGTAATATTAAAAGAAAAAACACGAGCCATAGGAACAAATGGCAAGGCAATAGTTTATTTATACAACCTGCATGAAGTCGTGTTCAAATGTTTATTGTTTTTTTTTTAAATGGACCAAACCCCAGAATTTTGACTATCCTGGGTTTCATTTTCCCCCCCCGCTGTGTGAAACCCCCCAGGACGCCGAGATCAGCTCATCTCTTCACAGTCCCACGGCGCATCTAAGAGCAGCGGGTCTGACGGCTGCATCCTCCGCTTCCCTCTAACAGGGAGCGTGCCTGCACCGGCCATTAACAAATGCCTGCTAGAGGGAGAGCGTGATGCGGCCACTGCTCTTAGACGCACGTGGGACCGGGAAAAGAGGTAAGTGAATGGGGTGACCTGGGGGGCTTCACACAGGGGGAATCCCGATTTTGGATGCCCTAGGGGGGGAATTGATCGTCCAGAGAATCTTAAAAGATTCCCAGGCTGATCGAGCCAGGGTTTGGTCCGCTTTAATAGTAGGTCGGTAACATGGATGTGCCATCCATTATATGAAGATGACTGCTAAAACTAAACAGCCCCCTAAGCTAGCCAATGGGTGGAACTTTCTTCTGCAGAACTATCTGGTAAAATAAGCATTGAGCAACATTAAGCCTTCAAATCGGCAAAGCTTGTGGGCCGCTTTGCCTGTTGACAAAAAGCCGATCAAGAACCAACAGCTTTTGTGGAATATGCTGGAGTGAAGAGTGAGGCCCATGCTGATGGAGCTGATCCATTTGTTTAAATAGCAGCTTTTGACATTGCTGGGCCCTTTTGTGGAACAACTGATCCATCTGACATCTATCTATCCTGACATAACAGGTAGGAAAACCTTAAAGTGGAAGTCAAGTGTTAGATTGACCCCTGCCCTGCCTCCCTTCCCTGATGCTAAGGGGGGGGTTACAAGAAAAAAAAAAAAATCTTACCTCTCCTGGATCCTATGCCGCCATCGATGCTCCTGAGGCAGCTGCACGGACAGTCCACAAAGCGGCAACCCTCGCTCTGTGCATGCTCCCGTCTGCCCATTTAAGTGAATAGGCAGACGGGCCCGCGGGGGAAGCCACTTTGTGATTCTTGTCCAAAATGGCAGCACCCAGGACCATATGGCCATAGGCATATTACTAGTGGAACGGGTGGGAATAGTCCTACAGGGCCGCAGGCTAATAGCCCCGCTCACCTGCGAGTAGAGAACCAATTTCTTGTCCTTCGCAGACAGACTGCAGAGAAATTCTGGGGATTTGTGGGAGGTCCCCGGGGATTTGAGGGGCCGGGAGGAGCCTATTTTCGATGTCTCTGCAGTCCATCTGGCGGAGTATATCCCACTTGTAAGTATTATATTTGGAGCAGGACGTACTGAATACTAAGAATAACATTCTTTGAGACTCCATCCACCCTCGACACCCTTCACCCCTTGACTATCTGCCCCCTAAACAAAAGCCAGGCATCATAGACCTAGGCCCCAAAGAACTTGCACTAGCCTGTATCACTGCATGAGCATCTGTATTTCTGTATTCAGTGTAGTCTGTATCTCTTGTATTCAATTTCTAAGTCAATTGTATTTATTTGTTGCACTGTGTATTTGCCAGAAAATAATTCCTAGTTCATCTCTGATGTCAAACAAATCCATTTAATTGAAATGCTTTATGCAAGGCCATGCTGTATCAGCAAGGTGTACATCTTCTATGAGACAATATCTGAAACTGATAAGACGCAGGTCTTTTTAGAGGCTGTTTCATGGCAGGAAGTGCCTAAGAACCCAAAAGAAAATGAAATGACTCCAAGCCCCTTGCAGGACAATTAGGAAGAGAGTGTTTCGCCTGGAGATGAACTGAAAACAATGAAGCACACTACAGACTAACTTAAAATTAAATTAAATAGTTTAGCGTTCTTTTCCACTTGCACAAATACACTTTCCATTTTATACAGATAGGCTTATGATGCTCTATTCATAATAGATTCTCACAAAAACCAAAACATATGAAGGCCACATAAAAATTGGCTAGTATCTTAACCTACATGCGCTATTCATGGGTACAACATTTGCATATCAGCACTCAATGTGTCCTTTAACGAAGATAATGCTAATTTTAAGGTATGAATTTTCCAGTGCGTTTACAAAGTGCTTTGATCATCAAATACATAAAGTATTGTTTTCAACCTTTTTCAGTTATGAACAACAATAATATAAAGGAGACATAGCCAGCAATGAGCATTCATTAGAATTCACTTGAAATGTGGCTACCGAGAAAATAGGTAATATTAAAAGAAAAAACACGAGCCATAGGAACAAATGGCAAGGCAATAGTTTATTTATACAACCTGCATGAAGTCGTGTTCAAATGTTTATTGTTTTTTTTTTAAATGGACCAAACCCCAGAATTTTGACTATCCTGGGTTTCATTTTCCCCCCCCGCTGTGTGAAACCCCCCAGGACGCCGAGATCAGCTCATCTCTTCACAGTCCCACGGCGCATCTAAGAGCAGCGGGTCTGACGGCTGCATCCTCCGCTTCCCTCTAACAGGGAGCGTGCCTGCACCGGCCATTAACAAATGCCTGCTAGAGGGAGAGCGTGATGCGGCCACTGCTCTTAGACGCACGTGGGACCGGGAAAAGAGGTAAGTGAATGGGGTGACCTGGGGGGCTTCACACAGGGGGAATCCCGATTTTGGATGCCCTAGGGGGGGAATTGATCGTCCAGAGAATCTTAAAAGATTCCCAGGCTGATCGAGCCAGGGTTTGGTCCGCTTTAATAGTAGGTCGGTAACATGGATGTGCCATCCATTATATGAAGATGACTGCTAAAACTAAACAGCCCCCTAAGCTAGCCAATGGGTGGAACTTTCTTCTGCAGAACTATCTGGTAAAATAAGCATTGAGCAACATTAAGCCTTCAAATCGGCAAAGCTTGTGGGCCGCTTTGCCTGTTGACAAAAAGCCGATCAAGAACCAACAGCTTTTGTGGAATATGCTGGAGTGAAGAGTGAGGCCCATGCTGATGGAGCTGATCCATTTGTTTAAATAGCAGCTTTTGACATTGCTGGGCCCTTTTGTGGAACAACTGATCCATCTGACATCTATCTATCCTGACATAACAGGTAGGAAAACCTTAAAGTGGAAGTCAAGTGTTAGATTGACCCCTGCCCTGCCTCCCTTCCCTGATGCTAAGGGGGGGGTTACAAGAAAAAAAAAAAAATCTTACCTCTCCTGGATCCTATGCCGCCATCGATGCTCCTGAGGCAGCTGCACGGACAGTCCACAAAGCGGCAACCCTCGCTCTGTGCATGCTCCCGTCTGCCCATTTAAGTGAATAGGCAGACGGGCCCGCGGGGGAAGCCACTTTGTGATTCTTGTCCAAAATGGCAGCACCCAGGACCCGAAGCGCCAGGAGAGGATATCGCCGATTATCGGGTGTGGGAAGATTTTCTTTCATAGTACCTCTGTCATTCTGTGTCAGCGTAGGGGAAGGGAGGCAGAGTCATTCTAACACTGGACTTCCACTTCAATGACTTATAGAAAAGGGTCCTAGTCCCATACAAAGAAGAGAGATTGCTAGCGGCAGCAAATAAGACATTCAGGTAGAAAAAGTAGCATAAATACAATAGCATAACAGACTGTCCATCAACAAACTAGTCCAGTGCAGAATGTAAGAGAATGGAATAGAGACTGGAAATAAGCGGTGAAATCAGTCATAGGCAAGTGGGTAGGTGAAGACAGAAAGAGGAAAAAGGTTGAAAAGACAGATATGTAGGGACAGATAGGCAACATAGCTCACTTTTTAAAAGAGGTCTACCAGCTGTCCTGATCTGTACCATGGATCTGAAACTTCCTGTGCTTGGTATATACCCAACAGCAAACAACTTTGTTTAGTGTCTGATTAAGACATTTTAAATTTGGGAATATTGCCCGCATTCCAGGCATCAATCATGGGAACTGATGCAGTTTTGACTGCCAAAAGGGGGTGGTGGGGACAGGACAGTCTATCACGGTAAGATTCATGCTGTGAGGGACTAAAAGAGTTGTTTTTGAGTATATGTATTATTGCTCTACATGGCCCTTAAAGTGGACCAACACCCAGGATTTTGACTATCCTGGGTTTTGGTCCACTTCGGCGGGGCACCCCGATCGGGGGTGCCCCGCTGTGTGAAACCCCCCAGAAAGCCCCAAAATCTTACCTGTCCCCGCTCCCACGTGACTGGACGGTCTAATCCCCGCCAACGTCCAGGCGGGGATCAGGAACGTCCAAGCGGCTGCCGCCGCCGCCGCCTCCCTCGCGTCACTTTCGGCGCGCGCGCGCCCCCGCCGGCCATTCGCAGACGGCCGGCGCGGGCGCGAGCACGCCTACAGGGGCGCGAGGGAGGCGGCGGCGGCCGGTCGCCGCCGAAGATCAGGTAAGGTGTTTGGGGGTTTTCTGGGGGGTTTCACCCCGCGGGACATCCCGATCTCGGATGTCCCGCGGGGTGGGAGGTGATCGGCCCGGGAATCTTATAGATTTCCGGGCCGATCACCTCTCGGTGTTGGTCCACTTTAAGGACCAAAAACCAGGCCTAATTTCAGAATGCTTCAAATAAATAATGGAATGCATACTGAATGATGTTCCAGAATAAAAATATAGCATCTAAAGATGTGACCTTTGCTATACTGTTGGATTAGGTCTTCACATGCTCTGACCTAGCATCAAAAATAACACGTTTAAAAAAAGAAAAAGGAGGAAACCCATCCACTCACTTATGTAGGGGCTGGTGGCTAAAAATAGTCACAACGGTAAACAAAAAAAAAGGAAGAGATCTATTTCTGGAGAGGAAGTCCACAGTAGAATGTGTAAGCAAGTATCAGGAAGACAGCTACTCCCTGTTTACAAAGAAATGTAGGAATGTATATCATTCAGTACAAATCCACTGCCATCTAGGAAACCCTGCACATTATATATGTTTTAACCAAGTCCTGGACTGCAGAAAATGTATGATGGGTGCAGTGAAAGTAAAACACTGCTTTTACTTTGTAATGTGCTGCATTATGTTCTCTTCTTCACAAAGTTTTGTACAGTGAATTATAGAATTCTGCAATGGACTTTACAAAATGTTAAAAATAAACTGTATTGTACTTTGTTTCCACTACCACAGTCCTCAACTTTAGGAATGCCGTACATATGCGAATAGAAAAGACTGAATCATGCTCTGGATCGTAGAGGGTTGTCAAATAGGAGCAAGTAGATGAGGACCTCTACGCTCACTGGCAACTCAGTGCCAGTCGAGGGCTTGGTTTACATGGACATTAAACCGGACCTTCAGCATAATTTCATGAAAAGCCCAAATCCTTAGAAAATGATTCCCCAGCATCTAAAATTCATATATTTTAAGTTTTTAGTCACTTATTATTCTTTCCCCCACCAGGCTGCAACTCTGTTCAAGACTCTAGGATACGGGCGCGGCCATTTTGACTCAGAAACAGCTGTGCTGTGGGTTATAGCTGTGCTTTGCAGATACAGAGCAGAGCTGGGGTCAGGAAAAGACAGCAGTCCCAGAATGCAGAGCGACACAGTCAGAAGTCAGACACTTCCTGTTTGCAGGCTGCCTAAAGCCCCATGAGCCGCCATCTTGGATGTTTATAGGCTCATAACATGCAGTAGATGCAGGTGGGATGATTTTTAATGTGAGCAATCTGTATGTACAGGGTGTGGGAAACATATAAGATATGCACTTATTCAGAGTGAAGGTCCGCTTTAAATTAACATAACCTATACACTCAGACCATCATTGTGCTTCGCAATAGAGGGATACTCACTTTTCGTAACGTAGCTCCATCCTATGGAGAACAGGTAGCAGCTGCACAAACATATGGCAGTCGCACCACCTCCTATAGGAGAACAGCTGTATGCTGTGTTTAATAGCCAAAGAGGGGAGTTTATTGCGCACTCTCTGGCTTTACTAGACAACTGCAATGTGTGGCACCCCTAATTGCACTACCCTCCAAATAGTAGCATTTTTCAAATCTATTATGTGCAGATGTGCATATATCACGATCATGTATCATTTCAAACTATTGCACACATCACAACCCCCAATTGTAACTAGATTTGAGCTCTATCATTAAAAAAGAGAAAATAAAAAAAAATAAAAATACAGGCTGCAATACGACAATTATAAATATAAGATGTGAAAATAGAGGACACACACAAAACAAACAGTGAACTGTAAAGGTACATTCTAACTGGCAAATTTTATTAGCATGAAACATCTAAGACCTTTGGAAAAAACAAAAACAAAACATGTGGAAACAGCACACCAACAACCATTATCGTTTGGAATTAGCAGACGTTTGCAGACACTTCCTATACTGTATGTTTACCGTATTCCTAGACTGTGATGTCATGTGCCATTTTCTCATTGTTCTGTTACGCTACTATCTGTAAACAAGTCTTCGCAGATTGTCTGATCAGATATTAGGTGCTTTCCAATAAAACGCACTGCCTGTTGACTAACTTCCTGCAATCAAACAACTTGATCCACATAATACTGTAGAAGCTGCAAGGTTGTTCCAAAAATATCTTGTCCATTTCGTGGTGAACTCCAAAACCAGTTTAACTTTTTACTAAAATGCTATCTTTAAAAAATATAGCAAAAGTGCAAATGACATAAATAGCCCTAAATTTTAGTATATTTTACATTATTCAACTGTATTCAACAAATAAAACCCTAAATGCTTTATGAAAAAAAATGTATAAAACTAACAAACAAAGTATCATGTGAGCTCATAGAGAAAAAAAAATTAAGTTCACTGAAATTACATTTTCTTTATTGAAGTAATCCAAATCACAGCAAACGTACAATGTTATGTCATATAGCAACATAGCCAATGTCCAGCTCAAATGCTTAAGATCTGGTAAAGCAGAGCTATGTGCCAGCCACAGAATAGATTGAACTCCTATTCTCAGACCTCCAAGCAGCATTTTAAGTTATGCAAACAAAGTGCAAAAATATATTCCATAGTATTTTTAAATGGTTGTGCCATCGATGTAAGCAGCAACAGGTAAGGCCTTATTGATTTTATTTTATATATTATGTAACATTTCTTTGGAGGGTCAACTTTATTGACAGAGGTACTATAAGCCATACTGCTTACTCGGGGGGGATGGGGGGGGGATTCTGCTGCACCGCTTGTTATAGGGAGATTGGGGAGATTCTATCATACTGCCTGTTATGCATGGGATCGAGAGCATTTGGCACGCAGCCAATTATAGGGCAGGGAGGAAATTAGGGCGATTCTGCACACTGCCCGTTATGGGGTGATCTGGTGGTGAGGATTCTGCACACTGTCTGTTATAAGGGGGAATAGGGGGGTTCAGCCCACTGTCTGTTATGGAGTGATGGGGGGGATTCTGCACACTGCCTGTTATGGGGTGATTGGGGGGGGGGGGGTTCAGCCCAATGTCCATTATGGTGTGATGGGAGGGGGGGATTCTGCACACTGCCTGTTATGAGGTGAATAGGAGGGTTCAGCCCCACTGTCTGTTATGGAGTGATGAGAGGGGATTCTGCACACTGCCTGTTATGGGGTGACTGTTATGGGGTTCAGCCCACTATCCGTTATGGTGTGATGGGGGGTACAGGGGCTGGGGTACAGCCAGCAAGATCAGACATTCCATGACAGACAAGCTTGCCTATGACTTGATCTGTACTCACCCTCCTTTACAGCAGCTCCCGTCCCTCCGCTGAAGCCTGGCAGCTGGATTATGAATTGTAACTAGTGCTTATTTTCGGGGTAGGGCTTATATTTCACGAATTAGCAACAAAAAGCTGAAACCTCTTACTAGGGCTTATTTTTGAGAAATGTATCTGCTGTATCAAAATAAACTAAATTTCCAGGGCACCACCAAGTTCTGAGAATTTCTATTACATATGCATACTAACAAACAGGTCTGGTGATGTGAAGTGAAGCCATTGCAGATGGTGCTTTCGTTTTACTATGTCAGGAAGTAATCAGAACAAATAAATCGGAAAACAGAAAGACAGTGCTCCGATATTGCAGTTTTGGTTGTGGCCTTAAAGGGACACAGCTCATCATGGCTGCCGTTTCCCATTCTGTCAGAATGCAGCTGCTCCTGAAACTATAAACTAAGCAAAGAGTAGTGTCACTCCACCTGCATCCCTTTGCCATAGACAACCAAGGACAAGCCCTGCCTGGTGGTCAAAAGCTACACCCCGGTTTCCCAGGGTGGAGCTATAGAAAGAGCGCAGCCGTGGTGACCCTAATCAGCATATGAATAGCTATCTTATTTATAATTTAAATCACAATATAACCTAATTAGCACTTGTACTGCTCTAAATTACAACCGCACATAGAAGATTCATAGATATAGTGTACAGTATATTTTAATTTCTATATATATTTTTTCTTTTAAATATATATATATTTTTTTTTTTTTTTAAATACAGCAGCACAATATCGGGCTCCTACAGACCCACTTCATTATGCGGATTATTATGCAGCATCCCTTTGCCTACAGAGTCCCTTTAAATTGAGAATGAAGCGTAGTCAAAATTGTGGCAAGTTCAAGTCTCATGTTTGGGCTGTCATGGCCTTTTTTAGATTTGCACTACCATTTTAGAAGCAGAAAAATTACCCAAACACCGTTACAAGAATTGTTTGGTTACTGAATATAAATAAAATTAGTACAGCATAAGCTCCCGCTACTATTACTATTGGTGGTTAGTATAGAATGAGTTATAACATTACTGTCACCTTTCAAAAGATTCTCATGGTGGTGGCCGATTTAATAAAACAGCTAGGAAATGTGGGACTACCATGGTTTACATGCTGAAAAAGATAACATGATAGACCTGCACACACTTCCACACCCCACAGCAAATTTCTGTTCAAAAGAATGTCTGATTATCATCTTCATTCTTATAAAGTTCATGGCCTCCAAGGTAGCAAAGTTTTCTGTTGTTGCCCTGCCTTCTAATAGAAGATTGATATTAAAAGAAAGTTCTTTTAAGCAATGATAAATGGTAGAAGTAAAATAAGAACGATTAGTATAATTGAAACATATCTTTAGGAGACACCCATACTGTGAAGACAATTTGTAAACTTGCACAGATGAGTACAGGACAATGTCACTAGGCCCTACCCTTCATCATTATATTAAACAGCATTCCCCTTACTGTACCAAATATATAGGTAACACAAAGCCCAAGACATTAAGAAATCACCAAGAACATACTTTAATTACAGTTATGTCCATATATATTTGGACAGAGACAACATTTTTCTAATTTTGGTTCTGTACATTACCACAATTAATTTTGAACAAAACAATTCAGATGTGGTTGAAGTTCAGACTTTCAACTTTAATTTCGTGGGTTGAACAAAAAGTTTGCTTTAAAATGTGAGCAACTAAAGCTTTTTTAGTGGCTCAAATGTAATTGGACAAATTGTAAATAAACCGTTAATTTTAATACTCGGTTGAAAACCCTTTGTTGGCAATGACTGTCTGAAGGCTTGAACTCATGGACATCACCAGACGTTGTAAAGCCACTTGCCTGCACTAACCTCTAATCAAAAGAACAACAAAATAGGGTGCCACTCCCCATATATGCGACTCAAATTTATATTTAGACCAAATGTACATCAGAAGGGAGGCACACCAACATACTGAAGAATTCATATATTTATTCCATGCAAATACAAACACAACAAAAAACATAACAAAAAGAGAGGAGTCGGCAGGGGGAGAGAAAAAATACCTATGAAACATATAATGTCAATCACCATGCCATGATTAATGAATAAACCTAACTAGCAACCCTACCCATTATCGGATCTTAAGTGTGCAAATTATACAATACATACAAATTTTGTTCTTAATACATAATTGTTTTGATTTTTTAATACATTTAATGCTTATAATAAATACAAAGTGCAAAAGTGCATGTGCGGAGATCGCCTTATCCAAAAGGCTTCAAACCAACACCTAATCAATCAAAATCCTGTCAACCATGGCATTAGCATGTATAATAATCAATGAATCCACAATTAGTCTAATTAATATCATATATATATATATATATATATATATATATATATATATATATATATACATACACACATATATACATATATTAGGAATGAGCGAACCGGTTCGGACGAACCGGAATTCGCTCCGAATTTCAGGGAAAATTCGATTCGGCACGAACCCGAATTTTTTTTGGTTCGTGCCGAACGAATTTTCCCTGAAATAAAAAAAAAAATGCCGGCATGGTGGGAGCGGGCAGGCCGGCTACGCTGTCAGCGGGAGGCGGAAGCCGGCCCGCTGACAGCGCAGCCAGCCTGCCCGCTCCCACCATGCCGGCATTTTTTTAAAAAGCAAACACTTACCTGCATGGTCGGAGCGCGGAGGCCGGCGCCGCTCTCAGGCGCCCTCTGATGACGCGTCCTCTGATGACAGCTGAGAGCGGCACACGCGTCCTCTGATGACAGCTGAGAGCGGCGCTGGCCTCCACGCTCCGACCATGCAGGTAAGTGTTTGCTTTTTAAAAAAATGCCGGCATGATGGGAGTGGGCAGGCCGGCTGCGCTGTCAGCGGGCCGGCTTCCACCGCCCGCTGACAGCGTAGCTGGCCTGCCCGCGCCCACCATGCCGGCATTTTTGCTTAAAAAAAAATTGCTTAAAAAAAAAATGCCGGCATGGTGGCAGCAGGCAGGCCGGCTGCGCTGTCAGCGGGCCGGTGGCGACCCACTGACAGGCGTAGCCGGCCTGCCCGCTCCCACCATGCCGGCATTTTTTTTTTCAGATGAGCGATTCGTGAAAGTTCGATTCGGGCGAACCCGAATTACTTGGGGAAATTCGGCGAATCGCCCGAATCGAACTTTCAAGAAGTTCGCTCATCTCTAATATATATAAAGCAACAGTCTCCCCAAGCCTGCCACCTCACAACGAGCCACACGTTCCGTTCATGGGTCCCCCTTCATCAGGTTCTTCACCAGAAGCTGTGTTTCCTCCTTTTTAATGCTTTGCCAGAGCAGTTTTCATTTGCTGTCTGTAGGCCTTTCTGACTTTAACACGTGAAATGCATGCTCAATTAGGTTGAGAAACTCCTGGGTAGCTTTGGCTTGATGTTTTGGGTCATTGTCCATCTGTATTATGAAACGCCAGCGAATCAGTTTGGCTGCATTTGGTTGGATTTGAGCACACAATGTGTCTCTGTATACCTCAGTATTCATCCAGCTGCTTCTGTCCTGTGTCACATGATCGATAAACACTAGTGACCCGGTGCCACTGGCAGCCATGCATGCACAAGCCATCACACTGCCTCTGCTGCGTTACACAGATGTGCTATGCTTTGGATCATGAGCTGCACCACGCCTTCGCCATCATTCTAGTAGAGGCTGATCTTGGTTTCATCTGTCCAAAGAATGTTCTTCCAGAACTGTGCTGGCTTTTTATAAGTCCAATTTAGCCTTTTTATACTTGAGGCTTATGAGTGGCTGGCACCATGCAATGAACCCTCTGTATTAACTTTCATGCAGGCTTCTCTTTATGGTAGATTTGGATATTGATACGCCTACATCTTGGGAGAGTGTTGCTTGATTGTTGTGAAGGGTTTTCTCTTCACCATGGAAATTATTCTGTGATCATCCACCACTGTGGTCTTCTGTGGAAGTCCAGGTCCTTTTGCATTGATGAGTTCACAAGTGCTTTCTTTCTTAGGATGTACCAAACTTTAGATTTTGCCACTCCTAATACTCTGTTTCCTGGATAAGACCAAGCATGATTCACACACAGATCAAGTAGTCCCACTGGAGACACTTCCCCCCTGAGCATATATGAGAGCATTGTGGTTGCTTCTGGTTACCAGGAGGAACAACCCACTACACTATCAATACAGCGAAACTTGGAAGAGAGCAGCTGCAATGCCAAGATATGCATATTTTGGAGCAGCAATTATTGATTGAAAGACTTGTCTTATTTTCGGGCAAACTGAGTATTGTAGTAATTTTTTTCTGTTTTCGCAGCTTAAGGATCACTTATTTCACCTGCAAGGAGAGCTTCTTCGACCACAGGTTTTCTTCATCACAGTAAAATCTTCCAAATGCAAGTACCACACCTCAAACCCAACTTCAGGCCTTTTATATGCTTAAGCAAGAATGAAATAATGAAGGACTAGCCCACACCTGTACATGAAACAGCATTTGAGCCAATTCAATTACTTTTGGTCCCTTTAAAAACAGGGTGGCACATGTTAAAGAGCTGAAACTTTTCATCAAATATTAATGTGGATACCCTCAAATGAAAGCTGAAAGCCCGAACTTATGTTCATGTCCATTATATAACTTGAATACTTTTCAGTAAAGAGGTAAAAAAAAAACATTTATATTAGTGTCCAAATATTTATTAGGACAGTGTTCCACAAACCTCTCATTGAGTGCCACCACCAACAGGTCAGATTTTGCAGATCTCTGCATAGATTCACAAGTGAAGTAATTAGTGAAGCAGCAAAGCTATGGAGTCAGCTATGTGGAGATCCACAAAACATGACTTGTTGGTGGCTCTTGAGGAGAGGGTTGAAGAACACTGCTAAAGAGCATACAAAACAACAAGTAACAAAAATATTTCAGCTAAACCAAATGTTTAGCCAAGTTAGCTTACACTAGCAGGCGCTATACCCTCCTGGCCTCATCCTGTCATTCACATACACTTTACACAAAAAGGAATAGAACCTGTGGAAAATAACCAAATCACCAACCCCAACAGACTGACCACTTAGAATTCCATAAGCCCCCAAAAGCAAGACTCGTTGTAAAAAAATGCTCCTGTTCAACTGTGCCACAAGGCCCCAAAGACAAAGAAACAACTCAAGAATAGCCACTCAAAGGTCAGTGGGGAAAGGGAAAAATGTTCTCTGGAGTCTCCTATGGATGGGAGGGGTGACCCATTAGCTCTGGGAACCTTGTAGACAATTTTTCCCCAAGGTGGAGGAAGGGCAGGCTGACTGAAAAAGAAACACCTAAAATGGAGAAGGGAATCACGGCATCAATCAAACATAACAGAGTACTGAAGTTGCATACTAAAACACACTTCTTTCCCCATCATTTGCAAGTTGTACAACCATAGACAGGGAGGAGGAAAAATTAACCCAAGTACATGTTTGAAAAAAAAAAAAAAAACATTTGAAAAAAAAAAGCCTCAATCTTACAAAGCAGCAACACCAAAGCAGTAGGCATAAGACCACCACAGACTCTACACTTTAGAAGGGGAGAGGCTCACTTCATACACTTTGTTGTGTTTTCTTTTTTTATGGTCCATTGCATACAAACATATTCTACAACTCAACTTTGCCTGGATTTCCCAGGCAGGAAGCAAGGCCTAATGTTAGGAAAGGCTGCTCCAGCTCCAGATGCAACAGCTGAATGTTTTAGATGTATAGAGAGACCTACTGTAGATATAAGGGTTTGTTATAGGGCAATCTTGTGACTGGAGGGATGCAGGATCGATTCCCAGCGGTCAGGACATGACTGAAGAGCTCAGTAAGGCACCTAACCCCACAACTGCTCCCCCAAGTGGCATGGTTAGGGCATGTGTTTGTATCACTTTATGGATGAGTGGAAAATACAGTTTTGTGAGTAGTCACCTTTAAACGGGTATTATGAGTGTGCCATACACTCCACTTCGATCTTCATGACATGTGGGTAATCTCCAGTAGAGGGCGAACTTCTGCAGAGATGAATATGCAAAAAAAAAGAAAGCCCCTCCCGGCCCATATATACCTGGAACCTCCCACCAATATCCAAGTGTAAAAAAGCAGTAAGGGGACCAGGAAGAACCAATTATAACCTTAACAATCAAAACCAATGGTTCACCAAATAAAAACTCCAGAATACCTGAAAAAAGGGGTGGGGTGAAGTGGAGTGTATGGCACACTCATAATACCCGTTTTAAAGGGGAGTACTCACAAAACGGTATTATTCTAAGTGTGCCATACACTCCACTTCGATCTTCATGACATGTGGGACATGCAATAGCAGTGTCCGCCATGGGTGGGAACCAGAAACAGTAAAGAATGTACCAAATCAAACCACTGCAGCTTGCAGAACCTTGCGGCCAAAAACAGAATCCACTGAAGCCCGCACATCAACCTTGTAAAACTTGGAAAAAGTATGAACGGAAGACCAAGTAGCAGCCTTACAAACTTGTTCAACCGAAGCCAGGTGCTGAAAAGCCCAGGATGCACCAACAGCACGAGTAGAGTGCGCCGTGACTCTAAAAGGGGGAGTCCTCCCCTTAGCAGAATAGGCCCCAACAACGGCCTGACGAATCCATTTACAAATGGCAGACTTGGCGGACGCCAATCCCTACCTGGGCCCGCAGGGCACCACGAAAAATACCATTTTGTGAATACTCACCTGTAAAATGGGTAGTACAAGTGTCACACACCCCGCTTCAAGACATTCATTACATGTGGGTATACTGACCTGTAGATGGCGATCTTGCAGAGATGTCAATAAAAAAAGTAAGACCCTCCTAGTCCATAAATACCTGGGACCTCCCACTCATTCCCCAGTATAAGGATAGCAGTAAGGTAAAGGGACCAGGAAAGACAAATAAAACTAACAAAAGGTTCACCATATAAAGGATCCAGAATACCAAAGGGCAGGGTGAAGCGGGGTGTGTGACATACTTATAATACCCATTTTACAGGTGAGTATTCACAAAATGGTATTATTCTAAGTATGTCACACACCCCGCTTCAAGAAATTCATTACATGTGGGACATCCAATAGCAGTGTCCATAAAGGGCGGGGATCCAAAAACAAGGCAACAAGGCACAAACTTAAACCACTGCAGCTTGCAGAACCTTGCGACCAAAAACAGCATCCGCTGAGGCCCGCACATCAACCTTGTAAAACTTGGAAAAAGTGTGAACCGAGGACCAAGTAGCAGCCTTACAAACTTGTTCAACAGAGGCCTGGTGCTGGAAGGCCCAGGACGCCCCAACAGCATGAGTAGAAGGAGCAGTAACACGAAAAGGGGGACTCTTCCCCTTAGCAGAATAGGCCCCAACAATGGCCTGGCGAATCCATTTACAAATGGAAGACTTGGCGGGAGCCAAACCTTTCCTAGGCCCGGAGGGCACCACAAAAAGGGCGTCAGTCCTACGAAAAGAGGAAGTAGCCACCAAATAGTACTTCACACAGCGAACCACATCCAAAGAATGTAAAACCCTCTCCTTTTCTTCGCTAGGCTTAGGACACAAGGACGGTAGAAAAATGTCCCGATTAAGATGAGACCACCTTAGGAAGGCAATCTGGCTTGAAGCGGAAAACAACCTTGTCCTGATGCCTCTCAAAGTAAGGGGCCTTAATGGACAAGGTCGCCAACTCCGATACACGCCGAACGGAAGTGATGGCAACCAGAAAAACAACCTTCTGAGTAAGCGTAGAAAGTGCAATATCCTGCAAAGGTTCAAAAGGAGGACCCTGCAAGGCAGAAAGAACCAAATTCAAATCCCAAACTGGGAGCAAAGGCTTCCTAGGAGGCCTCACATGCGTAACCCCCTGGAAAAAAAGTCTTAACCAGAGGATGAAGAGCAAAAGACCTTTGAAAGAAAACCGCCAGGGCAGAAACATGCCCTTTCAGCGTACTAAGCTGCAAACCTAGGTCCAGACCATGTTGCAGAAATTCCAAAACCCTAGGGATAGAAAACGCCCTGCAAGGCAAGGCCCGGACCTCACACCAATCAATATAAGACCTCCAAATCCTATAGTAAATGGCAGAGGAAGACTTCTTTCTAGCCCTAACCAGAGTCTGAATGACAGCATCAGAAAGACCTTCCTCCTTCAAGATGGAGGTTTCAGCAGCCACGCCGTCAAAGCCAGCGTTGGTAAATTGGGGTAGAGCAGTGGACCCTGAGTGAGCAGATCCGGCAGAAGGGGCAGATCTAACTGATCCTCTGCCAACCTTACCACGTCTGCGAACCAAACCTGCCTTGGCCACCTTGGAGCCACCAGGATTGCTGATGTGCCCTCTAGGGCCAGCTTTCGCACCACTTTGCCCACCATGGGAAACGGAGGGAACAGGTACAGAAACCCCAGATCCCTCCAGTTCAGAGACATGGCATCCGCTGCCAGAGCCAGCGGATCCAGCGAGAGAGACACAAATGCCGGAAGCTTGTGATTGTGACAAGAGGCAAAGAGGTCCACCTCCGGAGTCCCTCACCGGTGGCAAAGCGACCGAAACACCATGGGGCTGAGCGACCATTCCCCCTGGCAAGATGAGCACCTGCTCAGGGAGTCCGCCTCCGTGTTCTCCACTCCCGGAATGTACACTGCCGAGATGCATGGGACATTGCCCTCTGCTCAAGCCAGGATCAAAGACACTTCCCTGAGGGCACGCCTGCTGCGAGTCCCTCCCTGGTGATTGATGTAGGTGACCGCTGTCCTATTGTCCGACCGAACTTGAACCGGTAGTCCCCGCAACTGATGAGTCAAGTGAGCCAGAACCAACCTGATGGCTCTCAACTCCAGAACATTGATGGGATCGTGGGCGCCTGAGGCCCCCACAATCCCTGAAACTGAAGATCCTTCCAAAATCCCCCCCAACCAGACGGGCTGGCATCCGTGGTGACCATCTCCCACCGAGGGGTCAGGAATGACCTGCTCCCCATCAGATTGCTTGGTTTCAGCCACCACCGAAGGGAACGTCGTACCCGGGGGGACATCAGAAAGGACTGATCCAATGACAGCAGGGACCCGTCCCAGGGCGCCAAGAGATGGAGCTGGAGTGTCCTTGTGTGAAACTGGGCAAAGGGAACCGCCTCGAAAGATGCCACCATCAATCCCACCCGTCGCATCCCCAGCCGGATGGATGGGCGGGGAATAGATAGGAGACGCTGAGTCAATTCCTGAATCAGAAGGACCTTGGCCCTGGGGAGAAACACCTTGGCCTGAGAAGTATCCAGAGACATTCCCAGGAACTCACCCTGGAGGGCGAAAGGCAGGACTTGGGATAGTTGATCACCCAACCGAAACTCTCCAGAGTGGACACCACGGTCCTGGTATCCAGCTGCGCCTGACTGAGGGAGGAAGCCATGATAAGAAGATCGTCCAGATATGGCACAATGCGGATACCCCTGGCTCTGAGAAGGGCCATCACTCCTGCCAACACCTTGGTAAAAACCCTTGGAGCCGAGGTAAGGCCAAACGGAAGAGCCACGAACTGAAAATGTCGATTTTCCACAACGAACCTGAGAAATCTCTGGTGTGCCGGAAATATAGGAATATGCAGGTAAGAATCCTTGATGTCTATGGACGACATGAAGTCCCCCTGACGAAGTGAGTGGATGGCCGAGCGCAGAGTTTCCATACGGAACTTCCGGGGACGGACGAACCTGTTGAGCAACTTCAGATCCAGAATGGGACGAATGGAACCGTCCTTCTTGGGCACCGTGAACAAATTGGAATAGAAGCCCAGGCCCCGTTCTGAGAGGGGCACCGGGCAGATGACAGCCATGTCCAAGAGACTTGCTACTGCCGCCCGAAGCCCCTGAGCGGCCAGAGGATCTGACGGCACCCGAGACTTGAGAAATCTGGGAGGGGGCCGGAACTCGAACTCCAGCTTGTAACCGGAAGACACCACTTCCTGAATCGTTTGGACCCAGACCCGGTAGAAGAGCTGCAGCCGTCCCCCCACCCGCAAGGGTGAGGGCGTCCCCTCATTGCCGAGCCGGCTTGGCAGCGGTTTTAGGCTTAGAGCCCCAACTGTGTCCTGGACGGGCCCGGCCCCTGCCCCTGAACCAGGAATCATCTCTGGACGAGGGGAAAGCCGAACCCCTGCCAACTCTAGCACCACGAAAGGACTGAGTGAAGGAAGCCGCCCCCCGAAAGGGGCGACGCTGCTTCTTACGTTGAGGTAACCTACCTCCCTTTGCCAACGAATCCAATTTCTCTCCAAAGAGCCGCAACCCCACAAAGGGAAGGGCTATAAGCGACTTTTTGGACACAAAATCAGCCGCCCACTGGTGTAACCAAACCGACCGCCGGATAGCCACAAGCAAGGCCGAAGCTCTGGCACACATCACCAATGTGTCATCCAAGGCGGCCAGCACAAAGGACAAAAATAACTCACATCGCTTAAGGGCGGCAGACTCCTCACTAGCCGGGTCAAGCCCGGAAGATGTCAACAGTCCTCTAACAACCGACCTGGCAGCTACCAATAAAAGCGCTGAAGCACAAACCGGACGCGAGGCCGACCCAACACTGGCAAAACCATGACAAGCCATCTGGTCAATGCATTTATCCTCACCATCCTTGAGAGTAGTGCACTCCGGAGAATGCAGGATTGAGGAGCTAGACAACCCCAAAACAGGAGCATCCACCTCGGGGGGGGAGGGACGACGACCAGTGCTTCACCGCGTCCGCCGGAAAGGGATATTTCTTGTCCCAACCCGGAGGGACACCCGGAAGCCGAGTCGGCCTCTCCCATTCCTTAAGAATGATACCATCAAAATGCTTTTGATAAGGGAATTCCAAGCGCGGCTTGGTCACCTCAAAGAACTCCCCCTTCAGTGGAGGAGCCGCCTCGGGGGGAGAAATAGCCAGGACCCTAGAGGTATCCAAGGACTCCCCCTGGCCCTGCTCGGTATCAGCACCCACAAACTGCTGGTCATCTGAGCCCTCAGACTCCTCAAACAGCTCCCCTTCCTCAAGCGGGGAACAATCAGACCAATCCAGGGAGTCAAAACTCCTCCATATCAAAGGCCTGCGTGGCTGTATACAAATTTTTTCGTTTTGCCGTGGCCTTTTTGGCAACCGCACTGGAAAACAATTTTTCAAGATTGGCCAATCTGGCACACACCTCAGATTGCGACTCCCCGCCAATGACCACATGGGGTACGTGTCAAGTGAGGGGGAGACGGAGAGGAGACTGGTGGAGCAGAACCAGACGCCTGAGATCCGGACTGCCGCGTAATAGACCGTTGTGCACAGGGTACACAAAGAAATACATAATCCCCCAAAAGGGATACCCCACACCCCAAACACAGCCTGGATTGCCCCGAGGGGGGCACAAGCCCAGTATCCGGGGAAGCCTCCATATGGTGATTTTTTAATATATATATTCACAGTGTCCCGAGGGAATTACGCAGTAATCCAACCTGGGATGCCCCTTTAAGTCCCGCGTGGGAGGAATTTTAAGACAACTAAATTTAACCAGGGACCCTAGGACAGGGAGAACCCCCCTTTAATAGGATCGATGGTCCACCTGGAACACACAAACAAACACACAATCAGACCAACATAGCAATTGTCCAAAGGGTTAATAACAGAGCATTGCCCAGCAACCCCAGGGAGGGGCATAATCAATAAGGAAAACTGATGGGCCACAGGCCACTCACCCAACCGTCACCCCTCCGGAGTCCCGCATGCCTGGCAGTAGAGGGGAAAAAGGCGCGTAGGCAGAGGAAGAGGGAGGGCGGGCCGGCCCGGTACGCACGTCGCGCCTGGCCCCGCCCCTCCCGGCCAGAAGCCGGGACCTGAAACGCAGCGCCCCCTGTCCTGAGGGGAAGAAGCTCCTCTTGGGCGCCTTACAGCCGCCATGACAAACGCCGGAGGCCGGTCTGAGTAAAACCATGCACTGTAAAGCACCACACACATAATAATTAATAAAGATGAATCCATAAGGGACCCGCCCCCCCCCCCCTTCTAAGGGTATCCGGGAGAGGGGGAATCCATGCTAGGGTAGGAGCCAAGGGACGGGGCATCCCAAATCGGGGTCACCAACCCGGTTAGCCGCCTGCCCCTTGTTATGGGGTCTCCCGGCGGAGCGTAGCTCCTGAGCACCTAGGGTGCCATCTACCATTGCCCGGACCAGCAGCCTAGGCTGGGAAGCAAGTAACGTAAATAAAGGGATCTGGGCAGGAATAGAACAATAGAGGGCCGGGAGTCATCCCGGCTACCTGCAAGGAGGAGACATCCATATTCTGACTTGCTCGCCGTCTGCAGAGATGAAAGACTGGGGAATGAGTGGGAGGTCCCAGGTATTTATGGACCGGGAGGGTCTTACTTTTTTATTGACATCTCTGCAAGATCGCCATCTACAGGTCAGTATACCCACATGTAATGAATGTCTTGAAGTGGGATGTGTGACATACTTAGAATAAAGCATCCGTATTGCGGAAAAAATAAGTAGTCACCAAATAGAACTTCACACAGCGAACGACAGCCAAATTGTGCAGAACCCACTCCTTGTCATTGTTAGGCTTAGGACACAAGGAAGGGAGAACAATATCATGACTGAGGTGGAAGGCAGACACCACCTTAGGAAGGAAATCTGGCTTAAAGGGAAAAACCACCTTATCCTGGAGTCTCTCAAAGTAAGGGGCCTGAATCGACAGAGCCACCAACTCAGAGACATCCTGAAAAGAGGTAATAGCCACCAAGAAGGCAACCATCTGAGTGAGAACCGAAAGAGCAATATCCTGTAGCGGCTCAAAAGGAGGACCCCGGAGAGCCGAAAGAACCAAATTAAAATCCCAAACCGGAACCACAGCCTTCCGAGGGGGCCGCACATGCGCGACCCCTTGGAAAAAGGTCTTAACCAGCGGGTGTAAGGCAAAAGACCTCTGGAAGAAAACTGACAGAGCAGAAACCTGTCCTTTCAAAGTACTAAGCTGGAACCCAAGATCCAGTTGATGCTGAAGAAACTAAAAAATCCTAGGAATCGAACACACCCTACAAGGCAAGGCCGTAGCCGAACACCAATCAATATAGGACCTCCAAGTCCTATAGTAAATGCCAGAAGAGGACCGCTTCCTAGCTCTAATCAAAGTCTGAACAATGGCCGCAGACAAACCTTCCTCCTTCAGAATTAAGGTTTCAGCAGCCAAGCCGTCAAAGCCAGTGTTTGTAAATTGGGGTAAAGTAGTAGACCCTGAGATAACAGATCCGGCAACATGGGAAGCCGGTACTGATCTACGGCCAGCCTTACAACGTCTGCTTACCAAACCCTTCTTGGCCACCTTGGAGCCACCAGAATTTCTGTTGCCCTTCTAGAACCAGTTTGCGAACTACCTTGCCCAGCATGGAGACGGGCGGAAACAGGTACATAAAACCCAGATCCTTCCAAGCAAGGGACAAGGCATCCACTGCCAGAGATAGAGGATCTTGAGAAAGAGACACAAAGGCCGGAAGTTTGTGATTGTGCTTCGAGGCAAAGACATCCACCTCCGGAGTCCCCCACTTGCGGCAAAGATCCAGAAAAACCTCGGGGTTGAGAGACCACTCTCCTTGGCCAGAGGATCCCCTCCTCAGGGAATCCGCCTCCGTGTTCTCCACTCCCGGAATGTAGACTGCCGAAATGCAAAGAACATTGCTCTCCGCCCAGTGCAGGATCAGAGAGACTTCCCTGAGGGCACTCCTGCAGTGAGTCCCTCCTTGGTGATTGATGTAAGCTACCGCCGTTCGGTTGTCTGAACGAACCTGGACCGGTAGGCCCTGTAAATGTGAGGTCAGCCGTGTCAGAACCAGTCGGATGGCTCTGAGCTCCAAGACCTTGATGGGGGTGTGAGCCTCCTGGGACCCCACACCCCACTGAACTGATGACTTTTCCAATAACCTCCCCAGCCCGACAGGCTGGCATCCGTGGTAACTGTCTCCCAACAAGGGACCAGAAAGGATCTGCCCTTCAAAACGGTACCGCCTTGAAGGAGGACACCATCAAGTCCACCAGTTTTATCCCCTGTCGGATAGAGGGACAAGGACTGGTCCAAAGAAGGCTGATAAGATCCTGAATCCCCTGCACCTTGGTCTGGGGCAGAAACACACTGGCCTGAATGGTATCCAGATTCATGCCCAGAAATGAAATCACTCGTGACGGAGAGAGAGAAGACTTGGGGCGGTTGATAACCCACCCGAACCTCTCCAGAGTCGACACCACCTGACGGAGGGAAGAAGCTGAGATCAACAGGTCGTCCAGATAAGGCACAATGCGAATGCCCTGAGCAGAGCCATTATTCCCGCCAAGACCTTGGTGAAGACCCTCCACCGCAACCCGGAGGAATCTCTGATGTGCCGGAAAAATCGGAACATGCAGATACGCATCCTTGATGTCTATGGATGTCATAAAATCCCCTTGGCGAAGGGAATTGATAGCCGAGCGCAGAGTCTCCAAGCGGAACTTTTTGGCTCTGATAAACCTGTTGAGAACCTTGAGATCTAGAATGGGTCTCACCGAACCCTCCTTTTTGGGATCGGTGAGGCACCAGGCAAATAACTCCAATGTCCAGAAGGTTTTTTACTGCTAACAGGAGCCCCTGTGCAGCCTGAGGGTCCGAGGGCACCCGAGACCTTAAGAATCTTGGAGGCGGCCAGTACTCGAACTCCAGTTTGTACCCGGAGGAGACCACTTCCAAAATCCAAATGTCTGTGACCTCCCGGGCCCAAACCTGGAAAAAGAGCTGCAGCCGTCCCCCCACCCGTGCGGGTGAGGGCGCCCCTTCATTGCTGAGCCGGTTTAACGGCGGGCTTGAACTTGGAACCGCAGGCAGCCGCGGGACGTGCCCGACCTCTGCCCCTGTTCCAGGCCGAGCTCCTGACACCCGAGAAGGCCAAACCTCTAGCCGCTCTGGCCCCTCGAAAGGAAGGAGTGAACGAGTCAGCCCCCCCCGAAAGGGACGGTGCTGTTTCTTCCGCTGAGGTAACTTACCTCCCTTAGCAACAGCATCCAATTTATCTCCAAACAGTCGCGCACCCAGGAACGGAAGAGCTGTAAGCAACTTCTTGGCCCCAAAATCCACTGTCCACTGTCAGAGCCAGACCACCCTGCGCATAGCCACCAATAGGGCTGAAGTCCTGCTACACATGACAATAGAATCTTCCATAGCAGCCAAGACAAAACCCATGAACAATTCACATCTCTTAAGGGTAGTGCTAGCCGGATCAAACTGAGCGTCATTCAGCCAGTCCCTGATAAGAGACCTGGTAGCAAGCGACACTAGGGCAGATGCACAAACAGGCCGCAGGGTCGAGCCCACGCTGGCAAATGCGTGACACGCCATCTGATCAAGGCGCTTGTCCTCGCCATCCTTAAGGGAAGTGGCGTCAGGAGTGTTTAGCACATAAGAGTTGGTCAAACCCAAAACTGGCGCATCGACCTCGGGAGGAGAAGACCATCGCTTAACCGCCTCCACCGGGAAAGGATACTTCTTATCCCATCCCCGAGGAGCACCAGGAAGCCAACTGGGCCTTTCCCATTCTTTCAGGATCAGCGCATCAAAGTGACCCTGGGTAGGGAATTCCAGACGGGGCTTGCAGGCCCCAAAAAATTCCCCCTTCTTTAGAGGAGTCGCCTCAGGTGGGTCAATATCCAACACCTCCAATAGATGTGAAAAAACAGTGGCCGTATCGACGGCATCCCCCAGCGCCTGCCCGACATCAGCATCACCAGACTGTACATAGTCAGTCTCAGTTTCCTCATACAATTCCCCCTCCACTAATGGGGAATAATCCGACAAATCAACGGAATCGTCGTCAACATCCCACAAGGGCTGGGCCGACGACAAATGTCTCTATTTAGCCTGGGCGTTCTTGCCCACCATGCTACCAATAAATTTCTCGATGCCTGCCAACCTAGCACAAACATCAGAGTGCGACTCCCCGCTGGCACCAGTGACACTTGGGGTACGGATAAGGCGGGGTGGGGAAGGCGATGAAGCGGGAGGAGCCGACCCAAAAGGCTGGGTACCAGACTGCCACGTTATGGCCTTTTGTGCACATGGTATACAGATTAGCACATTCTCCCCCGTAAGGGATACCCCACACATGGCCCGGATTGTCCCAGAGGGAGCCCGAGCCCAGTATCCTGCGTAGCCTCCATATGGTGATTTTTGTGGTCAGTCGCAAGACCGCAGGGAATTTACGCCTAAGCAACCTGGGATGCCCCTTAAAAGTCCCGGTGGGAGGATTTGAGGTTATCAAATTTACACTAGGGACCCCAGGACAAGGAGGAACCCCTTAACATGCACAATAATGAAGCAATCTGCAACACACAATAAGGCATATCAATTACTATACAGTATATATATATATATATATATATATATATATATATATATATATATATAATTTTAATTAAATGAAATGGCAAAACCTGCAAAAAACCAGCACCACAGGGGGTCCCCCCACCAGAGAGAGACCACAAAGTGACAAAGAGGTGGCCAACAGGCCCCCACCTGTCCCCAAGAACGGCAGCAGCAACCGCAGCAAGGCAGCAAAAATGGCCCCCGATCTGAGAAGCCGAGAAGCAGGAAGAGAAGGGGGGCGGGCCAGCGCCGAAGGCGCGCTTTTCCGGCCCCACCCCCTCCCAGCAGCGCGGATCTGGCCAGTGAAGCCCCGCAAAACGCGACGAACGAGGGGGCGGGGCTACAGCGGCGAGGGCCCGCCCCGCCCCCTTTTCTTAACACAGCCTGAGGGAGAGAAGCTCCCCAGGCTAACAGGAAAGCCACCACGGGCTAGTAAAGCACCATGCACCAATTCATCCAGGGATACTTCCAGGAGATCCACACTCACACACAACACAAAGTAAAGTGAAACACCAACACACATACACTCATATATAAATCTTAACAAATGAAAAGGGAGAGACCGAGGATGACGGCCCGCCAGCCACCCCTAGAGGGAAGTAAGGGGACCCGGAAGGGGGGGGGGGAACCCCGCCATAATAAGGCCACAGGCATGTAGGGACGGGGCATCCCGCACCAGGATCACCAAAAACCTGGATAACCCCATAATGAGGCCTCACGGTGGAGCAAGGCTCATTCCGCACCCATAGGGTGCTCCTACCCTCACCAGGACCCGCAGCCTAAGCTGGGAGGCTCAAATAGGGGCAATTTAAAAAGGGTCCTGGCAGTAATAGGGATAATACACGGCCGGGCGCGTGTGCGGCTTACCTGCAAGTAAAAGAAGTCTTCATCTTCTGTCTTGTCGCCTTCCCTGCAGAGAAGGAACTGGCAAATTGGTGGGAGGTCCCAGGTATATATGGGCCGGGAGGGGCTCTCTTTTTTTGCATATTCATCTCTGCAGAAGTTCGCCCTCTACTGGAGATTACCCACAGGTCATGAAGATCGAAGTGGAGTGTAAGGCACACTTAGAATAAATGCCTACGTCTGCCCCCAAAAACTAATGTAAATTTACAGAAAGTCTGCTATGGACAGTCATGTGTGCCAAACAGCCTTTAACCACTAACAGTCTGTTGAGGTATAAACACAATAAGAAAAACATTTGCAGCCAGTAGCGCCCCCTCCCCCCCCCCAGGACTGACGGCCGCACACACTGCACACCCTAGAGGTCAGCCCTGTCTAACAGCCAAGGTGACAAATCTAGGGAGGCCATGATGAAAGAAAATATTTGAGAATAAGCAAACCTTTTTGGCGCCATACAGTGTAGAAGTTTTTATGTGGGCGGGCATCCAAACTAGCAATGCATGGTGGGTGGGGTGGGTGTGAGACAAAGCCCATCACATTTCTTGGGGATTTTACTAGAATAAAATTGCTACAATCTGCTGTATTTACCTAAATGTATATGCTCACTGACAAAAGCAGTGAAACATCACGATGATGAGATGTCACACCTGCACACACCAGTAATGGAAAAAAAAGAGTGAAACTCTGTAGTGATAAAACACGGTTAAGGTTATTTCATTTAAGCAGTTGGTGAAACTTAAATACACAATAACATTAGAACTGAAAAAAGTCACAGTCAAACACCTGTAAATGCAAAACACGTATATATCCACTACACTCCTTATAACACTTTTCGATTTTTAAATTAGATTAAAAAGAGACAATCACTAACTGTTTAAACCATCAAATATTTATATATAACATAATATCAAATGTATAAAACATAAATATTTTTTTATGCAGGTTTGGTAAGGGCAATAAAACATTTGTAAGATCCCCCCCAAGTACACTGCTGTTGAAACAGACATAACAGTGATGCCCTCTTCAGGTATTAAGGTCTAACTGCATGTTTCAGATCTCACAGACATGCAGATTACAGTCCTAGAAAGCAATATCAGTAACAAAGTATTTCAGGGTCAGAAAGTTACAATGCAGCTGTAACAGAAATGCACAAACACGATCAGAGAGCTATTATCAGCCTCCATTTTATGCTGCTACTAGGAATTTATATACAGTGTTTTCAATGAAGAGGCAATTAGCAGGGAGGAAAGTGGTAAGTATCTTTCTAGCTGAATAATCAGTGGTGTAGGATCAGTAATAATGGGCATTCATTGCTGCAGGTTACATTTTAATCTGCCAGCACAATGAGTGTTACTTTTACTGAAGTTTGTGGGTTTTGACAATTTTGGCTAGAGTTAAGAATCCAAACGTAACATATATTTTGATTTCTGTTATGCTATTGCAGTGACTCAATTCTTGTCTGACCAGTCCATTAATATTAAAAGGAAACTGGTGGGTGTCTTGGGCTGAAAGGTGATCAGCAATACAAAAGAAGATTATAGTATACTCGGTATAAAATCCTTTACCTAAAAGTACAGCTTATTAATATTTATTTATTTATAGGGCACCATCATCAGTCTGTGGCGCTGTACAAGGTAGAAAATACAGGAGGGTAAGGCAAGTAAAAAACGGACCACAATGCATTTAATACACGTAGTAAGAATCAGATTTAACAGTAATCTAACTAAACTTATATATGCAGGAGCACATTGGCAGAGAGGGCCCCGCCCTTGTGAGCATACAATTGAAAGCTTATTCATTTTAGATTTTATATAGGGGATTGATCTATGTAAGCAATACATTGTCCATTCAAAGCAAAGCAACTCTGTAATAGAGACAACTGTCCAAGCTCTAAAAGAGAGAACACTCAGCAAACCACAAAGTATGCAAACTGGATCACTACAAAGAAAATCTAGGAACCTGCATTATTTTTGGAAGAGACAAAAGTGAAGAAAAGTTCAAGAAAGAATGAGAGCGCTGTGCTGTAAAGAGGAAGGAGTTGGAAACCCCAAAAAGGTCTAGCCCTCCCTGAAAGCTCCCATTTGTGTGTGCCAGCAGGAAGAACTTGCTTTCAAGGGTGTCTCTACCCAAGCTGGAGGGTAAAACCACAGTATCAGTCAGGCAAGAGCAAAACCGAGCATAAAAACAGAAAATAAATGAAGGTAAAAATGTTAAGATAAAATAAGTACAGGTTCAAGTGCATTTACATTCTTCTGAGGTTAATAATTTATTTATTCCATTACATTTATAGCACTTGCACTTCCGTAGATCATAGCAGTCACACTTGAGCATTGAATTTGCCGGTAGTAGGGGCTTTTCAAAAAATCTTTTTGAGATTGGAAAAATACAATTCTGTGATTACTCACCTGTAGAATTGGTATTATAAGTATACAGCACGTCCTGTTCCAGAAGATTCCTTACACATGGGTTATACATCCACAAGATGGCGCTGGACTGCAGAAAACAGCTTGTGGATCCTCCCGGCCCTATATAAGTCAGGGACTTCCCACAAATTCCCCAGTATTGACAAGCAGTTACACAAGAAGCCGGGAGAATGATAATAACAAAAAATCCCAATGAATAATCACCATACAGAGGTAACTAAGAATAATGATAACCAGGGTGGGATGGAACAGGACGTGCTGTATACTTATAATACCAATTCTACAGGTGAGTAATCACAGTATTGTATTATTCCAAGTATACAGCACGTCCTGTTCCAGAAGATTCCTTACACATGGGACATCCAATAGCAGTGTCCGTAAGGTAGGGTGGGATCCCCAAAAGCAACAGCGGGCAGATTAGACCACTGCCGCCTGCAGAACTTTGCGGCCAAAAGCAGCATCAGCTGAGGCCCTAACATCAACCTTATAAAACTTAGAAAAAGTATGAACAGAAGACCAAGTAGAGGCCTTGCAAACTTGTTCAACAGAAGCTTGGTGCTGAAAAGCCCAAGATGCACCAATAGCACGAGTAGAATGAGCAGTAAGACGGAAAGGAGGCTCCTTCCCCTTAGCAGAATAGGCTTGAATCACAGCCTGACGGATTCACTTGCTAATGGAGGACTTAGCTGGAGCTAAACCCTTCTTAGGCCCAGAAGGGAGAACAAAAAGAGCATCAGTCTTCCTGAAAGGTTCAGTAGCCACCAAATAGAATTTCAGGGTCCTAACCACATCCAGAGAATGTAATACCTGCTCCTTAGAGTAACTAGGATTAGGGCACAGAGAAGGCAAGACAATGTCCTGATTGAGATGAAAAGCAGACACAACCTTAGGCAGAAAATCTGGCTTAAAACTAAACACCACCTTGTCCTGATGTCTCTGAAGTCAGGAGGTTTGATGGACATCGCCGCCAACTCAAACACGCCTAACAGAAGTGATAGCCACCAAAAAAAGGCAACCTTAAGCGTCAAAATAGACAAGGGAGCCGCACGCAAGGGCTCAAAGGGAGACCCCTGCAAGGCCGATAATACCAAGTTCAAATCCCAGACTGGTAGCATAGGCTTACGTGGAGGACGCACGTGAGTAACCCCCTGAAAAAAGGTCTTAACCAGACGATGATTGACAAAAGGATCTTTGTATGAAAATAGCCAAAGCTGAAACATGACCTTTGAGTACTAAGTTGCAGACCCAAATCCAAACCATGCTGCAGGAATTCCAGAATCCTGGGGATAGAAAACACCCGACAGGGAAGCGACCTAGACTCACACCAGTCAATGTAAGTATGCCATACCCTATAGTAGATAGATGACGAGGACTTCTTTCTAGCCTGAATCATGGTACTAACAACAGAGGCAGGCAGCCCCTTTTCCATCAAGATGGAGGTTTCAGCAGCCAGGCCGTTAAAGCCAGTGTTGTAAATTGGGATGGCGTAACTGCCCTTGAGTGAGTAGATCTGGAACCTTGGGCAGGGCGTACTGATCTACTGCCAACTGCACAATGTCTGCGAACCACACTCTTCTTGGCCAACAGGGGGCCACCAGAATGGTTGGCACCCCTTCCTGGGAAACCTTGCGCAGCACCCTGCCCAGCAGAGGAAATGGAGGAAACACATAAAGGAGCTGAAACCTCTTCCAAGACATTGCTAGCGCATCCATGGCCAAGGCCAGAGGGTCCTGGGACAGAGAGACAAAGACTGGAAGCTTGTGATTGCGACGGGACGCAAACAGGTCCACATCCCCCCCCCCCCCCCAGTGACAGCACAGGGACCAAAATACCCTGTTGCTGAGGGACCACTCCCCCAGCCGAGACATCCCTCTGCTTAAGGAGTCTGCCTCCAGGTTTTCCACTTCCAGGATGTAAACTGCCGATATGCAGGGGACATTCTCCTCCGCCCAGGACAAAATCAGGGACACTTCCTTGAGGGCCCTCTTGCTCCGGGTCCCTCCCTGATGATTGATGTAGGCAACTGCCGTCTGGTTGTCCAATCGGATCTGAACCGCCCGACCCCGAATGTGTGGCGTCAACCGGGCGAGGACAAGTCTTATCGCCCTCAGTTCCAGAATGTTGATAGGGGTATGGGCCTCCTGAGGGCCCCACTGACCCTGGAACTTCGGGGATCTCCAGAAGCCCCCCCAACCTGTCACACTGGCATCCGTGGTGACCGTCTCCCAGCAAGGGGTCAGAAAGGATCTGCCCATCAACAGGTTCCTTGAGTTCAGCCACCACGAAAGAGACCACCCGGCCAGAGGGGACAGAACACACACCTGATCCGGAGACACAGGGTCCCGATCCCATACTGACAAGAGGTGAAGCTGAAGAGGTCTCATGTGAAACTGAGCGTATGGAACCGCCTCGAAGCAAGACACCATCAGACCCACCAGCTGCATCCCCTGCCGGATGGAGGGATGAGGGCAAGACAGAAGAAGCCTTGCTTGAGCTTGAAGACTCTCCACCTTCTGCTGAGGGAGAAGAATCTTGACCTGAGATGTATCCAGAGTCATGCCCAGAAAGGACCTCACCAATGACTGTGACAGGGAAGACTTGGGGTGATTGATCACCCAGCCGAAGGACTCCAGTGTGGAAACCGCCATCTGGGTATCCAGCTCTGCCTGTTGGAAGGGCTGAGACGTGATGAGAATGTCATCCAAGTAAGGAAGAATGCGAATGCCCTGAGATCTCAGCAGAGCCATTACGCCCGCCAGCACCTTGGTGAATACCCTGGGAGCCGAGGTGATACCACAAATTGGTAGTGCTGATCTTCCAGCGCGCACCTGAGAAATCTCTGATGACCTGGAAAGATTGGTACATGAAGGTAAGCATCCTTGATGTCTACAGAGGTCATGAAGTTGCCCGGCTGCAGAGAATTGACCGCAGGGTTTCCATGCGAAAATGCTTGAATCTGACAAACTTGTTGAGATGCTTTAAATCCAGGATGGGCCTGAGGGACCCGTCCTTTTTGGGGACAGTGAAAAGATTGGAATAGAAGCCTCTGCCCCTTTCCCTTAAAGGCACCGGGCAGATGATCCCCAACTCCAGAAGATTTTGGACAGCAAGGCACAGACCCTGTGCTGATAAGGGGTTTTGAGCCATCCGGGATTGGACGAATCTTGGGGGTGGCCAGGCTGCAAAATATCTTGTAACCGGAGGATACTACCTCCAGAATCCACCGGTCTGAGACATGAAGCCTCCAGACGTGAGCAAAGAGCCGAAGCCGCCCCCCCACCCGGATGGGTGAGGACGCCCCTTCATGCCTGAGGGGGCTTGGGGGAGGACTTTGACTTGGGACCCCAGGAGGGGCCGGGGCGGCCACGTCCTCTGCCCCTACCCCAATAGTCTCCGCGAGCCCCAGAAAGGGAGACTCCGCGACCAATTCTGGAACCACGAAAGGAAGGGAGAAAGGAACCTGTCCCCCAAAAGGACCGGGATGGCCTCCTACGTTGAGGTAACCTGCCGCCCCTGGCAAACAAGTCCAAGCATTCACTAAAGAGGTGCAGCCCCTTAAAGGGAAAGCCAGTGAGAGCCTTCTTAGCAGCATTATCAGCTACCCACTGACGCAGCCAAACAGAGCGGCGTATACCGTCCACACAGGGCAGAAGTCCTCCCACACATTCTAATTACATCATCCATGGCAAATAGAACATATGCAACAAATTCATAGCAAAGCAGGAGAGATCTATACTCTTCTCCTCCCGCATCATCAGAGGCATCATCTAAGAGGCTCTTAAGCAGCCCTTTAATAGCAATAGCTGTAATGGCAGAGGCACAAACCGGGCGTAGCATGGTTCCCACACAGGCAAAGGCATGGCAAGCCAGCTGGTCCATGCGCCGGTCCACACCATCCCTAAGGGTAGTAGTGTCAGGGGAATGCATGACAGATCCACCTCGGAAGGACATGACCAACGCTTAATCACCTCAGCAGAAAAGGGATACCTCTTATCCCATTCTTCCCGTTCCCATTCTTTGATCACCAGATTATTAAAGTGAGTCTGCTCAGGAAACTCCAAACGTGGTTTAACCGTATGAAAAAGCTCACCCTGCTGCGGAGCCACAGCAGGAGGGGAGATACAAAGCACTTCAAAAATATGAGCCAAAAGCCTGTCAGTGTCATTTGAGGACCATGAGTCTTCCCCAAAGGGAGACCCAGTACCACCATAAACCTTAGGCTGTTCCTCAGATGACTCTGAATCAGAGAATAATTCCCCCTCCTCCAGGGGTGAATAACCGGCAATGTAAAAATATCCCTCGGGCTCAACAGGGAAGAGGGAACCCGCCGATGATACATGCCGCTTCTTAGCAGAAGCCTTATGCGGGGCAGACCCAGCAATATGTTTTTCAAAGCTGGCTACCCGTGCAGCCAAATCAGGTTGAGACTCCCCGCTGGCATGCCCCCCACTGGGGGTCAGATGTAAGCGTGAGGGGGTAGGCGAAGCCAGAGGGGGCGCAGCACTAGGCCCAGTAGCAGGCAACCCAGACTGTAGCGCAAGTACCTGCTGGGCGCAGGGTACACACACCCTGACATCATCACTTATAGGGGATACCCCACACGCAACACATAGCCGGGCTTGTCCCGAAGGAACCCCAGGCACATTATCCCCAGAAGCCTCCATATGGTGATTATCGTGGCACAACAGGCCAGTAAGGGTTAACGTTAAAAATAGCTACCCGGGATGCCCCAATGACCCGCTACGGAAGTGGGAGTAATGAGGGGAGAAGGCATAAGATAATGCAGAAGGAATTAGAAAAAATCCCCCCACCGGGGTTACTCACGGACTGCGGGAGCCAGCAGCACAGACAGCAGTGGCAAAGAAAATGGCGTCCGCAGACCTCGAGGGCCGGGCTCCGTGGAGATGTGACGTCAAAATCGTCATCCCCGGAGCCCCCCCCCCCCCCCAAAGAGCGCGAGACGCGCACACGTGATCCTGCCGGCCAATAGGCAGCCCGGCAGCTCTGAAGTGAATGACGCCGCCGTCCGCGGATCGCAGTACAAGCGTGCGGCGGCGGCATATACAGTAAAACACGCCAAGGATAAAGACACAGCTTTAACAACTGGACAACCCCACCCCCCCCCCCCCCCCCCCCGAGATCACCCAGAAGGAAGAATGACCGGTTAAAGACAGGATTCCCAGGGAGCCATGGGCGCCCAGGGGACAATGGGAGAAGAGGGAGGAGGGGAACCTATGGGAAGGATTAAGGCACATGTAGAGCCTGGCCAACCCGAGAAGCAGTGGGGGCATCCCAAAAGGCTCACCATCAGCCTACACCATCTACCCTGCCGGAGCAGGGACTGCGGTAGCAGCATAGCTCCTCAGCACCTCTTTACTGGTGTTTACTAGCCTACCTTCACCTGAATCTTGTCAACCGAGGCTGGGAGGCAGTATATAGTACGGAACAGGTGGGAATAGTCCTGCAGGGCCGCAGGCAATAAGCCCCGCTCACCTGCGCCACAAGAGAGCTATCTTCTATCTTCTCAGCGCAGACTGCAGAAATGAACTGGGGAATTTGTGGGCGGTCCCTGACTTATATAGGGCCGGGAGGAGCCACAAGCTGTTTTCTGCAGTCCACCGCCATCTTGTGGATGTATAACCCATGTGTAAGGAATCTTCTGGAACAGAACGTGCTGTATACTTGGAATAATTATTTAATTATCTAAATATATACTACCAGATGGTCCCATGTTTGGTTTTTAACCGCTTATCACAATTTTGGTTTTTTTAACAACAGTTTTACTCAAATGTTGGCATTATTATCTTCCAGGGGAGTAGTAATGAAGGTGTAGTGGCATTAGGGCACTGTTGGTGCCATTTTCCAGCGATACTAAACAAAAGGTTGCTTCTTGTGCCAGGGTTAAATGTACTAGTAGGAAAGCTTTAATAGACCAGCTATAGTAGGTAGCTATAGCCCAGATGCAATTTCTTTTTTATGGCATTAGCAGTGTCTCCTTTCAGATGAAGGATAGCTGAAATCAGCTTTTAAAAACCTTTTAGATAGGTAACTTTCCTGGAATTACATAGAAGACCCTAGAAAGACCCCTACCAACTTTCACTAACAAATTTTGATATGAGTGAGGTAAACCCACCAACACCTTACTAGGCCGCTGTAAACACTCTACATCCACAAAATACAAAAAATATAGAAATATAATGAAGATATTAGTCATACATTCCTTTGTATAGATAAAAGTGTTGACCATATAAAACATTGTATAACAACAATACATAAAAAGTATTTTAATACATAGATGGTTTCTCTAGGCAGATGAAATTACGCTGTTAGTTTCCTCTAACGCAGTTTGCCCAATAAAGCGTCCTTAGGAAGGATTGTAATCCAGCTAATTTGTTCTTTTTGTGTGTGTTCTTTCCGCTTAGGTCGTCAGTTTCTAATAGTTTTTCTTGTCGATATCCATGCCAATTGTAAGGCACTGGAATATACACAGGGGGAAGATGGGGTCCCGAAGTATCACTACTGCTGTTCATTATTAAACCGGACCTTCAGCGTGATTTAATGAAAAGCCCAAACTCTTAAAAAACGGTTCCCTAGCATCTAAAATTAATATATTTTACGTTTTTAGTCACTAACTTATTATTCTTTCCCCCACTGGGCTGCAACTCTGTTCAGGAATTTAGGATACGGGCGCCGCCATCTTGACTCAGAAGCATCACACTTACTGAGGAGAGGAGAGTGGGATAAGGTACAGGGGGGTAGGTTATAGCTGTGCTTTGCTCAGACAGAGCAGAGCTGGGGTCAGGTAATGGTCAGCAGTCCCAGAATGCAGAGCAGCACAGTCAGGAGGCACTTCCTGTTTGCAGGCTGCCTGATAAGATGGCGGCTTCCATAAGCCGCCATCTTGGATGTTTAAGGCTCATAACATGCAGTAGATGCAAGTAGGATGATTTTTAATGTGGACAATCTGTATGTACAGGGTGTGGGAAACATATAAGATAGACTCTTATTCAGAGTGAGGGTCCGCTTTAAGAAGCAGTTGCGTTTTTTTTTTTTTTTTTTTTTTTTTTTTTTAGAGAGAGTGGGTAGCCGGCAACACATGAAAGAAATGATGGGACGCTGGCCACTAAGATCATAAGGGCATAAGGGAGAGTTCTAATTGCATCTGCCTAGAGAGACCAACTATGTTGGTCTCATGAATGTATTGTTATTATACAGTGTAGTATATGGTGTACATTTTATCTATACAAAGTAAAATATGAGCATATCTTTAGTACATTTCGAATAGTATTTTGTGGTTGTAGTAAGTTTACAGCTGATCAGTAATATGTTAGTGAGCTATCCCATTTTAAGAGCATATTGATATTTTAACCCATACAGTCAAGTCCAAGTGAACCCTCCCACTTTATTCACATAAAATCAGATTTAGGGTGGAAAACTACCCCTGGGTGGGGGTAATATGTAAAGAATTTTACCTTTTAATATAGTAGGAAGCAAACTGTAATGCTCGAGTTGCAGCAGTTCAAGTATTAGGCAGGAGTCAAAGTTGGTTTCTTTATGTAATTTAGTAAGCATGGCTAATGGCGAAAACAAACACAGCTTAATATATAATGAATGTTGAGTATGTGCCTTGGTTAACTGGTACTAGGAATTTGTATGCAAGAGTCAGTGAGAAACCATCCTCTCTATAAAATATTATTGAAGATATCACTTACCAAGTATATCCGAAAAGGTACGTAACGAAACCCCCCTTCTTCTGGTGAATACTCCATAAGCTTTCGGTTTATTGCCCAGAATTGATCGAACTTATCTAGCAGAAACAGAATATAATTAATATTTATAGGCTTAACAATTCAAAAGGGATCCGAAAAACAAAGTGTTAAAATACAGGATAAGAATTATCTACCCAACGGACAATGAAAAAAAAGTCACTGCCTGAAAAAAGGCAAAACATTTTCTTGGGGTCTCGTAGAAATCACAGCTGACCAATCAGGTAAGCAGCTTCATATACCAGGAGTTTAACACTTTTAGAGGTGTTTCACCTTCCAAGGCTATATATTCCTGCCATGTCACTAGTCTTATCACCAGCAGTACATACATGCCAGCATAGAACAGCCAGACATCGGAAGACCTGAAGAATCAGTTGGAGGCTTGGCCGTCTATAAGACTCCAAGAAACCACAAGTCATTTACCTAGCCAAAAATTAAGCCCTGTACACAAAATCAGGAAATAAAAAGTGGATGCAGTGGCTGGATGCAGCTGTGAGCGTTCTCCATAACCAGACAATTTGTATTTAAAAACTGCATACTGACAAAGATCAGAAAAATAATGCATAATTTTTAGCTAGTAGGCAGAACTCCTGCCACCCTGGGAAATAATGCTAAAGACTTGTGTTGAGTAGTAGATATATACTAGTGTTGAGCTTCTAGACATTTTTTTTATTTTATTTAAGTGGAAGTCAGCATCCCAGTGACCTCATGTATTCCTAGTGTCTTCATGTTCTGCAAATCTTCTTCAAACTCCCTTGTAGTCTAACACCTGTCAACAAGTAGGAAGTAGGCCAGCACTGCATGCTCATCGGATTTCTACATGCTTGGGATAGCAGCATGAATAGCTATAGCTGGTTGCCCTTAGTCTGTATGCACTATATAATCTGTTTTAGAAAAGTGTCCTTTACTTTAATTCAATATATTTTTATTGAAATTTTCCATTTTATACAGAACAGTATATAAAAACAGGAAAAAAAGGGTATCACAAGGTGAAGGTGACACGGCTATACAGTACAATGCATTACACCCTTATTCGAACTACAGGGTTCCAGATTAACATCCTTTAACATTCCGGGGTATGACCTGCCACTCTGGGTCACCCACGCTATGGGATGTCCACCCCCCTTCTTGTGACCGTCAGCCTGACCAGTCCTTCCATCACCTAAGCGGCCGTATCCACCCCTCCCAGCGATCAGGAGAGAAGAAAAGAGGGAAAGAGAAAGAACAAAAAGAACAGATAGAGAAGAGAACCATGAGGTCCGATATCCCCTACCCAGACCCCGCCCGCCCCAGCCCAACCAGACTACACTCCACCAATCCGGAAATTGGGTCCCCCCTCGCTACCACCCCCCACCCCAAAACGCCAGGAGTGCCTGGAAGTCTGGTGAGACTCGTGAAACCTCCCAGAGAGTCCATGTTTTGAGGAATCTCTGGGTACCCTCCTCGATCTTTTCCAGTGCCAGCTCCTCCATCCTCTTGATATTCTCCACCTCCCCGTACCATTCTAACAGGGAGGGAGCAATAGCAGTGCGCCAATGTCTGGGGATCACTGATCTGGCGGCCGTGAGCAGGTGCCCCAACAGTCCCTTCTCGCTTGCCACCACCGACCCTGGGATCATTGAAAGGAGGGTTACCTGCGGTGTGTTCGGAACACTTTCGAATGCCAGGTGTTCACAGATTCCGAGCACTCCTTCCCAAAAGGTTTTCACCATCGGGCACTCCCACCAGATATGGACCATAGTCCCGGGGGCCCTCCCGCACCTCCAGCAATCCCCGGACTCCGCTCCCCCAAATTTTATCAGATCCAACTGGCATCTATACAATCTCACTAGGATTTTATAATTCCTTTCCTGCGCCCTGCACGCCATAGACAATTTGTGGGTAAGCGCGAAGGACTTCTCCCAGTCCTCAGACTCAAATGTTTGTCCTAATTCTTCCTCCCACTTCCTACAGAACCGGAGTAACTCCCGACCCCCCCCCCCCCCATCCTGAAGAATCTTGTATAGAGTAGAGATCACATGTTTAGGGGGTATTGGGTCCTTCAGTAGCTTCTCTAGGGCCGTGAGGGGGCGAGAGAAGTCTGACACAGGAGTATGGGATTTGATAAAGGCAACCAGTTGGGCGTGTATGAGCCAGGAGATATTCCAACATCCACCTTGGGTCCGCAGGTCAGAGAGGGAAGGCGGGCCCGTGCTTGACACTATGTCTCCGAGCCTAGTGTCCCGAGACACTTCCCAAAGGAGGAATGTATGAATGAATTCATTCCGGGAGGGAATGCCGGGTTGCTGAACAACGGAGTGAGAGGTCTGGGCCTGAGTGACAGTTCCCCCCTCCTCAAGGGCCTATCCCATATTGTCAGTAAGGGGCCCACTAGAAAGGGTAGCTCCTGTTTTTTGGGTCAGCGTGATGGGTCCACCCAAGGCAGGGATGTCAGCCCAAGCAAGTAGGGAGGTGTCACTCTCGATGTTGACCCAACACTTACTTTCCTTTTGATGAAACCAATCTGAGAGGCGTATCAGCACCAACGCGGCATGATATAACTTAAGATCTGGGATCCCCAGCCCCCCCTCACCTTTGGGTCTGCAAAAAAGTGTTGCTCTCCACACCCTGGGCCTCTTGAAGCAAGAAAATGAATTTAAAAAAGGCCTCTTGAAGCAGCTTAAAGGAGCCACGTTCCGGGGCCAGTGGGATTGCCTGGAATAAATATAGGAATCGGGGTAGGACGTCCATTTTTAGGATATTAATGTGCCCTAGCCATGAATGTTGCTTTTTGCTATAGAGGCTTAGGTTGGTGATCGTTGAATTGAGGAGCGGAGCGTAATTAAGTTTGTATAGTTTCCCCAGGTCTGAGGGCAGTTGTACCCCTAAGTATTTTATGGCCCTCCCTGCCACTTGAAGGGGAAATTCGCCTGTAGGAGCTGCTGAGTCTGCATATCTAGGGAGACATTTAAAGTCTCCGTTTTAGATAGGTTCACTTTAAAGTTACTGAGTTCGCTAAAACGCTTGAACTCCGCTAGGATAGAGGGCATGGAAATATGCGGTGAGGTTATATACATAAGCAGATCATCAGCAAAGAGAGAAAGCTTGTGTTCCTTCTCCCCACAGGAGATCCCCCTAATAGAAGGATTAGCCCTCAGGGCATTGGCCAAGTGCTCCATCACCAAGACATAGAGCAGTGGAGATAGGGGGCACCCCTGGCGAGTGCCATTTCGAATACTGAAGGGGCCCGACAGGGAGCCATTGACGTTTACCTTTGCGGTAGGGCCGTGGTATAGAGCCATAATTCTGGCCAACATGACCGGGCCTATTCCCACTTACTTACTTACTAACGTAGCTCTCAGGAACCCCCAGTGCACCCTGTCAAAGGCTTTCTCTGCATCCACCGCCAGTACGCAGGCCAGAATAGCCCCCGTGACTGCGCGTAGTGCATCAGAGAAATTGTTTTAATGGTATTATCTCTTGTCTCCCTTCCCGAGACAAACCCCACCTGATCTAGATTGATCAATGAGGGAAGTAAGGGCTGATTTCTGGTGGATATAATTTTAGCATATATTTTAACATCTACAATGATCAATGAGATTGGTCTGTAGGTTTTAAGTGCCCTTTACTTTATCTAGTGCAAAGGAAACCTAATCTGAATGGTCTCACTAATGATATGTAGAGGTAACATTTCTTTAAAAAGGGACCATAATGCCGCTGCCCCCCCCCCAAAGGCACTTACCTTTTCTCACCCGCTTCAGCTCCCAGACGGTCCACCCTTTGGAAACATCCCGGTTTCCTGAGAACAAGGGACACAGCAAGAATGTCCCCTGGAATTCTTCTGGCCACAACTAATGCACGCTTGTAGGGCATGGCCACAGCGCTCCTGCCAGTCACTGTGCCTGTGCACAGCCCCCTCCATTCAATGCAATGAAGAGGCCGTGCTAAGTACTGCCTTGGCTTGCCTCCTCCATTGCAATGGATGGACGCATGTGCACAGGCACAGTGAATGACGTGAAGGGCTGGACAGCATGCAAGGACAACGGGAGCCCTGTTCTCAGGAAACCAAGATGTTTCTGAGCAGCAGACCGCCCAGAAACTGCTGCACAGAAAAGAAGGCGAGTGCCCGTTTTTTTCCTGAGTTTAGTGACCCTTTAAAAATACCATTTTGTGATTACTCACCTGTAAAATGGGTATTATAAGTATGTCTCACAACCTGCTTCGGAAATATTCATTACACTTGGGTTATGTCCAGTAGAGGGCGAACTTCTGCAGAGATGAATAGAAAAAAAAGCCCCTCCCGGCCCATAAATACCTGGGACCCCCCCACACATTCCCCAGTATAAGAAAGAAGTAAGGGGACCAGGAAGAGCAAATAAAATCTATGAGAAAAACAGTATCACCAAACAGAGGATCCAAGATACAACTCAGGGTGGGGCGAAGCAGGGTGTGAGACATACTTATAATACCCATTTTACAGGTGAGTAATCACAAAATGGTATTATTCTAAGTATGTCTCACACCCTGCTTCGGAAATATTCATTACACTTGGGACATCCAATAGCAGTGTCCAAAAAGGGTGGGGATCCCAACAGGCAAAAGTGCACAAATGAAACCACTACCGCTTGTAGAATTTTGCGGCCAAAAACAGCATCCGCTAAGGCCCGCACATCAACCTTATAAAAACTCTGAAAAGGTATGAACAGAAGACCAAGTAGTAGCCGTACAAACTTGTTCAACAGAAGCCTGGTGCTAAAAAGCCCAGGAAACCCCAACAGTACGAGTAGAAAGAGCAGTAATCTGAAAAGGGGGACCCTCCCCTTGGCAATATAGGCCCCATGACCAGACATATCCATTTACTAATGGTAGATTTGACGGCGCCAAACCCTTCTTGGGCCCAGAGGGCACCACAAACAAGGCGTCCGTCCTACAGAAAAAAGAAGTAGCCACCAAAAAGTACTTCACACAACAAACAATCATCCAAAAAGAGTGCAGGGCCCTCTCCTCGTCATTGCTATGCTTATGACACAAGGAAGAGAGAACCACATCCTGAATGAGATGGAAAGCAGAGACCACTTTAGGTAGGAAATCCGGCTTACAGCGGAAAACCACCTTGTCCTGGTGTCTCTCAAAGTAAGAGGCCTGAATATACAGAGCCGCCAACCCAGAAACACATCAAACCGAGGTAATAGCCACCAAAAGGGCAATCTTTGGTGTAAGCATAGAAAATGTGAATTCCGCGCCACGCCTGGCCCCGCCCCCTCCCCATCCTTGCCCAGCAACGCGGGCTCCCGCGGGGAGAAGCTCATCCTCTAATACTGAGCAGCCACACGTGCAGAGCTGGACAGGGTGGCCGGCTCTCAATACGGCCGCCGCATGTAACAAGCTGTACAGTAAAATCACACACACACACACGCGCATACACAAGGGAGGATCAATGAAGTTAAAAACAATTCATCGAGGGATTACTTCCAGATGCACCACATCAACAAATATACTGATACGGAGCTTGTGGCAGTCTGGATTATAAATCACTGGGTATAGAACCTCCCCCCGCCCGGTCACAAGGCAGATTACCTACCTCTGGGCCATGACTGAGAGTAGTTTGAATAAAGTAAAGGGAGAGAGGGATCCCCAACTACGGTAGTAGAGCAGGGGGAAACAGACAGGGCATCCCAAACCAGGGTCACCAACCTGGTAGCCGCCTACCCCTTCTAATGGGGTCTCACGGAGGAGCGTGGCTCCTATCAGTAGACCTGTTAAGGTGAATCCTACCTTTACCCGGACCTACAGCCAAGGCTGGGAGGCATTAGGGGACTTAAGCATAAATAGGTCCGGGCAGAAATAGGGATAAAAATGGCCGGGTGTGAACCTGGCTTACCTGCAAGGAGGAGACTTCATCTTCTGACTTGCTCACAGTCTGCAGAGACGATTACTGGAAATGTGTGGGAGGTCCCAGGTATTTATGGGCCGGGAGGGGCTTCTTTTTTTCTATTCATCTCTGCAGAAGTTCGCCCTCTACTGGACATAACCCAAGTGTAATGAATATTTCCGAAGCAGGGTGTGAGACATACTTAGAATATTGGATTTTACTAACTTCAGAAACATAAAGTGTGCAAATGTTAAGGTCTGATTTACGTAAGACAAGAAAGCAAAGGTAGAGGCATACGAAGAAGCCACAGCCATTCAGCCACAATAAAGTTTTACTATGACCTCATTAGAGAAATTAACATTCACATGGTCTCTTTTAATGTGAAATAGGCCAGATGCCACATTTGGCTTCTGTATCTGTAAGTAAATGCTCCCTTTCCCCCTCAAATACACATACACAAAAAGCAACCGCATCAAAAGAAGATTATGTAAATACTAGACGATGACTCTAGTGAAGATATTTTCCACATTACACCATTGCAATTGCTAAAAGTAGAAAGGAAAGGTGAAGCAACTAAATGTCAAATATTAGGCTAGAGTATTTTCTTTATTGCAAACGAAAATGAAAGAGCTAAAAAGGATTTGTGACCCCCCTAAAAATCACATCTTAACTCATGAGCATAAAGGGACAGAGTAGCTATTTGAGTGGCTATTTGTCAAAAATGACTGATCTGAGCCCTTGCATTCTGATATAAGTGGCCTTGTTGCGCATATGCCATCAACAAGCCTGAGAAGGAAGAGAGCTAGCTTTCCTAGACAGCTGGTCTGGTGAACTATGAGACCACCGTCGGCCTGTGGGGTTCATCGTGTGGGGAACTCACTGTGCTGCAGGGCTCAGTGGACCTCCAGACATTTTTGACTGTTTATTGTCTTCAACAGCAGACCATAAATGAGCAAATCTTCGATTATACCAATTAAAAAAAAGCAGAATGTGTGAATTTTTACAGGAGTGTACCGACATCATAGCATAAGAAGCCCCTCCCTGCAGCGGGAGTAAACGGCAGAAGCTGGAATCGTGACAGAGGATCTGTGTCCTCTGCCCAGCTGAAGACAACTGAGAATAGCATGCGAAACCAGCGGACGGCACCAGCAATGGAAGCTGGTAAGTAGTGGTATAAAAAAAAAGGAAAGGACTTTTTCACTTTTTCCACTGTGTTTTTTCTCACTTAACCCTCTGTGAACTGGTAAGGGGTCCATGACACCCTTTATACCAATTCAAAGAGCAGCAGGGGCTGGCAAGCCAGCTGCCAGCAAACAGGTGACTTGCCAAAACCCCATTACCTGCATCCCTAATGGCAAGGGCAGTGCAAAAGAGGCGTAATAGCCTTTAGGGCCAGGGGTCGGTCGCTAGGCATCCGAACATAGATCTTCACCCCAACTGAACAAAAAGTTTAGCCAAGCTTGTGTTGTTTTTTTTCTACTGCAAGGAATAAATTCCAGGGTTGAGTGTACCATTCCATTTTTACAGGGGGGCGAGCTGCTGCATTCCAATGCATGTCTCCTGAGCCAGTATGTGGGGAAGGCTAGCATATCTGCCCAAATCATTGTAAAAGCATCTACAAGCATCAAAGAAAAGACAATACAATAAGCCCTTATTCCAGCACAGGCTGGCTCAGGGGACGGGCATTTGGAGTGCAGCAGACCTCCCCTGAAAAAGAAGAACAGTACATTCAAAACGTGTCACCTGGGTTCGCCTTTCTTGCTGAACCCACGGAGAAGCCTGCATGAATTTTTCTTTGACCCAAGATCCATCCTCTTGCTATATAGCATATTTATGTGGATATTTATGATTGGACCATTTTTTGGCAACAGTGATTCTTCGAAGTAGCACTATCGCAAAATTGTGTAATATTAAAAATATACAATATAATATAAACATGCCAGCTAATGAGAGGAATGGTCACTTACACACCCAAACTGAATAAAACTCCCACCAAGCCAGTAGGGAAAAAAATCCAGGGGTGACAGGTTTAGTGTATAGGGGTGACCTGTCACCCCTGATTTCCTCAAAAAAAAAAAACACGGGAATAAGTGATCACTCCTCCCACCATGCAGCATATTTATATGGATTTTTATTATTGGGCCATTTTTCGCAATAGTGCTCCTTTAAGCACTCTGAACAATAGAGGTTCCTAATTAAATAAAGAAATTACGGTACTGATTTCACAAGCTGCATAACTACCGCAGATGAAAGACCCGTATTGTTCCATGGCACAACAAGCCCTTTCAGTGACATAGAACACACTACTGAGACAGCCTAACCCTTTAAAAAAGTATAGATGACTTCTAAAGTAGGCATTGCCCTTAACCACAAACCGTAACCCAACTAAAGTAAATTTTCCCACCCATTGTAAACCACATGAATTACCTAGAGGAACTCCTGTTTTGGATGGAACTTATCCAGTTGTGGTCATAATTGAGTTGCACTAGTAAATGTGTTTTCTCGCTTATTAAATAGGTTTAAATGTTCTACAATCATCTGGCCAGCATCCAGAGTGTTGGGTTTACTTATTGATCTATGCTTACATTTTATTACTGAATGTTAAATATTTAACTGCTGATCACTTCTGGGGTTAGGCAGATTTGGGTGGGCCAGGAACACTCCCGAGGCAAGGCACCTACCAGCAGGTTTTTCCATATGTTTCTAGCAGTGCATGCTGCTCATCCATCAGATTTAGCCTCACTCAGGCCAGCTCATCAGCAGTGAGAAGAGCCCAGTGCCGCCACCGATACACCACTACAGTGGTTGCAGCACTAGGTATAACAAATATGCAATCAGAAACAATGCGTAGCGATATACATCTGGCCATTTTGCATGTGTATTCTTGTCTGTAGGGGAGTGTTAATGATGCTTATGTAGACATTAATGTGGCTGCTGCCATCCTGAGGCAACACATTGATACCAGTGAGGTTCCAACCATATGGCGGTTTGTACACTAGATTGTCTTTAAGAAAACAGATGCGCGACTATGTTTAAAGTAAAATTTATTGAAATATCCAATTTAAGATGTCCGTAGTTTACTATAGCAGAAAAGGACATTCCCTCCAATGTTTAAACAGTTAAAGAGAGAAACCACTTTTGGAAAGACATTAAGTAGGTACCAAGTGTGTGTTTGAATGGAACATTAAAGTAAAACATGCCTTCGGGGGCAAGGTTTGTTTTCAGTTTCACTGATGACTAACTGCCAAGGAAAAAAAACTTGCTGAATAAAACATTTCTTGCGATATTATTCTAAGACTGGCTTTTGTACCAGCAAGCCCTAACAATGTCTTTAGTGACAGTGTGAACCTCTTGTTAAAGCCACTTCTATATCCCCACAAAGATTAATTAAACAGGATTTGAATCAACTAAAACATATATTCGTACAGTTAAGCCATTGTATTAGCAGGGAAAACAGAGTGCTCTTTTATAATGTTCATTAACCACAACTAAAGGGTAACATGAAAGGTGTTCACTTTCATTTGTTTTTCTTGTATGGATATATTTCTTCTTCATTTTAAAAGACGTATTTTCTTTTAACTTTCCACTGACTACACAGAGGGCGATTTGGCAACATTTTGTTTTCATTTCAAATTGTTTTTACATTTTTCATAAAAACAGACCAACGCCAAATCTAGATTCTAGTTGAACCCTTCCTTATTTTTCAAATTGCCCCACAGATTAAAACGTACACACGATCCTGTGGTGATCAAATGTGGGTTCTGCAGAGTGCTCTGCATTTCAAATGCTTCCCTGTTTCCGCCACCAGCAGACCACCAGGTCTCACAGCTGGGAAGTGCCTGGTTTCCCTGTAGAATTTGCTTTAACAAGATTGTGTGCTGCTAGGAAAAGGTGAATATCTCTTTACTGCAGGGCTTACTGATGGCATGAGGGGGTAGGTAAGTATAGTTTAGGGTCCCTGTTAAGAAACAGCTTTTGCCGAGAGCCAAGCATGGATCATGTGATGTGCCACACTCACAAGCAGATGAGCTTCCATTTTACACTTTGGAAAGTCTGATTGAGACAGCAATCAGATGCAATCCGTTCTCACACACCATGATGGCACTTAGAACTTCAGTCACTTTACATGGTCATACAATATCCAGTGGTTAAACAGGAACTTCGCAGGCTCTGGTGTCTAAGGCTCTACTCAAACCTCTCTGCTTACGCTGTGTTGAGCAACGCAGCGTATATATGTGAACCGGACCATTAAAAACAATGGGCAGCATTTTCTTTGGGCAGCGACTGCATTGCCCAACCAGTGCAAGCGGAGAGGTGTGAACAGAGCCTCAAAGACTCCAAAACCTTCCACTCCATCTGGGATGCACCGCTGTTTAAAACCCGGAAGTCCCGATACACACTGTCTCGCCGCATCCCCGCTCATCCTTTAGCCATGCGTGCACCCATGCCACAACTAGAAGGCGAGTAGGGAATGTGGCTGATGGCGCACTTGGCTCTCTTCGGCCCTGCTCAGCTGGATTAGCATTCAGCGCACACGTTCCCACACGAATCTGCGGAATGGCGGAATGGGAACGACAGGTAGGCGAGCGTATGGACGCCCTAGGGGAGGAATACACACAGCGAGGCTTCCCAACTCTGTATGCTGCCGTATAGAGGAACCCCCCCCCCCCCACAAGGTCAAAGTTGGGTGTGTTCCTCTTTAAGTTCACTTTTGAGCATTCAAGGGAATAGCAATGAGGAATTTATAAGTCACTATTACATGTATTTAATTAAATAACAAGTGATTCACCCAATAGAATTAGCTTTTAGATTTGGTTGAGCAGACTACTGCCACTTTCTGCCCTCTTACCCAGTGTGCTAGGACCACACACTATGCATTGTGTGTCTGCAGCAGCCTACAATGGGGGGACCCATTTTTGGAGGTTTTGGACAGTTTTTTTCCATTTCACTAGGACAGTTGGGGGGTTAATTCCAGCCAGGCCAGGCTTTACAAAGCCCCCATGGTTTCTCTGATATCCAACAAGATTCAGCGATCTCATGGGCAAATGGCATTACTGGTCAGCATGCACCATGCCAGAAAGACTTGAATAAAAAACTACAAATAAGCTACAGCTATTTATACTTTTTCCTGCAGTCACCCATGATAGAGGCATTCCACCTGTGGAAACATGGGACAGGAAGAATTTTGGCAAGAGTTAAAAGAGCCAAAGTCATAGAGAAAGAGTAATTTTTGTTTTCTCTTTTGCTCCATGACATCACCCATGAGAGATATACCATAGATTTTACCTCAAGAGTGGGTTACCATTGCCAAGACTGCAAGTCCAAAGGAGAGATCTTCAGCGTCCAGCATGTCCAACCTGTAATGCTTGATGAATGTAGTTGGACATGACCATGTGGCAGCCTTGCAGATCTGATCAATGGGGACTCATGTGGCTTCGGACCAGGAAGTTGAAATGGATCTGGAAGGGTGAGCTCTGACTGAAGATGGAGTAAAGGATTGTCTATTCTGAAATTTTGAGTCATAGAAAAAATAAAATTCTGTGAAATACTCACCTGTAGCATTGGTATTATAAGTATACAGTACGTCCTGCTCCAGATATAGTACTTACACTTGGGTTATCCTCCGCCAGATGGCGCTGCACTGCAGCGACATGCAAAACAGGCTGCTCCCGACCCCTCAAATACTCAGGGACCTCCCACAAATCCCCAGCATTGAAAAGCAGTGAACAAGAAGCCGGGAGAATTTAACCACCAAAAACTGGTAACTATAAAAATGATAATCACCATACAGGGGATCCAGAAGAATGCAAAAAACCAGGGTGGGGTGGAACAGGACGTACTGTATACTTATAATACCAATTCTACAGGTGAGTATTTCACAGAATTGTATTATTCTTAGTATACAGTACGTCCTGCTCTAGATATAGTACTTACACTTGGGACATCCAATAGCAGTGTCCATAAAGTAGGGTGGGATCCCCAACAAAAAAGGTAACAACAGACAGTTTAAACCACTGCCGCCTGCAAAACCTTGTGGCCAAAAACAGCATCAGCTGAGGCCCTAACATCAACCTTGTAAAACTTTGAAAAGGTATGAACAGAAGACCAAGTAGCGGCCTTGCAAACTTGTTCAACAGAAGCCTGGTGCTGGAAAGCCCAATAGCACGAGTAGAATGAGCAGTAAGGCGGAAGGGAGGTTCCTTCCCCTTAGCGGAATAGGCCTGAATCACAGCCTGATGGATCCATTTGCTGATAGTAGACCTGGCAGGAGCCAAACCCTTCCTAGGACCAGAAGGGACCACAAAAAGAGCATCAGTTTTCCTGAAGGACGCAGAGACTACCAGGTAATACTTCAGACACCTGACCACATCCAAGGAATGCAAAACCCTTTCCTTAGCGTTGCTAGGATTAGGGCACAATGAAGGAAGAACAATATCTTGATTCAAATGAAAAGCAGACACCACCTTAGGCAGAAAGTCTGGCTTAAAGTGGAACACCACCTTGTCCTGGTGTCTCTCATAGTATGGGGGCTGGATAGACAGAGCCGCCAACTCAGACACATGCCTGACCGAAGTAATAGCCACCAGAAAGACAACCTTGAGGGTAAGAACAGCCAGAGCAGCATCCTGAATAGGCTCAAAGGGAGCACCCTACAAAGCAGACAAGACCAAGTTCAAATCCCAAACAGGTTTTCGGGGGGGGGACGCACATGAGTGACCCCCCGAAAGAAAGTCTTAACCAAGGAATGCTGAGCAAGAGACTTCTGAAAGAAGACAGACAGGGCAGAAACCTGACCCTTCAGAGTACTGAGCTTCAGACCTGACTCCAACCCATGTTGCAAAAATTCCAGAACCCTTGGGATTGAAAACACCCTACAGGGAAGAGACCTAGACTCACACCAATCAATGTAGGTACGCCATACCCTATAATAGATGGCAGAAGAAGTTTTCTTCCTAGCCTTCACCATGGTCTCAACCACCGAAGCAGACAAGCCTTTCTCCATCAAGATGGAGGTTTCAGCAGCCAGGCCGTCAAAGCCAGAGTTTGTAAATTGGGATGGCGTAAGGGGCCCTGAGTGAGCAGATCTGGCACTCCTGGCAGAACGTACTGGTCTACTGCCATCTGCACCACGTCTGCGAACCACACTCTTCTTGGCCACCTGGGGGCCACCAGAATCACTGGCACCCCTTCCAGAGCAATCTTGCGCAGGACCCTGCCCAGCAGGGGGAATGGAGGAAAGACATACAGGAGCTGAAATTCCTGCCACGACATGGACAGAGCATCTGTGGCCAAGGCCAGAGGATCCTGAGACAGGGAGACAAAGGCCGGGAGCTTGTGATTGTGACGGGATGCAAACAGATCCACATCCGGTAGACCCCAGCGGTGACATAGGGACTGGAATACCCTGTTGCAGAGGGACCACTCCCCTGACGGGAGGTTCCTCTGCTCAGAGAGTCCGCCAGTAGATTCTCTGCCCCCGGAATGTACACAGCCGAAATGCACTGAACATTGGCCTCCGCCCATGTCTGCGAGAATCCGCGACACCTCCTGGAGGGCCCCCTTGCTCCTGGTCCCTTCCTGATGGTTGATGTAGGCAACAGCCGTCCTGTTGTCTGAGTGCACCTGCACAGCCAGACCCCTCAGGTGATGGGTCAACCGCTCCAGCACCAACCTGATCGCCCTTAGTTCCAGGACGTTGATAGGTAAGTGGGCCTCCTGAGGGCCCCACCTCCCCTGGAACCGCAGGGACTTCCAGAATCCCCCCCACCCCGACAGACTGGCATCCATGGTGACCGTATCCCAGGAGGGGGCAAGAAAGGACCTGCCCCCCAGCAAGTTCCTGGGGTCCAGCCACCACGCCAGGGACCGCCTGACCGAGGGGGGGGGAGCACACAGACCCCGTCCAAGGACATTGGGTCCTTGTCCCATACTGACAGAAGGTGAAGTTGTAGAGGCCTCAAATGGAACTGAGCAAAGGGCACCGCCTCGAAGCACGCCACCATCAGGCCCACCAACTGCATTCCCTGCCTGAGGGATGGCTGGGGGCACGACAGCAGGGACCTCACCTGCGCTATTAGAGCTTGCACCTTCTGTTGAGGAAGAAATATCCTTGACTGAACCGTATCCAGAATCATTCCCAGGAACGGAGTCACCGAGGAAGGGGACAGAGAGGACTTGGGGTGATTGACCACCCAGCCGAAGGACTCCAGGGTGGACACCACCAGCTGAGTGTCCAACTCTGCCTGCTGCAAAGACCGAGAGGTGATGAGTATATCGTCCAGGTAGGGCAGCACGCGTATGCCCCTTGACCTTACCAGAGACATCACCCCCGCCAGCACCTTGGTGAACACCCTGGGAGCTGAAGTAAGGCCAAATGGCAAGGCCACAAATTGGTAGTGTTGATCTTCCAACGCAAATCTGAGAAACCTTTGGTGTCCCTGGAACACAGGAATGTGAAGGTAAGCACAGACGTCATGAAATCCCTGGGCGCAGGGAGCCGATGGCCGAGCGCAGAGTTTCCATGCAAAAGCGCCTGTTCTTGACAAACTTGTTGAGGATCTTTAAATCCAGAATGGGCCTGACTGACCCATCTTTTTTGGGTACTGTGAAAAGGTTGGAATAGAACCCCTTGCCCCTTTCTCTTAAGGGGACCCTGCAAATGACCCCCAGATCCAGAAGGCCTTGCACAGCCTGCATCAAGACCTGAGCTGAGACAGGATCCTGGGGGATCCGGGACCTGATGAATCTTGTGGGGGGGCGCACAGCAAACTCTCCTGTAACCGGAGAACACTATCTCCTGAATCCACCGGTCTGAGACGTGGCGCCCCCAGACGTGCGCGAAGTGCTGTAGCCGTCCCCCCACCCTGAGGGGCGAGGGCGCCCCATCATGCCTGAGGGGGCTTGGGAGAGGATTTGGGCTTAGGCCCCCAAGAGGAGCCAGGACGTCGTCCTCTGCTCTTGTGCCAGGAATCTGCACGAGCCCCCACGAAGGACACCCCTTTTCCCTGCTTAACACTGCGGTAGGGGAGTGAAAGGGGGCCCTGGCCCCGAAAGGGCCGAGACTGCCGCCTGCGCTGGGGTAACTTACCTCCTTTGACAAAGAGGTCCAGGCGGTCCCCAAACAGGCGTAGCCCCTTAAATGAAAGCCCAGTAAGGGCCTTCTTTGCAGCATTGTCAGCAGCCCACTGGCGCAGCCAAACCGCGCGGCGTATAGCTACCGCCAAGGCAGAAGATCTGGCACACATCCTAATGGCATCATCCGAGGCAGATAGGATAAAGTTTACAAACACATCACAGTTAGACAGTGCATTAAACGTATCAGGTGGCAATTCATCTGGGCCTTCAAGAACACTTCTGATCAGGGCCCTGAGCGCCACAGACGTAATGGCCAAAGCGCAAACCGGGCGCAGCGCCGCCCCCACAAATGCAAAGGCATGGCATGCCAATTGGTCAATGCGCCGGTCCTCAAGATCCCGCAACGTAGTCGTGTCAGGGGAGTGCATAATAGAGGTGTTAGACAGCCCTAGAATAGGAGCATCGACCTCGGGGGGGGGGGGGGGGGGGGGGGGCGATGACCAGCACTTGACCATATCAGCAGGAAAGGGAAACTTTCTGTCCCAACTCTTAGGTATATCGGGAAGTCTACTGGGATGTTCCTACTCCTTAAGCACGAGGTTATTGAAATGGGTTTGCTCAGGAAATTCCAAACGAGCCTTAGCAGTATGAAAAAGCTCACCCCTTTGCCTAGGAGCCGCAACAGGGGGAGAGATGGACAAAACCTCAAAAATCTGAACCAGCAGTCTGTCAGTATCATCCGGGTCCAGGGGTCAGAGCCAGACTCGTCATGACCCCTGGGTCTCTCGCCAGATGACCCTGAGTCAGAGAACAGCTCCCCTTCGTCCGAGGGGGTATAGCCATATAGATGCAACAACTCGTCAGACTCCGTAGGGAAAAGAGTGGCATCAGGGGTTAAGTGACGCTTCTTAGCAGTGGCCTTACGCGCTAAGGTATTAGCAATCAATTTTTCAACACGGGTCAGTCTAGCAGATACATCAGGATGAGAATCCCCACTGGTATTGGGGGTTAGACTCAAGCTTGGGGGAGTAGGTGAAGTGATAAGAGTAGCGGGCCCAGCCACCAGAGGGGCGGGTTGCAACATTAGCGCCTGCTGTGCGCAAGGAACCCAGATCCGTGTATTGTCACCGCTGATAGGCGAGACCCCACAAGCTACACACAGCCGGGCTTGTCCCAAAGGAACCCCGGTCACATTATCCTGGGATGCCTCCATATGGTAATTAAATAGGCACAATAGCCCATTAGAGATTGACACAGTAAGCTACCCTGGATGCCCCAATGACCCGCAGGGAAGTGGGAGTATTTATACTAGGCCCAACTGAGAATTACACTGGGCCGGGAGAAGCCACTGGATTCACCCGTATGAAAGACACAATGAGAAGAAGGGGCGTCAGAACAATGCACCATAAGCAATGAGTATAAAGGTCGTCCGCGAGGGCACTTACAGACCGCGGAAGGGGGAGCCGTTACACGCGCGCGCGACTGTACAACCAAATGGCGCCAAATAAACCTCGAAGGGCGGGCCAGAGCATGCTGTGACACGGAGCGCGTCATGCCAGGCCCCGTCCCCCGAAGAGCGCGAAAACCATAGGCAGCAGCCAATGATAACGCCGCAGTGTCCGAGACAACGCCGCCGTTCGGCGCGGACATCCAAATGAGGGAAAAGACGTGCACGCGGCGGCCATGTAATAGTAAAAAAACAGACAAGTCAGCGCGGCGGCTGACACCACATATCTAGTCATACACGTAATCACTATACGCACTGACCCCCCCCACTTTTTTCCCCCCCGAAGGCTACGGGGAGAATGAGAGAGGATGGCGGCCCTTTGTACCGGACCCACCGCTACAACGGGGCATGTGGTAATAATGCGGGAGGGGCATCCCATAAGGCTCACCATCAGCCTAAACCGCCTACCCTTTGTTGGGGGACTGCGGTGGAGCAGCGCTCCATAAGCACACACGGTGCTGCCTACCTTCACCCGACCAGCGCAGCCCAGGCTGGGAGGCACATCACACGAAAGGACGGTGGGAATAGTCCAACAGGGCCGCAGGCTTAAAAGCCCCGCAGAGAAATCTGGGGATTTGTGGGAGGTCCCTGGGTATTTGAGGGGCCGGGAGGAGCCTGTTTTGCATGTCTCTGCAAAGCAGCGCCATCTGGCGGAGGATAACCCAAGTGTAAGTACTATATCTGGAGCAGGACGTACTGTATACTAAGAATATAGCACAGCTTCAAACAGCAAAAGAAGTTTTCTTTCTTCCTCATTGCTAGGGTTCGGGAGGAAGGAAGATATTTCCTGGTTGCAGATTCTTGCGAAATCCACTTTGTACCTTAGGAAAAAATTCTGGATCGCCATTTATGATGCAATATGGTGGCTGCATGGAGAGAGCCAAAATCATTTGGCCATTGTAATGGCTACTAAAAATATAGTTTTCCAGGTTAGAAATTTAGGGTGAAGATGTTAATGACTGGAGCACTCTGGGGAGGTTCCATAGAGGGCACCTTGACTTTAGGATGCATCTTTTGAGTGGCCACAAAAAATCTTCTAATCCACCAATGATCAGCGATCTTACAGTCATACAAACTCCCTAAGGCTGCGACATGCATCTTTAAGTTTGCGGATGTTTGATTTGTTCATAGGATCGAACTTCTTTCTGTAAAAGTTTCAAACTTTCTCCAGAGTTTTACGTAGGAGTTATGGGTAGCAGACTTTTTGGATCTTCGGAGAGTGTCCACTACCCCATCCACTACTTGAGAGGCCTCTTGCTGTTAAAGTGGACCAAAACCCAGGATTCTAACTATCCTGGGTTTTGGTCTTTGCCCCCCCAGGCACCTCAATCGGGGATGTCCCGCTGCATGAAACCCCCCAGGTCACCCATTCTCGCTCACCCTTCCTCGGTCCTACAGCGCATGCACAGCCTCTCGTCCAGTCAGCGAGCAGACCCAAGTGCGCTGGAGGCCTCATCCCCCACTTTCCTTTAACAGTAAGCATGCCTTCGCCGGCCATTCACAAATGCCTGCCGTGGGCACACACCCTGCTAAAGGGATAGCGGGGATGCAGCCGCTACTCGCACAAGCGCCTTTGGACCGGGAAAGAAAGATGTGTTTTCGGGCGACCTGGGGGGTTTGTCACAGTGAGGCATCCTGAACCTGGATGCCCCGGGAGGGGGGGGGGGGGCTGAAACTCCAGGGTGGGTTTTGGTTAAATTTAAGGCAGCCCTCTCAAATCCCAAGCCGTCAATCTGAGACTTGGTACCCGAGGGTGATGTACCGGGACAGCAGGCCTGGTAAAGAAGGTAGTAACCAGGGTGGATCCACTAGAAGTTCCTTCAGAAGGGGAGACCAAGCCTTTTTGACCCAATCAAACCCTACGAAGATGACCTCCGCTTGATCAACGAATCTTCCTCAGAGTCCTTCTAAAGGATCAAATGGAATGGAGGAAAAATTTATAATAGACATCTTCCTGCCCAGGACTGACTAGGGGGTTGTTCTGAAATTTCGATGAGAAAAATACAAATTCTGTGGAACACCACAATCCAGTTTCATTCATGCAGTTGGACTGGACTACGAAGGTTACTTGGATTTTCCTTCTCTTTCTACAGGCCTTTACCTTATCTATCATCCAGGCCCCTATAACCCACTGATCTATTTGGACCCTCTATACCTCCTCAGCTTTGCTGTTTGATGAATCATGGTGGTAGGGGTAAGCGCCGGGGTCTTGGGGTGCTTTGGGGTGTCACTTTGGTTTTGTAAAGTTGTCACTCTGGGCTGGAGTTTTCACCTTAAAGTGGACCAACACCCAGGATTTTGACTATCCTGGGTTTTGGTCCACTTTGGTGGGGCACCCCCCGCTGTGTGAAATCCCCCAGATAGCCCCGAAAACTCACCCTGACCTCAACCTGACCCCACTCCCACGTGACCGCTCCAGCGAATCACCGCCGACGGACAAGCGAGCGCGCCCGCCGGCGCCTCCTGCGCGTCACTCTTACAGGGAGCGCACCCGCGACGGCCATTCACAAACGGCTGGCGCGGGTGCGCGCCCTGCTAGCGAGACGCTCGGGAGGCGGCCCACGCTGGAACGGGGAGAAGGTAAGGCTTGTGGGCTTCCTGGGGGGTTTCACCCCGCGGGACATCCCGATTTCGGATTGCGGGGAGGGATCTGATCGGCCTGGGAATCTTATAGATTCCCGGGCCGATCCCCCCTGGGTGTTGGTCCACTTTAAGAAACAGTCAGCCACAGGTTTCTGTCTGTGAGCCTGCAGGGGGAACCTGGGTGATATTATCCTCCTCTTTTCTTCTTTCTTTACCACAATTCATTTTTTATTATACGTATATTCTTGTGTTTGAGGTGGAATTTAACATTTTTTTAGATTTAACATCCTTTTTCTTTAAGAGGTTGGTATACAGAAGGGGGGCAGGTAGGAGACACTTCCTTCGTAGCAAGGGGGAAAGGCTCAGCAGCTCACCAGCCTACTTCATACTTCAGTCCGGGGATTGCCGCCCCTGGAATGCTGCAGCCACCACCCCACTACCACCGCTGCTAGGGGGGGATATTCAGCCTGTCCTGTCCATCGTAAAAGCACCACTCCACCTTGGGTCTGTGTTTTATATTATATTAGTAGTTGTATTTTATTACTAATAACGGTCTTTTTTTTCTTTTATAGATTGTGGGAAGAGGGATAGTTGGTTGTGGTTGCTCCTAGGGTCTCAGAATAGTCATGTGACTATCGAGTACTTGCGTATAATTTGGTCTTAGGCCCTTAGGGTTAATTAGGCTTTATAGTTCACCATGACTGAGGCATCTGGAGATAGCGGATCTGGTACCTTAGCAACCTGAGCCTGGTCTAATCTGATCTTCCTTATGGCCAGGGAGAAAAGGAGGGAAAGCATAACACAGACTGAGCATCCCTCAGTTCTGACATGGGGCACACCCCCCCCCCCCCCCCGCCCTCCATGATTCCTGCAAAAATAACGCATTTTGAATTTGTTCTGCTGGCGAAGAGATTTATCTCCGTGGTGTCCCAGAGGTTGACCAGTTCCGCAAAGACTCCCTGGTTAAACTCCCATTCCGACTGCCTGAGCTGTACCCGGGTGAGGAGATCTGCCAGAACACTCTCCCTTGATGTGTACTGTAGTTTCCTTTCATGCGATCTTTTCCGTCTTGGCACAAATTGTCTGAGAAATCAGATCGATGGATTTTGTGCCTCCCTGATGATTCAGATATGCCACAACTGTCGCTCTGTAAGATATGCTGCTTGAAATGGTTCAAGGCTAATTGAACAGCCTTCAGTTCCCGGAAATTCTACAACTGTTTGGCCACAAAGCTGGGCCAGGTTCCCTGAACCTGACTGTGAAGGGTGTGAGCCCCCTAGCCCTGAGCACTTGCATCCGTTGTGATATGGCCTTTGTCTTCCTCGTGCCAGGGCCTTCCCTGAGAAACATTTTCCAGATCCAACCCCCACCGGAGAGACAGGCAGACTGGTTCTTGAAGCATGACCCGATATTTCAATGACTCTGGATCTCTGTTTCGGGAGGGCAGGAAGAAGCCCCGAAGGAGTCTTGAGTGCAACTGGGCCCAGATAACTGCTGGCAAGGCAGATGTCATGAGACCCAAAAGGACAAGGATCTTCCTTAAACAGGACCTTCAGCATCATTTAATGAAAAGCCCAAACCCTTAAAAAAAACTGTTCCCAATCATCTAAAATTAATATATTTAAAGTTTTAAGTCACTTATTATTCTTTCCCCCTCTGGGCTTGAACTCGGTTTAGGACTCTAGGATATGGGCACCGCCATCTTGCCTCAGAAGCATCACATATTGAGGAGAGGAGGGGGGGGGGTTTGCAGGACGGGATGTTATTGCACAGACAGAGCAAAGCTAGGGTCAGGAAAAGGACAGCAATCCCACAATGAGCAGCGGCATAGTCAGAAGACACTTCCTGTCTGACGGCAGCCTGAGACGCCACAGGCCGCCATCTTGGATGTCAAAAGGCTCAAAAAAAACCGCAATAAGTAGGATGATATTTAATGTGGACAATCTGTATATGTGGGGGGGGGGGGGGACATATAAGATAGGCTCTTATTCAGGGTAAAGGTCCGGGTTAAGGAGACTATGAGATGAACCTAGGGAGCGGTTGATCAAAAAACCCAGATGCATGTAGGTCTCAGGAGTAACACCTGACTTTTCCTTGTTTATAATCCAACCCAGATGGGAAAGGAGGGCCAATGTTATCTTCACATTGTTCTCCCTGATTGGAACAAAAAGAAAAAGATCACCCAAGTATGCCACAATCTGATTCAGTCTTAGATAGGCCATAGCTTCTGCAAAAATCTTTGTAAAAATCTGAGGTGCGGATGACAATCTAAAGCGCATTGCTCTGAACTTCCAATGATAAGATTACTCCATCTACCATTACCGTGAGCCTATAAGAAGGGAGAATAGGGACATCCTGCAGATCTATTGGAGCCATCCAGACACCTCAAAATAAGATATCCCTGATAGTAAAGACAGACTCCATACGGACTCCCAGGTTTAACCTCTTTAGATTCAGAATCAAATTTTCCCAGCGTTTTTTGTATCATGGCATATGGAAGTAACAACCTGTCTGTTTCAAATGCCAAGGAACATCTTCTATTACCGCCTTTTCCCTTAGTTGCGAAATCACTAAGGGCAGGGCCTGTGCTTTTACAGGATCCCTGGAACAATTGGTTACTTGTAAATTATCCTGTGGCCTTGAGGAGAACTTTAGACAATATCCCTCCTGAATTATCTGAAGAATGAGGTGGTTTTGTAAGATCTGTGCTTGAGGGACTTGGGAAATAAGAAACAGGACTCCAGGGTCTTCCACTCTCTGGAAATGGTGTGCTTAATGCGGACGTGCACCCTGAATAAGAGCATATCTTATGTTTCCCACACCCTGTACATACAGATTGCTCATTAAAAATCACCCTACCTGCATCTACTGCATGTTATGAGCCTTTAAACATCCAAGATGGCACTCATGGAGCATTAGGCAGCCTGCAAACAGGAAGGGTCTTCTGACTTTGTCGCTCTGCATTCTGGGATTGCTGTCCTTTCCCTAACCCCAACCCTGCTCTGTCTGTGCAAAGCACAGCTATAAACTGCCCCCCTGTAGTTTATTGTCCTCTCCTCCCCTCAGTATGTGTTATGCTTTTGAAGCAAGATGGCGGCGCCCGTATTCAAGTCCTGAACAGAGTTGCAGCCCGGTAGGGGAAAGAATAATAAGTAAGTGACTAAGAACTTAAAAGGTATTAATTTTAGATGCTGAGGAATAGTTTTTTTAAGGATTTGGGATTTTCATTAAATCATGCTGAAGGTCTGGTTTAAGAATGGCAGAGAATGGCAGGTTGGCGATTCAACAATATCACTCAGGCTGAAACTCCACAGATCAGCTCACCCGTTTATATACAAGTCCCTCTTAGTTAAGCTAATTTTGCTATGTTAATTAGAGTCCGCCCTATTTAATCCACACCTGCTTAGCAAGCAGCAACAGGCCAAAACCAAAACTTTACTACCAATACAATACTATCCAAATCACATTTAAGACAAATTAAATCAATACACCCTTGACTTAAAAAAGAGATTCAAATACAAAAACAGTTACTTACCAAATCCAATCCAACTACTGCAGTTTTTTAAAAACTACACACTTCTGTCCTGCTGCACTTATGTCAAGCTGCTCTCACACAGGCTAAAACTCCACAGAGACTGGTGAATCGGAAAGCACGGGTCCCTCCTTTTCACTCTATCCAGGATAGGGAATCCTGGATAGAGAGGCTTAGCCTTAGACCCAATCTTAAGGGAGGATAAATTGCCCCTAATAAGATCTGGTGGATCCTCGATGGAGAAGTTAAATCTGCTGCTGTTAGGAGACATCATGGAGATAGATGGTTCAGGGCCCTTCCCCTTGCTCATCGAGTGGACCAACTCATCTTGACAAAGCACACACCTCCTCCTCCTCTAAAAAATACAATTCTGTAATTACTCACCTTGTAGAATTGGTATTATAAGTATGCAGCACGACCTGCTCCAGATAATGATCCATAACAGATGGGATTACCTCCACAAGAGGGCGCTTTACTGCAGAGATGGCAAAAAGAGGCCCCTACCGGTCCATATATACCCGGGACCTCCCACTAATTCCCCAGTATAGAAAAGCAGTAAGAGAACCAGTAGAAGCCAATAGAAACTTAACAACGTTAACAAGGATAACAATCACCATAAAGAGGATCCAAGAATAAATCAGGTGGGATGGAGCAGGACGTGCTGCATACTTATAATACCAATTCTACAAGGTGAGTAATCACCTTGTATGCAGCACGTCCTGCTCCAGATAATGATTCATAACATCTGGGACATCCAATTGCAGTGTCTATAAAAAGGGTGGGGATCCCCAAAAGCAACAACACGCAGTTCAAACCACTGCCGCCTGCAGAGCCTTGCGGCCAAAAACAGCATCCGTTGAGGCCCTAACATCAACCTTGTAAAACTTAGAAAAGGTATGAACAGAAGACCAAGTAGCGGCCTTGCAAACTTGTTCAATAGAAGCCTGGTGTTGGAAGGCCCAGGAAGCCCCAACAGCACGGGTAGAATGAGCAGTAAGACGGAAAGGAGGATCCTTTCCCCTAGCAGAATAGGCCCTAAGGATAGCCTGACAAATCCATTTGCTAATAGTAGACTTAGCAGGAGCCAAACCCTTCTTGGGTCCCCAGGGAACCACAAACAAGGCATCCGTCTTTCTGAAAGGCGCAGTCGCCACCAGATAGAATTTCAAATTCCTGACCCCATCCAGGGAATGCAAGGCCCTCTCCTTGGAGTTACAAGGATTTGGACACAAGGAAGGAAGCACATTGTCCTGATTGAGATGGAAAGCAGAAACAACCTTAGGCAAGAAATCTGGCTTAAAGCAGAAAACCACCTTGTCCTGGTGTCTCTCAAAGTAGGGGGCCTGAAAAAGACAGTGCCGCCAACTCAGACACACCTGACCGAGGTGATAGCCACCAAAAAGGCCACCGTCAGAGTAAGGATAGACAAAGCAGCCTCATGCACAGGCTCAAATGGAGGACCCTGAAGGGCAGACAAAACCAAATTCAAATCCCAGACTGGCAACAGGGGAGGACGCACATGAGCGACCCCCTGGAAGAATGTCTTGACCAGAGGATGTAGAGTGAAGGATCTCTGGAAGAAAACAGCCAAGGCAGACACGTGACCCTTCAAAGTACTGAGCTGAAGACCCAAATCCAAACCATGTTGAAGGAACCTAGGAATGGAGAACACACGACAGGGAAAAGCCTTAGACCCACACCAGTCAATGTAAGTCCACCAGGTCCTATAGTGATTTCTTCCTAGCCCTGACATGAGTATGAACAACAGAATCAGACAATCCTTTCTCCCTTAGGATGGATGTTTCAGCAGCCAGGCCGTCAAAGCCAGCGTTTGTAAATTGGGATAACAAAGCCGCCCTTGAGTGAGAAGGTCCGGAACCAAGGGAAGAGTGTACTGATCTACTGCCAACTGCACAACATCTGCGAACCACACCTGTCTTGGCCACCTGGGGGCCACCAGAATAGCTGGCACCCTCTCCTGCACCAACTTGCTCAGAACCTTGCTCAGAAGAGGAAACGGAGGGAAGAGGTACAAGAGACCGAATCCCTGCCAGGGCAGAGACATAGCATCCACCGCCAAGGCCAGAGGATCCTGGGACAGGGAGACAAATGCTGGGAGCTTGTGATTGTGGCGAGAAGCAAACAGATCCACGTCCGGCATCCCCAAATGGTGACATAGGCATAGGAGGACCTCGCTGCTGAGGGACCATTCCCCCAGGCGAGAGGCCCCCCTGCTCAGGGAATCTGCCTCCAGATTTTCCACTCCCGGAATGTAAACTGCTGAGATGCACGGAACATTGTCCTTGGCCCAGGACAGACACCTCCCTGAGGGCACTCTTGCTCCGATTCCCTCCCTGATGATTGATGTAGGCGACCGCCGTCTGGTTGTCTGAGCGAACCTGGACCGGCAGGCCCCGAAGGTGAGGAGTCAACTGTGCCAGTACCAACCGAACCGCCCTCAGCTCCAGAACGTTGATGGGAGTGTGGGCCTTCTGAGGGCCCCCACAGCCCCTGGAATTGAAGGGCTCTCCAGTAGCCCCCCCAACCTGACAGACTGGCATCCGTAGTGACCGTCTCCCAACATGGTGCCAGAAATGATCTGCCCCCCAGAAGATTCCTCGAGTCCAGCCACCACAGGAGGGACCGCCCACCCAGAGGAGAGAGAACAAATGCCTGATCCAGAGACAGGGGACTCTTGTCCCAGACTGAAAGGAGAAGGAGCTGAAGGGGTCTCATGTGAAATTGGGCATAAGAGACTGCCTCGAAGCAGGCCACCATCTGTCCCACCAATTGCATCCCTCGCCTGATGGATGGAAGGACGAGGACTGGACAGCATGAAATGAACCAGAGCTTGAAAAGAATCCACCTTCTGCTGAGGAAGAAAACTCCTTGATGTCTATGGAGGTCATGAAGTCCCCCGGACGCAAAGAGCTGATCGCGGAGCGCAGGGTCTCCATGCGAAAGTGTCTGGTCCTGATGAACTTGTTGAGAAGCTTTAAGTCCAGGATGGGTCTGATGGAACCATCCCTTTTGAGTACTGTGAAGAGATAGGAATAAAAACCCAGACCTCTCTCCCCAGGAGGGACCTGACAGATGACCCACATGTTCAATAGGTTTTGCACATCCAGAAACAGACCCTGAGCTGCCAAGGGTTCTAGAGGAATCCGAGACCTGAGGAATCTTGGAGGCGGCCAGGCAGCGAACTCTAGCTTGTAGTTTGTGAACACAACCTCCAGAATCCACCTGTCTGAGACCTGTTGTCCCCAGACATGAGCGAAGAGCAGCAGCCGTCCCCCCACCCGGATGGGTGAGGGCACCCCTTCATGGCTGAGTGGGCTTGGTGACAGATTTGGGCTTGGAACCCCAGGAGGATCCGGGGCAGGCAAGTACCCTGCCTCTGCCCCAGAAGTCTCCCCTGTGCCCCTCAAAAGATACCCCCCCTCCCAGACCTGAATCCACAAAAAGGGGGGGTAAAAGCACCCGACCCCGAAAGGGCCGCGGCTGTTTCTTGCGTCGGGGCAACTTACCCCCCTTTGCAAACAGGTCCAAGCGATCACCAAAAAGGCGCAGCCCCTTAAAGGGCCTTCTTAGCAGCGTTATCAGCTGCCCACTGACGCAGCCAAACCGAGCGGTGTATAGCAACCACCAAGGCAGAGGTCCTACTACACATCCTAATGGGGTCATCCAAGGCAGAAAGGATATAAGCAGTGAACATCTCACATTGTGACAAGGCCCTGAACTCGGCACTAGAAGTATCATCAGGGGAGCCTTCCAGTAGACCCTTGATTAGAGTCCTAATAGCCACAGCAGTAATAGCAGAAGCACAGACAGGACGCAAGGCAGACTCCACACAGGCAAAAGCATGGGAAGCCAGCTGGTCAATACGCCGGTCCTCACTATCCTTCAAGGTAGTGGAATCAGGGGGTGTTGGACAACCCCAAGACTGGAGCATCCACTTCTGGGGGGGTTGACCAACAGTTAACCACAGCAGAGGGAAAAGGATACCTTTTATCCCAGCCCCTAGGGATTCCGGGAAGCCGGCTGGGCCATTCCCATTCCTTGAGAACAAGATTATTGAAATGGGCCTGTTCTGGAAATTCCAAACAAGGCTTAGCAGTACTGAACAACTCCCCCGGTTGCTTGGGAGTCGCAGCAGGAAGGGAAATGGAAAGAACTTCAAATAACAGACTGTTGGTGTCATCACCATCCCAATGATCAGAGCCAGCATTGGCGCCACTGAAATGCTGATCATCAGAAAGCTCTGAATCCGAGAATAATTCCCCCTCCTCAAGTGGGGTATAGTCAGACAAGTCAAGGAAATCCTCAGTCTCCATAGGAAGGGCAGACGTACCAGGCGCCACATGCCGTCTCTTAGCTGGGGCCTTATGGGCCGCAGAGCTAGCAATCAACCTCTCAATGTTAGCCAACCTAGAAGGCACATCAGGCTGAGACTCCCCACTAGTATTCAGCACACTGGGAGTCAAAATCAAGCGAGGGGGAGTGGGTGAAGACATAGTGGGCGCAGGCCCAGTCACAGATAGCCCAGAATGGGCGCAGGGTACACAGACCCGCACATCATCACTCACAGGGGATGCCCCACGCAGCACACACACCCGGGCTTGTCCCGAGGGGCCCCCGAGCACAATATCCTGTGAAGCCTCTATATGGTGATTACAGTGGGCCAATTGGCCAATAGAAATTACGCTGTAAAGCAACCCGGGATGCCCCAAATGTCCGCAGGGAAGTGGGAGGATTTAACAGATTAGGCCTCTAATAAAGTTACTGAGAACTAACAGAGGGGACAGGACCGGGAGAAACCTCTTAATATAGTTTTCCCGCCTGCAAGACACAATAAGGACACCCATAAGTACACAGAAATGACATCTAAATAAAAAAACCCAAGCCCGCAGGGGCACTCACGGACCGCGGTGGGAAGCCAGCAAGCACACCAGGAGAGGACCAAAATGCCGCTGGAGGAACCTCAAGGGGCGGGCCGCAGGAGGAGACAACGCAGAGCACGCCAACCGACAGGCCACGCCCCCTCCGAAGAGCGTGTAGACAGGCTGAGAGTCTGCCTCCCAGCAGCCAATAGGCGCGCAGAAGGGACTGGAGTGACGTTGCCGCTGACCGTGTACGCCGCAGGGCGCGCGTGTCAGCGGCGGCAATTTTAAAAATGGCCCCAAGACATAAGCGCAGTAACACACGCACACAAGCATGTGAATATATATATATATATATTCCCCCCCCCCCCCCCCCGAACGAACGGGATAGTGGGAGGAAGGGGAAAGAGTGGGTATCAGCTAAGGAGACCCAAAATGACAAATGCGGGGGAGGGCAAGGAGCGGACGGGGCATCCCAAACCAGGTTCACCATAACCTGCACCGCCTACCCTTTGGTGGGGGATTGCGGTTGGAGCAAGGGCTCCAGACAAAGCACCTGTAAGAGGTGCTGCCTACCATCACCCGGCCAGCGCAGCGAAGGCTGGGAGGCATAAATAAAAAGTGGAACGGGTGGGAATAATCCTACAGGGCCGCGGGCTGTTAAGCCCCGCTCACCTGCGAGAAGAGAAGCCATCATCTTGTCCTTCGCAGCCGACTGCAGAGAAGATTCTGGGGAATTTGTGGGAGGTCCCGGGTATATATGGGACTGGGAGGGGCCTCTTTTTGCCATCTCTGCAGTCAAGCGCCCTCTAGCGGAGGTAATCTCATCTGTTATGAATCCTTATCTGGAGCAGGACGTGCTGCATATTTAGAATAAACTGGCCTCCCGTGACCCCCCGCCCTCAGAGTTGGGCTTGGGAAACAATAGTGGTGGGGCCATTATCAGCCATTATTTATCAAAAGTCTCTAGGAAACTCTACATCATATCTTGAAAATTGCCTCCTGCTACCTCTTCCAAGCAGGATTTACATAGGAGTTTGGAGAAAGTGCAGCCTGACAGTTCACACCGCATCTGGGCTGAAAGGATTTACTCTCTTTAGCCTCTCTATGCTCACTGGGCTCTTTGGGCTAACTAGCCTCTCGAGGGCAGCAAGTGTGCTGCCATGTGCCTGGTTTAAAGGTAACCCCTGCGACCGCCTCAGCCCTGTCACTCATAGATAACAGCGTGGGAAGGTGGGGACAGGGCGGACTCGAGTGCCGAATCTGATGACACTGTGGGGGCAGAGTTTGACGTGTGCCTGGATCATGCAACAAACAATAGCTGAAGACAAACCAAAAAGATTAGTAAAGACTGCAGGCTCAAGTATGCAAACAAACACACCTCCAGGACTCAATTATAGCCACCTGGTAGGTGGAGCCTATATGCCCACCCCCAAAGATAAGCCCAATTACCCTGATAAATTAAATGCTATACACACCTAGTCCATACTAGGAGTCCTCTGCGGGAAGCTTGGTGTTGTATTCATAGGGGCTGCTAGAACCTGATGTGCCACTTTCATCACATCTGTAGCTGGGTTAACTGCTGCAGTGGTTGGGTCACTGACAGACAGCACTGCATCTGTAGATACAGAAGCACATGATCCAGCTGACAAGAGGACTTAAACCACTAACCAGGTATTTTACATTTTAATTTATTAGGGTAGATTTTATTTAGAGCATGGTTCTGCTGGTTTATTATGGCCATCAAGTAAGAAACTGACACTGCTAAAATGTAAATATGTCCTCTCTGTTTCAGCCCAGAAGTTTCACATAAAAGCTATAGCAGATGTACCTCCATGTCATAAGACCATTTTTACCAATGCTATTTTCTTTTCTTATTTTGTGGTAATTAAAATGTTTCATTGTGACATTAGAAAATGTTACATGTAAATGAAAACCAGCTATAAACGAAAAAGTGTAACATAATGTTGCGTTCCTAAATCTTAGTTTCACTAGCTTTTCTTATTTCTCATTTGCAAATATCAAAGACGACAAAATTAGATTTTGAAAGTTTTCAAAAGATGTTTTGTAAGATTTTCTTGAAGTTTCATAAGCGTGTACACCAGTAGAAAGTAAGTCAAGTCAAGCAAACAAGAATAGCAGAAAATGGCTTCAAACGAACAGTTAGTGGGGAGGTTTCTCTGCTGTACCACCACTCTGATTCTTCACTTGAAATGTTGTACAGGAGCTCTGGAGCTTGCATGCCCTGCTCCTTTTAGTTTCTCATAGCCAATATGCAAGCTTGTATGGTTATGTGTGGGGTCTGAAGTTAGATTCAAAGGGCTGCAGCATGTCGACCTTGGGACCTAGAGATCCAGGCAAATTTGCTGTCCAGTTCCTAAGGATGGGCCCTAGCCCCACGTGCTTTGCTGCGTGATGAGGTAAACACAACTTCCCATTCTTGGTTCCAAATCCAGCCAAGCATCCAGGCATGTACCCTAGCAGTTACAGAAGGGGTCAACCTCCTTCACCTATCCATTGGGCATTTATTCGTGGAAGTGAATGCTCCCGCACAACGCAGGCAAAATCCAAAGCAGCACTTGCACAACAGAACACCTGGTTGGATTTCAGCAGCTGCTTTTACAGGTGAGTTTTTTTACACAGGTGTTTATTTTCCATTTTTGGATTACTTTGTTCTGGTTCAGCTCTGGAGGTGCTAGCATCAGTCCTGCCCTGTGACACAATGCAGGTTATCTTTCAGCTGGCCATTAAGCATGGGTTCTGTGCAACCTGCTTCCCTCACTTGTCGCTGAGGCAGGTTTGGGAGGGGGGGCTTAGAAATATGATTTAAAAAAAAAAAAGCTTAACAGAGCAGAATCCCCTGCACTGCATGCGGAGCCGGCAGCGCGCAAGCTTGAGCGCAGTGTTGTATTTCAGACGAGATAAGGTTTTTTGCAACCACAACACAGGGTAGGGGGGTTACCAGGAGACTTTAATCAGGAGTCTGTAATGCAGACCAAAACCCAGGTAAGTGCAAAACCTGGGTTTTCGGCTGCTTTAATATGAAAATATTACATTAGCTAAATAATGCATATACATCTAATTATTACCTCAATATATATCCATTTCTTACAATCAAATATTTTTGAATAGTTTTCATGGGGGTTCACCACTCCACGCACTCTTAAAAGACATCATGCCACCCAGACCCATTTCCTCCCTCCTCTGTGAAACAATGAGAGGCTATAGGAACAATTTAATTAGAGCAATACATTTATACTACATTAGTAAGTACTGAGGAACAATACGAGGGCAAAAGAGGCTTGAATCCCAAAATCATCCCTACCTGGGTATCCCACAGCAGCCTACAAATCCCAGTGTCTCTTCTTACAGGTGAAAGTACTGATCTTCTATAGTCTCCAAACGTGTTCTATTCCTTTGTGCTCAAAATACAAAAATAAAAAAATATTCACAAGGTCCTTGTCTGCAGGTTTAGAACACCCACCCACACCCATTGAAGAGATCTAACCCTGGTCTTTTAAGGAAGCATCCCACCTGTAGACATATGCTACGTCTGAAATCAATGTCGTCACAGATTCTGTCAGAGGCAGGGACCTCTCTCCAGAAGCAAGTAGGCCTAAAGACCAAGGCCAGGTCTGGGCAATTTTTTGAAATAAAACCTGGCCAAATAAGCTCCAAGGGAGGCAAGCTTAGTATTTCATTAATTTTCTTAGCCTACAGATGCCCTTTAACCTTGGCCTTGTTTTTTTGGAAAATAATCACTTTCTCTGATACTTTCACTTCCTTAAAGTGGACCAACACCCAGGATTTTGACTATCCTGGGTCTTGGTCCACTTCGGTGGGGCACCCCCTGTGGCCCCGCTGTGTGAAACCCCCCCGATCACCCTAAAAACTCACCTCTCCCCGCGCCGACGGACAAGGGATTTGACAGCCGCGGACAAGCGGCTCCTCCGCCGCCGCCTCCTGCGCGTCCCTCTTGACGCGCGTGCGCCCGCCATTCACAGACGGCCGGCGCGAGATCGCCTAGAAGGGGCGCGAGGGAGGCGGCGGCGGCCGGCCGACGCTGAAGATAAGGTAAGGGGGTTTGGGGGGGGTTTCACCCCGCGGGACATCCCGATCTCGGATGTCCCGCGGGGAGGGAGGTGATCGGCCCGGGAATCTTATAGATTCCCGGGCCGATCACCCGAGGGTGATGGTCCACTTTAACACCCACTCCTCAACATTCACTAGATGTTCTGAAAGCTTTCCAGAGAGTTTAATAGTAAGCACTGCTCAGCAGCAAAAACTCCTGGCTGCTGAACTACTCAAGTACTCAATACGGATACAACAGACCAAAAGAAACATTATTAGCCACATTACAAAGCCTTTATGATAATTGTTTTCATAAGTGGTAATGATCAGCGTGGTAACTGGTGGATGCACACTACATCAAGCATGCTGAATGAAAATCAAATAAAATGTACATGAAATGGGGTGCTCTTCTGGAAAACCTTCCCTCATCTTTATTGAACCACCATCTTACAGGACAGTCCTATAGGAGGACTTCCTCAAGGGCAACCCCTTATAAAATGTCTTGGGAACGGTGAAAGATAGAGGACATCTTAGGGGCCTAAGGCCTAATAATGGTTCTATCTGGAAAGACGGTGAAATAAGGCTCTCGGATGGATAGAGCCTGTAAGTCCCTAACCCGACTGACTAGTTGGGGCAAGAAGTCCTGAATTGATTGTAAGGATCTTGTCTGAAGCCTCATCTAAGGGTTCAAAGGGAGGTCCCAGGAAGGACAACAGTTACAAAATATACATGTTTCAAGAGTCTGTTGACCAAAGAGTGATTCTGTAGTCTTCTGTCTAGGAAGACCGATAAGGCCAAGGCCTGGGTTTTTAGAGTACTCACTGCTAACCCCTGTTCAAAGCTCTCTTGTAGGAATTCAAGTACTATTGCAATCGTCTCTCTTTTCAAACTGTTCGATTCACAGAATGAATTGAAACACTTCCATACTTTAGCAGAGAAATTTTCTGGTAGTCATTTTCCTTGATTCTAGCATCTTCATGACTACTTTGTTAGAGAGAGAGCCTTTTCTTTAATATAGTCCATATAGGATCCAGGCCGATAACTTAAGAGCCTGGAGATTCAGGGGAAGCACTGGAGCCCAAATTAGAAGGTCTGGAATTAGAGGTAGTTCCTATGGGTCTTGTGCAATTGTGTTAGAATTGTGAACCAAATATCAAAAAATAACACAGAGCTTTCTTATGAATCTGTGAATCCAGCGTGTCCCACAGTGTGTGTTCTTAATATGATCCTTAAGTGAAACCACCACCGGCCACACAAAACTCTTACCAGATGTACTATGGGCAAGAAAGCACCACTTAATCACATATAGATTCCAAACACTGAATGCGTCTTCTCAAATATACAAGATATTCAATGCTCCATGTAAGGCAGCTTCCAAAGATGAAAATAAAAATTGGAACGTTGTCCAATCTATGTCTCCTTCCTAGTTGTCCATCCTCAATATACACTCCATGGTAGCATAGAGGGGAAAACACAAGGAAACCGCACTAGTGTAATATGTCTTTAAACATAGAATACTTTAATCCTATAAAATGCACTCACAATAAACAATAAAATCAGCGCTTTTTCAAATCCAAGATAAAAACAGCAATCCTCACCGCCAGGGAACTCCTTACTCCAACTGACAGAGTATCAAGAAATGGCAAGTAGATCCTACGCGTTTCGCCGTCTCTGCGGCTTCTGCTGGGATACTTGCCAATACACATATACCGGTATATAAACCGGAAGGTCAAAGGGAAAGAGTATGTCACATGACACGCGCGCCGACAAAGCAGAGTAAACTATCTCTATATTCTTTACGCGTGCCCGCGCTGGAAACCCAGTGCGCACGCGCAGCCCAGACGCGCGTCCGTGTCACCGAACCAGCGCCCGCACGTCACACGCAACTGAACAATCAAAGCTGCTCTGGTTTTGACGGGCTCCTCCACCTGCGCATGCACATATGTGCACCAGAGCGAAAGCTCAGTCAGACCGCGCCTGCGCTAGCAGCCTGCACCTAAGCGTCCATAACAACGAGCACACGGAGGCATCTCTGCCCTCCAGCCATTACCTGGGCGTCCCTAACAACCAACGGGGAGAAATCATGCAAACCTATCTATATCTGAGAGAGATCTATATCTGGTTTGCCCCACCTGCTTACCAATAATTGATAGATCTGTGGATTTAGGCTTCACTGACTGCCTTACCGGAGTCCTGCTTAGAAAAACTGCTACTGAGTTTAGGGATCCCTTTAAGCGGACTGCTGACAGGTATCTGATCCAAAAATGTAGAGGCCCCAGAAAAGACAGTGCAAGGGACTGTAAGGCTTCTGATCTGGTGCCCCCTTGACGATTTAAATAAGGTACAGTCATTTTGTCTGACCAAATCTGAATGCCCTTGTTTTTTTAAAAGGGGGTTTGAAGTGATTCAGAGCTTCATGTACCATTTTGAGCTCTCTGAAATTTGAGGATCTGTGCATCAATTCTGTGGACCGGATTCCCTGTATGTGGTGGGAGTCTAGGTGTGCTCCCTACCCCCAGCTGCTGGCATCCGTGGTGATAACTATAGGATTTGGCTGTCTCCAGAGGTGGCCTGTCTGCAGGATTGAGGGATCTATCCACTGCCAGAAAGAGTTCTCGATTCCCTCTGGAAGGCTGGTGGTCGGCTCCAGATAATCTGGAGAGTGATCTCAGGTCTCAAGAAGAAAACAATTTAGTGGCCTGAAGTGCAGCTGTGCCAATGTGATGGCCAGAATGGTTGAAGTCAGTAACCCTAAGATTGATAAGATCCTTCTGAAGGAGAATTGATGTTCCCCAATGAAGGAGCAGGATTAGTCTTTCCTGCTTTTCAGTTGTAAGGAAAATCATCTGCAGAGAGTCTACGATTTAACCCAGTAATTTGCAGGTTCTGGATGGTAACAGAACCGACTGGTCCCCCGTTTATAATCTGCGACATTGTCCAGATGAGGTTTTGTAAGATTTCTGACTGTGATCTCCGTCACTAGAAGGTCATCCAGATATGGAAAGACTGGAATCTTCTGAGATCTTAGGGCACACATCCCCCCACCAAGATTTTTGTAAAAATTCAGGGTGCTGAAAAAATGCTGAAGGGCAGTGCCCTGTATTAGAAGTGAGTATCTATCTTTGTCTAATAACACCGCAAATCTTAGGAAGCTGCAATGACTTGGCCAAATTGGGATTTGTAAATAGGCGTCTTGGAGATCACTATTGATCGTCCAATCGTGATGCTTGACTGTGAAGATGGACTCCATCCAAAATCTTAATGTAAGTTAAGTACAGTATAGTACAGTAAGTATTGATCCTTCAGATTTAACCCGGTAGTCCCCGGATGGTTTTAAGACTAAAGATGTGGGAGCTTCTTTCTGTATTGTGGGGAAGCTTGGTGAGGATAAGTTTCCCCGGGGTCTATGGGAAAATTCCAGCCGGTAACCCGTAGCAATTAGGTCCAGAATTTACTGGTTCTGTGTTATTGACCCCCCCCCCACAGGTATCTCAGGTGTCAGGAGCAAGGTCTTTCCTATTAGGTGCGGGGTGCACAGATAAGGTTGGGTTTCTAGTTCCAGACCAAATAGCAATGGATGCCACAAAGTCTGGCTTTGGAAGGCAAATTCCCCTTCCAGTTTTTTAGCCTGATGGCTCTTCTGGCACAGTTAAGGTAAGTGGCCTTAGTGCTAGTTCTAACTGCCTCAGCATCCTCTAAAAAAGAAATGGCTCTAAACATGGAAGGCAGCACGTCAAGGATATTCTGTCTGGGTCACTAACCTATCCTGGCTATTTTTCTATATAACACTTGAGGTTAGAGAGCCATGCCTCAAGGTTTCTAGCCACGCAATCTGAAGCTATCATGGTCTCTGTGCGGTGATCCATAGGATCTCGTAATGATCCCGGGTCCTCAAAACTGAGGCCAAAGATTAGATTATACATAATTAAAGGGGAATTTCCTCTTCAAGGAACCAGTCAGAAAAACCTGTTTGAAAACCTGGAAACTGACACACCTCTTTCATAACATCAAGGAGGGCAGAATGAACCGGAAAGGCTTTACCTTTCTTCACCATAAATTTGCGGTATAAAGAATCTTGGGCAGGTAAAGGCTTATTTTCAGAGTAAATCTGCATAGTATGATAAACATCCTTTAAGGTTTCTTCTGAAATCTTACTGCTTCTTGAGGTCGATCTTGACCTTGGATCCTCCCCTAAATTTTATATTAAGGGAAACTTAATTTGAGGAAACTTAGCCCTCACTATCCACTGACTCAGTGACTACCAATAGGGGAGAGGATAGAAGACCTGCACTGGGTCTGTGGGAACAGGACTACTCCCCCTAGGATTGAACGGATGTAGTGTCCCTGAAGGAAGACGCCCCAGCCATGATTGAAGACCTACAGATCTTTAGGGTAGAGGCCATGTCAGACTGCTTATTGCCAATCATCTGTATAAAGTAACTGGCTGCTTCGTTTTCCATCTTGTGTTGTAAGCAAGCCTTACAGAAGGATCTATTCCAGGAATCTGCCAGGATTGTGGGACAATTTAGAGGGAGGTCTGACAGTTTTAATGTCCAATTTGGGTTTGGGAGGGGTTTTATTCTTTTATTTATTTTTCTTTCTCCTTTTTTAGATGGAGGAGGCTAAGAGATAAGAGAAAAAAATACTCATTAGTGAAACTGAGGGTGCTAGATACAAACAGGCCCTTTTAACCTCTGTATTCCCCCCCCAAAACAGAGTAAAATATAATCCCCACCAATTTATCCTGATGAGGCATGCTGGCAAGGAACACTGTCCGCTTTGAGTAGCACCGCTGCGGCCTCATGTCTGCTGCTGTTCTGGCTGTGTCTGCACGTGGTTCTGGGTGGAAGTGACCTCTCGACCCGGAAGGCATCATGGACAGCGCCCAATAGGCGCCGCCCCTCCGGAGGTGCTGCTCCAGTAAACTGCCTTCCCCCACCCCCAGCAGCGCAGAGCTGATCAGTTGCTGATCAATGCTAGTGCGATGATCGGTAACTCACCTGATTGCTGGATCTGAGCCTGCATTTCATCCTGCATCGCTCCCCGGGCCTGAATCTTATCCATTCATTAAAATGGGGGGGGGGGGGGGGGGCGTGTCAGGCTTTAGCACATTCCCTCCAATGCACTGAATGGAGCAGGCGTGGCAGTGCTCTGTGACAGATGGTGGTTCGTGACCCCAACCAGACATCAAATCCAACGCCATGTATTGGCCCCAAAATGTATTTGCCCCGGAAGGAGCGCGATGTGATAGGGGCCCAGATCCAGCAATCGAGTTATTGATCAGCTGCACCGGACAAAAGTTAAGTATCCTTTTGTTTTTTTGCCTGCTGAATCACTTTAACTTACCTCTGCTAAATAGAACATTAAAATAAAAAGCAGCAAATGGAAATGTGACAATTTAAATCAAATTAAATAATCCCATGGCTTTACATTAACAGGTATGGGGAGTAACTAGGTTTAGATACAAAGCAAATTCAGATTTTCTCCTTACAGCACCTGGAACTGTGCAGTTTGTCATACTGCAACAGAAAGGTGGAGATCACTACTTATCTGAGTCATTGCCTATCAGCAGATGGGGGATGATAAATGCCACCCAAGCCCACAAGCTTTCTCCGGTTGTCACATGCTTCTCAGAACACAGCAGCTGCCCCAGTTTTAAACGTTTCAGTTATGCTTTGAAAAAGGTCATAAGGTGATACATTACATGAACATATGTGTCAACAACTCTTGATTTTGGGCGGCAATCAAGACATTTAAAAAAAAAATCCCATATTCACCAATATAAAAACAATGCAACGGAAAGACTCCCAGCTCACAGTGCATCATCATTTTAAAAAAGGAGAAGGTGTTAATTTACAGAGACTTTCTATATGAGCTGCCTGCATGGCATCTTCTTGTGAAAGTTGCTGTTTAGAGAGAGCCGTCTGAACTAGTATGTATGCTACAAAATTTACAGCAAAAAAATAAAAAATACATAAAACAAAAGCACACCTCCAGCCATAGTATCCCACAGTGGGGCCACGGTCCACAAAAAGCCCAATTGTAAGCTTAAAACCGCATAAATTATTTATCTTGTCTGAGCACCAGCAACACACATGTCCATATGGCTACCAGCAGTGGTCATTTTAAAGCGATAGGGATATTTTGGAGCAGTTGCTGTCTGGAACATGGGAGGGTAAATATGGCATGGCATTTGAGACCGATTCCATCACTAAAACCGTAATGACATGGACTATCATCATGCACAGACCATACTGCACCATACCTGCCCTCCGAGAAGATGCCCGTACATGTGCTGTGGGATTGTTGGTAAGGTATGTTTAAGCGGGCAAGCCCAGGGGTTCAATTAGCATGGCACCTCATAACAGGATGCCCCAGAGATAAGGACCTATCTCCAAAATCCTGGCTGTTGGTCCACTTTAAATTCTGTAAAGCTAAATATGAGCAGCATACATATTCTAGCCATAAGGTGGCGTGAGAGTATCATAAGGTAAATGGCACTTTATGTTTAATTAAACTCACAGAAGTACATGGCGAGATAGATATACAAAGCCACATAACATAAGGCCAGCAGAAATGCATAATATCAGGCAAATAGTAGAGATAGACAATACTCCTTGTAAAGTTCACAGAAATACATAGCAAAACACCAGTATAGAAAAACAAATATCAATGTCAAACAGTAATGCAGTAAACAGTACCGGGAAGGTATGAGAAACACACTTGCAATGTTTCGGAATTTACACTTCATTTTAGGGCCATGTACTTCTGAGTTTAACATGAAGTACTATTATCCCTTAACCCTTCTAACGCTAACTACGTAAATTTTACGTACCCCTGCTAGTGGCCTCCCTCACAAAAAGCCACCCCTTCTTGGGGGCAGGGCGATTGACGTCATCCTGCTCCGGCCTGACAGTCTGTCAGAGGAGGTGATCACCGGGAGAGGGGTGGAGATCTCTGGGATCCTCTGACCCATGCGCCCCCCCCCCCCCACCACAGCGATCACCGCATCTGTCATCAGGTGAGGGACACAGGAGATGATGATCGGAAGGGAGTTAAGAAAGAAGAAATGTATTTTTCATAAATGACATTTTTTCTCTAAGGTGTGGTGTGTTTATTTTTGTTTTTTGGAAGGTGACTTGCCATTAACACCCAGCCCCACCCCCCATTATCTTCCTTCCTAAAGTCCGGGGGGGGGGGGCAGAAGAGCCCAGGGCCATTTAGGCTGTTGGGCTTGTAACCTGCCGGGTGGAAGCCATCGAAGCTGGCCTATACGCCCTGTTCTACAAGCCCTGCATAGCTGGTCCCTGGGCTGGTTATGCTGGGGGTCTGGCAAGTCACCTGCAGCTAGCCATTAAACCGGACCTTCACCATGATTTAATGAAAAGCCCAAACTCTTAAAAAACAATTCCTCAGCATCTAAAATTAATATATTTTACATGTTTAGTCACTAATTTATTATACTTTCCCCCACTGGGCTGCAACTCTGTTCGGGAATTTAGGATACGGGCGCCGCCATCTTGACTCAGAAGCATCACACTTACTGAGGAGAGGAGAGTGGGATAAGGTACAGGGGGGCGGGTTATAGCTGTGCTTTGCTCAGACAGAGCAGAGCTGGGGTCAGGGAAAGGTCAGCAGTCCCAGAATGCAGAGCAGCACAGTCACTTCCTGTTTGCAGGCACTTCCTGTTTGCAGGCTGCCTGCAAAAATGGCAGCTTCCATAAGCTGCCATCTTGGATGTTTAAAGGCTTATAAAATGCAGTAGATGCAGGTAGGATGATTTTTAATGTGAGCAATCTGTATGTACAGGGTGTGGGAAACATATAAGATAGACTCTTATTTAGAGTGAAGGTCCGCTTTAAACTCCAGACCCTCTTACCTACCTCCCCAAAGGCCGGGAGAGGGGCAGAAGAGCCCAGGGCCACAACAGCTAAGCAGGCATGTAGCTTTCAGGAACGGGGGCCACAGAGACTGGCCTCCGTGCTCTGCCCTATAAGCCCTGCATAGCTGGACCCCGGGGCTCGTTATACTGGGTAGGGGGGACCCCACACCATTTTTTGAGGGGGGGGGGGGATTTCTAAGGGTTTGACCCTTAAAGTGGACTAAAACCCAGTTGGATCGGCCCAGGAATCCATAAGAATAGATTCTGCTCTGGCTCTCGTCCATTGAGGACTGCATGCTATGATCACATCATTCAACAGGCGGCTCTCATTCTTTACAATGTAGCGTGTGCACTGCCACATCCCCTGCAACCCCGGTGTTGTGCGGGCACCCCAGCCACACCAAGGACCCTGTACCAACTGAGTTTGTAAGTGTATGGGTCAAGCGCTTTACAAGGTAGAGACGAGGAAGAGACTTGAAAAAAAAATATGACTCATAGGGCCCCATTTCCAAAACCTATCCACACTTTTTTCTCCTGTTCAAATTCTCTTTTTCCTTGTACAGTATGTCGGGCACAAAGTTGTGCTTTGCTCCTTTGGTTTTCAGATCCATGTAAGAATTCTGGGGGGTTGTGGAGATCAATGTAGCCCCAGCCAGAAAGCACCCCCCCCCCCCCCCCGACTTGTTATGTAGAAAATGTGGGACTGCTTTGACCCAATAATAGGTTTCCAGTAAAAGCTAGGGGGGGCGTGGCTTGGCCTGGGAGCAAGATGGCTGCTTGAACTGCGAGCTCCTGACGAGGTCCCCTAAGAAGCATTTATATCCGCGTGATACCCAGAAGATGGGGCGCCTAAACAAGCCCGGGACCTCCACTAAGACCCCCAGATCCTCTCAGACCCCAAAGCCGGCTGGCAAGGGACTCCCGGAGTTATTTCGGAGCCAGAGGAGAGAGGACCCCCGAGCTTCCAATATGGCGGACTCGCGCTCTACATGCAGTTCTCCGGAGCGGGAAGACGCACCTACCTCTGAAGGAGAGGAATGCGCGCTGTCGGCACAGCTTAGTCAACTTCCCACTCGCAGCGAACTGGCCAGCTTCGCAGGAGAGATCAAAGCGTCCATCACGGCTGCCATTGCTGACCTGCGTGGCGACCTGCAACAACTCTCCCAAAGAGTTGACAAAGTGGAGAGAGAGGAGGCCTGCACGTCGATCAGACTAACCGAGGTTCGAGACGTGGTGCGCGCTCACAACAGACACCTGTTAGATTTTCACCGCCATCTGGAAGACCTCGAAAATCGGAATCGGAGGTGCAACATCAGGGTGCGAGGTGTACCCGAGGAGGTCGGCCCAGATCAAACACAAGACGCCCTGTCCTCCATTTTTAATTCTCTCCTGGAAAGACCGCCTGGGACACAGATCGAGTTCGTCAGAGCCCACCGGACACTGAGACCCCGCAGTGTGGGAGATTCCACCCCCAGAGATATCGTTTGTTGCCTACAGAGTTTTCCCTTAAAAGAGGAGATCCTTGCGAAGGCTAGAAGCCGTGACCACATCTTATTCAACAACTGTGAGGTTCAACTCTTTCAGGATCTATCGAATATCACACTGCAAAACCGGAGAGCTTTGAGACCCCTCACAGCGCTTCTCAGAGAAAGAGGCATCCTATATAGATGGCGCTTCCCTTTTGCCCTGTCGGCCTCTAATAATGGCAAGACCTGCACACTCCGGATGCCAGAGGACTTACCGGACTTCTGCGCTCAACTGCGGATCCCCTTAATTGCTATACCGGACTGGCTTCAGGAATTCTCTATCCCGCAACTGGTGAGAAAGTCGAGTGGGGAGGATCGCCCCAGAACATCTAGGCGAGCAGACCAGGAGCGCTCCCCACGAGCGGACATTGGTGCGAGATCCCGTTCCAGATCCAGGAGCTGAATCGACGCTTGCTGCGGCCGTGATGGCTATCAAAGCTAAGAGAGTTTCAAATACCCCCATGTCGAAGGCTTCTCTCCTTGACCCCCTATAGCTGTTAGGCCTATGCATTGTTTAGCATTATAGGCCACACACCAGTTTGTTGTTGGGCACATCCCCAAACTATTTGAAATGCTCAAATACTCTAATACCCCCATGTCAGAGGTTTCTCTCCTTGACTCCCTATAGCTGTTAGGCCTATGCATTGTATAGCATTATAGGCCACACACCAGTTTGTTGTTGGGCACATCCCCAAACTATTTGAAATGCTCAAATACTCTAATACCCCCATCTCAGAGGTTTCTCTCCTTGACTCCCTATAGCTGTTAGGTCCATGCATTGTATAGCATTATAGGCCATACGCCAGCTTGCTGTTGGGCACAGCCCCAAACTATCTGAAATGCTTGGGAACGTCCTTGCTGGTATTAGTGGGGCGCTGGGGGAGGAGTGGGCGGATGGGCAGCTGAGCCTATGTTCCTATTTGCCCCGACAGGCTTTACAAGTTCTGCAGTTTTGTTTTTAACGGGCGCTAGGCCCTCATCTGCACTTTGTTGGGGTGGCGTCTGGGGAGCTGGGGGTTCGTCGGCTCCAATAGTGGGGGCTGGGATCCCCTGCTCTCACGGCGCCTCCTAGTCTCGCGGACGCGGAGATTTCAGGTTTAGGCTTTAAACACGTAGCTTTAATTCAGTAATGTTATATTTATACGGTATATTTGGGCCCAAGTAAGTGCAATTCTCGCCTCGTGGGGGCGGGCTTCCTCCTGGCCGAGAAGCACTAATGGAAATAAGGTACGAAGGTGGGGTTTCGAGCTGTCTTTCTCGCGGGCCGCGGGGGGGCGCCGCACTACGAGCTGTAATGTTTGCTGAGAGACTCATCTCCCCTGGCCCTGTGTCGCGTCATTACACCGACTCTGGACACGGAGCCCTACTCGGCTGTGCTGTGCTGCGGCGCCGTTCCGTGACCCCGACGGAGGGGAGGAGGTACTCTAGATGCGGAGGCTTCCAGGTGACTAAAGAAGAGCTGAGAGAGACGGGGTTGATGGTGGGAGCGGGGGCCTACTCTCCTCTCCTAGCATGCAGCGGCTTCATGTATTAGGCATAACCTCGCTGATTAGTTGCCTATGCGCCCTGCTGGCTACTGGAGGAGGGACCCAGCTGGCGCCGCCGTATTTCCTGGGGGCTATCGCAGAATGGAGGTGATAGGAGACGTGGATCTGGGGGGATGGGGAAAAGGGGCTTGGAGAACAGAGCCGGTTCTGAATCTTCTCCACGTCCTGTGACAACCAGAGGCCTGGGATACTTATGACAGGGGCACGGGCTTCTGGATGGGGGCCTCGTTGGGAGGGCAAGTTGACCTATAATATTACAGGCAGTAGGAGCTAGTGGTCCCGGTAGAGTTCCTTGGCCTTCCACGTTTCCCCCGAAAGGGCTGGTAATCCAGGTTGGAGCTTATTGAGATCAGTAGGGGAGTCTCTCTCACCCTGATCTCATAGGAATTCCTCTCTTGTTGGAGGGATAACCACAGAGGGGGCGCTCCCCTTTGGAGAGCAGTCCCATTAAATTTCCATAACCTGTTTGGGACTTGGGGATACTCCCACTTCCTCCGGCCCTCTTTCAGCGCGGGTGTTCTGTGTGGTATTTTTGTGTGAGGTTGATGTGTGATTGGACCCTTCTCTGTGTCACTCCCTGTACTGTTTTGTCTTTTCTCTCCTCTTTCTGAGTGTGCTTTTGAGATTCTACCTTCCCCCCACTTCTCCTCCTCTCTCTACTCTCTGTCTCCGGGAGGGAGGGAAAAGACTCCACACGACATTCTGTGTGGGGACTGTTTTTGGCTAAATTGGGGCGTAGCAAAGTAATCTTACTGATTCCCCCTGGGCAGGATGAAACCCTTAAGTTTAAATATTCTCTCTATAAACGCTAAAGGCTTAAACACTCCGGTTAAAAGGCATGCTCTATTTCGGGAGCTGAAGCAGTTCCAGGCACATATCGCTATGATCCAAGAAACCCACTTTCAGAGAAACAAGGCCCCTTTCCTGGGCAATAGAACATATTCAACCTGCTTCTCGGCCCATTCACCCAACAATAAAGCAAAAGGGGTTTCTATCCTTGTTGATAAATCGATCATCACCCTGGCTAATGTATATGCCCCAAATAAAGACCAACATATTTTCTGCTCAGAGGTACTGGTCAAGCTCGACGGCTTCAGGGAAGGTATGGTAGTGTTGGGAGGTGACCTGAATTGTGCGCTGAACCCCAGGGTGGATACATCGGACGCTAAGACTGCCATCTCTTACAAAGCGTTGAAGCGGATTAAGAGGTCCTTACAGGACCTTGAGCTGGTGGACACTTGGCGTTTGATGAACCCAACAGGCCGAGACTATACCTATTACTCACCTATTCATGCTAAATACTCCAGAATTGATTATGTTTTCCTCTCACAAAGGGACCTGGGGAGGGTGCAGCAGGCTCGGATTGGTAATATTACCTTCTCCGATCATGCCCCGGTAGTGCTCTCGTTGACTCTCCCGTGCGCAGAACGGGGGGAGTGGCATTGGAGACTCAATGAGAGCCTGTTGAAGGATCCCAGGGTGGTGACGAAGCTTAAAGACAGTCTGGCCAATTATATTAAGGAAAATGTGACAGAAGGGATGGATCCAATGGCAATTTGGGAGGCACAGAAATGCACAATGAGAGGCATATTGATACAGGAGGCTTCGAAGCTTAAAAAGGAGAGGGTGCAAAAGCAAAAGGATCTGATTAGACAAATAGCAGACCTGGAATCTGCGCACAAGCAGTCACTCCAGGACACATGCCTTAGGGATCTGGAAATAAAACGAGTGGAACTCCGAGATATGATGTCTAGGGAGACCAACCGGTGGTTTACTAGGCGCTTGGGGCTCTACTATGAGCAGGGTAATAAATCTGGCAGGATGTCGGCACGAGCGCTAAGACCCAAAATCGCTCGTACTAGAGTTGAAGGTATCAGGGGGGGAGACGGGCTGCTGCTACAAAAAAATGAAGCTATGGCTGATGTCTTTGGCAAGTTTTATGCTGACCTATATAACCTTCAGGGGCAACAACAGGGAGGTGATCAAGATAGTTCTATGGCTGCGTACCTACTTGAATCGGGGATGCCATCATTGTCTGAGGATGAGGTGGCCCAGCTGGAGGCCCCGATATCGGTGGAGGAGTTGCAGAGCGCCCTGAAATCCACTAAGCCAGGGAGGGCCCCGGGTCCGGATGGCTTCCCCACACAATATTATAAGTCTTTTCCAGGCCTGTTGCTCCCTATGTTGCAAAGGGCATTCGAACCCACCTCATCCTCAGGCAAACTGCCCAACACATCATTGGAAGCTCGGATTGTAGTGATTCCAAAAGAGGGGAGAGACCCAACTGATTGCAGGAGCTACCGCCCCATATCTCTTTTGAATGTGGACGTGAAGTTATTCGCGAAAGCTCTGGCCAACAGGGTTGCTTCCTTCTTACCAGATCTGGTCACACAGGACCAGGTGGGGTTTGTTCCTACTAGAGAGGCTTGTGATAATGTCATCAAAGCTCTGAATGTGCAATGGTGGGCGAGGGCCCGGAAAATTAAAGCGATTATGCTCTCTACTGACGCCGATAAGGCATTTGATCGGGTCAATTGGGGCTGGATAAGGAAAGTTCTGGAACATATAGGCTTGGGAAATGAGATGCGGAACAGAATTCTATCGCTCTATTCTGACCCTATTGCCAGGGTACGAGTCAATACCTGTACATCCCCTGCGTTTCACATACGTAATGGTACCCGACAGGGCTGCCCGTTGTCCCCGTTAATATTTGCTCTTTCACTAGAGCCGTTTCTAAGAAAGGTAAATTTAAATGCTAATATAAAGGGGGTGGAGATTGGGTCAAAGGAAAGGAAAGTAGCGGCTTATGCAGATGATATGCTATTCTTTCTAAGTTTGCCAAGAACCTCTGTGCCGAACTTATTGAAAGAATTTGAGACATTTGGCCGGCTCACGAATCTGAAAATCAACTTTAGCAAGTCCTGTGCCATGAATATGTCAATGCCGGGGGGGGAGGTGGGTGAGCTCCGCACGCTTTTTCCCTTCAATTGGGAGGGGAGGAGCTTAAAATACCTAGGAGTCGAGGTGCCTATCTCTCCTTCAGAGCTTTTTCAGCTTAACTTTGCCCCGTTGGGGACTAAGATTAAAAAGGAACTGGAAAGCTGGAATAGATTGCGACTGTCTTGGTTCGGACGCATAGCTGTAATTAAGATGAACGTGCTGCCAAGACTGCTGTACCTTCTACAATGCATCCCCATAAAAATCCCCAACTCTTTCTTTAATGACATGACAAAAACTTTTATGAGGTTTGTGTGGGCTGGTAGACCTCCCAGAATCAGGAGACGTATTTTAATACTCCCTAGGGAGCGGGGGGGCTCTGGACTACCTTGTTTGCGGACATATTATCGAGCAGTACATATTGGAAGGGTCGTAGATTGGCATATTCATAGGTCGCAGAAGGACTGGGTTCGTATAGAGGGGGAAGTCGAGGAGGGGGGGAGACTGGATGTTCTTAGCAGCTTGAGGGGATGTGATATCCCAAGTGCGATTAAAACTCATCCACTGGTGGGGGCATCCCTGGAGATCTTCGGGGTGCTCTGTAAAGGTTCAGGGGCGCTCGCCTCCCGCCCTGGCCACCTGACCCCGCTTGGTGGCAACCCAGCTTTTCCACCGGGGCTGGACTCCCCGCTCTTAAAAGACTGCAAGGGTCCTAGACCGCTGAGGGCATACCACCTGTGGGATAGAGGAGCTTTCATAGACAAACAGAAACTGCAACTGCTATTGGAAAAGGACGTCTCTATCCTCTCCTATCTCCAGATGCGGCACTTTCTCTCATCAAAAGATGTTATAGCAGGATTGCGCAAGGACCCTACTGAATTTGAGAGAGCCTGTCTGGGCATGGGACCGGATTCACACCTTTTATCGTGGGCTTACGGGATGTTGAGGTGGAGTGATAAGTTGGAGGGGAGGCCATGGGAGAGGAGGTGGGAAGCGGACCTAGGCCGACCCATCTCAGAGGAGGAATGGGAAAATGTGTATAAATCTGCCCACAAAGGATTAATAAGCAGCTCGATGCAGGAGACAAATTATAAGCTGATCACACGCTGGTATCGGACTCCGGAACTGTTACATTCCTTCTTCCCCCTAGTTCCAGATATATGCTGGAGGTGTGGACAGTCTGGAGCTTCGATGCTGCATATTTGGTGGTCATGTCAGGCCCTGGACGACTATTGGTCAAAGGTGAAAGAACTATCCACTCACATTATGGGTGTACCACTAGAATGGAATGCCGAGACGGTTTTGCTGGGGTGGTCTCCAGATAGTAGAGGGATAGCGGGTGGAGCCCCTCTAGCTAGACATCTCCTAAACGCCGCTAGGGTGCTTATTCCGAGAAACTGGAGGTCTCAGCGAGCCCCCACAATCAGAGATTGGGTATGTCAGCTCAATCACGTGGAACATATGGAGGAAATATGCTATGCTAGACAAGATAGGCTGGACGCGTATAGAAAGATTTGGACGACGTGGTCACTTTTCAAAGACACAGCAGTTTATAAAAGAGTGTGGGAATGACTTACCCCAGTAAATACTATATTGGGAGGTTGGAGTAGATTTACTGGCGGGATGCTCTGGAGGGTAGCTGGAGGGCCTTGTCCCCCCCCTCTTAGGGATTGTTCGATTACTCACTAACGGTTGAATCCCCCCTGACTGATATTGATTGGCAAGGGTTCTCTCGTTCTTGTCTCTTCCCCTCTACTCTTTCTCCTTTCTCTTGGTTCCCCTGTTCCCCCTCCCTCCTCTTCGTACCTCTAGTCTCTCTCTACCTTTTAGTCGGACTGAATGTGAGTGTGGATGTCGTCTATATGTTTTCTCCCCGTTGGCCATTAGGTCTGTCTCCTGTGCAGTTGGTCTGTAGTAAGTTTGTCAACGGGGTTGCTGAAGTTGGGTCAGTCATTATCCCCCAATCACTATATTATCCCAGGGATTTAACTGGTAACACCAGGAATATATGGATTGCACCCCCTGTATAGTTGGGGCTCTCCCCCCATATTGTATAAGGAGGATACAGGAAGGAGGTTCCCCCGTTGTTTGCCCCTGAGCAGCTGTTCAAGAGGGGCATTGTCTTGGAATAGTTCTTACCCTGACTTGAAGAATGTATTATATTGCTATGTTGCATGTCTGACCCCTGTAATATGTGCTAACAATTGCTACTGTCTGTATTTTTGTCTTTTGTTCTAAATATACCAATAAAAATTGAGTATGATAAAAAAAAAAAAAGCTAGGTAATACAAAGTGTCACAAGTGTTAACTACACATCATTAAAAGTAAATAAAGCTACGAAAACTAATGTAGACACTTACCATTTTGCAACCCCATCCATAACTGCTTGTGGTCCTTTTTCTGCATTTCATTTATTACTTGGCTTTTGTGCTTTAAAGCATCAGCTTCCTTTATAGAGGACATGAAGTGAGCTTCAATCACATCTTTTGATTGGCATCGCAAGAGGTCTTTTAAAGGAAAATTCTAAAAATAAATAACAAATAGGTGTGTTAATTTCTTTTGCATTACTTACGTTGTTTGGAAACAAAGAAATGGCTGTCACCCATGTAAAATGAAAAAAAAAAAAAAACTTGACCCTAAACTCCATTAAGGCAAAAAAGGGGGATTTTCTCCCTAAAATGCTTTTTTTATGTTCTACAGGAGACACAATGACCAAATAATTATGGGTTCTGTCTACCTACAAGCAATGTTCCCTCTAAGCCGGAGCAGCTGCAGCTAGTTTAGTAGATGCAATAGGACAACTAAAGTCTAAATTATGTCAAGTGAGCACAAATATGATAAATATTGGGGAAAGCAACAATGATGGAGCCCCCTAACTCTCTGAGCCCCAATGGAGTCGCACCCCCTCAGCACGAGGTTGCCTCCTATTGGAATCAATGGGACTGTCTGACTTTGGGCCTGTCAGGGCCTCATTTGAAAAAGAAACAAGAATAAAAATGCAGATATTAACTGTGCATTAGAAGGTTATGTGCTGTTTTTTTATAGATCAGATTTATTGGAATGCCCTGCACGTTACAACTTAAGAAACAGTAACATTTTCAGGCTGTACTCCTTACTTACCTTACTTCCCTGAGATAAAGGATCCACCTGTTTCCTTAAGCTGGACCAAGAGGATGGTGACAACATTCTGTGTGAGCCCAGAGCTGTATTTAAGGTTCATGCTGCCCTAGGCACTATTAATGCTAGTGCCCCCCCCCCCCCATCGGCAGTTGGGGGCATGGCACTGCAGCTGGCTATACTCAACTGATGGAGGGTGAGTCTACAGGAGGCATGGCACTGTGAAACATAGCACAAACTGAGGTAGCCAGCACTAGAGAGAAAGCGGGAGGGAATGTGGGAAAGATGGAGAGAATATGGAAAAGAGAAAAAGATGGAGGGAATGTGGGAAAGAGAGAAAGATGGAGGGAATGTGGGAAAGAGAAAGATGGAGAGAATGTGGGGAAGAGAGAAAGATGGAGGGAATGTGGGGAAGAGAGAAAAAGATGGAGAGAATATGGAAAAGAGAAAAAGATGGAGGGAGTATGGAAAAGAGAAAAAGATGGAGGGAATGTGGGAAAGAGACTGATGGAGGGAATGTGGGAAAGAGAGAAAGATGGAGGGAATGTGGGAAAGAGAGAGAAAGATGGAGGGAATGTATAAAAGAGAAAAAGGTGGAGGGAATGTAGAAAAGAGAGAAAGATGGAGGGAATGTGGGAAAGAGAGAAAGATGGAGGGAATGTGGGAAAGAGAGAAAGATGGAGGGAATGTGGGAAAGAGAGAATGATGGAGGGAATGTGGGAAAGAGAAAGATGGAGGGAATGTAGGAAAGAGAGAAAGATGGAGGGAATGTGGGAAAGAGAGAAAGATGGAGAGAATATGGAAAAGAGAAAAAGATGGAGAGAATGTGGGAAAGAGAGAAAGATGGAGGGAATGTGGGAAAGAGAATGATGGAGGGAATGTGGGAAAGAGAAAGATGGAGGGAATGTAGAAAAGAGAGAAAGATGGAGGGAATGTGGGAAAGAGAGAAAGATGGAGGAAATGTGGGAAGGAGACAGAGAAAGAGGGAAAAAAGAAAGATAGAGGGAATGTGAAAAAGTAGGAAAATGTGGGGGGGGGTGATAAGTGTGGGCTGAGAGGCAAAGAACAGAGATGAAAATGGAAGGAGCATAGGATAAAAAATGACCTGTGTCCTATTGTCATACTGAAACCTGAGGCACGGTGTAACCTGCCCACTGATGAGGCTACACTTGCTGGTGTTGGGATTGGAGCTGGAAGTTGTGTATTTGAATTAGATGCCCCCCCCCCAGCCTGCCCCCCCCCCAGCCCGACATGCTGCATGATGAGCAAGATGAACCAGGGAAGCTGCCGTCCAGCCAGACACCTTGCAATGGCCACCACGAGGACGCCTGTCAGCCCCGCTATCACCCGCTGATCATGGGGCAAGGAGAATGCTGGCTTTCAGTTTGCAGTCTCCCTTCTCCTACTGGCTTGTGTGAGCCCCTGTGATTGGCTGCACACACTTACCCAAGAAAGAGGGACAAATGTGGCATTTTTGTTAACATTAAGCCACGCCCCTAGCCACGGCCATAAAGGGAAACACCTCCTAAGAATTACATATTGATAATAAAACTGGCAAGCCCCCGTGCACACATGCATACAATAATGTGATAGTGTGAGAAGAGGGAGAAAGACAAGAGAGAGGAGAAAATGGAGGAAGAAAGAGAGAGAGGGAAAAAGAAAGTAAGAGAAAAAAAAAGGAGAAAGTTAGGAGGTTGGGAAGAAGAGTAAAGAAAGAAAAGGAGAGAAAAAAAGGTGAGAAATAGAGAGAAGGGAAAGTAAAAAGAAGGAAGTGAGTGAAGCAAGGAAGAGAGGGAAAACAGAAGTGGGAGAGGTAAGTGAGTGAAAGAAAAGAGAAAGGGAGGAAGAAGGAAAAGAAAGAGGGGAGGGGGAGTGAGAAAGAAATAAATAAAAAAGAGAGAGAGTAAAGAGACAGGAAGAAGACAGGATGAAAAGAGGAGAGGAAGAATGGAGTAAGAAAAGAAACAGGGAGGGAAGGGAAGGAGGTGAGAACTGAAGAAAGGGAGAGAGAGTATAGCCAGGACAGGGAATAAGAAAGAGGAAGGGGAGTGAAAGAACAAAAGGAAGGAAGAAGGCAGTATGGGAGTGAGGGAGAAAGAGAGAGTGAGAGGTGGAAAGGGAAGAATGTAATGAGGAAAGAAAAGGGAGGAGTGCGGGAAGAAAAAAGAGGAAATACAGGAAGGAGGGGAGAGAGGGAAGAATGTAATGAGGAAAGAAAAGGTAAGGAAACGAGAGGGGGGAAGGGAGGAGAGGGGGGAAGAAAAAAAGAGGAAATGCAGGAAGGAGGGGAGAGAGGGAAGGGAGAAGGAAGGAGTGAGGGAAAGGATGAAGGAAAGAGAACAAAAGATAAAGAGAGAATGAAAGTTGAGAAAGAGGTAGAATAAAGTGTCGTGGAGATAGAGAAAGAGGCAGGGAAGAAGGGAGAAAAAAAGAAAGAACACAGTGAGAAAGGTGCGGAGGGAGAAAGATAGAGAAAGAGAAAAAGAAGGAAGGAATGGACAAATAAAAGCAGCAAGAGAGGACAAAAAAAGGAAAGCAGGGAGAAAGAGAGATAGAGATGGGGAAGGAAGGGAGAAAGAAAACGGACAGTGATAAAGAAGTGAGAGAGGGAGAAAAAGACAGAGAATGGAAAGGAAACACAGCATAGAAGTGAATGAGGCAGACTGGCCACAACTAATTCATCACGGGTGGGACTTGCCTTTTCTCTCCTTTATTGTTGTGTCCTGCAAGTCTTACACCTCCAATACACTGATGATCGCAGCGTGGGGGAGGAGAGGGGGACACTAGAACAGCCTCACTCTGCAAGCCCCCTCCCCTGTGCAGTCATGTGGAACTGACAGTCAGGGGAGGGGAGGGGGGAGGCAGAGGTCAATCAGCTCCCGGACAGCCTGACATAATTAAATAAAAGTCCCCGGCGGCTGGTGACAGCGCTGCGGGCAGCGGGAGCCTTTACCTTATCGTCCCCCTTCCTCTCCAGCCACCCTATCTTCAGCACAAAGCCTGGCCACAGCGTAAGTATGCCCTGCCCACTCCTCCATCATTGGCCCAGCCGTGATTGGGCCTCCCTCTGCCTCCACAATGCACCTCTGCTGGCTGGAAGTTCTGATGCCGCCGCACAGCAAATTACCCTGGCCCCGGGCACACCGCTCCACCGCGGAGCCAGTCAGGACATTTCTTAAAGGGGCTTCCTGTGCGCGGACGGCAGATGGGGCTGCGCGGAGACACAGGCGGGGCTGCGCGGCCGCGCGTGCGCGCACCTTAGAGGGAACACTGCCTACAAGGAGTATTGGGAGGCTTGGCAAAGCTGCTCAGGGGTACACAATACTCTGGGGAAGTTATGTTCACATCACAGGAACAAACTCAAACCCAATCTGTAACAAGAGAAACAATGCTGCCGACGAATAGGGTCAAAGCCAGGTCTTTCATTGAACTTGTGATCAAACATAGCGGACACCAATATTAACCTTTTAACCGCCAGCCTACCTGGAGTTTTTGTTACGCTTTGTTGCCAGACCATTTTTCACTATTTTGCACTATGCATGTTCAACTGTGCTTTTTGAAGGGATTTCCCAGAAAAATTACATATTGTTTTTTTCAGCTCTGGGCTTTAACATGTCTTGTTTGTCATTTTTTAAGTGTATTCTTAATATTTTCGGGTGAGATATGTGCAAAAAAATGAAAAAAAATCTATTATTTACAATTTGTAGTTTTGTTTTGTAATAAAAAATGCAAGTTTGTCAATAAAATCTTATTGCGTGTGAAACCCCAATTTCTCCCGGTTACAGCGATACCACATATGTATTGGTAGACACCCTTTCCTGCCCAGGAGACTCCCCCAAACTGAAACAGAGCTTTAACCCTTTCAGTGCCAGCCTACCTGCAGCATTTTCCACTCCCTGTTGTTATATATTGTTTTTTTCAGCAGAGTCTGGGCTTTAACATGAAATGTCTTGTTTGTAATTTTTAGGTGTATTCTCAATATTTTGGGGTGAAATATGTGAAAAAAAATTTAAAAAAATTATTTTTTTACAATTTGTAGTTTTTTTTGTAATAAAAAATGTAAGTTTGTCAATAAAATCGTATTGCGTGTGAAATCCCAATTTCTCCCAGTTACAGCGATACCACATATGTATAGGTAGACACCCTTTCCTGCCCAGGAGACTCCCCCAAACTGAAATAGCGCTTTAGGGGATTTTCAGAAAAAATACAACTGTGATATGCGCTATGCGCACCTTGCAGTTTTACCAGAAAGACAACCCTTTACATTTGAAATACCCCCAACAAACTATATATTCTCTGGAAGTACACACCTCAAGCTTTCTAGGTGTACCAAGCATGTTGATGTGGCCATAGTTCTCTGGAAGTAATTCCTCAATGTATTCTTTGGTTGCAAAGAGTTTCCCCAAAAAAAGGATACAAAAGAAGAATCAAAGCCACATTTTCCTAAAAAAACTATATACATACAAGAAAAAACAAGTTTAATCTGAAAAAGCAACATCCCCCGAACAGAACAACACCCAACATGCATAGGTTCTGTCAAGGGAAGAGTTGCCAAACACCCCAAAGTAAAGCATGTGCGTAACGGTAATTTTACTTGAAAATTTCAGTTCTGCAGACAAAGTGCGCACCTTGCAATTTTTCAACCAAAACAACCCTTTACATTTGGAATGTCCCCCATAAACCATATATTCCCTGAAAGTACACATGTTAAGCTTACTAAGCGTACCCAGCTTGTTGTAGTGGGCTCATCTTTCTGGAATTAATTCCTCAAAGAATTCTTTGGTTGCGCAGGGTTTCCCTAAAAAATGTATAAAAAAGCTGAATAAAAAACACCTTTTCCTAAAATATAAATATGCAAACCAGAAAAAACAAGCTAAGTCTGAAAGCGCAAGGTCTCCCGAACAGAACAATACCCAACATGCAGAGGTACTATTAACCCTTTTAATTGCCAGCCTACTTGAGATTTTGTCACCCTCTGTTGACAGGTCATTTTTCCCCATTTTACGCCATGTTTTGCGCCATTTTTGCTGTAATTTTCAGGAAAATTATATTTATATTTTTTTTTGCAGCAGAGTTTAGGCTTTAACATGAAATGTCTTGTTTGTAAATTTTATTTTGTTTTTACAATATTATTAAGTAAAAAAAAAATATATAAATAAATAAAAACATTTTTAGAAAATTGACTCCTTTATTTTAAATAAAAAATGTATTTTATTAAGGAAAAGCATATTGCATGTGAAAGCCCCATTTCTACCGATTAGAATGGTACCACATATTTATCGGTAGCCCCCCGTTCCTGCCCAGGAGACCCACCTAACTGAAACAAGCAATCTATAACATTTACAAATAAAATACTACCATCCACACTACAAAGGGTTAAACCGGGAAACCCTGGGGGGGGACCCCATTTTTTGGGGGGATTTTTAAGGGTTAAAAACCCTTAAAAAATCCCTCCAAAAAATTGACATGGGGTCCCCCTTAGCTATGCAGGGCTTGTGGAAACAGGGCACAGGGGCCAGCTTTTGTGGCCCCTGGCCCTGCAGGCTGGCTGGCTCTTCTGCCCCCCCCCCCCGGGCTTTGGGGAGGCAGGTAATGGGGGTGCCGGGGGTTAATGGCAAGTCACCCGCTAGTCACAGGTGACTTGCCACCTCCCCCAGCCTTGTGAACTGGTATAGGGGTCATGGACCCCTTACCAGTTCACAAGGGGTTAAATGTAAAAAAAAAAAAAAACACAGACACACACAAAGAGAATTTTTTTTTTTTTTTTTTAATACATACCTCCCCATCCATCCTGGAGCACTGTGTCCCTCGGCGATCACTGGCTTCTGCTCACCTGCTGGAAGCCTTTTATAGCTGCTGGATGACAGAACACAAAGGGTTAATTAAAAAAAATGACATAGGGTTCCCCTTCCCGGGGGGGGACCCCATTTTTTTTGGGATTTTTAAGGGTTAAAAACCCTTAAAAATCCCAAAAAAAAAAATGACGTGGGGTCCCCCTTACCCAAAGTAACCAGCCCGGAACCAGCTATGGGGGCTTGTAGGCACAGAGTGGGGGGGGGGGGCAGCTTTTGTGGCCCCCCCATCCTGCAGCCTACGAGCCCACATAGCCTATGTGGGCCCGGGCTCTTCTGCCCCCCCCTGGCCTTTGGGGAGGCAGGTAATGGGGGTGCTGGGGGTTAATGGCAAGTCACCTGCTAGGGTAGGTGACTTGTGACCCCCCCCCCCCCAGCCTTGTGAACTGGTATAAGGGGTCACATGGACCCCTTACCAGTTCACAAGGGGTTAAATGTGGAATAAAAAAAACACAGACACATAAAAAAAATGATCTTTATTATTTTATTTTTTTTTACTTTACTCACCTCCGATCCTGTGTCCCCCGGCGATCTCCGCTGACAGTCTGCTCGCTGTTTGGAACAGAGAGCCTGGGGAGGAGGGGGGGGGGGCATCACACCCCTCTCCTCCTCCTCTGCTCTGTGCTCCAAGCACCAAGCAGACCGATTCAGTCTCGTGGGATCGGATGCCACCAAATTAAAGAGGAGACCCGGCCAGATCCAACGAGGGGTCAGGTGAGTATTTTACATTTTTATTTTTTATACTAGGAGCGGGGAAAGTCGAGCACGTAACACTTACGGGCTTGGCACTTAAGGCCCAGCCAAGCCAGCACGTAGGTGTTACGTGCTGGGCACTTAAAGGGTTAAGAGAGTTTCAGATCAAATACAACTTTGCTATGCGCACCTTGCAGTTTTTCAATAAAAACAAACCTTTACATTTGAAATACCTCCAACAAACTATATATTCTCTTGAAATACACACCTCAAGCTTTTTAGGCATACCAGGCTTGTTGATGTTGCCACAGTTTTCTGGAAGTTCTCCCTCAATGTATTCTTTGGTTACAAAGAGCTTCCCTAAAAAAGGATAAAAATCAACAGAATCAAAGCCATAAGAAAACTAGATACAAACAAGAAAAAACAAGTTATGGGGGTCCCCCCTATCCAGCATAACCAGCCCAGGGATCAGCTATGCAGGGCTTGTAGGACAGGGCGCAGGGGCCAGCTTTGGTGGCCCCCCGCCCTGCCAAGTACAAGCCCGCACCGCCTAAATCAGCCCGGGCCCTTCTGCCCCCCCTGGGCTTCGTGAAGGCAGGTAATAGGGGGGCCGGGGTTAATGGCAAGTCACCCTCTAGCCGCAGGTGACTTGACAGCCACCGAGCATTGTGAACTGGTATAGGGGTTTCATGGACTCCTTACAAGTTCACAATCGGTTAAAGTGGACCAACACCCTGGGCTGATCGGCCCGGGAATCTATAAGATTCCTGGACCGTTCTATTCCCTCCCCCGGGGCATCCAAAATCGGGATGCCCCTCTGTTTGAAACCCCCTGGAACACACGCTACCACTTACTTGAATCCCGGTCCTACGGCGCATGCGCGGGCCGCATCCCCGCTATCCCTCTAGCAGGGTGCGTGCCCGCGCCGGCTATTTATGAATGGCCGGCACGGGCACGCTCCCTGTTTAGAGGGAACTGGGGGATGCGTCCGCCAGCGCGCTCAGAGCGGCTGAGCTTAGACGTCTCTTAGACGTCCATAACTCAGCCGCTCTGAGCGCTGATTGGACGAGCGGCCGCGCATGCGCCGTAGGACCCGGGTGAGGTGAGTTATTGTGGGTGATCGGGGGGAGTTTCACACAGCGGGGCATCCCCAATCGGTTGCCCCGGGGGAAAGGATCTCCTGCCACCTCCTTCCCCGGGCACCGATCACCGGCATCTGACAGCTGAGAGCGCTGAAGCCGATGATCGGGGCAGGGATGACGTCATTAGCCCCGTCCCCAAGGGGGGCAGGGCTTAGCGACAAGATGGCGGCCGCCATTGAGGAGGAAAGGGGAGAGAGCCTCCAGGGCTCTCTCCTGAAGATCGGTAAGTCCTGGGGGGGATCAGAGGCCCCCCAGGTGAAGAGGAGGGTCGGCGGGAGCCAGCGCACACGCAGGTAAGTAAATGTCATTTTTATTTTTTTATTTTTTCACAGGAAAGCCAGTGGCAGCTGAAACGGGGGGGGGGGGGGGGCACCCTATTCTGGGCCCTCCTCTGCAGCCGGAGGAGGTCCGACGGACGATCGGAGCCCACCATCTTAAAGAGGAGACTTTTTTTTTTACTTTTTATGCTAGTGGGGAAAGTCAGGCACGTAAAATTTACATGGCTGGCGGTTAACTGCAGGGGAGGCAGCCACATAAATTTTACGTGGCTGGCGTTTAAAGGGTTAATACTGCAAAAAAAGACAATTCTGTGAGTACTCACCTGTAGAATTGCTTTTACTATGCATGGCACGGCCTTCTTCCAGAAGTCCTTACGTATGGGTTATTCCGCCACAAGGTGGTGCAGTGTACTGCAGAAGAGTTGTGGCTCCTCCCGGTACCATATAAAAACGGAGTCACCATAGACTTAACCATTGTTGACAAGCAGTTATTCAAGAAATCGGGTGCTAATAAAAGGTAAAAAAGGTAACAAACCCCAACTAACTTGGAACAAACACCATAAAGAGGCAACCAAGAATAACAATAACAAGGGTGGGGTGAAGCAGGCCGTGCCATGCATAGTAAAAGCAATTCTACAGGTGAGTACTCACAGAACTGTCTTTTTCCCATTGCATGGCACGGCCTGCTTCATGAAGTCATTACATCTGGGACATCCAACAGCAGTGTCCATAAAGTAGGGTGGGATCCCCAAAGAGTAACAACAGGCAGTTTAAACCACTACTGCCTGAAGTACCTTGTGGCCAAAAGCAGCATCAGCTGAGGCCTTAACCTTGTAAAACTTGGAAAAAATATAAACAGAAGACCAAGTTGTGGCCTTACAAACTTGTTCAACAGAAGCTTGGTGCTGAAAAGCCCAGTACGCACCTATAGCACGAGTGGAATGAGCAGTAACCCTAAAAGGAGGAACCTTCCCCCTGGCAGAATAGGTCTTCTCCACCGCCTGACGGATCCACTTGCTGATAGTGGATTTAGCAGGAGGCAAACCCTTCCAAGGACCAGTATGAAGAACAAAAAGAGCGTCAGATTTCCTGAAAGACTCAGTAGCAACCAAATAAAACTTCAGAGCCCTGACAACATCCAAAGAGTGAAGGGTCCGCTCCTTGGAATTAGCAGGGTTAGGACACAAAGAAGGCAAAACAATGTCCTGATTGAGATGAAAAGCAGACACAACCTTAGCCAAGAAATCCGGCTTAAGCCGAAACACCACCTTATCCTGATGCAGCTCAAAATAAGGAGGTTTGATGGAAAGTGCTGCCAGCTCAGAAACTCACCTGACCAAAGTAATGGCCACCAAAAAGGCCACCTTAAGAGTCAGAATGGGCAAAGCAGCTCCACGGATAGGCTCAAAGGGAGGACCCTACAGAGCAGACAACACTAGATTCAGGTCCCAAACCGCTTACGTGGCGGACGCACATGAGTAATTCCCTGGAAAAAGTATTAACCAACCGGTGATTGGCAAAGGATCTTTGGAAAAAAATTGCCAGAGCCGACACCTGTCCCTTAAGGGTACTAAGTTGAAGGCCCGAATCCAAACCATGTTGCAAAAATTCCAGAATCCTGGGGATAGAAAACACCCGACAAGGAGGAGACTTGGACTTACAGATCCTGTAGTAGATAAAGGACGAGGACTTCTTCCTAGCCCTAATCATGGTATCAACAACAGAAGCTGGAAACCCCTTATCCATCAAGATGGAGGTTTCAGCAGCCAAGCCGTTAAAGCCAGCGCTTGTAAATTGGGACGGCACAGTTGTCCCTGAGTGAGCAGATCTGGATCCTTGGCAAGACATACTGATCTACTGCCAACTACACGATGTCTGCGAACCACACCCTCCTTGGCCAACAGGGGGCCACCAGAATGGCTGGTACCCCTTCCTGGGCTATCTTGCGCTGCACCCTGCCCAGCAGGGGAAAGGGAGGGAACACATAGAGGAGCCGAAACTCCGTCCAAGGCATTGCTAGCGCATCCATGGCGAAGGCTAGAGGGTCCTGTGACAGGGAGACAAACCTGGGAAGCTTGTGGTTGTGGCGGGACGCAAACAGGTCCACATCCGGCTGACCCCAGCGGTGACACAGGGAGTGAAATACCTTGTGGATGAGGGACCATTCCCCCAGCCGAGACATCCCCCTGCTCAGGGAGTCTGCCTCCTGGTTCTCCACCCCCGGAATGTAAACCGCCGAGATGCAAGGGACATTCTCTTCCACCCAAGACAGTATCAGGGACACTTCCTTGAGGGCTCGCTTGCTCCGAGTGCCTCCCTGATGATTGATGTAGGCAACGGCCGTCTGGTTGTCCGAGCGGATCTGAACAGCCCGACCCCGAAGGTGCGTGGTCAGCTGAGAAAGAACCAACCTGATCGCCCTCAGTTCCAGGACATTGATGGTAGCATGGGCCTCCTGGGGGCCCCACCGACCCTGGAACTTCAGAGACTTCCAAAAGCCCCCCCAACCGGTCAGACTGGCATCTGTGGTGACAGTCTCCCAGCACGGGGGCAGAAAGGTCCTGCCCACTAGAAGATTCCCTGAGTCCAGCCACCACAAGAGGGACTGTCTGGCCAGGGGGGACAGAGCAAATTCCTGGTCCAGGGACACAGGGTCCCGATCCCAAACTGACAAGAGGTGCAACTGAAGAGGTCTCATGTGAAACTAAGCAAAAGGGACCACCTCGAAGCAGGACACAATCAGACCCACTAACTGCATCCCTTGCCGGATGGAGGGATGGGGACACAAGAGCAGGGTCCGTGCCTGCTTCTGAAGTCCCTCCACTTTCTGCTGAGGCAGGAATACCTTGACCTGAGAGGTATCCAGAGTCATGCCCAGAAAGGACCTCACCAAAGACAGAGACAGTGAAGACTTGGGATAGTTGATCACCCAGCCGAAAGACTCGAGAGTGGAGGTGACCACCAGAGTATCCTTCTCGGCCTGATAAGACTGAGCCGCAATTAGAATGTCGTCCAGGTAAGGGAGGATGCGAATGCCCTGATTCCACAGCAGAGCCATCATGCCCGCCAGCACCTTGGTGAACACCCGAGGCGCCGAGGTGATACTGAACGGTAAAGCCACAAACTGGTAATGCTGATCCTATAGAGCGAACCTGAGAAAATACCATTTTGTGAATACTCACCTGTAAAATGGGTATTATAAGTATGTCACACACCCCACTTCAATCATTAATTATTACACTTGGGGTAACTCCACCAGCAGGTGGCGACGTGCAGAGAAGTAATGAAAAACAAGCCCCTCCTGGTCTATACATTCCTGGTACCTCTCACTCATTCCCCAGTATTCAAACAGCAGTAAAGACAAGGTACCAGGAAAAAACCCTCAAACTGTAAACGAAAACTTCACCCTATAAAGAATCCGGGATACTAAAAGGGAGGGTGAAGTGGGGTGTGTGACATACTTATAATACCCATTTTACAGGTGAGTATTCACAAAATGGTATTATTCTAAGTATGTCACACACCCCACTTCAATCATTAATTATTACACTTGGGGTAACTCCACCAGCAGGTGGCGACGTGCAGAGAAGTAATGAAAAACAAGCCCCTCCTGGTCTATACATTCCTGGTACCTCTCACTCATTCCCCAGTATTCAAACAGCAGTAAAGACAAGGTACCAGGAAAAAACCCTCAAACTGTAAACGAAAACTTCACCCTATAAAGAATCCGGGATACTAAAAGGGAGGGTGAAGTGGGGTGTGTGACATACTTATAATACCCATTTTACAGGTGAGTATTCACAAAATGGTATTATTCTAAGTATGTCACACACCCCACTTCAATCATTAATTATTACACTTGGGACATCCAACAGCAGTGTCCAGAAAAGGGCGGGTATCCAACCAGGCAATAATGCAAAACCCAAACCACTGCAGCCTGCAGAACCTTGCGGCCAAAAACAGCATCCGCTGAGGCCCGCACATCAACCTTATAAAACTTGGAAAAAGTGTGAACCGAAGACCAAGTAGCAGCCTTACAAACTTGTTCAACAGAAGCCTGGTGCTGAAAAGCCCAGGACGCTCCAACCGCACGAGTAGAATGAGCAGTAACACGAAAAGGGGGATCCTTCCCCTTGGCAGAGTAGGCCCCAACAATCGCCTGACGAATCCATTTACTAATGGAAGACTTAGCCGGAGCCAAAACCTTTCCTAGCCCCACAGGGCACCACAAAAAAGGCATCAGTCTTACGAAAAGAAGACGTAATACGCAAGTAGTACCTGACACAACGTACCACATCCAAACAATGCAACGCCCTCTCCTTGTCATTCCCAGGTCTAGGGCACAAGGAGGGAAGAACAATGTCCTGATTCAGATGAAAAGCAGAAACCACTTTAGGGAGAAAGTCTGGCTTGAAACGAAAAACCACTTTGTCCTGATGTTTCTCAAAATAAGGAGCCTGAATAGACAAGGCTGCCAACTCCGAAACACGCCGAACCGAAGTGATGGCCACCAAAAAGACAACCTTCTGAGTCAACATGGATAGAGCAATATCCTGCAACGGCTCAAAAGGAGGAGCCTGAAGAGCAGAAAGGACCAAATTCAAATCCCAAACAGGGAGCAAAGGCTTCCTAGGAGGCCGCAGATGCGAAACCCCCTGGAAAAAAGTCTTGACCAAAGAATGAAGAGCAAAAGACCTCTGAAAAAAGATAGACAAGGCCGAAACCTGCCCTTCAAGGTACTAAGCTGCAGACCAGAGTCCAGCCCAGATTGAAGAAATTCCAAAATCCTAGAGATAGAAAAGACCCGGCAGGGCAAAGATCTCGCCTCACACCAATCAATATAAGATCTCCAAGCCCTATAATAGATGGAAGAAGAAGAAGATCTCTTCCTGGCACTAAGAGTCCGAATGACCGAATCCGAAAGGCCTTCCTCCTTCAAGATGGAGGTTTCAGCAGCCAAGCCGTCAAAGCCAACGTTGGCAAACTGGGGTAACACAGTAGACCCTGAGTGAGAAGATCCGGCCGAAGAGGCAGCTCGAACAGATCCACCGCCAGACGAACGATGTCTGCGAACCACACCCGCCTTGGCCACCTTGGGGCCACGAGAATGGCGGGAACTCCTTCCAGAACCAGCTTTCGCAGAACCCTGCCTAGCATGGGGATCGGAGGAAACAGATAAAGAAACCCCAGGTCCCTCCAGCTCAGAGCCATGGCATCCGCCGCCAGAGCCAGAGGATCCTGAGACAGCGACACGAATGTCGGAAGCTTGTGATTGTGACAAGAGGCAAACAGATCCACCTCCGGCGTCCCCCACCGAAGACAAAGCGACCGAAACACCTGGGGATGGAGAGACCATTCCCCCCGGCGGGACGAGCACCTGCTCAGGAAGTCCGCCTCCGTGTTCTCCACTCCTGGAATGTACACTGCCGAGATGCAAGGAACATGAGTCTCCGCCCAAACTAGAATCAGAGACACCTCTCTGTGGGCACCCAGACTGCGAGTCCCTCCTTGGTGATTGATGTAAGCAACCGCCGTCCGATTGTCCGACCGAACCTGCACCGGCAGGCCCTGTAGATGCTGCGTCAAGTGAGACAGAACCAACCTGATGGCTCTCAACTCCAGAACATTGATGGGCAAGTGGGCTTCCTGAGGGCCCCACCGCCCCCGGAACCGAAGATCCTTCCAGAAACCTCCCCATCCTGACAAACTGGCGTCCGTGGTGACAGTTTCCCAAAGCGGTGTAAAAAATGACCTGCCCTTCAGAAGATTGTCCGAGACCATCCACCACAGAAGAGACCGCCTAACTCGAGGGGACATCCGGAAGGACCGATCCAACGACCGCGGTCGCCGGTCCCAAGACACCAAACGATGAAGCTGAAGCGTTCTCGTGTGAAACTGCGCGAAAGGAACTGCCTCGAAAGAGGCTACCATCAACCCCACCAGTCTCATCCCCAGCCGGATGGACGGGCGAGGATTGGAAAGAAGAAGCTGAGCCAACTCCTGAATCAACAGAACCTTGGCCTGAGGGAGAAAAACTCTGTGCTGGCAAGAGTCCAGAGACATCCCCAGAAAAGTCACCACCCTGGTCGGAACCAGAGAAGACTTGGGGAAGTTGATCACCCAGCCGAACCTCTCCAGCATAGACACCACAACGCCGGTGTCCCCGTCCGCTTGACTGAAGGAAGACGCCATGATGAGAAGATCGTCCAGGTAAGGCGCAATGCGAATCCCTTGAGCCCTGAGCAGGGCCATCACTCCTGCCAACACCTTGGTGAACACTCTCGGAGCCGAGGTGAGGCCGAAAGGAAGAGCTACAAATTGAAAATGCTGATCCCCCACCACAAAGCGAAGAAACCGCTGATGAGCCGGAAAAATTGGAATGTGAAGGTATGCATCCTTGATGTCTATGGACGTCATAAAGTCCCCCTGCCTGAGCGAACCGATCGCCGACCGCAGGGTTTCCATGCGAAACTTCCGGGGACGCACAAACCGGTTGAGAAACTTCAAATCCAGAATAGGACGGAACGACCCGTCCTTTTTGGGTACAGTGAAGAGATTGGAATAATACCCGCGCCCCACCTCCAACGGCGGGACCGGGCAGATGACTGCCAATTCCAGAAGATTCCTTACCGCCGCCAGGAGCCCCTGCGCGGCCGAAGGATCTGAAGGTACCCGAGACCTGAAAAACCTTGGCGGAGGGCAGGACTCGAACTCCAGCTTGTAACCGGCCGACACCACCTCCCGGATCCACCTGTCCGAGACCTCCTGGTCCCATACCCGGGAGAAAAGTCGCAACCGTCCCCCCACCCGTACGGGTGAGGGCGCTCCCTCATTGCTGAACGGGCTTGGCGGCTGGCTTGGCGCCCCAGGCGTGAACAGGACGTCCACGGCCTCTACCCCTATTCCAACTGACGCCCCTGGAAGCCGAGAAGTCCGCACCCCTGCCGGCTCTGGCTCCCCGAAAGGACGGATTGAAGGGGGCCGCCCCCCGAAAGGAACGGCGAAATTTCTTGCGCTGAGGTAACTTACCTCCCTTGGTAACAGAATCCAGCTTTTCACCGAAAAGCCTCAAACCCAGAAAGGGAAGGGCCGTAAGAGATCTTTTAGAATAAAAATCAGCCGTCCACTGCCTCAACCACACAGAGCGGCGAATAGCCACCAACAGAGCAGTAGCCCTGCCACACATCAACATGGCATCATCCTGAGCGGCCAGAATAAACGACAAGAAGGAATCACAACGCTTAAGAGCAAGAAACTCATCACCAGTATGCTCAAGATCCACACATAAGTCCCTGACAATAGACCTAACTGCCAACGTCAAAAGTGCCGAAGCACAAACAGGCCTCAATACTGAACCCGCACAGACAAAACCATGGCGGGCCAGCTGATCAATCCGGCGATCTTCGCCGTCCTTGAGAGAAGTCGTGTCAGGAGAATGTACAACCGCTGTATTAGATAGTCCCAAGACCGGAGCATCCACTTCGGGAGGGAAAGCCCAACGCTTAATCAAATCCGATGGAAAAGGATATTTTCTATCCCAGCTGGGCGGTACCCCTACGAGACGCGTAGGTTGCTCCCATTGCTTAAAGACAACGTCCTCGAAATGCTGTTGACTGGGAAACTCCAAGTGCTGCTTGGACACCCCAAAAAGCTGACCCTTAGGCCGAGGAGCAACTTCAGGAGGATCCAAATCCAAAACCTCAAACATTTGGGTCAAAATAGAATGTGTATCAGGAACGGGACCTTCAGCCTGGTCCCCCTCAGCGCCCAGCAACTGCTGGCCCTCCAGATCCTCTAATTCCTCAACGAGCTCACCCTCTTCAAGGGGACGATCTGGCCAATCCAGATCCTCAACGACCTCCCCATCGGAGTCCGGCGGAGACAGATGTTTTCGCTTAGCCGTAACCTTCTGAGCGGCCAAGGTGGAAAACATTTTCTCGAGGCTGGCCAGACGGGCGCACACCTCAGATTGCGAATCCCCACCCATGACAACGTCACACGGGGTCCGGAACAGGTAGGGAGGGGAGGGAGATGGCGCGGCCTATGAAGTACCAGGCACCGGGGTGCCGGACTGGCGCTCAATGTTCCGCTGTGCACATGGAATACAAATAATGACATCATCTCCCGGTAGCGGAGTCCCACATCCCCCACACAGCCTGGATTGTCCCGAAGGACCGTTTCCGGTATCTTTGACAGTCTCCATATGGTGAAATTTATGGTATTCGCAGAACCCAGGGATTTACGCAGTAAGCAACCCGGGATGCCCCTCTAGTAATTCAGCAAAAATAGATATGTGAATCTATATATATATATATATATATATATATATATATATATATAACAAAATATCTATATATCCAGTCCTGGCCAGGGGAATTTAGCAATCAACCTAGAAATGACTATAAGACCACCCCCCAACTAGCCAGGTATATAAGACCGGGAGAGCCCTGCAGGAAGGAATCCCGGGATCTGAAAAACAAGGAAAAGAGACAACAGTCATATTCAAGCACAACAAGAACACTGGCAAACACACAATAGTAAAAACACTGAGATGCCAGGGGCGGCCCAGACAACAGAAAAAGGGGGACAGGGCCTGATACATATAACAATCAAATAAACATAGCTTTAAGGCAATCCAACGAAATCTATATGCAGAATGGACAACAAGTTCAGCCAACATGCCCATAGCCTGGCTGAAAAACCCCGCCACCACCCCCAGCGAGAGGGGGGGGGGTGTGGAGGAGAGCGCAGAGGTCCGCCGCAGGAGCCCGGCCCCTGAAGCATATAATAGCCAGAGTCCCAGACCGGCTTAACCGCCCCACCCTCCTTATAATAGCGGCCGTAGGGCCTAAAAACGAGAAGAGCCTACCTGGATCCCGCAGCTCCGGGAGGTACAGCAATGGAGGCCAGCCAGGGAGAGACGGAGAGGACGCGGGGCGGGCCCAGCAGAAACGCGGGAACCGCTGTGGCCCCGCCCCTCCGCCTCCCGCCAGACACGGCGCGGGCCACGCGAGATGCAGCCCCGCCCACCACTGTGTCCCAGCCAGCCACGGGCGCCACAAAGAATGGCACCCGCAGAGGCCGTCGGGCGGACCGGCGGCGCGCATGCCGCCCGGTCCCGCCTGCAGTAAAGCACCCAGCGCAATCGACGACCTACGGGCCGGCGGCGCAGCGCGCCGCCCGGCCCAGCCGACAGGCTGTACTAAGCTGCAGACCAGGATCCCAGTCAAACGACGGGCGCCCGACATGGCGCCCATCCAAATCGACCAAGTCACAAACACAGGGGCTCAGGGAGCCCCCCCAAACATGAATCACTCGCAGAGACAGACAGACAGCCAGCCACAGACCACTCGTCCCTGCCCACACAAACACACAAAAAAACACACAAACATGACAAAGCTACTGGGGATATAAGGGCTGGGGCATCCCACGTCCGGATCACCAACCGGAACACCGCTATGCCCCATAATATAGGGTCGAGCGGAGGAGCTAATCTCCTAGGCACCATAAGTGCCATCTACCCTTGCCCGGCCTACAGCCTAAGCTGGGAGGCTGCCATTAAACAAGGGGATAAACACAAAGAGAGCCGGGCAGAAATAGACCATGGGGGGGGGCCCGGGTGATACCCCGGCTACCTGCAAGCAGGAGACTTCTTTCTTCTGTCTTGTCGCCATCTTGCAGAGAAGAAAAACTGGGGAATGAGTGAGAGGTACCAGGAATGTATAGACCAGGAGGGGCTTGTTTTTCATGACTTCTCTGCACGTCGCCACCTGCTGGTGGAGTTACCCCAAGTGTAATAATTAATGATTGAAGTGGGGTGTGTGACATACTTAGAATATATCTGATGACCTGGAAAATTGGTACATGAAGATAGGCATCCTTGATGTCCACGGAGGTCATGACGTCGCCTGGGCGAAGGGTACTGACAGCCGAGCGTAACATCTCCATGCAAAAGTGCTTGAACCTGACAAACTTGTTGAGACCCTTTAAGTCCAGGATGGGCCTCAAGGACCCGTCTCTTTTGGGGACCGTGAACAGATTGGAGTAGAACCCCTGACCCCGTTCCTGGAAAGGCACCAGGCAAATGACTCCTGACGCCAACAGACGTTGAACCGCAAGGCGCAAACCCTGAGCTGACAGAGGGTTTAGAGACATCCGGGATCTGATGAATCTTGGGGGCGGCAAGGCTGCAAACGCAATCTTGTAACCGGAGGATACCACCTCTTGAATCCAGCGGTCTGAGACGCGGAGCCTCCAGACGTGAGCAAAGAGCCGAAGCCAACCCCCCACCAGGATAGGTGAGGGCGCCTCCTCATGCCTGAGGGGGCTTGGGAGAAGGTTTGGGCTTGGGACCCCATGAGAGACCGGGACGACCACGTGGTCTGCCACGGCCCCAAGAATCTCTGCGGGTACCCGAAAAGAGGGAGCCACGACCTCCTCTGGGAGCACGAAAGGAGGGGAGGGAAGCGGAGGGCCCTCGAAAAGGCCGAGGCTGTCTCCTACGCTGAGGCAGCCTACCATCCTTGGCTAGAACATCCAGACGCTCAAAGAGCCCCAGCCCGTAAAGGGGAGCCCAGTGAGAACCTTCTGACGCAGCCAAACAGAGCGGCGCATAGCCACCAAAAGGGCAAAGGCCCTAACACTCAGCCGTACCACATCATCCATGGCAGTAAGGACAAAGGCAACAAAATCAGAGCAAAGCAAAAAGGGCCCTATAATCCTCCCCCCTGCTACCAGCAGTAGCACCATCAAGGAGACGCTTAAGCTGTTACTTAAGGGCAATAGCTGTAATGGCAGTGCGCAGACCGGACGCAGCCCAGCCCCCACAAATGTAAAAGCATGGCCGGCCAGCTGATCCACGCGCCGGTCCTCGCTGTCCCGCAGTGTAGTAGTGTCAGGGGAAGGCATGACCGAGGTGTTGGACAGCTTTAGAACGGGAGCGTCCACCTCAGGGGGACAGGGATGGAAGGGATACCTCTTATCCAACCCTTTGGGCACCGCGGGCAATCTACTGGGACGTTCCCACTCCTTGAGCACCATATTAGTGAAATGGCTCTGCTCAGGGAACTCCAGACACTGTTTATCAAGACAAAAGAGCTCACCCTGCTTCCTCTTAGCCACCTCAGGCGGGACAATGTGCAAGATTTCAAAAATGTGAGCCAACAGATTATCAGAGTCCTCAGGGAACCATGAATCCTCCCCAGACGCAGACCCAGGGTCACGGTCGTAACCCTCCTGCTGGTCCCCAGAGGAGTCAGAGTCCTGAAAGAGTTCCCCCTCCTCTAGAGGGTAAAGCCCCCCAAAAAGATCAGGTCCCTCACCCTCGTCAGGAAAGAGGGAGGGCGCGGGAGCCAGGTGCCGCTTCTTACCAGAGGCCTTACGTGGAACAGGCCTGGCAAGCTGAATTTCAATGCTGGCTCCACGCAGTGCCAGATCAGACTGACCCCCCGCTAGTATCTCCCTCACTGGCAGCTAAATGCAGGCGCGGAGGGGTAAACAATCCCGAAGGGGGCGCAGAGCTGGGAAGCAAAGCGGGTACCCTGGGCGCAAGGCACGCACACCGTGACACTGTTACTCACAGAGGACACCCCACACATGGAACACAGCCAGGATTGCCCCGAAGGACCCCCAAGCACACTATCCCCAGAAGTCTCCATATGGTGATTAAGACAGGCGCAATAGGCCAGCACAGGGTAAGGGCTAATAAAAAGCCACCCGGGATGCCCCCCCCAAGGGATGATCCCAGAAGCCAGGAAGGGGAGATGAGGGAGGGTAAGGGGTAGGACCGGGAGAAACCACAACTCACAGTTTTCCCACCTGAAAAACAGTAAAGACACATAAGCATCCCGCAGCACATGCCCCAAGGAAACCAAAAACTACCAATGAGGACTCACGGACCAAGGCAGGCCAAATTCACCAAGCCGCCAGACCACAGGAGGAAGCAACACAGGGAGAGATCACTGCCGCAGCTCCGGGAGGAAGAAGGTCCCCAGACACGCAGCAGAATCAAAATGGCGGCGGCAGAGGAACCTTGAGGGGCGGGCCGCAGGTAGACGACGCAATACGCGTCATCCTCCGCCCCCCGAAGAGCGCAAAAACGACGCTCACGTGACCACGCCGGTGTCATCACACAGCAAAAAAAAAAAAAAACGCCTCACAGTTATAGCGCTGCCCGCCGCGAAGCGCAGTACAAAACGGCGGCGGCGGCGAAAACAGTTAAAAAAAAACAGTTGAAAACTGTTTAAAAGACAGCTAAAAGCACTCGCCGCTAGCACCCGCCCTCCCCCCCCCCCCCAGCACAAGTCGGTGATGGGGGGAGGAGAGCGAGCGGGGAGCGGCGAGAGCCCCGGCCAGGATGGGGGGGGGACCCCAAACACCAAAACAAGTCACAGTCCCCAAAAAACACTCACCCCCTCAGAAGCTAGGACAGGAAACTGCATCCCTAGTAGGCTCACCATAAAGCCTATGGCCGGCTACCCTTTGTGGTACAGGGTCTGCGGCTTGGAGCAGCGCTCCTTGAGCACTTGACCCTAGTGCTCCTCTACCCTCACCCGATCCGTCAGCCAAGGCTGGGAGGCACAGAGGGTCCGGAAACGGGTGGAAACAGCCATGCAGGGCCGCAGGCTTCGTTGCCCACTCACCTGCGCAATATAAGAGCCATCTTCTATCTTCGCAGAATCACTGCAGAGAGAACACTGGATAAGTCTATGGTGATTCTGTTTTTATATGGTACTGGGAGGAGCCACAACTCCTCTGCAGTACACTGCGCCACCTTGTGGCGGAATAACCCATACGTAAGGACTTCTGGAAGCAGGCCATGCCATGCAATAAAATTATGTAGTATGGATGGGAATTAAACTAATTTTGGATGGGGAGCCAAATACCTACCTCGTCTGATTCACTCTAACCTGATTAAATGCAAAATGGCTGTTAAGTGACGTTACATGGTTCAGCAGGGGGCTCCGATCAGGAATGCACATGCTTATGCATTTTAGCAAATACTTTTGCATGGGAAAATTCTTGCATGTTCACATAATTCAGCAGTATCATCTGATCTTTCCCATGAGATAAAAAGGAGCCAAGGAGTGCAGAAATAGCTCCCCATTACTTACCTGGCAAGTGTGGCCTTCTCTCATTTGAAAATAGACTCTCCCACTCGTTTGTTGTTCTACCAGTCTCAAATTACCCAATAGGTAGGTAGCTACGGTGCAAACAACATTCAAAATGACAATCTACTGTACTTAGGCTAGGCAAGAAAGGCCAATACTTACCCAAACACGTGCTTACATGCAAATGCGCATTTCTATTTAATGTTAGATTTTACTTATTTTTTACATAAGGGGGTTCGGCACCAGGAAAACATACCATTTTGTGATTACTCACCTGTAAAATGGGTATTATAAGTATGTCACACCCCCCGTTTCCAATATTCATCTGGGTATTTACCTGTAGAGGGCGATCTTTGCAGAGATGATAGGAAAAAAAGGAGCCCCTTCCAGTCCATAAATACCTGGGACCTCCCACACATTCCCCAGTATAGGATAGCAGTAAGGGGACCAGGAAGAGCCAATTATAACAATTGAAACTGTAAAAGGTGCACCACATAAAGAATCCAGAATACCAATAAGGGCGGGATGAAGCGGGGTGTGTGACATACTTATAATACCCATTTTACAGGTGAGTAATCACAAAATGGTATTATTCCAAGTATGTCACACACCCCGCTTCCAATATTCATGACATCTGGGACATCCAATAGCAGTGTCCAACCAGGGTGGGGATCCAAACAAGGCAACAATGCACAAACTTAAACCACTGCAGCTTGCGGAACCTTCCGGCCAAAAACAGCATCCGCTGAGGCCTGTACATCAACCTTATAAAACTTGGAAAAAGTATGAATGGAAGACCAAGTAGCAGCCTTACAAACTTGTTCAACAGAAGCCTGGTGCTGAAAAGCCCAGGAAGCCCCAACAGCACGAGTAGAATGAGCAGTGACCCGAAAGGGGGGAACCTTCCCCTTGGCGGAATAGGCCCCAACAATGGCCTGTCGTATCCATTTACTAAACCAAACCCTTCCTGGGCCCAGAGGGCACCACGAAAAAGGCGTCCGTCTTACGAAAAGGAGAAGTAGCCACCAAATAGTACTTCACACAGCGAACCACATCCAACGAGTGCAAGACACTCTCCTTGTCATTACTAGGCTTAGGACACAAGGAAGGGAGAACTACATCCTGATTGAGATGGAAGGCAGAAACCACATTAGGAAGGAAATCTGGCTTAATGCGAAAAACCACCTTGTCCTGGGTGTCTTTCAAAGTAAGGGGCATGAATGGACAGACCCACCAACTCAGAGACACGTCAAACAGAGGTGATAGCCACCAAAAAGGCAACCTTTTGAGTGAACACAGAAAGTGCAACATCCTGCACCGGCTCAAAAGGAGGCTCCTGGAGAGCCGACAGAACCAAATTCAAATCCCAAACGGGCAGCAAAGGCTTTCTAGGGGGCCGCACATGAGTAACCCCCTGGAAAAAAGTCTTAACCAGAGGATGCAGAGCAAAAGACCTTTGAAAGAAGATACCCAGGGCAGAGGCCTGCCCTTTAAAAGGTACTAAGCTGGAACCCCAGGTCCTGACCATGTTGCAGAAACTCCAAAATCCTAGGAATCGAAAACACCCTGCAAGGTAAGGCCCTAGCCTCACACCAGTCAATATAGGACCTCCAAGTCCTGTAGTAGATGTTAGAGGAAGACCTCTTCCTAGCCCTAACAAGAGTCTGAATCACAGAATCAGACAGACCTTCCTCCTTTCAGCAGCCACGCCGTCAAAGCCAGCGTTTGTAAATTGAATGTAAAGTGATTCGATCCGGAAGCAGGGGCAGACCGTACCGATCTACTGCCAGCCGTACGACGTCTGCAAACCAAACCTGTCTTGGCCACCTTGGAGCCACCAGGATTGCTGCACCTTCTTGAGCCAGCTTGCGCACCACCTTGCCTACCATGGAGAAGGGGGGAAACAGGTACAGGAACCCCAGATCCCTCCAGGCCAGAGACATGGCATCCACTGCCAGGGCCAGAGGATCCTGAGACAGAGACTAAAAGGCAGGAAGCTTGTGATTGTGACGAGAGGCAAAAAGATCCACCTCCGGAGTCCCCCACTTGTGGCAAAGGGACCGGAATACCTTGTGATTGAGAGACCATTCCCCTCGGCGAGAGGATCTCCTGCTCAGGGAGTCCGCCTCCGTGTTCTCCACTCCCGGAATGTAAACGGCTGAGATGCATAGGACATTGCTCTCCGCCCAGGCCAGAATCAGAGGCACTCCTGCTGCAAGTCCCTCCTTGGTGATTGATGTAAGCGACCGCCGTCCGATTGAACCTGAACCGGTAAGCCTTGCAAATGACGAGTCAAGCGAGACAGAACCAACCGAATGGCCCTCAGCTCCAAGACATTGATGGGGGAGTGAGCCTCCCGAGGCCCCCACAGCCCCTGGAACTGATGTTCCCTCCAGAAACCCCCCCCCCAGCCCGACAGGCTGGCGTCCGTGGTGACCGTTTCCCAGCAAGGGGTCAGAAAAGATCTGCCCCTCATCAGATTGCTTGGTTCCAGCCACCACTGAAGAGACTGCCGAACCCGGGGGACATTAGAAATGACTGATCCAAAGACAGCGGGCACCTGTCCCAGTATAGGAGAAGCCGAATAAGATCCTGAACCATCTGTACCTTGGACTGAGGTAGGAACACCCTGGTCTGAATGGTATCCAGAGTCACGCCCAGAAAGGAAACCCCCCTTGACGGGGAGAGAGAAGACTTGGGATAGTTGATCACCCAGCCAAACCTCTCCAGCGTGGTCACCACAGTTCTGGTGTCTAGCTCCGCTTGGCTGAGAGAGGATGCCATAATGAGAAGGTTGTCCAGATACGGCACAATGCGAATGCCCTGGGCTCTGAGGAGGGCCATCACCCCCGCCAGCACCTTGGTGAACACCCTTGGTGCCGAGGTAAGCCCGAACGGAAGGTACACAAACTGGAAATTCTGATTTTCCACCACGAACCTGAGAAATCTCTGGTGTGCCGGGAAAATTGGAACATGCAGGTAAGCATCCTTGATGTCTATGGACGTCATGAAGTCCCCCTGACAAAACGAATTGATGGCTGAGCGCAGAGTCTCCATGCGGAACTTCTGATGTACCTGTTGAGAAGCTTCAGATCCAGAATGGGTCTTATGGAGCCGTCCTTCTTGGGAACCGTGAAGAGGTTGGAATAGTAGCCCAGGCCTCTCTCCGAGAGAGGCACCGGGCAAATGACTTCCTTGTCCAGAAGATTCTTTACTGCCAACAGGAGCCCCTGCGCAGCCCGGGGATCCGAGGGCACCCGAGATCTGAAGAATCTGGGAGGAGGCCGAAACTCGAACTCCAGCTTGTAACCAGAAGACACTACTTCCAAGACCCATCTGTCTGTGACCTCCCGGTCCCAGACCTGGAAGAAGCGCCGCAGCCGTCCCCCCACCCGCAAGGGTGAGGGCGCCCCTTCATTGCTGAGCTGGCTTGGCAGCGGGCTTGGGCTTGGAACCCCAGCTGTGTCCTGGACGTGCACGTCCTCTCCCTCTGTTCCAGGAATCACCTCTGAAATTAGAATAGGCCAAACCCCTGCCTGCTCTGGCACCACGAAAGGAAGTATTAAAGGAGCCCGCCCCCCGAAAGGAGCGACGCTGCTTCTTACGCTGAGGTAACTTTCCTCCTTTCGCTACCGAATCCAATTTTTCCCCAAATAGCCGCAAACCCAGGAAGGGAAGACCTGTAAGTGACTTCTTAGCCGCAATGTCAGCCGCCCACTGGCGCAACCAGACCGACCGGCGAATAGCAACCAGCAAAGCCGAGGTTCTACTACACATACATATTGTGTCATCCAAGGCAGAAAAACAAAAGACATGAAAATGTCACACCGCTTAAGGGCTGTGAATTCATCACTGGACGGGTCAAGCTGGGAAACACCCAACAGGTCCCTAACAACAGACCTGGTAGCCACAGCCGTGAGCGCAGAAGCACAAACCGGCCGCAAGGCTGAAACCACACTAGCAAAGGTATGGCAAGCCATTTGATCCAATCGCTTGTCCTCACCATCTTTGAGAGTGGCGGCATCAGGAGAATGTACAACCAAAGTATTGGACAATACCAACACGGATGCATAGACCAGCGCTTCTTCCTATCCCATCCCTGATGAACACCGGGGAGCCGGCTAGGTCTCTCCCATTCTTTAAGAATAATACTGTCAAAATGCTTCTGATTTGGGAATTCCAAGCGAGGCTTAGAGGTCCCAAAGAATTCCCCCCTTTTGCAGAGGGGACTCCGCTAGAGGAGAAATAGCCAGAACCTCAAATAAGTGGGCCAGGACCTTGGGGGTATCCACGGCATCCCCCTGCCCATGATCAGCATCAGCACCAACAAACTGCTGATCCTCAGAACCGTCAGATTCCTCAAACAATTCCCCCTCTTCAAGCGGGGAGTAATCAGACCAGTCAAGGGTATCATAGTCATCAAAATCAAGAACCGGCGCGGCCGGAGACAGGTGCCTTCTCTTAGCCAGGGCCTTTCTGGCCACAGAGCTAGAAATCATTCTCTCTATGTTGGCCAGCCTAGCACATACATCAGATTGCTACTCCCCGCTAATGACAATGTCACTCGGGGTACGGATCAGGCGGGGTGGAGTAGGTGATGAGGCCGGCGGCACTGACCCAGACGCCTGGGACCCCGACTGCCACGTTATGGCCTGCTGAGCACATGGTATGCAAATCAGTACATTATCCCCCGTAAGGGATACCCCACAGCCCACACACTGCCGGGATTGCCCCGAAGGGAGCCCGAGCCCGGTATCCTGGGAAGCCTCCATATGGTGATTTTAAGGTAGTCGCAATGACCAGAGGGAATTACGCTGTTTAAGCAACCCGGGATGCCCCTTTAAGTCCCAAGTGGGAGGATTTAAGTAATACCCCAATTTAAACACCAAGGGACCCTAGGACCGGGAGAACCCCCCTTTTTAACACTTGCTAGGGAGACCTCCTGTAAAACACAATTTGAAAGGGCCCATAAGATGCAGTCAACAGACAATCAACATACATATTGTCATAATATATATATATATATATATATATATATATATATATATATATACACAGCAATAATAAATAAAAGGCCGCCTGGGAAGCTGTCCCAAGCGCAGGAATGGCCAAACGCAGCGCAAACTAACAATTAAACCAAGACTGAAAGAAAGAGCCCACAGGGTACTCACGGAGTGCAGCAATGGCATCCAGCCAGCAGCAAGGCCACCAGGAGAGAGGAAGAAGAAGGGCGGGCCAGTGCGGATCGCGCGCAGCGCCTGGCCCCGCCCCCTCCCCTCAGAACTAGAAGACGGCTGGGCTCCGCAATGGTGCCAAAGAGCAGGGGGGAGGTGGGCCGCGGCGAGGGCGCCGAGCGCCCGGCCCCACCCCCCTCCGAGCCTGAGGGGAAGAAGCTCCCCCACCAACAAAGGTCGACAAGTGCGGCCAGCGCACATATGACTGGCGAGTTTAGACACACAAGTAAAAGCACACGCACACAAACAAGGTACAGAGGGGCACAGGGAGACCCAGAAGGGGGGGGGGGTCTGCACCACAGAGTGGAAGGAACAAGCTAGGGACGGGGAATCCCAAACCGGGATCACCAACCCGGATACCGCCTACCCCCTAGTATGGGGTCTCATGGGGGAGCATGGCTCCCTGTATACACCACGAAGGTGTTGCCCACCATTGCCCGGACCCACAGCCAAAGCTGGGAGGCATAATAAGGAGTAAAATAACAAGGTCCGGGCAGCAATAGGAACAAAATGGCCGGGGGTAACCCGGCTACCTGCAAGGAGGAGACACAGCCATCTTCTGCTTGCTCGCTGTCTGCAGAGACGAAAAACTGGGGAATGTGTGGGAGGTCCCAGGTATTTATGGACCAGGAGGGGCTCCTTTTTTTCCTGTAATCTCTGCAAAGATCGCCCTCTACAGGTAAATACCCAGATGTCATGAATATTGGAAGCGGGGTGTGTGACATACTTGGAATAAGTGCACTACTTTTAGGGAAGAAAACTGCCATTCACTTTCAAGCTATTGGTAGTTTTCTCTCCTAAAAAGTACCACAATTTTTCACCTGCTGATCAATCAACCCCGATGACAGGAAAGTGTAGGGGGAGGGGGGGATAGGTTAGCTGGGCACATTCCAGGTGGAATGTTGGATAAGTGGAGAGGTTCTCCTGGTTGACTTCAGGAGGAACACAGAGGGGCAAGTACTGCTAAATGTAATATACAATAGCATTTTATAACACCACAGCTAAAATAATTAAAAGATAGATACATTGGAGCAACATAGACATATCTAAAAGTTATTAAAATTTGCCTTACACATGATGCCTCTCTGTGTAAACCCCCTCCCCCCGGCCATGTGCTCTACCACACCCAACCTTTCTGAGCGGCTGGACGAAGGAGCCCAGACAGCGTTCCGGGAATACAGCCAGTCGGCTGTACCGATTCACAGTGGCACTCTTGAGAGCACAATCGTCTCTCTCAAAAGATGCCGCAGGGCGTGGCTTCCCCTGAGCTGACAGCAGCACCCACCTGCTCGGGGGTGTAGGCACACTTTTGCATGCACGGAATGGATTCGACTGCAATGCAGAATAGCACATGCATTCAAAATTAAGATGCATGCACATAGTGCTGAATAGGCCCTAATGTCTGATTAAAGGTTACATTATGCACTGGGCGAGCTGCCGGACTGTCCTCTGTACTTCAGGATTTTGTCCTCACAATCCAATATGCAAGAGAACTGTACCCAAGTTTCTCATATGCGTATTGCAATGATGGTCGTTCTCTACATATGATGATAGAAGCTTAAGTGAGGTCCAGTGGCAAAAAACAGAACCTTGGTGCAAGCAAACATTCTATTGCCATTAGCTAACCCTAAATTGCCAAATAAATTGGACCCCACCAAATCCCGCTCTACTTACAAGGTGAGACTGACATTCTTAATAAAAGGATTTGTAGGTCTTGTATTACTATGAGAATATGCTCACCATCAAAGGTCACGCTGTTTCTCTGCTCTTTTCTCAAAGAGTAGAACTACTCCTCCCAGCACCTTGCAGGTATATTTTGGTCATGGAAGATTATGCAATTTGTGGAAATTAAAACAGGTATAGGTGGTGTTAAAGATCTATGTAATGCAAGGAAACATTACGATAGCGTCAAGTAATGCTTCCTTGCATATACAGAGAATTCAGGAAATTCTACTTCTTTAAAGGTCTTATTAAAGCGGACCAACAGTCAAAAATGAATTAAATCAGACCAACACAACAAACAGTCCTCATATGCAGCCCTCTCCAGTGCAATTTAGATTGCTGCACATAAAAAAATAATTTGAGTTTTTCTAACGCCTACTGGGATTAATTTAAAAAAAATGGCTGCTCATGGGCTTGCAGGCCCCCTGCAAACAGAAAGTCATCTGAACTTCCTGTTACTGTGCATTTCAGTTATGTCAGTTCGGAGAGGAAGCTCCAAAAATGGCCACTACCTTTCTTTTCCAACTGTGCCAGGCATGCATTGTTTTATATCCCCCCAAATGGCTGAGAAACCTGGGGAGCTGTTCGGAGGTGATATTTTTTATTTTGCCAGCCCTATCCTACAAACATAAATAAACCTGCAGATGTCAGACTCCACCTGTTGAGGCCTCTCTGGCCTTAGAGAGAAGCCTGTAGAGACCTTCGCAGCTCTATATATAAGACTGAAGAGAACTCTCTCCACCCATATACATAGCCTGCATACTGCAGGCTTATTATAAGTGGAGAGGCCTTTGCAGGCGAATTATAGGCTGGAAGATGTCATGACAATGCTGGAGCAGGAGGTCCCAATGGTGCGTAACTCCCCAGCAGTCTAGAAGGACTCGAAGGTAGGGCTAGGATGGAAGAAGTGAAGGGTTGGCATTACAGAGTTGGACGCAGGTAGCAAGGTTAGCAATACCCTTGAGGCAATTGCAGAGTAGTATGGTGGCAGTTTTAAAGAGTAGATTACCATTAATGTGAGTTAATGCAACCTCAGCTCTTCATTATCCATGGTCCAAGAATGTATCCCTTATTATCTTTAGTTTGTAATATAGTGACAAATAAGAGAAGACTGCCATCAAGTAAATTCCATTTCTCCCCCACACATGCCACATTCTAAGAAAGCCGACCGGGGGACAGCTTACAGGAGAAGGAGTTTTGCTAAGCCACCGCACAGGAATTCCCCTTTACACTTGTATCACCCATTTTTGTCTGGAGGTCGCTGAAACCAGAGATCAGACATATTTTGCAGTTTTGATATGTGTCAGTCAACAATGACATTTTTTGTTTGCATACCAAATGTATTTCATGTTTTTACAGGACATGTTACACTTTCATTTTGTAGACAACTACGTGCATTTAATATTACTACAAAATGACTTTTTATACATCAATACTGTTGCAGAAATTTAATAAGAATAATGCCTATTATCCTGTGGAGTTTGGTTACATTAAACTGCCAGCCTACTTAGTTATTTTGTAACCCTCTGTTGCCAGGCTATTTTTAACCATTTATACTATACATGTTTAACTGGGAGTTTAACTTTGCAGGAATTTCCTGGGATTTCCGAGAAAATTATATTGTCCTTTTCATCATGTAATGTCTTCTTTTGGGTGCAATGTGTGGAAAAAAATATATCATTTTGACATTTTGTAGCATTTTTTTAATAAAAAGTACACACATTGTGTGATAAAGCCATATTACAACTGTACCACATATGTATCAGTAGACACCCATTCCTGCCCAGGAGGCACGCTAAACTTAAAAGAGTTTGAGATTTTCATATTAAATACAACTATGCACGCTATGAAGGGTTAAGTGGCCAGCACCAGGACCTGAAGACCACCAGCCCACACTGGCAAAGGGCTTTTCTGCACCCCCCTGGCCTTTGGGAGAGCAGGTAAAGGGGTGGGGGCTTTGGCAAGCCACTTGCTTGCCGGCAGGTGAAGTGCCAGCCTCAACTGTCCTTTGAACTGGTATCAAAGACCCCTTATCAGTTCACAAAGGGTTAATTACACACAAGTAAAAGTCCTTTACTTTTCCCCCTTCCATCGGCGATCACTACTTCCCCCCACCATCCGATCATTGCTCTGACAGATAGTGAGTGTCAGAAGCCAGGAGCGGGACCGGTATCCTCTGCCTTGCTCCAGCCTTCGCCTCTCACACCTGCTGCAGGTAGGGGCCTTTAACCAACAAAGTGAGCTGACCTCAGTAGCCAGCTAGAACCTGGCACGCGGGACAGAGGATCACTGTTTTTTGACCTGCTGAAGACCCCAGACCCAGGATCAGAGGCCCCAAATTAATTGGTGCTGTAATCATCTGCCACCTACCATTTCAACAAGTCTGATTGTGAAAGTCCCCCCCCCCCCCTCCTCAATAATCAGTAAGTAGTATTAATCTAAATTCTTAAATCACAACAACTTACAATTAGTAGACAACAAAGTTACAGAGAGGTCGCCAGGCGCAGAGGTGCGTAACATTTGCCAACACACCGGTGACTCCAGGAGCTTCATGGCATTGCATGGCCGAGCAGCTGCATACAAACCTCACAGTGCCAAGAACAATGGAAAGAAAATCTTAGTACCTTGCATCATCCCAAACTACTTCTGAAAGCATAATTATATATATATATATATATATATATATATATATATATATACACAGCGGAGCTTAAACGTTTCTAAACATTTTCGCATTTTCTTAATCTCTGCCTGAACTTGGCCTAAAAAACATAGTCCTGAAAATCAAGAAAACCAAATCAATCGAATTTGTGATTTATTAATAAAGGAAAATAATCCATCATATACCTTTCCAAAATGCATGAAAGCCTTTGCTTTCAGTATCTGTAACGACCCCCTTGTACAACAATTACTGTATTTAACAGTTTATCAAAAATTGTTGGCCACACTGCACATAGCTTAGGTGGAATTGTAGACCATTTCTATGTACAAAAACAGCTTCAGCTTGCTTGGCGGGTTTTCTCCAATTTTTTTTTTTTAACTACTGTTTATCTACATTTAGGACTTGTGTGAAAAACTGATGTAGTTTTAGGTCAAATTTGCAGCAGAAATTATTTGACTAGCTTAACCCTTCTAATGCCAGCTACGTGAGACTCATGTAGCCGACTTTAAACCACCAAACTATAAAAATTAAAAACTCACCTGACCCTTTGTTAGATTGGTCCCGGTCTCCTCTTCACCTGGAGGGCATCCGATCCCCCCCCCCCCCCCGGGGCTCTTCTCACTGCAGGAGAGCACCTGAAATAGAGGACACCCCCCCCCCCCCCCCCCGATTCGGCCGCTGCCGCAGTTAACGGTGAGAAAAAAAAAAACGACATTTACTCACCTGCGCCCGTGATCTCTCCTGCAGGGTCTCCTCTTCACCGGGGCTCATCTGTGGTGAGGAAAGAGCGAGAAAATCGAAAATCGCCCTCTTCCTCACTTCCTGGGTTGCTAGCTAGCCCGGCACCTTGCATCCGCCCCGAGAAGCTCAGTCACTCCGGGTGATCGGAGGAGGAAGGTTGGAGGGGCAAGATGGCCGGGATCTCTCGCCCCCCAGCCCTCCTCCACTGATCACCCGAGAGCTGTCATCGGAGCTTCGTGGGGCATGTTCGCCGGGGGACAGCAGAGGATCGGAGGAGAGTTGAAAAAAATTTTTCATTTTTTTCTACAAGTGTGTGTGTGTTTATTTTTACTGTTAACCCCTTGTGAACTGATATGGGATCCGTGAGATCCCTATACCAGTTCACAAGGCTGGGGGCTGGCAAATCACCTGCGGCTAGCGGGTGACTTGCCATTAAGCCCTGGCTCCCAATTACCTGCCTCCCCAAAGCCCGGGGGGGAGGGCAGAAGAGCTGGGTCCATGGAGCATGTAGCCGGCAGGATGGGGGCCACCAAAGCTGGCCCCTGCGCCCTGTTCTACAAGCCCTGCCTAGCTGTCCTGGGCTGGTTATGATGGGTAAGTGGACTCTTGTGATGGGGGACCCCATTTGGTTTGTTTTATAGTTAACCCCTTATGTTCCGTCTCCCAGCAGCTAAAAAAGGCTTCCTGCAGCAGCAGGAGAGCAGAAACCAGAGTGATCAGCGGGGGACACAGTGCCCAAGGATGTACGGGAGGTAAGTATTAAAAAAAGACCCCAATTACCTGCCTACCCAAAGGCCGGGGGGGGGGGGCAGAAAGGGCCCGGGCCCACGGAAGCTATGTGAGCTTGTAGTCGGCAGGGCAGGGGGCCACCAAAGCTGGCCCCTGCGGCCTGTTCTACAAGCCCTGCATAGCTGGTCCCGGGCTACTGGGTAGGGGGGACCCATGTCATTTTTTTCTTGGATTTTTAAGGGTTTTTAAGCCTTAAAATCCCCCCCCCCCAAAAAAAAAAAATGGGAGGGGGGACCCTATGTCGATTTTTTTTTTTAATTAACCCCTTATGTTTATAGTGTGGAAAGTAGTTGTATTTTATCTGTAAATGTTATAAAGTGCTCTTTTCACTACTGGGCAAGAATGGGGGATACCTATACATATGAGGTACCGTTGCAATCGGGAGAAATGGGGCTTTCACATGCAATATGTTTTTACTTTACGCAAAAAAAAAAAAGTTGAAAAATTACAAACAATACATTTCATGTTAAAGCCTAAACTCTGCTGCAAAAAAAATATATAGAATTTCCTGAAAGTTCCTGTAAAAAATCCGTTAAACATGGCGCAAAATAGTGAAAATGACGTGTCAACAGAGGGTGACAAAAGACAAGTAGGCTGGCAATTAAAACTTAATAGTACCTATGCATGTTGGGTATTGTTCTGCTCGAGGGACCTTGTGCTTTCAGATTTTTGTTTTTTCTTATTTGCATTCTGATATTTTAGGAAAACATGTTTTTTTATTCTGCTTTTTTTTTTTTTTTTTTTTTTTTTTTTTTTTAGGGAAACCCTGTGCAACTTAAGAATTCTTCTAGGGATTGCTTCCAGAAAGATGAGCCCACTACAACAAGCTGGGTACGCTTAGAAAGCTCAACATGTGTACTTTCAGGGAATATAAGGTTTTTCGGGGGTATTCCAAATGTAAAGGGTTGTTTTGGCTGAAAAAGCACAAGGTGCGCACTTTGTCTGCAGAGTTGAAATTTTCAAGAAAAATTACCATTACGCGCATGCTTTACTTTGGGGTGTTTGCCAACTCTTCCCTTGACAGTACCTATGCATGCTGGGTATTGTTCTGTTTGCAGAACTTGCTTTTTCAGATTTAACTTTTTTTTATTTGCATAAAGTTTTTTTTTTTTTTTAGGAAAATGTGGCTTTGATATATGGTACCGCTGTAATCAGGAGAAATTGGGATTTCACACGCAATAAGATTTTATTGACTTTTTTATTACAAAAAAAACACTACAAATTGCAAAAAAACTAAACTACACTAAAAAAGTCCAATTAAGACATTTCATGTTGAAGCCCAGAAAAAAAAAATATATAATTTTCCTGCGAAATCCCTTCAAAAATCACAGTTGAACATGTGTAGTGAAAAGTGGTCTGGCAACAGAGGGTGACAAACTGCAGGTAGGTTGGCACTTAAAGGGTTAAAATGTTTAATATTCTTTTCAACTTTTTCACTCATGATAAATATAAGGCTACAATCTATACATGTCGTGCAATGGAACGAGTGACTCAATACTAGAACCACAGTTCAGTATATTGAAAGGAAGGGTGAATTACTGCAAGCATCTAAAAGTACAGTGGTTTTAATCGACGGTTTGGATGTTATCATAGTTCAGTTAGTCCAGAGAACAAAAACATGTTAAGTCATGCCCTATATGACAGATTCCGAAAGGACTAAAGCCAAGTCATGTTCGATTTCTTTTAACCATACCACTTTCATGCTTCAAAAGGCGCGCACACACACGAGTTAGTCAGCAAATTAGATTTGTCAAAAAAATGTTTAATACACTTTTAAGAAAAGTAGACAGAAAGCTGTCACAATGACAGCTGGGATAAAATGCTCTGATCTCTGAAGTCTTTACCTACATCATAGGTGAGTTTAATGCCTCATTATAAAGGGAGGAGTCGATAAGCGGCCCACCCCTTGTCAGACGATCCTCTCAACATCAGGAGGCATTATCCTCAATAAAGCAGTTCTATTCTGATTCAACAATTTTTTACATTTTTACCAAGAATCATGGCAGTTTGTTTGCTTTAATGGAGCCTTTGGAAATTAAACATGCCATATAGTTTAATGAATAAAAAGGATTAAAAAAGCAGTAATCTTATCAAATATAATCTTGTTTGACAAGACATAACTTTTCTTGCTGAAGCCAAAGTAAGAAACATTGAACGCTTCCAAATAGAAAAAGCTTTGCAACCAGGGCCAGGAAAGAAGGGTCCAGGGTGGGGTATAGCTTAGTGGCAGAAATTACACCTTTTCCAGGGGTCTTTATGCTTCCTGGAGTCTTGCTAGTCATTCAGAATTTGCCTCCCCCCCTTGTGGTAGACTCCTGGACAGGCCTCTGTTCCTTAGGGCTACCAGTCCAAAACTAGTGGGAGCCCCAGGGGACAGGAGATCACCATTGACCACCATAATAGGAGGTCGGTAAACCCTACACCAACCCAAACCCCTATCTATAAAAAAAACATAAATAAACCCTGCAGGACACGGTTGCATATGTTTTTTCCCATTCAACATTAGTGGAAAAAGGCTTACGAAGCATGAGAAGAGGTACAATTATCCCATAGGAGAGCAGAACTCAAACATGAGATATTCACATACCTTGAAATGTACAGTTATGCTCCAAGGTAGGGAAGTATTTGATGCATGTAGGTCAAAAAGTAAACCAATAGGGTAATGCCTGAAACAAAAACACAGAAGTTATCCTTTTTCATATGGGAAGGGTCCCACTTTATGTAAAGGAGTATTGATTCAGACAACTAATAATCATTGCAGAAATGGTGTTGCTTCTCACTCTCATTAGGTCATAGTAGAGCAGGGCTGAGGAAACATTCTTAAAGAGACGCCAATAAGCAATGAAATGCTGGAGAAGGTTGTATTAAAGCAAAGGGTGTCCAGTCTGTCCTAATTAGGATAAAAGGATAACTTAATTTCAAGGTTATCTCTGTTGGAAAGGGCTTTCTCAGTTTACATTGGTAATCACAGGGTACAAAATACCATTTTGTGAGTACTCACCTTTAAAATGGATATTGTCAGTGTGTCACACACCCCGCTTCCCCTTTAATTCTTACGATAGGGTTACTCCACCGGCAGGTGGCGACGTTGCAGAGAGAAGTCTTGAAAACGAGCCCCTCCTGGCCTACATATACCTGGGACCTCCCACTTAACACCCAGTGAATTCAAACAGCAGTAAGACAAGGTACCAGGAAATCCAACGGTAACCTCAAAATAAAATAAAGGAAAGCTTCACCATATAGAGGATCCAGGATACCAAAAAGGGCGGGTGAAGCGGGGTGTGTGACACACGGACAATATCCATTTTACAGGTACTCACAAAATGGTATTATTCTCAGTGTGTCACACACCCCGCTTCCCCTTTAATTCTTACGCTAGGGACATCCAAAAGCAGTGTCTACAAGGGGTGGGTATCTGACAGCAAAATGAAGCATAACTTAAACGACTGCAGTCTGCAGAACCTTGCGGCCAAACGCAGCATCCACTGAGGCCCGCACATCAACCTTGTAAAACGTAGAAGACCAAGTAGCAGCCTTACAAACTTGTTCAACAGAAGCTTGGTGCTGAAAAGCCCAAGATGCTCCAACAGCGCGAGTAGAATGAGCAGTGATACGAAAAGGGGGAACCTTCCTCTTGGCCGAATAGGCCCCAACAACCGCCTGACGAATCCATTTGCGAATGGAAGACTTGGCCGGAGCCAAACCCTTCCTAGGCCCACAGGGCACAACAAAAAAGGCATCAGTCTTACGAAAAGGAGAAGCAGTAATCAAATAGTACTTAACACAGCGTACTACATCCAAACAATGCAAAATCCTCTCCTTGTCATTCTTAGGCTTAGGACACAAGGAGGGAAGAACAATATCCTGATTCAAATGAAAAGCAGAAACAACCTTAGGAAGAAAGTCCGGTTTGAAACGAAAAACCACCTTGTCCTGATGCCTCTCAAAGTAGGGTGCCTGAATCGACAAGGCCGCCAACTCCGAGACACGCCGAACCGAAGTGATAGCCACCAAGAAGGCAATCTTCTGAGTCAAGGTAGACAGAGCAATATCCTGCAAGGGCTCAAAGGGAGGAGCCTGAAGAGCAGAAAGAACCAAGTTCAAGTCCCAAACAGGGAGCAATGGCTTCCTGGGAGGCCGCACATGCGTAACCCCCTGGAAAAAGGTTTTAACTAAAGGATGAAGCGCAAAAGGCTTCTGAAAAAAGATAGACAAGGCAGAAACCTGCCCTTTCAGAGTACTCAGCTGGAGACCAGAGTCCAGCCCTGATTGCAAAAAATCCAGAATCCTGGAAACCAAAAAGACCCTACAAGGCAAAGATCTAACCTCACACCAAGCGATATAGGCTCTCCAAGTCCTATAGTAGATGGTAGAAGAAGACCTCTTCCGGGCACAGACCAGAGTCTTAACAACCGAGTCAGAAAGACCCTCCTCCTTCAAGATGAAGGTTTCAGCAGCCAAGCCGTCAAACCCAGCGTTGGTAAATTGGGGTAACACAGCCGACCCTGAGTGAGCAGATCGGGCCGAAGAGGCAGAACGATCTGATCCACCGCCAGCCGAACATTGTCTGCGAACCATACTCGCCTTGGCCACCTTGGAGCCACGAGAATGGCGGACACCCTTTCCAGAGCCAGCTTCCGTACCACCCTGCCTAGCATGGGTATCGGAGGAAAAAAGGTACAGAAAACCCAGATCCCCCCAGCTCAGGGACATGGCGTCCACCGCTAGAGCCAGAGGACCAAGCCTGCAATTGTGACGAGAGGCAAACAGGTCCACCTCCGGTGTCCCCCACCGGAGACACAGCGACCGAAAAACTTGAGGATGGAGAGCCCATTCTCCCAGACGGGAAGAGCCCCTGCTCAACAGATCCGCTTCCCTGTTTTCCACACCCGGAATGTAAACTGCCGAGAGACAAGGAACATGGGCCTCCGCCCAGGTCAGGATCAGGGACACCTCTCTGAGGGCACCCAGACTGCGAGTCCCTCCCTGATGATTGATGTAAGCAACCGCTGTCCGATTGTCCGAACGAACCTGAACCGGAAGGCCAAGAACATGCTGAGTCAAATGAACAAGAACCAGACGGATGGCTCTCAGTTCCAGAACATTGATGGGCAAGTGGGCCTCTCGAGGTCCCCACTGCCCCCGAAACTGAAGATCCTTCCAGAATCCCCCCATCCCGAAAGACTGGCGTCCATGGTGACAATTTCCCAGAGAGGAGTCAGGAAAGACCTGCCCCTCAAGAGATTGGTCGAGACCAACCACCATTGAAGGGACTGCCGGACCCGGGAGGACAACTGGAAGGGGCGATCCAACGACCATGGTCGCCGGTCCCAAGACGCCAACAGATGAAGCTGAAGCGTCCTTGTGTGAAATTGAGCAAAAGGAACTGCCTCGAAAGAGGCAACCATCAACCCTACCAGTCTCATCCCCAGACGGATGGACGGTCGAGGATTGGAAAGAAGGAACCGAGCCAATTCCTGAATCAGACAAATCTTGGATTGAGGCAGAAACACCCTGTGTTGACAAGAATCCAACCGCATTCCCAGAAAGGACACCACCCTGGCTGGGGCGAGGGAGGACTTGGGAAAGTTGATCACCCAACCGAAGCTTTCCAGCGTGGAGACCACCGTCCTGGTGTCCGTCTCCTATTGATTGAGAGAAGGAGCCATGATGAGAAGGTCGTCCAGATAAGGTACGACGCGAATGCCTTGAGATCTGAGAATGGCCATCACCCCTGCCAGCACCTTGGTGAACACTCTTGGAGCCGAGGTAAGGCCAAACAGAAGTGCCACGAATTGAAAATGCCGATCCTTCATTACGAACCGAAGAAAACGTTGATGAGCCTGGCAGATGGGAACATGAAGGTAAGCATCCTTGATGTCTATGGACATCATGAAGTCCCCCTGCCGAAGAGAACCGATGGCCGATCGCAGAGTTTCCATGCGAAACTTCCGAGTACGGATGAACCCGTTGAGGAACTTCAGATCCAGAACGGGGCGGACCGACCCGTCTTTCTTGGGGACTGTGAAAAGATTGGAGTAAAACCCAAGGCCCACCTCTAAGTGCGGCACCGGCCGGATGACCGCCATTTCCAGAAGATTCTTCACCGATGCCAGGAGCCCCTGCGCGGCCAAAGGATCGGTGGGCACCCGAGACCGGAAAAACCGTGAAGGAGGGGGAGACTCGAATTCCAGCTTGTAACCGGAGGACACCACCTCCCGGATCCATCTCTCCGGAACCTCCTGGTCCCAAACCAGGGAGAAGTGTCGCAATCGTCGCCCCACCCGCGCGGGTGAGGGCACCCCCTCATTGCTGAGCGGGCTTACCAGCAGGCTTGGGCTTGGCGCCCCAGGACTGACCGTTATGGCCACGGCCCCTCCCCCGGGTCCAACCTGCACCCCTGGTAGTGGGAAAGGAGGCCCCTCTGCCCGCTCTGACTCCCCGAAAGGAGGGGCTAAAGGAAGCCGCTCCCCGAAAGGAACGACGCGGCCTCTTGCGTTGAGGCAACTTACCACCCTTGGTAACTGAATCCAATTTGTCACCAAACAGGCGCAAACCTACAAAAGGAAGAGCCGTAAGCGACTTCTTAGAGTTAAAGTCCGACGTCCACTGACGCAGCCACACCGACCGACGAATAGCAACCAACAGGGCCGCGGTCCTGCTACACATCGCAAGCGCATCGTCCTGGGCGGTCATGACAAAGGAAATAAACAACTCACACTGCTTGAGAGAACCGAACTCATCACAAGCGGGATCAAGATCTGCACACAAATCTCTAATAATGGACCTAACAGCCATCAGAAGAAGCGCCGAAGCACAAACCGGCCGCAGTGCCGATCCAGCACTGATAAAACCATGGCGAGCCAATTGATCAATCCGACGATCCTCACCATCCTTAATGGTAGTAGTGTCAGGGGAGTGCAACACAGCCGTGTTAGACAGCCCCAACACGGGGGCATCGACGTCAGGGGGAACAGACCAAAGCTTCACCAAATCCTCCGGAAAGGGATAATGCTTATCCCAACTAGGAGGAACTCCAACAAGGCGCGTGGGTTGTTGCCTGGGAAACACCAAATGCGGCTGGGGCACATCAAACAACTCACCCTTTGGCGGAGGGACCGCCTCAGGCGGATCCAAAGCCAAAATCTCAAACATCTGAGCCAAAATGGAAGGAGTGTCAAGGAACACCCCCGCAGCCTGATCGCCAGCAGTACCAACCAATTGCTGGTCTACAGGCTCGTCCGACTCCTCTAGGAGCTCCCCCTCCTCAGCCGGGGGACAATCGGACCAATCCAATACTTCGAACACCTCATCCTCCGGAACAGGCGATGCCGGAGAAAGGTGCTTCCGCTTAGCCGTAGCCTTCTGAGCCACCGCGGCGGAAACTGTTTTCTCGAGGCTGGCCAATCGTGCACACACCTCGGATTGCGAATCCCCACCTTTGACAACGTCATATGGGGTCCGGAATAGGTGGGGGGGGGGGTAGCCCAATACCCTGGGTTGAACTTGATGAACATATGTATTTTTTTAACCATATTAACTATGTAACTTGCCCCCCGTGGCTCTATACACAATAAAATCAGACCTTTACCAAACAGACAACCTCACATAAAAGGAAGTCCTGTCAGAGTCTTCTTGGAAGTCACATCAGCAGACGATTGCTTAAGCCATAGCAAACCCCTCCAAGATACCAGCAGGGCTAAACCGCTAGCATTCAGTCTAACAATATCATCCATAGCAGAGATGACGAACTTGTAGACCTCCATGCTTGATCTTCTCAATTGTAAACACAAAAAGGGGGTGCACCATTATTGTCATACGCTGTGCTCACTAATAACGGCTAATCAAAAAACAAGAGGGACTGGACAAGTCGCCACATCTACCCCAAAAAGGGGCACCAACAGTGAATATATCACAAAAAACTTTATTATACAAATAGTCTATATTTACAGACAAAAGGAACACACAATCACATCATACAAGACCAAATTAAAAATGCTGCATCTTCCCCTTCTGTCTACCATATTCAGGAACGTTTTTTGCTTTTTAGCCCTTGTAATTTGTTTTTTATCCCTGCACTAAGCACTTTCAGGGTTCTCTTTGTGTCCTACATTAATATTTGTCACAAGGTTATTATGTTACATTTACATGGCAAAAATCCTTTTTGGGTGAAATTGTATATTTATTGTAGTTTTGCACTACCCAGTATCTGGGTTTAGCACGTGTCACTTTATTTATTGGCTAGATGGAGTAGGTAGTTACATTTATTTTTTGGATTCCAGAACCCTTATTTTGATCTTTGTGCCGGCACAAATAATATTGAATTAAAATTAAAATCCCCCTCTTCATATAGTTGTGAGATAAGTTATGGGGTGTCCATTCCCTGATAAATTGCATTAGTGGATGCTTATGGATATTTAATGATATTTGAATATTTGGGATAGATGCAGCTGTTTTTAATTTTGCCTTGTATGATGTGATTGTGTGTTCCTTTTGTGTGTAAATATAGACTATTTGTATAATAACGTTTTTTGTGATATATTCACTGTTGATGCTCCTTTTTGGGGTGGATGTGGCGAATTGTCCACAGTCCCTCTCTCTCGTAGGGGCTCTAGATCTATAGCTATAGATTAGAGGAAGTCAGACTATCCACTTGCTCCATGAGCATAGCAGACCTCTGAGTCCGAACTTCCATCCTCCATGCTAGAGGAGGATGAGACCGGCTGATCTTTGGGATCCTTATGCTGGAAGCAATCTCTCCACCAATTCCAGTTTAAAATGAAAACCTGAGATATCTGAACAGGATGTATCTGAAAGTGGAGCCATGAGCCCAGAGGAAGCAGACCCTGAGGCTTCCATGGGGGGGGGGGGGGGGGGGCTCAATCCTTAATCTGGACAGTACCACGGCACACTTGGAGCAAATGGGGCGATCCTCCTCTGGAAGCCTCTGAGGGCGACATTCTGCTAAGGTGCCAGACCCGAACGCCCCAGATGCCTCAATCATGGCGAGTCGGCCTTATATCCCAAGGGGCCCAAGACAAAATTATATAAGGAATCTCGATAATCACAGCATTACAGTGATTACTCAGGGATCCTAGAGATGGACCACTACGTAATGTCTCCACATCAGATCTAAAAATAAAGAAGAACCAATGTACTGAAATCTATTCATAAATAAATAAAATAAATAAAATTAGAGAGTCCTAACAGATCCTGCAGCTGAAGCTGTACGGGTGGGAGATGGCACAGGCTGACAGAGGAGCAGGAGATCCGGTAGAGGCAGCAAGCGGCCAAAGCGTGTAGAGGGCGGCGGAGACACTGTAGCACCTAGTGGTAGAGAGGACTGACAGCGCCCCAAGGAGGCAAAAACGCCAGGTGCCCGAGTCACAGAAGTTGCTCCTCCAACCCCTGTAAGCTGAAAGAAGAATCACTCGGAGCATTTCTCAGTGAAGACCGTGCCCCAGCCCCGCTCCCAACAATTAGGATGTGGCGCCACTAAGCATGAGTTTTTAAACAAACTTAAACTCCTGCATAGCTTCACAGAGTCTGCCCAGTGAACTGCTTACTCAGCCGCCCTCCACTGCACAGCCCAAAAGAATAGGAGTATGGCAAAAAAAATGCAGGAAGGTGGAGGGGGGGGGGGGGCGACACATTTTTCCCATGGTCCATACCTGCACGCCACCAGCCAAATCTGCGGCCGGGTGTCAGAGGGGACCAGCCCTTGGGATGTCACATAAAAGTTAAAAAAATAAAAAAATACAACTCTGTGAAGTACTCACCTGTAGAGTTGATATTATATGCATACAGCGCGTCCTGCTCCAGACATAGTAATAACATGTGTGTAATCCTCCGCCACCGGCGCCGTGCACTGCAGACATGTAGAAAACAAGCTCCTCCCGGCCCTACATATACCGAGGGACCTCCCACAAATCCCCAGCATTGAAAAGCAGTGAGAAAGAGGCCAGGAGAAAACAACCACCCAAAACTGGCAATAATACCAAAGATAACAATCACCAAACAGGGGATCCAGAACAAGGTGAAACAGGGTGGGGCAGAGCAGGACGTGCTGTATGCATATAATATCAACTCTACAGGTGAGTACTTCACAGAGTTGTATTATTCTAAGCATACAGCACGTCCTGCTCCAGACATAGTAATAACATGTGGGACATCCAATAGCAGTGTCCGTAAAGAAGGGTGGGATCCCCAACAGAAGGCAACAGCAAGCAGTTTAAACTACTGCCGCCTGCAAAACCTTGCGGCCAAACACAGCGTCAGCTGAGGCCCTAACATCAACCTTGTAAAACTTTGTAAAGGTATGAACAGAAGACCAAGTAGCGGCCTTGCAAACTTGCTCCACAGAGGCCTGGTGCTGAAAAGCCCAAGAGGCCCCAACAGCTCTAGTAGAATGAGCAGTAAGACGAAAGGGGGGAGTCTTCCCCTTAGTAGTATAGGCTTGAACCACAGCCTGACAAATCCATTTACTGATGGTAGACTTGGCGGGAGCCAAACCCTTCCTAGGCCCATGAGGCACAACGAAGAGAGCATCCGTCTTCCTAAAGGCCTGAGTGATAACCAGGTAAGACTTGACACACCTAACCACATCCAAGGAATGCAAAACCCTTTCCTTAGGGTTACTAGGATTAGGGCACAAGGAAGGAAGTACAATATCTTGATTCAAATGAAATGCAGACACAACCTTAGGCAGGAAGTCTGGCTTGAAGCGAAACACCACCTTATCCCGGTGTCTCTCAAAGTAGGGAGGCTGAATAGACAAAGCAGCCAACTCAGACACACGTCTAACCGAAGTGATAGCTACCAGGAAGACAACCTTGAGCGTGAGCACAGGGAGAGCGGCCTCATGAATAGGCTCAAAAGGAGCCCCCTGCAGGGCCGACAACACCAAGTTCAGATCCCAAACAGGAACCATAGGTTTCCGAGGAGGACGCACATGAGTGACCCCCTGAAAGAAGGTCTTGAGAAGAGGGTGCTGGGCAAAGGTCTTCTGAAAGAAGATAGACAGGGCCGAAACCTGGCCCTTCAAGGTACTAAGCTTAAGACCTAAGTCTAGACCATGTTGTAAAAACTCCAGCACCCCGGAGACTAAGAATTCCCGGCAGGGAAGAGACCTGGATTCACACCAGTCAATGTAAGCACGCCATACTCTATAGTAGATAGCAGCCGAAGTCTTCTTCCTGGCTTGCACCATAGTAGCCACAACAGATGCAGACAAACCCTTTTCCATTAAGATGGAGGTTTCAATAGCCAAGCCGTCAAAGCCAGAGTTAGTAAATTGGGATGGCGTAGAGACCCCTGAGTTAGAAGATCCGGCAACCCTGGCAGATCGAACTGATCTACTGTCATTTGAACCACGTCTGCGAACCACACTCTTCTTGGCCACCTTGGGGCCACCAAAATCGCGGGTACCCCTTCCAGAGCGATCTTGCGCAACACTCTGCCCAGAAGGGGAATTGGTAAAAACACATACAGGAGCCGAAACTCTCTCCAAGACATTGACAGGGCATCCGTGGCCAGAGCCAGAGGATCCTGAGACAGGGATACAAAGCTCGGTAGCTTGTGATTGTGACGTGACGCAAAGAGATCCACGTCTGGCACACCCCAACGGTGACACAGGGACTGAAAAACCCTGTCGCAGAGGGACCATTCCCCCTGACGGGACTACCCCCTGCTCAGAGCATCTGCTAGCAGATTCTCCTTCCCCCGGAATGTAGACAGCCGAGATGCATTGTACATTGGTCTCTGCCCATGTTAGAATCAGAGACACCTCCTGGAGAGCACCCTTGCTCCAGGTTCCTCCCTGATGATTGATGTAGGCTACCGCCGTCCTGTTGTCTGGGCGTACCTGAACCACCAGACCCTTCAGGTGCTGGGTCAATCGTTCCAGCACTAATCTGACCGCCCTGAGTTCCAGGACATTGATAGGAAGATGGGCCTCCTGAGGGCCCCACCTCCCCTGGAAGCGCAGGGACCTCCAGAATCCCCCCCAGCCTGAAAGACTGGCATCCAGGAAGGATCTGCCCCTTGTCAATTTCCTGTGGTCCAACCACCCCGAGGGGGGAATCGCCCAGATCTCGTCCAAGGATGCTGGGTCCTTGTTCCATACAGACAGAAGGTGAAGCTGCAGGGTTCTCAAATGAAACTGGGCAAAGGGCACCGCCTCGAAGCTTGCCACCATCGAGCCCACCAACTGCATTCCCTGCCGGATGGAGGGTTCGAGAGCAGGGACCTCGCCTGCGTTGTCAGAGCTTCCACCTTCCACCTTCACCTGTTCCAGGAATCTGCGCGAGACCCAGAGAAGGACACCCCTCTACCCTGCTTGGCCCCACGGCAGGGGGTCGAATGGGAGCTTGGGCCACGAAAAGGCAGAATCTGACGTTTGCGCTGGGGCAACTTGCCACCCTTGGCAAAGATATCTAACCTTTCTCCAAACAGGCGCAGCCCTTTAAATGGAAGCCCGTGAGGGCCTTCTTGGCAACATTGTCAGCAGCCCACTAGCGTAACCAGACCGCACGGTGTATGGCTACCACCAGAGCAGAGGATCTAGCACTCAGCTTAATAGCATCGTCCGATGCAGATAGATATAATTCACAAAGGTCTCACAGGTGGCCAGAGCATTGGCGGCATCAGAGGGCAAGTCATCCGCCCCTTCCAGAGCAGTCTTAACCACAGTCCTGAGCGCCACCGCCGTGATGGCTAAGGCGCAAACCGGGCGGAGCAACGCTCCCACAAATGCAAAGGCATGACATGCCAATTGATCAACTCGCCGATCCTCTAAATCCCGCAGCGTAGTAGTGTCAGGGGAGTGCATAATAGAGGTATTGGACAGACTCAGAATCGGGGCATCGACTTCGGGCGGCGATGTCCAACACTTAACCAGATCGGCAGGAAATGGATACTTCTTATCCACAGCTTTAGGAATCCCCTGGAGTTTGCTGGGATGTTCCCATTCTTTCAGCACAAGGCTATTAAAATGAGTTTGTTCGGGAAACTCCAACCTCACCCTAGCGGGTATGAAACAGATCACCCCTTTGCCGAGGAGCCGCGGGAGGGGGAGAGAGGGATAACACATCAAAGATCTGGGTCAGCAGTCTATCAATGTCATCCTGGGACCAATGATCAGACCCCGACTCGTCCTGACTCCTGGACTCGTCGTCGTAGGACCCTGAGTCAGAGAACAGTTCCCCTTTCTCTGATGGGGAATGTGCATAGGAAAGCAGTAAATCCTCAGATTCTACAGGAAGAATAGTAGATTTAGGATTCAAATGACGCCTCTTGGCAGTAGCCTTGCGCGCCAAGGAGCCAGCGATGAAGTTTTCCACACTAGCCAGTCTAGTGGCCAAATCAGCATGAGAGTCCCCACTAGTATTGGGGGTTAGACTCAAGCTTGGGGGAGTAGGGGAAGCAAGGCGAGGAGCGGACCCAGCCTCAGAAGAGGTGGGGAGACCGGCTAGCGCCTGCTGGGCACAAGGGGCACAGACCCGTGCATTGTCACCACTGCTAGGTAAGCCCCCACAAGCTACACACAGACGGGCTTGTCCCGAGGGAACCCTGTTCACAATATCCTGGGATGCCTCCATATGGTGATTATTAAGTTCAATATGCCAGTAGGGATTGACGCTATAAAGCAACCCTGGATGCCCCAATAACCCGCTGGGAAGTGGGAGTGATTTCTTAAAATGGTCTGGACCGGGCGCTACACCGGGCCGGGAGAAGCCACCGAAGTCCGCGGTCTGAAAGACACAAGGGGAACAGGGATGTCAGAGCCAAGCGCGAAGAAGTAAAGCTAGGGAAAAGGTCGCCGGTGAGGGCACTTACAGAACTGCGAGGGGAGGACCGTCGTCTGACACCCGGTAACCGGTAAAGGCTATAAGTCTCTAGTGTAATCAGGGCAAGGCTAGACCATCGTACACACAACCCCCCCCCTCTTTTTCCCCCCGCTAACGGGGGAATCTAGGGAGGAAGGTGACCCAATATTCGGGGTTCACCGTTACACGGGGCGTGGGGGCACTGGTGCGGGAGGGGCATCCAACTGAAGGCTCACCATTCGCCTTAACCGCCTACCCTATGGTGGGGGATTGCGGTGGAGTCTAGCTCCGTAAGCACACTAGGTGCTGCCTACCTTCACCCAACCTACGCAGCCCAGGCTGGGAGGCATTAATTCACAATGAGGACAGGTGGAAATGGTCCCGCAGGGCCTCGGGCTGTCAAGCCCCGCTCGCCTGCGAGAGCGTGATACTTCGCAGTTCCAGCACTGCAGAGAAATCTAGGGGATTTGTGGGAGGTCCCTCGGTATATGTAGGGCCGGGAGGAGCTTGTTTTCTACATGTCTGCAGTGCACGGCGCCGGTGGTGGAGGATTACCCACGTTATTACTATGTCTGGAGCAGGACGTGCTGTATGCTTAGAATAAATTGTTAAAAGAAACCTGGCAGTTACCCTTATTTCACCCTGATCTGATGCCATCAGTTTAACCGACTCCAGGAGGCATAGAAGTGGATCCCCCAGATCAGCGGGAACTTAAGGGCCCAGAAGACAGGGTTGAAAATCCCCTGCTTCATGACATCAAAACCCTTTTAAAAGAAAAAAAATAGAAGGGGACAAGGAAAATAAATCCGTGCACAACCTTTGCAGTCCAGCTGCAAGAACGAAACTGGATTGCAGAGGTAAGCCAGAGGTATATGTGGGCTGGGGGGAACCATAATTTTTGTCTTGCAGTCCTGCCCTTCGGTCACGAGTTAACCTATTCATATCTGATTCGTGACACCATGGAGTGGAATATGTGAGAAAAACACACAGCCCATCGCCAAAGTAGTTGGCAAACGATAGTTGTCCTTTAAAAACCACGTTGCTTTGCTTCCTGTTCAGGTATGCAGACAAGTTTAAATAGCCTCATTATTTGAGATTTTAGTTTCTTTTAATTTCTATCTATTGATTCTTATAGTTTAAACATTAAAAAAAAAAATGTAAAAAAAAAATCTGTGTTATACTTACCGGTAACGTTTTTTCTACGAATCCTTCATTACAACCCTTTTCTTTAGTTGCAATATGCCATAAAATTAGGGCATTGATAAATACTTAGTAAAAAAAAAAATATGTTGCTATTAAGCGTGATTTAGGGTTCTGCTATTTTTTCAGAGGTCATGCTGTTGCAAGTCATTAAACATATATTTTAGTGTCAAATGAGTCATAAAATCAAGGTGTTGGAAAAAACACTTTTTAACAGACAGCTTTTATTTTTAGATTTTTTTTTAATGCTGCTTAAAAATCGGGACAAAAAAAAAAAAAAAAAAAAAAAGACTTAAATGTGCTACCAGGGCGACACCTAGTGGACGTAATAAAATTTGCTGCAGTAATAGATAAAGAACAAAACCTGTGATTTTCACTATACCCAGTTTTGTTCCTCGTGCTTGGGGGCATCCAAATTTTGGATGCCCCCTGTGTGTATCCCCCAGAATGCCCATAAACTCACTTCGATGGTCTGATGGTTTGTTCATGCTGCTGGCTGCACCCCCCATTCCTACATGTCGTTCCCACTGCAGCCATTTAGATGTGCAATAGGAATGTGAAATTAGTTTATGGGTGATCCCGGGAGTTTCACAATTAAGGGCATGCCAAAATGGGATGTCCCACAAAGATTAAAAGTGCCAGCCTACATAGAGATTTTGTCACCCGATGTTGCCAGACCATTTTTCACTATTTTGTACTACACATGTTTAATGATTTTTGAAGAAAGGTCCAGGGTTTTACCCAGAAAATTATATATTGTCTTTTTCAGTAGTGTTTGGGGTTTAACATGAAAAATCTTGTCTGTATTTTTTCAGTGCTTTCTCGATATTTTTGGGTGAATTATGTTGATTTTTTTTTATTGTATTTTATTATATTTTGTAGCTTTTTTTAAATAATATTCATAATTAATAAAAAAAATTATTGCATGTAAAAGCACCATTCCTCACGATTATTAAGGTACCACATATGTATTGGCAGACACCCATTCCTGCCCTAAAGACACCCCAAACTGAAACTTTTTTTTTTTTAAATCTCCTATGAGCACCTTGCAGTTTTTTGAAGAACTGGCATGGCAAGAGGATGAAAAAAATCTCAAATTGGCTGGCAATTAAAGGGTTAAAGTACCTGTGTATGTTGGATATTGTTCCGTTTTTGACTATCCTGGGTTTTGGTCCTTGCCCCCGGAGCACCCCAATCGGGGATGCCCTGTTGTGTGAAACCCCCAGGTCGCCCGATCGCACTCACCTGGTCCTATGACGCATGCCCAGCTGCTCATTCAGTCAGCGCGCTAGGATCCACTCACTCCAGCTTGTCTAAGCCTTTTGTCTAACATGAGCGGATCCGAGCGCACTGGCGGCTGCATCCCCCACTACCCTCTAACAGGGTAGTCTGGTGACTTTCTGAGGTAGGGTTCTTTCATAGACAGGACATGCAGGTCACTAACCCGCACGGCTGATGTAATTGCTAGGATGAATGCAATCTTAAAGGATAGCATCTTTAATGTTGCATCCTTAATGGGTTCAAAACAGGGTAACGTAAGTCCCTGAAGAGCTCAAGACAAATACCAACTGGGAAACATTTTAGCCTTAAAGGGTTGTTCCTTAGAAACATCTAGAAAAATCTATCCACCAAAGGATCGTCTTTAAGACGTTCCTGCAAAAAGACTGAAAGGGCCGAAGTCTGAACATTAAGTGTGCTTAAGGCAAGGCCTAACCCATAACCTTCCTGCATCTAAAACCAAAGCTACCTCTTCTGCCTTTAAAGACCGAAACGAGGTGAAGTATCGGTATCTTTTCCAAACCTTACAGTATATCTTTTATCACTAACTTTCTGCTTTCCAATATGGTGGAAATAACTATGCGATAACCCCTTTTTTCTTAGTAAGCCCCACTCAGGGTCCATACTGCCAATTTTAGGGACCAGGCCCATGGATGGAGAATTGGGCCATGGTAAACATCTGGAATTTCCAGCAGAAGCCATGGAGGTTCTACCAACATACGGCACAGGAGGGAAAACTACAGTCTCCTGGGCCAATGTGGTGCAATCAAGAGAACCCTGGCTTGCTCTCGTTTGATCTTCCTTAGGACTAAAGGTAACAGCTGCATCAGGGGGAATGCATAACAAAGGCTGAATTCTCCGAACTGATTGCTAAATTCATTCAGACCCAAAGCCACCGTATCAGTCCTGAGGGAGAAATACTTCCGGCACTTGGTGTTCCGGTTCATTGACAAACCATCCATCTATCTATCCGGCTGCCCCCCGCCCCCCCCCACCCCGCAAATCACTATTCTGGCACCTGCTGATGTAAGCACCCATTCCCCCTGGTCCATTCTTACTCTGCCTCTACATTTAAATCCCTTTTACGTGGAGCCCCTGGATGGACCTGACATTCCCCTCAAGGCTGTCCAACAGGGATTAGGTAAATCTGGAAAGTTCTTGAGATCTTGTTCCTCCCTGGTGGTTCAGAAAGGCAACTACCGTAACATTGTCCGAGAAACTGGATGTCTCTGCACAGTACTTTCGACTCTAGTTCCCTCTTTTACGGCTAGGAGTTCGCTGAGTGTGGAGGACTTCAAGGCCGGGGAATCTTGTTCACCTCCCCTGAAAGTATTGCCCTTGGCGATGAGCTCCACAGCCAAAGGAGCTTGTGTCTGTCATTACCACTATGGATTCTATTTGGTGCCAAGGCTTCTTGTCTGCCACATTCTCTGACAAGGTCCACCACACCAGACTTTCCCTTACCTGCTCTCTTGGGGCGACTAAACGATCAAGGGAGGCTTCATCCTGCTCCCATGTGTCCAAAAAAAAGGCCTGCAAGGGACAAGAATGAAGGGAACTACTGGCATGGAGGAGGTCATTAGACTGAGTATGGCCAGAATCTGCCTTAGAGAAATTGACTGGTGGGAGAGACAGATAGACATCATAGACTATGATGTTCACCCGATGGTGCCTCAGACGAGTCATTGCTTCTGTGCCAAAGAAAGACCAAATGGCAGAGACCCGAAATAGCAAATGCTTCACCTTGCCTTCTAGCAGGATTGCGAACATCAAAATCCTCCTGTGGGCAGGATGGATAGGAATATGGAGGTAGGCACCCTGTAAGTCAACTGACACCATCAGTGCCTCCTTCTGTAAGATGTCTCTTATGTAATAAACTGATTCCATCCTGAAATTTAAAATCATGGGAGGGATTTTCCCAAAGTTTTTGAAACAGAAAACATGAGAGTACACCTCTTCCCTCCTTTGGAGACCTGGAACTGGTTCTAACACTGCCTTGTGATACAGTCTGAGTTTGGTAATGATGGACGGGAAGGCTTCCCTCTTGACCCTGTCCCTGGGGGACTGGGTCAACAGAAAATAGTCCTGGAGCCAATGGGAAAATTCCAGATGTTAACCCTCCTGAATGGTTCTTAAATAAAGGACAAAATGTGTGGCAGAAGTGAATAGATTCGTTTGAAGAAGCCAACTCTTCTTCCTCTGATGCTCTCACCTTGGGAGAAAAACCTGGGATCACCCTGGATGACCCACTTGCTTCCGGACCCCTGACCTGGGCAACCCCACTGTCCTCCGGGTAAGCTGAGGTGGGAGCCTGGAGGGAAGGTAAAAACTGATCCAGCCTGGATTTGTATGAAGCAAATCTGCTATTCATTATCCCGTTCATTATCCCATTGCGATCGGTGCCCTTTAATACTGCCGCTGCTCCACCACTACCACCAATCCTTTTCCCAAGTCTCGTGTTTATTCCTTCCCTGCTTAGCACCCAGCAGAGAACAACAAAACAGAAAACCCCAGGTGCAGCTTCCTCCAGAGTTCTGGCACCATTGCTGGATGCCTAAAGAGGATGTCATGCGCACCTGGCGTGATGATCCCCCCCCCCGAACCCGAAAGGGACATCACACTCCTCTAGTCTCCAGCACTCTCCCAGACAGGAAGAGAAGGAGCGCCTCCAGCCCACTGCCCTCCTACTGGAAGCGACCCCAGAGCCTGATCCAGAACACAATCCATGTTCCGCAGCAGCACCCATTGTCCGACGTCCCCCGCCCTGCCACCTGCCAGGGCACCCGACCAAGACCTACACTGGATGTTGGGGGGGGGGGGGGGGGGAATGCAGAAAAGAAGAGATGCACACAATGTTCTGCCTCCCCCCACATGGGTACAGAAAAAACCTACAGCGTGTACCTGACATGAGGTTTTATATTAAAAAATAGGGGGAACACATGGGTACCAGAGGGATCCGGTCCTGCCATCAACCAACAACCATACTCCATCACATGTTTCATAGGAGAGGAGGAGGACTGATGGGAATGGGTGGGGCTTTAATAATCTGTCAGTTTGTGTTTCGTGTTTAGAGAAAGGAAGTAAGTAGCTAGCCGTCCTGGAGGACACACTGGGGAAGGGTATAGGCACTTCAGCTCCTTAACAAGTGCCACCCTGTTTTTAAAAGGGACCAAATATAATTAGACAATTGACTGAAGGCTGTTTCATGAGAAGGTGTGGGCAATTCCTTTGTTATGTCATTCTCAATTAAGAAGATAAAAGACCTGGAGTTGATTTAAGATGTGGTGCATGCATTTGGAAGATTTTGCTGTGAAGAAAACATGCGGTCAAAGGAGCCCAGCATGCAGGTGATACAAGCCATTCTTAAACAGACCTTCAGTTTTATTTAATAAAAAGCCCAATTTATAAAAAGCCCAAACCCTTAAACTATTCCCCAGCATCTAAAACTTAAGTTAGTTACCTGGTAACTTCTTTTATTAACATCCAAACGGGCAGCATACACCTGAGACCTCGCGTTTCCCCCACTAGGAATGGAACACCTGACCACCACATTAGTATAAAACTGACTCCTCCGATTCCTCAGTTGTTGTAGAGATCTGGAAAAAGATAAAAAGACAGACCAACAAAAACAGAACTGGTCAATGAAACATGAAATATATATTCAATGCAATCTTAAGGGAGGAAAACCCTGTATGCTGCCAGTTCGGATGTTTAGAAAAGAAGTTACCAGGTAACTAACTTAAGTTTTCTTAAAACATCCTCCGGGCAGCATACACCTGAGAGATAGGCGAGAACTACCTCCATTGGGTGGGAAATACAGCTTGAAGACACTTCTGCCAAAGGACTGATCCTGTAAGGTCAGTAAGTCGAATAAAGTCTTGACTGAAGACCTAGGTGGCCCCTTTACAAACCTGTTCAATAGAGGCTCCCAAATCGAGAAAGAACCTGAATAGGTTATCCACCTTCCTCCAATCATCAGATTTGACGAAGGTATTCTAGAAACTCTGTTCTGACATTCAAAAGATATGTTCAACAAAGAATCTTGACTGTCTGCAGACGGAAAAAACAATATCTTTGGTAGGTAGCAGGGGACCAACCTAAATACTACCTGATCCTGAAAAAAAAATGTCGAAAGACGAGGACAGCCTGATTATCATTGACTCTGCATGCCAAGGTAATAGCCCTCCAAAATAGAACCTTTCAAGTGAGGAATTCAAAAGGGGAGTCCTGAAATGGATCAAAAACAACATGAGCTGTCAGGACCTTAGCTAGGTCTCATTGAAGAGCTATATTCATGCGGGCCAGCTTAGAAACCAGCTACCAGCAACGAAGATGATTTTATCCAAGAAAAAAAAAAAAACAGAACTGCCAGCTGTATGCTTAGAATACGGACACTGAGACCCAGATTAACTCCCCTCTGGAGGAAATCAAGGGCATCCGGAAGGTTAGAGCCAGGCTTATTCTGAATCTTCCCATATCTCAAAGATCTTTCAGGCCTTCAAATAGTTTTTCTTTCCTATAGTAAAGTGTTTAAATACCGCGCTGTTTTTAGAATCAACAGATTGTATTAAATATATTAGTTCCACGTGCAGAACTTCAATCTCACTATAAAAGTTCCATTAATATACATAGTAAAAAGCACAGAGCTAAAAAACTTCAGTTTAGGTCTTCTTCATAGTATTTATCCCAATAGAATTTGTGCCTTCGTGAAAAATTCATCCAAACACAGTGTGCAGCCACCACCAGTAATAAATTCTTACCAGAAATAGATAAGAAAAAACGCCACAAGTCAAGGGTCTGCTTAGCCCATTTCCAATGGGCATAGATCAAATTGCCTTAGATGAAATCAAATCCTGATGTAAAATCTAGCATACTCGCAGGCTTGCTAGAATAGGGTCCAATTGCTGCCTCCTGATTGGTCTCCAAACCATCAATGTGTGGTATAATTAAATCCCTTCCACATTATATTGCATGCAAAAAGAAAAAAAAGGGAAGCCACTAGTGTAGCATTTCTTTAAAAGGTTTGTAAATTTATTGTATGCGCCAAATAAACACTCACGCTTAAAAACATTCAGAACTCTCTTTGTATAAAACTGGTAGCCAGCTTGCGCTGCCCAATTGTGTCTCCAATCCAAACTTAAGTACTTACGGTCATTAAGTAACTTCCCCCCTTTATATCTTAGGCTGGCTGGCTAATACGTTTAATACTTCAGGAAGCATCTTAAATGGAAGAAACACGAAAAAACAGCCTGAATGGCCACCCGTGTGCCAGAGCGTCTACTCCCAGAGCAGGAGGGATTTCGAGAAAAAAATTTCTTAAATTTTGCGATTCTACTCTGAAACAAAGAGATCCAATTGCAGGGACCCCCTCAGGGAACCCACTTGATCAAAACACTGCCTGGTTCAGAGACCAATCTGCCTCCAAAAATAGAGAGAGAGTTAGAAAGTCCGGCAATCGATTCTGGCACTACTGATATGGAAGGCTGACAAAGAAAGCCCAAAACAGAATTTTCATTGCCAGGACTTGGAGCGATCTGGTGCTTCCCTGTTAATTCAAAATAAACTAAGGTCGTTGTCTTGTCTGTTCTGATCTGAACATGTCGACCCCTTGGCTGGTCTGAGACGATAAAAAAAACCTCTTTAACGGTTATCAATGCCTTTAGGTTTGAGGAAGACTGACTCAACTTTTTAAGACCATCTACCATGTAAAGTCAAAGCCCCAAATGGGCTCCCCAAATTCATGAGGAGGCGACTGTTTAGTCCATGGGATGTCCCCAGGACAGACCGCCAACAAAATCTGTCCTCGCACATCTACCATTTCAGTGACTTCTTCACCAAGTCGGAACTATTCCCCAGCATCTAAAATTAATATATATATATATATAAAATATTTAATGTTTTAGTCACTTTATATTCTTTACCCCACTGGCCTGCAACTTTGTTCATCACTCTAGGATACGGGTGCTGCCATATTGACTCAGTAGCAACACATACTGAGCAGAGGAGAGGATGTTTAAAGCCTCAGAAAATGCAGCAGATGCAGGTAGGATGATTTTTAATGTGGGCAATCTGTATGTACAAGGCGGGGGAAAAATATAAGATGGACTCTTATTCAGGGTGAAGGTCCGGTTTAAGCTGCGAAAACAGAAAAAACCCATCCGAGAAATTGCTACAATATTAGGAGTGCCAAAATCTACAGTTGTGTACATCCTGAGAAAGAAAGGCGTGGTACAGCTCATGATCCAAAGCATAGCACATCATCTGTAAAACACGGCGGAGGCAGTGCGATGGCTTGGACATGCATGGCTGCCAGTGGCACTGAGTCACTAGTGTTTATCGATGATGTGACACAGGACAGAAGCAATGGGATGACATACTGTGGGCTCAAATCCAGAATCCAAATTGATGTCGGAGAGATGGCCAATGAACCAAAACATCAAGCCAACTAATTGTAAATAAAATGTCAATTGGTCAAATTAACTAAACCAAGGTGGTGCACCACATATATTAATACAAATGTGCTACACTGCAATAATCAGAATATCCAAGCACAGTAGGCTCATGGGAAATAACCCCATGAGTCTAATGACAGGAGCACCAAGCAATCACTATTACAAAGCACTATTACTCTATTGTGCCGGCACAAATAGCCCCTCTATGCTGCGCTAAACTAATAATATAAATGAATAAAGTGACAGTGCATCATTTCATTAAAACATAAATGCATATCATTAAATTTATACCAACAATTATATAATACCCTAATAATATAAAACAAAGTGACTATGTGCAATTACATCCAATGCAAGCCAAAGAAATGGTCATGAACACCTATGAGTGCGCAAAGCAGAGAAAAAATCAGAATAACCAATAAGTGGCACAATAATAAGCAAAACAAATAATGGCAACAAGAGAAAATGGGGGTAAATAAAGTGAAAGTACGGAGTGGGGTCTAGCAGTGGGGCCACAATAGAGTAATTAGTGTCAGGGGTGCATATATGTGTCTATAATTGGAGTCTCCCCAGATATTTTATGCTGTATTATATAGCACTGGATGAAGTTTTGGGGTACTAAGTAGTGTTTTTAACATGTTAGTCTGTATTGTGTGTTATGTAATGTATGTCTTTTATAGATTTTCTATTAATAAATAATATTGCTTTGTAATAGTGATTGCTTGGTGCTCCTGTAATTGGTCAAATTACTTTTGAGCCCCTTGATGCTTTAGTTCCTCAAATTTTTATGCAATCATTTTGTTCAACCCACTGAGTTGAAGCTGTAAGTCTGAACTTCAACTTCAACTGAATTATTTTGTTGAAAATTCATTGTGGTAATGTACAGAATCAACATTTTAAAAATGTTGTCTCGGTCCAAATATTTATGGACATAAATGTATTTTCTTTAAAAATCCCCTAAAAGCACTGTTAAGTTGGGGGTGTCTCCTGGGCAGGAAAGGGGGTCTACGGATACATAAATGGTACATTTGTAACCAGAAGGAATGGGGCTTTTTATACAAAATAGGATTTTCTTGAAAAACTTAAAAAAGCTACAAAATGTAAACAAATGTTTTTTTTCACATATTTCACCCAAACATATTGAGAAACTGAAAAAAATACAAGATATTCCATGTTAAAGCCCAAACTCTGCTGAAAAAAACTTAAGTTAGGTACCTGATAACTTTTTTTCTAAACATCCGAAAGGGCAGCATACGCCTGAGACCTCTGGGCTCCTCTGACCAAGGGGAACACGTGAACACCAGCCAAATAAATTCTTGACTCCTCCTACTCTTTCCCAGTTGTTGTAGAGACCTGAAAGAGAGAAAAAGTACAGACCCACAACTACAAACAATAAAATACATAATCCAACTCCTTATAAAAACAAGGGAGGGAAGCCAGCGTATGCTGCCCTTTCGGATGTTTAGAAAAAAAGTTACCAGGTACCTAACTTAAGTTTTCTCAAAACATCCTTAGGGCAGCATACGCCTGAGAGATAGGCGAGGACTACCTCATTGGGTGGGAAGAACTGCACGAAGGACACTTCTGCCAAAAGACTGGTCCTTCTGAGAAAGAACATCCAAACGGTAATGTCTTGCGAAAGTCTTTGCCGATGCCCAGGTGGCTGCTTTACAAATCTGTTCCATGGAGACCCCCACTTGCTATGCCCAAGATGTAGATACACTTGTAGAATGAGCCGTGACTCCACTTGGCATATTAACATTCTGGTAAGCCATTTTGATGGTATTCTTCATCCACCTTGCCAACGTTGTTTTAGATACTCTTAGACCCTTTCTAGGTCCTGAGAAGGAGAAAAATAAGCTGTCCGCTTTCCTGAAATCCTTCGTTTGTTGAAGATATCGCAAAATATGAGATCTGACACCCAAAGCCATAAGCTCAGAGTCTTCCTGGTTGAGAGACGGAATAACAATCTCTTGAGTTCTGTGGAAATCTGAGGCAACCTTAGGCAGGTAACAAGGATCCACTGTCAATACTATGCGATCTGGAAAAACCTGAAGAAAAGGATGACGACATGATAAGGCTTGTATATCACTAATTCTGCGTGCGGAAGTGATAGCTACCAAAAACAAGTCCGGAGTATCCTTTCTTCTGAAGTAAGGAGACCTCAGGGTCCACACCGGCAGCTTCCACAATTGCGCGTTCGGACAAAACACTGGGCCTTGGGACAGTAACCATGTGTTTACTGGAATCACCCACGGATTCTGGACAGTTCTACCAAGGTTGAAAACCAAGGCCTCTTGGGCACCAAGGTGCTACCAGGAGAACCGTAGCTGGTTCCTTGATGATCATCTTCAGTACGAACGGAATCAATCGGACCTGGGGAAAGGCATAGGCCAGATTGAATTCCCATTTCTGCGCCAAGGCATCCACTCCTAATGCCTGATCCGTCGGGTTCAATGAGAAGAATTTGTCCAACTTGTGATTCTTCGCTGAAGCGAACGGATCTACTTCCGGTAAGCCCCTCAGTTCGCAAATTTGTTTGAACACCTTCGGATCTAGAGACCATTCTGATTCTCTTATCTGCGATCGACTCAGAAAATCCGCTCCTTGATTCAAGGACCCTTCAGGTGTACTGCTGTTAGGGATCCCAGATTCTCTTCCAACCAAAACAAGATTTCTGCTCCCCCCTTGATGATTTATGTAGGCCACTGAAGTAGCATTGTCAGACCTGATTTCCCCCGAACTGTCCAAATCTTGCAATGGGCTCCCCAGCCCAAAGCTGAGGCATCTGTCGTTACTATCACTTCTTTGGGATCCGTCCAGGGTAGTCCCTCTGAGAATCGTTTCTCTCCCAACCACCAACTCAGGGAGTATCTTACTTCCTCCGAAATTGGTAGAGCTAGTTCCAATGCATCTTGTGTTCCGTCCCAGTTCCTTAGAATATGCATTTGAAGGAATCTCGAGTGTAGTTGTCCCCATCTCACAGCCGGGAATGTTGAAGTTAAAAGTCCCAGCACCCTCATTGCTTGTCTTATAGTAGGTGCCGGTCCAGTGCAGAGAAGACACACTGCTTCCCGTAGAGTCAGAATCTTCTGAGGAGGCAGAATCAGGACCTGACAGACCAAACTGATTTCGAACCCCAAGTAAGTCGTTACTTGAGAGGGCACCAAAGTTGACATGTTGAAATTCACAACCCAACCTAGGTGGGATAACAGATTCAGGGTGTAATTTAGATTTCCCAATAACTTGTCCTTTGATTGGGCAAAAAGAAGCAGGTTGTCCAAATAGGTGACTATCCCTATTCCATTCTGTCTCAGATAAGCCATAGGTTCTGCCAGAACCTTCGTGAAAATTCTCGGAACTGAGGCTAGACCGAAGGGAAGACAAACAAATTGAAAATGCCAAGTCTGGTCTCCGTCTTCTATTGCAAATCTTATAAAAGATTGGGCCAGAGGACTCATTGGAATCTGCCAGTAAGCATCCTTTAAATCTACTGATGCCATGAAGGCACCTCTGAGAAGCATGTTCTTGACTGAAAAAATCGTTTCCATATGGAAATGCCTGCATTGGACATAAACATGGAGTTTCTTTAGGTTCAGGATGAACCTGAACCCCCTGAGGGCTTTTTTACTAAAAAGATGCTGGAGTAAAACCTCTTCCCCTGCTGATTGCGAGGAACTGGAACAATAACTCAACTTGACCTCATGTCCATAATACTGCCGTAAATTGCTTCTCTTTGCTCTCTGCCCTTGGGCAGAAAGGAAATCAAAAATCTTGAAGGAGGGTTCTGAGAAAAAACTATGTGAAAGGCCTCTGTAATACCTTTTACAATGAATGGGCAATTCAACAGGTTTTGCCAGCTTTTGCAAAACCCCCTTAGTCTGGCGCCAATCCAAGGATTGGCGTCATGTTTTTGGGGTTTTGCCTGATAGGTTCCAAACAAGGTGGAACCTCTAAAATTTCCTTTCCTAGTGAAAGAGGAAGAACCACCCCTGGACCTTTTAGGGGCATCCCTGTTAAGAAAGGAGCGCCTAAAAGTATTCCTGGGATAAAACTTCCTGCCAACGGGAGCTTTGGGACGAGGCGGAAAACACTTGTTTCTATCCGCTGTCATATGCAAAACCTTACTCAGGTCTGAACCAAACAGTCACTCCCCTCTAAAGGGCATAGCACAAAGTCTCATCTTTGAACCAATATCCCCGGACCAGGTTCTCAACCAAAGAGTCCTGTGGATGGAATTGGTCACAGCCAGATTTTGTGCCAGAAATCTGATAGATTCAACCATGGCATCAGTAACAAAAGACGTGGCTGAAAAAAGAATAGGTAAGGCCTTCAGTAACTTCTCTAGACTAGTTCTTTCCAAAAGACAGTCCTTTAATTGTTGAAGCCAGAAACCTAAGTTTCTGATCACACAATTGGATGCCAAAATAGGTCAAAAGGGGCATCCAAATTTGGGACATTTTTCCCATAATTCTGAGTCCTCCTCCCCTGCAAAAGGATACCTGCGTTTTAGACAGAGACCTGAAATCCTTTTTAGAAAGGGTCCTTCCATTCTTCCAAAATCATATCTTTCAAATAACCATGGAAAGGAAATGAATAGGAAGAGTCAGGAGCAAAATCCGGATAAAACCCATCATGCTTGGATCTAGGGCCAGGGACTTTTTCCTCTATCCCCATAGATAAATAAATCATGTGAAGGAGAAAAGATAAGTCTCCCGGAGGAAATAAATACCTTGCTTTACCCGGGGCAGCAGAGCCAGAGGCCTGCCCATCCTCCTCCTCTGGGATGATTTCTCCTTCCTCAGATTCATCCTCAGGCATATAGGAATCCTGAGTGACGAAAAGGAAGAAGAAGGTTTCCCCATCTGGCCAGAAAAAAGGGAAGCGTCAAATGAACCTGTAGTAGGTTGGGAAAAAACAACCTGGTTATCCGTACTCTCCTGGGCCCTCTGGGTCATGGATGAGGAGGAAATCTGATCTTTGAGTTCCTTCATCATCCACATCAGATCCTCATTATGCTCCTTATTAAACACCTCGTCTGTGCAAGCTTGGCAAAGGATTTTTTTTTGCCGGAATCTGAAAGCTTTTTATCATATAAGGGACATCCTCTACTCTTTTTGTGGATTTAGATCCGGATGAAGAGGCTTTAGGTACACTTTTAGAAGCTTTGTCCAGGGTCTTAGACTAAAAGACAAAAGCAAAAAAATAGGGGGATGAGCTATGACCCTCTAAATAAAATCCTGCCCCTAAAAGTACAAAGAAATTGACTTACCGGGGCAGAGCTGGGCCTCCTCCTCCCAGAATCGGCAGCCGGTGTAAAAATGGATGCTTCCTGGTCCATAAGAGGTATACCTGTGTGATCATTATCAGCAAGTTCAATAGAAAACTCATCCATGTGGTCTGCCATGCTTCTGGTCTTGAGGCACCAAGAGAAATGCATCCGGAGCCACCTAAAATAGGGCAGGAGCGAATCCCACAATAAATATTTAACCCTTTATTACTTTTCTCAGAAGGGGAGGCCATCATACACCTATCCAAAACAGTGCTGGCCCTTTAAGGCAAAGCACGTGTTTTTGGGAAGCAGGAAAAATCCCCCGGGTGCCGGGATGTGACGTCAGCAGCCCGGGAGGAAGAAGCCTAGGATCATATCCTGTAAAGCCAGTATAAGTAAACGATGAGCATGCGTGCGTGCGTCATACACCTACCATAAGGCTGAAGAAGGATGTCATTCACCAAGGAATAATCCCCCTTTTCCTCGGCGGTGGCGGCATGGCGGCAGCGGTAATGGCATGGCAGCGCGGTGAAGGGACGCGGTGCTCCCGAGAAAGAACACGGAAAAAGAAGAGGAGGAGAGGAACTATCGCCCTCTACCATCGAAAAACAGGTACTGCACCACTGAGAACAAGTGTCAAGCGAGGAAGAAAGTAGAGAACGCATCATTCTCCTTTCTTTCCCGCCTCTTAAAGGTATAAGACACAAAATATTTTTAACCATTAAATAGCATAAAAATAAATCTGGAAAGAACCCAGTCAACCAATTCATCCTGGAAATTTCCCCACAGCAGATACCTCATGGAGAGAATTCCTAGGAAAAAATCCCAGGGATCCTCCCCCAACTGCCATCCATAAAAAAAAATTTGATCCTATAATGGGGTCCGGCCACCCCGGCTTCTTCCAAGAAATCATCCTCAGTAAGAGGGCAAACATATTGCTTACCCTACTTTGATTAATCAAAGAATGAGATCTGGCCTAAAATCCCATAGGGTATCCCGAGCCCCAGGTATAGAATGAAACCTTCGGGACCAAGAAATGGACCCCCTGCAAAATCAGGCCCATAGCACCGGAAAATACTTACCTAAACCAACCGGTCCAGGAGCTAGTGGTCTGGTTCCTACCTCATGGAGGAACACGAAAACAACTGGAGAAGAGTAGGAGGAGTCAAGAATTTATTTGGCTGGTGGTCACATGTTTCCCTAAGTGGGAGGAGCCCAGAGGTCTCAGGCGTATGCTGCCCGAAGGATGTTTTGAGAAAACTACATATAACTTTCCTGGGCAATCCTTGAACATTCCTTCAAAAATCACAGTTAAAACATTTATAGTGGTAAAAATAGTTTGGCAATAGAGGGTGACAATATCTCTAGGTAAGTTGGCACTTAAAGGGCTATACTTTATGTAACTGCTTTTCTGCTTTAGTAAGCTTAGTTTATTTTTATTTTAAAATGTATTCATTGATCTGCAGTCAGCTTGATTTCTCAATGTCCTGCATTCCGAATGCCCCCTGCTCTTGAGCTCCTCTGCAGCTTGTGTGAAAAAAAGTGGTGGAGGTACGTCCAAAACACAGAGGACACTGTATACAGTAGTCTTGGTTGCATCTCTTTGTATATCAATTGAGTCATAAGGCATTTGGAACCCATTTGTTGCCATCAACGGCCTCAAACAGGCGCCAAATAAGTGATCAGGGGTAAACTGTTTACTAACAGTGTTGTATACTAACAGACTTCATAAAGCAGAAGAAACAATCTGTCTTAACAGGCATTTCTAACGCTAAAGAGCCGGCTTCTAGCAGAAATAAAAAAGACTGATTGAAACCTTTAGCGAGTGAATTCTGCTCAACCACACTAAATATAAATCAGTGAACACTATTTACCTTAGGTGTTAGGTGCAAAATAAAGCAGCATTAACTGGAATTTGTTACTAAGCCACAAAATATTATTTACAATAACTACTACGATAACATCTTATCGTAGGGGAAAAGCACTAACATAAAACTTAAAAGACAGAAATGAAACAAAACCTGAAGTTATATTAAAGTGTAAATGCCCCCCCCCCCCCAGTAAAAAAAAAAAATGTGAAGTAGGGCAGGTATTAGCTGCACACATCAGAAAATCATGTCTTCTATTGGATGAGCAGCAGATTCTGCACTTGTGTAGCTATTAACAGTCCTCTAATGGAGACAGTTTATATGTATATATATGTCTATGTATATGTCTGGCTCCAATTGAAAACAATGGAGGCCTCTGTACATCAGGAACTTCTGTGTATGGAAGCCCCCATTGTGGGAAGAGCAGTGGTTGGGTAAGCGGATCCTCTAGTCCCCTCATAGACTGCCCTACCCTGGAGTTTTCTGAGTTTTCCTTTAATGTCCCTATAAACCAGGACCCACCCTAACACATAGGAATAGTTGCATCACGTACCAGTATCAAAAAAAAGTATTTTTACCAGCATCAACATTGTTAGCCATTTGTAATGCCTTTTCTCTTTTTTTCAAGTAAATGAAAAAAATAATGAATTGGATAAGAATAATCTCTACTTGCACAGTACACAATATTCTAAACACCTACCACTTCAGGGGGGTGCCTTCATATTCAAACCAAATTTCACTGATATCTTCTGTCCGCATAACTTTCTGAAAATGCTTCTTCACCTTATCCGTTACCAAGGTCAGGTAGCTAACTCGAGGTAAAAGTAACTGCAAATAAATAAGCTTCATGAATATATATACACACACACACACACACAACTGAGAATTTTACACTTCACAAAAAAAAAATCTTCTATCAATTCTAATGGGGGTAATTTTATCCATCCAGTATAAAAAAAAAAAAAAAACACACACCCACATATTTTCTTCACACTTCAAGAGGGCTAGTGTTCCTAGTATCCTAAGAGAGGACCTCCAACCAAATACCACACCCTCTTTCCCCCTTCATTAAGTCTGGTAAAAAAAAAAAGAAAAAAAAAAAATCGCCCATATTCTCTTCCGCGAAATAGGGCACCGTCAGGTCAGCCGTGCAGAGCGCCAGCTCCGTTGTAATGCTGGGAGAAGGATAATGGTAATGTTGAGTATTTGGTTATCATTGCTCAAATCTGTCATGGCCAAGGGGTGGCCAGAGAGGGATTTGGTTGGAGGGCCCTTTTAAACTACAATATTATTTTTATTACATATAGTTGTTGACACAACCAAATGAGATAATAACTTTAATATGGCTTCTACAAATATACACCAATGGTAAATGAAGTGCAAATAAATAATTAAAATAGTTTTCCTTGATTAACATGGAGCAAGAATTGGCAAAACATATTGAAAATGGAACAAGGATATATATTAGTTTGGCGATAGAGGTAGAATGTTAAAAAGGAGGATATTAATAATAAGCAATAATAATCTCCCCCACAGGGCATCCTGATTTGGTATAGGGTGAATATCCCTAGGAACAGTAAAGAATCATTCTCCCTTCCACATTCCTGCAGGAAGTATGCAGGACACATGTAACAAGGAATGCTGCTAGGTAAGCTGTAGGGGAGGCGTAGGTGAGCCGTAGGATCGTGTTGGTTCCCAAGGGTTTTAAACAGCATCATCCTCAGTCCAGGGAATCTTTTAGACTCCAGAGCACTGTTCCTCAAACAACAGGTACCCCAGGGGGTACACAACAGCGTCCCTCCTTCCCCTATCCAGGGATCGCTGTGCTCAAATGTATCCGTAAGTGCTGGCGCCGATCACTTCCAGGTAACAGATGGCGCCCGGTGCAGAGACCAGAGACCTCGGTGCCATCGTGGCAATCCGTCCGCCGACAGGCTCAACATGCGACCTTCGCTCTCGATTGCAGCCTTGCAGGGCAGACCATGCCGACCAGCCAGCCCCAGCCTGGATAGTCAGTGCTGCCCCTACGTCTCCACGGGGAATGATGCCAGTGACCGCTCGCCATCCTAGCCACTGGGGCCACCAAGTGCCTAGGCTATGCCTTGTAGACACTTCCCCCCCCCCCCCCGAGTACTCTCAAACTCCCCAAAAACTCCCCCAGGCTCTATATTTTGGGGAAAACAACAGGAAAAACTCATTTTGGCTGGGGAGGTCCCCCCCAGAGACCTCTGCCTCTTGGGACTCCCCAGTACCAAAGCCAGGAGAGGGGGGGCTGGCTCTTCTAAACCTGCATCCCCTAATCCACCCGAATTGAAGTCTGGAGCGAACATCTAATACACACAAGAACAGAGGATGGGGGCAGCTTTTAATCGTTGTGTGGTTTGTGTTTCCAGCAGGGGGACAAGACTCCCTCTCTAGGAGAACAGTCCCACATATAACCGGGAAAAAATAGGCTGATGGGGAAAAAAAAAAAAAAGTTGGGGATCCCTGCTCTAGAGCTATCCCAGCAGAGTTATGGTACTATTTTAGTTTGACCTTGGGCATCCTTTACTCAGCTCACCAAGGGGTCCATCTTCTAGGTTTCCTGGGCGACCGTCAGACAGATGGTGCCATCTTGCATCACATTAAACAGTGCGCACGCCCCCCCCCCCCATCTCACACCGTCACAGTGCCCATGAATGACACACAATGGGGCCGCCCAAAATCCCCCAAGACATCACTGATCGTGCGGGACTTTGAAGAGCAAGTCGTGATGTCGCTAACAGACAGCTAAGCCGAAGGAGAGGGCAGCGATTGGGCCCCGAAGCAGCCAGATGTCAACACACCATAGGACCAGGGAGGGGCGAGTTAGGCTAAGCAAACTGTTTACACAGCAGGGCATCCTGGATTGGTGTGCCCCAGGGGCAAGGTCTAAAACCGAGGATAGTCAAAATTCAGAGTTTTGGTCCCCTTTAATAACTAAAAAAAGTTTCTGCTTTATGCCAACAGCGTATGTTGCATCCGTCTTTGATGTTACCACCCTGCAAAGCTAATTGTAGGTCTATAGTAAGATAGTAGGGGGATAAAAAGTAACTACTCCAGTCCCAAACAATGATCAACTGACGAGCTGAGCTCTGCTTATGACTGTCACGCCCCCACATTACGCATAACAGGGAAATGTTAATGTGACCCAGCAACAGGCTAAATGAGGCAAAGAACTGCATGCCAGTGTTCAACCATCAGCTTACTGGAGATAAACAGATGTAATTTACAGATTTAGAAAGACAGAAATTACTCATCGGTCAGCCCATCAGTTCTGAGAACGTTCTTTTCTTTCTTGTAAACATATTAAAAAAATAGCCACAAGCACAAAATGATTACTTTCCATTTAGATTCTAGAAACTGTTCAAACAAGTCCCAGTAAAAAAAGAAAAAAAAAGGACCACTTGATTCCATGAACGAAAGAACTGCACATAAGAATTGTAACATGTATGATCCTTATAAAAGTCAAAGAAAAGCCAGGTGGTACAAACTTGTGGCAAGTCATGTACATAGTGGGGCAAAACCAGGGGTAGACTGGCTGTCAGGTGCCCCCTGTATTTTTGTGTATAACTCTGAGCTGACTAGAGGGTTAATTTATTTGAGGCTGCACTGTAGAAAAAGGGTCAGGTGAACCCTGAATGTTATAAAGCAACAACACACTTCTCTTTTGTTAGTGTTGAAGTAAGTATCCCCGTCACGTAATACGCAATGTATTGTAACCCTTCACTGTTGTATATATTGTGTTTGGGTGCTTAGAGAGCGGGAGTAAATGCACACTTTCACCCGTGAACATGAAACATCAGTACTAAAAGTGAACCAAAACCCACAGCGATCAGCCCGATCAATCGATTCCACCCACCGGGCATACAAAATCAGGATGCCCCGCTGTTTGAAACCCCCCAGGTCGACCCATACATTTACCTTGTTTCCCGGTCCAACAATGCGTGCAGATGCGGCCACATGCCCCGGGGGTAAGGACCAAAACCCAGGATAGTCAAAATCTAATATATATCGAAATATACTATACTAGGCCAGGCACTGTGCAGAATGGCTGGTGTGACCAATGACGCCCTGGGCCGTTTTTTAACCACAGTCCACCCCTGGGCAAACCGTTCTCTTTGTATGTCAATAGGCACAAAACATGCATACTACATAGATGTAAGGCACACCCATGTGTGAGGTAACAAAGTCTAAAACATAAATGTATGCATTTTCACATACAGTACCAGAAACCCATCCATATAGCAAGGACTGGCCTTACCCATCCTGTAAAAAAGTACACATCTAATCATTCACACTCAAAGAGATGAGCAGATGGAGAGAAAATATGAAAAGACAAATGAGAATATGTGAAAGAGTAATAATGGAAATGATGGGGCATTAAAAAAAAAATATATAGAAAATAAGAGCGACAGAGGGAGCACGAAAAAGAGAGGGAGAAGCAAGGAATGGACAGAGAATGAGGATAGGAAAAATAAGGGAATGTGGAAAAGGAAGGAAGGAATGATCAGGGGAATGTGGAAAAGGAAAGAGACAATGTAAACAAAGAATGGTGGGGAGAATGTAGAAAAGAGAAAAAATACACAACAGGAAAAGAAGAAAAAGGAATGCCAAAAAGAAGACGAGAATGTACATAAGAAAGGAACGAAGCAATGCAGAAAAGAAAAAAGCAGAGAATGTGTAAAAAGTTAAAATTGAGGGAATGTGAAAAAGAGCAAAAAGGATGAAATATTAAAAAGAAAAATGAAGGCAGAGAGAATGCAGATAAGGAAGAGGTAATGTGGAAAGTAAAAAAGGAAGGAGGGAAAAGCAGAAAAGAAGGAAAGGTGGAGAGAATCTGCAAAAGAGAAACATTGCAGGAATTATGGAAAATGAAGATGGGGAAATGTGGGAAAAGAGAAAAGGAAATAATGTGTAATATAGAGAGAAGGGTGGAGGGAATGTGGGAAAAATGGAAAGGTGGAGAGAAACTGCAAAATAGAAAAAATGCGGGAAATTGTAGTTAAGGAAAAGGAGCGGATGTGGGAAAAGAGAAAAGGAAGGAAAGAATGTGTAATAGAGAGAAAGATGGAAGAAATGTGGGAAAATGTAGAAAAGAGAAATGTGGAGGAGAGAATGAGAGCTGAAACAGCAAGCAGCAGCGATGCAGGAGAGAAGTGGATTCTGGGAAGACCTTCTGGGAGCTTTCTCCTAAAGGGGTCTGAATGGTGTCCCCCAGCACCTCATTACAAGGGACTTGGGATGGCGCCCGGTGAAATTACACAGTAGGCACACCCCAAAGGCCGGCCAAGCCTACAGTTATCACCCTAGTCACATGTCAATGCCATTCACATCTACACAGAATTTACCTAGGCCAGCTACCTGTGCTGTGAGCAGGGCAGCGCGGCCACTGGACCTCATAAGACGGGTGGGCACGCTTCCAGTCTACACCAGGCGCTGGTGCAGCAGTTCTTAAACTAGACACTAGTCCATCCCTCCAACTGTCCAGACACAGCCAAACACATTGTCTAAATCATCATAATACACTTCTTTGGTTAAAAAAAAATAAAAATCTTATACTTACCTTACCTCCACACCAGATACTCCAGAAATGCTTTATTCAGCCATCTACATGGGGTTGTGCACAGCCGTTTTGACATGCTCCAGACTGGCAACACTGAGATTAGAGCCCTCTGCTTAGCCAGTGTGGGAGCCTGTTCTTTTGTAGATTACAGGCAATCACAACTGATAAAGTGGGGAAAGCACAACTGCTGATTACAGGAAGGGGTGACCTCTCTACTTTTAAGCCCATCCTTGGACTAAAACCCCCAAAACAGCTGATCCAGCAAAGAGGTGCCAACAGAAAATGACTGGCAAGTCACTGCCATGCTGAAAAATGTGACCAAAAACGCCCTAACATCTACAAGACTCTAGTGTGGGGTAAAAGTATGCCCCACCATGTGAAACCCCCCCAGAACCACTGATCGCTTACCATGCTCCACACTCCCACATCACCTATGCCGGCAAGGCAATTTGTTTATTCAAGGCTGACTGGCATGGGAGCATGGAGGGAGGTAAGAGATTTGAAATTCTGCCCATGTTTCATACACACAACCTGCCCAAATCAGGATATCCCTTTAAACCCCAGGGGCATAACCCTAGGTTTTGGCCCACATTAAAGTGGACCAAAACCCAGGATGCCCTGCTGTGTGAAACCCCCCAGGTGGCTAAAAATACAATTCTGTGAAATACTCACCTGTAGAATTGGTATTATAAGTATACAGTACGTCCTGCTCCAGATAGATTACTTACACTTGGGTTATCCTCCGCCAGATGGCGCTGCACTGCAGAGACATGGAAAACAGGCTCCTCCCGGCCCCTCAAATACCCAGGGACCTCCCACAAATCCCCAGCATTGAAAAGCAGTGAACGAGAAGCCGGGAGAATTTAACCACCCAAACTGGTAACTATAACAATGATAATCACCATACAGGGGATCCAGAATAATGCAAAACCAAGGGTGGGGTGGAGCAGGACGTACTGTATACTTATAATACCAATTCTACAGGTGAGTACTTCACAGAATTGTATTATTCTTAGTATACAGTACGTCCTGCTCCAGATAGATTACTTACACCTGGGACATCCAATAGCAGTGTCCATAAAGTAGGGGGGGATCCCCAGCAAAAAAGGTAACAGCAGACAGTTTAAACCACTGCCGCCTGCAAAACCTTTCGGTCAAAAACAGCATGAGCTGAGGCCCAAACATCAACCTTGTAAAACTTTGAAAAGGTATGAACAGAAGACCAAGTAGCGGCCTTGCAAACAGAAGCCTAGTGCTGGAAGGCCCAAGAGACACCAATAGCACGAGTAGAATGAGCAGTAAGGCGGAAGGGAGGATTCTTCCCCTTAGCAGAATAGGCCTGAATCACGGCCTAACGGATCCATTTGCTAATAGTAGACTTGGCAGGAGCCAAACCCCTCCTGGGCCCAGAAGGGACCACAAAAAGAGCATCAGTTTTCCTGAAGGATGCAGTGACCACCAGGTAATACTTCAAACACCTGACCACATCCAAGGAATGCAAAACCCTCTCCTTAGCGTTGCTAGGATTAGGGCACAAAGAAGGAAGAACAGTATCTTGATTCAAAAGAAAGGCAGACACTACCTTAGGCAGAAAATCTGGCATAAAGCGGAACACCACCTTGTCCTGGTGTCTTCCCAAAGTATGTAGTAATAGTAATATGTAGTAATAGAAAGAGCCGCCAACTCAGACACACGCCTGACGAAATAATGGCGACCAGAAAGACAACCTTGAGGGTAAGAACAGCCAGAGCAGCATCCTGCATAGGTTCAAATGGAGCACCCTGCAAGGCAGACAAACCCAAGCTCAAATCCCAAACAGGGAACACAGGTTTACGTGGGGGGACGCACATGAGCGACCCCCTGGAAAAAAGATCTTAATCAAAGAATGCTGAGCAAAAGACTTCTGAAGGAAAACAGACAGGGCAGAAACCTGACCCTTCAGAGTACTGAGTTGGAGTCCCGACTCCAACCCGTGCTGTAAGAACTTGGGGACTGAAAACACCCGACAGGGAAGAGACCTAGACTCACACCAGTCAAAGTAGGTACGCCATACCCTGTAATAGATGGAAGAAGAAGTTTTCTTCCTAGCCTTCACCATGGTATCAACCACCGAGGCGGACAAGCCTTTTTCCATCAAGATGGAGGTTTCAGCAGCCAGGCCGTCAAAGCCAGAGATTGTAAATTGGGATGGCGTAAGGGCCCCTGAGTGGGCAGATCTGGCACCCTTGGCAGAACATACTGGTCCACTGCCATCTGCACCACGTCTGCGAACCACACTCTTCTTGGCCGCCTGGGAGCCACCAGAATTGCTGGCACCCCCTCCAGAGCAATCTTGCGCAGAACCCTGCACAGCAGGGGGAATGGAGGAAAGACATACAGGAACTGAATGTCCTGCCATGACAGTGCTAAAGCATCCGTGGTCAAGGCCAGAGGATCCTGGGACAGAGAGACAAAGGCCGGAAGCTTGTGATTGTGACGGGACGCAAACAGATCCACATCTGGTTGGCCCCAACGGTGGAACAGAGATTGGAACACCCTGTTGCAGAGGGACCATTCTTCCTGGCGAGAGGTCCCCCTGCTCAGAGGGTCTGCCAGCAGATTTTCTACCCCCGGATTGTACACCGCTGATATGCAGGGAACATTGGCCTCCACCCAGGTCAGGATCAGAGACACTTCCTGGAGGGCCCTCTTGCTCCGGGTCCCTCCCTGATGATTGATGTAGGCAACTGCCATCTGGTTGTCCGAGCGCCCCTGAACAGGCAGGCCCTGAAGATGAGTAGGCAAGCGAGCCAGAACTAACCTGAGCGCTCGCAGCTCCACATTGATAGGTGTGTGGGCCTCCTGAGGGCCCCACCTCCCAGGAAGGAGCAAGAAAGGATCTGCCCCCCCCAACAGGTTCCTTGAGTCCATCCATCACCAGAGGGACCTCCTGACCAGGGGGGAGAGCACACAGACCCTGTCCAGGAACGCTGGGTCGTTGTCCCATATAGACAATAGGTGAAGTTGCAGAGGCCTCAAGTGGAACTGAGCCTAAGGGACCGCTGCGAAGCACGCCACCATCAGGCCCACCAGCTGCATCCCTGACTGATGGAGGGATGGGGACAAGCTAGGAGGGACTGAGCCTGTGCAATCAGATTGTCCACCTTCTGCTGAGGCAGGAAGATCCTTACCTGAACTGTATCCAGATTCATTCCTAGGAATGGAGTTACCAAGGAAGGGGACAGTGAGGACTTGGGGTGGTTGATCACCCATCCAAATGACTCCAGAATGGGCACCACCAGCTGAGTATCCAACTCTGCCTGATGTAGAGACTGGGAAGTGATGAGGATGTCGTCCAGATAGGGAAGCACGCTGACACCCTGACGTCTGAGTAGAGACATCACGCCAGCCAGCACCTTGGTGAACCCCCTGGAAGCTGAAGTGAGGCCGAAGGGCAAGGCCACAACTTGGTAATGTTGATCCATCAGAGCGAACCTGAGGAACTTGTGATAACCTGGGAACACAGGAATATGAAGGTAAGCATCTTTGATGTCATGAAATCCCCTTGGCGCAGGGAACTGATGGCAGAGCGCAGAGTCTCCATGCGAAAGCGCCTGCCCCTGACAAAACTTGTTGAGAATCTTTAAGCCCAGGATGGGCCTGACAGAACCATCCTTTTTGGGTACTGTGAATAGGTTGGATTAAAAGCCCTTGCCCTTTTCTCTTAAGGGCATCTGGCAGATGACCCCCAGCTCCAGGAGGCCTTGCACTGCATGCACTAGCTCCTGAGTTGACACAGGGTCCTGAGGAATCCGGGACCTGATGAATCTTGGAGGGGGATCGGCAGCAAACTCCAACTTGTAACACTACCTCCTGAATCCACCGGTCTGAGACATGAAGCCTCCAGACGTGAGCGAAGTGCTGCAGCCGTCCCCCCACCCGGATGGGCGAGGGCGCCCCATCAAGCCTGAGGGGGCTTGGGAGAAGATTTAGCTTTGGGACCCCAGGAGGAGCCAGGACGTCCACGTCCTCTGCCTCTACCCCAGAAAACTCCCCGGGCCCCAGGGAAAGACACCCCCCTTCCCTGTCTTGCACCACGGTAAGGGGAGGAGAAGGAACCCTGACCCCGAAAGGGCCGAGACTGCTGTCAGCGCTGGGGTAACTTACCTCCCTTAGCAAAAAGGTCAGGCGGTCCCCAAACAGGCGTAGCCCCTTAAATGGAAGCCCAGTGAGGGCCTTCTTTGCAGTATTGTCAGGAGCCCACTGGCGCAGCCAAACCGAGCGGTGAATAGCCACCACGAGGGCAGAAGTTCTGGCACACATTCTGATGGCGTCATCCAATGCTGATAGGACAAAATTTACAAAAGCAGCACAACTGGAGAGTGCATTAAACACCTCACAAGGGAAATCATCAGGGGCACTATTAAGCATATTTCTGATAAGGGTTCTAGTGGCCACAGCAATAATAGCAGAGGCACAGACCGGGCGCAGCGCCGTCCCCGCACATGCAAAGGCGTGGGAGGCCAGCTGGTCAATGCGCTGGTCCTCAGCATCCCGCAGGGTGGTAGAATGCATGATGCATGACAGAGGTGTTAGATAGCCCTAGGATCGGGGCATCCACCTCGGGGGGAGATGACCAACATTTAACCACCTCAGCAGGAAAGGGATACTTCCTATCCCAACTCTTTGGAACCCGGGAAATTTACTGGGGCGCTCCCATTCCTTGAGCACAAGGTTATGGAAATGTCCCTGCTCTGGAAATTCCAAACGTGATTTTGCTGTATGAAAAAGGCTCCCCTCTTTGCCTGGGAGCCTCAACAGGGAGAGAGATGGACAGAAGACGGGGCCCAGGGGTCAGAGCCAGAATTGTCATGACCCCTTGGTCTCTCATCAGATGAGCCTGAATCAGAAAAGAGCTCCCCTTCATCAGACGGGGTATAGCCACACAGATTCATAAACTCCTCAGTTCCCATAGGGAAAACAGTAACATTAGGCGTCAAGTGCCGCTTCTTACCAGGGCCGTTATGCGCTAAAGACCTCGCAATGATCTGTTCAACAGTAGCCAGTCTAAAAGACACCTCAGGCCGAGAATCCCCACTAGTATGCAACTCAACAGGAGTGAGATTTAAGCTTGGGGGAGTAGGTGAAGTGAAACGAGGTGCAGCAACTGGCAGGCCAGATTGCAATGCAAGCACCTGCTGAGCACAGGGTACACAGACCCGCGCCTTGTCAGCGTCAGCATGAGGCTGCCCACACGCTACACACAGCCGGTCTTGTCCCGAAGGGACCCCGGTCACATTATCCTGGGATGCCTCCATATGGTGATTCTTAGGCACAATATGCCAGTAGGGATTGACGCTATAAGCAACCCTGGATGCCCCAATGACCTGCTAGGGAAGTGGGAGTAATTATACAAGGCCCAACTATCAATTACACTGGGCCGGGAGAAGCCAATGGATTCACCCATCTGAAAGACACAATGGGAAGTGGGGGTGTCAGAACCAAACACACTAAAATGAGTATAAGCCGCCCGCGAGGGCACTTACGGACCACGGTAAGTAGAACCGTCACACACGCTTGCGCGACCTGACAAAATGGCGCCGAGAGTACCTCGAAGGGCCGGCCAGAGCGAGCCGTGACGCATAGCGCACCGAGCCAGGCACCCCCCCCCCCCGAAGAGCGCGAAGCCCACAGACAAGCAGCCAATGAGAATGCATAAGCGCCTGAGGTAACGCTGCCGCCCGGCGCGGAACATCTAATTGAAGGAAAAGACGCATGCGGCGGCGGCATTTGCAATAGTAAAAAAGACAAGTCAGCGCGGCAGCTAACACCACATATACTAGTACACAAAAATATGACAAAACGCTGTACGCACGAATCACGATACACGCTCACCCACACCCCCCCTTCTTTCCCCCCGAAGGCTACAGGGAGAATGAGGGAGGATGTACAGGACCCACCGCTACACGGGACATGGGACAATAATGCGGGAGGAGCATCCCATAAAGGCTCACCATCAGCCTATACCGCCTACCCTTTGGTGGGGGACTGCGGTGGAGCAGCGCTCCTTAAGCACACATGGCGCTGCCTACCTTCACCCGACCAGCGCAGCCCACCCAGGCTGGGAGGCACATCACACGAGGAACGGGTGGGAATAGTCCAACAGGGCCGCAGGCTAATAGCCCCGCTCACCTGCGAGAGAGTGATAATTTCATGTCTTCGCAGTAAGCACTGCAGAGAAATCTGGGGATTTGTGGGAGGTCCCGGGTATTTGAGGGGCCGGGAGGAGCCTGTTTTACATGTCTCTGCAGTGCAGCGCCATCTGGCGGAGGATAACCCAAGTGTAAGTAATCTGGAGCAGGACGTACTGTATACTAAGAATAACAACTCGCCTCTTCCCAGTCCTACAGCGCAAGCACGGCTATTCGTTCAATCAGCGCGCTCGGATCCACTGACGTCATGTTGTCTAAGGCTTCGTCTAAGGCTAGCGACTCCAAGCGCGCTGACGGCTGCATCCCCGCTACCCTCTAACAGGGAACGTGCCCGCGCCGGCCAGTCACAAAGAGGGATGCGGCGGCTAGAGGGATAGCAGCTTGCACATGCGCTTTTGGACCGGAAAAGAAGATAAGTGAACGGGCGACCTGGGAGGATTCACACAGCAGGGCATCCCAATGCCCCGGGGAGAGGGAATCGATCAGCCCCGGAATCTATAAAAGCGGCCGATCGCTGTGGGTTTTGGTCCACTTTAAGAATAGAGGCATACTGGCTTTTATTTTCCATCTGTTGAGACCAACCAGGAAATCCAGGATTAAACTCGCAGTCAAAGATAAAAAATAAACCTATACTTGGTTCAGCTGGTACAGCAATATGCCGCTAGAAGAATTAAGAAGAGGCTTTCATCTTCTGTTATGTTTCAGCAGCTGGTCACTGCCCCACCGTTGTGCACTTTAGACTAGTACTGTATGAGAAAAGTGTGGCTGGCTGGGACATATGGTACTTCTGTGCCCCTAATCAGCTGCTCCCCTGCGACTAAAGGCAGAAAAAGTAGGTTAGGGCAGGCAAAGCAGAGTACAGCTGCTATCTTGATTTTCACTATCCTAAGATTTGGGATGCCCTGCTAGTACATCATAAAAACTCACCTTTATTGGTCCTATGCTGCGTGCATAGGCTGTCGTCCAATCAGCATATTAACAATTAGCATACAGCCCAGCCTACGTGAGCGGCCACATCCCCAGCATTTCTGTAGCCGAGATGCACTGCTACCTCCAGTCCATATGAAAGGCTGGGCATGGGACTGCGCCTCAGCTACAGGGGGGGCTGGGAATGCAGGCGCGGCTGGCAAGCGCAGTGTGGGAGGCCAGGATAAGGCGAGTGAATGTGGGTGATCTGACAGGGGGGCTCACACAGCGGGGCACCTTGAACCAGGATATCCCAGAGGGACTGAAACAGCCCGATGTGTGTAGATGCTTTTATACAGCACGCAATGCTTAGGGCAGATGTTAAAGTGGACCAACACCCAGGATTTTGACTATCCTGGGTCTTGGTCCACTTCGGTGGGGCACCCCCGATTGGGGTGCCCCGCTGTGTGAAACCCCCCCGAACCCCCCGAACTCACCTCTCCTCGCGCCGACGGACAAGCCGCGGACAAGCCGCGGACAAGCGGCTCCTCCGCCGCCGCCGACGAAGATAAGGTAAGGAGTTTGGGGTGTTTGGGGGGGTTTCACCCCGCGGGACATCCCGATCTCGGATGTCCCGCGGGGAGGGAGGTGATCAGCCCGGGATCACCGGTGGGTGTTGGTCCACTTTAAGGTTGTTCATGCTGATGTTCCCCATAGGTTGAAGCAGAAGGAAAGCAGTAGAGGTGCACAGCCCCCCCCCCATAATAGTGGCATGGTACACCCAAAAACCTGTCACCTCAGTAGATGAAAACCACAAGCTTGGTGAATGGATTTTTCACCTGGGGTGAAACCAGCACATTTATATGGATTTTTAGAGCTCCTTTAACCGCCAGCCTACCTTGAGATTTTGTCACCCTTTGTTGCCAGACCATTTTGCATTATTTTGCGCTCCCCATGTTCAACTGTGATTTTTGAAGGGATTACCCAGGAAAGTGATATATTGTTTTATTCAGCGGAGCCTGGGCTTTAACATGAAATGTCCTGTTTGTCATTTTCTAAGTGTATTCTCAATATTTTTGGGTAAAAAATTGTGCAAAAAAAAAAAAACTTTTTTACAATTTGTAGTGTTTTTTTGTACTAAAAAATGTAAGTTTGTCAAAATCTTATTACGTGTGAAACCCCAATTTCTCTCGGTTACAGCGGTACCACATATGTATAGGTAGACACCCTTTCCTGCCCAGGAGACTCCCCCAAACTGAAAATGCTTTAGGAGATTTTCAGATAAAATACAACTATGCTATGCAATATGCGCACCTTGCAGTTTTTCAAGAAAAACAACTCTTTACATTTGAAATACCCCCGACAAACTATATATTCCCTAGAAGTATACACCTCAAGCTTTCTAGGCGTACCAGGCTTGTTGACATGGGTGCAGTTTTCTGGAAGTAATCCCTCAATGTATTCTTTGGTTGCACAGGGTTTCCCTAAAAATGAATAAAAAAGCTGAATCAAAACCACATTTTCCTAAAAAAAAAAAAAACTATATGCAAACAAGAAAAAAACAGAAAATCTGAAAAAGCAACATCCCCCAAACAGAATGATACCCAACATGCATAGGTTCTGTCAAGGGAAGAGTTGCCAAACACACCAAAGTAAAGCATGCGCATAACGGTAATTTTACTTCAAAATTTCAACTCTGCAGACAAAGTGCGCACCTTGTGCTTTTTCTACCAAAACAACCCTTAACATTTGGAATATCCCTGATAAACCATATATTCCCTGAAAGTACACATGGTAAGCTTTCTAAGCGTACCCAGCTTGTTGTAGTGGGCTCATCTTTCTGGAAGTAATATCTCGAAGAATTCTTAGGTTGCACAGGGTTTCACAAAAAAAAGTATAAAAAAGCAGAATAAAAAACACCTTTTCCTAAAATATCAATATGAAAATAAGAAAAAACAAGCTAAATCTGAAAGCGCAAGGTCCCCCGAGCAGAACAATACCCAACATGCATAGGTACCTGTAACCTTTTAACTGCCAGCCTACTTGAGATTTTGTCACCCTCTGCTGACAGGATATTTTTCACCATTTTGTGTGATGTTTAACTGTGATCTTTGCAGGAATTTCCAAGAAAATGGCATATTTTCTTTTTGTGGCAGAGTTTAGGCTTTAACATGAAATGTCTTGTTTGTATTTTTTCTACTTTTTTATATATATATATTTTTAAGTAAATAAGTAAAAAAAATTCTATTTTTATTTAAATTGTCTCCTTTATTTTAACAAAAACATTTATTTTATTAAAGAAAATCATATTGCATGTGAAAGCCCCATTTCTCTCGATTACAATGATACCACATATGTATCGGTAGCCCCCCGTTCCTGTCCAGGTGATCCCCTAAACCGAAAAGAGAACTTTATAACATTTACAAATAAAATACAACTACTATCCACATAATAAAGGGTTAAATAAAATAAAATTTGTGTGGGGTCCCCCTTTACGGGGGGGGCACCATCTCTTGGGGGAATTTTAAGGGTTTTTGGGGAGGCAGGTAATGGGGGGTCTCGAGGTTAATGGCAAGTCACCCACTAGCCGCAGGTGACTTGCCAGACCCAGAGCCTTGTGAACTGGTATAGGGGTGTCATAGATCCCTTACCAGTTCACAAAGGGTTAAAAGTAAAAAAAATAAAACACACAGAGACACACTTTAAAAATAACTTCATTAAAAAATATATATATATATATATATATATTTTTTTTTTTTAATACTTACCTCCCATCCATCCCTGTGTCCCACGTTAATCAATTAGGCTTCTGCTCTCCTGCTGCTGCTGGAAGCCTTTTATACCTACTGGGTTACAGGTAACATAGGATTAATTAAAAAAAAAAAATGACATAGGGTCCCCCCTCACGGGGAGTGTTAAAACCCTTAAAAATCCCCCCCCAAAAAAAATGGCGTGAGGTCGCCCCTACCCAGGATAACCAGCCTGTGACCAGCTATGGGGGCTTGTAGAACAGGGCGCAGGGGCCAGCTTTAGCAGCCAGGGGCCAGCATAGCCTAGGGCCACGGCTCTTCTGCCGCCCCCGGGCTTTGCGCCCCCGAAGGGGCGGGCTAGAAATAAAGATGGCGGCCGCCATCGGAACCTACGGAGGGAGGAGGGCTGTCAAGCCCCCTCCAAAAGGCGGAAGAGCAGGGGGGGGGGGTGATCGGACCCCCCCCACCCCGTGAAGAGGAGAGCCGACGGGCACAAAGGTAAGTAAATGTCTTTTTTTTTTGTTTTTTTTGGGGGGGGGGGGGGAAGTTTGTGGGGAAAGTCAGGCACGTAAAATGTACGTGGCTGGCGGTTAACTGCAGGGGAGGCAGTCAAGTAATTTTACTTGGCTGGCGTTTAACCCTTCTAGTGCCAGCTATGCGAGTCTCACGTAGCAGCCTCTACTCCACTTAAGTGCCAGCTACGTGAGACTCACGTAGCTGACTTTAAACCCCCACAGTAAAAAAAAATATAACGGGTCTTCTCTTTAATTTGGTGCCATCCGATCCCCCGTGGGTCCACCCCCGTGGCTCCAGGAGAGCCCCCGGAATAGGCCGCCCCCCCCCCCCCCCGCTTCGGCAGCAGCAGCTGCTATCTGTAAAAAAATAAATAAATAAAAATGACATTCACTTACCTCCATGTGCGCTGGCTCCCGCTGTCGCTCCTCGTCACCTGGGGGGCCTCCAATCCCCCCCCCCAGGACTTACGGATCTTCAGGAGAGAGCCCGGGAGGCTCTCTTCCCTTTCCTCCTCGATGGCAGCCGCCATCTTGCCGCTAAGCCCCACCCCTTTGGGGGTGGGGCTAATGACGTCATCCCAGCCCCGACCACCGGCTCCAGCCTTCTCAGCTGTCAGATGCCGGTGATCAGTGCCCGGGGAAGGAGGTGGCAGGAGATCCTCTGATCTCCTGCCTCCCCCTTCTCTGGATGCCGATCACCGGCATCTGTAAGCAGAGCGGCGAGGGACAAGAGCTTACAATCGGAGGTAAGTACAGTAAAAAAAATTTTTTTTTTAATAAAATACTTTTGTCTGGTGTCTTTTTTTTTGAACAGTTAACCCTTTGAGAACTGGTAAGGGGTCCATGAGACCCCTTATACCAGTTCACAAGGCTCTGGGTCTGGCAAGTCACCTGCGGCTAGCGGGTGACTTGCCATTAACCCCCAGCCCCCCCATTACCTGCCTCCCCAACGGCCAGGGGGGGGCAGAAGGGCCCGGGTCACTTAGTGGCTATGTGGCCTAGTAGCCTGCAGGGCCAGGGGCCACCAACGCTGGCCCCTGCGCACTGATCTACAAGCCCCCATAGCTGGCACGGGTCGGTAATGCTGGGTAGGGGGGACCCTACGTCATTTTTGGGGGGATTTTTAAGGGGGGTTTTTTAACCCTTAAAATTCAAAAAAAATGGGGTCCCCCCCCCATGTCCTGTTACACAGCAGGTATAAAATGCTTCCAGCATTTTGTGGTGTGGTGTGTTTGTGATTTTTTTTTACATTTAAAGTGGACCAACACCCAGGATTTTGACTATCCTGGGTATTGGTCCTTTCCCCCGGGGCATCCCGATCGGGGATGCCCCGCTCTGTGAAATCACCCCCAATAACTCATCTCACCCCGATCCTGTGGTGCATGCGCGGCCGCTCGTCCAATCAGCACGCTCAGAGCGGCTGAGTTATGGACGTCTAAGAGACGTCTAAGCTCAGCCACTCTGAGCGTGCTGGAGACCACATCCCCCACTTCCCTCTAACAGGGAGCGTGCCCGCGCCGGCCATTCATAAATAGCCAGCGCGGGCACGCGCCCTGCTAGAGGGATTGCGGGGATGCGGCACGCGCATGCGCCGTAGGACCGGGATTCAGGTAAGTGGTAGCAGGTGTTCCGGGGGGGGTTTCAGAGGGGCATCCCGATTTTGGATGCCCCGGGGGGAAGGAATAGAACGGTCTGGGAATGTTATAGATTCCCTGGCCGATCAGCCCTGGGTGTTGGTCCACTTTAACCCATTGTGAACTTGTAAGGAGTCCATGAAACCCCTATACCAGTTCACAAGGCTGGGGGGCTGTCAAGTCACCTGCGGCTAGTGGGTGACTTGCCATTAACCCCGGCCCCCCTATTACCTGCCTCCCCGAAGCCCAGGGGGGGCAGAAGGGCCAGGGCTGATTTAGGCGGTGCGGGCTTGTACTTGGCAGGGCGGGGGGGCCACCAAAGCTGGCCCCTGCGCCCTGTTCTACAAGCTCTGCATAGCTGATCCCCGGGCTGGTTATGCTACCATTGTGCACATGCTTTACTTTTTGGTGTTTGGCAACTCTTCTTTTGACAGTAGCTATGCATGTTGGGTATCGTTCGGTTCGGGGGATGTTGCTTTTTCAGATTAACTTGTTTTTTCTTGTTTGCATATAGTTTTTTTTAGGAAAATGTGGCTTTGATCCTGCTTTTTTTATCCATTTTTAGGGAAGCTCTGTGTAACCAAAGAATATATTGAGGGAGAACTTCCAGAAAACTGTGGCAACATCAACAAGCCTGGTACGCCTAGAAAGCTTGAAGTGTGTATTTCCAGAGAATATATAGTTTGGGGGGGTATTTCAAATGTAAAGGGTTGTTTTTATTAAAAAACTGCAAGGTGCACATAGCGCTTAGCATAGCTGTATTTGATCTAAAAATCTCTTAAAGTGCTGTTTCAGTTTGGGGGAATCTCCTGGGCAGGAAAGGGTGTCTACCTATACATATGTGGTACCGTTGTAACCGGGAGAAATTGGAATTTCACACGCAATAAGATTTTATTGACAAACTTACATTTTTTATTACAAAAAAACACTACAAATTGTAAAAAATAATATATACGGTAATTTTCCTGGGAAATCCCTTCAAAAATCACAGTTGAACATGCATAGTGCAAAATAGTGAAAAATGGTCTGGCAACAAAGCGTAACAAAAACTCCAGGTAGGCTGGCACTTAAAGGGTTAAAGAGCACCGGAATAGAGTATGTAAGACACTAGGGTCATCATTCTCCCTTTTTTGGGGGGCATGCCAATTTGGATCACAGTGAAACTCACCTTTCTGGCAAGGCCACAGGGCATGCACAAGCTGTAATGGCATCCCATCAGCCTATACGTGTGCTCCTGCACCAGGAATACCTGAATGGCCGGATGCTTGTCACTGCTGCACACTCTGCATTGTGTTAAACGTCACCCCTCACTCACCACAGGCACCCGCTGAGTGCCGTTATTTATTTATTTTAAACAAACATTGCTACTGATCTGACCCTGACTCTGGGGGCCCCATGCATTTGCATGGTTTGCATGGTAGTTAATCCCACCACAGGGCGTGTACATGGCACTTACATAGTAGGGCTCGGCTTCCCTTTCGGTCAGCTCGTCCTGGTAGAGGGTGAAGCACGTGGGGATGCGGCCATGCCACACTTTCCGCAGCACATCATTATCATCTGTCATTCTTCCTGCCATTTGGATGCCACATATAGGCCAGGTGGGCTCATTCAGCAGCCTGGAACAATACTGGAAGCAAGGGGGACACATGAGACAAGCAGGAAGTCATCAGGCGGCAGCAGCAGGTAGTGTGGGGGTGATCAGGTGAACCTCTCTATGGCTGTCCCATGCCAGCAGTATACACTGATCTCAGGCACACCTACCATAGCTGTACTGCTACCTGCTACAGGGCCAGTGATTATGGCCACTCCCAAGTCTGGCCGCTCAAAAGCTCGCAGCGCTTAAAGCGGAGCCCGCCCCCCTCCTCAATATTTAACAACACAGCATGCTAGAGACCACTATACTTGCCTATCCCGGCGGGCGGCGCTCCTCTTCCTCTGCCGGCCCGGGTTGTGACGTCACCGCGACGCCGACGTGACCCACGGGGGTGAGATAGCTCAGCCAATGAGATGTATCGTCTTAATGTCTCCGCCCAGCCCGATCCCGGAAGAGTTCACGGTCAGACAGATAGGTGAGCGTCCTGCTGTCTCTGTGTCTGCATGGAGAGAAGGCTTCGGCCGGAGCTGTCAGCTACTGTCATATACTGTAGCTGTGCCAAGGGGTGAAAAAAAAGCTGATCTCCTACTGATGCTTTTTAAAGGACAACTATATGCCAGGATGGGCGCTAACCTTACCTAACCTACATTCTCACGCTATCACCCCTGCAGTATAGAAGCACTCACTTTTTCCTGGCACAGCTCCAGGATGGTGGGCAGGAAATGGCTACACACGTGGAGAATCCACAGGGTTAGAACGATTAATTGTCTGGGCAACATCAATAAACCCCACATAAGAGTTGATCCATGGTTGGTGCGCAAAAACTCTCATGGAGCGCAGACTATTCCGCATGAATCATGCAACAAATGACTAGAAAAATCTGGTGGATTTTCTACTTTTGAAGAATGGGGGGAGGGATATCTCAACAGCAAAGGATAGACTTGTGTCTAGGTCACTTTATCATATATGGCTATTTGGACAACTTTAAAACACATTGTATGCTCTGTGTAATTCAAACAATCTATCAATACACACACTATCTGTTTAAAATGTAAAGTGAACTCTATAAAATAAACTTCAGGTAGATGATGCTCTAAATTTATAACTATGCTGTAAATAGTGAGGAGAACCGAGAAGAGTTTGCTTATCCTTAGACCAAACGATCTTGGTGGAAAATAACAGTCCTTTTATTGCAGAATAAAATGGTGCTGTTTTTTTTTTATATTTTTTCTGGATATTTATTTCTTGAACTGGCCACAGGCCTCAAAAACTCTCTTAAATAAAATGATCAAGGGCGTCCTCCAACCGCGCTGAGTCCCTCACACAGTTCAGCAGTGAGGTAAATAAGGAGAGTGTTAAGTTTCAACCAAAAACATCACTGTGGTCCTATAATTTATGTGGGCTCAGAAACACATACAAACACAGAAGTTCTCCCTTTGACCCACCTCACAGACTCTGGTCTCAGAGCTGTGCTGTGCCTTTTATAGCCTGCAGGAATGACTGCCCCAGCCTCTCTCTCATGGCTGGCTCCGCCCACGTACACACAAGAATTTTCCAGAACCCTCCCAGCCAGCAGGGCCCTCCCCCAAGATGGCGTGTTATTGGACCGGTGCATGCGCAGCTTACTCCACTGCTGCCTCCTCAAGTCACCACACCTTCGGCGCCCACACAAACCACCTCAGCGGGCGGAGAAGACCCTGCCAGCCGGAAGAATCCCGGAACTCGGCCGGCAGAGATTTGTTATATGTCCGTTACAAGTGCACAGGAGAAGTACAAATTGCCTCTTCTTGTGTCAATATTGCACCTTCTGCAAGGTAAATCATTTTTGAACAGCAAATGGCCTTGTCCCATGTACATTTAGCTGCCTAAGCTCTTAAAGTGGACCAAAACCCAGTATTTTGACTATCCTGGGTTTTGGTCCTTTCCCCCGGGGCACTGCTGTGTGGGACCCCCCATGTCACCCAAACAAACTCACCTCTTTCCGGTCTTATGACGCATGCGTGGCCGCTCATCCAATCAGCGCGCTGACGGCCGCATCCCCTGCTACTCTCTAACAGAGCGTGCCCACGCCGGCCATTCACAAATGCCTGGCTTGGGCATGCACCCGGCTAAAGGGATAGCGGGGATGCGGCCGCTGCTTGTCCATGGGAAGAAGGGGGGCTTCACACAGCGGGGCATCCCGATTCAGGATGCCCCAGGGGGTAGGGAGTCAATAAGATTCCTGGGCCGATCTCCGTGGGTTTTGGTCCACTTTAAACTGGACCAATAGCTGTTCTTTAATGGGTGTTGGTCCTGCAGACAGCTAATAAAATCAAGCTCAGGGGCATCCAGAATATTTTATTTATTTTTTTACTCATTTGTTTGTGAGAAAACTCCCCTTTGTGTCAGGCTTTTGGTGTTCTGCCTGTTGTTTTTCTCTTTTGGGATGTAAAATAAACATTTGTGTTAGTATTGTGCCCCCAGACCTGTCATTTACTTATCAGCATGTGGTTTCCTATATTCCCCTGACTCGTAGTAAAACTTTTAGTATCCTTTCTGACTACAAATTCACAATTCTTCCACTCCTTAGAAGCTTTGACTAAATCACAAAGCAGCAATCATCTCTCCAGCTGAGAATGCTGCCATTAACCTTTAGTTACTGGAACACAAGATTGTTTTCCTCTCATCTAAAGAGGTGTAATTAGAGCAGAAGGGGCTAATACTCTTGTCTCTGCCTCAGAAAATCAGGGAGTGTCTGTACTTTTAAAGCACCATTTTGATGTGCGTTGCTAAGGTAAACACATTGTTGCTAGGGGAATATGTTTTCTCTGATAACACAAAGTTGCAAACAAAAAGAAAACTAAAAAAAAGAGATAAGCTTAGCACACTGACATACCCCCCAAGTGTCCCTGACTTGGAGGGACTGTGCCTCTTTTGAGTCCATGTCCCCCTGTTCCTCGTTCTCATTGGTCCCTCTATGAGGTGTAACATGCAGATCTGCATCAATAAATGATTAATTTGCCTATTCCAAGTGTTTATATTGTTGTAACTGTTACACCCTATCTCCTATCCATCCCTCAGTGAGGGGGCGTGGCCTAATTTAACAAATGTCCCTCTTTCCCACCCTGAGTAGTTGGTAGGTATGCTCTGAGCACATCATATTGGCACACAATAATGGAATTTTTAAAAAGTGCTATTACCCTTTAATTTGGTAGTGACCTGGAATAGTTTACCAACAGTATTAAAGGGGCTCTTGGGAGTGCTAAGCTCCTTTTGGCTGCTTTTCCTTCACTCTGCAGTGAAATTCACCCTAAATTGCCTCAATGTGTTTTTCAGCAGGTCACGGGATTGTGGAGGCCATGTCACGTGACGCATTCCGTCACTTTCCCTTTGCTCAGATAGCCCTTACACAGCCTGGGTGTTTGGGGTTATTGTCCTGCTGAAAAACAAATGATGGTCCCAGTAAATGCAAACCAGGGAGCAAGGTCGCTACAGAATGCTGTTGTAGCTATGCTGGTTAAGTGTAGTTTGAATTTTGAATAAGTTGCTTACCGTGTCAACAACAAAGCACCCCCCACCCTACAGGGTGATACAGTTAGGACCTTGCGTCGGTCCTTCGCCTTCAAGTGGGCCGGGGCCTCAATGACATATCTGGGGACCCAACTGCCGTGCTCCATGTATAATATAGTGTCCCTGAATTTTATTCCCCTGGCCAGAAGAATAAAGTCTGACTTGGAGAGATGGGACCTTCCCACATTCTCCTGGATGGGGAGGGTCAATATAGTTAAGATGACGATCCTGCCCAGACTGCTGTATCTGTTCCAGGCCCTGCCGACCCGGATCCCTGCTGGTTTCTTTTTGGACCTTAGCAAGTCCCTCATGAGCTTTGTTTGGAACAAGAGGCGACCAAGACTAGGAAAGCGTACGCTATGCAGGCCCAAGCACCAGGGGGGTATGTCACTGCCAGATATTAGGTTATATTGGGTGGCCTCGCACTTGCAGAGGACATGTGAGTGGGCAACATGTCAGGACACAAAAAGGTGGGTTCAGTTGGAGCGTGGGGCGGCACACGTTCCGCCGGAGGTTTCAATGTGGGGCAGAGAAGCTATACCCTTGGAGCTAAAGAGACACCCAACCATTGGAGCGACCTTGTGGGCCTTTAGACAGTATAGGCACTACTCTAGGATCTCCCCGTGGCCCTCCCCCATGGTGCCCATAGTTGATGGCCTCCTGTTGGCCCCGGGTTCGTCCAGGGCGGATCTCAGGGGCTGGGGTGGATTATCCCAGTTGAGAGCTGGGGATCTGATTACTGTGAGGGGGTGGATTCCTCTGGGGGACTTGAGGGCCAAGTGGGAAAGGGCGGACCTTGACCCCTGGACTCTGGTCAGATTGCAGTCCTTTGTAGCTGCGCAGGGGTTGAAAAGGGAGAAGTGTAGACCTCATACTAACCTTGAACGGATCTGCCTAGGAGAGATACCGAATGACCATTTGATCTCCAAATTGTACTCGCTGCTGGTGGGGGAACGAGACGGTCCCCCGTCGTTCTGGAGGGATTGGGAGGCGGACCTGGGAGTGGAGCTAGACGAGGAGCAGAGGGAGAAGATTGCATCCCTCACTCACGGGTCCTCTATTGCCACCAGAGTGCAGGAGTCCAATTATAAGGTATTATCCCGCTGGTACTATACTCCAGACAGACTAAACAGAATATCGGCTTCGGTGGATCCCCAGTGCTGGAGATGTGGGACCGAGCGGGGTACACTAATACACATTTTATGGTCATGCTCCAAGCTTCGTGAATACTGGAGGGGAGTGCTGGCCATTATGTCTCAGCTCACTGGAGACCCAGTTCCCACTGACCCAGCTCAGGTTCTACTGCACTTGACGAATCGCCCGGTTAGCAGGTACAAGAAATCCTTGTGGGCCCATCTGTTAAATGCTGCTAAACTGGTGATTCCGAGATTCTGGAAGCAAAAAAGAGCCCCCACGGTGAGAGACTGGGTCATGGAGGTGCTGAGCATCTCTGAAATGGAGGATCTCACCTTAGCTATGCAGGAGAGAGAGGAGCAGTATAGGCGCACGTGGATGCCCTGGTTGATTTACCAAGAATCTGAGGAGTTCAAACAGGCCTTTGAACTGTGATCGATTTTGCTGTGTCTAGTAACTGATGTAGGGGGTTATTCCTGCCCCCCCCCCCATCCCACTTTATGGCCCCGTCGGAAACATCATGAGGCCCTTGTTGGTGATCTCTCTGCTGGTCTCCAGGCTCAACTGAACCACTCACCCGTGAACCTGAGCGAGGCGACAACCTTTTAGCTGCTTCCCTGTCCCCCCCCCCCCTTGTCATAACCTCTGTCCCCTTACCCTTCCTTCATAGTTTGAATGTATATTGTTTGTATTGTATGATGTATTTGTATTTTCTCCTTGTATGCTTATATGTGAAAATCCTTAAATAAAGAATTTAAAAAAAAAAAACAACAAAGCACCCCCACACCATTCCACCTTTTCCTCCACAATTCATTATGGGACTTTTCTACATCTTATAAAGAAATGGGGGGGTTGAACTAAGAATCCCAAATGTATCCAGACCAAAGTACCGTACTGTACGGATTTCCTCTGGTCACCCATTCTTTTCTTGATCCACAATAAACCACCTTTTTCCTCAATAGTGGCTTTGCAGCACTTAAAGTGGACCAACACCCAGGATTTTGACTATCCTGGGTTTTGGTCCACTTCGGCGGGGCACCCCGATCGGGGGTGCCCCGCTGTGTGAAACCCCCCAGAAACCCCAAAAAACTCACCTCTCAACGCTCCCACGTGAGCGTCGCAGCCAATCCCCGCCAACGTCCAGGCGGGGATCAGGAACGTCCAGGCCGCTTCCGCCGCCGCCGCCTCCCGCGCGTCACTCTCGGCGCGCGCGCGCCCCCGTCGGCCATTCACAGAGGGCCGGCGCGGGCGCGCGCACGTCTGGAGGGGTGCGCGGGAGGCGGCGGCGGCGGAAGCGGCGGCGGATCAGGTAAGGTGTTTTTGGGGTTTCTGGGGGGTTTCACCCCGCGGGACATCCCGATCTCGGATGTCCCGCGGGGTGGGAGGTGATCGGCCCGGGAATCTTATAGATTTCCGGGCCGATCACCCCTGGGTGTTGGTCCTCTTTAAAGGCCTGATTCTTGCAGTCTCCTCTGAACAGTTGATAGTGAGACCTGTCTGGGGCTTGATCTCTGTACAGCACTTATGTGGACTCTAATCTGAGGTGCTGTTAGTTTGCAGTTTTAAAAACTGGAACCGCCAATAAATTTATAGGCTGCCACAAGGGTAAAGCTCGGCCTGCCTTTTTGGGAGAGAGCGAGTTTCATCAAAGCGCTTGATAGTGTTAATGACTGCACTTGAGCATATCTTTAAAGTTATTGTCATTTTCAGGGTTGACTGACCTCCATGCCCCAAATCACTGTCATTATTGACTGTCTTTTCTCTTTACTTACTTGAGTGGCCATATATTGAAATAGCTGAACAACTGCTTGTCTCACCACATTATGAAGGCAAGGAATTCTACAAATTTACACTTAACCAAGGATACATGTCAATTAAAATCCATTCTGATTGAAAGAAAACCAAGAGAGAAAACTCACGGGGGGCGGAGCTCGCCATGGGTCAGTGAGGACACGCGGGCGGACTGCTCCCGGCAACATTAAGCAAGCCCTAGAGCCTTATGATCTCACCATAGACTCAGTAGCATTTTCGGAATGAGAAAATCTGCCTGACTGCCTGACTCACCTTGATGTGGAAGAGGTGGTGGCAGTGAGGCGGCGGCACCCTGAGGTCGGAGAACGGAGCTGACCGGAGAGATGGCGGGATGATGACAGTCTCTTTGTGCGTTTGCGACGGCTGAGCTGCGTGGACTGGAGGCGGTGGAGGAGCGTGTTTGGACGGCGGGATCTTTGGCTCGGCGGGACACCTGTGCTGCGTCTGTGAGTGCGGCTGGCGGCGGGGCGGTGGACTCTCGAGGCCGGGGAGTGAGCCGGTTTGAGACGGGGGTGCGGTGAGGCTGCGGTTGCTTCCTTCCCCTGCGCCTTTGGTGTGTGGGCTGAGCGGCTTGGTGACGGCGGAGACCGGGGGCAGACGGCAGTCTCTGTGTGCACCTCGCGCAGCACCGCTCCCGCGACACGTGCAGGAGTTTTGGAGGGCTGAGTCCCCAGACCTGAACGCTGAACATGGAGCTGGGCGCTCATTGAGATCCATCGTCTCTGCAATGGTGTGGTGACTGGAGGCGTACAGAAGTAACGGAGAAAGCGCAAGTAGCAAAAATTTAAACATCTTTACTTATGCTACTGTGTTTGATACATTTAACTGTAGTGAAACAAAATTGTATCTATCAGAGTATCAACCATTGTTTATATATCTGCAAGGCTTCTCTATTCACCGACATGTTTGCCTGAGATGAACTGGTACTAACTTTCAGATATTGATTCGCAGAAGATAATATTTTGATTTAGCTTTGTTCAATGTAGCTATTACTACCAGCTGACTCAGAACCCAGACACTTTTGCATATATCAGCTAATATATATATATTGCATAGCCTGGCCGACATCGATTCATTCTATCCTGCCCTGCTTTAGCTAGCTGATATATTTGCCCCTCGGAGCTATTAGAGGACAGATATAAGATTCCATCAAACACTCCTTTTTAGAGCTGTAACAGCTAGCAACCAAACAGGCCCCTAATCAGATAAAAAGAGGAAGGCCTCTAACCAGATAAAAAGAGGAAGGCCTCCAAGTAGATAAAAAGAGGAAGGTCTCCAATCAGATAAAAAGAAGGCCTCCAACCAGATAAATGGAGGAAGGCCTCTAACTAGATGAAAAGAGGAAGACTCCCAATCAGATAAAAAGAGGAAGGCCTCCAACCAGATAAAGAGAGGAAGACCTCCAACCAGATAAAAAGAGGAAGACCTCCAACCAGATAAAAAGAGGAAGGCCTCCAACCAGATAAAAAGTGGAAGGCCTTTAATTAGACAACAAAGATCATTTATAAAGGGAGACGGGGTCCATGTAATCCTTCAACTAGAACTGGATATATTTGCTCTATTAAATCTTTAATTAACTATAGCAGATTTGGCGTAGACCTGGAATAGGTCTACATCATTTTATTCCTTATAGCCTCTGTTTCTCTGTGACTTCTAGAAGCACTATCTGCTATTGTCCCCCACTTTTGCGCTTCAACTGAAATTGAATTCAAATCTGGACTAAGAGCTTCAGAAATGGGAGGAGGCTCTAAACCTAAAGATAAAGGTCAGACGACCAGAAGCACAGTAGCATCCACCCAAGGAGACTTAAATCGATTTATATCAAAGCCTACAGAAACCACTCGAGATTCGAGCTTTAGTGGAGGGACTCCCCGGGGAGGACGCACGAAAGATTTGGCAGCTGGGGAAGAAGAACCTATGAACCCAGGCTGCTCTACCCCCGATAATACTTTATCTGATATTTGGGCATTTATGCGGTCTATGCCGACAAAAGAGGACCTCTCCTTGATCACCCGCTCCATTGGTGAGAAGTTATCTGAAGAAGTAGGCCTCTTACGTGGAGATCTTAAACAGCTAGATGCTAGGCTTGCTGGGGTTGAACAGCAACGTGAAGAGGATAGAGTCACTATTCAACATCTTACACAACGCCTTCAAGTGCAAGAATCTGCAACTGCTACATTGGCCCTCCATTTGGAAGATATGGAAAATCGTAACCGACGTAATAATATATGCATAAGGGGTCTTCCTGAAGCTATACGAACGGAAGATCTTCTTTCCACCTTACAAGGAATTTTTTCCACACTATTGGGGGAATCAATAGGCAATGATGCAAAAATAGAAATTGATAGGGCTCATAGAGCAATTATATCCCCCCCTCGCCAGAACGATCCACCAAGGGATGTTATATGTAAAATCCACTACCCCCAAGAAAAAGAAGCAATTATGGCAGCAGCCAGAAGTAAGGGTTCACTGGATTTTGATGGGGTAACTCTCTATTTTTATTCAGATCTTTCAAAAGCCACATTGGCGAGACGAAGAGCTTTACGACCATTGCTTGAGGTTCTCAAGCAAAATAACATTACCTACAGATGGGGATATCCCTTTGCTTTAACAGCCGTAAAACATAGCAAGACCTTTACTATTCGCAAATATGAAGATCTCTCAGGCCTATTTAAGCATTTTGATTTGCGTCCTGTTCAGGTACCGGACTGGCTTACTTACCCCCCGGAGATTAACTTTTGGCGATCTAGAAGAGAAATGGAACCTTAATCTAGTTTTTCATAAGAAAACCTGATCAGATTTGGATAACTTGACAACTGAACTGAGAATATATACCTCCATAGATTCATCTTCCCCTTTTTCCCATTCCCCCACTCCCCTCCCTTCCCCCTTTTTTTTTTTTTTTTTTTTTTTTTTTGTTGTAATGTATTGATTATTTGTTCATTATTTATTATTAACTGGTGATTCTGATGATTGATGACCAGTGATCGATAGTTGTCGATTATTGATTATCAACAATCCTGCTGATGTATAAGCTTGGATAATTTATTTATTGGTTGGTATATATAACTTGATTAGATTGGCGAAGAAGCTGCACCTTATAATTTATTGCAATACGGACCCTGCCCGTCTGGTTCGCGGGTGGTGGGGGCGTGGGCGTTTCGACCCGCAGCCGGAATGACATGGACGGTCGGGCCCTGGGGGGGGTGGGGGGGGGCTGAAATATGGGGGGCTGGGTTAGTCGGGTCCGGGTACCCGGGTTCACCTGGGGATTGGAAGGTATGAAATAGAGAAGGGGGGTCGGCGGAGGTCGCGGGGTGGATGATCGAGGAGAGAACCAATTTTTCCTTCACCTTGGGTAGTCACTTAAGATAATTACACGTATCTATTTTTAGATTTATAAAATTTTTTTTTTTTTTTTTTTTTCCTTTTTTTTTTTTTTTTTTTTTTTTTTTTTTAAATGGCATAGATCGCCATCCTTTCACTGTGTATATAAATTGTATATATATTGACCATTTATATAATATAAATAATAATATTTCACTTATAGGTTACTAACAAGATTGCACTTGATGTGGCACCTGGAATGTATAGGCCCCCATGATGGGGTGGGGTTTCCTTTTCTTGTCACTTTGTTCTCTCCTGGATCGCCGCCCCGCGCCCGCCGCTGACCCCTAGACTGGGTTGGTATAGGTGGTTGGGTGAGGGGGATGGGCTCCTGGACTAGACGCGCACGGCCCCTATTGATGCTTCCCTACTGCTTCCTCGCCCCCGGCCATCCGGGAGCTTGGAGTGATCATGGAATAGCATTGATGCTGGCCCGGTTGTGTGTCGGGGCGCGGACGGCCCTTAGCACGCGGGAACTGGATGGGTGGTGTTCGTGGCGCGAGGTATGCTGATGGGTAGCCTCGATTTAGGGTACAGGGAAATGGTTTTTGGGTTCCTTTCCCCCCCCCCCCCTTTTTTTTATTAATGGTTTTTTTTTTTTTTTTTTTTTTTTTTTTGAATGTGACGGGGTAATGATAGGAGCAGGGGTATTTCTGGTTAGTTGAATAGCAGAATAGAGTATGGATTGGGTAGGTGATAAGTCACAGGCTTCTAGGATTAATAGATAAAAAAAAACGTTTTAATAGTATAAATAGCAGATTGGGAAAAAGGTTGGTTGCCGGGAGCGGGCACTGGTCTGCACCAGTACATTATTCGATCACCGCCCGGGGTAGTGGTGTTCTTGGACCGTGGTCTCTTTGTCCCTACATTTTCTACGGGCGACGGGAATCGAAGGCCGGAATCAGATGGTTGGTCGCGGCCTCGATTTCCCGATAAGCCCCTAGAGTAATTTCGGTGCGGGCAGTGCCCGCTTCGGTGATCAACGAATAGTTCTTTAAATAAAGAGGGTGTTCCCTCTTTCTTTTTTCTTTCTCCTTTCTTTTTTCTTTCTCCTTTTTTTTTTTTTTTTTTTTTTATCTTCTTTCTAGTACTAGGGGATACTCCAATTTAAACTATCAAGATGTCTAGCAATAGAAGTAGTCCATGAGGGGCTCGAATGACCAAGGATTTGACAACTTGTTTAGCGCAAAACTTTAAGGCAATATCGATTAATGCAAAGGGGTTAAATACCCCATTAAAAAGATCTAAATTGTTTCAGGAATTAACTAGACTTAAAGCAAATATTGCATTTATCCAAGAAACGCATTTTAGGGGAGGAGGGGCTCCGAGATTGTCCTCTAGATCTTTCCCTCAGTCATTTACAAGTAACGCGCCGGACGTTAAAGCAAGAGGAGTGGCGATTTTGATTGCTAAAAATACCCCCTTCCGGGTTGAGGACAGAATAGCAGATGAACAAGGGAGATATTTGATTCTTAAGGGCTCCCTGTATAATAAAAAATATACTTTGGGCGTGGTATATGCCCCTAACTCGGGACAGGTAACTTTTATTGAGCCCTTTTTGAATAAACTTACGGAAGTACAGGAAGGCCCTATTATCCTGGGGGGAGATTTAAACGTGGCATTAGATCCATTATTGGACTCCTCAACGGGGCGGTCAGCAATGACATATGGGGCTTTAAAGAGAATTAAGAAAGCCCTTCATAGGGCTCAACTCTGTGATTCCTGGCGTATTAAGTATCCTAGTGTTAAAGATTATTCTTTTTATTCCTCAGCACACGCCACGTATTCCAGAATTGATTATATTTTGATATCTCATAGCCTCCTGCCCCAGGTAGTGAATTCCAATATAGAGATCATGGCTATGTCTGATCATGCTCCAGTGACTCTTACTATAGCTTTAACTGAGGGCTTAAAAGGAGAGTGGACATGGAGACTGAATGATTCTTTATTACAAAATGAGATGATAAATCAAAAACTCCAGAATACGATAACAAATTATTTTGAAATCAATAGAAGTTCAGATACGTCTCCATTTAATAACTGGCAGGCTCATAAGGCAGTAATCAGAGGTGAATTTATTAGATATGCAACCGAGAAGAAGAGGGAACGAGAGCAAGAGCTGCAGAAACAAATAGAAAGAGTTCAGAAACTAGAAAAAGCTCATAAAGCATCACTGGCAAAAAATAATCTTTTGGCACTTACTGAGGCTAGATTAACATTGAACTCACTTCTGTCCCTAAGGGCGGCCTATATTATAAAACGATGCAGAAGGTTTTACTTTGAATGGGGCAACAAAAGCAGTGCTCTATTGGCAAGGGCGCTTAGGAAACAGCAAACTTTAAATTTTGTAGAAACCATTGTTGATACACAACAAAAAAAGCTACATAGTACACCAGATATAGCTAAGACCTTCCAGCTTTTTTATCAGAAGCTATATAATATCCGCCCGGATGGACCAGCTTTAGCACAAGATCATATTGCATTGATAAAGAAATATATTGAGGAGTCGGGGATGCCTAAGATTGGAATAGATGAGAGAGAGAGATTGGAAAGCCCTATTTCTATAGAGGAGTTAAAAGCAGCAGTTAAGGCCTCTCCAAACGGAAAAGTGCCGGGGCCAGATGGATTTACTATAGCATACTATAAGCAATTTTTCTCATTACTTGCCCCGCACTTTCTTTTGGCGTTTAACTCTTTAACTGCAACCCCTGTCCAGACTAGGATTCCAAGTGAGGCATTATCGGCACATGTGGCGATAATCCAGAAACCGGGAAAGGACCCGCTTTCATGCGGAAGTTATAGGCCTATTTCATTATTAAATGTAGATTTAAAATTATATGCGAAAATTTTGTCAAGTAGACTACTAGGGATGCTTCCGAAGCTAGTGGACGGGGACCAGTCTGGATTCATACCAGGTAGAGAAGCTCGTGATAACACAACTAGAGTACTGAACTTGCTGCATAAGGTTAAGCAAACTAAAGAACCGGTCATCTTCTTGTCTACTGATGCCGAGAAGGCATTCGACCGGGTAAATTGGCATTATATTAGAGCAGTCCTTGAGCATATTGGTTTAGGCCCCAAGGCTATACAGATGATTATGGCTTTATATAAGGACCCTACAGCTAGGATTAAAGTGAATGGCACTCTCTCAGAACAAGTAGTTATTAGAAATGGTACCAGACAGGGTTGCCCTCTCTCTCCAGTAATCTTTGTTTTATCTATGGAGCCTTTTTTATGTAAGATCAGGGGGCAAGGAGATATACGAGGAATTTTAGTAGACTCACATATACATAAGATCTCAGCATATGCTGATGATCTTTTATTTTTTCTTGCAAATCCGATAGTTGGTCTACCAATTTTGCTGAGAGAATTTGAGCATTTCGGTAGGCTCTCGTTTCTGAAAATAAACTATGATAAATCAGAAGCCCTAGGGCTAAACCTTTCTTTAGAAATGGAGACTCAATTAAGAACTTCATTTCCTTTTAAGTGGCCTTCTTTGGCTATTACATATTTAGGCACAAAGATTACGAAAACAGTAGATGAGATCTATGCAGCAAACTTTGGTCCTCTTTTCTCCAAAATTAAAAATGATTTGACAAACTGGGATTTACCCACTTTCACATGGTTAGGGAGGATTAGCATTCTTAAAATGTCCGTACTGCCAAAAATTTTATACCTATTGCAGGCCCTCCCGATTTCTATCCCCAGAGCATATTTCAAGTCTTTTAATTCAATATTTAGTAAATTTATCTGGAGGGGACGTAAACCTAGATTGAAACTCCAGGTTTTATTTAGAACTAAACAGTCAGGAGGGCTTGCCTGCCCGGATTTGTTGCGATACTGGCGAGCGATTCATCTTCAACGAATATTAGATTGGCACCATCAAATTACAAAGAAGAAATGGGTAACTCTAGAGGCGTCTTGGTTTCACACCTCTTTAAAAGAAATACCGTGGGCGACTAGAGCAGGGAAGAGTCTGTGTAAAGATCATCCACTTATTTCAACTACATTAAAAATTTTTGAAAAATTAAGAGATAGAAAAGGAATATCGCCTTGGCCAACCCCTTTGACGCCATTGATTCATAACCCATCTCTCCCTATAGATATACTTCCAAGTCTTCGTAAAAGCTTTGAGGAAAAGGGTGTTCCTAGAGGATTACATATCATCCAATCCTCTGGATGGGCGCGATTGGATGATTTAAGAGATAAATGGGATACGCCATTATTCGATCAGTGGCTTCTGTTTGTCTTCCAGAACTTCCTCCTGAGCCTAGGACCCAGACAGGCTTACCTTAGACCCCTCACCCCATTTGAACGATTGGCAAGAGAGGGGGAATCCCCTAAGCACTTAATTTCTAAAATATATGCTTTGTTGGAAGAAGATGGGGAAGATGAAAAATTGCGTTTTTGCGCAAATTGGGAGAGGGATCTGGATAAGCAACTTACGATAGATCAGTGGAAGTATATTTTCCTGGCTACACATAAGACTTCAGTTTCATCTAAAATCCAGGAAACTAATTATAAGTACCTCACAAGATGGTATTATACTCCGAAGAAATTACATGGTTTCTCCCCGACTTATTCTGCTGAATGCTGGAGATGTCAAGGAACAGTAGGAAGCTTTCTCCATATTTTCTGGGACTGCCCAAAAGTTGTTCCTTTTTGGCAGGCAGTAGCTGATATCTCTAGCGAGATCTTGGGGAGATCGATAGCTCAAGATCCCTCTCTATTTCTTCTACATCTGTCAGATATGCCCCTGAAGACCTATAAAAGATCTCTTATGAGACATCTCATTAACGCAGCAAAGATAATGATACCTAGGTTATGGAGATCTGAAGCAGTCCCATCGGTGAAAGAGTGGATGGGAGAGATTAATCATATTATGGAAATGGAGGAACTTATTGCTGCGGTCCATGAGACCAAAATACAACATCAACAGGTTTGGTCGCCATGGCTCATTTTTAAAGAGACAGTAAGATTTGAGCAATTAATGACTGCTGAAGCCCCTCCTTCCCATCCCTCTCAGCCCCAGGGACTAGCTGATGAATAATATAATTTAACTTAACGAGATAGAATCTTTATAGGAAAATTAGAAAGCAGAAATAGGTTTTTGAATATGCTAGAACATAAATTCAAGATAGGATATATCCCCCTGGATTATTATTTCCTTCCTTCCTTTTCCTTCTTTTTTCTTTCGTTTGTCCACTCTTTTTCTCTTTCTCTTTTAATTATTATTTATAAATTTTTTTTTTTTTTTTTTTTTTTTTTTTAATTTCTATTATTCTATCTTATTTTGTTTTATTTCTACTATATTATATTTCCTCTCTCTATGTCATATTTTTGACATAGTAGATGAATTATCTTAGTTTAATGATAAAAAAAAAAAAAATGGCTCTCAATATGAGACTTTAGCGGGTTTAATAGGAAACAAACAATTTCGTGTATAGACTTGAGCTTCTTTTGTTTTTTCTAGAATATTAGTTGGCTTATTTTTATTTTGGTTAGCGATATATGGTAATTATGAAATATGTTTAATGACTAAGATATTGATGATTGTAACATATATTTTATATATGTGTATATAAGAATAAGATGAGGAAAAGGAAAAAAAGAAGAAAATAAAGAGTTTGAAAAAAAAAAAAAGAAAGAAAACCAAGAGTGTGTTAAGCTGTCATCAAAGTAAAATGGGGATGGCTTTGAAGAATCTGATATGAAACGGATTCTGGTTTGTTTGCACTTTTTTTTTTACTACCTCCTTCAGTGTACAATGTAGGGAAAAAAATATGTGCCCAAACTGTATGTTTACACAATAATTTCTCCCTTTGCCCCTCGGGACGGCCACAGAGAGAGAGCCCCCTATGGAGGAAACACAACTGGAATATGTTTAAAAGCCCCACCCTGCCCCCCAGTCCTCAGCAAGGAGCAGCCAGTTTATTTTTCGATTTCTTTGTCTTTACACCCCAGGAGATGCCTGGGGAGATGCTCGCCAACCACCTGGTTTTACCCCCACAGGACAGTGTATCTGTGGCCAGGGGATCTGCTTTAGCACCACAACGCTCGGCAGGACACTGGGGTTCTGCACTGCTGGAAGACGGTGAGCGCCAGCTGGAAGGCCACATCTCCGGATGGGGGCGGAGCCAATCTGGCCCACCTGTGACGACTTTCGGGCCAGGGGGGTCACTTCCGCCCAGTATCATGTGCATTACAGACGCACTTCCTTGCCACAGACAGGCTAAGGCAGTGGCGCAGCAACACAGTGTGTTTAGGAGACACAGCCAGTCTCCAGCAAGATACACAGGTTGAATGTGCCTGTTGTATGTATCCAACACCCTCAGAGTTTGACTAATCTGGATTCCTTTTCTTCTGTTGTCTCTTAGCCCCCCCCCCCCCCCATCTAAAAAGGAGAAAGAAAAGGATAAAGACCCTACCAAGTTGGACATTAAACTGTCAGAATTGCCCCACAATCCTGGCAGATTCCTGGAATAGATCCTTCTGCAAAGCTTGCTTAGAACAACCCAATGGAAAATGAAGCACCCAGTTATTTTATACAGATGATAGGCAATTTGCAGTCCGACATGGCCTCTACCCTAGAGATCTGTAGGTCTATGATCAGGGTTTCTTCCAGGACCTTACCTCCGCTCAGTCCCAGGGAGTAACTAGTCAGGTTCCCACAGACCCAGCACAGGTCTGCATTTCTAACCCTAGTTCCTCTTCCCTAGTAATAGCCTCTAAGTCAGTGGATAGTGAAGGCTTAGTTTGACCAGATGAAGATTCCCTTAATATAAACTTTAGGGGAGGATACCATAAATTATTAGTTAAGAAAGGTAAAGCCTTTCCGGGTTCATTCTGCCCTCCTTGATGTTATAAAAAAGAAGTGGCAGTTTCTAGAGAAAATGTTTTTTCTGACTAATTCCTTGAAGAGGAAATTGTAAGGAACTTACCTCTGCCAGGGGGCCGGCGGCGAGCGTCCGCAGGGCGACGCAGCACTCCTGCTGCTGGGAGCGCGGCGCGTCACTCTGGCAGCCTCCCTCGCCCCTCTCTAGCTGTGCAGGCGCGCGTCCCGCAGTCTGTAGATTTCGCCACTAGGAGGAGCTGTGCTGCGAGTCGCAGGCAGCACAGAGTGCTCCACACCTGATGGGAATCAGGGGCTGATCAGCCTTGCAGCCAAGACTGACCAGCCCCTGGATAGTGCCTCCAATCACTCACAGTGTTGTAAGTTGCACCAATCAGCACATACACTCCCCCCCAGGGTGGCCATTGGTCGATTCCCCAATAAATATGGAGTCAGCCCAGCACTCAGTGCCCGTGATAGTCGCTTGTGATTAGGGTGTGATTCTGTTAGTTATCTGGTTCCTACCTGGCTTGATCGACCATTCCTGTCTGCTGCCTGTACCGACCTCTGCTTTGTCTGACCACGAACCTGCCTGCCCCTCTGGATACCCTGCGATCTCTGACCTCCCGGCTTGACACTTTGGCTACCCCTGACTACGCACCTGTCTCATCCCTGTATTCTGACGCACCCTCCGGATTGACTACCTGTGAACGACCTCGGCTTTGGGATACCCTCGTGGTTCATCGGCCTTCACCGTAAGCAGCCATCCTTTGCGCCTATTAAGACCTGGGGGCAACCGTGTCCGGTGAGGCGTACCTAGCGTCCCGGCAAACGGGGGCTTGACTATAGGCAGAAGCGGCGGAGGAGATTGGGGGTTGCCTGCTTACAGAAGGCTGGTGTCCCGCTGGGCATCACAGAAATTTCCCTTAATGATGTAGAATCTACACTTTGGACCAAGTATCCTAGACTTGATGCCTCCCTGGCTCAGGTGTCACATTCAGCTGACCTCAGTTTTAAAGTCTCAGGATAGTTAAGGGATCCCATGGATCGCCGCACAGAGGGTATCCTTAGAAGGGCATGGGATGCTGCAGCCTTTGCCTTTAAACCCATGATGGCTTCAGATTGTATGGCTAGAAACCTTGAGGCCTGGCTTTACCACCTCAAGGGTTTTATCTAAAAGGACACACCCAAGCAGACTCTCCTAGAGGATGAATCAGCAGAGGCAATTAGCCAAAAAGAAAGAAAAATTGGTCAGCGAAGTTCAAATCTTCATCTGGGAAGATCAGGTGGAAGATTAATGGCCTCCACCATCCTAGCCATCACATGGGCACAGCTTTACTCCGGGCCACTACAGCGCTTTCTACATCAGACCTGGGATCACTCTCCAGATTCCCTGGAGCAGACCACCAGCCTCCCAGAAGAAAACAAGAACTCTCTCTGGTGGTGAATGGATCCCTCAATCCTGCAGGTAGGACACCTCTGGAGGCAGACAGGTCCTATAGTTATCATTATGGATGCCAGCAGTTGGGGGTGGGAAGCTCACCTAGACTCCCACCACATACAGGGGATCTGGTTCAGAGAATTGAGGCACAGATTCTCAAATTTCAGAGGGCTCAAAACGGTACAGGAAGCTCTATATCGCTTCAAACTCTTCTTTAAAGACAAAGACATACAGATACGGTCGGACAACATGACAACTGTAACTTATTTAAATCCTCAAGAGGGCACCAGTTCAGAAGCCTTACTGTCCTTTGCACTGTCCTTTCTGAGGCCTCTACATCTCTGGATCAGACCCCTGTCAGCAGTCCACTTAAAGGGATCCCTAAACTTAGTAGCAGACTTTCTGAGTAGGACTCCGGTCAGGCAGTCAGAGTGAGCCTAAATCCAAAGGTCTATCAAATATTGGTAGACAGGTGGGGCAAACTAGAGATATATCCCTTCGCCTCCACGAAACAAACACAAAATGTCATCACTTTTCACTGGGTCGGTGGGACGGGGCCCTGGGAGTAGAGACGCCCTGGCCCAACCTTGGAGATTTCAACTCGCCTATGCATTCCGTCCACCTCAGATCCTGCCCCAGGTTCTTCGCAAGATAGCATTGGAACCAGTTTGGGTTATATTAATCAAGAAGACCCTTGGGAACTACTTTTAATTTTAGACCTAGTTACTCAGGGCCGGGGCTTCACCTGAATCTACAATCAAGGAAAATGACGAACAGAAAAATCTCTGCTAAAGTATGGAAGTGTTTCAATTCATTCTGTGAATCAAACAGTTTGAAAAGAGACATGGTTGCGACTGTACTTGAATTTCTACAAGAGGGCTTTGAACAGGGGTTAACAGTAAGTACCCTAAAGACCCAGACCTCGGCCTTATCTGTCTTCCTTGACTAGGGAACCACTTTTTGATCAACAGATTCTTTAACTCTATAGTTTGGAAGCAACCAATACTTTGCAACCTTTGTCCTTCCTTGGACTCAGTTCCGGTTCTCAAAGGGTTGGCTAAATCTCCCTTTGAACCCTTAGATGAGGCGTCAGATAAGGTCCTAACCATTAAATCAGGACTTCTTTTAGCTCTAACTTCAGCTAGAGGGGTTAGTGACTTACAGGCCCTATCTTTTCGAGAGCCTTATTGCACGGTCTTTTCAGGTAGAATTATTCTAAGGCCTGATCCCCTATATCTACCTAAGATGTCCTCTACCTTTCACCATTCCCGGGACATAACCATCCCTTCATTATTACCAGACTCAGATAATTCTTTAGAATCCACGCAAGCTATTGATGTTCGAAGATGCCTCATTACCTACATAGAATGCACACATCACTTCCGTAGGTCGGATAAATTTTTTATATCCTTTTCAGGAAAGAATAGGGGCCTGGCAGCATCTAAGGCTTCCGAAGCCAGATGGATTAGACAGGCAATCTCCCTAACTTATATATTTATTAATACCACCCCGCCCTACATCAGAGCCCATTCTACTAGAGCAGTCTCCTCATCATGGGTGGAGAAGTCAGGGGCTTCAATTGAGGACATTTGCAAGGCAGCCACATGGTCATCTCCCCACACCTTCCTCAAACACTACAGGCTAGATTTATTATCTGACAAAGACCAGGCCTTCAATCAAAGGGTCTTACTGGCAGTTTCCCATCCCAAGTTCTAAAGTACTTGTTTATCCCTTCCGTTGCTGGACGAAGGGAGAAAATCCCCATTAGGACGGCCCTTGTAACCCCCCCCCCCCCCCCAAACATTATGTTCTACGGTTTACAAGCAATTAATACTTGTTTAATACTGAGGACGGGGGGGAAGGGGTGGGGCTTTTAAACATGTTCCAGTTGTGTTTTCTCTATAGGGGGAGGAGCTCTCCATGACCGTCCTGAATAGAAATACTGTTACTGGTATGACAAACTTAGGTGATTCCTATGTCTTGGCATATATAGCACAGAAAATAAAATGTAACCTGATAACCTGTATTATTATTTTCTGTTGGCAAGAGAATGAGAGGCTGGAGACATTAGGGTTGATTCAGAGCCTCTTTCACATGCACTTTCGCATGTGTCTGTGTAAGTTTTGTGAGTTTTTGCATGCTTTGTCGGGATTTTTGTTACTGTTTTCATACGTATATGCATTTACGCTAACGCTTTAAAGCGGTCCTTCACTCTGAATAAGAGTCTATCTTATATGTTTTCCACACCCTGCACATACAGATTGCTCACATTAAAAATCATTTTACCTGCATCTACTGCATGTTATGAGCCTTTAAACATTCAAGATGGCGGCTCATGGGACATCAGGCAGCCTGCAAACAGGAAGTGCCTTCTGACTGTGTCGCTCTGCATTCTGGGATTGCTGACCTTTTCCTGACCCAAGCGCTGCTCTGTGCAAAGCACAGCTATAACCCGCCCCCCTGTACTTTATCCCGCTCTCCTCAGTAAGTGTGATGCTTCTGAGTCAACATGGCTGCACCCGTATCCTAAAATCCTGAACAGAGTTGCAGCCCAGTGGGGGAAAGAATAATAAGACTAAAAACTTAAAATCTATTCATTTCAGATGCTGGGGAATCGTTTTTTAAGGATTTGGGCTTTTCATTAAATCATGCTGAAGGTCCGGTTTAACTAATTCATGTCCCCCGTCTCAACTATTCTCTCACTTCCTTCTGCTCCAATGCTTACCTGAACTCCCTTGTCACTGTATCTGTTCCTCTGTCCCACTCTTTTCATGCTTATCTTTATTTCCTTTAGTCTATATATATTTTGGAATTCCTTGTGGCCTTTATGGGATTTATGTGCATAAGTGTATTTGGAAACTAATTAGTAAATGGTAGACATAATAAACATTGTAAATGTTTTCAATATTTTGTTTATTTTTTGGTATAGTCTAATTTTTAATATTAGTTATTTAAAGGTTTTGTTTTAAGTTTTTTTTTTTTTTGTTATAAAACAATATAAAAAAATAAAAAAAGTGGCAATCTTACCTATTGTCCTAATAGCCATTCTGGTGACTGAAAGGGAGAGCCCCCTTGCAGCACCATTGCTTATACAGGACCAACAGCCTCACACAGTTGTTTGTTGTGTTGGCCTGGTTTAAGTAATTTTTGACTCTTGGACTACTTCTGGACCACTGCCTCAATCCCACCCCCTCCTCCACAGTAGTGCACATTTCCTAATACATGCTGCAAATAATGTATTTGTTATTGATTTAGATTCAATCTTAGGAACAAAGTAATGCATACCGGTATATCTTCAATTTCTGTTTTTTTGTAAGGCATTTAATTAGAGAGTGACACTCAATGGACTGCTAACCCCCTCCCTCCTTTTCATGTAATTTGTCAAGAGATGTTCTAAGATGGTACTTATTAATACTTGTGATCCCATCCTTTTTGTCTCCACTCCCTATCCTTTAGGCTGTAAGCTCGCCACTGTAGGTCTCCTGTCCTGTTGTGTCCTCTTCCCGCAACATTTGGTCTGAACTTTGTAGCATCAATTTTGTAATGGTCTCTGTGCTGTATGTTTTACCTTGTCTGTAATTATACCTTGTGCAGCCCTTCGGAAGAAGATAGCTATATATATATATATATATATATATATATATATATATATATATAGTGGTAAGGTGTAAGGTGCCGTCATTGACGGTAGGTATGTGGCACCAAGGTACCTGGCCTTGGTGCAGTAAAGCTGTATAGTTTCTCCAGCATCAGCTGCTAATGGCAGTCTGCTGCTGAAATGTTAGTATAGCCAAAATCTAACCCGGGACGGCTTTACTGGGATGGAGTAGAGCAGGGTGGGACTCCATCCCCCTACCCAGGTCCGGGTTTTGCGGACCGCATAAATAGCTTGGGGAGTCAGCTGTGCACTGGCTGTGTCTAGAGCTCACTTGTGGAGCGAGACTCTGTGTGCCTGGCTGGAAGCTCTTATACAGGCTATTTCATGTGAACCCGAGGTGGATTCGGCTGCAAGTGTGCAAGCTTGGACAAAAAGCTAAAAAGGGCCGTTGCCTGTCTGATGCAATACTATGGCATTTTCCTGAAAAGGTGATGTAACCCAAAAAGGATATTTTGTGTGAATAAACACGGAACTTTTCGCCTCTGAGCCTCTACTGCTAACATCCTGCTGTCTACCAGAGCTGATCCTCACAATATATATATATATATATATATATATATATATATATATATATATATATATATAATAGTTTTTGCCAGCCACTTGCATTGTGATGTAAACTATAAAATGAACTCTAGATGGTGCTATTTCACTAGTTTAATGTTTGCACCAGTTATCATTTGATTCTTATCACTGCTTCTTTTCAGAAAACCGTAATGGTTTTCATGATGATGCTGCTTTGTTTGCAAGAAGGGCCTTTTCTTATAATTTCTCCTTTCTTTGACAGATTTTGTGCATTACAATGCATCACAATGCATTCCATGCCTTCATCTCTAAATAAAGCATTTGTTTAGCCACAGCTGGTTATATTTTTCCTACCTGTCCCTAAGCATGAATTTTGGTGCCTAGGATCAGTGGTGATGGTGACGCCATTGCTATTTTACGTGTTAGAATTGATGATTGCAAATATTCTTCACTGTGTGAAAAGGGTTTTTTTTTTTTTCAAAACATCCGCAGGACAGATATTAAGGCTCCGCCCCAAAGTAGGAACACATGACCACCAGAATAAACAAAAGATTCAGGTCCTCCTCCAGAGGAGGAGATTTATTTGAAAATTTGGAAAACCTTTAACACCTGGAAGGTACGTAATCAAAGATCCCCTTCTAGCCTTCTTGTTGTATTGGTTTCCTTCAGGAGGGTCCTGGGTCTCCGCATCCATACCCTGAAGGTCCAATTAGCAGCTGGGCGTAGTGATCCCTCCACAGGTTCTGTAGATAAGTCTTTGGATGTCAGGGCCTGTTTGCTGGAATACCTTTGACAAACAAAGGATTGGATGAAGGCCAATAGCTTATTTGTTTCCTTGTCTGGTCACAGGAAGGGTCAGCTTGTTTCCAAGGTATAATTGGCCAGATGGATGAAGAGCGCTATCAGTTTTGCTTACAACGGATCTCCTTCCCTAAGGATTACAACTCATTCCACAAGAAGTGTTTCTACATCTTAGGTGGAGCAAGCTGGCCTCTACTGAACAGATCTGTAGAGCGGCAACCCAGTCTTCAGATAAAATGTTTATTAATCATTACCGCCTGGATCTGCTCACCTTGTAAGATCAATCCTTTGACAGGAGTGTGTTACAGGCAGCCTTTCCCACCCAGTAGAGGTAGTATCTCACTTCTCTCATCCTCTCAGTGGTATGCTGCCCTAAGGATGTTTTGAGAAAACTTAAGTTAGTTACCTGGTAACTTCTTTTCTAAATATTCGAAGGGGCAGCATACAGTTCCCCCCCCCCCCCCCCAGGCTACATTAGTTTATATGTTATCTTACTGATTTACCAGTTGGTACTTTGGTACTGTCTTTGTTTTTCAGATCTCTTAAACTACTGGTGTCTGGGGGGAGTAGCTAAAGTTTTTGTGTATTCTGGTGGTCATGGGTTCCTATCTTGGGGTGGAGCCTTAATATCTCAGTGGTATGCTGCCCTTTCGTATGTTTAGAAAAGAAATTACCAGGTAAATAACTTAAGTTTTTCCCCCCAAACCTTATTATTACAAACTAATATTGCCCAGTTCTGCCACTGGATATCTCATTTCTACATATGAATTCTTTTACAAAATTTTTATTGGTGGTTTGCAAAATAGAAGCACATACAAAATATGCATAGACAAGGTTATAGGAGCATAGGACTAGAATGAACATGACATATTCATACAGGTGTTCCAAAACGTGGTTTTCACCAGTGATATTATCCAAGATTCAAAAAACATCTATGTGAATTCAGCATAGAAGATTATTCTTACTTTCAATATTTTTATTTTATTTAACCAGGAAAAAAGAACAATACAGGCACGGCGATCAGCAGACCGAGTATAATGTAAAAGCCATCCCGCGCAGGGGAGGCAATTATGACAGAGCATACAAAGTTACAGCATTCTATCAAGTAGGAGAAATTCAATTCAATGAGACTGTCCGTTATTACATAGCAATATGACCGCAATGGAACTATAGCGTCAATAAACTAACAATAGAACAACATCTGTCAGCATTCAGTCTTTATTCTCACTGCCTCCCGTGCCGGGGAATTCCAGCATACACTCCTGCCCTCTCACCGCAACCCGGCCCCCCGGAGCCAGGCCGCCCAGCAGCCGCGGGGCGCACCCGCCCCGGGGCCCAAGACAGCGGCGCGGGGCAAACCACCGCGCACACAGCGAAGGAGTCATGAAACAAAAAAAAAGAAGAAAAGAACAAGTGGAAGAAAAGGGGGGGGGAAAGAACACGGTGGTGTGAATGGGTAGGTTAGGTTGGGGAGGAGAACAAAAAAGGGAGGGGGGGGAAACCTCGCAAAGCAGCCTGCCTTAGTCGACTAGTTTAGTATGCCCGCTGGCGCGTCGGGCCAGGCATATTGTATCCAAGGTTCCCAAATGGAGAGGAACTTGTCCTGAGTATCGGCTAGGATACTTGAGAGTCTCTCGTTCACTAGAAATCCATTCATCCTAGCCGACACTTCTGACACCGGTGTAATCTGTTTTTTCCACCCTCTAGCAATAGTTTGCTTGGCAGCCAGCAGCAGGTATACAAATAGCTTATGCTGCTTGTGGGTGAGCTCTGGAGGTTTGCAGTGAAGGAGGGCCACCCAAGGATCTCTTTTAATAGTCGTCCGAAATATTTTGCCTGCTATCTTATAAACTTGAGCCCAAAAACGGGTCAGCATAGGGCATGTCCACCAAATATGGAGGAAGGAGCCCTCCGTGCTACAGCCTCTAAAGCAGGTATTGGCTTGTCCCGGGAACATTCTACCAAGGCGGCTTGGTACCAGGTACCATCGGTATAGAACTTTGTAGGCCGTTTCGGTCGTCAAGGCGTTTATAGAGCATGAAGAAGCGGCTTTCCAGATATCCGTCCATCCCCCCCCCCCCCCCCAGGTTGCATGGGCCTAAATCGCGCTCCCACCTCTCGACGTGCACATGTGTGCCTACCCCCACGGTATTTAACGTAGAATATAGCGAAGATATTGTCCCCCTACAGAATGGATCCTCTCCGCAGACTCTCTCAAAGGGGGTATATCTCCGGAAGGGCAGCCCCAATCTAATTAAGGGGGACAACCAGTGTTTTAGTTGTAAGTACTGGAACAAGACCCCCTGGGGAGCATCGTACTTATCTCTCAGGGTACTGAAGGACATAAGACCATCTTCCGAGACGAGGTCCCGCACTCTAAGCAAACCATGATCCGTCCACCACTTAAAGGACAGTCTATTGTCTAAGCCCGGGGGGAATGCCGGGTTGCCCCAAAGGTGTGCCAGGGGAGCGTGAGGGGACATCAGGGAAGCAGAGTATTTTACGGAGTCCCACACTGAGAGGGAATGCCTCATCAAGGGGCTAAGTGTTTTGGGTCTAGATGCCGAGTCCATCCAAAGAAGGCCATCTATAGGGGTCGGGGAGGAGTTCGGGAGTTCCAGGAAGGTCCAGAGGGGGGGCTTTGAAAGGGAGTGCATGGGGATCAGTTGGGATATCTGGGCAGCCTTATAATACATGCTAACATTAGGGACCCCAAGCCCTCCCGAAGACCTGTGGCTGAGCATTGTACGCCTAGGTACTCGCGGGCGCCTGCCAGCCCAAATAAAGGCTAACATTTTTTTCTGCATTGCACGCAGCCTAAAGGATGGGATCGAGACCAGCAGTGTTCTAAAAAAGTACAGAAGCTTAGGTAGAATGGACATCTTAACTGCATTGATACGGCCCAGCCAGGAAAGTGAATACGGCATCCAGGTTTCAAGCAGCCGTGCCAGGGACTTAAATAAGGGTGGATAATTAGCCCCGTAGAGATCTTCGTATCTCCCCGGGATCCGCACCCCCAGATATGGGAGCGGTTCCGTCGACCATTTAAAGGGGAAATTCGATTTAATTTGAGCTACCAGCTCGGGTGCCAGGGATACATTTAGCGCCCGAGATTTGTCGCTGTTTATAGTCAAACCAGAGATGCGGGCAAAGTGGTCTAGCATCTGATATAAATTTGGAAGGGACGTGATTGGTTGCGTGACCACCAGCATGGCATCATCCGCGAAAAAGAGCGCCTTGTGTTGAACACCCGTGACCTCCAGCCCCTTAACATTCTGGTTCTGCCTAAGTGCTAGACCCAGAGGCTCCAAAGCCATTATAAAAAGGATCGGAGAGAGGGGGCACCCCTGTCTAGTACCTCTGAAAATGCGAAAGGACTCTGAATTAAAACCCATATAACGTACTCGCGCCGACGGAGCACTATAGAGGGCCCTAATCCAATCTAGAAATCGCTGCCCGAAACCCCACCTCTGTAAGACCCAAAGCAAGTAATCCCAGGAGATGGTATCAAAGGCCTTCTGGATATCTAGGGACAACAGAAAAGCCGGGATATTCCTTATCCGGGCATGGTGGACCAGGTGAGCCACCCTCCTAATATTGTCTCCAGCCTGCCGAGTCGGAACAAAACCCACCTGATCTCTGTGTATGATACCCTCCAGGAATGTGTTCAGTCTACCCCCCAATACCTTGGCCAACAACTTCACGTCAGTGTTGATTAAGGATATCGGCCTGTAGTTTGAAACTAGCAAACCGTCCCCATCAGGTTTAGGTATCATGCAGATGTCCGCCAGCAAGGCGCTCAGACCCATGGACGACTCCGCACACATAGCGTTGAAGAGGTTGGCCAAGTGAGGCGCCAGGAGGGGTGCAAATTTCTTATAATAGAGGCCACCAAACCCGTCTGGCCCTGGGGTTTTGGAAGCCTTGGTAGCCTTAATGGCCAGTAGAACCTCCTGGGGGGTGATGGGAGATTCCATCAGGTCCAAATGGTCCTGAGCAATGGGCGGCAACTCAACGTGCTCGAAGAATTTCTCGAGGTCGGCATTGCTGGCTGTCGGGGAGGCTGAGTACAGATTCGAGAGGAAGTCCTGAAAGGCTCCAACAATCTTGTCCGGATTGCGCGTGACTGAGCCCTGCGCGAGTTTGAGCTTTATCGGCTGTCGGCACTCCAGGTCGGCCGCTCGCAGCTTCCGGGCCATCATAGTGTCGGGCTTATTGCCCCTAGCATAACATTTTTGCCTGGCCCAGCGAAGCCTTTTCTCAGCCTGATCATCTAGAAGCACGTTGAGTTCCGTTCTAAGGCTAACTACAACTTTCTTGTTCCTAGAAGTTGGGGCTTTCTTCCAGCGCAACTCGGCTTGTTCATAACGCGACGTCAACTCCTTCAGCCGTTGCTGCCGCTCTTGTTTCCTATGGGAAGCTATACCTATTATGTTGCCACGCATGACCACTTTTTGAGCCTCCCAAAGTGTGATCGGGGAACGGACAGATCCCGTATTCAGTACAAAATAATCCTTAAGGGCCCCATGGATCCTTGAGCAGGTATCTTGAGAACAAAGGAGGGAATCGTTGAGCCTCCAATTGAAAGATCGTCTGATTGGAACCAGCAGATCAGCTACCACTATCACCGGACTATGGTCTGACCAGGTCGAACTATAGATTCTGGAGTTGACCATGGCCGGGAGGATAGATTGGGGGACGAAAATGTGATCGATCCTGCAGAAGGAGCCATGGGGGTTAGAGTAGAATGTGAAATCCCTAGTGGTGGGGTTCCTCTCCCTCCAAACATCACACAGGCCGGCCGCATCTAAGAGGTCCCTAAAGGCAACAGAATGGGGGTCTGGCTCCTCCATCGCGCTCACCTTTTGGCCCGTCCGGTGTCTATCCGCCTTAGGGTCCAGTACCATGTTCGAGTCTCCACCCATTAGCAAAACACCTTTAGTGTTATTTCTGATGACCGTCAATAGGTGCTTAAAAAAACGCGTTTGAAAAGAATTAGGAGCGTAGTACGTCACCAGGGTGAGGTCAACATCGCAAAGAGACCCCTGTAGCAAGACATACCTACCAGTCGGGTCAATGATTTCCTTGGAGCAGAGGAAGGGAAAATTTTTCCTAAAAGCTATCAGAACTCCCCTTTTCTTTTCCCCAGCGCAGGCCATATGGGATACGGGGTAGTGGTGGCTTAGGTACTTTGGTCTAGAGTGGGTCGAAAACCTGGTTTCTTGGAGGAACAATATATCCTGTCAGGAATAGCTTACCTGCGCCCCGTTCCAGCGCTGTCCCCGGGCCACCAGCCGCAGCTTCCTTTTGGCGGGCGCGGCTCATATGCCCTCCGGCGGCGCTGCTCTCAGCGCGTCCGCCGGAGGTAACTGTTATTGAGCCTGCAGGCTCAGCCAGGGGAGGAACTCCTCCCTCCTTCCTATAGTGGCCAATGAGCCCTAGTGTTGTCTTTGGGCCAATGAGCCCAGCTAGGGACAGGTCAGGCCAATCCTGGCCTGGATCTTAAAGTGCACCAATCACTCACACCTTCCCTCTCTGTCTGTCCCTATAAAGGCAACTCCCTCTCAGTTGTGAATTGCCTGTGATAGCGCCTTGTACCTTGCTTTGTCTTGTGAAATACTTTGATTGATCTCCGTTGCCGACCCCTGCCTGAACCGACTATTCTCGATCTGATCTCCGTTGCCGACCTCTGGTTTGTACCGTGACCTCGAGCTGCCTCTTCCCTCTGTACCGCCGTGATCTCTGACTTCCCCGTGTCAACCTCTGGCCTGTCTTGGACTTCTGCTACACTCGCTCTTAGCCATTGGTTCTTCAGACCTCTAACCAGTAAGCTCTCATCCTTTGAGCCATTGAAGTCCTGGGGCCAACCGATCCCGGGCAGGCGTATTTTGCGTCCCGGCAAGCGGGGGCTCCTACAGGTGAAGCTGGCTGCGGAGATTGGGGGTTGAGGGCTTACCTAGAGGGCTGGAGTTACCAGAGCGTGACACATCCGCCTTTACATGATTTGTAATAGTGAAAGGCTTTGCTCCTCTTAACGGGGCTGTTGAAACCCTGGACGTTGTGAGAGATTAATTTAACCGTCAGTCCCACCATTGGGCAGAGTTTTCACATGAGTAGACAGAGGAAGCGAGCTGGATGCGAGGGGAGTAAGGGAGGAGAGGGATGGTAGGCGGGGGGGAGGAGAGGGGGGAGACAATTACAGTAAACAAAAGGAAACTTAACATTCTAAACCTTATACATTTATCATAAAACAGTAAGGGCCGGAGTCCAACAAAACCCTCTGGGTCAAGAACGACCCAAAGGATTCCTGCCAAGGCAGAAAGTTGTCCAGGTACTGGGGGCGAAGGCATCCCAGCCCGGGACAACTCGTACAATGTGGGGGGTTAGTATTCGGAGACACAGGCCTCCACCCCGATACGGAAAACGGCAGCCAGATACGGGACAGCGAACGCCAACACTTTGACTCAGCAAATGGGATGGAGGAGATCTGCCCCCCGTGCCCGCCCGCCCGACCCAAGTGGGAGGGGGGGGGCGGCCACGGCACGCAGTGGGTCACCTCACATCGCCGAAGGCCGTCCCGGGCACAGGGCCCTAGAGCCACTGTACCCCGAGGGCCAAAGGCAGAAACCCATCTACCATCTGGCGGGCGGGAGAATCCCCCATTTACGCCACCAGAAAGAACAATCAAGAAGAGATTACAGCACTGAACCCATCATTATTGACATGTAACTTGCAAAGTTAACTAGGTAACGCATATAACCAGCAGTAACTCAAGAGGGGGGGAGAAGGCGTGACCCAGGGGAACCGGAACGGGAAACCGCGTATGGCCAACAGGGCTCCCCCAAAATCGGGAACAAGAACATGATTTACCGACTCCAACCCGCTCCGACGCCAGGAGGCCTCAACCCGGATCCGAGTCGGAGCACGGCCGGCGACCAATCCTCCGGTCCCGCCTCCTCCGCGGGCGAACCTTCTCCCATATGGGTCGCAAAGGCCGGCGTTCGGGCCCCCGCCGGGCTGCCCCATCAGGCGCAGCCACAAGCGGATCGATTAAGGGTATACCAAGCTCCCGGATGAGGTTCTGGAGCTCACCGAGGGAGCCAGCAGCACATTGTCGCCCGCATGAGAGAACATTAGCTTAAAGGGGAACCCCCAGCGATACCTGATACCATGTGACTTCAAAACGTCCAGCCCCGGCTTCATCTCCCGCCGCCGCTGGAGCGTCTGGGGGTCGACATCTGGGATTATCTGATAGGCATGATTCTGAAAAGAAAGGTTAGCTTTCGCCCGTGATGCTTCCAGGATGGCCTCCTTTGTACGATAGAACGTAGGTCTAATGACGATGTCCCTGGGGCGACCGTCCGATCTTTTTGGGCCCAAAGCCCTATGAGCTCTATCCAATTCCAGGCGATCAGCTGGCATAGAAGGGAGCAGTTCCTGAAGTAACGCTGTGACCGTAGCAGGGACATCCTCCACAGACTCCGGCAGACCCCGGATCCGGACGTTTTCTCTCCTAGATCTATTTTCAAGGTCTTCTAGCTTTTGTTGAAGTAGGGTCACCTCTTCTCGCACAGCCGCGGCGGCAGACTCACCGGAATCCAGGGCCGTCACTATTTCATCCACTCTCTCCTCCAGCGTGTTGGTCCGATCTCCCAGATCTCTGATGTCGCTGGCGAAACTGGCGGAGAGTTGGGACACTGCTGCAGCCAGTTCTTGTTGCAATAACAGCTTAAATTTGGCCAGCAACTGCTCGTCGCGGACAATGGGATCAGCTGGGCAGGGGGTCCCATGGGCACTCCGCAGGTCTCTCTCCTGGGCATCGTCGACCAGAGGCTGGGAAAGATCGCTGCTGCCCGGCCTGGGGGTCTCCTCAAATATCAATGGGAAGTCTCTGCTGCCAGTAAGGGACAGGGGTGAGCCACCGATCACGCTGCTGGTGGGGCCGGACGGGCTCAGATGTGGGGGCCCAACACCTCCAGGGCTCCCCCTCGACTGAGAGCCATGCTGTGAGGATTGAGGGTCTTTTGTGCCTGCTTGGTGCTGTGGGCCACACTGTGGCCATGATTGAAGGGGGGGGGCGCAGCGAGGTGTTCAGGGACGCAGCTTGAGGGTGTGGGGATGTCTGCAGGGGTGAAAGCTCCGTTCCCGTGCCCCCCCCCCCTCCAACTCCACCCCGAGGGTGTCTCGATGGGTCCGGTGACAGGGCCACACCAGCGGCCTCCCCGGGCTGCAGAGGCGAACGCTGCGGACTGCCGCCTCCCGCTCACGTGGTCAGGGCTGCCCTCCGCTCCTACCTCTTCCTCCGGCTCCCGGTGTGCGCTCTGCACGGCAGGTGAGATCCGACCCGACGGACCCGGCACGCATCCTCGCTGCGGCTCCCGTCCAGTGCCAGGGTGGTGGGCAGTCTGTGTCTGGTGCCTGAGCTCCGCCATGATGTCTGGTTGGCGGGAGCATGCGGCGCTCTTCCTCTCCCCGCCCGTCCTCCGCTCCTTCGCTTTAACCCCGCTTTTGCCCATCTGCGGGTCTGGGTGGGTAGCAGGGGGTATCCGCTGCACGTCTGGCGGCTGCCAATGTTAAACGAAGCCTCTGTGGGGTAGGATCTGTGCTCCAAGACGCCGAGCACTAGGAAGAAGCGGCCATCTTCTTCGGTGCCTAGCCACGCCCCCCAGAAGATTATTCTAAATGGTATGATATCTGACACAGCCACAGAAAGTAACTATGTGACCATCCATAGAGAAAAAAAAAGAAAAAACTTTGATTAACTGAATACTCATGAAATACTATCATGGTGACGTGTAATAAATTTACAGATGAGCTTTAAGGCATTAGTGATAGGATGTGCAAACATTTTTAAGGGTACAACAGACAAACAGTAGGTTAGTGGGGTAGGAATGTGGGGGAGAGGAAGGGTGTAAAAAGGTAGGCGGGTCTAGAGGATTAAAAATGGTCAATCCACTTAAGAGGCTCAGGCGGATCAGGTAAAAGTGCTCTAAACTGGGAATATGGGGTCAGTCTGGCCTTTGGGTACCCTTATGTGGTCCAGCCATGGGTTCCATACTTCAAGAAACTGATCATATTGGTCCTTATGTATCGCATTACACATAATGTTCGATATTCTGTCTTGTATCTCTGTCCAGGGTAGGGTGCGCAGTTTCCAATTCCTCGCTATAGTGAGTCTGACAGCCGAGAGGACATGCTGGGCCAGTCTCCATTGGGTCTTAGTATATGTGTTAGTTTTAAGTGAAAGAAGTGCTTCCCAGGGATCCTTAGTAAGTGTTGATTCCAAGATACCCTCCAGAAGCCTATATGTTTTGTTCCAGATCTCCTGGATAAGCGGACATTCCCACCAAACATGGAGCATCGTACCAGTGTCCTGGCAGCCCCTGAAACAGAGGGGGGAGGAGGGGGAGAACCTATGGATGCGCTCAGGGGTGTAATACCACCTGAATAATACTTTATAGGCGTTCTCTTGGATCAGGGCATTAAACGAGACTTTGCTTGTGTTCCGTAGAATCGCCCTCCAGGCTTCCCAATCCTTCTCCGCCCCCAGCTCCACCTCCCATGTAAGCATATATGTATGTTTCACTTTGGGGGGGGCTATTAGAGATGCGTAGAGACTTGATATCAGGTTGCCCGCAAACTGGTCCCTGATACATCTGAGTTCAAACTCAGTGGTTCTATAGGGGGGGGTAGATTTTTTCAGATGACTTTGGATATAATGTTGCAGTTGTAATAATCTAAAGGTTTCTGCAGGCGGAAAGTCCTCACCCAAGGCCAACTGCTGCTGAGATTTCATCCCACCAGGGGCGCAAAAATCATATAACATCGTAAGTTGCTTACGCTTCCACCATTTAAATCCCATCTGGTGGGACAGGCCAGGAGGAAACATGGGGTTACCAAACAAGGGAGAGGCCGGCAAATGAGGAGAGGCAAACAGGTGTTTAATTGTGTCCCAAATATTCAGAGAGAAATTGAGTATGTTGGTCAAGGTCTTTGGTCTGGAGGGTTTGGGGGTCCATAAGAGCGAAGCGGGTGTAAGCGGGCTGCAGCTAGCGATGTCATTCAGCACCCAAATCGGCTTATATCTTGGGGCATGAAGGAGGGTAAGTGGTGCAATTTGGGCTGCCAGGTAGTATTTGTGGAGAGATGGGAAAGCCAGCCCGCCAACTTCTTTTTTACAGTAAAGAATATTTCTCTTGATTCGGGGCTTAGACTTATTCCATGCGAAGGACAGAATCTTCCGCTGGAGGATATCTAACTGGCGTCTCGGCACCACCACGGGAAGGACCCGAAAAAAATACAAAATCTTCGGCAAATATGTCATCTTTAAAGCAGCCATCCTTCCCAGCCATGATAGCCTTAGGAAGCGCCACGATTGTAGTAGGGAATCCAGAGACTTAAACAATTCTGGGTAATTGGCATTATAAAGGCTCTGATAGTTTTTGGTCAGCTTAATCTCCAGGTATGGAAGCTTCTGTACCCAGAACCAAGAGACATTTTGAGCTAGCAGTTGCCTAGTAGGGTCGGACAGTGAAATATCTAAGGCCATCGACTTAGAGGCATTCAGCTTCAGGCCTGAGATTTCACTAAAGGAGGTTAACGTATGGATGGCGTTGGGAACCGAGAAGTGTGGGGAGGTAAGCATGAGAAGCATATCGTCCGCGAAAAGCGAGATTTTATGATCCCTGCCGCCCCATGGTATACCCTGGATAGAGGGGTTCTGCCTAAGTTTTTCGGCCAGCGGCTCAAGCGCTAATACAAAGAGTATGGGGGATAATGGGCAGCCCTGCCTAGTCCCTCTTTTAATCTGAAATTCGGCTGAACTATAGCCCGCATATCTCACCTGGGCCGAGGGTTTTGAATATATGGCTGAGATCCAGGATAACAATCCCGGGCCGAACCCCCACTTCTGTAAGGAGATCCGAAGGTATTGCCAGGAAAGCGAATCGAAAGCTTTCTCTACGTCTAAAGAGAGTAGGAAAGCTTCGAGCTTCTGAGAACGGATCCCCTCCAGCAGCTGTAGGACTCGCCTCACCCCATCCCCAGCCTGCCTTCTAGGGACAAATCCCACTTGATCTCTCCCTAGTATGTCTCCCAAGAATGCATTTATCCTATTAGCAATGATTTTGGTGAGGATCTTCAGGTCCAGATTCAGCAAAGAAATGGGTCTATAATTTGTCCAGGACTGAAGATCCTTACCTGGTTTTGGAATCATCACAACAGAAGCCCGGAGCATCTCTGGATCGATGGGGTTACCCTGTTTTATATAGTTAAATACTTTTGCTAATCGAGGGGCTACAGTCGGGGCCAATTTTTTATAGAAGGAAGCCGTGAAACCATCAGGTCCAGGTCTCTTGTTGGACTTAAGGTCCTTAATGACTTTAAGTACTTCATCTACTGTAATATCGTCATCAATGTTCTGACTGTAGGTGTTCGGGATTGGTGACATGGCAATATCCGCAAAAAAGGCCCGGATCTGAGACTCGGCTCGGGGCGGGGGCGAATCGTACAACCCAGCTAAACCAGCGGAGAATTCCTCCACTATGTACACTGGATTATTAGTGATAAGGCCTTTGCTAGTCTTCAGCTTAACCCTTTAAACGCCAGCTACGTAAAATTCACGTAGCTGCCTCTCCTGTCATTAAACGTCAGCTACGTAAATTTTACGTACCTGGTTTCCCCCCCTGCTAACTTGCAAAAAAAAAAAAAAAGACACTCACCTGACCCCTCGTTTGATTCGGCCGGGTCTCCTCTTTAAGATGGTGTGCTCCGATCGTCCGTGGGACCTCCTCCGGCTGCAGGGGAGGGCCCCCCGTTTTAGCTGCCACTGGCTTTCCTGTAAAAAAAAATAAAAATGACATTTACCTACCTGCATGTGCGCTGGCTCCCGTCGACCCTCCTCTTCACCTGGGGGGCCTCCGATCCCCCCCCAGGACTTACCGATCTTCAGGAGAGAGGCCGGGAGGCTCTCTCCTTCTCGATGGCGGCCGCCATCTTGCCGCTAAGCCCCGCCCCCTTGTCGTCCCGTTCCGTCTCCCTGTCAAGCCCCGCCCCTTTTGGGGGCTGGGCTATGACGTCGTCCCGATCACCGGCCTCAGCTGTTTCAGCTGTCAGATGCCAGTGATCGGCAACCTGGAAGGAGGTGGCAGGAGATCCTCTGATCTCCTGCCTCCCCCTTCTCTGGATGCCGATCACCGGCATCTGTCATCAGAGCGACGAGGGACAAGAGCTTGCAATCGGAGGTAAGTACAGTAAACAAATTTTTTTTTTTAATAAAATAATTTTGTGTGTGTTTTTTTTTTTACAGTTAACCCTATCAGACCCCTGTACCAGCTCAGAAGGCTCTGGGTCTGGCAAGTCACCTGCGGGCTAGCGGGTGACTTGCCATTAACCCCCAGCCCCCCATTACCTGCCTCCCCAAAGGCCGGGGGGGGCAGAAGGGCCCGGGCCACTATGGCTATGTGGGCTAGTAGCCTGCAGGGCCAGGGGCCACCAACGCTGGCCCCTGCGCCCTGTTCTACAAGCCCCCATAGCTGGCCCGGATCGGTAACGCTGGGTAGGGGGGACCCTACGTCATTTTTTTTTTTTGGATTTTTAAGGGTTTTTAACCCTTAAAATTCCAAAAAAAATGGGGTCCCCCACCCTGGGAGGGGGGACCCTATGTCAATTTTTTTTTTTAATTAACCCCTTATGTCCTGTCACCCAGCTGGTAATAAATGCTTCCAGCATTTTGTGGTGTGGTGTGTTTTTTTTTTTTTTTTTACATTTAAAGTGGACCAACACCCAGGATTTTAACTTTCCTGGGTATTGGTCCTTTCCCCTGGGGCATCCCGATTGGGGATGCCCCGCTGCGTGAAACCCCCCCGATCACCCACAATAACTCACCTTACCCGGGTCCTACGGCGCATGTGCGGCCGCTCGTCCAATCAGCGCGCTCAGAGCGGCTGAGTTATGGACGTCTAAGTCGAGTTAAGAGACATCTAAGCTCAGCCGCTCTGAGCGCACTGGCGGCCACATCCCCCACTTCCCTCTAACAGGGAGCGTGCCCGCGGCGGCCATTCATAAATAGCCAGCCTGGGCACGCGTCCTGCTAGAGGGATAGCGGGGATGCGGCCCGCGCATGCGCCGTAGGACCGGATTCAAGTAAGTGGTAGCAGGTGTTCCGCGGGGTTTCACACAGGGGGGCATCCCGATTTTGGATGCCCCAGGGGGAGGGAATAGAACGGTCCAGGAATCTTATAGATTCCGGGGCCGATCAGCCCTGGGTGTTGGTCCACTTTAACCCATTGTGAACTTGTAAGGAGTCCATGAGACCCCTGTACCAGTTCACAAGGCTCGAGGGCTGTCAAGTCACCTGCGGCTAGCGGGTGACTTGCCATTAACCCCGGCCCCCCTATTACCTGCCTCCCCGAAGCCCAGGGGGGGCAGAAGGGCCCGGGCTGATTTAGGCGGTGCGGGATTGTACTTGGCAGGGCAGGGGGCCACCAAAGCTGGCCCCTGCGCCCTGTTCTACAATCCCTGCATAGCTGATCCCTGGGCTACTTATGCTGGATAGGGGGGACCCCATGTCATTTTTTATGGGAATTATTAAGGGTTTTTAACCCTTAAAATAAAAAAAAATGGGGGTTACCTCCCCCCCAGGAAGGGGAACCCCACACCAATTTTTGTTCTTGATTTAACCCTTTATAGTGTGGATTGTAGTTGTATTTTATTTTTACATGTTATAAAATGTTTTTTCAGTTTGGGGGGTCTTCTGAACAGTAACAGGGGGCTACCGATATATATGTGGTACCGTTGTAATCGGAAGAAATGGGGCTTTCACATGCAATATGGTTTTCTTTAATAAAACAAATGTTTTATTTGAAATAAAGGAGACAATTTTCTAAAAAAACTGCAAAAATCACAGTTAAGCATAGCGCAAAATGGTGAAAAATGACCTGTCAAGAGCGGGTGACAAAGCCTAAAGTAGGCTGGCAGTTAAAAGGGTTAGTAGTACCTATGCATGTTGGGTATCGTTCTGCTCGGGGGATTTTGCGCTTTCAGATTTAGCTTGTTTTTTCTTGTTTGCATATTGATATTTTAGGAAAACTCATTTTTTATTCTGCTTTATTATACATTTTTTAAGGAAACCCTGTGCGACCAACGAATTCTTTGAGGGATTACTTCCAGAAAGATGGGCCCACTACAACATGCTGGGTATGCTTAGAAAGCTTATCATGTGTACTTTCAGAAAATATATGGTTTGTGGTGGGTATTCCAAATGTAAAGGGTTGTTTTGGTAGAAAAAGCGCAAGGTGCCACTTTGTCTGCAGAGCTGAAATTTTCAAGCAAAATTACCGTTGTGCCCAAGCTTTACTTTGGGGTGTTTGGCAACTCTTCCCTTGACAGTAGCTATGCATGTTGGGTATCGTTTTGTTCGGGGGATGTTGCTTTTTTAGATTAACTTGTTTTTTCTTGTTTGCTTATAGTTTTCTTTAGAAAAATGTGGCTTTGATTCTGCTTTTTTATCCTTTTTTAGGGAAGCTCTGTGTAACCAAAGAATACATTGAGGGAGAACTTCCAGAAAACTGTGGCAACATCAACAAGCCTGGTATGCCTAAAAAGCTTGAGGTGTGTACTTCCAGAGAATATATAGTTTGTGGGGGGTATTTCAAATGTAAAGGGTTGTTTTTATTGAAAAGCTGCAAGGTGCACATAGTGCTTAGCATAGCTGTATTTGATCTGAAAATCTCTTAAAGCGCTGTTTCAGTTTGGGGGAGTCTCCTGGGCAGGAAAGGGCATCTACCAATACATATGTGGTGCCGTTGTAACCAGGAGAAATTGGGATTTCACACGCAATAAGATTTTATTGACAAACTTACATTTTTTATTTCAAAAAACACTACAAATTGTAAAAAATAGATTTTTTTTTTTATTTTTTTGCACATATCTCACCCCAAAATATTAAGAATACACTTAAAAAATGACAAGACATTTCATGTTAAAGCCCAGACTCTGCTGAAAAAAACAATATACAATTTTTCTGGGAAATCCCTGGAAATCCCTTCAAAAATCACAGTTGAACATGCATAGTGCAAAATAGTGAAAAATGGTCTGGCAACAAAGCGTAACAAAAACTCCAGGTAGGCTGGCACTTAAAGGGTTAATGGGCTTCATTATGCTGGGTTGACACTTAAGTTGCGAGGCCAGCAGGGTGCCCGGTTTATTAGCGGAAATGTAGTATTTTTGTTTAGACCTACGGTATCTCCCCTCAGCTTCCTCCGTTTGCAAAAGATTAAGTTTGGTTCTGGATAGTTCCAAGGTGCGGAGTTTTCTAGGGTTGGGGTCAGTTTTAAAGTCCTTAGCCGCTAATTCATAATTTACCTGGAGTGTTTTGGATAGAGCCAACCTTTCTTTTTTCTTCCTAGAGGCAAGACTAACAAAATAGCCCCTCATGACCGATTTGAAGGCCCCCCAAATCATGGTAGGTGCCATATTCGGAGTCTCATTCAACGTAAAATATTCTGAAGCAGTTCTGTTGGCCTCCTCCACCAGGAATCTGGAAGAGAGAAGAGAATCATTAAGCAACCAAGAGGAGGGTTTTGGTTTTTTCATTAGAGAGTTGCAGGATACTAACACCATGTCATGGTCAGACCAGGGAATCGGATGTATGCTGGCTTGATCCACGCAAGGAATAAATGCAGAGGAAACAAAAATGTGATCTATTCTGGTGAATAGTTTATGAGGAGCTGAGAAGTGGGTGTAGTCCCTTGCCTGAGGATGGAGGGCCCGCCATGTATCTATTAAGTGGTGGGTGTCTAATAGGTTTCTAAAGAGTCAAGTTGGAGTCCTCACACACAAATACGACTCCCTTCTGGTGATCTTTTAGAATAGAAAACAAGTGTGCAAGAAACTGTACTTGTTTGGTATTTGGGGCATAGTGATTAAGGATGGTGACTTCCGCGTCCTGAAGAGTACCCTGAAGTAACAAGTATCTGCCGTCTGGGTCAGCTATCTGAGTGTGACATGTGAATGAAATCCCATTACGGAAAGCTATAAGGACCCCTTTTTGTTTACGTTTACTAGTGGCTTGATAGAATTGGGAGAATTTGTAATTGATCTGCTTCGGGGAAGAAGTTGGGGTATAATGAGTTTCCTGAAGGCAGACCACATCCGCATGTTGAGAATTGAATAATTTAAACGCTCTCGATCTTTTATTTGGGGAGTTCAATCCCTGTACATTTACAGAGACTATTCTAAGCGCCATGTGGGGTTGTATAGAAGAAAGACTGTAGCAAGCGGTTAGCAGTTTTAAGACCATATGCTCGACCTATTGGGGGGTGGGGTGTTGGGATTGTGGTGAAGGGTGGGAAAGGGGAAAAAGGGGAGGGAAAAAAAGACAAACATATATACTGAAATGTATAAAACATTTTTTCCGTCAGCCTGTGACTAACCAGAGTCTTCCAGACCCACAGGAAAGTAAATTGTTTTCCTGGCTGGAAGTGGTGGAGCGCGTGTGACCTGTCGGGAGGCCACCAACCATAATTATATTATACTACGGGACTTATAGCCGACCATTGAAGAAGTCATCGCAGTGAGAGGCGTTAGGCGATATGCCCGGCTCCTAGGCCGCCCCGACCCACCCGTCCCAGAGACCAAAGCCGCACGGCCCAGGCGCCCGGGGGGGGGGGGCGAACAGCAGGGGACAAAGGGCCGCACAAGCGCCCACGACAACATACATACCCATTAAGGTAATTCAATTATCATTTTTTTAAAAAACCCAGGTCTCTAGGGGACCCGCAGAAGACTAAAAGCTCTAATTAAAGTACAGCAATCAAGATAAATGTTAATGGCAACTGAGAGAAATAAAACTATATGTAAACATTACATACAATATATCTTGCCCTGAAAAGAAAAATAGAAAGTTAAAGGTGTAACTGGGGCGATAAACAGCATAACAGTAAACGTTAACTGATTGTAAAGTCACCTAACTCCCAACTCCGAGGTGGAGAGATGTTCAGACCCTGGATGGGGATATAACGCGATGGCCTGGATAGCGCTAGTCCAGGGAAGCTGGGAACGGCCGAAACGGCGAAAGAAACATGTCCCGCACTTGCTTCTCAACTTGAAGGGCATCCCAAACCGGTATGGGAAGGCCGCCAAAACGAGACGCCCAATGGGATCAATAAATGGGTAAGAATCATACTTTCAAACTGGCTGGAACTTCTGGGAAATGAGCCTCTTCAGTGCTTGAGAGCTTTGTTGTTGCTGGCGATGTTTCGGAGATGGAGTGGGTTGTGCGATGGCTTTCTGGCCAGGTTTCGGGGTTCTCGGCGTAGAAGGAAGTGCAGGGGAGGATATATCAGAATCTGGAATTTTTAGACCCAGACCTTTGAATTTCTCTAACAGCTCAGGAACCGTAGATACCTGGATTTGTTTTCCCTGGTGATAAAAAGAAAGTTTGAAGGGAAATCCCCATCTATAACGTATGCCGTTAGCTTGGAGCAATTGTAGGTATGGTCGAAACAATCTTCTCCTGAGGATGGTTGTCTGGGAGAGGTCAGCGAAAATTTGATAGCTGTGGCCCTGGAAGGCCAGGGTTGCTTTCTCTCTGGGTGCTCTGAGAACAGCTTCCTTCATCTGATAGAAGTGGAACTTAACTATAATATCCCGAGGGGGCCCCTCTGTAGGTTTCTTAGAGAGGGCCCTGTGTGCTCTATCTAATTCCAGCCTATCCACCAGGATTTCGGGGGTTAATTCTTACAGAAGGGCTATGATGGTACCGTTAGTGTCCTCCATGGTTTCTGGGAGGCCCCTGAACCTTAAGTTGGACCTCCGATTCCGGTTTTCCAGCTCTTCATTTAAATTTTTTAAAAGGAAAATCTCATCGTGGAGCTGCTCTATCTGAGCACCCTGATCCTCCAGAACCACCGTGGCATCATCCATCCTGGATTCAAGTGCGTCTGTTCTGCCTCCTAGGTCTCTGATCTCCCTCAGCAGCATGTCTGTATGCTTGGCTGTGACTGTGGTAACTTCTTCCCTTACAATTGCTCTCAGCTGGGAGAGGATTTCTTGATTGGTGAGGGACTGCTGCATATCGTGATGGGAGATGTGCAGCGAGGTGTGCTGAGAGTTGTGCTGGGAGGCTGGGGGGGACCTGGGCCAGCTATCCGCAGAGTCCAAGGAGAGATCATCAGCCAGACTCACCCTCTCCAGCTCTCCTCTGTCAGGCTCTGCATGATGCTCCCGCGCTCCCTCTGTTGCTGTGGCCGCCGCTGCTATGGATTTGCGGCCGTCCCTGCCGCCCTTCTTCCTCCCCGCCTGCAGGCTCATACTGCCCCGCCGGCGGTGCTGCCGGTGAGCGAAAGTCGGCCTGGGGGGTCTGTGAGGTCTGATGGCCCGTCCTAGCGTCGGTAGATGCTGCGGGGCCTCCCGACAGTGCGGAGTAGAGAGGTCAGGCAACCATTCCTCTCGGCCGCGCGCGCGCGCTCCCTACATATGAATTCTATTTCAGAAAAATGATAGTAGATACTTGTAAAAAAGACTGTTCCTCTTTTATAACTGTTGGAAGACGTTGGTTCTAAGGCCTTTTTTTCCTACCATGCAGTGATGCTGAGCCTGAGCCCTGGCTTTCTGACATCTGAACACACCTGGTGAACCTCTCCACTCCTTCCTTTTCTTGGATGGCCGCAGCCTACCTTTGCACTCCAGTCACTGCTGGATCTGAGTTGCATTGTTTAGTTTAATAATAAGTTTCAACTTGCACATTTCAGCTTTTATAAGCCAGCTAATGCCTTACAGTTGGTAAGATTCTCAGCTCTGGCCCAATGGGAAAACAAAAGTTCTACACATTATATATATATATATATATATATATAATATAGATAGATAGATTTATAGAGAGAGAGTTTGCATACCTTCTTTTTTACATACATTTAATAAGTTATAATAATAAAACCATGTTAAACAAAAAACTAGTTGAAATAAATGTTCAGTTTTGAATTGAATGTGTTTCATTTAAATGTATTTCATGCAAGATCTGGTGAAGCAAGTTTACCTTTGGGTGTAGTCTCAGAGTTAACCCAACCTGGGCAGCAGCTATGTTAGCTGGTAGAGCTGCCACCCCTGCTCTAAAGTCTAAAAACCCACACAAGCACTAGGCTTTTATGCACCCCCCTGGCCCTTAGGGTTGCAGGTAATCAGGTAGCGCCCCTCTTGCCGTTTAAATTGGTATAGGGGTCTCAAGGACTTCCTGCCAGTCCACAAAGGGTTACTTTCCCCAGTCATCCCCCAGGACAGCACCTACGAGAGATGACCCCGCCCACTCAGACACAGGAAACACCAGACTACTTACGTTTTCCATTGCCGGGTGCTGTCCAACGCTGTCGATCTTCAGCAGGAAGTGAGCGGTTAGAAGGTGTCCTCTGCCCAAGCCATGTGTGGGGCAGAAAATCTGTATTCTCTGCTTCTCTGCCCCACTGAAGACCCTGGCCTGTCTCTTGGAGGCCTGCCGATGGATGAGGAGAACATCGGCACTGGATTCTGGATGGAGGTGAGCTTTTTTTTGGGGGGGGGGGCTGTAAACTGGGAAGAATGCCATGCACATATAATCTATGGAGATGCTTCTCCTAAAGTTGACCGCAAGCCCGTAAATTCTATGTGGCTAGCAGTTAAATGGTTAAAGTAGACAGGGATCTGATATTGGCTACAAGTCCTTCACTGGTGTTGTTTTTTTGTCTTTGTTTCTCTGCTTTGTGCAATTTTAAAAATTTCCCAGTCTAAGACAACTTAAACAAGAAGAGAAACATTGTGTGTACAGTGATCCATGTTGGGGCAGGTATGATGGGGAAATGAAACAGCTGTAATATCAGCAGATGGTGCAGCAAGAAGAGCCAACTCCTCTGGCCTGGACTGTGGCTATATACCTGCATTTGAAAGCGATTATTTGATGACAGTCAGATACACATCTTGAATACAGAGTAAGATTGGTTCAAAAAAAGTGTAAGATTTATGTTATACATAAAGCAGACAAGGGATAGTTCAGGCAACAATCCCTTTTCTGACCCGCTTTTAAACTTACTGAGAGCGGATACCAAGTTCCCTATCGGTCTTCTCCAGTCCAAAACGACATGGCAGGGCATGGTTGTGACTAGTTTACGTCCCTATAGCACACCTGAACCATTCATTGCAATGGAGAGGGTGGTCCTGCATAACCCCCCCCCTTCAGCAATCCCGCCTTCCATTGTATTGTGGGGTGCTCGTTCTCTGCTCTTTAACAGAGGGGAGCTGTGGTAGACAAAAGGTGAGAACATTTTTTCGGTTCCGATCGCTCTCTTTTTAAAGAGAGCTACAACACTTTACCTTTACATGCTGTTCTGTCAACTTTCCCCAGGCGGCTGTGAATTGGAGCTACTACTTATTGCTGCTAGATTGCTGAACAAGTCATACTGAATTGAGAGCCATTCCGATCGCTTAAAATGTCTGCATATTTGTAACCCTTGAATGTTTCAGATCATCATGTATTTACCTGTTGACTTTATCTTACGTTAAAATTTGTATGTCCCAAAGTGGGGCTCTCATAGATAAGAGTTAGAACACAGTACACCAAGGCTGCCACTACTCCCTTTAAGGAGGCACCATGCCATGGCATTTTGTGGTGCAGCTTCAACATACTTCTGCAGATGTGTGCTGATTAAGACCTGTTTTTAACCAGATTTAAATACTGATTATAGGATTGGTTGCTAGCTAACAGGGTTTTTCACAGCAAAAGAAATGCTACATGAGTACATGCTAACAAAAATGACCAATACAATAACTTAGTGGATGGATATAATTTTAGTACAAACAAGCCCCTATAGTTGAGTACAGAGTATACCCGGTGTGCTGCCCATAGGAAGCCTTTTCGTATGGAGGATCTTGGTGACCATCTTGTGTTATGGCACTTGCTCTTCCAGCACAGAGAGACCCAATGCTGGATGTGGGGAGTATGCCAATGGTGGAGTGGTGCTTTTTACTCCAATATGGATAGACTGAGTATATACCTGTTTTTATGCAACTCTACACATCAGAGCCAAAAATATAATTGGGGGAGTGAAGAGACATGTACTTGGTTTACAAATCCAATGTGAATATCCAGCCTTACAAACAGCTACATTTTACGTATTTGTTGGATGAGGCAAAGTCACTTGATTGCCAAATATACAGTAACTATAATAGCTTATACATGATAAAGCATGTTTAAGATTAACAGCAAAATAGTTACATGCAGCTCTTCCTTCTTATTGTAACGACAATCATTTTATTGCCTGTTTTATTAAACACGATGATGGGCAATTTCAGGTATCTGACTGTTGTTTACGCCAAAAGCAGTGTATATTCAGTGAGGACAGAATGTTTGTTTTTATCTGTGGAAATATTGACTTCTTGTGATGCCGCCTTGTTTTCTTAACCAAAATGCCATCCAAAACTAACTGAGCTTATCAAGAGGGGGATACAAAAAATCTGATGTTAAAGGGAGTGTACTGGATGGCGAGGAAGCTGCTGTGGGGGCATTTTTAACCCTTTAACTGCCAGCCTACCTAGAGACTTTGTCGCCCTCTTTTGCCAGACAATTTTAAATGTTTTGCACTAAATATGCTTAACTGTGATTTTTGCTGTCATTTACAGGAAAATTCTACATTGTTTATTTATGCAGTGTTTGGGCTTCAACATAAAATGTCTTATTTTTAATTTTTTCAGTGCTTTCTTAATATTTTCAGGTGAAATATGTGGAAAAAAATTATTCTATTTTTTAAATAAAAAATTTAAGTTTTTTTGTAGGAAAACGTATTCCTCGTAAAATCCCCATTCCTCCCAATTACAACAGTACCACATATGTATCGGCAGATACCCATTCCTGCCCAGAACAAACCCCAGTCTGAAAAGAACGCTTTATGGAATTTTCAAATGAAATTGAAATACTGTGGGGGCCCCCTCTTCAACAAAACCAGTCTTTGGACCAGCTTTATGGGCTGGAAGACCACATGCTGGGGTGCACACATGTGACCCAGAGTGCTTGCATGTGCATCTTGGTGTACACACATATGCTTCTGGAGGTGCATGTATGGGTGTCTGGGAGTGCATGCATGAGCATCTGGGGTGCATTCATGTGTGTCTGAGAGTGTGTGCATGCACATCTTGAGGGGCGCGCATGTGTGTTTGGGAGTGCGTGTATGTGCATCTGGAGGTGCGCGCATGATTGTCTAGGAGTGCTGGTCTAAGCATCCAATGTCACCTAGCAACAGGGAATGAGGGGAGGAGCAGTCAGGGTGATGAGAATGCCGGTGGCTGACCCCCACCCATGCTGATTATTATGCAGCATCACAGCACCCAGGCCATGACCGCATGCGCAAACTTCTGTGTGTAAGATACACAGATAAGCTTGAATGCATATAAATGGTCAAAATGGCCCTCACGGACATTTGTTGGGATGTGTGTGCACAAGGGCCAATAAATAGGAAGCTGGGACAGCAAGATTGCACCGGATAGTCTTTAAAGAATCCCTCCTGCGGTATTTTGTTTCTGAATTCCTGGAGAGCTTTTGCTACTAGTTCGTTGCCAACCACTGCTTGTATACTCAATCATGAACCTCACTGCCTGCCTTTCAACCTGTGCTTTGGACCCTTGACTGTGAAGCTTGCTTGTGACCCTGACCTTTGCTACTGATACTAAGCAGAAATTTTAGCTGCCTGCCTACGACCTTGCTCACAAACTTGACCTAGCTCCTCTGCCATCTGCCTATTTATCTTTGTCAGTCAGTTGAAGTTGGTTGATCACTGTATGTCCAAGCCCTCTGTTCACTGGTAGCATGGTCTGGAGTTTTCTTGCAGCCGAGCCTATCTTCCCTTGCAGGGGCTCTAGTGAAGTCCAGGGTGGCCCTTAGATTCTGGGCTCTAGTTCCAGTGTTTGGTGGTGGACAGTAGTCTCCTGTTGACTGACTTAGCGACAGCAGCATGGCCCACAATCAGAGCTTTACCAGAAAAAAGTGTGACTGCCTTATTAATCCTAAAACATGCATATTCACATGTTAATCCTTACATTTATATCCAAAATGTTGCCACAGTAGAACTCTACACTGTTGCTGCCTCAAGAGGAAAAAGAAACCTCTACTAAGGAATGTGGAAAGTCAACATATCTTTAGAAAAAGCAGGGAAATGATGCTACAGCAATGACATACACTAACAAGAATATGAAAAATGTAAAGCTAGAATTTCCTTTTTGAAGCGCGCAAACCCCTGAAGCACTGAAACCTCAGGAAATCTTCACAAACATATTGCACATTTGCCTTACAAACTGAATTTGATGTTCAAATGTGCTTTTTAGGACAGTGGTTCTCAACCTTTTCCTGCCAAGTACCCCCTGGCCCGAAGAAGTTCCAATTATTAATAGTACCAAAATTAGTAGCCTCGTAGTACTTTTAAAGCAAAGAGACATGATGTTTCACTGTTAAAATAATCTCCCAGATCAGTCAAACACCCCCTGTTGGGGTGCTCCACAGCACTGCTGTGTGCCCCCTGGGGTACGCGTACTGCAGATTGAGACACAGTGTTTTAGATGACTGAACTACTAGTAGTCATCGATGATTGTATCCATTTAGCACCTTATTGTAGGTGATTTAGCAGACAGAAAATAAAGCTAAACGTCCCCAATGGAATCACAAACTGCAAAATGCAGATTAATAATCCCAAACCTTTCTATACAAAAAAAAAATACATTGTTTTTGGGAGTTGGGCGCCTCATTTTTTTCTGTCAATATATATATTTTCTCTAAAATGTTAATGTACTAATTGCCAATGCCCCCCCCCCCCCCACATAATGCTCCATCTGTGAAACTGGGCCCTGGAAGCCAATCGCGGGCCCAGTTTCACAGAGGGGGCTCAGTGCATGTTATCCAAATCATATTTTCTAGGAGGTATCAGCAATTGGGATGCCCTTTCTGCGCTGTGGCCTACATTCATTTAGTCAAATATGGGTGTTGGTCCTCTCAAAGTCTAATTGGAAATCCCAAATCAGGGTGAAACCCCTGGCACTTGCTACATAATTATCTAGTTCCCAGCTTGGAATGTCGAAGCTTGCACATGAGCCATTGGATCGGGGAGAAGGCAAGTTTATTAAGCGACCTGGGGTTTTTTTACAAAATGGGGCATACTGAATATGGCTGCCCTGGGGGGGGGTAAAGCAAGCCTGCCCGGGGGTCTCATAGACTCCAGGGTGTGTTTTGGTCCACTTTAAGGCCCCTTTGACACGCTCTGTTTTACTGTGTTGAGAGCCACAGCGGCACAGCTCAGCACACTTTTGTCTAACATGCTTTACCTGCATTGAAGTTTGTAAATCTATGGGATTTTGCACACAAATGCAGGTAAAGAAAGGTACACCGCACTTTGTGCTGTGCTCTTCAAGCACATTGAGGTGAAAATGCTCCATGGATTAACACCAATCCAGTGTAAAGCAGCACTGACATTTCAATGTGCACATTATACTCAATGGAAAGGATTTGCTTGCACAACTATTCAACAGAACAGAAGTGATGTGCTGTGTAAAGAGAGGGGGCTGTAGCCTGGAGAGATTTAAATCCCATAGACGTGGAGGCTGATTCATTACTAACGCCAGGTATTGGCAGATGAGCATCTGTATAGTGGCGCTTAGAGCGACTGCTAGTAGATGCTGTAAGCGAGTATCGGGCGCTGTAACAGAGTGCCTCAGTTGCTGTTGTAACCTAGCCGTCATTGATGAATGTGATGTATGCTGGGCGCAGGGCCGGCTCCAGGTTTATGTGGGCCCTCGGGCGGCATGGTCTCAGTGGGTCCCTTTGCGGGGGAGAGTTGCGGGTCAGGGGTCTATAAATTCCATGGCATAGAACAGGGTGTAAGGGCCAGCCTCTGTGCTGGCCCGTGCACCCCGTAGGTGGGTTTGCTTGCCAGCCCCTAAGCCTTGTGAACTGGTATAGGGGTATCCTGGACCCCTTACCAGTTCACAAAAGGGGTGAATGTAAAAAAAAAAAAAAACACAGAAAAAATTATTTTGTTTTTTTAATACTTACCTACCATCCATCTCGCACTCTGTACCTCGCCAATCACTTTGACTTCTGCACTCCTGCTGCTGCTGGAAGCCTTTTACACCTTCTGGCTGACAGAACATAAGGGGTTAATTAAAAAAAAATGACATAGGGACCCCATTTTTTTGGTTAAAAACCCTTAAAAATCCAGAAAAAAATTACATGGGTCCCCCCTACCCAGCATAACCAGCCCAGGACCAGCTATGCAGGGCTTGTAGAACAGGGCGCAGGGGCCAGCTTCGGTGGCCCCCCTGCCCTGCCGGCTACAAGCCCACATGGCTTCTGTGGGTCCGAGCTCTTCTGCCCCCCCGGCCTTTGGGGAGGCAGGTAATTGGGGGAGATGGGTGTTAATGGCAAGTCACCTGCTAGCCGCAGGTCACTTGCCACCCCCTAAGCCTTGTGAACTGGTATAGGGATCTAATTGATCCCTTACCAGTTCACAAAGGGTTAACAGTAAAAAAAAGGCACACTGACACAGAAAAAAAAAAGACATTTATTAGTTTTTTTTTTACCCACCTCCGATCCTCCCCTGTCCCCCGGCGATCCGATGACAGCTGCCGGGTGATTGGTGGAGGGGGGCAAAGGTCTGTGATCCCTTGCCCCCCCTCCACCAATCACCCGGCAGCCATCACCGATCCTCTCACCTGGCTACTGTGTCTCTTGGGGCGGGTGCGAGATGGCGTCTTAGAAGTGCTGGAGAGGTATTTTGCCTTCTCCTCACAACGGAAGAGCCAGGGGGGGCGATCTGAGGCCCCGCCAGGCGTCCTCTTCACCGGTGGGCCCCCCCCCCCCCCGGGCTCCTCAGTGGTGAGAAGAGGGCAAAATACAAGGCATCGCAGCTGCAGGTAAGTAAAAGTTTTTTCTTACAGATTTGTGCCAGCTGCCAGTGGGCCTCCCTGTGGGTGGGGGCCCTCGGCAGCTGACCGAGTTTGACGGGTGCTAACGCCGGCCCTGTACAGCAGTACAGCGCTGCAGGGAGCGAAAGGTAGCGCCAGCTCAGTGCAACCGACTCTCAGCGCTCCACATACTTATCAAAAAAGGGCACACACACAGCGTCGGCGCTCTAAAGCTGGGCGCTGCAGCATAGAGCGCCAGACACTGTGTGATCAAAGTATGTTTTTGAGCACATATACACCAGTTACAATGTGAACACTGGGACAATACCACTTTAGTGCCAGACCTGTAATGACAATTCTGCATAAAAATATAAAAAGTAAAAAAAGTTTCTAAAAGTCTTTGTTTGCAGGCAGGAGAGGTCACACAATGATTTTAGCAAAAAAAAAATTAAAAATGTCAAACACGCTGCTTAAACACAAGCAAATCAATGGCCATAGAAATGTATGGGAGAGCGACACTGAGCGACAGGTAATATCTGGTGCTCTGGAAGCTAGAGCGCCGACGCTATACCCTGAGCCGTCTGTAATAATACATCAGACACTACATGGTGCTGTTAGAGTCGCTCACCAGATTCGCTTTCATAAATGTGGTTTTGCGTACAGCGCCCCAAGTTCACCAAACGCTTCCTGCCGCTATGAGGCGCTACATGGCGCTATCCCTTCTTGAATAACCCCATAGTTTGCCTACTGTTAGGAAGTCCATGCATGTTTCCCACCTCCCAGTGAGTTTTTATTTTAAGTTATTGTCGAATTGGGCCTAGAACAGGGGGAAGGGAAGGGTGTATGCTTGGAATTCCTCTTCAGTGTTTAGTATACATAACAACTATTAAGGAAGAAGGAACTATTAAAGAAATGTTAGTCAAATATGTATACCTTTGTATCTAATGTGCTGGAGAACATTTTCATGTGGTATTCATACCTTGAAACTTTATCATGATTTATTTAAAAGCCCAAACCCTTAAAAAATGATTCCCCAGCATCTAAAATAAATATATTTTACGTTTTTAGTCACTTACTTATTATTCTTTCCCCCACCGGGCTGCAACTCTGTTCAGGAATTTAGGATCTTGACTCAGAAGCATCACACTTACTGAGGAGAAGAGAGTGGGATAAGGTACAGGGGGGCGGGTTATAGCTGTGCTTTGCTCAGACAGAGCAGAGCTGGGGTCAGGTAAAGGTCAGCAGTCCCAGAATGCAGAGCAGCACAGTCAGAAGACACTTCCTGTTTGCAGGCTGCCTGATGTTGCATGAGCCGCCATCTTGGATGTTTAAAGGCTCATAACATGCAGTAGATGCAGGTAGGATGATTTTTAATGTGGACAATCTGTATGTACAGGGTGCGGGAAACATATAAGATAGACTCTTATTCAGGGTCTGCTTTAAATCATTTTAGAAAATAAAGGCTGCTAAACACCTATCATAGTATAAGGAGTGTGTAGAACTTGCCCGTCGGGTGTCCTTGGACTTTTGCCCAGGGATTATGTGCATGCCTGGTGCAATTTCATTCTAATAATGGGAGAGACCCGGTGTGCTTTACTATCCTATGAATGCTCATTGGTGTTAGTCCCATGTCAGCAACATTATGTAGGCTTTGCTTAAACTGGACCAACAGCCTGGCACAGTTGGAAAAGAAAGGTAGCGACCATTTTGGAGCTTCCTCTCCCAGCATCTCAGCCATGCTCCTGCCTGGATTCAACTGACATAACTGACAATGCACAGTAAACACTTCCTGTTTGCAGGCGGCCTCCAAGTGCATGAGCCACCATCTTGTTATTAAAATTAATCACACCAAGAGGTAAATGAATTTTCACGTGCAGCAATGTAAATTGCCCTGGGTAGGGATGCATATGAGCGCTGTTTGTTGTGTTGGTCTGGTATAAGTCATTTTTGACTGTTGGTCCGCTTTAAGTCTCATGGAATAGACCTTTTCCAGTGAGGAAGCTGGCAGTCCTAGAAGAAGCTGGACAACACGTATTACACCTGGCTGCACATAGACACGACTGTCCACCATTATGTCTAACCCAAAATCTGATGATTTGGTCACACTTGCAGTCTGCAATGACCGAACATTAATTTAACAGGAAAGTCACGTGTTAAAGAGACAGGGACAGAAATTCTAGCTAACGAGCCAACATGTAACCTATTACCGGCTCATTTCCCCTCTTGAATTTTTGATATATAGAAATGCTCTAATAATCCAATCTGTAATCTATGGGATTTATTATAAATGTGGTTATAAAGTGGAAGTATTAGATGCTAATTACGCATGATCTATTTCCAGACAGTGATATGTGTAGAAATAGTCTGTTAAATGAAGTAGGGATTTCCCCTGCACTTTGTCACGCCACCACTCAGGGGCCCTGTAAGTGCAGCCAGGTAATGAGAAGCCTGGTAAATGGCTGTGACAGTGGTCCAGTGTGAGCTCTGCAGTGTGCACCCAGGGTAGGAGCTGCCTGGCGGGTAACCTGATCACAGGGTGGCTCCACCTCTCCTGTGCACAGCAGCTGATCACACTCACATGCTTTGTCTGTCTTCTCTTCACAACACCTATGTATGGAAACATAACAGCCTCTGGGGACCTCTGCTCACAGCTACAGCCACATTTAGCTCCTGTCCTTCCTTCATTTTGAGAGCCGGACACACACGGATACGAGGGACACTGCACTGGATTTTTCTATCGCTGCTCGAGGATTTGGCGCTTGTCTGCTAACTGCCAGTCACTACATGGCACATTCCACCTCTCCTGTGACTCAGCTTTTCCCAACCTGTGAGTGTCCAGCTGTTGTGGAACTACAAATCCCAGCAACCCCCTAAATTGGAGATCATGTGTAAAAGTGAATTATCTGTACACAGGTAACTGGAGTATACTGTCACTGTTATGTACGGGAGCTGTCTGTGAAGCAGCCCGGAGTTCCTGTGCTGGCATACCAGCAGATTTCATTCTTTGTTTAGGAACAATTCCTCACCTCTTGTTTTTCTAGTTCTGCCATCTTCTCTGCTGGAATTTGTGCAATAAACGCTTGAGAAGTTACCATGGAAAAGAAGAAAAAGAAGAGTTTAGGAATGCTTGGCAGACTCTTTAAAAGCCATTCTGCAGAAACAGATAAAGAGGTTGATGAGGGACTGCCCCAAGAAACAGGTCCTCTTACAGTGGACACCACTGGGCCTGGCTATGGTACCACTACTGAGGAGCTACCTGCACCCAAAGAGCCAACTTCACCATCAGAGGTAAAGAAAAAAACGTTTGGAAGCTGGAGATCCAAAAGGAAAACTTTACCTGCATCCATTTCCCCTCTATCATCACCCCGTCCCACAAGTTCCAGTGACAGGTAAGTGCACCCTCTTTTGAACATTGGAATTGTACCCTTTCATAACCCCGAAATAATAGTTTCACTTTTTAATCTATGTAAAATATTTTATGCCTTTGTCACATACCTAGAAATACATATAATACATACATACTTCAAATTACAGAATGAGAATTGCAAAACCTACATGATGGTAACAAGATACTGATGGAATGACTAAAAGCCCTAAAGCCTGTGTTTACTCCAAACCATGCTTCTGGTGAAAGGTGAAAAGGCTGCTGGATAATGTGCCAAAGGCTGACAATTCATGCCCCTTGTTTCCTTGTATTGGCATATTTCATTCAAACAAGAATACTCTGGGAACTGTGCAGGATTTTGGAATGGGACCCCTTAAACACACAGATACATCCAGGCTCTGACAATGATAGAAAAAGAGGAGATGAATGATATAGAGAGAGGGGTTAAGGGAAATAAGCAGAGAGGGAAAAACATGGAGGGAAATCTAGGATCAGACAGACAGACCACACAGGACAGAGAGGGAGATATGAAAAAGAGTGAGACTAAGACAGATGATGGAGCATGCAAAATACAAGAGGGGAACGCTGAGAAGAGAGCTAGAATGTGGAAAGAGAGATGGAGGAGGGAATGTGGGGAAAAATAGACATCAGGGAATGTGGAAGAGAGAAGGAAGGAATGCAGAAAGGAAGAGATAGAGAATTTAAAAATGTACAAAGGAGAGAGAAGCTAAAAAAGAGGAGTTGGTCATTTGTAATAAAAATGGAGGGGTATGTACATTGAAAGAGAGAAATAGACAGTGATAGGCAAGAAGATAAGGAAGAAAGTGGAAGAAAAGGAGAAATCGTTGAAGATAGATAATGTGAAATAGAGAGACAGGATGATGGAGGCAATGTGCAAAAGAAAGAGATGAAGCAAATAAGGAAAAATGACCTGCTGAGTCAGCTAAGAGCTTTAAATCTAAAGGGGTGTCTTCTGGTGCCCTCGTAGAGGAAGACCGAGATGACGTTCAGTCCAATCGCACAGGCCGTACACCCCTATGCTGTCAACTAAAAGAGGACTACTAGAAAGATACAGGAAATGTCTAGAAGATTAATTTCCTACTCTAGTGGCAACCATGGCTCATCGTCCTGTCATAAATAGGTGTAACCAGGAGGCAAAGTGTGTGAACAACATGTATAGAGACAACATATATAACAACATATATAGAGAGTTAAAAAATAGTAGAGCTGAAGGAACTTGAGAATTCTCCAGGGCAGGGGTCCCCAAGCCCTTCTGCTCAAGGTCCATCAACAGGCAATGTTTTGTGGATCTCCACACAGACACACAAGTATAATTTGTACAGCAGTAGTGCTTTAGAGCTGCTTATATGGAGACCCTCTTCAAAGACATCAGTGATTCCTTATCAGTATTTTGCCATTACAATTTGAATTATAACCCATGGTATAAATATATGGTTTTAGAGAAACAAGTGGCACGTCTTATTCTTTTCATGCTGGGTGGGTAATTTATTGGCAACAATATGTGGGTTCCTTACAGCCTTGCTGATCCAATATTGTTGCTACATGAACACCCTATTTTTTCATCCAAAAAACTAGAGGCTGAAAGATGTTAGAGAAACAGCAAGCTGAGAGGTTAGACAGCGACAGACAGGTTCCCACAGCATATACATCACTATAGTCCATAGTCATGATATCTATGGTCAGCCTTAGACGGGAAATGTAACTGCAAGGTATGGTACATACCGTATACAATGTGCACACATTGCTTGTCAGTGAAGGTTATTAGGTGTTTATGGTATATTTTACCCTATATGCCAAGAATAAATGACATTAAACCCTGCATTCCCTTTAAATGTATAGCTGAAAAGGGTTAAACAAGAACTAGGCATGATAAAATGAGTGACTCATTTGCCTTGCCTTTTTTCAGTTTTTCTTCAACTACCAAATTGTAGTTGATTAACCAACTATATAATCTACATTGTTTCTAATAGGCTGTCATGTTGGGAATTGTTCTACTCCATAATGGGTTAACACTCCAGTTTACGTCTATTTCTTAAACTTGATCAGGGACTGAGCACGAGCTGTTAGTTGTGAAACATCTCCTCCCACTTGGCATGATGCCACCTCGGTAGACGGGGTTGCCGTAACTGACTTTGTTTGGTAAGGGCAGAAACTGGCAATGTGCAAACAGTGGCAGGTTTAGAAGTGAAAGCAGGTAAGGAACTGTGTAAGCTGCCAGTGGCGTGACCGTGTTACCTTCCGTGAAATAAAAAAAATTGTTGATAGCCTGGGATACAAAGTCTTGTGTATTAGGTTCTTGGCGAGCTTCGTCATTCAGGAAATAGTGTTGCTTACCTAACCCATTTAATTGGCATTCTAATAAAAGTGTTCATGTAAACACTCATCGCCATGTGCAAACAAAGTTCAGTTTTGTTGTACACGTCATATGTTTATATGAATATAATGAACTGGTAAAAGAAGTTGGCTAGGTGGAACCCTATCCACAAATGATGATCCTGTTATGAAGTCCTAGATCTTCTGTGAAGGTATTTATTTCTGTCCCTCAACATGCTGGAATGTTGTCTATCTGTCCCAGACAGGTGTCAATAAAAGAAACCATGACAAGGGCATTTATGGTACTGGCCGACTCCTGTTCCTTTTGTTCTTAGACTAGAACTTCTGTCAGGGTATATTTTTATTACAGCCAGTGTTCCTTTAGGGCAGGGAGGCACAACCTGGGGCCACATGCAGCCCGCACTACCATCGGTTGCAGCCCCCCCGCGCACTTCTGCCTACCTCTACCTATGCTTCCCTTACCTCTGCTTACCTCTACCCTCAGCTTCACTTCTAGTCATCTAACTTCTTCCTCCTTGACCTCTTCCAATCTTACCTCAAGCCACTTCATTTTCCGTCCTGACCCTGCCAAATTCTTCCCACCTCACCTCTCTCTTGCCTTACTTCAGCCCTCCTTTTCCACCCCACTTCTACTCACCTCATCTCTACTCATCTCACCTCAGCTTTTCTGACCTCACCCCTGCCTATTTCTATTCACCTCACATATTCCTGCCTCACCTCTGCCTTCCTCTACCCACCTCTGCTCACTTTTTTTTTTCACCTCACCTCAGCCAACCTCACCTCTGCCTTACTCTACTCACCTCTGCTCACTTTTTATCCACCTCACCTCAGCCAACCTCACCTCTGCCTTCCTCGACCCACCTCTGCTCCCTTTTTTTCAATTCACCTCAGCCAATCTCACCTCTGCCTTCCTCTACTCACCTCTGCTCACTTTTTATCCACCTCACCTCAGCCAACCTCACCTCTGCCTTCCTCTACCCACCTCTGTTCACTTTTTATCCACCTCACCTCAGCCAACCTCACCTCTGCCTTCCTCTACCCACCTCTGCTCACTTTATTTCAATTCACCTCAGCCAACCTCACCCCTGCCTTCCTCTACCCACCTCTGCTCACTTTTTTTCAATTCACCTCAGCCAACCTCACCCCTGACTTCCTCTGCCCACCTCTGCTCACTTTTTTCCACCTCACCTCAGCCAACCTCACCCCTGCCTTCCTCTACCCACCTCTGCTCACTTTTTTCCACCTCACCTCAGCCAACCTCACCTCTGCTTTTCCTCTACCCACCTCTGCTCACTTTTTTTCCACCTCACCTCAGCCAGCCTCACCTCTGCCTTCCTCTACCCACCTCTGCTCACTTTTTTTTCACCTCACCTCAGCCAGCCTCACCTCTGCTTTTCCTCTACCCACCTCTGCTCACTTTTTTCCACCTCACCTCAGCCAACCTCACCTCTGCTTTTCCTCTACCCACCTCTGCTCACTTTTTTTCCACCTCACCTCAGCCAGCCTCACCTCTGCCTTCCTCTACCCACCTCTGCTCACTTTTTTTTCACCTCACCTCAGCCAGCCTCACCTCTGCTTTTCCTCTACCCACCTCTGCTCACTTTTTTCCACCTCACCTCAGCCAACCTCACCTCTGCTTTTCCTCTACCCACCTCTGCTCACTTTTTATCCACCTCACCTCAGCCAACCTCACCTCTGCCTTCCTCTACCCACCTCTGCTCACTTTATTTCAATTCACCTCAGCCAACCTCACCCCTGCCTTCCTCTACCCACCTCTGCTCACTTTTTTTCAATTCACCTCAGCCAACCTCACCTCTGCTCACTTTTTATCTACCTCACCTCAGCCAACCTCACCTCTGCCTTCCTCTACTCACCTCTGCTCACTTTTTATCCACCTCACCTCAGCCAACCTCACCTCTGCCTTCCTCTACCCACCTCTGCTCACTTTATTTCAATTCACCTCAGCCAACCTCACCCCTGCCTTCCTCTACCCACCTCTGCTCACTTTTTTTCAATTCACCTCAGCCAACCTCACCCCTGCCTTCCTCTACCCACCTCTGCTCACTTTTTTCCACCTCACCTCAGCCAACCTTACCCCTGCCTTCCTCTACCCACCTCTGCTCACTTTGTTCCACCTCACCTCAGCCAACCTCACCTCTGCTTTTCCTCTACCCACCTCTGCTCACTTTTTTTCCACCTCACCTCAGCCAGCCTCACCTCTGCCTTCCTCTACCCACCTCTGCTCACTTTTTTTTCACCTCACCTCAGCCAACCTCACCTCTGCTTTTCCTCTACCCACCTCTGCTCACTTTTTTTCCACCTCACCTCAGCCAACCTCACCTCTGCCTTCCTCTGCTCACTTTTTATCCACCTCACCTCAGCCAACCTCACCTCTGCCTTCCTCTACCCACCTCTGCTCACTTTTTATCCACCTCACCTCAGCCAACCTCACCTCTGCCTTCCTCTACCCACCTCTGCTCACTTTTTTTCAATTCACCTCAGCCAACCTCACCTCTGCCTTCCTCTACCCACCTCTGCTCACTTTTTTCAATTCACCTCAGCCAACCTCACCCCTGCCTTCCTCTACCCACCTCTGCTCACTTTATTTCAATTCACCTCAGCCAACCTCACCCCTGCCTTCCTCTACCCACCTCTGCTCACTTTATTTCAATTCACCTCAGCCAACCTCACCCCTGCCTTCCTCTACCCACCTCTGCTCACTTTTTTTCCACCTCACCTCAGCCAACCTCACCTCTGCCTTCCTCTACCCACCTCTGCTCACTTTTTTTTCACCTCACCTCAGCCAACCTCACCTCTGCTTTTCCTCTACCCACCTCTGCTCACTTTTTTTCCACCTCACCTCAGCCAACCTCACCCCTGCCTTCCTCTACCCACCTCTGCTCACTTTATTTAAATTCACCTCAGCCAACCTCACCCCTGCCTTCCTCTACCCACCTCTGCTCACTTTTTTTCCACCTCACCTCAGCCAACCTCACCTCTGCCTTCCTCTACCCACCTCTGCTCACTTTTTTTTCACCTCACCTCAGCCAACCTCACCTCTGCTTTTCCTCTACCCACCTCTGCTCACTTTTTTTTTCACCTCACCTCAGCCAACCTCACCTCTGCTTTTCCTCTACCCACCTCTGCTCACTTTGTTTCCACCTCACCTCAGCCAACCTCACCTCTGCCTTCCTCTACTCACCTCTGCTCACTTTTTATCCACCTCACCTCAGCCAACCTCACCTCACCTCACATTTACCTAGATCACCTCTGCCCACCTTTGCTCACCACTTCTCATCATAGCTCTGCCCATTTCTCCCTGTCTTTACCTTTTCCTGGCCTCACCTTTGCTCAGATCTGCATATATATATAAACACATATTTAATACTTTCAGGTTACAGCTTTCCTATAGTTAAAGTAATATTTTACTCAAAAATTAAAAAAACACTATACTTAACTTTCACAACCTATCGCTGCTAGTCCTGTGCTAACAAACTTAGAGGATCACCCTTTCCGAGTCCCACGCTGCATAGTCTCTGCAACACCGCGATGAAGAGGAGACTATGGCGTGCCCTGCGCCCTCATTACAGGAACTATGGCACGCCCCTCTTCATTGAAGTGAATGGAGTGCAGGACTAGAATCAGGCGATCTGGTAAGTTTGGTAGCACAGGACTAGCAGTGATACCCTGCGCTGGATGAAAGGTGAGTAAAGTTTTCTGTTTTTTATTGAGTAAAGTATGACTTTAATGACCTATATTTATCACAGGAAGTGATATTACAGTAATCCCCTTTCCTGATTTCACACCCTTTTTTTATGCTCATTTTTAGAGATGTCACATTAAAGTGGACCAACACCCACGGGTGATCGGCCCGGGAATCTATAAGATTCCCGGGCCGATCACCTCCCTCCCCGCGGGACATCCGAGATCGGGATGTCCCGTGGGGTGAAACCCCCCCAAACACCCCAAACTCCTTACCTTATCTTCGGCGGCCAGCCGCCGCCGCCTCCCTCGCGCCCCTCTAGACGTGCGCGCGCCCGCGCCGGCCGTCTGTGAATGGCCGGCGCGGGCACGCGCGCATCAAGAGGGACGCGCGGGAGGCGGCGGCGGAGGAGCCGCTTGTCCGCGGCTTGTCCGTCGGCGCGGGGAGAGGTGAGTTCGGGGGGGTTTCACACAGCGGGGCACCCCGATCGGGGGTGCCCCACCGAAGTGGACCAAGACCCAGGATAGTCAAAATCCTGGGTGTTGGTCCACTTTAAGTGGTGCTTTGGGTGTCATTCTCTTGGTAGTAAGGTATATATCTTACATGTATATATGTGTTTGTTTTCTTTTCCCTCCCTCCTCCCCCTCCTACCCTTCCTCACACTCCGTCTTTTTCCAACCCCCCTCATGTCTAACAATCAGTAATTGTCCTCCTATCTTTAATACTATTCTTATCTAGTTTTGGTGCCTCGCTCTCTTCTTTCCACATCCAGTCGGCTGGATTGCTATGCTGTATGCTAAGCTACCGGGATCTTTATATTTTCAGCATAGACTAATAAACCTGTTTTTCTTTTTGTATCTTTTGTTAATGATGCCTCTAGTTTCAAAGTTCTATATAATTCCTCCTTCCATCTATTTATTTTATGGTACGGTATTGCTTTTTTGGCTATTGATAAAGCTATGTTGATAGTTGCATTTTCCAATGTAGAATAACTGTACTGTAGGTGGTGTAAAAGTAGAGTAGCTGGGTCCAATGGAACTACTATTTCTAGATTAATTTTTAGATAATAATATCTATATATAATTTCTTTCCAGAACTTAATAATATGTACACATGACCACCACAAATCTATTACTGTAGCCGATTCTCTTTTACACCAGCAACATAGATAATGTGGAAATTAGCTACTATGGTCCAAAGTATAATAGCATCTTATTAGGATTTTATAGTTGGTCATAAGCAAGTCAGATGATTTGAAAGAGTGTAAGACCCTAAATGCTTCTTTTCACATCTTTTCATGATAATCTTCCCATTTTTTCAGATACGAGCACTTATTTACTTGAATTCCCAGTAAGATTGGATAATAGTAGTAGTAAGACAAAGCAGCTTGTATTGATAGTCAGCAGCTTTTTTTTTTATCATGTAACCATTCCTTACAGTTTTTAGTAATGTAGTTCCTTCTGGCATATGGTTCTTTGATTTACATAGTGATATATTACAACAATTCTGCAATTTCATAGATATATTGTTTGGTATATTTGGATTTTCTATTAATGAGTATATTACAGCCAGAGCCTAGGGGTTTTGAACACCTTGCTGCACTCTGGTAATAATTTCCTCATTCATGGTATTTAATTGCTTAGCTGCTAATTCTGATATTTCTATCTGGGACCATAGCTGGATTTTTATTACTCCACCTTAATGTCCATCGTATATGATTAGCTAAGTAATAAGATTTAAAGAGGAACTTTGGAGGCCCTGGGCCATTTGAGTTCCTTTCCTTGGGGCTTCCCGAATTGGGAAACCCCCCTGATGCCCAGATCCACTCGCCTTCTCCCAAGCCCTCACTGTGTCTCTGCGCTGCGGCCGCATCCCCAATCCCCTCTAGCCATGCGTGCCAAGAATTTCTGAATAAGAAACGCCACAGCTGCAAGGCGGGCCGGGGATGCGGTTAATGGCGCTCTCGACTCCCTTCTGCGCCACTCGGGGGCTTAGGCGTCGGCGGCACAGAAATCAGTTGAGTGACCGCTCAGCCAATCAACACAGAAGGAAAGCGAGTGTATGGAGCGACATGGGGGTGGGGGGGATACACACAGCATAACATCCCAATTCGGGATGCTGCCGCAGGGAGGAACAACACACTGGAAAGTGAAATTCCTGTGTGTTGTTCCTCTTTATAGCATTTTTTTTTGTGACCAATATGAGGCTGGAAATTTAATTGGAATGTTCTGGATTAAGTAGATAAATAATAAAAGTATAATCATCTATTGCCTTTATCTTGCCTATAAGATTTAATCCCAACTTTTTAAATCCAAATATTTTATCCTTAATTTTTTTTAAAAAGGAAGACAATTTTCCTGGAATAGGGAAACACAATAGGTGGGGGTAGCCTACAACCCCCACAACCATACCAAAGACGACTCCCGCACCACCATGTGATTACAAATACCATATGATATTTTATTATGTTGGGCAACCACAAAGAACAAGATTAAAAACAATTCACTTAAAAAACATACACACACATATAATATCAAAAGCCTTTTCTGGCTAGCCATGCAGTGGAGTATTTAAATTCATTGTCCTGCATAAAAATCTTTGTTTTCCGGTACCACTGCTCGAAGAAAGTGTCTTCTAAAAACTGGCATTAGGTTTGGGATTGGACTTTCAGTCTATCTGCAGTATAAAATGTCCAACTAGCTCATCTTTAATAATAACACTATAGCACCCGGTGCCCATTGCTGATTTGGCCGTGGGCCTATCCATCTGCTCCATAAAGAGTCACTCTTAGTTTATCTTTGCATAAAACCCCTGAAAAAATTTGTCTTCAAGAATTCCTTGGCTCAGTCTTGAGGTCAACCTATGTGCTTGTTCAGGGGTGGTTGGGTTTCAGGTAGTGGTGCACCCAGGATTTTGTCCTGCGGGGCATCCATTTGGGTTTAAAAAATGTGTGGCACCTCAAGAGGAGCATACTAAAATTTGAAGACGAGAAGGAGGGGAGAGAATACATTTTTTTGAGTTGAGCCACATCTCCTGGTCACCCCCCATGCCACAACTCTAACTAGTGGCATAACTAAATGTGCCGGGGCCTTGGTGCAAACATTAAATGGGGCCCTTTCAAGGCTCATACAGTAACTATTTTCTGTCTTTATCTGACTTTTACACTTTTAATTGGATGCAGCTAGACAACTAAAGACTGAAACAGCAAAGACAAATGTTGCTTCCTTTCTTTAAACAATGCCAAGTAAGCGCAAATATGATAAACAAGGTGGACGAGCAACAATGATGGAGCCCCCTGACCCCTGTGCGGTCGAATTCCCTGCATTCTCTGAAGTCCCTAACCTAACCTGGTAGTCCATAGTCCCCTTGTAGACAGATCATGAAAGGAAAAGGTAACTATCTACCTAATGACAGGCTCACAAATGGTTGAAGGGGGGCGAGTTAGGTTCCAACAAGCCAAGACCTTTAGGTGAGGCAGCAGTCCTGGTCGGGTGCTTAAAGATTCCAATGGCTTGCTAATTCTCTATCCCAAATCAGGATGCCCCCTGTGTGAAATGCCTAGTATACTCACCTCAGCAGGGCTCCCACAATGCATGTGCAGGCTGCTCTGCCATCTCTGGCTTCCCTGAAAGCATTTCTGAATGGTTGGCAAGGCTGTGCAGCCAGCTACTCAGGCTCTATTTAGCTTTACTAAACCACTAAACCACTTTTATATCTGCACTGTCAGAGTGGCAAAGATACCTACCTATTTCTCCTGGTACTTTATTTGAAGGGGGGCTGGAAATGGTTGCACACTTGGGTAGGTGTATTTACAGTTACCTGTGTGGCACTGCTTTGTGGGTCAGCCTTTCTCTGCTGCTGATACTTGCTGCCCCCGTCTGCTCCTTCAGTTTTCACCGTCTTAATCTGCTGCTGCTGAGCCCTCTGCTAGGCAAGGTCAGATGCGCGGGTCAGTTGCTGGGGGGAGGTTTTTTGTGAGTGGAATAGGACAGTGGCAGGGATGAATTGGTTAGGTAAGTGGTAGAAGACCGTGAAAGGGGGTGGAGGGGTTAGATGAGCAGTAGAGAACAGTGAAAGGGGGTGGAGGGGTAAGATGAGCAGTACAGGACAGTGAAAGGGGGTGGAGGGGTTAGGTGAACAGTAGAGGACAGTGAAAGGGGGTGGAGGGGTTAGGTGAACAGTAGAGGACAGTGAAAGGGGGTGGAGGGGTTAGGTGAACAGTAGAGGATAGTGAAAGGGGGTGGAGGGGTTAGGTGAGCAGTAGAGGATAGTGAAAGGGGGTGGAGGGGTTAGGTGAACTGTAGAGGACAGTGAAAGGGGGTGGAGGGGTTAGGTGAGCAGTAGAGGATAGTGAAAGGGGGTGGAGGGGTTAGGTGAGCAGTAGAGGATAGTGAAAGGGGGTGGAGGGGTTAGGTGAACTGTAGAGGACAGTGAAAGGGGGTGGAGGGGTTAGGTGAGCAGTAGAGGATAGTGAAAGGGGGTGGAGGGGTTAGGTGAACAGTAGAGGACAGTGAAAGGGGGTGGATGGGTTAGGTGAGCAATAGAGGACAGTGTCAGGGGTGTAAGGTTTAAAGTGGACCAACACCCTGGGGTGATCGGCCCGGGAATCTATAAGATTCCCGGGCCGATCACCCCCCTCACCGCGGGACATCCGAGATCGGGATGTCCCGCGGTGAGGAACCCCCCCGAAAACCCCCCAAAAGCTCACCTCCTCCCGCGCCCCTCTAGCCGTGCGCGCGCCCGCGCCGGCCGTTTGTGAATGGCCGGCGCGGGCGCGCGCGCTGTCAGAGGGACGTGCGGGAGGCGGCGGCGGACGCGCTGGCTTGTCCGTCGCTGTCAGCGCTTGTCCGTCGCTGTCACCCGGCCATGTGGGAGCGTTTTGAGGTGAGTATTGGGGTGTTTCTGGGGGGTTTTACACAGCGGGGCACCCCTAATCGGGGTGCCCCCCTGAAGTGGACCAAAACCCAGGATAGTCAAAATCCTGGGTGTTGGTCCACTTTAAGTGAGGGGTGGAGGACAGCAGGAGGGGTTGCAGAGGTTAGATAAATGTTAGAGGACAGTGGCAGGGGGTAGAGGGGTTATATATTTATGTTTATATATTATATAATTTTTTTTTTTTTTTTTACAAAAAAAAGAAGTTCAAACAATTCTCCAAAACCAGCCCCCCCCCCCCCTTATGTTCGCCCCCGGTTTCAGGCTATCTTACCTTGGCCATGTATGTGAGCACTAAACCTGTACTTATGGACACCAGAGGGAGGTTGCAGTTGTTAAATATGACATCTCTGAAGGATAATGGCTTCCTGGTTGCTTCATTTTTCTCAAAGGTTAGGCAGTTCATTTTCTTTTTTTCTCTCTCAACATGTTTCTTGCAGCCCTTTTGACTATTTGCAACAAACAGCTCTTTTTGGTCCATTTTCCTGAGGAAAACTAGCTGCCTAATACTGATGTACTCCTTGATATAGGGTCTTGATCTCATTAGGCCACACCCTCCCTCAATACACACATATACATCACCGCATAGGCTCCAGTCCAATAAGCATTCAAGTTGATACCGCTTGGATTTGGAAGATATGCAAAAAAAAGTATATTGTCAAAATATCCACATGCCTAATAAATGTGCACAAAGTGTATCTACATTGTTTTCCATGAAACATTTATTTCATTATTTTTGTCCCATGTTGTTTCTGGGATCTTCTAAACTAGGCACTGTGGTAAGTTATCAACTCACTGTCAGCATTTTGTTAGTTAGATATTTTTGATGAGGGTCCCCTGTGAGCACTGATGTTGTAAGACCTTTGATGTATCCAAGAGTTTTATTTAGAAAGCTCCTTAAAGCAGAACAAAATTGTAGCGATAACCCTTATCGCCGGAGGGCTTCACCGCCCGAGACGTCCTTTTCCCAATCGTAAGAGGTGCTGCTGGAATTCCAGAGTCGTCCGTGAGGAAACAGGAACAGCCCTTACAAGGGCTAGTGAATTGTAATATAGCGTTTCCCCCAATAAGAGACAGAACTCAGTATTGAGGGTGAAGATGAACTCAATTTTATTAGTGCCACACTGGGCCTTATATGCAAGCCTCCATGCAAGGGGACCTCCCCCATGGACCTGATGGAGGACTGCATGACAAATACACAGACCAATGGGAGCAGGGCACACAATCCCTCAACTCTGCCGGTGACGCAATCAGGAACACAATAGACGTCTGTAACACAATCAATCAGAACAATGCCATTGTCTGTGACGTAATCAATCAATACAATGGCAGTCAGAACAATGAATAACGTAATCAATCAACACAAACAATGGCAGTCTGTAACATGCTTAAGAAAAGGAAAGAAATGAACCTGTGTAAAGTCCAAAGGGCAGAGAGTCTGTCACAATGCCCCCTTTTTGTGGAACACCCGGCAGACCCGGATTGACCCTGTTCGGGTTAACGTGGGGCTGTCCGGACTCTTGTTATGGGGAGAGTTCTGTGTAAGGACAAGTCTGCAAATAGTGAGTAACCGGACTAAACATTGACGTGGGCTGTACATAGGAATCGGTCATGGGTGGGGTCCAAACACTGGGATATTGTGAAGTTGGTGAGTTCAGCACCAAAGTCCTTGGTTGGATGTGTGCACAGGTGCTTTGCTTTCTTATAGCTGGCCCAAGTTTCAATCTCTTTCCATGGAAGCTGATCGGAGAATCCACAATCTTCTGCACATCTACATCATCGTAAAAGGAGACAAAACCATAACCCTTAGAAACGCCAGAGGCATCCCTAATAATTTTGACCTTCTTTACAGCGCCATACTTTGAAAAAAACATCCTTAATTTCAGGCTGATTAATCCGACGGTCAATGCCCCCAACAAAAATAGTGTTTGGCATACGATTCCCTTCTGGAAGGACGTAACCTGATGGCTGATCCTCTTCTTGGCTTCTTGTAACAGACATGACGTGATGCAGACGAAACCCCTGGGTCTCCCCGACCAGTGGGCTGGAGTCGGCAGCTCAGGCTGGAGCCCGGGTTGTAACAGGGTTGATGCTGGCTGGCACAGAGGTAGCGTAGGCAGAAGTCATTGGTCCTAGATCATTTTCCAATAGTACTTCTGCGAGTAAGTTGTCCATAAGTCCCACATGTACCCTGCCGGATCCAGCGCCCCAGTCAAATGTACTCTGGCGGTGGGGAGTCGAAACACAGCTCCTCCCGCCACCCTTACTGCAACGGTGTGTCCGGTGCGGTCTTTGTTCTTGACCAAATGAGGTTGGAGCAAGGTGAGTGTGGCTCCGGTGTCACGTAATCCTTGCGCGGTGCGTCCATTGACTCGTACCTCCTGGCGATGGTGCTGTCGGTTGTCTTGGATGGCCGCTTGTACGGGATCAGCTTCATACAGTACCCCCAGATACTCTTCCGAACTGCTCTCAGCTTCCAAACAGTGTGCCGCAGGAGTACGGGAGGTGGAAGGTTGTTTTTGCCTCCACGTGTTTCGGGGAGGCTCTAGGGCGCAATCCCTGCGATAATGTCCCCGTTGTTTGCAACGATGGCACTGAACTGTGGAGAGGTTCGGTTGCTGCGCTGGCCTATGTGGCCCAGAGTCACGAGTTGGCGCTGAAGCCACAGGTGCTTGAAATTTGATGGAAGGTTGTAGTTTTGGAGCGGACTGTTCTGTCCTGCGCGCATCGGTGTACTCGTCGGCTAGACGAGCAGCCTCAGGTAGCGTTAGAGGCCTCCGGTCACGTACCCACTCTCTTAGCTCTGGTTGCAGGGCATTGAGAAAATGTTCTAGTAAAAACAACTGTAGTACATCCTCAGCGGTCGTGGCTTTGCATCCAGTGACCCAGTGTGATGCTGTACGATGGAGGCGACATGCCCACTCCGTGTAAGAATCCCCTCCCTTCTTTTGGGATTCCTGAAATCGTCGCGTGTAGGCTTCCGGGGTGACAGCGTACCGGGCTAACAAAGCCTCCTTTACCAGATGGTAGTGTGGTAAGTCTGCATCAGAGATGGCCCGGAAAGCATCGGAAGCTTTCCCAGATAGTTTCCCTGATAATATGGTGACCCATTCCTCCGTGGGTACCCGGTGTAAAACGCACTGCCGTTCAAAATCGGCCAAAAATCCGTCAATCTCGCCGTCACTTTCCTGGAAGGACTTAAATGCTGCAAATGGAATCTTTCTCCCCCCAGTGTAACTGAGGCTGAGAGGCTGCTGGGTTGAAAGTCGCCGATCTTCCCTTCGCCTACTGGCCTCTGCCTCCGCTGCGGCAAAGACTCGGTCGATCAGTTCCTGTGATGGATTCGGGCCATAGACCGACAATCTGTTCCGAACCGCTTGAACGAGAGCAGCGTCTTCATCGATCTCTATATTGGTTTCGGTCCTCACTGCTGCACGATCCATTTCGATCAGCTCGGCTATCAGTTCCTGACGTGGGCGGTTGCTAGCTGACCTTCCCCGGATCTCGAGTAGATCCTTCAGGGTCAGCCTTTTCAACTTGTCCTACTGACTCTCCATCAGGGTAGCACTCTCTCTGGGTAGAAAGGACCATCCGACCGCTTGCCACCAATTGTAGCGATAACCCTTATCGCCGGAGGGCTTCACCACCCGAGACGTCCTTTTCCCAATCGTAAGAGGTGCTGCTGGAATTCCAGAGTCGTCCATGAGGAAACAGGAACAGCCCTTACAAGGGCTAGTGAATTGTAATATAGCGTTTCCCCCAATAAGAGACAGAACTTCAGTATTGAGGGTGAAGGTGAAGTAGACTTTATTAGTGCCACACTGGGCCTTATATGCAAGCCTCCATGCAAGGGGACCTCCCCCATGGACCTGATGGAGGACTGCATGACAAATACACAGACCAATGGGAGCAGGGCACACAATCCCTCAACTCTGCCGGTGACGCAATCAGGAACACAATAGACGTCTGTAACACAATCAATCAGAACAATGCCATTGTCTGTGACGTAATCAATCAATACAATGGCAGTCAGAACAATGAATAACATAATCAATCAACACAAACAATGGTAGTCTGTAACATGCTTAAGAAAAGGAAAGTAATGAACCTGTGTAAAGTCCAAAGGGCAGAGAGTCTGTCACAAAAATCCACCAGCGGCTAACCTGGAATCTAAAAGATTCAAGGGCCTGCCGGGGGCTTTCCCCCAGGGCTTCCCGAATCAGGATGCCCTGCTTTGTAAAAACCCCCAGAACGCAGGTATTCACTCACCACTTCCTTCCAATCAGAGCTGTCTGTTGTGACTATATAATTTGGCAAACAACTGCTGCCACAACCCCTGCAATCCCGGCAGGAGCACGCATGCCATTGGGGATGCGGCAGTGCGCGCTCCCCATTCAAGTCAATGAAAGCCCTTTGCCAAATGACATAGTCATTGCAGATGCCTTTCACTGGACGAGAGCCCACGCAGGCGCCGTTGTAATGAGGTGAGTGACTAGCAGGGACAGCTGGGGCACGGTGGGGCATCCCAGTGCACCAAGGGAACAGAACAAAACCCAGGAAAGTAAAATTCCCTGCTTATGTTCCGCTTTAATAGAGACTGTAAACCCAACAGCAATAATAAGGCAGCAAGCAGTTCACCTTATGTCTGACCCATGTGCCTCTCCTCCATTTCCTGCTGTGTAGGGTAGAAACCGAAGCAGGTCTCCAAAGTTTAACCTTTTTTCAATTCCATTCCTCCAGGGCAACACAAAAAAAGTGCTTCTACAGCTACTCTGTTTCTTGATGTTCTCAGCATGAGTAAGCACGGGAAGCCACAGTGGTCCTGCAGCTGCCCATGACCACAGCAGAGTGGTCTCAAGACCATTGATCACAATGGGGGATATGGTGGGAAAAAGTTTGTGTGTGTCTGGACAGGGACATTAACCTTACTAGAACTGCCATGTGTCAAAAGTCCCAAATGAGGTCAGAATATCCAATGGTGCTCATTATAAAAATATATTGATCAGTGATAAATCAGTCACAGCAGTCCAGCTTATCATTGTTTTAGATTAGCCTTTTACTAGAGGCTCGATGCTGTACACACCAGATGATTGAGTCATACTCTGCTTCTGATTCTGTGAAGTGTGTATTTAGCTTTAGGGACTGAGTCAAAGTTATGCGGAATGGTATGTCTCATTCTTCGGCAGGTCACCAAGATGTTTTCGTGCACATTTCTTTATCATGTCTTAGAGATGTGGAATGTTACCTACAGTAGATTGGCCGGCCTGGAGCACTAAGGCCCTAACAGAGATTGTAATTTTGATGAATAGCCATGCATGGTTATGATTGAGATTAGTATTAGCGGAATTAGAAATCATTGCCAGAGCTACAGGAAATAGTATTTTAAAGAGATCGAGTGTCTTCGACACATGTCATTATTCCTGTTATGTAGCATAGATAAGCTGTACTTAGACAAAACGCCATACGCCACTTTTCGGTGACTGGTTTCATCTCATTCGGGCCATAGTGTAGACACTACAGCAAGTGAAGATGCCCTGACTTGCATTTCTCATATAGGGGAGCACCCAAGAAATGGTTTAGGAGCCCAAACCCGGTGGAGCACATTGCTTCTGTTGCTGCCTCTAGCAAAGCATGCCTGCTATTTGCATGGTTTCCGACAATGAGCCACCAGGCAATGACCATATAACAAGTGAGAGCACCAGGGCCGGATTAAAGCAGACCAACTGTCAAAAATGAATTAAATTAGACCATACAACAAACAGTGCTCATATGCACATCCCAGGGCATTTAGATTGCCGCACATAAAAATTAATTTATATTTTTCTAACGCCTACTGGGATACATTTTAAAAACCAGATGGCTGCTCAAGGGATTGCAAGTCACCTTCAAACAGGAAGTCGTGCTAGGTTTCCTATTACTGTGCATTTCAGTTATGTCAGTTGGGAGAGGAAGCTCCAAAATGGCCGATACCTTTCTTTTCCAACTGGCCAGGCTGTTGGTCCAGTTTAAGTGTGGTGGAGACCCCTGGGCACAAAATCTGCTGGAGGCCCCAGATGCAGTATTTTTTTCCGTTAATATAATAGTCCAGCCAAGTAACTTATTGGTGGTTGTCTGGCACCCGCCTTCTTACTGGAACATCAGATCGAGTCCCTTGTGCTGGTGCGTGCTGCTCGGGAACTCCTGCTTTACCATTCTGGGCGGGGGGTAGTGTAAGTCGCCCAGCTGGTCCAGCAGAAAACAGTCCCCTACATTGATTTGCCAGCAGCTGTGCTTAGTGGCTTATGTGCAGTGACAACTCTGCACGCACCCATCACAGTAGCGTTGCTGACACCAGTTTTGCAGCTCTAGACTATCCATCCTGCCCTGTGGTGGCTTTGGCTGCAGGTTTGCAAAAACAAAAAATGGCTTGTCCAGGCATGGAGGCCCCACTGCCACCATTAGCTTTGTTGTTGACCCGTCAGACAAAGACTAAAAAAAGCCTCCTGAACCAGACAACAGACCAGCGCCCCCTCATAATCCGGCCCTGGAGAGCACCACAAAGAGTTCAGCCTCAGCAGGACTAGAAGCACCCAGAAAGTCATTCTCAAATTTACCACTTCAGCAGCTGAGGAATGCAGACGCCCCATCTGTGCCACACCCCCTACCAGACCCCCATAGATCCACCCATTTCCTCTGGCTTAACACACCTATATCTATATCTTTTTGCCCTGTGTCTAAAAAGTACCCTCCCAGGATGTTAAAGCGGTCCTTCACCCTGAATAAGAGTCTATCTTATATGTTTCCCACACCCTGTACATACAGATTGCTCACAATAAAAATCATCCTACCTGCATCTATTGCATTTTATGAGCCTTTAAACATTCAAGATGGCGGCTCATGGAACAACAGGAAGTGCCTTCTGACTGTGCTGCTCTACATTCTGGGATTGCTGACCCCACCCCCTGCACTTTATCCCGCTCTCCTCTCCTCAGTATGTGTGATGCTTCTGAGTCAAGATGGCGGCACCCGTATCCTAAAGTCATGAACAGTGTTGCAGCCCAGTGGGGGAAAGAATAATAAGTAAGTGACCAAAAAACTTAAAATATATACATTTTTTATGCTGGGGAATAGTTTTTTAAGGGTTTGGGCTTTTCAATAAATCATGCTGAAGGTCCAGTTTAACTAATAGTAGATATATTTCAGTAATAAAATAGATATACACAGTAAACATGTTTTTATTTTTTCACATTGATCTAAAATAAGATAGCAAATGCAATTAATAAACCACCCTTACTTAAAGGAGGCGTATCGCAAAAATGTGTAATATAAAAAATCCATATAAACACATTGGGAAATGAGAGGATGGGTCACTTATATACCTAAACTGAATACAGCTCCTACTAAGCTTATGGTTTTCTTCTCCTGGTTGGTATAAAATCCAGGGGTGACAGGTTTGAGTGTATCATGGGGGACAGAGTCTGTCACCCCTGATTTGTCACCCCTGATTTCCCTCTTCCTTCCAATAAAAGAAATAAACAAGGCTGGCTGGATATTTCTTTATGCCGATGTATAAGTGACCCCTCCTACCGCCACCCAGCATATTTATATGGTTTTTATCATTGGGCCATTTTTTCATGATAGCCCTCCTTTAACAATGCATTAAGCAAAGCTAGCTAAATATTATAAGCACTATGAACATTTATTCACTGAACCTAGGTCATGCATTAATGCGGTTATTTTTACTTTATGCCTAGTACACTTACATATACCCAGCAAAACCTAACTGACATGCTACATGACACTATTCAGAGGATGAGTGTCTCTATCACATTAGCATGGATTGCCGAGGCATACTGTTCCGGGAGGCATACCGTTCTGGAACACACAGGCCAATGCGAACATACAATCATTTTATCTATTTAAATAGTGTACAAACAGGTGCATAGCTGCCTAAAAAATCCTGTTCATCAAGTTGCCTTGAAGCTTTCTTGTATTACTATTACCATTTTTGCCCATTTTTAAGGTTCAAATTAACAAATATATGTATTTTTAAATTGTGTTGTTCAAATTTCACACGTGAAAGGAAGAACACTATATTGTGTCATTTTGGGATGCTCCCAAAATCCACAAAGACATAGTCAATAGGGTTGGGCAGTTCGGGTTTGTACCAAAGTTTGCAAGTTCGGTTCTACGAACCCGAGCACGGAATTTTATATTGAAATCCATGCGCCCATATGGTGCTCAGACCGAACACGGAAGAAGGCCGATTGGCTGCACAGCACTTTCTGCGTTCCTACCCTGCTGCCGCTCACCTGACTGCACTGCAGAGGAACTTTAAACTTCTTACCCACCGCCTCATATGTGACTTGCCCACTAGGTGGAATTTCAGTTTATATATGCTGGAATGGGTATGTGAGCAGCAGCAATCAATAGTGGAGTTTCAGCTCCAAAATGCTTGGGTGAGTCGATGTGCAGACCAACAGCACTTCACCACCAATGAATGGGCCTCCATGGAGGGACATCTGTGTCGTGCTGCATTGCTTCCAGTACACCACCAATATGGTCAGTGCTGATGACGCCATCATGAGCGCTACCATCCCCATCCTTTGCCTGCTGGAAAAAACCCTTCGGGCCATGATGGAGGATGTGATGGAAGCACAGGTGGAGGAAGGCCCATTTTCACAGGCGTTAGGGGAGTGCACTAACCAGATGCACCACGCTTTTTCTCTAGAGTGTTCCGGTTTAAAAGATAAAAATGTGTGAATTTGTCACTGCATCCAAACTCTCTAGCACAGGCTGTACTGTACCATTGCCTGATGTAGCTTCTCAAAGGGAATGTGCTTTGAAAACCTCCGGTGACAAGTGATTTGTCCCCATCTGCATATTGGCATGGTGAAAGGCACTGAACTAGTTATTTTTGTGACCAGTAGGATAAACCTGACTCATGTGGCATTTTACTCAAGCACTGTTGTGCACTTGAAGTTTGCACACTCTATGCACTATATCTTCAAAGTGAAGAAATAAGGCTATACCTTTTGTAGGATAACAATATATTTCTCCTGATTTTGGATACATCACCGTTAAAGATCTTTGGGAAGCCATAATTGGGCATGGAAGTATGTTTGATGGGAAGCAGGTAGTAGCTGCACACTGCAGTATTGCAGGAGTTGAGGCTGCCACACATGTGCATTACTGCTTCCTGTCCCCCATCAGATGGAGCTGTGCTAGAAAAAGTATGCCAACTGACAGTGTGAGGCAGCAGGTTATTTTAGGTTTAAGGTTGCTATAAATCAGAATTTGCCCTGGCACAGAATTTCTAGCCTGTGAAACCAGCAGCAACCCTTCAGATTTGGAATTCTTAGCTAAATTTCTACCCCAGGAAATAGGCAAAATTTGCCACAGGAACTTGCCACCTCCAGGCTCTTGCTGTAAATCACTACAACATAACTCAAAGATCTATAAACACATAAGAATAATGTAACAAATGCAGGCAATATGCAAGAAATCTAGAAATAAAAGGGTTATATTACATTGCTGGTTTACAGTCATTACCCAGAATCTCTGCAACAGAGCACGTGCCCCAAGCAGTAGATTTTTTTTCGTATGGTAAAACAGGTTTCAGGACCTCTAAGGGGAAATCACGTGTGCTGTAAATATTCCTTTTCAGCAACGATTACAACATTTTAAGTTACAATTACTAATTTTATTGGTGAACACCCATAAATAAACTACGACAAGTACAGATTTGCACGGCACAGGAAAGCAGGCTTGATTATCTAGCACTGATACACCATTATGGCCCAAGTGCACAAAGAAATCTCAAACAAGTACAAGCTAGCCATTCCAATAAGTAAATATATTCAAGTTAAGCGTTCTAATCCTTCAAAGTTGGTTTTATTTGTTCTGCAAGCTTTTCTGAGAAACAAGAATTATATAACACATGAGCACATCATGTTGTCTAATGTGACATCTAGTTTTTAGTTCTAACATCTGCACCATAATGTGTATTTCTTTCTACTTTGTCCTGACTTTGATCCTATGTGGAATGTGTTTACCCCACAACTGCTATAAAACTTATAAACAGCCATTTTCCTGGCAAGTATAGTGTTGCCCTAGTAATATTATTAAAAACAACCACCACAATGATTATTTAGTATATATACCATATAAAGCTACAAAGGTAGGCCAAAAAGGGACATGCATTTCTAGACCAAAATACACCCAGGATATTCTTAAAGTGGACCAACACCCAGGATTTTGACTATCCTGGGTCTTGGTCCACTTCGGTGGGGCACCCCCGATTGGGGTGCCCCGCTGTGTGAAACCCCCCCGAACTCACCTCTCCCCGCGCCGACGGACAAGCCGCGGACAAGCGGCTCCTCCGCCTCCCGCGCGTCCCTCTTGACGCGCGCGTGCCCGCGCCGGCCATTCACAGACGGCCGGCGCGGGCGCGCGCACGTCTAGAGGGGCGCGAGGGAGGCGGCGGAGGCCGGCCGCCGCCGAAGATAAGGTAAGGAGTTTGGGGTGTTTGGGAGGTGATCGGCCCGGGAATCTTATAGATTCCCGGGCCGATCACCGGTGGTTAAGGATAGTTTAAGTCTGTTAAAATACCCCTGTTACATCTGTTTTACTGTGTGGGACAAATAAACAACTGCCCCCCCCCCCATTGTATATTATCTGTGTTTTATATCTAAATGTGTTGCCCTCAGAATGAACCATTCATCTTCCAGGTTATTTTATTGCTCTTAAATATATGTTACTGATTAGATCTCCTCGAAGCAGGAGAAGGCTGACCATTAGTCCATGATGTTCATAGACTTAGCCATCCCCTGCTCCTCTAATACAAGACAATTACTAGGCAAACTCTACTGGCAAATATGCCCTCATGTCCACGTTATTTGCTATCTACCATTTGTGCCCACTCTTTCTCTTTGTCTTACTAGCTCATTCTAAGCCTCTCTTCAGCCTCTCTGATTTTTTTTTTAGTGTAATTTTCACCATTGCCATCTCTGTCTTCATATTCCATATGGTTTCAGTCTGTGACTCTGTCCCCAATCGTCCTAGTCTGTCACTCACTGTGACCTTGACTGCGCATTCCCAGTCTATGGCTCTGACCACCTACTCCCGGTCTGTGGCCCTGACTGTCTGTTCCTAGCCTGTGATGCAAACCCATTTCTGGTAAAGGTTTTGCCAGTGTCCTTAAAGCGGACCTTCACTCTAAATAAGAGTCTATCTTATATGTTTCCCACACCCTGTACATACAGATTGCCCACATTAAAAATCATCCTACCTGCATCTACTGCATTTTATAAGCCTTTAAACATCCAAGATGGCGGCTTATGGAAGCTGCCATTTTTGCAGGCAGCCTGCAAACAGGAAGTGCCTGCAAACAGGAAGTGACTGTGCTGCTCTGCATTCTGGGACTGCTGACCTTTCCCTGACCCCAGCTCTGCTCTGTCTGAGCAAAGCACAGCTATAACCCACCCCCCTGTACCTTATCCCACTCTCCTCTCCTCAGTAAGTGTGATGCTTCTGAGTCAAGATGGCGGCGCCCGTATCCTAAATTCCCGAACAGAGTTGCAGCCCAGTGGGGGAAAGTATAATAAATTAGTGACTAAACATGTAAAATATATTAATTTTAGATGCTGAGGAATTGTTTTTTAAGAGTTTGGGCTTTTCATTAAATCATGGTGAAGGTCCGGTTTAAGTGCATCTTACTAACCCACCAAGTAACATGTTACTTCTGGAAATTGGTTAGATGCCCAAGGAATCCATGGGGCACATACAGTGGGATTTAATCCCAGAAATGAGGAGGTTTCTGGCTCTGGACTTGGATGCAGTAGCTACAGGCACAAGGTGCTCCTGCTTACCTGCTATAGCTTCTGTGGGCCAGCATCTCTGGGAGCACCCTGTAGTTCCAGAGTCTGGCTTCTAGGTGGGTGTGTGTGTGGAGTACGAGCCCAGACCAGGGCATCCATTATTCAGAGGCGTAGCTAGGCACATACCCCCCCCCCCCTCAGCTACTCCCCTGCATTATTTAATTTCACAACCAATCTTTTATCACTTTTTACTGTACATTCACCATGTTTATACAATTGACAAAAACACAACTAATTAACTAAAAAGGCTGAGAATTCCATAAATAGAAATTGTGTACTTACCTTATTTTACCTTCCAAGCCTTTTGAGAACAGGTCATATGATACTAAGATGTGGTTAATCTAATTAACCACACCTTCAAGCCAGTATACAATTAAAAAATCTTTGACTGGAAGCAAACATCATTGATTTCACATGGTGAAAGCTGGCCTCACCCTGCTGAATATTTCTGAAGAAATTGTTTGACGGGATAACATTTGCTGAAGCAATAAAGATGTTAGTAGAACATTAAACACACAAGTGCAGAAGTTCACATCAGCACAGTAATACTCTATCATTTACACCCAGTCTCCCATCCTTCCCTCAGATGTTTGGACTCTGCATGAAGGTGCAACTTGGCACATGTACAGAAAACAATAAAACCCATATGTGTTCCGTCTGAATTATTCATTTTCCCTTTCTTGTTGCACTCCATTATTTAGATTCTGCTGTTTTTGTTTTTAATGGCGTCACAGTATTTATTTATATCTTAAAGGGCCTCTGGCATATTCAAATAGTAAAGAAAGTCAGAAATTCTCTTCCCCACAGTGAATTCCCCACATGCTGGGAGGCAGTGGACATTATTGGGAAACTATTGAGTCTGTGGACCAGCTGAGGAGTTCAACACCCATATTCTACAAAATGGGTGCTGGACATCAAAGTGACAGATGAGTGGGGGCATCCAAATTGCTGGAGCATCCCTCACTCACATATGACAACAGTTAAAGTGGACCAACACCCAGGATTTTGACTATCCTGGGTTTTGGTCCACTTCGGCGGGGCACCCCGATCGGGGGTGCCCCGCTGTGTGAAACCCCCCAGAAAGCCCCAAAATCTTACCTGTCCCCGCTCCCACGTGACTGGATGGTCCAATCCCCGCCAACGTCCAGGCGGGGATCAGGAACGTCCAAGCGGCTGCCGCCGCCTCCCTCGCGTCACTTTCGGCGCGCGCGCGCCCCCGCCGGCCATTCGCAGACGGCCGGCGCGGGCGCGCGCACGCCTACAGGGGCGCGAGGGAGGCGGCGGCGGCCGGCCGCCGCCGAAGATCAGGTAAGCAATTTGGGGTGTCTGGGGGGGTTTCACCCCGCGGGACATCCCGATCTCGGATGTCCCGCGGGGTGGGAGGTGATCGGCCCGGGAATCTTATAGATTTCCGGGCCGATCACCTCTCGGTGTTGGTCCACTTTAAGTGTGAAGCCGGCACAAAATATAACTAAAAGGCACCTATTGCCAATGAAACACAGTAAATTTATTATAACCATACACAAACTGGCACAACATTAATCACACCCTCATCCCCATATATACAAAAACTTAAAAGCAGCGTTGCTTGTTACTAAAAAACACAGGGCCCCCCCATACACCCATGCACCCCACACACACACACACACACACACACACACACACACACACACACAAAGATATTGGTATAGTGGGCCAGCAGGGGGGATTTAGCAGTGGTCCTCAATGATGAATCACAAAATAATGTCTCTTTGGATATCCCAAACTGCTATAGCGTCACTGCAGTTCCAGATAAAGTGCTGAGAGTGCTTATGAGGTCAGCATCCACATAGGGAGCTGCGCCGATTTGCAAAGGAGCCTCCATCGCTTGGCAGCGCAGCTCTACCACCTAACAATACCTTTCCTTGATTTCAGTGCTTCGTGCGTCTCCGCGTACTCAGCATTCAAGTTTCCCAGCTAGGATTCGCACGGGCCACCTCATGTGATGAGGGGAGTCGGGGGGCGTGGCGTGGCCGGGCCGTCTGTCCGCTGATGTACGTTTCGCCGCCCCACCTACCAGGGCTTCGTCAGGGTGATGGGTGGCCAATCTACTCCTGTTATTGATCCTCTAACCATGCGTCTTCAAGACCATCCACAGCAAATCGCCGTCCTACTTTCATATTCATTCCAGTTTCACTGATGGGCAGCCTAATGGACTACAGGTCTCAGTTTTCAAGGGTGGAGATACAAAACAGGACCACATTAAAACATACAAGTGGGATCATCCTGCGCACAATGGGGTATCGATGACTCAGTTCACAGTTCAAAGCAGCATTTATTAAATATCGACTCATAGCTGTCCAGTCTGTTTCTTTTAGATCCAAAGCATGATATAGTATGAGGAAGGAAAGAGGTGAGTCCACATATTATAAAAAGCTTCACATATCCATCCGGCACGATAGCTGATATTGGAGTGCCCTAAATACAGCAGCAACACTGCGTTTTAGTTTTTGTATATATGGGGATGAGGGTGTGATTAATGTTGTGCCAATTTGCGTATGGTTATAATAAATTTACTGTGTTTCATTGGCAATAGGTGCCTTTTAGTTATCCTTTGTGCCGGCTTCACACTTAACCATTGTCATATGTGAGTTAGATGTATTCAGCAGGTAGTTGCTTTTTTATTCATTTAGCACATAGATGCCTTTTATGGGTCTGGCAAGTCAAAATCAAACCAATTAAAGGATCATATTCAAAAAACATTAATGCCACATTAATATCCGTAAGGGAATGCAGTTTTCTAGCATCCATAGCAGCAGTTTTCTGTGTGTGCAGAGCTCCGTTCTCTCATTTTAGATCTTGCCTTGACTTTGAAGGTGAGAGCTGCTTCCATAAAACACATATTTGCTAACATAAGAAAAAAAATGAACATTAGTTCAGCATCTTGAGAACATCCTTTCGGCAAAGAAAAATATACACCTTCAAAAATGCTGCTGAAAGGTGACCCTTTAAACATATGCCTTGTGCAATCTTTACTCCAATTCTAGCTTGATTCTATTTTGGCGGCAGCAAATATCTCTTTGCACAGTGATATGTAATATAATTAGGCTCGGTTATGTGCTGTTTAAATATGGCTGTGTTATAGTTAGACCTAGTCATGTTTGATCTAAATATGGGTTTAGTTCTGATATAAAACAAACACTAAAAAGCATTATTTCAGCAACTGTAGCAAAGGAATTTGAATGCGTTCCATTTGTGAGCCACCTCCTTGTTTTGTACTATTAGCCTCTATCATTAGTTACACTAAAACCAAATTACAGAGTACAACTAGTGATACCTGTGCCAAGACTGATAAAGCTGTACATCTAACTCTGGTATTTTAATAACAAAGTAGACGTGAAGCTTAAAGCGGACCTTCACTCTGAATAAGACTCTATTCTTGTATGTTTCCCCCACCCTGTACATACAGATTGTCCACATTAAAAATCATCCTACCTGCATCTACTGCATGTTATGAGCCTTTAAACATCCAAGATGGCGGCTTATGGAAGCCGCCATCTTATCAGGCAGCCTGCAAACAGGAAGTGCCTCCTGACTGTGCTGCTCTGCATTCTGGGACTGCTGACCTTTTCCTGACCCCAGCTCTGCTCTGTCTGAGCAAAGCACAGCTATAACCCGCCCCCCTGTACCTTATCCCACTCTCCTCTCCTCAGTAAGTGTGATGCTTCTGAGTCAAGATGGCGGTGCCCGTATCCTAAATTCCTGAAAAGAGTTGCAGTAGCTCTTCCCTTTAGCACTATTTGCAATGGGCCCTAATTTCCCCTAGATTGCGAGGAAGGGGAACAGCTAAGCTAAGTTACAACAATGGTATCCTGTCAGAAACCAATGGCATACAAATGGCATAGCTGGGGAAAATGAAAATCTCTATAAACAGGAATACCAAGCAGCATTGAGCAAAATACATTGAGTTGTTTTTGGTCGGCTTTAAAATGTCAACCTTCATCTACATCATTGCTACTAATATACACACTTGCCATTCATAGGATATTTGTACTAACATTCAGCTGAATAACAGAACAGTTGTAACCCCCTGGGACATATGTGGGAAGTTGAATTCGATGACTATGTTGTTGGCCAGATATACATTATATCAGGCATGGAGTTTAATTTGCAGCTAGGTAAAGGTATCTCTTGTATAGGCAGGTAAGGTCTGAGAGGTTCGAGGTTTTCATCTTGGGTCAGGTTACATGGCATGTCATTGGGATGGGGTTTTAATGTATTTATTAAGTAGCTCCCTACCACCTGACTTTAACCACAGATTGTGTTGCATAATTTAAAATGCCATGTTTATTGATTAAATGTCAAAAGTAGCTTACTGAATAAATAAGAGGCAAACCAGAAACACTGTCTTGGTTTTGGATGGACATCCTGCACAGCCTTGATGGTGGCTTTGAAGCTCTGGTGCGCCACTCCGACACTGTACAGTCCAGTGATATATTCTTATGAAGCCATTCCTTATCTGAGATGAAGTACTTTAGGGGCAGTAAAGAAACTTATGACGAGCAGTGGTACTTAAAGCAGCGCAAAACCCATTTTGGGGCCCCCTATCAGCCCACCTTGAGCGATGCTGCTGGCTTGGCAGTGGCCTTTTTGAAAAAAAAAAAAAAAGTTTTTCCACCAACGAAGCCACAGCTAGCAGCACTTTTGAGATTGTCAATTGTCTGATCTCCAAAGTGCCATATAACAGGTTCAGACGCACCCAGCCATTCACATAGGCTGGGAGCGGGAGGGTACACAGATACAGGGAAGCCAGGGATGCGGCGGTCAACAACCTTACCTTTACCAGCAACCACGGTGTTTTTACACAGTGGGGCATCCTGCTATAGAATGCCCTGTGGGTAAGCTAGCGACCCGCCCTGAAATCTTTTAGATTCCAAGGCTGGTGGGCCAGGGTTTACGTATAAAGTGAGACTACAGTAGCTCAGTTAGAGATGCTACTGTATGTGGATAATGATAAGCCCTGTTGACATGCCGAGGAGATCTTCAATTTTCTGGGGTTTCCAGTTATCATTAACTAGTGATTGTATGTTTTATACTTTTGCTGCAAACATGCTGTTATCATTAGTTTGTCCCTCTTCCAATATTTATGTTACATCAAAAGACTAAAAATGAGCTTTTTCTTAGTCCGGGTGTAATTTGAGTGGATACGTCAGCATGCTATCTTTCTTGTTAATCTCTCTGCAGGCTTCAGGGAACATCGCCTGCTGATTTCTATCTGTGTCCCTCCTCATGCATGATTAAACTGTTAGTCTAGGTGTTTGGAGCCTTTGTGTGTAATGAGGGAGCTGCACCAGTTCTGTTTAGAGGACACAAGCTCAACCCTCCCCCTCAAAGGCCATCAACAGGTCAGGTTTTGCAGATCTACACAGATGTACAGGTGAAGTAATTCGTGATCACACACAGCTACAGAGACAGCTATTTGGGCATCCAAAACACATGATCTGTTGGTGGCCTTTAAGGAGAGGGTTGGCACACAAGTGACACTGGCAGCGAAAAAGGCAAATCACTAGTAGTGTGGTTGCATGAGCCACACCATATGAGTGATCATGCTGAGACTATACTATACTACAGGCCCGAAAATAACATGGCCCCCCACTAAAAATGTATCTGCAACCACTGTTAATAAAGGGATACCTGTCCTGTAAACTGACAGAAACATGCCAAGCAGCTGAACGGCTCTGAGGCAGGATTATCACATGACAGGGGCGCAAGACACAGCCGCATGGCATAAACACACATTGAGAATCAAGCAATGGAATTGCTGGTTCTCTGAGAATACTGTACTTATGTCACTTTGTCTTATGTTCTATCGTGGAGCTCCATTGTGCCTACTGCGGGGGAAGGGGGGATTTCTTTTCCAAAATGTAGGAGCAGTCTTTGGCTGCCACTTGAAGTTCTATATGTAGGATCAGTGCACTCTGTATACAAATGCATTCATATATGTAAGTCTGTAAATAATAAAAAATCATGGAGACATTCTCATTTCACACGTTTTAATATGTCTGGGCATAACCAACTTGTAGATAGTTGAATCAATTGTTAGTTGACCCGAGAACAAATGTAGGAAAACATAGAGATCTGGAATCTGGTGGTAAATAGTTGATTATATGTATATAAAACCTATATTTTCCACAAACTAAATTTGCATATAAAGTAACAGTACAAATGCCTAAACTTCTAAATGGTTGGAGCTTGTACGCAGCTGATACAGTGAATGGGTGCTCAACATAGATTCATGCCTCCATATATGTCAAACTATAGAAACCAAACTAGAAATGCAAGACATTCGATGCACAGTGAACCTGTTCTTTAATATCATGGAAACTATACAGAGTGTAACTATACATAGCCTTAAAAATATAAGCATAAAACAGGGTATGAAATGATCTCTTGTGCCATAAGATGGTTGAAACATATGTGGGGGGTCTATGGTTTGATTCACAATGATGATAATACCCAGAACAAACCTAACTCTGATATCTTCCTTCTGCTAGTACAGTACATGCCCTTTTACAGCTAAAGGCCTAGCAATTAGAGTTGCCACCTTTCCCAACAGAAAATGCTGGACTTTTCACAGTTACATGGGTGTAGTCTTGTGAGGTGTGGTCATGTAAAATGTAAGTTTAACCATACTTTTATACTTAAAATACTTTATTTTCCAACACACACAGAGCATGCTTCCCCAGAGTGCTCTAAAATAACGGACCGGCTGAGATGCGACCCCTGGCCCTATTGATTAACAGTAATAAGAATGCAATTTACCAAAAATACCTACTGTGCTGATTAAACACCATAAAGGTGGCAACTTTACTAGCAATATAAATATATTTGTCAGTTGAAGTGGTTGTCTACCAAGAAAGTCTCAAGACTAATTCAATGTATTTAGATTTTCTTACTGTATAGGGGAGAAAGTAGTGACCATGCTGTTTTTCACAGGAGCGCTAGTGAATATTTTTAAGGCTTATTTCTTCATATTCCTGATGTTCCAGCAGAAGGTTGTCTCATGCCTGTAATGAACCTTCAAACACTGAGGTACCATTTACTGTTGCCTGTCAAAGCAGTTGGCGTACAATGAAATCTTATCCAAATATAGGAGTTTTGTTTCTGTTTGCTCGGAGGTTAAATAGTCTGAAACTGGCACCTTTGTTTGACTTACACACCTTTATGCTGTGTTTTAGAAACACAGCAGTTTTTAATACGTTTTACATCGTACCATTATAAATATATTACTGTATATTTTGAATGTTTCTTTTCATCTGTAAAGGGGAAATATACACAAATCACTATAATAATAAGCAAGCTTTGAAAATGTAGCTCCAATCATGCTAATGCAATCAACCCCTTACCTCAATGCGGACTATGATAGACAGATTATGTGGATTGGAGCTGCTACTTATTGCTGCTATATTTATGTTCTGTTACAGTTTGCTGACTAGCAAAACATCTTTAAGAAAACTAAACAGTAGTTCCACTTGCCTTTAAATGATGTCTAAAGCTATACCATGACCAGAACCCAGATACGTGCTTTGAGGGCTGGCCATAGCAGTACCTTCTTCCTTAGCAGCAGCACCCCGCCAGGAGCTCCACTTCCTGCTTATGCACGCCTCTCTAGTACATAGAAATGCTGAGAAGTGGGGCCAGACACTCAGCATCATGGCTAGAATTGGCGCTCTGATGAAAGGTGGGTATTGATGTAGGTACCTCTTATTGTCCCCTTTTTTAATTCCAGCTCTTCGTTCTTCCCACTACAGATTAACTTTAATTTACTTCTGCGTGAAGAATAACTTCCATATCTTTAATACACAAATTAAAGTGAGCTTGTGACAAATTCCGTGTGTGTGTTGACCCAGGTACTTTTTGGGGGGTTTTCAGTTTATCTCCACTGCCTGTCCTGAGGGTTTGCTGGGTGTGTGCACACAGCACAGACAGGAAAGTGAGGCACCAGAGCAGCTGCCACCAATAATGGTATAGGGTTTATGTTCTGCATGATTTCAGGCTTCCTTTCTATGTATGTGCAAAGGGGCATCCTGAATCGAGATGCTCTAGGGGTGCAGGGGCAGACAGGCCTACAGTAATTTGTGATATGGGTTTGCTGTAAGTTAATGCCCTAGTGAAAAGCGTATTGCCATAAAACCGCATTATGTAAAACACAATTTTTGAATTACAAAAATGCAGAAATTCAAGTGGAAATAGTGATAATGATCTAGGATCAATGTGTAAAGCTGAGATTCCTTTGAGTCACTTTCATTTACACATCAATGTCCCCTACAGCAAAGTAATCATGTCCCTAAGTGATTGCTTCATAGTCGCCTCTGTCAAGGTTTCTAGGTTAGCTGGTTTCACAACAGGCGGCAAACAGCTAAGATTCTAGCCTGTCACCAGAAGAAGAGCACAGATGAGATTTGCAAACAAGAATTTGGTGTCCTCCAAATAGAAAACATTTGTGATAGGCTAAAGGAAGCATGTAGCATTTTTTAAAAATGCACCTCACCAAACACACAGATGAGTGTTAAAGCAGACCTCAGGTGTGAATGTAGCCTTTCTGCTGCATGAGGCAAACGCTAGAAAGTCCCCCCCCCAAAAAAAAAAGGGCCACTCCACTCTGTAATAGAGCAGGTGGTAAGAGACCCCGAACATTTAAGTGGACCAAAACACAGGATTTTGACTATCCCATGTTTTGGTCCTTGCACCTGCACCCGGCCCACCCCGATGTGGGATATCCCGCTGTGTGAAAGACCCCAGGTTTCCGATACCAACTCACCTTTTCACAGTCCTATAGGGCATGTGTGGCCTATGGTCCAATCTGCGCGCTCGACTGTGCAGACACAAACTCATTTAGGCTTGTCTAAGGACTGAACACGCCGGCCGCATCCCTGCTACCCTCTAACAGGGAGCGTGCCCACACCAGCCATTCACAAATGCCTGGCACAGGTGCGCACCCTGCTAAAGCTAGAGCAGGGAGCAGCTGCTGCTCACGCATACGCCGTTGGATCTGGGGGAGAAGGTGAGTTTACCGAATCTGGATGCTCCAAGGGGAGGGAATCAAGTGGCCCTGGGTTTTGGTCCACTTTAAGCCACCAATGATTTGGTGAAAGAACATGACAGCATGCAGCAGCGTCCACAATCTCTGCTGAACCACTAACAACATTGAAAGTAAAAGGTCCAACGATTGCCATCCCCCCGCAGTGCCTCCTCAGACGGCTGCCTCACCTGGCCTCATTACAGGAGCACCCCTGCAGACCTCCAGTCGAAATCCTCTCAGCAGGCCTCGTGGGCCACTGCATCCTGAATTGGGATTGTCAATGGCTGGAGTGTCACTGAAAAAGGGCAAAGATTACCATATGTCCTGCATGGCCACAAGTGGCCAATAGATGACAGAAGGGTATTCCATGCTTCCAGGGGCTCTTATGGAGGATGAACAACCCAAATCAGGATGCCAACCCAAATCGGGATGCCCAAAGGGTGGTTAAAGAGTCCAATTTAAAGGACAAGTGTCAGTTGCCAACTGCTTTGGCCACAGGCTGTGTGTTTATTTTCATTTAGTGTTCTATGCCCCTCATTAATATAGAATGCTGGTTGGAGGAGAGCCTGCGCTTGCCCCGTGGGATCACCTGCCAGGTAAGAATAATGAGCTTTTTTAGGCTTACATACAGTGGGGAATCTCAAATAGGGATGAGTGAAAATCCTGGGTGTGTTACAAGCTATTACTATAATAGATTGGTGTTCAAAAAACATAGCAAATCTACTACAAAGTGATGCAAGAAGTCTCATGCTATATGCGTGCTATGTGCATACAGTGCTTGTCCTAGTAACTAGAATACTAAATGCACATCTGGGAATATTTGGCACCTTCTAATTGCAGATGTGTCTCTACCTGTACTTACAATGATCCACAACTATCATTTACCCAGTTTTTGTTTGCCTGGCATGTCTTAACAAAGACAATGGCCAAATATGACTGCTTTTCCTTCAACGATTTCCTAAATATGGCATCATATAATTAGATTAATATATTCAGATGCCAGTGTTTGTATAGTGCTGTATTACAATGGCAGCTGGCAGATAGATATGGGTCTCTAAAGCAGGGCTTTTTCATAGAGGTCATGTAGGCCCTAAGTGCAGTGGTAGTGATCGCATAGACAGGAAGAAAATTGTAACACAAACATTTATACACATAATATTTACCGCAGAAGCAGTGATTGGTAGAACTGTTTAAAATCATCTGGTGTAAACCATAAAGCTTGTTTAAAACCTGCCTCCAAGAACTAGCACGTCCCTGACCATATAGTCATTGTGTGCACTGTTTCAGCTCTACCCTGCCTAGGTTTACCTGCTTTCAAGTCTATGCCCAGCCTGTTGGCAACCTGTGCCTTGCCTGACCATGTCTCTGTGCACAGACACATACCTTTCCTACTTAGACCTATATGGCTAACTACTCCTCTGTGCCAAACATGTTGCCAAATCAACATGCTGCTACCCAATCCTTGGTCATTTGCCATCTTAGCCTAGGTGTTAGCTGCAGAGTGGCCTTACCAACACACCATGTCATGGTGCCAGCCACTAGGACTTTCCTTGCTAGCTACACCTCAGTGGATATTGGAACACACCAAGGTATGTGGCTTATTGACTGTATTGACACGGTTACAGGCACATTTTCACACAAACAGAAAGACGTTACTGCCAACCACAGGTCCCTCATAGCAAAATGTTTATGTGGCCTCCTTACCAAAAGAAAATATCTACAATCCCATTATTTGGATGGCACTGTTCCCATGGCATTACGCTACGTGCACAAACATCAACACAGCTACACTAGAATCATCTGTGGATTTTTGTTCAGTCTTCAATACCATTAGGTCTAACCTGCTCTTCAGTTGGAAATTCTTCCCATCTTGGAAGTTTCCCGACAGCAGGTCAAGCTCGGCCCCTTCACCTCCAGTCACGACTGTCAGTGCTGCCCTAGGCAGTCTTAGTACATCTTAAACTTATCTTTTTTGTTTTTTTTATGTCAATCTGTCCATAGTGTATTCTTAGATTCCTCTATATTCATTGTATAAGAATTATATAAAATGCTGAGAAAAATTCCATGTGCACTTGGCAAGTAAAATTATTCTATTCTAAATACTTGTGGCTTGGTGCACTATTGCACCTATATTATACACTGCACCAAATCATTACATTTTCTCACTAGCTGTTTTATGTAGGCTTAGTTAGTTTCAGTCATGTTCATGCTTTATATAATCATTTCAATCTAAAACAATTCGGGATCTACAGTACATAATGGCTCAAGGGTTACCAGTTACTACTAGAATTCCATCAGTTCAAGTGGTTGACTGGCCTATTCTGCACCCAGGATTCATAGCACCTGCATGGGCTACTGAATTCTAGATTTGCCTGTACCCAAACATCTATGTGCCTCTGCCCCGAACCTCCATTACATCATGTTGATGTACAGGGCAATTTACATAAAGCACAGCCTAAGGAGCATTGGGTGTGCTTAGTGTTGTGGTGTCTATTGTGGCTTTACAGTACTGATCAGATATCACTTACACGGCCTCTGGCAAATGTACTTGAACAGAGCAAGCAGAGATGAAACGCTACTGTACCCTTTTTAAATAAATCATTAGAAAAATAAGCACAGCTGCTAACGTGCAGCATACCATATGTCTCTGAGATCATACTTAATATATTTGTGTTGTAATGTGCATCTTCTACACGTGTTGGCAGTAGATCATCCACCAGCTACCAGTTACTACCGTCCTGGATCATGAAAGTCAATCCCAGTAAGCTGTAGTAGATGTAAATGTGCAGTAATGCATAGTAAACTTCTCAGCTGCTCTCTGCCTTCTCTTTCCAGAACTTTATGCCTCTAAGTGATCACATAGGCTCCACTGTCACAGAATGCTGAGCATTGAATTTCTGCTAAAACTAAAGCTAACTTGCATGGTTAGATTAATCTGACAGAAAAGGCAAACTGTCCATAGGGAGCACACGAGAAATTACTGGTGGGCCTCACTGCTTTTGGGCCGACTCAGCTTGGAAAAATATACGTCCATCACGCAGCTCATCTCGTCCATAGTCTGTTTCAGAATTTACCCATTCCTCCTCTACCATCCCCTTGCAATGCTTATATTTTGGCTGTTGGGGGGGGGGGGGGAGGGGACACCCCTGCCACAGTATCTGCCCCTACTATAAAGTACCATTATTTAAAGAAAAGACATACGAGCTGCCCCTGCAATGCTATAGCTTCAGCTGACAAATACACTCGAGTCACTGGCTGGAGAAGCATGTTGGGGGCGGGGTCAGCAGCTCGTGGGCTGGCCTGGACCGGTAAAATTCCAGGTTGATTTTTGTCCCCAGTCCATACCTCCCAAGTGTTCCTGATTTGGAGGGACCATCCTACTTTTGAGTCCGTGGGGCGGGGTCAGCAGCTCGTGGACTGGCCTGGATCGGTAAAATTCCAGGTTGATTTTTGTCCCCAGTCCATACTTCCCAAGTGTCCCTGATTTGGAGGGACCGCCCCCTTTTTGAGTCTGTGTCCCCCTGCCCCTTGTTGTTCTCCTTTTGAGGTTTAACATTCAGACCGCTGTGGTCCCTTGAACTTGAGGGCCCCCATCCCCCAAAAGGCCCTCTGCTCTGTGTAAAGCACCAGAGCTCGAAAAAGACAGTATAGCTGGCTCATTATGTGATAACTATGATCGTACTGTACAGTTTTCTATGACTGGAGCAGCAGGTAATGCTTCTCTGCTCTACAGCAGTAGAGAATGGTAGGAAATTAAAGGGACGTGTCAGAATTAAAGAGCCTTCTTTCTTCTCTTCACGTGATTACTTAGCGTTCCACACTTTAACGGTGCATGCGCAGGCTCTCGTCCAATGAAAGCCATCTGATATTCGGCAGGCCCCTGGCTATGCACGCACTCCCTCCTCTTCCTATCAGAATAGACGACGCATAACACCGGAGATGCGGTAGCACATGTTCCCCATTCAAAACAATGAGAGCTGCCGTACATGTTTCAAGGTCTCAGTCCCCTCAAAAGTCTGTTCAATTTGGGAACCCTTCAAAATGAGTCAGCAAAAGGCTTTATGGTATAGGGTTTTTAGGGAATTTAAAAAAACAAACACTCTCGACAAGCCAGCTTGGGGCCAACAGACAGCAGGGTAATTTAACCCTTTGCCTGGAATGTCCCTTTAAGTACTGTCAGTTGTATTATATTATTTATTTAGCAGTCCTGGTCTATGTATAGCTTATTTGTGGCATCCTAAGTGCACATACACAGTACAATTCAGCATAATGTCTGTGTGCATGGGCCCTAAAAAAGCTAATATTTGCATTTAACTGTAGGGTGAGCCCAAGACACGCCTGCCCAACACTGCCACAATTGGGATACCAAGTATGGAGAGTATTTAATAGACCTATAATGTTAGGAATATTTGGTCTAGTGCCTGAACCATAGTTGTATATCGAAGTATATGTTGTATATAGAGTAAAATCATTCTCTGTAGCCAATATACAGACGGATTCTTTGGTTTGGAACTGGATTTTTCCTGAAAGTGGGCAGGTATATTAGCATGTCCAGGCCATGATGTTGGTTTGTTTGCTACCAAACCTGGCTCACGTATGTCTTGTCACTATTCATGGACTGTTGAAAAGCACACAGTATACCAGTGATTTGCCCCAGGGCACTGTCAGTCAGTTTGTCAAGTTAATATTGAGGAACTTTTGCTGCCAAAACATCTTCTGTGAAGAGAGGTGATTTATATACAGTAAAAAAAAAATAAGAGCTTGTATATACAGTATGAGAAATAATAAATGTTTTGTTAAAGCCACTTCACAGTCCAACTATAGAGCTCTGAACGAAGCTTCACTGGATCTGAAGTGAAGAAAACTGTAATTATTTAAAGTGGACCAACACCCAGGATTTTCACTATCCTGGGTGTTAGTCCACTTCCGTGGGGCACCCCGATCGCTGTGTGAAACCCCCCCAGAAAGCCCCTAAAATCTTACCTTATCGGCAACGGACAAGCGACAGATAAGCCGCCGCCGCCCGCGCGTCCGTCCTCCAGGGCGTGCGCCCGTGCTGGCCATTCACAAACGGCCGGCGCGGGTGCGCGCCCTGCTAGAGGGACGCACGGGAGGCGGCGGCGGCTTATCCGTCGTTTGTCCGTCGCCGATAAGGTAAGTTTTTAGGGGCTTTCTGGGGGGTATCACACAGCGGGGCATCCTGATTTCGGATGCCCCGCGGGCCGATCAGGGGTGGGTCTTGGTCCACTTTAAAGATTTTCAAATTGGTTAAATAGGAACAACACCCACAATTTTTACTCTCCTGGGTGTTGTCCATTCCCAGCATGGCATCCCAATTTGGGTGTGTATTGGGTGATCGCCTATAAAATCTCGCGGGACACAGGCCAGTCAGCACTCACCTGCCATTCATTATTTCCTTAGCCGACCGAACGTCAAATCAGCTTAGAAAGCATGCCACAAGACTTTTTCATACCCGCACCAACCATTCAGTAATGCCTGGCATGGGTATATGCTTCGGATAAGGGTATATCATGAATGTGGCCTGCATATGCACTGTGGGATTGCCAGCAACAAGAGAACAGGTGATATTGGACATTTTAAACACGGGGGGCATCCTGATTCCTAATCCCGATCAGGCCGCTGTTCCTAGTTTAAGGAAACTCTTACTGATCGTTTACAACATCAATAAACTGCTGTATTTTAGCTATATGTCTTAGGTACATTTAAAGCTGCCCTATACTCTTTTTGCCATCCCAAAGCAACCACCATCTATTTCTTGGTGTGCATGTGCTGGTAGTTGGAGGAACCCAATGCAGTGTTAGCCGGCACCATCTGTCTTTGGACATAGAGACAGACTTCTATTTGTGGGTTCTGAGGGTGTGGATCCACTTTCAACAACAACCCAATGTATCTTTGAAAAGCTAAAAACGTTTGCTTTTGCCTTAACGTCTATGACTGTTATTGAGTCAAGTTTGTCATTTTTTTACGGCTGTATAAAAACACACAACTTAACAAAAGGAAAACAAAGGCTTAGAGGGCCGATGACTGGTTACACAAAGAGCAGGTGGTGGATAGCAACTGTTTTGTCCTGTGTGATTGATGTTTTTTCCTTTCTCTAATCCTTCGGTGCTCAAACTCGCACAATGCTACTGGCCACGCTCACTTAAAAATTAAACAAAATATGTAAACGTTAGATTAACCTGTACAGACAATTGTGCTGATCTCATATATGATCTTGTTAATAGATTAACTGTGTCTCTTGAAGCTAGTGGACAGATAATATGGCTGTATTAAAGGCAATATATAGCTTCTAAGGCATTAAGCTGTTTAAAAAATGTCTCAAGATACTGAAACGCAATGCGACTCCACCAGTCACAGAAAATGTAAACTTGTCTGAAAGATCTACAAAAGCAGAAGAGCCCTAAAATTCCCAAACTAAACAATGGCCTCAATTCAATAAAAAAAAGTAGTAAAAGATTCATTTCATGAGAAAAAAAGCCTGAGAATGTCACTGTTAGTGAATCACCAGATAAAAAGACAATGAAAGTCAATGGCAGCTTTTTTACTCCTAAGAAAACTAGAGAACTGTTTACTCCTTTCTACACTGTAGTAAGAGCTGCCATTGACTTTCATTGTCTTTTTATCTAGTGATTCAGTAACAGTGACATTCTCAGGCTTTTGTCTCATGAATTGAATTTTTTACTACCATGAGAATTTTTTTCTACCTTTATTTTAAATTTTATATAAATCGAGGCCATTATCTCAAAATATATGTAACAAATTAAAGTACATTTTCCGTCAGGAACAAAAAAAATGTATACTCACCTTTTCTCCCACGCAGACCATCCCTCCTAGTCAAGGCCTGCAGCACTTACCTGAAAGGCTGGATTGCAGTGCATGGAGGGGGGTTGGCAGCTCACTGTGACTGATAAAGGGGGAGTCACCACGTCGGAGGGAGTCGGGAAGAGATTCACAATTAGAGAGAGTGGCGCTGCACATGGTCCCGGGTGGCGAGATACCTGCAACCAGCCTTCAGGTGAGCGCTGCAGCCCTGACTAGGAGCGACGGTCTGTGTGGGAGAAAAGGGGAGTATAACTTTTAGTTTTTGGCTGAAAATGTACTTTAAATGAAAACATTCTAAGCATTGACTGATCAATATCCAATCAAAAAGTTCCCCAAATCTGATACTAACTTCTTGTGAGGAGGCTGTTAATCGCATGGCTGTGTGTGGTGTTAGGTAACATATGTATAATAAAATATGTTTAGCTGTGTCATATGTGCATTTTTCTGTATTTATATTGGAAAAATCTAATGTATTCATGTTTTTAAAAAGGTAATAGATGTTTGAAGTGTCTGATCTATTATTATAACTTGGTTGCAAACTGGGACTAGAATAAACTCACCAGATGTCCAACTTATGGTAGGACAGTCCCACAATTTAGGAGAATGTTAGCATGGTGTGGTAACACCCGCATAGAAACATGAGTAGTTGGACCTTTATTGAGTGTATGTTCCCATTAGGCAACCTTAGGCATATGGTGGCCACGTGCAGGGGGTACTGTAAAGTGCGACGTTATTGCTATTTTATAAAAATGTAAAAAAAAGTTCCAAACCAGTGGTGTGTGAATCCTGAATCTAGGTAGATGAACCAGACCAGAGATAATGCTGTATGAGAAATAATAATTTGGTAGATTTACATATATTGCTCTAAACCCTGTAGAGAAGTTCTCTACCTTCTGTGTGTTCTTCGGGCCCTTTGGCCCATGTTCCCTCCTCTAAGGCTGAGCCCACATCTGTCCTTGCTTCCTCCTAAGTTTAAAATGTAAATATATTTGTTAATAGAGGGAAATTATTGCCACAAAACCAAGGTTGTTACTGAAAGCAGAAGGGTGCCATTGCCATGGAAAGCCATGGGAGTCATGGGCAGCAAGATAGTGTCACTGGCACAGAAAATCTATGGCTGGTACCAGGAGTGCAGCAGGGTCACAAGGAACAGCAGGCTATCAGTAGCATAGGAAGGCCATGGTTCCACTTAGAGCAAGAAGGTTTCACTGGCAAAGAAAAACAATGGTTGTTACTGGGAACAGAGGGCTGTCATGGATATCAAAAGGCTGTCACTACCACAGAAAAGCCAGGACTTATATGTGGTGTCCAGTTTAAAAATGGGATTCCCATGCCAGTTCAAGTGCCACCTATGGCCTTTCTGTGACATCTTTCTGCTCCAACTGACAAACTTTTTTTTCTGTGGGTCTGCAAAATATGTTTTGTTTATGAGAGCCGCATGACCTCACACCCTGCAAAAAGAGCCCAAAGAAACCAAATGTTTGTTACGGCTTAATATATGATTGATGTGGTGGCAAGAAATTGGTTTCCCCCTGCCTGATAACTGTTAAAGTGATACTGCAGGCAAAGGTAATTGTTATACCATTGTGTCGGGCTACATTTGGAAATGTCCTAAACTATGTTCCGTGTTTAAATTGAAGCAGAAATGGCCGTGATATCAGGGCCTACAGGTTTAGCCAGTGACAGTTTTTTCATCCGGTCCTCCAATTAGCTTGGTCAGGCATGCCGGAATGTCTAATTTCCCCCTCCTAACAACCCGCCCCTCCCCCGGGCTGATGCCGGGAGAGAAGCTGCGCTGCCTTCCTCCTCTTTCCCTGGCTAATACTGGGTGAGAGCGCCGCCACGTGCCCCAGCGCCGACCCCCACCGCGTAATCCTGCAGCTGAACAGCACAGCACTGTAGGTGCCCTCTGCTTTCCTCCACCGCTGACACATGCAGCAGAAGGAGAGAATAACCGCCCCTGGCGATGCAGCGCCCGATGTCTCTCTCCCTCCGATGCTGCCACATGGAGCGGAGGAAGAGGAAGCTGCTTCCGGCCGGCCCCATACTCCCTGTTGTGGGGAGAGGCAAAGAACGGCGCTGTATCGCCCAGTATCGCTTCCTTCCTCTTTTGATGCCAAAAGACTATTGGTTAAATCCTTCCCTAAGGTGCATCCCAATTTGGGATGCCTAGCAGTGTGAAAGTCCCCGGTGTCCCCCGTGTACTCACCTCGGACCTCTGGCAGCATCACTGCTCTACATTCCTGTCACGCTCAATACTTTTGATGCTTCCCCTTTTTCTCTACCCTATTTCCTCTTACAGAAAGCTCATATTAAACTCTGTAGCATGTTGTTTGTAATAGTCCATGTATTGTATGTTTTACCCTTCCTGCTAATACTACTTTGTACAGCACTGCAATAGTGCTTTATAAATAATTATTACTTTTTATATCTTGATTTATTCTAGTTTTGTTAGACAAAAAAAGTCAATGGCAGTTTTCTCTCCTAAAAAGAGTGAGAATTCTCATCGGTATCTGAATGTACCCCATTGTTAAAGTGACCCTGGGCTTCAATGGGCACCACTGTACACAGAGGTGCCTCATGTACTATGGCACGGGGTGCAAGATAAGACAAGAGTCTCGTCTGAGGTCTGAAGGGAAAGTGTGACCATGCATGTATTATATGATGATCAGATCTGGCATGATGCCAACTTTCACAGCTGCCTAAAGATCGGACACTTTCCTGCCATTTTCATCCTTTATTAGATTTGATTTTTTGTCTTGTGTATTTAATATTGGCATGATTATTTTTGACAAAATGTTAATTGTTTATATTTGAAAACATTTTTGCAAGTTTGTGAGAACTTCTACTGCCATTAGGCTGACAAAGGATTTCATGTAGAATTAATTGCCTGGTTTTGTTAATCTGCACCTGCAGTAGAATGCTTTTGCTTTCATTCCAGGTAGTATGTCCATGTTTGAGATCAAAAGAACAAATCCCCAGGCATGGTGGATAGATTTCAATTATCGTGTAGGTGCTGCTTCCGTTCCAAGCAGCCAGCGGGTAGGAAGGCTGCTGATTCCTCTGTGATAGTGATTATATATATATATATATATATATAATATATATATATATTACAATGTGACATTTTTATTTTGAATTACTTTTCTCACTAAGTGGATTATTTTAATGCCATACAGTGACATAACTAGATGTAACAGTCCCTAGTGCGAACATTGAATGGGGCCCAATCATGATTTATATAGTAACCTTTTTCCTGACATTTTAACTAAATTGCTTACAGCTAGGCAACTAAAGACTATTACAGCATAGACAAATGGTAATTCTTTGTTCTGTACATGAAGACACAAGAGCACAAATTCAATAAACAAGGCAGGGGAACAACAATGTTTGAGCCACCTGACCTTATGTACCTCAGTGCAGGTCGCAACCTCTGCTACACCCCCTATAGGTATATCCCTGTGTGTGTATATATATAACACACACACACACACACACACACACACACACACACACACACACGGGCAGACTTGATGGACCATATGGTCTCCTGCCGCCAATCTTCTATGTCATATATATATATATATATATATATATATATATATATATATATTATCACCAGAATGCTGAGCCATACATGCATACATACATTAACACTTTAAAGTGGACCAGCATCCTCCCCTGATCGGCCCGGGAATCTATAAGATTCCCGGACCGATCAGCTCCCTGACTGCGGGGCACCCCGATCGGAAACCCCTAAATCCCTACCTGCTCCTCGATCCAGCGGCGCCCGCCACCTCCCGCGCGTCCCTCTAGCAGGACACCATTCACAAACGGCCTGCGCGCGCCCTGTAGGAGTGACACGCGGGAGGCGTCGGCGGGCGCGCTCTCTTGTCCGTCGCTGCCTCCCGCTTGTCCGTCGGCGGGGATTGGCTGCAGCGGTCACATGGGAGCGGGGACAGGTGAGTTTTTGGGGCTTTCTGGGGGGTTTCACACAGCGGGGCACCCCCGATCGGGGTGCCCCACCGAAGTGGACCAAAACCCAGGATAGTCAAAATCCCGGGTGTTGGTCCACTTTAAGAAAAAAAGAGAGCTGAAGGGAATGTGGAGAACAGAGAGAGAGACGGGGAACACCTAAAAAAAGGAGATGTTGGCGACATGGGCAAACGAGTGACAGAGAAGATATGGAAAAGTGAAAGATAACTTGAATGTGTGAAGAGACAGAGGGAGCACAGATAAGAGAGGGAGAGAGAGCAAAAGAGATTATGGAAATTTGGTCAAAAATAGAGAGAGGGGTGAGCATAGACATGGAAAAGTGAGAGAAAGGGAGTGTGTGAAAATAAGAGAGAGGAAACAGGAAAGCGAGAGTGAGAGAAAGAGAGAGAGAGAGAGATGAAGGGAAGAGAGTGTAAAAAAGGGGCTAAAGTAGCTACTTTCAACACCATAATGTTAAAGGGGCTAACAATAAGGCAGGAAGAAGCTCATCTGATGCCTGGCCTATGTACCACTCCTCCCTGTTCTGCAGCATAGAGTAGAAGCTGTAGCAGGGCTTCGCTTCTCCTTTTAAATTCATTCTTCCAGGACCATGCAAAAAAGTGACCTAAAAGCCACTCTGCCCTTTGATGTTATCAGTGTGAACGAGCACAGCAAGCCACAGTGGTCCCACAGCTGCGTCATAAACATGTCCTTCACACTTCGACCATAACTATTGAAGATGTTCACAAGCTTCAAACTGACTTGGAAACTTTGTCTGGTCATCCACTTTGCAAATGAAGTTCAATGTGAATAACTGTAAAGTGTTGCACTTGGGGTCTAATAACCTGAAGGCCACATATGTCCTTGGGGAAGTAAAACTGGGAGAGTCACTAGTTGAGAAGGATCTGGGGGTACTGGTAGATCACAGGCTAAATAACAGCATGCAATGCCAAGCAGCTGCTTCCAAGGCCACCAAGATAATATCGTGCATTAAAAGAGGCATGTTATCACAGGATAGGGATGTAATTTTGCCTTTTTACACTTGGAATATGCCGTCCAGTTCTGGTCACTATTTCATAGAAAGGACGCTCTGACTATGGAAAGGGTGCAGAGGAGAGCCACCAAACTAATAAGAGAAATGATGTATCTTTGTTATGAGGAAAGATTATGGGAATTAAATCTGTTTAGTCTTGAGAGGAGACGTCATGAAATTTATTTTCAGGAGGCAACAATCATTTTTTACCATAAGAACTATAAATATGTGGAATATCCTCCCACAGAAGCTTGGTACAGCATCAACCGCTGACTACTTCAAAAAAAGATTAGACGCTTATTTAGAAGAAAATAACATTAACAGTTACTATGCAGCTGTTATCAGTAAAAAAAACAAAACAAAACAAAAATAAAATAAAAAAAAAAAACAAAGTGATGCAAAGAAAGCAACATAACTTAGAATACATAAGCTATTTGCATATTATCCAAGATTATAAGATGCTTTGAAATTGCTAGTTTTATACTGTTCCCAAAGGGGATAATTTGGGAGGAAGTCAGTGTGTGCCTGGACAGGGACTTTAACCAGTTAGGCCCCTCTTAAGGGGTGCCTGATTGTTGTCTCATGGCGCCCTCTTACACAGATGTCAACAGCTTGTCAGCAGGCTGATGCCTGTAGCTTGACATGTGTCTCCAATTAGAATTCACACCAGTCAAGGCATTCTGTGTGCATCCCAGGAACATGATATTTGCCCTTTAGAAGGCACTTCCTAATTCATTGACTGCTCTATGAAGATGGCAGTAGGTACCAACCATGGAAGTGTATGCCTCCCTAAATTCTCATTCTTACCTTTGGCAGATTACTTTTCAACACTACTACAACTAGAGGAAAATACTTTCACCCAGGCATATCAGCAACTGCTCTATTCAGTGGTAGAGTCTCCAGCCTCTGATAGAATTCAGTGCTAAGAGAACTCCTGATACTTCCTGTCTTATGTTGAAGCACTTAGCTGTTTTCTGCCATACAATTTCTTTCTGTGATCCACAGGGGTGACAAAGGACAGGAAGGCAACAACAATGGAAATATGTCTAACTTTTCCCTATGTTATCTGAAGTGAAAATAAAACAATGATAGAAATGATTTCAGCAGAGATTTTATCAAGTAAATTAAATGAACATATGGCCTTGTTGTGGTCCAAAAAATCCATGGAAGTAAACAAAATAACAGTCATTTTTGGTTATTTTTAAATACTTTTAAGAGACCACTATAGTGAAGGAATTTAAATGGCAAGTGATACAAAAGGAATTAATTGAAAAGAATGGAAAGAACGGGCTTTTACATTTATCCCAAGCATCAGCGTGGAATGGTGAAAAAAATAAACTTGTAAGCTCTTATGCAACAGAAGGCTCTTATACACAAAGAATGAGACCTACGGATTTTGACTGTTGCATTTCTTCTGTGGTGTCCATAGTATTTTTATTTATTGATTTACTACTGCGTGTAAAGGCCACATAGAAACATAGGTGGCACACCTCAGCAGAGACCTTAAGCTATTATTGAATATAGCATTGTGCGTGGAAATCCTTATGTGGATGCTGAAGCCACAGCAAAACATTGGTGTCTGTTCGGCGGAAAATCCTAGTCGTAAATGCCCCATCACGCATACCCACCCCATTACCAGTGTGATACCAGGAATATCTACTCACCCACTTCCACGGACCATTGCAGTTTGCCACCCAACGAGAGAGGGTATGTACATCAGTGTATCCCAAATCAGGATGCCCCCCCCACCATGCTGTGGGAGAAATATTGGATTTTTTGAACTTCTCATAGACCATCTGCCAATCAGGGCTTGCACATTCTCAAACCGAATGGCTGCTAGGTCATGAAAGGAGGTAATTGCCACTGCTCGCCGTGTAGGTGCTATGCATTTTAGTGCATCCTATATCAAGATGCCCTGACTGCAGGACAGTGGACCAACAGCATATGTCACAATCCAGATGCCACAACTACTGCATGATCTGTCTCATAGTAAAGAAGGCATCTCCTCGAAGTCTCCAGGAATAATAGGCCATCTGCCAATTGGGTCTGCTGGACAGGCTTGCACATCATCAAACCTAATTGGCCAGGTCATTAAAGTAGGTATGCATTTCCATGCATCCCAAATCAGGATGCCCCCTACTGCCGGTCTTATTTTTGACTGTTGACCTGCTTAGAGTATATGCCACAATCCACTGAGACCACAAGCTAGGATTAGTTTTATAGTCAAGGAGGTGTCTCCACTTTAGTTATTAGGTTCTAGTTGCTGGATAGAACTGTGCACTTTGTTAAGCAGATTACATTAAGGGAGCCTGATGAAGGCGGTTCATGAAAAGCCTTTGGCTTCTTTCAACATCCCTGAGGGCATTTTTTTATGCAGTGAGTCAATAGCAATAATAAACTTGAACTGAGAGTAAATCTCCAGTTCTATCATATGACATGTTGCATATTTTCAGTCCATTTTCTATAGACCAAATACGTCTCCACAACTGATGCAATGCATGACAAATGTATGATCCTGTGTGCAAAGCAACAATAAAGGCAAACTACAGGAATGATTCCGCCACAGAGTGCTAAATATGTTTGTTATAATTGTACACGGCCATATGCTCTTTTTTTAAATTTGGTCAGGAATGTACAAAAAGCGTAGGTAGAGAACGGGCTGCACCCCATCGCCTCCAGTATTTGGCACTCTATGGTACTGCTGAAATATAATGCAGAAGGTTGTGTACAACCATTTCCTGGTCGCTGGAAGAATGAGATGCCAGCACCACCTAGAGGAGGAAGAATGTCAGGAAAGCTCAAATGATTCACTCTAAATAGTAGGAACTGAATGTTTAGACTAAACCTGTGACAAATCTGCCAGGTGAAAAAAGGTACAATTTAGGGCCTAATCACATTTTTTGTACCACAGGGCAGGGCCGGCTTCTGCACCCGGCAAGGTGGGGCAGCTGCTGGGGGCCCCTGCGGTCCTTTGGGGCCCACTGACAGGGCCGGGATTTGGGGGGGTGTGACGGCGCTTGACCGCCGGTGGACAGGGAGGGCACCGCCACAGCTGGTGACCATATCTCCTGGAGGTGCGAGGTGGCCGATAACCGAGGTGGTGGTGCAACTTCTTTTCCATGCCGAGCGGGGACAACAGCAATAAGGTTCCGCTGCTGCCGGCACGATCCCACGGTGCATTTGCCAGTTCGAGGAAAGTAATGAACGAATGGGGGAATCAAACACGGGCATCCAAAATCGGGACAATCTAGTAAACTGGACCAAAACCTGGGATTTTGACTATCCTGAGTTTTGTTTCTTACCCTCAGGACAACCCGATAGGATGCCCCGCTGTGTAAAACGACCATTCACAAATGCATGGGGTGGGCACGCATCCTGCTAAAGGGATAGCGGGGATGCGGCTTGTGCATGCGCTGTTGGACCGGGAAGCAAGGTAAGTGTATGGGGCGACCTGGGGCTTTCCACACAGCGGGGCATCCCAATTTTGGATGCCCCGGGGGGAGGGAATCAATTGGCTCAGAAATCTTATAGATTCCTGGGCCAATCACTGTGGGTTTTGTTCCACTTTAAAGGGTTAGGTGTACGTAGAACAAAACTGGAGCTTTGGTCCAAATAGCAAGATCCTTAAGGGGCATCCAGATTTGGGACGTCCCTCTGTGATACGACGCGACTCTTCAGCACAAAGGGGGCCACTGAGACCATGCCGCCCAAGGGTTTCAGTAGCTGTTGTGGGACGCTGGCTTCTGCATCATGTTGCTCTACTAAAAGCCTTGAATTGCAGGTTGGGGAGCTGTGACTGGCTGTTTTTGAAGGTTAACTGGGTATACCAGGCCTAAAAATACAGACTGGAGCCCAAATGCTGGAATGTACCCCCACTGATGTGTCTGGCTCTTCCGTACCACAGCATATGTGTTCTTATTATTCCTTGTGTGTGGTATATATACACAGAAATCAACAAAATAAATTCCCCCCCCCCCAATCTAGTTAGGGCTTTAAATATACTTAAACCGGACCAACAGCTTGGCACAGTTGAAAAAGAAAATTAGAGAAGTTCTTGTGGACAGCACTAGTAAACAAGATAAAAAGATATAACACTGGTGTGCTCGCTCGGCCAGGAATGAAAATTGTGCAAAAGCAAGAACAGGACAAATGGTTGGGTCCCCACAAAACCCTAGATTCAACCAGGCCTTAATAAATAAGCGGCACTACCAATCAAATATATATATATAAATTACTTTTATTTATATATACATAGCAACAAAAGGACAATACACCACAATAGACTATTTAAAAATACATATACACTATAGACACCGGAGGCGCCAGTATTTTATTCTCAAGTATACACTGTAATGAATCCTAAATTTATAACCAGGCTGGGCAAATATACTAGTGCTAATTTAAAAAAAAAGTGACAATAGAAAAGACCCATATAAGATTTAATTATAAATATATGTGCAAACTGTGCAAAAAAAGAAGTATAATATATATATATATATATATATATATATATATATATATATATATTATAAAGTGCCTTGTGCAATAACCACTATACCTCAAAACTGTAAGGACCAGCCGGGATGGGTACAAGAAGAGACATATACAGGACAATCAATAATAATACGAACCAACTGGGCCTCTCCCCGCCAGCATGGCCGCCAACGCGTGTCGTAACACACAACCGTTACTTCCTCAGGGCGAAGAACCTGGTTCCCGGTGGGCCGGTCTGCCCTTCAATGCTGTTCTGCCGCTAAAGCCGTGCATAGGCTGCGAATGACAGATGCGGGAGGGTTGGCGGCATCTGCCATTCGCGGCCCCTCGCTGCTGTTGAAAAAGAAAACTCCCCAAAACTCACTTACTCCATCTGCACGCATGATACTGAAGCATTGTCAGCACTTACATTTGCTCCTGCACCCACTCAAAGTTGAAACACCACCACTTATTGACATAATGTTGGCAGCTTTTCCCTGCACTCTGCTCATTGTTTAGATGCCATGCTTGCAGTAATAACTTTGAACACATAACACAGGCATCTCCAGACACTCCTAACAAAAACTACACACCAGTAGCATATGTGTGCCACCCACCTCTACAGACTAGTTAACTGATGCCTAACTTTCTGCCTTGGGAATTAGCTACATATTGCCCTTTATTGGCCAGCCACTTGCACTGCAGGCAAAGCATGCTCAGCTCTCCAACTCCCTGGGGGTACTGGGGACCTAAACTGGCGTCAGTGCGTCCATGACATAACTAATCTAAATCTGGGTAGGTAAGAGTTACATATCTTACGATCTTATCTGTACAACCTCTGTAAAAATACTAATCCATGAGCACCTGTCTAGTACAGGCCAGTCTATAGAAGCTTTTATAAGCAAATTATTCTTGAATTTGCTTTGTATCTTTCCTAATGTCAGATATGGACAGGCTTCTCTTTGCATTTGCATCACCTTGGCATTACAAACTAGGGAAATGAAGAGGAGGTTTAGGTAGGTCTATACAGCCAACCTATTCTAAATGCCAAAGCTATGCAGTGTGAAGTGAAGCCCATCTTCCTAGGCCTTTACAAGTAATATTCAAAGGCCCTGTCTTTAAAGGTCCTATTTGGATTTACAAGACATGTAGATCTTTCCCTTAGTTACTTTTAATGACCAGAAAGAGGTCTGTATTGTATAAACTGCCATAATGCCAACATGGACACGCAGCAGCACAGTTCCCGTTTACCCTTTGTTTTTGTACTTCGCGCTGAGACTTGCCTCTGCATGTTTTCTGGGTAAACTTTCCCATGCTGACTCAGACCTAATCATTGAACCAGTTCTGCTAGTTTAACTTTTGGCTTGGAGCAGTGCTGCTTTAGAATTACCCTTCCTTACCATCCAATTAAAATCGGTTAATTCCCACATCTGTATGGCTTTAGAATTCACATATTTGATATGGTGCTCCCATGGTAATTTAACATTAGGGTGTGTCAGCATGTTGCACTTTTTAACCATGCTTATTTTCACATCTCATCTTACACCATTGCATCGGGCTACATTTGGGCTGTCCTAAACTGTTCTGCATTTTTAAATTGAAGAAGAAATGGGCGAGTTGAAGAAAAAAGTGGGCATTGCATAATGGACGGGCTCTGCTCTGACAGAATGTGATTAATGCACTGTAAAGTTTGTCCCCAGCAGTTATACCTTGTAACAGTTATAATGAAATGCCGACCAGTGCCCGAAAAATGCAGCGCCAAGAAAAGACGGCGGCACACAGTGGTGCACATTGGTGCTGTCAGGGGCCGACTGGGGCTAAAAAATGGCCCGGGACTTTTTAGGGCACACCGGCCCTGCTGTATTGTTCCTGGCTCAGTATAGTATCCTAATGTCACATTAGTACAGCCAGTGGGGGCATCCCGCATTACAGCCAGTAGGGGGCATCCTGCATTACAGCTTACAGCCAGTGGGGGCATCACTCCGTACAGCCAGTGGGGGCATCACTCCGTACAGCCAGTGGGGGCATCCCTCAGTACAGGCAGTGGGGGCATCCCTCAGTACAGCCAGTGGGGGCATCCCTCAGTACAGCCAGTGGGGGCATCCCTCAGTACAGCCAGTAGGGGCATCCCTCAGTACAGCCAGTAGGGGCATCCCTCAGTACAGCCAGTAGGGGCATCCCTCAGTACAGCCAGTAGGGGCATCCCTCAGTACAGCCAGTAGGGGCATCCCTCAGTACAGCCAGTAGGGGCATCCCTCAGAACAGCCAGTGGGGGCATCCCTAAGTACAGCCAGTGGGGGCATACCTCAGTACAGCTTACAGTCAGTGGGGACATCCCACATTATAGTCAATAGTGGCATCCCTCAATACAGGCAGTGGGGGCATCCCTCAGTACAGGCAGTGGGGGCATCCCTCAGTACAGGCAGTGGGGGCATCCCTCAGTACAGGCAGTGGGGGCATCCCTCAGTACAGGCAGTGGGGGCATCCCTCAGTGCAGCCAGTGGGGGCATCCCTCAGTACAGGCAGTGGGGGCATCCCTCAGTGCAGCCAGTGGGGGCATCCCTCAGTGCAGCCAGTGGGGGCATCCCTCAGTACAGCCAGTGGGGGCATCCCTCAGTACAGCCAGTGGGGGCATCCCTCAGTACAGCCATTAAGTAGCATCCCTCATTACAGACAGTGGGGCATCCCTCAGTACAGCCAGTGGGGGCATCCCGCATTACAGCCAGTGGGGGGATCCCACATTGCAGCTTACAGCCAGTGAGGGCATCACTCCGTACAGCCAGTGGGGGCATCACTCAGTACAGCCAGTGGGGGCATCACTCCATGCAGCCAGTGGGGGCATCCCTCAGAACAGCCAGTGGGGGCATCCCTCAGTACAGCCAGTGGGGGCATCCCGCATTACAGCCAGTGGGGGGATCCCACATTGCAGCTTACAGCCAGTGAGGGCATCACTCCGTACAGCCAGTGGGGGCATCACTCAGTACAGCCAGTGGGGGCATCACTCCATGCAGCCAGTGGGGGCATCCCTCAGAACAGCCAGTGGGGGCATCCCTCAGTACAGCTTACAGTCAGTGGGGACATCCCTCATTATAGTCAATAGGGGCATCCCTCAGTACAAGCAGTGGGGGCATCCCTCAGTGCAGCCATTGGGGCATCCCTCCGTGCAGCCAGTGGGGCATCCCTCAGTACAGCCAGTGGGGGAATCCCTCACTACAGCCAGTGGGGGCATCCCTCAGTACAGCCATTAAGTAGCATCCCTCATTACAGACAGTGGGGGCATCCCTCAGTACAGCCAGTGGGGGGATCCCACATTGCAGCTTACAGCCAGTGGGGTCATCACTCCATGCAGCCAGTGGGGGCATCCCTCAGAACAGCCAGTGGGGGCATCCCTCAGTACAGCTTACAGTCAGTGGGGACATCCCTCATTATAGTCAATAGGGGCATCCCTCAGTACAAGCAGTGGGGGCATCCCTCAGTGCAGCCATTGGGGCATCCCTCCGTGCAGCCAGTGGGGCATCCCTCAGTACAGCCAGTGGGGGAATCCCTCACTACAGCCAGTGGGGGCATCCCTCAGTACAGCCATTAAGTAGCATCCCTCATTACAGACAGTGGGGGCATCCCTCAGTACAGCCAGTGGGGGGATCCCACATTGCAGCTTACAGCCAGTGGGGTCATCACTCCATGCAGCCAGTGGGGGCAACCCTTCAGAACAGCCAGTGGGGGCATCCCTCAGTACAGCTTACAGCCAGTGGGGGCATCCCTCAGTACAGCTTACAGTCAGTGGGGACATCCCTCATTATAGTCAATAGGGGCATCCCTCAGTACAGGCAGTGGGGGCATCCCTCAGTACAGGCAGTGGGGGCATCCCTCAGTACAGCCAGTGGGGCATCCCTCAGTGCAGCCAGTGGGGGCATCCCTCAGAACAGCCAGTGGGGGCCTCCCTCAGTACAGCTTACAGCCAGTGGGGGCATCCCTCAGTACAGCTTACAGTCAGTGGGGACATCCCTCATTATAGTCAATAGGGGCATCCCTCAGTACAGGCAGTGGGGGCATCCCTCAGTACAGGCAGTGGGGGCATCCCTCAGTACAGCCAGTGGGGCATCCCTCAGTGCAGCCAGTGGGGGCATCCCTCAGTGCAGCCAGTGGGGGCATCCCTCATTTCACTCCCTCCCCCCTATGCTGGACAATATTAAAGCAGCAGACTGGCATGGTAACCAGTTCATGCCTGCCGCTGCTGTTACCCCCTCCCCCCCAGCTGTACACACACACTCACCCTGGTTCCCGGTGGGCAAAGGGACAGTCTGCCCTTCAATGCTGTTTCGCCGCTGCCGCCAAAGCCGTGCATAGGCTGCGAATGACAGATGTGGGAGGGTGGGCGGCATCTGCCATTCGCGGCCCCTTGCTGCTGTTCCCCCGCCCACTGCTGTCGCTCTCGGAGGCACACATAGCACACACACACACACATGCTTACCGGCACTTCCTGGTCGGTAGGCGGGCCGCAGATGGCCGGCGTCCAATGAAAACAATGGACGCTGCCCATAGACACCCACCACGTAACAACCAGGAAGTGCCGGTAAGTATGTGTGTGTGTGAGCAGCAGCGCCGTCTGGGGGACCGGCAGTGAGGGGCCACGAATGGCAGATGCCACCTACCCTCCCGCATCTGTCATTGGCGACCTTTGCTAGTGCTGGCCTAACGGGATTTTGCCTGGTATGCCCTATGGCCAGCCTGCCCGCCCCTGGGCGCTGTGATACTCAGCAGTCGGTTCCAACAGGCACTGACACAGGTCAGACACTATCGAATGTGATAATCAAAGCTAATTAGTTAGCATCAGGTGCTGCAACTTCTAGCGGCATTGTAGTCAAAATTGCAGTGCCAGAAAAGAGAAAGATGCCATCCCTCCAAAACTGGCGCTATAGCCACCAGAAAGATGCTAAACGGCACACTTCATAAATAAGGCCATTAATGGAAAAGAAAATGCTAAATTATCAAACAATCAATGAACTTTGAAACATTAGTATAAATTAATTAGCCATTGGAAGAAAATAATTTGATGCAATCAGTACAACTAAAATGAATAAAAAAGGGAATTAGGTGGCGAGCTTTCTATCCTAAGCAAAGAAAACACCACCTGTGTCTGTTATCAGGCTGATTCGTTACTAGCGCCAGCTACCGACAGATGAGCGTCTGTAGCGAGGCATTGAGAGCGACCACTAGTAGTCACTGTGCTCGGCCATAGTTCGCTGTTTCGGAGCACCTCAGTCGCTGGTTGGCATTGATGAATATATTGTTTGAGTCGCTCTAACACCAGTACAGCGCTGTATGGGAGCGAACAGTAGCGACTGGTCAGTGTGATCATATTCATCAAAAAAACAGCCTCACACAGCGCCGGCGCTCAAAATCGGGTCGTTGTAGCCCAGAGCACCAGAAGCTGTGTGATTAAAGTCCGTTTTTGAACACATATCCACTGGTAACAAAGCGAAAACATATGGAATTACGTTGTTATTACATTGTGACATTAACACTTTAATACCAGACCTGTAATGACAATTCTGCATAAAAATATTATTCATCAAAAAAAGTTTTCTAGGTCAGGAGAGGTAACACAATTATTTGATAATTTAAAAAAATAAATAAATAAAACCCTGTTTAAAGAGAAGAAAAGGATCGTCCATTGAAATGTATGGGGGAGTGACAGGTAGCACAATCTAGATTAGGTTGCGAATGCACACCACAAAATCACATTATAGAAGGCTAAATGCAATAATTAAGTATGGGGTTCTATTGACAGTGTGCCCACTCACTGCACACTTAGGGGTTAACTGTACAAGGCAAGGAATGCTATTAATGAACACCCGAATCCAGAACTATGCAAAAAAGTTCATGTGTTTTAATCAAAGTGACAGATTAATATATACAGTGACAAAAGCATGCCTGGATAATACATATAGTAAAGTATCAAGTCTTTACCTCAATAGTTATATATATATATGCAGTTCAAATCACTAGGTAGGTTTTATTACCTAGTGATTTGAACTGCATATATATATATAACTATTGAGGTAAAGACTTGATACTTTACTATATGTATTATCCAGGCATGCTTTTGTCACTGTATATATTAATCTGTCACTTTGATTAAAACACATGAACTTTTTTGCATAGTTCTGGATTCGGGTGTTCATTAATAGCATTCCTTGCCTTGTGGAGTGACAGGTAGCGACAGGAAATACCAGGTGCTCTGGAAGCCAGAGCGCCGTCAGTATACGGTGAGCCGTCTGTGATGATGAATCAGATACTAAATGGCGCTGTTAGAGTCGCTCACCAGATTCGCTTTGATAAATGTGGTATTGCGTACAGCGCCCGGCAGTCACCGTTCGCTACTTGTTACCTGTCGCTGCCAGTCGTTACCTGGCGCTATGGCTTGATGAATAAAGCCCTATGTAAATCTTATGTTCTCAATCTCCCACCATGTGGTTATCTCAGCACCAGCTGAAAAAGCGCGCTACGTTTTAGGAGAGAAAAGTGCAATTCATTTTCATTGTCTACCTTGGAGGCGATTCAGCACCAGATGTAAATAGAACTTTTTTTGCTGAATCACCTCCAGGGTAGACAATAAAAGTGAATGGCAATTTTCTCTCCTAAAAAGCAGTGGATGGTTTTCACCTGGTGTTGAATCAACCCCTCTGTCCCTAACTGTGATTGAGGGGTTGATGCCTAAAAGAAAGCAGAATTTATTATTATTATTATTTATTTATATAGCGCCATCATCTAGTAGTACAGACAGGGTAGAAACATACAGCACATAGACCATTACAATTTAGTTGAGGCATTACATTATGGCCTCTTCCTATAAGACAGTAAGCTGGAGCAGCCACTCCTGCAGCTGGTCCCTCCTACAGGACATTGGCGGAATAGGAACCCAGAATAGAAGGCTTCTATTTGGGGCTGTAGGTCTACTTGAAATACATTTTCTTTTCTAGTGTCAGCAGAGACGCATGTAAGTGACACTTCCCAAAGCCATGGAGAACAGGTCTGATAACATAATCTTCAGTCAGTAGCAGTTTAAACCTCACTATGAACAGTTGTCCTATGGTTTCTAATCAGTATCTATATACCATTCTAAGCAGAAAAACAACTGCCTGTTCGTGTCTAACTTAAAGAAATTGTATGTGACAAATTGCTGAAAAATGTTCAGACTTCTCCAGCAGTAGCACAAAGGGTTGTTTTCCAGTCTCAGAGCTTACAAATCACTTTTGTATCCCAAGGCTAAAACAGTTAAGTTCTGCATTCTTGTAGGTGGTACGTAAACAAAATGTGGTTTCATTATCTGACAGTTACGGATGAGCTCACTAGGTGGCGCTGTTGGACTGCTGCTGTTACACCCATATCTACAGAGCTAGTTCCTTTTAATTGAATGAGCGAGCGTAAGGTATATTATGGGGGTTATTTAAGAAACACTAACGCCAGGTAGTGCCATGTAGCGTTGAGTGAACGCTGGTGAGCGCCTCTAACAGCGCAATGTAGCGCCACATGTATCACTAGCGACGGCTCAGTGTAAAGCTCCGGCGCTCTTTGTTCAGCAGCGCCATGTAGCACCTGTCACTCAGTAGCGCTCTCCTATACATTGCAATGGTGTTTTATTTGGTAGTGTGTAAATATCGTTTTGGTAAAGTAATTTTTTACATTTTTGGTTCAAATCATTGTGTGGCCTCTCCTGCCCAGCAACCAAACACTTTTATTATTATTATTATTTTTTTATGCGGAATTGTATGTGCAGGTCTGCCATTGCAGTGTCATTGTCACAGTGTTAAAACAATGTCATTCCATATGTTTTTGCTCTGATGCTGGTGTGCATGTGTTGAGAAACAGACTTTGATCACATAGCTTGTGGCGCTCAACACTAGAGCGCCCAGATTTAGAGCGCCGGCGATGGTTGTGGGTAGTTTTTTTCTTAAATATGGCCTTCAGCACCACTTAACTTAACCTATAGTTGGCTGCAGCGTTGTCCTATTAGATGTAGCGTAGTCTTGGTGCTATGACCTTGAGACACCACCTAGCATTCTCGATTGGCTCTGCAGTGAGAGCGCCGCTATACAGATGCTCACATGGCAATACATTGCGCTAGTCCTAAATTAACCTCTATATATTATGCATACATATTATATACACATTCTACTGAAGGTATACAGCCAACTGAATATTCCGATTCATTATGGACAAGTTATTCATACAGAATTGCAGGGGCTTAACAACAAGCCAAACCAGAATACCTTGAAGACTTTCATTAAAGCAGTAAAAATAAAAGTGGCTAAAATAAACAGACCCAATCCTAAACTGGTTCTGTTGTATCTATTGTCTGATGATCCAGGAGGAGCTTCTTGGGCTTGCCCTAGAATCCTCAGATGGGTCCAGGCCAGCTACAGATGCATGTGGCAGATGAAAAACCCAGGCTTGCCACCCTCTGTCTTCCCCTGAACTGGGAACTCACTTCCTGTGATCATGAAAAACACACACTCCCCCTTTCCATGAAGGAGATACAATAATAAAAAAATAACTCTAAGCAGCAAGTGTCATCTTGTGTATGTGACCAATAATATACTGTACACATGGGCATAAATACCACAGAGGCAGGGGAGTCATATGCTACTGGGCCTGCGGCAGAAGGGGTCCCAGTAGTGCACCCCCCTTTTCAGCATCTGTGGGCCTTTTAATGTCTGGGGTACCATCACAGAATGCAGTGTTGTGGTGGGTGACTCACACATTGCTATTAACATTGTGACAAAAGAAGGGGGACCAACACAGGGCCCCAAATTACCCGAGAGACAATAGCACCACTGTAGTAATTACAAAATAATCCTTTATTGGTAAAAAAAAAAATAAGACTGTTTAAAGCATACTTAAAAAATAGGAGAACCACTAGAGGGTGCTGCAACCTGCAAGTCATAATTTAAATCCACCAAATCAATTACGCTCCATATAATAAACCCCCATCCTCTTAATCTAAAGTGCCTGTGTGCAATCTAATAAAGTGCAAGATTCAATCAAAGTATACATGATCAAAAATATCCAATTTCATCTATAATACCTCAGTAAAGTGCTAATCTATAACACAGTGCAGTTGTTCTAATTCATACTAAGGGGACAGTAATGACAATGATACAGATCTTACTCATACATGGCAGCAGTAGCTAGTGCCCACGTCCCCGGCCTACACGTTACGTGGCGAGGGACTCATCCCTTCATCAGACTTTTTGCCCTGATGAAGTGACGAGTCCCTCGTCACGTAATGCGTGGGCCGGGGCCTTTTGGTGGATTTAAATTATGACTAGCAGGTTGCAGTGCCCTCTAGTGGTTGTCCTATGTTTGTAAGTATGTTTTAAACAGTCTTGTTTTTTTTACCAATAAAGGATTATTTTGTAATTACAACAGTGGTGCTATTGTCTCTCGGGTAATTGGGGGCCGTGTGGGGTCCCCCCTTCTTTGTCACATTGTATAGTTCACTACCCTAGGGTTGCACACTGTGTAAATACTTTGGTTGGTGCGGCCATATTTATGTGTTCATAAGATATTAACATGTTAATATCAGGCTTGTGCCTGCTATAATATATTGTAACACAGCAGGGTTCGGCTCCTGTTACAATTGTACCATCAGCCGCACGCCTGACTGTTACAATGTAACACAGCAGAAGGAACTCAATCCAGGTTTTAAAACTTCCAGCATGTGTTTCATTGCTGCCTTTATACTATGTTAGCACCCTGGACAGTATATGGACCACACTGGGCCTCACTGCCACCAAACTTGCAGTTTTACTATGTACTGTATATCTGCTCTATTTGTCTCACTATGAATTATACTGTGTCTTGTGAAACCTCTGTACGCTAAACTAATTGCTGATAGCATCAAAATAAGTAAACGTAGCAGACTACACATTTATTTAGAAGATAAAACATTGTATATTTTGCTTCCCGTTTCAGGTCATTTGACACAGCTGATGATCAAGATATTATACCACATATCTTTACTGATGATACTGAGAATGATGGATCTAATCAGAAAGATGGACATACTACAATGCAAGAAAGCACAGACAAGGTAAATACAAACCGAGTTACAAAGTTACAAAGTAGATAGTTCACTACACTTCTTTTATTGCAAGGTCCGACTTAAAGCGTATCAAAACCCATTGTGGCCATCCCCTTCGCCATGCGACAATTCATCCCGGATGCTGCAAAACTCACCTGCTTCCTGGCTCCCTCACCAATGTAAACATTAGACGGGCACATCCCCTGCATCCTTGGGCCATTCAGATAGAGAAGAGGTGAGTTTTACTGGGAGATCTGGGGGGTTTCACACAGCAGGGCATCCCAAATCTGGATGCCTGGGGGGCAATGAACAAAACTCCAGGATAGTCAAAATCACGTGTCTTTTCCGCTCAGGTCTTGGAGAACTGAATTGCTGTCTGAAGCACCTTTCCCCCAATATACCGTGTCCACACATGCTCGGACACCCACAATATAAAAGGAAGTGAAAGTGTGAGTAGAATAGACCTGGGGTAAAGAAGCTTGGTGCTGAAAAGCCTTAACGGAGACTAGAGCAGAACTGGGGAACCTAGCGGCCAGCCAGGTCTTATGCCTGCACATGGAGGAGGAGCCACAGCTCTCTACCTGCTCTAGTCCCACCTCTGGCTCTGAGTAATAACCAGTCATAGCAAAGCGGTGTCCCTGTATGGACAGCTTGACAGGGAACGTCTATTTTGTGTTCCTTGTTAAAGACATTGTCCAGTCTAAAAGAAAAATAGCTGTTTACTCACATTTTGTCCGGCACTGGCTGCCTTACCTGATGGCAGATCCATGTCCCACACTGCAAGGCCCGTATGTCCGGCACTTTCTCGCCATTAGTCATAAAAACACTGGCGCACTACCTCCATTGACTGCAATGAAGGGGGCATGTCTGTGACTGATAGCAGGGAGAGGGTGCCGCATCGAGAACAGGGAAGCACTGGCCAATCAGGTCTCAGAGCACGGGACATGGATCAGGCAAGGCAGCCGGTGCTGAACTAGGAGCAATCATCTGCGGAGAACAAAAGGTGAGTACAAAGCTTTTTTATTTAGCCTGAACAAAACCTGGGAATTTGACTTTCCAGGGTTTTGTTCATGCGGGCATCCCGAATAGGGATGTACCACTGTGTGAAACCCCCCCCCCCCCCCCCCAGAGAACCCTAAACAATTCACCTTGCCCACGTTCCATGCACATGCATGGGTGCACAGCCAATGAGAGCGGTTTGCCGTGTTTACCTCCTTCGGCAAACGGCTGACTTCAATGGGGAGCGTGTCCTGCCACATCCTATGCATCCCAAGCTTTGTGTGCACTCCCGCTCCATCTAAATACAATGAGAGCTACCTACTGAATGGACGAGAGCCTCGCATGCACTGTTGGAGCATGGAAAGGTGTGCTTTTACGGATGCCTGGCTGGTTTTACAAATTGGGATGCCCTGGAGAAAAGCCAGCAAATCTTTTAGATTCCAGGTCGGCTGCTGGTGGGTTTTGTTCCACTTTAAATGTATATTTAAATATAAATATACATACATATTCTGCAATAATTATATCAAAAGCAGGCTGTGGAGATTTCCTTATTACAGACTCTCTATATATTTTAACCTTTATTGTACCTCATTCAACTGTATTTATGTGATAAATGGCTGCTATCTGTAATGTACTGTATATAGTCAGTTTCTAATTTTGTCATTTTTGAACCGGACAGTTGTTGAGTCTATTGCCTGTATTCTAATTGGTCTTTATTACAAGTCTATACTGTAGGATGGGGCTTGCTTATCTTTTTGCCCATGGATATCTGTGGGTGGACTTAATGTAGTATGTGTTAAGTGACTTTGCTTTAGTAATGGGACCATTGTTCTTCACAATGATCACTTCTTCAGAGTAAAAGCACAACAACAGCATAACCTCAAGAGACCCAACCTTTGGGTGTGGAGATAAACAATCGCACCTGTGATAAGAAGTCAGATGAAGGACCTGGTCTGTCAATATGTGACACATAGAGAGCTCTTTACATTATAATGAATAGCCCTCTTAAAGTGGATCAAAACCCGGGATTTTAACTATGCTGGGTTTTGGTTCTTGGCCCAAGGGCATCCAAAACGGCTGTGTGAAACCCCTCAAAACTAATCTTTTCTCTGTCCCACACCACATGCCGTATTTCGTGCATAGTATTGTACAACATATGGCCCTGTTTAAACACAGCTCAGCATAAGAGAGCAGGGGGGGGGCATCCTCATTTTCTTGTGGTGTGTGCAACTATCTGAATAGCTGGGCATGGGAGCACGTCTCAACTACAGATATGCTGGGAGGATGCAGTCATGACTGGGCAGTGTGTGGCATGTGAGCCCCAGAAAAGGTGATCATTGTAATCACTGCTCCATCAGACCAACCAAGATAACAAAATAGCCCAACACAGCTGTCCAGTGCCCAGACCCCAACATTTTATAATCGGCTCATGAGTGTGACTGTAAAACATGCAGTCATACTGATCCCCAGGCCCCTGCTGTCTGCCCCCTGTCCTCTGTGGCTCAGACAAATAATAGAAGCAGATTCATGATGTAATTTGCCTGAGCCATGGAGGACAGGGAGCAGAATGCAGAAGCCTGTGTATGACAAGTTTCCAGTCACACCAGTGCTGTGCCTCCCTACACAGCCATAGCAGGGTAATCCCAGGCATGGGCCACACTTGCATCCCCGGCATATGGAGGCTGATGTACACTTCAACGCCAAGCCAATCACATGAGCCAGGGACAGCGAGGTCTTGTCCACTCCCCTTTCTCTATGTTGGAGCACTGTTTCCAATGCAGTGCATTACATTACACAACATACAGTGCTGATTGGCCAGAAAAGTGAGTTTCTTATGGCTATTGGAAGGGTCTCACACAGTGGGGCATTTTAAATTAGAAAGCCCCAGAGAAAAGGACCACATACCAGGTTTTGATCCACATTTTAGAATGTCTCCTAGGGGGCACCTTGATTAGGGATGCTCACAGTCCAAAACCCTAAGCCCCCCCCCCCCCCCCCCCCCAATTTTACCTTTTCCAGGGCTCCTGCAGCGACATACCTGGCTTCCCTGTAGCTGAGAAACGCTCCAGCTCCCAGCCAGTCAAATGTTCTGGAGCAGGAGGGGTCCTCAGACTAGAGAAAAGTCAGGGATGTGGTCTGTAGGCCTATTTACATTGGCACATTATGTTGGCTGCTTTTTGAACTGACCTGGCCCTGTGCCAGCACCATCGCTGACGGTACTCAGGCTGGGGGCAAGGGGTTTTAGGTTTAGGGTTTTGGTAATCACACTGAGCTTGATGTCTCTAAGTTGAAATTGGGGTAGAATGCTTCCTCTCTTGCTAGAAAAGGGAGATGTAATGCAGCTGCAGGTCCAGGACTTACAAGCTGCCCTTACATTGACAAGAATAGTAGGGAAGAGAATAGCAGAGTAAAGAATATAGAATAAAGAGCAGAGAATATAGAATATACACAGTTTCAAGGCTTAAAAATGTGCATCCCCCAGGCCAGCCTGCACTTCCAGACACGGATAGTGGCGCTACTTCTGGTGGGGGGCCATCCAGAGCCAGGCAGCTACCATCCACTGAACGTCAATTGAAATCCAAAAGAACCAAAATATGGCAGCTCCCCGCCACTGACTGCTAAAAATGTGGAGAGATTCAAAAAATCCGCTCATGGCAAAGTAGCTAGCAGCCAGATCACATGGTGGGGGGGGGGGGGAGGCTTGCTGGTCAGAGATGATAAATCATTCTTTAGGGTCGATCATGCATGTTTTTTGGAGCCCCAAGTCAGGCTCGGGCTTCCGTCTGATTCATGGTCATCAAAATGGGAGGCACATTCGTTTTTTGCCAGTGCGCCAATTTGCACCTGAAATTTTCCACTTGTACCATTTTGTCTCCAGCGCCTGATTTATGATATGTTTAGAGGGTAGAAAAGCGTGCGCAAATGTGGCAATTTAAAGAGTGAATTTCCTCCAGCAAATAGGTGGAGGAAACTGCTGATTTCAATCAGTAACAGGTTTATTTCATTCTGAAAACACATGCCGGCAGCATGTTTTTGAACATCGAAAGTGTCAGCTGCAAGTTCTTTCAGGGTATTAAACCCTTTTTTGGGTATTTGTTAAAAAAAATGGTAAAAAGTTGTCCAAAATCCCAAAAATTTAGGTCAAAACAATACAAATGTGGATATTGGGCCCCAAAGTTTAGCAAAAACAAAAAAATATACAGTTAAATTATTAAGCATTAATATGCAAACCAAACAGGGGAGGGAGAGTTAAAGAGATATCTGGGACAGAACATTGGGCAAAAAAAACATTAAGGGTTAACTAGAATCAGAATATTCCCCCCCCCCACCCAAAAAAATAGATTCTCTCCAGAGAATACACTCCAAAATGATGAATAGATCTTTGCAGAAAACACAGAAGCTGGAGAGATCAAATTGCTATGGAGAAACAGTAAAGGAAAGGGGAGAAACATGGGGGGCCATCAGGAGCAGTTAAGCGCTTAGCAAATGTGCATGGGGCAGGGCCATTTGCAGAAGATTTTCCTTGCAGAAGGTGCAAACTGTCGCAAGAAGAGGCAATTTGCACTTGCCATTTGGTGCGATTCGCACGTGAACATGCAGCCATGAATCATGCACCCAGGCACAAGTGAAATCATTTGTGCTCCACCTGAGCATTTTTGTTCACCGACCATAATTCGACCCTTTTGTGTATTCTCAATGACCTGAAGCAAAATATGAGCAGGGTAAATAGAAGTAGGATATCACATTTATCCATATTATTAGCAAACCCTCCATTTGGTATGCTATCTGGTATACTAAACCTGGTCAATACTGCACTAAAAAGTACATAATACCATAACATCCAAAGAATCGGATTACAGAAAACAGCTCCTATAGAACTTAAAGGTAATTGTTACACCATTGCGTCGGGCTATGTTTGGCATGGTCCTAAACCATTTTTAAAGTGAAGAAAAAATGGCCGAAATGTTGAGGCTTACAGTTTAACCTTATTATTTCTATTTTGAAATATTTGAGCATGGGCTCAGGTTCTGTGATGTCGCAGAATAATCAGCATTATGGGCGGGTCTGTAAGACAGACATTCTCATCACCCTTGCTGTTCTCCTTCCTCCCAGTGTCATTAGTCTGATGATACGGAGCTTTAGACCACCAGCTGAGCCCTATTATTGGTGGTCTATAGCAAAGGAATTTAGGGGTTGTGTCACTACTCTTTGCCTTGTTTCTTCTCTCAGGACTAGATGTGTTCTGACAGGAAAAGAGAGGGCAGCCATGATGAGGTGAGCTACTGAATGATAGTTTATATATTTTGCCTACAGATTCCATTTAAACTGTCAGCCATGCTAAGAGACAAACATCTCACAGGGGTGACCAGGGCATGTCCCGTAGCTTAGAACTGAAGATAATACCCCTACTGTTTGAAATGAAAATAGGACATACATGCAGTTCTAAATTCTAGAACAAGTATGGGACATTTTGCACCTTCCAGATGCTGCATTGTTTTATTGTATAACAGGGATGCCTTTAAGATTGAAGCCCCAAAGATGGTAAAAATGCAGGGGTATTATCATAATTATAGCATATGTGTGCAGAACTGTATGTCCCAAGCTTTCATTTCATTTTCACTAATGGAGACAAATTGCTAAAGAAGACTGATATCTTACAACATCTCATGTTTATGCTTATTATATTGCCTATTACATTCCAATTACAATTGTTCAGTGAGCCAGCTGCCTAAAAGGTTGTACTTTGTCTGTTCATATGGGACTAAATGTGTCAGCAAAAATATAAAAGCTCCCCACAAAGCTGTCCACATTATGCCAAGTAATGGCTGGCACACCTATTGTGGGTGCACTGTGCCCATCTACTCACAGCACAGAAAATGCAGAAGCTAAAAGAAAAAGAATTTTAACATATGTGGCATCTCATGAAAATACTATTTCTGGCATAGCAAAGTAAGAAGCCTGGCATAAAATAGAAATTATACAAGTAAATGGGATAATAAAATATGTATTCCATGTCACACCTAAAGTCAAAATAACATAACAATAAGTAAAATAACAATCTGAGAAAGGCAGTGGGAGGACCAGTCAGGGAACAGACTGGACACAGACTTCAAACAGGTAAGAAAGAACACCAAAGACAGTCAATCTACCACTTCTTCAACCTAGCCCTAGATTGAGAAGATGCCATGAAGGGTGGGGTGGACAGTTAACAGGACAGACACAAAAACAACAGTGTAGAAGCAGGGCTAGGAAATAACCAAATAGTTGCAGGCGATGGGAATATGGTTGAAAGTACACTGTCAGTAGGCAATGCAAAGCGCAGAAACTCAATGATCCAGCTGGAGGGTGGAGATATACCCAAACATCTACCAGAAAACCAAGAAGAGGATGGCTACCTGGAAGTGGATGGGGAGCAACAGACTGACAGTATGGGGGAAAGCCAAAGAACAACACAGACAAAACACAAACAAGCACCACACAAATACAGCACCACATGGTGGACACATACGAACCAAGACTGCTAGATCCAACTTTGCTGACAGTGGCGGACTGGGGCCAAAATTCATTGCATGATTTTACCAGCACCTGGCCGGCCCATAACCAGCCAGTAACATCTCTGCCGCTTCCTGGCCAGTCAACTAGTGCACTTCAAGGGTGAGGCTAAATCATTAGGGGGTGGGCATAGGCTGGGGCTGCTTGGGTGGGGGGGTAGAGTGGGGAAGGGGATGGGGGAAGGCAGGGATTGGATGGGAGTGTTAGTAAAGGTAGCAGCCCAGACTGCCCCAAAGCAGTGCGGCCCACTGGGCATTTGCCCGGGTCTCCCTATGGTCAGTCCACCGTTGCTTTCTGATCCTAACAATATATACACATTAATATACTTTAGGCAGACCAAAACCAGCCCTGGAGTCTATGAGGGATAGGGAAAGAACTCGCTGTGCCTTATATGGTGCATGTTTAAACCCCCATTGACTGTCAGCAGTCATGTTAACTCAGCATAAGGGCATAAAAGTGGTGGGTGGAAATGCACAGTTTTAGCCTTTTCAAATAAAATCAGGATGCCCACAGGTGTATGGCTGACTCCAGCACAGTTTAGATGACCCAACAGTTAAAGGTGTTCTGTAGAAGTGAGATGTAAGGGTGGGGGTCATTTAGTTTTGTCCATTATTTCCTATAGGTCAGACCCCATCCCCTACCTCTAACTGGTGCAGGTATGGATCACCCTCTTCTATGAAATCACTGTAGGACTGATAATAATTATTTGATTAAAGGGCTAGTAAGGTCCATGACACACAAGTATCTAATTAATTCCTTCACTTGTCATTTTTCTTCACTTTAGGTATTGGTGAATACAATTGCCTACCCAAACTACAAAAAGTTATTTGCTAACATAAACTTCTGTGGAAGGAAGTATATATTTTTTTTATTACAAACTAGGCACAGTCTTTGCACATTTATTCCTCCAGTTAATCACGTGTAAACATACCTACCCATCCCTAGTAATTAAACTTTGAGTGTGAGAAATGGAAAATTTATTGTTAAGCATTAGGTGTGTCATCACTATATCATCAAGTGCACACAGCACACAAACAGACAGCAAGTGTGAGTTATTGGGCCACATACTGGATGTCGGAGTGAAATACTAGTGTTTTGACACAGGTTATTATCAGCTAATGTCTCCAGGCTGGTTCTGTAGAAACATATTTTGTGTAACAAATTATTTGTCATAGATTACCAGAATTCAGATGGCTGCTCCCAGGCTGCTGATTGGGCTCCCCCAGCCCCGGAAAACTGATGCCTGCCAGCCGCTGCCACCATCACATGCTAACACTTACCAGCAGCACTTCCCTCATTACTGATCTTCCTCCCCTGCTCTGGCAGGTGGGTGTGACCTGCGGCTAAGGCCAGTGTCTATTGTTTTCAATGGACGTGGCCCTATACAGGCCACACCCACCCATCGACCGAAAAGACAAGAATGTTCAGCAATGCCGCACCGCTGGTCAATCGAGGAGCAGTGGATGGGCAGGGCAACTGATGGCCACCTGTGGCCATCACACACACACTTACCAGTGGAGCCTCCTGCATTGCTGATCTTCCCTGCTAGTTTCAGGCAGAACCATGCCTGCCATGTAGAGGGCTGGCCTTTAACACAGGTCATGTCCAACCGCACACCATTTGGTTTAGAATATTTTTTTTTTCCTCCTCTAAACCCTTGGTGCGTCAGGCATATTAGGAGTTGAAACTGGAGCTATGTCATAGCATAAAGGTCCAAAGTGGTAAGTAATGGTTAGAGATCCATGTTTAAAGTGATATGGTAAGAGCTCTCGGGATCACAATTCACTTGTTTTTGTTATCACCAGACTATGTAAAATGACTCATGAACTCTACATTCTAGCTACTAGCATTAGCCCAAAGGATTACGTATGGTCACACTCAGTTAGCAGCAGGGTCATGCCACCTTTGGTGCAATCTTGGGAAACCAAATTGAACAGCCATCATTCATAAAACGTACCAAAAATCTTAAACTTTTGGTTTATGATCTAAGGCCCCTAGGGTGCATACAGATTTGGGATGCCTTGCAGGGCATAGTGGTACAGAAAACACAAGCCCGGACTACATATGGAGGTTCCCTCAGCAGTCAAATGCTGCAGAGAGTAGAGCCAGTGGCATCTCTGTTCTCTCTGTTCAGGTTGCTGGGCGCACAGAGCAGAGAGAGCGAACATGCCGCTGCTTTTCAGCACGCTCTACTCTTGACAAATTTGACTGCTGTGGGAACCCAGAAGAAGGTAGTTCAACCCTGGGCTTTCAGTACTAATACTCACTTAGAACTTAGACAGTAAACCAAAACTTTGTTCACTTTTAGCGTAATAAAGTTTTAAACAAACAATGGGCGTCCTTTAGTTCATTCTATACTCAAAGGGAATTATATGTAGTCACCTTCTATCCCCAGCCCAGTGCCCCAAACAGCCTGGGTTTCGTTTTTTACCTCAGCCTTTGCCCAATATCCATAGTAACACAAGCAATGGGGAGCACTTCAACCTAACTGCCATAAGGGCTGATTCAACACGGTATGTTTTTTTTAGCTGTGCAAATTATTTAAAAACATGCACTGCTAAAATGGTGCTGAATTTCATGAGGGAAAAAATCATTATAAAAATGTTTTCTCAAAGAAAAACATGAGAAAAAAATCCTCACTGTGTTGAATCAGCCCTAATTTGACAGTTTAGTTGTAACACAACTAATTAGCATATGGCTGCCGTTCACCATAATACTACTTCCTGTTAGTCTTTTTCTCAATATTGGGCAAAGGCTTTAGTAAAAGAAGAAACACAGGTTGTTTTGGGGCGCTGGGCTGGGGATGGAAGGTGAGAACATAAACTTCCTTTCTGAGTATAGGTGCACTTTAAAGGGCCACTCCAGCCCCTTCCTTTAAAATAAACATAACCCCCACCTTACCCTTCAAATAGCGATCCTATAATGTAATAAAAGAAACAAAAGACACTCACCTTCACCCCGAATTTAGCCCCTGAAGTCGGTGCCACACCAGCAGCTTCGGGGTTGGATTCGGGGTGAAGGTGAGTGTCTTTTTTTCTTTTATTACTTGAGCAAAATCACTATTTGGACGGGGCAGGGCAGGGGGTTATGTTTATGAATTATGGATTATGAAGGAAGTGTTATAAAATATAGATCACTAACATTTTCACCAGGCAGATCACAGATTACCAGGGGCACAATGCGACAGAGTAGCACAAATAGGAATAGGTTGCTCCCCGGGCATGAGTGTGCACTCATCTTTTATGGAGGGAATATTCCTATTAATGATAACAAAATGATGGTCCGCTTGTTGTAAACAATAGCTAGTACTCTGCTTACCACTACATGGTCCACAACTAAATACAGATTCCTGTTGAGCTAGTCCAATAGAATTGCTCAACCGTGATAGGTAGAGACAATCATCTGGAGATTAATTGTTAAGGGCAAGATAAGCAGAAATGACATAGGTCATTAAAGGTTATGTTATTGCAAAACTTCCAGTTTTGCCATGTGTTACAATGAGAAATCATTATGTCAGTTGGGTGCAGTTCAGCTCATTGATTATGTAAAACGTTGGCAATTATTTTTCATTTTCTCTAGTCTGAAAACAAATATATAAAGGCTTAGTTGGGAAAAACATGTTTCTATACCACCTGCGGCGGCTATATGTACAAGAGAAACTACTGGTATTGTAAATTAGATATGTCTACTGTAACGGCCGGAGGGTTCCTACACAGGAACTCTCCACCGGGGGACGCAGGGGCAGAGAGTGGTCAGAGCCAACTACACAATGACACAATAATTTCAGAAAAGGGGTTTTATTAATAAAGGGAAACAGAAATCTCTTAATATCAGAATAAGCAAGGCATATGGACATAAGGTAAACTAGGATAAACTAAATAACTAAACACAGGGATTCCTCGAGGTGCAGATGCACTCACCACAGAACACATAGACAAAGATCCAGATCAAGGAGTAACCGGCAAGGACTGAGACATAGAATCAAAGATAATCCAGGCAAGCCAAAACCCATAGGTCTGAGGACAGACAAAATACTGCTACGCCAGGTGGAGGGCAGGAAGCTTGATATAGCCATCCACCAGGTGCAGCCCATTATGGGGAAAGGAGTGCAACCATGGCTTGTCTGACCCCTGGTGGAGGGGACTGGAATATTCAGGGATCGTAACATCTACTCAGACCTTTACTTCTGTTGCAAAGAGGCCTAATGGCGCACCCCGCCATTGCGGCCTCCAGTTAACTTCCTGCCAATCCCAACTGTGTCATATGAGCTTTTCTAACTACGCAGAGGCTTGTGTGAGAGTGCAACCAGCAGGGTGATGGATCATGCTGGAAAGTGCCTAAAGATTCTATTGGCAGTATATGCAGGCAAATTTAAAAGACTATCAGACTATCATCTGCCTCCTTTTGTGGCAACAAGCTGGAGATATTTTCATTAAACGCTCTCCTCTGCCTGTGAGAAGCTGAGAACGTAACAAACTTCTATCAGCTAAGTAAACACAGCCGAGTGGCCGTTACATTCTATGCTACTCTAAAACATTATATTCTCGGCTGGTTATAGACAGGATTGTGTTTAATGAAAATATCACCAAAAAGGAGGCAGATGATACTTTACGTTCATTTTTGCTCATTTTTCTGATTACATATGGTGGTGGGTGAGATTTAAAGGTTATTTGTGAGCAGGAAATAAAAGCTATAGCACCTCAAATCTGCAGCTTAATTGCAGTAGATGTTCCCATAAGTTATTTGGGGACAGCAGGCTGGCCACAGAACCTCCACTGCTGGTACTGCAACTGATCGATGCTGTGAGTGGTTAGGTGAGTAAAGCCTTTTTTTTCTTTTTCACCCAGAGATACCCTTTTCTTCCTTTAAAGCTTTAGAATAATGGGGTTTATTACAGGGTATTCTCTAAACCTAGTGTACTACAGACTACACGTTATTCTCATTTTAAAACTTGAAAATGATGCAGCTGATCTTAATATATCCCTTATTCTATGATTGGGGAAATAAAAATACTCAAATATAAAGCAGAAACACAATTCCTTGGTCCAGACTTTTCACATGTTGCAGTCCTGGCTGAGCTGCATGGAGATGAGTGACAGCCTCATTACCCAATCACAGCAGTACTTGGGTGGTGAAATGCTCACTCATTATCCCCCAGCAGCAACTGGTAGAGAAGCCGAAATTAATTGTGATATATACTGCAAGAGCATACGTCTGGGACCAAGTATGTTTTAATGTATGTGGCTTCGCTGGTAGGATGAGATAGAATCAGACACTTTTCTTTTGATACTATAGCATCTCTTTCAATTTTGAGCTTTTTAAAAAATGTTCTATTAGAGGACTAAAAGTGGACCTCCAGTCAAAAAAATATAATTTAGTAAATTGTCCCGTAAACCACCTCTTTGATTATCTGTGGCATAAGCTGTTGGATAACCCCATGCACATGTCAAGGAATAGCTGTTCTCCTACTACATGGGAGCAGCCATCTTACTACACACCTGACAGTCTTGCTGTGGCTCGTTGAAAGAGGAACAACCAGGAATCTGCAGGCAGACTCCAGAGGCCGGTTGCTTGAGTTTTGTAAATTATTGCCACTTTGTGCCCCTCCTTTACATTTTTGTTTTTTTTTTAAATAAAAAAATTAAACACTAAAACAAAAAAAAAAATGTCGGGGCATGGCAGGGAAAGTTTACTGCAGGAAAAAACTCCCAAGTGAGAACATGAAACATGGCGTCAATGGCTGTGTAAGAATTTAGGAATGTAAAGTATTTGAGGGCAATGTCTACATGCTGATGTACATGGCAACAATTTTGTACATAAGAGCTTTTGAAGCACAGGCTAGGTTTTTCTGCGGAAGGAATTTCTTTAGCATACATGTTACAGATAAAACTGCTCACCAGTGATTATCAACCAGGGCAAAGGCGACAATCGGAGGCTGTAAATTGATTCAAATACTAGTAATACAGGTATATAATATGCATGTAAGTGCGTAAGAAATATCTCTTAGGAGTTAGCTTATCTGAATTGCTCATAACCAGGTTCTTTGCTAATTTGTGAATTAGGAATTATTTTAGTTCATCTATACATTAGCACTAGGGATGAGCGAATCGATCCGGACGAACCCGGATTCGATCCGAATTTCAGGAAAAATTCGATTCGGATCGAATCCGAATTTCCCCGCGATTCGATCACTCGAAGTTTTCCTTTAACATCCATTCATTTACATTTACAGGCATTCTAAGATGGCGGACGGGACATGTCTGGACATGTATCCCGCGCCAGTGCAAGCTGGGGCAGTCACATGCAGCCTATCAGCAGCCAGCAAGCCCGGTGACGTCACACAGCGGTATTTAACGGCGGCCATCTTGCTTTTCCTCATTTCTCTATTGCATTCGTGACAGACAGACAGAACGCTGTGTAGCTGAGGCAGTTAGACAGGCTGGAGACAGGGACAGACAGGGACAGGCAGGAGACAGGCAGGAGACAGACAGGAGACAGACAGAAAGCCAGGGAAAGGTAGGAAAAACGGAGCTGGCTGACAGGGAGATTTTTTTTTTTTCATCCAGCCTTTGTTAGCGTTTTCAGGCTGCTTATAGTAACTAACTGTGCATATATACTGAACTGATCTTAAGTCTGCTGTGAGGCATCCCATTCTGTGACTAAAGCAGCCTCTGTTTAAGACCATATAAGCATTTGCTCTTATCATATTTGAAATTAGGCCTGATAAAGACACTTTTGCTGGCCAAAGCACTACTGGACCCTGCCAGGTCCATTCCTGCCCAGGGCATCCCATTCTGTGACTACAGCAGCCTCTGTTTAAGACCATATAAGCATTTGCTCTTATCATATTTGAAATTAGCCTGATAAAGACACTTTTGCTGGCCAAAGCACTACTGGACCCTGCCAGGTCCATTCCTGCCCAGGGCATCCCATTCTGTGACTAAAGCAGCCTCTGTTTAAGACCATATAAGCATTTGCTCTTATCATATTTGAAATTAGGCCTGATAAAGACACTTTTGCTGGCCAAAGCACTACTGGACCCTGCCAGGTCCATTCCTGCCCGGGGCATCCCATTCTGTGACCACAGCAGCCTCTGTTTAAGACCATATAAGCATTTGCTCTTATCATATTTGAAATTAGCCTGATAAAGACACTTTTGCTTGCCAAAGCACTACTGGACCCTGCCAGGTCCATTCCTGCCCAGGGCATCCCATTCTGTGACTAAAGCAGCCTCTGTTTAAGACCATATAAGCATTTGCTCTTATCATATTTGAAATTAGGCCTGATAAAGACACTTTTGCTGGCCAAAGCACTACTGGACCCTGCCAGGTCCATTCCTGCCCAGGGCATCCCATTCTGTGACTACAGCAGCCTCTGTTTAAGACCATATAAGCATTTGCTCTTATCATATTTGAAATTAGGCCTGATAAAGACACTTTTGCTGGCCAAAGCACTACTGGACCCTGCCAGGTCCATTCCTGCCCAGGGCATCCCATTCTGTGACTAAAGCAGCCTCTGTTTAAGACCATATAAGCATTTGCTCTTATCATATTTGAAATTAGGCCTGATAAAGACACTTTTGCTGGCCAAAGCACTACTGGACCCTGCCAGGTCGATTCCTGTTGGGGCATCCCATTCTGTGACTACAGCAGCCTCTGTTTAAGACCATATAAGCATTTGCTCTTATCATATTTGAAATTAGCCTGATAAAGACACTTTTGCTGGCCAAAGCACTACTGGACCCTGCCAGGTCCATTCCTGCCCAGGGCATCCCATTCTGTGACTACAGCAGCCTCAGTTTAAGACCATATAAGCATTTGCTCTTATCATATTTGAAATTAGGCCTGATAAAGACACTTTTGCTGGCCAAAGCACTACTGGACCCTGCCAGGTCCATTCCTGCCCAGGGCATCCCATTCTGTGACTACAGCAGCCTCTGTTTAAGACCATATAAGCATTTGCTCTTATCATATTTGAAATTAGGCCTGATAAAGACACTTTTGCTGGCCAAAGCACTACTGGACCCTGCCAGGTCGATTCCTGCCCGGGGCATCCCATTCTGTGACTACAGCAGCCTCTGTTTAAGACCATATAAGCATTTGCTCTTATCATATTTGAAATTAGCCTGATAAAGACACTTTTGCTGGCCAAAGCACTACTGGACCCTGCCAGGTCCATTCCTGCCCAGGGCATCCCATTCTGTGACTAAAGCAGCCTCTGTTTAAGACCATATAAGCATTTGCTCTTATCATATTTGAAATTAGGCCTGATAAAGACACTTTTGCTGGCCAAAGCACTACTGGACCCTGCCAGGTCCATTCCTGCCCAGGGCATCCCATTCTGTGACTACAGCAGCCTCTGTTTAAGACCATATAAGCATTTGCTCTTATCATATTTGAAATTAGGCCTGATAAAGACACTTTTGCTGGCCAAAGCACTACTGGACCCTGCCAGGTCCATTCCTGCCCGGGGCATCCCATTCTGTGACTACAGCAGCCTCTGTTTAAGACCATATAAGCATTTGCTCTTATCATATTTGAAATTAGGCCTGATAAAGACACTTTTGCTGGCCAAAGCACTACTGGACCCTGCCAGGTCCATTCCTGCCCAGGGCATCCCATTCTGTGACTACAGCAGCCTCTGTTTAAGACCATATAAGCATTTGCTCTTATCATATTTGAAATTAGGCCTGATAAAGACACTTTTGCTGGCCAAAGCACTACTGGACCCTGCCAGGTCGATTCCTGTTGGGGCATCCCATTCTGTGACTAAAGCAGCCTCTGTTTAAGACCATATAAGCATTTGCTCTTATCATATTTGAAATTAGGCCTGATAAAGACACTTTTGCTGGCCAAAGCACTACTGGACCCTGCCAGGTCGATTCCTGTTGGGGCATCCCATTCTGTGACTACAGCAGCCTCTGTTTAAGACCATATAAGCATTTGCTCTTATCATATTTGAAATTAGCCTGATAAAGACACTTTTGCTGGCCAAAGCACTACTGGACCCTGCCAGGTCCATTCCTGCCCAGGGCATCCCATTCTGTGACTAAAGCAGCCTCTGTTTAAGACCATATAAGCATTTGCTCTTATCATATTTGAAATTAGGCCTGATAAAGACACTTTTGCTGGCCAAAGCACTACTGGACCCTGCCAGGTCCATTCCTGCCCAGGGCATCCCATTCTGTGACTACAGCAGCCTCTGTTTAAGACCATATAAGCATTTGCTCTTATCATATTTGAAATTAGGCCTGATAAAGACACTTTTGCTGGCCAAAGCACTACTGGACCCTGCCAGGTCCATTCCTGCCCGGGGCATCCCATTCTGTGACTACAGCAGCCTCTGTTTAAGACCATATAAGCATTTGCTCTTATCATATTTGAAATTAGGCCTGATAAAGACACTTTTGCTGGCCAAAGCACTACTGGACCCTGCCAGGTCGATTCCTGTTGGGGCATCCCATTCTGTGACTAAAGCAGCCTCTGTTTAAGACCATATAAGCATTTGCTCTTATCATATTTGAAATTAGGCCTGATAAAGACACTTTTGCTGGCCAAAGCACTACTGGACCCTGCCAGGTCGATTCCTGTTGGGGCATCCCATTCTGTGACTACAGCAGCCTCTGTTTAAGACCATATAAGCATTTGCTCTTATCATATTTGAAATTAGCCTGATAAAGACACTTTTGCTGGCCAAAGCACTACTGGACCCTGCCAGGTCCATTCCTGCCCAGGGCATCCCATTCTGTGACTAAAGCAGCCTCTGTTTAAGACCATATAAGCATTTGCTCTTATCATATTTGAAATTAGGCCTGATAAAGACACTTTTGCTGGCCAAAGCACTACTGGACCCTGCCAGGTCCATTCCTGCCCAGGGCATCCCATTCTGTGACTACAGCAGCCTCTGTTTAAGACCATATAAGCATTTGCTCTTATCATATTTGAAATTAGGCCTGATAAAGACACTTTTGCTGGCCAAAGCACTACTGGACCCTGCCAGGTCCATTCCTGCCCGGGGCATCCCATTCTGTGACTACAGCAGCCTCTGTTTAAGACCATATAAGCATTTGCTCTTATCATATTTGAAATTAGGCCTGATAAAGACACTTTTGCTGGCCAAAGCACTACTGGACCCTGCCAGGTCCATTCCTGCCCAGGGCATCCCATTCTGTGACTACAGCAGCCTCTGTTTAAGACCATATAAGCATTTGCTCTTATCATATTTGAAATTAGGCCTGATAAAGACACTTTTGCTGGCCAAAGCACTACTGGACCCTGCCAGGTCGATTCCTGTTGGGGCATCCCATTCTGTGACTAAAGCAGCCTCTGTTTAAGACCATATAAGCATTTGCTCTTATCATATTTGAAATTAGGCCTGATAAAGACACTTTTGCTGGCCAAAGCACTACTGGACCCTGCCAGGTCGATTCCTGTTGGGGCATCCCATTCTGTGACTACAGCAGCCTCTGTTTAAGACCATATAAGCATTTGCTCTTATCATATTTGAAATTAGCCTGATAAAGACACTTTTGCTGGCCAAAGCACTACTGGACCCTGCCAGGTCCATTCCTGCCCAGGGCATCCCATTCTGTGACTAAAGCAGCCTCTGTTTAAGACCATATAAGCATTTGCTCTTATCATATTTGAAATTAGGCCTGATAAAGACACTTTTGCTGGCCAAAGCACTACTGGACCCTGCCAGGTCCATTCCTGCCCAGTGCATCCCATTCTGTGACTACAGCAGCCTCTGTTTAAGACCATATAAGCATTTGCTCTTATCATATTTGAAATTAGCCTGATAAAGACACTTTTGCTGGCCAAAGCACTACTGGACCCTGCCAGGTCCATTCCTGCCCAGGGCATCCCATTCTGTGACTAAAGCAGCCTCTGTTTAAGACCATATAAGCATTTGCTCTTATCATATTTGAAATTAGGCCTGATAAAGACACTTTTGCTGGCCAAAGCACTACTGGACCCTGCCAGGTCCATTCCTGCCCGGGGCATCCCATTCTGTGACTACAGCAGCCTCTGTTTAAGACCATATAAGCATTTGCTCTTATCATATTTGAAATTAGCCTGATAAAGACACTTTTGCTGGCCAAAGCACTACTGGACCCTGCCAGGTCCATTCCTGCCCAGGGCATCCCATTCTGTGACTAAAGCAGCCTCTGTTTAAGACCATATAAGCATTTGCTCTTATCATATTTGAAATTAGGCCTGATAAAGACACTTTTGCTGGCCAAAGCACTACTGGACCCTGCCAGGTCCATTCCTGCCCAGGGCATCCCATTCTGTGACTACAGCAGCCTCTGTTTAAGACCATATAAGCATTTGCTCTTATCATATTTGAAATTAGGCCTGATAAAGACACTTTTGCTGGCCAAAGCACTACTGGACCCTGCCAGGTCGATTCCTGTTGGGGCATCCCATTCTGTGACTAAAGCAGCCTCTGTTTAAGACCATATAAGCATTTGCTCTTATCATATTTGAAATTAGGCCTGATAAAGACACTTTTGCTGGCCAAAGCACTACTGGACCCTGCCAGGTCGATTCCTGTTGGGGCATCCCATTCTGTGACTACAGCAGCCTCTGTTTAAGACCATATAAGCATTTGCTCTTATCATATTTGAAATTAGCCTGATAAAGACACTTTTGCTGGCCAAAGCACTACTGGACCCTGCCAGGTCCATTCCTGCCCAGGGCATCCCATTCTGTGACTAAAGCAGCCTCTGTTTAAGACCATATAAGCATTTGCTCTTATCATATTTGAAATTAGGCCTGATAAAGACACTTTTGCTGGCCAAAGCACTACTGGACCCTGCCAGGTCCATTCCTGCCCGGGGCATCCCATTCTGTGACTACAGCAGCCTCTGTTTAAGACCATATAAGCATTTGCTCTTATCATATTTGAAATTAGCCTGATAAAGACACTTTTGCTGGCCAAAGCACTACTGGACCCTGCCAGGTCCATTCCTGCCCAGGGCATCCCATTCTGTGACTAAAGCAGCCTCTGTTTAAGACCATATAAGCATTTGCTCTTATCATATTTGAAATTAGGCCTGATAAAGACACTTTTGCTGGCCAAAGCACTACTGGACCCTGCCAGGTCCATTCCTGCCCAGGGCATCCCATTCTGTGACTACAGCAGCCTCTGTTTAAGACCATATAAGCATTTGCTCTTATCATATTTGAAATTAGGCCTGATAAAGACACTTTTGCTGGCCAAAGCACTACTGGACCCTGCCAGGTCGATTCCTGTTGGGGCATCCCATTCTGTGACTAAAGCAGCCTCTGTTTAAGACCATATAAGCATTTGCTCCTATCATATTTGAAATTAGGCCTGATAAAGACACTTTTGCTGGCCAAAGCACTACTGGACCCTGCCAGGTCGATTCCTGTTGGGGCATCCCATTCTGTGACTACAGCAGCCTCTGTTTAAGACCATATAAGCATTTGCTCTTATCATATTTGAAATTAGCCTGATAAAGACACTTTTGCTGGCCAAAGCACTACTGGACCCTGCCAGGTCCATTCCTGCCCAGGGCATCCCATTCTGTGACTAAAGCAGCCTCTGTTTAAGACCATATAAGCATTTGCTCTTATCATATTTGAAATTAGGCCTGATAAAGACACTTTTGCTGGCCAAAGCACTACTGGACCCTGCCAGGTCCATTCCTGCCCAGGGCATCCCATTCTGTGACTACAGCAGCCTCTGTTTAAGACCATATAAGCATTTGCTCTTATCATATTTGAAATTAGCCTGATAAAGACACTTTTGCTGGCCAAAGCACTACTGGACCCTGCCAGGTCCATTCCTGCCCAGGGCATCCCATTCTGTGACTAAAGCAGCCTCTGTTTAAGACCATATAAGCATTTGCTCTTATCATATTTGAAATTAGGCCTGATAAAGACACTTTTGCTGGCCAAAGCACTACTGGACCCTGCCAGGTCCATTCCTGCCCGGGGCATCCCATTCTGTGACTACAGCAGCCTCTGTTTAAGACCATATAAGCATTTGCTCTTATCATATTTGAAATTAGCCTGATAAAGACACTTTTGCTGGCCAAAGCACTACTGGACCCTGCCAGGTCCATTCCTGCCCAGGGCATCCCATTCTGTGACTAAAGCAGCCTCTGTTTAAGACCATATAAGCATTTGCTCTTATCATATTTGAAATTAGGCCTGATAAAGACACTTTTGCTGGCCAAAGCACTACTGGACCCTGCCAGGTCCATTCCTGCCCAGGGCATCCCATTCTGTGACTACAGCAGCCTCTGTTTAAGACCATATAAGCATTTGCTCTTATCATATTTGAAATTAGGCCTGATAAAGACACTTTTGCTGGCCAAAGCACTACTGGACCCTGCCAGGTCCATTCCTGCCCAGGGCATCCCATTCTGTGACTAAAGCAGCCTCTGTTTAAGACCATATAAGCATTTGCTCTTATCATATTTGAAATTAGCCTGATAAAGACACTTTTGCTGGCCAAAGCACTACTGGACCCTGCCAGGTCCATTCCTGCCCAGGGCATCCCATTCTGTGACTAAAGCAGCCTCTGTTTAAGACCATATAATCATTTGCTCTTATCATATTTGAAATTAGGCCTGATAAAGACACTTTTGCTGGCCAAAGCACTACTGGACCCTGCCAGGTCCATTCCTGCCCGGGGCATCCCATTCTGTGACTACAGCAGCCTCTGTTTAAGACCATATAAGCATTTGCTCTTATCATATTTGAAATTAGCCTGATAAAGACACTTTTGCTGGCCAAAGCACTACTGGACCCTGCCAGGTCCATTCCTGCCCAGGGCATCCCATTCTGTGACTAAAGCAGCCTCTGTTTAAGACCATATAAGCATTTGCTCTTATCATATTTGAAATTAGGCCTGATAAAGACACTTTTGCTGGCCAAAGCACTACTGGACCCTGCCAGGTCCATTCCTGCCCAGGGCATCCCATTCTGTGACTACAGCAGCCTCTGTTTAAGACCATATAAGCATTTGCTCTTATCATATTTGAAATTAGGCCTGATAAAGACACTTTTGCTGGCCAAAGCACTACTGGACCCTGCCAGGTCCATTCCTGCCCAGGGCATCCCATTCTGTGACTAAAGCAGCCTCTGTTTAAGACCATATAAGCATTTGCTCTTATCATATTTGAAATTAGGCCTGATAAAGACACTTTTGCTGGCCAAAGCACTACTGGACCCTGCCAGGTCGATTCCTGTTGGGGCATCCCATTCTGTGACTACAGCAGCCTCTGTTTAAGACCATATAAGCATTTGCTCTTATCATATTTGAAATTAGCCTGATAAAGACACTTTTGCTGGCCAAAGCACTACTGGACCCTGCCAGGTCCATTCCTGCCCAGGGCATCCCATTCTGTGACTACAGCAGCCTCTGTTTAAGACCATATAAGCATTTGCTCTTATCATATTTGAAATTAGGCCTGATAAAGACACTTTTGCTGGCCAAAGCACTACTGGACCCTGCCAGGTCGATTCCTGTTGGGGCATCCCATTCTGTGACTACAGCAGCCTCTGTTTAAGACCATATAAGCATTTGCTCTTATCATATTTGAAATTAGCCTGATAAAGACACTTTTGCTGGCCAAAGCACTACTGGACCCTGCCAGGTCCATTCCTGCCCAGGGCATCCCATTCTGTGACTAAAGCAGCCTCTGTTTAAGACCATATAAGCATTTGCTCTTATCATATTTGAAATTAGGCCTGATAAAGACACTTTTGCTGGCCAAAGCACTACTGGACCCTGCCAGGTCCATTCCTGCCCAGGGCATCCCATTCTGTGACTACAGCAGCCTCTGTTTAAGACCATATAAGCATTTGCTCTTATCATATTTGAAATTAGGCCTGATAAAGACACTTTTGCTGGCCAAAGCACTACTGGACCCTGCCAGGTCCATTCCTGCCCGGGGCATCCCATTCTGTGACTACAGCAGCCTCTGTTTAAGACCATATAAGCATTTGCTCTTATCATATTTGAAATTAGCCTGATAAAGACACTTTTGCTGGCCAAAGCACTACTGGACCCTGCCAGGTCCATTCCTGCCCAGGGCATCCCATTCTGTGACTAAAGCAGCCTCTGTTTAAGACCATATAAGCATTTGCTCTTATTATATTTATATTATAAGACACTTTTGCTGGGCATAGGCTTACTGCTGCCTGCCAGGTGCACTTCTGTTGAGGCATCCCATTCTGTAACATAGCATACCCCTCTTTATTTACACTAAGCAGCTCTCTTATTTACACTAAGCAGGCCTGTTGGAGGCTGAGTGTTACTGCTCACTTTTGGTGTGCATTATATTCTGTTTCATATAGACCCACCGCTGCCCGGGGTTTTTTTAAATATCACCTACTACCACGCCAGTTAGACTATGTCGGGCAGACAAGTGCCTGGAAGTGAAAAGAGGAGTGGCAGAGGCCAAGATTCCGCAGGCAGAGCTCGCATCAGACTGGGGGCCAGTAGCAGCAGGAGTCACGCTGAGAGACCTAATCTGCCAGTATCTGCTAGCGGTCGGGTCTCCACCAGTAACGCATCTGCCGTGGTAGATTGGTTGACGCGCTCATCAACAACATCATCACAACTTACGTCTGAGACCCCCAGTCTAGGGTCGGTAGGTTCCTCTGACACAACCCTGAGTTGGCATGCCCCGAGAGCAGTCCCTGTCCTCCCATTGCCTCTGGCCTACGCCGTTCCCTCCCCCAGCGACGTATCCTATGCTTTGGGTTCAGCTCCACTCTTTAGTGAGGAGGACCATCAGATAGAGGACAGTCAGCAGCTACTGCCCAGCCAAGAAATGGAGGTGGCTTCTTTAGCTAGGCAGACAAATAGTGATGTGGACAGTGTCGTGGGTGCTGCGAGCGTTCCAGCTCCTGCGCCAGACACTGTTGACGAATCCACGAACATCAGTGACGTACAGCCACAACTCGGTGATGATGATGATGATGACGATGAAGCCGATCGCACTTGGGAGCCGGGTGATGAAGGGGCTTCATCGTCATCATCAGGAGAAGAGGGGTGCAGGTTGCCCCGGAGTCAGCAGCTGAGGCAGCAAGGTGGTAGCAGTCAGCATGGGGGCACAATTCCAAAGGCTGGAGCCGGCCGGGGCCGGGGCCGGGGTAGAGCACCTGCTGTGCGGCAGTCTACCTTATCGGGAGGTAGTGGAGCAGGGGTTCCTGGAGTTGGCAACAGCAGCAGTGAATCAGTGAGGCCAGGGGGTGGGAAAAGTAGCTACTCGGCAGTGTGGCAGTTTTTCCTGAGGCATCCGCAGGAGGGTAACATGGCCACATGCAAGATATGTAGGCAAAAGGTGAAGCGTGGCCAGGGTCCAAATGTTGGCACCACGGCCCTGCGTCAACATATGATGCGTCACCATAAAACGACCTGGGAGAACCGAGGCTCCCAAGGGGTGGTCCAGTCTGCTTCCTCACCAAGTGAGCTCCCAATTTCTGCCAGCCAAGGCTCCAGCACCTCAGCCGAAGGCAGCTGTGCGTCATACCCATCCTCTGTCGCTCCTGCTCCTCCTCCTCCAAGTCATGCATCCCGCCAGCAATCCATCAGCGAAGCCATGTCCAAGAGACAGCAGTATGCGCCCACTCATCCTACGGCGCAGAAGCTGAATGTGCTCCTGTCCAAGTTGCTGGTGCTGCAGTCGCTCCCTTTTCAGGTGGTGGAATCTGCACCTTTCAGAGAACTGATGGCTTGTGCCGAGCCGAGGTGGAGAGTCCCAAGCCGTCATTTCTTTGCCAAGAAGGCAGTACCAGCGCTGCACACTTTTGTTGAACAGAAGGTGGGCCAGTCCTTGAGCCTGTCGGTGTGTAGCAAAATACATGGCAGCGCCGACATCTGGAGCTGTAACTACGGTCAGGGGCAGTACATGTCGTTTACGGCCCACTGGGTGAATGTGGTCCCTTTGCAGCAGCAACTTGGACAGGTCACGCCGCTTCGGCCTCCGCGCTCTCTGCCCATTGGGCCTGTGACACCGTGCGACTCGGCCTCCTCATCCTCCGCCATCTCCTCACCCTCCACTGTAGGCTCAAGTCTCAGTGCCCCTCCAGTCTACCATGTGTGCAGGGCACGGAGGTGTCACGCAGTGCTTCACATGGTTTGTCTTGGCGAACGGAGTCACACAGGGGAGGAACTGCTTAAATGTATTCATCAGGAAATCCAAACATGGCTTACTCCGAGAAAACTTAAAATGGGAATCATGGTTACCGACAATGGGAAGAACATTTTGTCTGCGCTGCGCCAAGGAAGCCTGACCCATGCCCCCTGCATGGCTCACGTCTTCAATCTGGTTGTCAAGCGGTTTCTGAAGTGTTCCCCCCATCTGCAGGACATCCTAACAACTTCACGGAAACTTTGCATGCACTTCAGCCACTCCTACACCGCCAAACACACCCTTCTTGAGCTACAGCGTCAGAATGGTATCCCCCAACATAGTCTGATTTGCGATGTTTCCACCCGTTGGAATTCCACCCTTCACATGTTGGACCGATTATATGAACAGAGAAAAGCCATCACGGATTTCCTGATGATCCAAGCAGATAGGGGGACTCCCCTGTGTAACTTCAATGTCAACCAGTGGCAGCTCATACGTGACACCTGCCGTTTGCTCAGGCCCTTTGAGGAAGCCACTTTATTTGTCAGTCGGCAGGATTACGGGATGAACGACGTGATTCCACTGCTTCATGTACTACAGCACATGTTGGAAACCATGGCTGGTCAGGGCACTGGAGACATGGCGTTTACATCTTACGGCCACATGAACCCCGTTGGAGCTGAACTGGAGGAGGAGGAGGAGGAAGAGGAGGAGGAGGAGTTGCCCAGCGAAACACAGTTTAGGCTTGGCGAAATGGCTGGTTTATCTAGTCAGCGGACAGGAGAGGAGGAGCAGGAGCAGCCAGAGGAGCTAGAGGTTTTTGAGGAAGGAGAGACAGAGGACCCGGGCACACCGTGGCAGTATGCAGTGGAGATGGAGACAGGTAGTCCATCCGAGTCACTTGCGCAAATGGCACGAAGCATGCTCACATGCTTGCGTAGTGACCCCAGAATTGTTTCCATCTGTCGGCGGGATGACTTCTGGCTGTCCACCTTATTGGACCCTCGCTTCCGGCACAAAATGGGGGCATTTTTTAAACCCACCGAGAGGGAGGACAAACTCAACTACTACAAAGACATTCTACGTAGGCAGTTGGCCGATGCCTATCTGCGCCATGGTCCATACTCTCGCAGGTCTGACTCGAGGGGACCTCTGCGCTCACCTTCCACTGCCATGGCCGCTGGGGGGGTTGGCAGCAGCAGCAGCAGAAGCTCCATCAGCAGCAGCAGCCTCAGTCTTCAGTCGCTAATGAGTAGCTTTCTACACCCGCATAGTGAGGCTACTCATGAGCAGCAGGAAGACCTGGAGCAGGACCTGAACCAGCAGGTCATGTCATACTTTGACATGACCATGCCAACACACCTTGAGGATCCGCTGGACTTCTGGGCAGCCAAACTTGATTTGTGGCCGCAACTAGCAGAGTTTGCCCTGGAAAAGCTGTCCTGCCCGGCAAGTAGCGTGCCATCTGAGCGGGTGTTTAGTGCGGCGGGGGCCATAGTTACGGCGAGGAGAACTCGTCTGTCAACTAAAAATGTGGAGAGACTCACCTTTGTCAAAATGAATCAGGGATGGATCAGCCAGGATTTCCACCCACCAATGCCTGATGCATGCGACTAGATTCAGCATGGTGCCACGTTTTACACTTTCCAAATGGTGCAAAACATATTTATGTCTTTAGGCCATTTTTTGGGCTCCTGCTGCTGCTACTGTCAACTCCTGCCAACTCCAGGGTGTGATTCATCCAATTTTTGGGCTCCTGAGGCCAACTCCAGTGTATATTTGGGCTCCTGCTGCTGCTGCTGCCAACTTCTGCCAACTCCAGGGTGTGATTCATCCAATTTTTGGGCTCCTGAGGCCAACTCCAGTGTATATTTGGGCTCCTGCTGCTGCTACTGTCAACTCCTGCCAACTCCAGGGTGTGATTCATCCAATTTTTGGGCTCCTGAAGCCAACTCCAGTGTATATTTGGGCTCCTGCTGCTGCTACTGTCAACTCCTGCCAACTCCAGGGTGTGATTCATCCAATTTTTGGGCTCCTGAGGCCAACTCCAGTGTATATTTGGGCTCCTGCTGCTGCTGCTGCCAACTTCTGCCAACTCCAGGGTGTGATTCATCCAATTTTTGGGCTCCTGAGGCCAACTCCAGTGTATATTTGGGCTCCTGCTGCTGCTACTGTCAACTCCTGCCAACTCCAGGGTGTGATTCATCCAATTTTTGGGCTCCTGAGGCCAACTCCAGTGTATATTTGGGCTCCTGCTGCTGCTGCTGCCAACTTCTGCCAACTCCAGGGTGTGATTCATCCAATTTTTGGGCTCCTGAGGCCAACTCCAGTGTATATTTGGGCTCCTGCTGCTGCTACTGTCAACTCCTGCCAACTCCAGGGTGTGATTCATCCAATTTTTGGGCTCCTGAGGCCAACTCCAGTGTATATTTGGGCTCCTGCTGCTGCTGCTGCCAACTTCTGCCAACTCCAGGGTGTGATTCATCCAATTTTTGGGCTCCTGAGGCCAACTCCAGTGTATATTTGGGCTCCTGCTGCTGCTGCTGCCAACTTCTGCCAACTCCAGGGTGTGATTCATCCAATTTTTGGGCTCCTGAGGCCAACTCCAGTGTATATTTGGGCTCCTGCTGCTGCTACTGTCAACTCCTGCCAACTCCAGGGTGTGATTCATCCAATTTTTGGGCTCCTGAGGCCAACTCCAGTGTATATTTGGGCTCCTGCTGCTGCTGCTGCCAACTTCTGCCAACTCCAGGGTGTGATTCATCCAATTTTTGGGCTCCTGAGGCCAACTCCAGTGTATATTTGGGCTCCTGCTGCTGCTGCTGCCAACTTCTGCCAACTCCAGGGTGTGATTCATCCAATTTTTGGGCTCCTGAAGCCAACTCCAGTGTATATTTGGGCTCCTGCTGCTGCTGGTGTCAACTCCTGCCAACTCCAGGGTGTGATTCATCCAATTTTTGGGCTCCTGAAGCCAACTCCAGTGTATATTTGGGCTCCTGCTGCTGCTGCTGCCAACTTCTGCCAACTCCAGGGTGTGATTCATCCAATTTTTGGGCTCCTGAGGCCAACTCCAGTGTATATTTGGGCTCCTGCTGCTGCTGCTGCCAACTTCTGCCAACTCCAGGGTGTGATTCATCCAATTTTTGGGCTCCTGAAGCCAACTCCAGTGTATATTTGGGCTCCTGCTGCTGCTGGTGTCAACTCCTGCCAACTCCAGGGTGTGATTCATCCAATTTTTGGGCTCCTGAGGCCAACTCCAGTGTATATTTGGGCTCCTGCTGCTGCTGCTGCCAACTTCTGCCAACTCCAGGGTGTGTTTCATCCAATTTTTGGGCTCCTGAGGCCAACTCCAGTGTATATTTGGGCTCCTGCTGCTGCTACTGTCAACTCCTGCCAACTCCAGGGTGTGATTCATCCAATTTTTGGGCTCCTGAGGCCAACTCCAGTGTATATTTGGGCTCCTGCTGCTGCTGCTGCCAACTTCTGCCAACTCCAGGGTGTGATTCATCCAATTTTTGGGCTCCTGAAGCCAACTCCAGTGTATATTTGGGCTCCTGCTGCTGCTGCTGCTGCCAACTTCTGCCAACTCCAGGGTGTGATTCATCCAATTTTTGGGCTCCTGAGGCCAACTCCAGTGTATATTTGGGCTCCTTCTGCCCCTCATAGTGATGCCACTTCAACTCTCTGCAATTGTGCCGCTCTGCGATTCTATTAGCGATGCCTCTGATCTGCATGTGATATTTCTTCAAAGTATTATTTAACTAACCCAGCACGCATCCTGTGCGTGTTACAGCAAGGCTGAATGGTTTACAACCCTATTGAGGCTGTAGGAGGCTCAGAAATAGCCGTTTTTAATAGCGATTCGTCGCGAATTTATTCGGGTCGAAACGATTTTTGTCGGAAAATTCGGCGAATCAGTCGAATCGAATTTTTCAAAAGTTCGCTCATCTCTAATTAGCACTGCTTGTATGAGTTAGACAATAGCACTTAGGTCACTTTCATTAATTCCCAGTATATGTCTAAAAATGCAGGTTAGAGGCATTTGTGACTCTGTGATTATAGAGTATATTTAAACCGGACCTTGACCATGATTTATTGAAAACCCCAAACCCTTATAAAACTATTCTCCAGTATCTAAAATTAATATATTTTATGTTTTTAGTCACTTACTTATTATTCTTTCCTCCACTGGGCTGCAACTCTGTTCAGGACTTTAGGATACGGGCGCCGCCATCTTGACTCAGAAGCATCACACTTACTGAGGAGAGTGGGATAAAGTACAGGGGGCGGGTTATAGCTGTGCTTTGCTCAGACAGAGCAGAGCTGGTGTCAGGAAAAGGTCAGCAATCCCAGAATGCAGAGCAGCACAGTCGGAAGGCACTTCCTGTTTGCAGGCTGCCTGATGTTCCATGAGCTGCCATCTTGGATGTTTAAATGCTCATACCATGTAGTAGATGCAGGTAGGATGGTTTTTAATGTGAGCAATCTGTATGTGCTCTTATTCAGAGTGAAGGAACGCTTTAAAGGTTATTTATTAGTGTTATTGTGTCCATCATTCTAATTGGCAGTGTTGTGAGTTTACAGCGTATACATGTATTTTTACATGAATTTTTACTGAAGAGATAAGAGGGATGGTCTAGTTTGGGCACAAGAGCAGGGTTTCCTATACTTTTTATCATGGAATACCACTTCCCATTTTACAATGATCTCAAGTACCACCCAATACAGAATTCTTTAAGAGGGTGGAGGTCTACTTTAAAGAGGTCCTATACTGTATGTAATCCCCCTGTCCCAGGAGTGCAAACTCTCCTCATCCTAAGATATCTCACTCCTACAGTTGTTGGACTTGGGTGTCTGGTGCATCCTGTCGAAGAATTATCAACTTTGCCATGCTTCATGTCCAGGGGCTTAGCTAGGGGGGAGTAGGGGGAACACTTGCCCTGGGTGCAGCAGGTCAGGGGGGCAACATAGGGGGGTCTGAGAACAGGTTGGGGCGCCATTTTGAATCTTTGTCTGGGTGCCAAAAAGCCTAGCTACTCCTCTGTTCATGTCCCCCTGCTTTTCACCCCCCTGGTGGCCTTGGGTACCACCAGAGGCAAGCTCACATATCACCAGCAGTACTAGTGCCACTGGTTGAAAACTCATGTTCCAGAGTAACATGAAAATGGCCTTTAAAGTGGACCAACACCCAGGATTTTGACTATCCTGGGTCTTGGTCCACTTCGGTGGGGCACCCCCGATCGGGGTGCCCCGCTGTGTGAAACCCCCCAGAAAAACTCACCTCTCCCCGCTCCCAGCGCCGACGGACAAGCCGCGGACAAGCGGCTCCTCCGCCGCCGCCTCCCGCGCGTCACTCTTGATGCGCACGTCTAGAGGGGCGCGAGGGAGGCGGCGGCAGCCGGCCGCCGCCGAAGATAAGGTAAGGAGTTTGGGGTGTTTGGGGGGTTTCACCCCGCGGGACATCCCGATCTCGGATGTCCCGCGGAGAGGGAGGTGATCGGCCCGGGAATCTTATAGATTCCCGGGCCGATCACCCGTGGGTGTTGGTCCACTTTAAGGCCTTAGATCATATGTGCCTTCAGACACAAGACACCCCACTTACCTTCCACCTGCTTCCACGCCACACATCTCTCACCTGCAGTATTAGTATAAGAAGCCGGTGGGGCAGGTGGGCATGGCCTTAGTACAACATGCTGCCATTGAGATCAATGGCTGCCTCAACAAAAGGAACTTCTGTGTGAGGAAGCACCCACTGATCTTTATGGGAGGGCGCCCTACTGGGGCCATGCCCATCCACCATGCCGGCTTCTCATACCAGCACTGGGGGTGGGGGATGTGCAGCGGGGGAGCAGGTGGAAGGTAGGTGGGGGGTCTCATGCCTGAGGGCACATCTGATTTTAGGTCTGTGTACCCTTTAAGGTATCGCTAATTTGAAATCTGACCTTCTAATAAAAACAGCATCTTGTAAGCCTCATAATGTGTAGCTAAGATTTCTGTTTTTAATTTGTTCAAATGAAGCCCCACCCCCTGGCCCCCATTCCTGATTCCAGTAGGGGCCTACCTGCCCTATACTGCCTGCAAGCCTCCCCTCGCCTTCCTGGTGGCAGATTTACTTTAGCTAACTAAAGCTGTCACACTTAGCTGGACTAAAATAAACTGGTTCAGCAATATATAGTTGTTTTAAAGTGGACCAACACCCAGGATTTTGACTATCCTGGGTCTTGGTCCACTTCGGTGGGGCACCCCCGATCGGGGTGCCCCGCTGTGTGAAACCCCTCCGAACCCCCCGAAAAACTCACCTCTCCCCGCTCCCAGCGCCGACGGACAAGATAAGGTAAGGAGTTTGGGGGGGTTTCACCCCGCGGGACATCCCGATCTCGGATGTCCCGCGGGGAGGGAGGTGATCGGCCCGGGAATCTTATAGATTCCTGGGCCGATCACCCGTGGGTGTTGGTCCACTTTAATGGCATAATGCAATATAAATAGTCGGTTTGAAAGCCTGCAAACACCCTACCCCCTGGCCTGTGCCGCTCCCGTGCCACCGTTCAGCTGGCTGTTTGGTTAGTCTGAGCCAAGTCTATATGCTGTTTGGAGTGGCCAATAAGGTGCAGGGACAAAGTTAACCCCTGCCTGCCTGATTGGTACTGTCAATGAGCTCTGGTTTAATTGGTACTTTGGCATATCTGTGCTATGGTAATCAAGTAGTAACTATGTTGGCCTCACATTTTACTGTCCAGCCCCCCCCCCCCCCCCCGGTCAATCCAAATACAGCCTGATTCAGTGGTTGTGAGGTTACTTGCAACATGTAAGCATCATTTGAATTCCTGTTTCTGACCCTTGCCTGTATGACCTGCATAAGCCACTACCTAGATCAACCCAATCCATCTCTGCTCACTCCTTTTCTTGAGTCCCTGGATATCTTTGTCCTTTGGCTACATTACACTTTTGCTCACGCCATTTGGCCTTTGACTGACCCTCATTACCCCCTGTCTTCACAACTAGTATTGCCCTGGTTGCATATAGACAACTGTTTGGTGAATCATGTCTCCGAGCAAACCTGTTCTTGACTACAGAGAGAGAACAAGCAGAGTGGTTGTTGTCATGTGCATGAAGACAGACATTCAATAGAGAAATAAACAAAAAATTGTTTAACAAATACCGCGCTAAATCATAATCCTAACAGAAAAAAGCTCAACGTGTGTGACTCAAGTCCAGAAAAAGTCCAAAATACATCCCAAAAAATATTAAAACACAGAGCTCAATAAGTGAATGATTAGGTGAAAATGTCCCAATTAGAAACATATGTGATATCCACCGTTGTGTGCCCGTCACCAGTCTCACAAAACGCTTACCAGATCCAGGTTTAATCTTTACAATAAAATGGGTGCAGGACACCTCCAATATCTAAATCTCCAAGAGAATGGATAATGATTGCTCACAAGATGAGGGAAATCCAGTTGGAAACGACTTCAGCTCTCCTTTAGTGTGAATATGTGGCTCAAAATATAAACTTCAATGCCACAAATCCTTATAGCCAAAAGAAGTACTCCAGTCCCATGTAAAGGAATAAGAGAAGAAAAGACTAGTGCAACATTGCTAGACATTTTCACCTAATCATTCACTTATTGAGCTCTGTGTTTTAATATTTTTTAAGACAGACATTCAGCTGAGGTATTACAGTAATTCCTGCTGTTCACGTGGAGGCAGATTCACTACTAGTGCCGCGTATTTCCAGATGAGAGTCTGTATAGCGGCGCTTAGAGCGACCGCTAACAGACGCTGTAAGTGCCTCGGTCGCTGTAGTAACCTGGCTGGCATTGATGAATGTGATGTGTGTTGGGTGCTCTGACAGCAGTACAGCACTGCAGCGAGCGAGAGGTAGCGCCAGCTCACACAACATATTCAAGAAAAAGCTACACACAGCGTAGGCACTCTAAAAAGAAATGCTATATACATATATATATATATATATATATATATATATATATATATGTGTTGGTTTGCAGCCAGGAATTTATATATATATATATATATATATATATATTTATTAAAAGTATTGGTTTGCAGCCAGGAGAGGTCACACAATGATTTGAGCCAGAAAAAAAAATGAATTGGCAAACGCTATTTATACACAACTAATGAAAGCCCATTGAAATATATGGGAGAGCGCCACAGAAGACAGGTACTACATGGCGCTCCTGAGCCACCTGTAATAATACATGTGACGCTACATGGCGCTGTGACAGTCGCTCACCAGATTCGCTTTCATAAATGTGGTTTTGCGTTCACCAGACGCTTCCTGCCGCTACGAGGTACTACCTGGCGCTATCCCTTCCTAAATAACCCCCTTAGTTTCAAAATAGCAGACTATGTGACTGACAGACCCAATTTGGGGGTGTTTTACAAAATAGAGAGCAAATAGCCAGCAACTAATATCATTTTTGGAATCTGTGACCCAAAATAATTTCTAAGGCACCAAGTTGGTGAGTGTCACAGAATTCCACCTAGGATAGTGTTCCCATGTTCAAGTCTTTGGTTGGTGCCAAAAAAGCTTGCCAGTGGGCCTGATTGTGAGAACCAATCCAACTTTAGCATCCTATTTTCATTTTATCAGGCTTTTTTGTTTAAACTTAACAGACCCCACCCAAGCAGTCTGACAGCAGCACATTTTCATGCTGTGCATTGTAAACATAATCCAAATTGTTCATTAGATGGTATACAGATGACTCTAGTTCATACATGTAACAAATGCTGGCATTTTTTATTCGTACCATAGAGAAAAGCATTTCAGGCAGCAACTTGTTTCTTCATTAGGAGCTGATTAGACAGTTATAAAAAATGACCACACCCATTTAATCATTTTAATTACATTTCAAGTGCCAGGCCTAAAATCTGAGGAAATAAAAGCAAGCAGACTGACAAGAAGCCAAGTATGAAATGTATAAAAATATAAATACAATATTAACATGTACCCAACTAGCCCGGGCACCAGGCATAGGGGCTCAGAACCTGACTATCCAGCCTTTGGCCCTGCCGATGTACCCGCCCCTTCCAGGGGTGCCCCCTGGCAGAGCACTGACCCATACTGAAGGGCATAGGAGCTGATATACCAGTCAGCCTCAGAGCCCTGGGTTACCGGCCCATATGCCTGGTGCCTGGGCTAAATGGCTCTGGCGAGAGAGGTACACTTTTTTTTATTATTCTTATTTTTTACATTTATGTAATGTAATAACAAAAACAAACTATTTGCCTGCCCTCTTCATAGAAAAAAAAGCACGCTGGCATTTTGATGATTCAGTAAACTGCCATGCGAGTTATACAATCTCAGATGGCCATGACAATTCTTTCATGACTTTCTTGCATTCTTTTCATGCATGCGAGATTGTCTTATATGTGTCCCAGAATCATGCGAGTGAGAAAGTGAGAAATCTCGTATGCAAGATTGATCTCGCATGGAATCGAGAAAATCTCAATCAGTGTTGAATCGACCCTACTGGTTCCAATCTCACTTATCAATTTACAATTAAATGAGCTTCATTCCTTAGTAAAAATGAAAATTTTAAGTTAACTTCCAGCTTCTCCATGCTTAAAATATTGGTATTGGATGATTCATATCTCTCACGCATAAAAGCATGCCGTTAACTTTCCACTTTAATAATACCACATCAGTATATTATTGTGCCCCAGGGCAATAGAATAATTTGTCTATTCTACTAGCTGCCCCTAAATAGTTGCTTGAGATCACATGATGTGACATCCCTATTCTGGTGATGAGCAAGTCTATCACCCAGGGACGTAACTAAAGGGGTGCGACCACACCAAGACTCATAATGTCAGGGGGGGGGGGGCATCATTGTTGCTTCTCCACTTTATTTTTCAGACTTGTGCTCCCTTGCATCATTTTACTTGTCTAGTAGCATCCAGTTAAGTTAAAAGACAGAAAAAAGTTCACTGTATGAGCCTTGACAGGTCCCCATTTAATGTTCACACCAGGTGAACACCACCCTAACATTTAATTATGCCACTGCGTGTCACCCCATCACCCAGTCATCAGAGCAGGGAGGAAAAAATGCCCTAGGATTTTCATTTTTGCATTCCCGATGCAATATCGGAATATATTCAGGAATGCATGAAATATTGAATATTTAAATAGGAATCCAAGTATTTTGTTTTTCAGGCCTCTTGAGATTTCACTGTGGATTGGGTGATATAGCGGTTACCTCTTGGATATAGGACCTGATTTATTATTAATTTATAAATCTCTGCATCGTTTTGCTCCAGTGGTTTGACCACTGCGTCACTCTAGTCATGGCTAAGAGGCATCTGCTCTTAAACGCGTTTCTTTGCGGATTACACATGGATTATGCTTTTAATCTGAGATAGGTAAGTTTTAATGGGGACCTGATGGTAGCTGGACTGTTTTGCCATATTCTTATGATGCTGGTGGACTGGTCGTGGTGATTGGGGGGGGGGGGGGTGAGCTGTCACACACTTTGGCTTCTAATTTAAGATGTGTCCGACAGTAAGTGCCAAGTAGAGGGACTAATACAGATGAACTTATGACCTTTGCCTTTTTCACAGTGCAGCGTGGCAAAGTTGTACAAGCTACACCAGTCATAAGTGGCACTGAAGCCTAAGCTACAATATAGCATAATGATTATTTTACACTAAAAAATGTAGAAATAAAATAAAAAAAAAAATAGTTTGTGTAATAATTGTTGTGCCATTCTTTGGCCTTTAAAGGGATACAAAATGAAAGGCAATTGTTAGACCATTGTGTCAGACTACGCTTGGCACTGTCCTAAGCTATTTGACATTTTTAAAGAGAAGAAAAAATGGCCAGGATATCGGGGTTTACAGTTTTACCTTATTATTTCTCTTTTGAAATATTTGGGCATGGCCCTGGCTCTGTGATGCATAATCAGCATTATGGACGGGGTCAGTAAGACAGACATTCTCATCACCCTTGCTGGTCTCCTTCCCTCCCAGTGTCTTCAGTCTGATGATGCTGAGCTTTAGACCACAAGCTGAACCCTATTATTGGTGGTCTATAGCAAAGGAATTTTGGGGGTGTGCCTTGCCTTGTTTCTTCTCCCTGTGTTCTAAGGGAGAGGGCAGCCATAATGAGGTGAGCTTCTGAATTACAGTTTTTGCACTTTGCCTACAGAGTCTCTTTAAGTATAGACCTTTTATCCTTATCCAGTTCATAGAAGGATTCACATTTCTCTCATGCTCACCTTCTCATCCTTTAACTGCTGCTGAGCGCTATTGGTGTTGCTGAGGTAATTGAATGCTAGAGGCCACAGGCACATCGACCCACCAGGTGGTCATTTGCTTTTACAGTGCATGCATCAGCAGCAGATGTGGTCGTGTAGCATGTCTCCAAAGTTTACCCTACTTTTTCATTCCATCCCTCCCTTTCATGACCATGTTTCCAAGGGCTTAGGTCACGGGGTGGAAAACTAGACCAGGGCCCTATAACTAAAAGTTTTCTTTTGCTCAGGGTGTCAGGTGCAGAGAACTCATTGGTGCCCATAGAGAAGATGTCTGTAGCAATTGCATTCCTTGCTAAGCTTCCTGCAATATGTAGTGGTGTCTTTCGGCTGGTCTGTGGTCTTGATCTCTGCCTATGTTACCAATCTGCTGTGCCACCCAATTAACCGGTCTGTGTTTCTGATCTTCTGTGTCAGCCAAATACCCAGGCGGTGGTACCTATCAACTGAATGTTCTGAATCTCCTGCATTGCTCAAGGCTTTCCAGCTCCCTAACCTGCTAAACTCACCCTCTACATCCTATCAATTGCCTACACTATGGCTTCAATGAATTTCCACCCTACCTTCACCCTGTTATCATTACCCTTACCAAAATAATCAGACCCCCAACCAATCATCTGCAGTCTGTTCCCTGCACCTTCAGTAACAATAACCAAAGTAACAAGGATATCAACTTCTGACTAGAGGGATGGACTAAAAATGTGTCATTGTTTTCTGTAAGGTAAGGCAGTGTTATGTATTAGTCATGTGCCATCTATGATATTTACTTTTGTAATCCTTTTGGAGTCATAAAGACTTGCAGTATTGGACTATTGTTTTATAAGCGGTATACTGTATATCTTATCTGCAAAGGAAATTTTGTAAATTATAAGATTTAGAAGGCTCAAGAGGGTTATAAAAATCATTTTAACCCTTTACTTGTCCCCTGCATCACACATGATCACATCACACATGTGACACACACCATTCTCTGGGTCTACAGGACTATCTAGCCTATCACTCGGTTTGTCCATTTATTTTACTTTGCACATTTCTGTACCTTGTCAATAAGCAAATTCAATATGTTTCATTTTATCTTTTTATATATTTTATCTTTGCTGTCTTTTTGCCAAGCAGAATCTGAAAAAAGTGGACAGGAAGAGAGACAGGAGCACCCTTTTTTTCAAGGACTGAAATGCAAAGTGCTGGCTGTGACTCACATAGGGTAGAGAGAAAATATCAGAGATAGCTCTACAATGGGAGATCCAACAACAAAACTATTTCTGACAACAGGGTTTTTGTGTTTTAAAGTAATACACTAAGTAGAATGTTTTTATATACATGCCATTGCCCAAACATATTAGAAACTAACAGGCAGGGCCGTATTTGATGTTCATGCTGCCCTATGCACTTTAAGTGCTTGCGCCGCCTTTATTTAAGTTAGGTCAAGGTCCATATAAAAAAAGTGTGTAGGGGGAAATGGTGCAATGGGCTAGATGCAAAGAATGTGTGGAGAAGGGCACATAGGTGAAAATGCAGAGAAGCAGGCAAGCATGTTCCATCTTTTACTGAATTCTGACATACAGGAGTCGCATGACCACACCAGTGGAGGGGAGATGCTCTGGTCTGCGTTCAACCCATTGCCCTCCCCTTCACACAAATACACTCTGCATCCTTCTGTGGCTGGGGGGGGGGGTGTTTGTTAGGAGGCATTAATATTCTGGCTATATGATTTTTAATTTCTTTTCTTTACTACAGTAGTAAGGGCAGTGTCCTCCCCCCCTTCCAGGTTGCCACCCTAGGCACGTGCCTAGGGTTGCCTAATGGTTAATACAGCCCTGCTAACAGGGCTGGGTGGAGATTGTGGAACAGCCGTGAAATAAATACATCTAAAAAGGCATAAGAAAGATGTTGACCATCCAAAAACAGGATAAATGGGTTCTCACTTTTTCCCCCTGCAGCTGATCCCTCGATCAGCAAAGTGGATTGTTGAATCGAATCTTGCCTGGTCTCAAATCACTGGTGCTTCCATTTTGGGCTGACGCCCCCTCCAGTCACTACAATGACACACCTCTTCCTTTGCTATGAATGGAGAGGGCATGGTAGCACCACTGTGACGGATGGCGGGAAGCAGGAGTCCAAAGCTTGGGTGACACAGATGAGTTGCACTGGAGTCAGACCAATCAGCTGCAGGGGACAACAGTTGAGTACCCTTTTGTTTTTGGGTGATCAATCACTTTAACATCCAGTGAGATCACGCGGGTTTTTTTTTAAAAACTGAACTGTCTAGAACTTTTAAAACAGTGCTTTGCTACTTTATCATCTTTTTTATATATATATTTGTGCTGTTTCCTTCTGAATGTTAGTTATGGTGATGAACGAAAGCTCCTAAAGAAGCAGCAGAAGCGTTGCGAATACGTTATGATTGTATTATTACTGACACAGATGTTTAGAATCAAGGCCGTTTGAAGTCTGGCGGCAGTCGTACTCATTGTGTGTACATAGATACATTGGTCTAAATGAGAATGTTTTATTATTATTTTTCTTGGACACATCAGTTAGCTCTATTTGGGTATGCATTACCTGTGTGCTTATGTTGTTGTTGGATACTGAGCACTTATTATGAGACTGTAAATGTGTTTCTAAAGTATATTTTTGTTGCTAGACATTGTTACACCTAAACTTTGGGGGTCTTTTTAGGGGTTGGTTAGGGGATAGGTCTGGGTAACTTGCATTGCTAAAATCAAAGTCAATTTTTGATTAGTGTGAGACATATAAAAGGTGTTTTTTTATAGTTTTTTCCATATAGTTTGAGATAAGAATTATTAAGCAAGAAAATAATTGTTTCGGGTCAGTGTTGGCTTATCAGCTTTTGCTGATTTAATTTATGTTTAATTTAGGTTTTCAGATTTGGTGATGGAGGTGTTTTATAAGATTTTCGAGCTGATGTTCTAAAACAGGAGAGCACAGTTTATACACTCACACCGGTGTGCATAAACCCTAAAAATAGACAAGACAGTTTTGCATGTAACTGTTGAATAGCCCCCCAGAGCCCATTATTCTGGTGTGCCCCAGACACTCCCAGTCTGATACTGCTTAGAGCAGTGTGTAAGCCACACTACTGAGGGATAAGTGAGATGGAAGATGGAGCCCAAAGACTTTTTGGACCCCAAGGGATCACCTGTGCAGGAGCTAAGGATGCATCATTGTCGATAAATCTATGTAAAGAACAATGTCAGCCTAAATAAACAAATGGTATACATCAGTCCAGTTTGGAGTACTTTTAATATCTGCCAACAGAAAATTTGTACCATAACTGGGAAAGCCAAAATAAACACCCATACATTATATAATATTACCTGTGCTTTTTTCTTGGATTCAATTAATTGATATCCGCTGCCATGGCACCTTTGGCAATCGTTGATGCTGATATGTAAATTCGGTATTGTAGATGATGTGTATGATTTACTAGCTTGCCGCACATACAATTAGCGATCCTGCACAGAGATCATTGATACGGCTAGAGTTTACACTGGATTTCCCCTTACTCAATAAATGAAGACATTCTATTTCAGATTTTTTTTTTTTATCTTCGCTCCATACCCAGTAATTAGATTAGGCACATTCTGCATCTCCTGCCAAATGACGACTCTATACTTGTCCAAGAAGCTTTGTTAGGAAGTTTGTTGGCACACCCACCCTGAACACACCTAGTTAACCCTCAATGCTTGCAGACACCCAGGTACACTGTCAGAGAGTGCTTTCAAACTGCGAGTCAGCCCTCTACCTCAGACGGCTTCTTTGTGTGCTCAAGAAGGCTTTGGGAAAAACAACTTCAGATTTCATTTGACACAGAGGAAGCAGAAGACAAAGAATTTTCAAGCCGTACTGGAAGACTGGAAACACAGTTTCTTCTTCTATTTTGGCATAGCCAGTGGTTATCTGAATGGCTCTCAAAGTCTGGTGTCCAGTCTGAGACAAATCTGTCCTGTTTGCCATGGTAAGTCTGAAATTCAGCAGAGGGCATTGCTTGGGGTCAGTTTTTTTTTTTGGTACATTTTCATGGGTTGCATTAGGAGATTATAGCTGGTGGTTTTGTAAACAGAAGATGCAGCCGTACGCTGAAAACAGATTGCTCATCGTGCCTTTTGCAGCTTGTCCAACCAGTATGAGTGAAATGTGCTTTCTATGGCAACAATCCACACAATGCGAAGGGTCAGTCCAATCAGAATTGGTATTTCTGAGACTGAGCCCCCCTTACAAGCTTCCGGTGGTGTGATTTATGTAGCCTGTCTGTACACTTTTCATAACTATTACTAGTCATTTATTATTTCCTCATTGGTGTTTAATTATTTTAAATTGTGTTGTGATTTATTTTAAATAATCGTGAGTGCGTCAAAGTTTAGGGCTACTTCAAAGTAGGCAAAACTTAACAAGGTATAGAAGAGCTACATAAACTAGCTATTGGGTCCCTACAAGAAACCAGTTTAGCTATACATTATTTGTAGACTGGGTGGACCAGCAGTTAGGCACAAGCAATTAGTAAAATAAAAAAGCTGAAATGATATAGTTATTATTTTAATGTGCCATCTTGCTACTTAATCAAATGAAAGTAGATAGGTCATCATCGTGGTTTGCATATGAATAATGTGTATGTCACATCCGCTCATCACTGCAGATAATAGATAATAACAGTGTGCGTTTTCTACACCCTACCAACTCTCCCTTCATTTTATTGCTTTTATAATCCACCCTACCTAAGAATACGTGTTCAATTAAATACATGTATGGTTTATTGGGCTTGTTTTTGTAACATAGCAACAACTGATACAATATTTGGAAATGTATGAACTGCTTTAATCAACCGTAACCAAAGATTAGCAGTGTGTCAGTTTTGTATAGCGTAATAAGATTGGTTGCTGCATGCTAACGGCATAAGCTAGGCTTTCTGGCATCCAGGCCCCCTCGACCTGCTGCACCCGGGGCAAATGCCCCCCTGCTCCCCCCTAGCTACGCCCCTGATCAGATCTCCTGCATCGCTTCAAAAATAAAAACCCATAAAATAATAAAACACACAGATGCCTGCAAAATGCTGTTCCAAACCCCCCTTGGTATGGGGTCATTTTCGTGCAAGCAGGCTGCATCGCATACATGTGAATGCAGCTTTGAAGTCACTGGAGCATGTGAAATGTGAGACGCTCCTGCCAAAGCATTAAACAAAGCAATTATTTCTACTGACAAAATGTTTTATGTATGTTATATTGCCAGGGGTATATTAAACATAATGGAGATGCTCCATCAGGCCCTGTACATAGCAGGATTTTGATGAACACTTCCGCCTGTTCACACATGTATGCTTGACATCAGTTTGGCTACAGACATGCATGGACAGTTTTTATAGGCGCTAACAACTTACTCAAGATATGTAACAAAACGTTACAGGTTCCCTGCTCAAAATGGGCCAAAATGGCCATGTCCTAGCCAGTACAAAATTCCTTACTTTTTCTGTTTAGCCCTTGAGAGACGTAAAGGTGTGAGTAGAATATTTGAAAACCGTGGTTTACAGTAAAGAATGTCACATTGTTTTCTGCATGATGTAATTTGGGCACAAACTGTTGTTGTTAAAAGCAGGGCCCATGACTATGAGATGTAGATACTGTCTGTGATGCAAAGTAGGCCAAGGTGGTCTGGTAGCCTGTTGCATAGCTATAGAGAATATGTTATACCTTTAGCACATGCATTATACATACCTGCATAGGCAAGGGTGGGCCTAACTATAATACTTGCCTATCTCTGGGTTCCCTGCAGTAGCTGTAGGGGGGCCCCTGGCCAGGTGGCCCTGATGGTCCCTATCCTGAGACACACAGACTGCAACACTATTGCAGCTGTTGTGATAAATGAGGATGTCTGCCCCCCCCCCCCCCCAATTTGCCTTGGGGCCCAATTCAAATGATAGGCCAAGCCATCACACAAAGGTTAGAGAAGGAGCCAGACTCTATAGAGCATATATTGTGTCTGGGCCCCTTATAACCTATAATTTGATGGTTGGGCCCCTACTCTGATTTTCAGTTTCCTTGATGGCCTGAATAATAATGTAAGCTTGGCTGCGTTGGGGACAGTGGCCCAATTCAAACTAAGGTCCGAACCATCACATATAGGTTATAGAGGGGTCCAGTCTCTATATTGTGTCTGGGCCCTCAAAAACATATAATGTGATGGCTGGGCCCCTAAAGTTTTTGTTTTCTTTATGGTCTGTCTGTGGAATTGGAGGTATTTGAGGTAAGTCTGGTTGCTTTGGAACCAGGCTTTTGTTTAAACTAGGGGCCAAGCCATCACACATTGCTTATGAGGGGAGTCCCAGACATTGCTGCTGATGGGGCCTGAGAATTCCAGATGGCAGCACTGGGTACAGAAATTCTTTTGTTCTTTGCTGCAGCATACAGCGACCTCAGGGAACCTGGAATCCACAATTGCTGGCTTTCTGCCTGCAAATAAACTGTGAGCCATCCCAGATAAGTGTGTGACTTTAGCAAGTGACCTATTTAGACAATAGGACCACTTTAAATGTGTGGGGGACACAAATGTGCGCATGTGGGAGTGCACGCATGCAACTGTATAAGTGCATGCGCATGTGGGATGCTGTGTGTGCGCTTGCACCCGTGGGAGTGCACGCATGCGTTTGTGGGGGCACGCACATGTGCACACGGGAGTGCTGCTTGCGCATGCAGAGTGCCAAATGTAGCCCCAAGCATTGGTGTAACAATTGTCTTTGCCTTTAATATCACTTTAAGTGTATTAAAGCCAGATCTAAAGTCTAAAAGGCTTTAGGTCATCAGAATTTTTTCCTAGGGGGCCAATTTGAGAAGCCCCACTTTATTAAGAAAAAGAATAAGCCCAAGATCGAGGTAACATATCCGTTCCGCATTAAAGTGCGACTGTAACGCAGCACGCCATCCTGGCAATACTCCCTTTATGAACAGTGAATCTGATTATGTAGGGATGCTGATGCTGTGCCAAATGACACAATTTATAGCCATGTTGGAATAAGGAAGGGTAAGCATGTTAACACAATCTTGGGTTGTGTTTTTTTTTTTAGTTTAACATATCAGGGCATCCCAAAGGGGATATGCTAGACGGCCTAAAAGTCTGTTTCAACTTGGTTAAAGTGATCCTGTGCCCAAAACAGCCTGTATTTCTTTTTTTACTAAAGCCTTTGTCTGATATTCATAAAAACACTAACAGTAAGCAGTCTGATATTCGAAGGCCGACTATATTGCTCCCTGGTGCTTTCCAGCGATGATACAGCCCTGTGCCCAAAACAACCTGTAGTTCTTTTTTTTACTAAAGCCTTTGTCTGATATTCATAAAAACACTAACCGTAAGCAGCCCATCAGCACTGGTCAGCACTTGCAGTGGAGGTCGATAGGCTGGCAGCTCCAGCAGCAGTGGGGCATATTAAAGAGGCAATAGTTCCTCTTCAAATAAACTGTGACAACTGAGGGTGGCTTAATGCTCACAGTTCTGGGCTGACACGGGACTGTGGCTGGACCCCAGCAACACTGGGCTTGGAAATAATGAGAAAGGTTCACGAGAATATACTTTTTTGCCTTCTAATTTGATTTAATTCAGAACACGTTTTCTCCTTGTTATCGCGGTCGATAGAGTGCTGTGATTGTAATAATAAAGAATTACTAGCATTCAGAATAAGGACATATTTACAGAATGATCTCCACAAATGGTAACGCCTGAAAAAGATGAGATGCTTTCAAGTGGCAACAAGATGCTGGACCTGCTGCAGAAAGCGATGTGCACCAAAAGAGAAAAAGAAGCTACTGCAGTAGACCACAGAAGCTCTGAATGTGAAGGATGTGGACCTTCTGAAATCCAGGTCCTGTAGAAGTGCCTTGCATGGCTTCAGTCTCACAGTAGATTATGGATAACCGTTTAATCACCCAATCATAAGCTGACCATTTTTCCAAGGGGACAATTTCTAGATGCTGCAGTTTTGACAGTGCAACAAAGCGCTAGGTTAATTTTTAATAGCGACAATACTTTGTGATGTGTGACCATTGTCGCTATCAGAAATTAAGCATGCCATATTTGTCCCCCTAAAAAAATGGTTGGTCTAACCAATCATAGCAGCAGCCATCCTGTGAACATAGGTCTACAAAAAGTAAGCATGGCCCCAGTGTATATAAAACTTTAGGGATGGCCAACTCTCTGCCCAGGAATCTTTTAGACTCCAGGGGCCTCCGAAGTTCCTCTTTAAACAAGTGTCAAGCCTGCCATGCCTGAAGGAAGCAGGGATGCCTGCCAGACTCCAGGGCTGCCCCAATTCGGATGCCCCTGGTGTGAACCTCACACCCACAGCTAGAGGAGAGCAGGAATGTCACAGAGACGCACTTGTGTTGCTCAGCTCCATTCAGCCAAATGGAGCCGAGTGAAACCTAATGTGGTGATTGGCTGAGAGCCCAACGTTGGAACCAGGATGAGATACGTTTCCTGGGGGATCCTGAGGGTTTGGCACAGCAGGCATCCCAAATTGTGAAAAAGAACAACACCCAGAAAAGTGAAATTGCCGGGTGTTGTTCCTCTTTAAAGGATAAGTATCATTTGCGAGCTCTTCTGGCATGGGGCTAAATATATTTTCATTACAGACTGTTCTTTGCCTCTCAGCTGATAAATTTGTCACATTCTCCTGCCGCAAAGTGACCACAGGTGACTGTCCATTAATTTGTGATACAATGATTTTTCTATCACAGCTGAGAGGCAGAGAACTGTTTTTGATGAAAAAATATTCAGCCCCGCGCCAGAGCAGCTGGCATATGATACTTGTCCCTTAATTTCTTTTTTGGAACAAACATGTGCCTGGTCTCGCTCTCATGCCCTCTGCTTTAAATTATTCTACTGTTTTCAGCATTTGTTTAATGCATCCCTTATAGTTATTGAGATATTAATGTCGGTCTAATTTTTATTTACCCCACTGTAACTTACTTTTACTTTTTTGCAAAGGGTTTGGCCCAGATTCTGCATTTTTAGTTTTGGGTCTATGGTGGATATTGAGCTTTGGGGCTGGGGGATCTGCTTGTGCTCTACATATTTAGCTTGGGACCCACTCCCAGAAACAAATACCATTCATTGGGCGTTCTATATGTTCAGCGATGGTATTTGTGGTAGAGGTGACATTTTTACTTTTATCACTCTGACATATTGATTTAAAGCACACCTACACCCATCAGGGGAAGTATGGCCCTGTAGCATGTGAACCTTTCCTTAGCCAGTCTATCTAAGTTCAAAGTTATACTTTGTGGATATGCCTTTGTAGCTGGTCTCCCTGTGGACTGCTGAGGACTTGTGGAAGTGTTGGTCCACAATATAACTAAGAAAAAAACAATTCTAGACTTTTTTTTTGTTTCAGATAGTGTTAAAATGTTACTACTAATACTTTTACGTCTGTCCTTTTTATTTCTGATTTGGTAAAAATGCAGCATTCAGCAATTTTTACAGATTGCAGCACAATCGCTCCCAGGTGTTAAAGCTGATGGAAACCCATTTCTGGGTCCACTGCTCATTTCTGCCTCCACCTGAGCAGCCAGCTGCTGCTGTTGGCTTGGCGGTTGCCAAAGCCACGTCCTGCAGCACTTTTGAGAGAATGGCGATTGGCTCTCTCAAAAGTGCTGCTGTGATGGGGTGGTGCTGGCTGACTGCATCCCCAGCATGCTCTTTGGGGGCGTACGTGTGCCCAGCCATTCAAAAAAGCTGAGCAGGGGAGCGCGCACAGCAGCAGAAAAGCCTGGGATCCAGCGCCAGCAGAGATCGTGTTGCAGGACTCGCCAATATCGGGTAAGATCACCAGCAGGGTTTCACACAGTGGGGCATCCGATGTAGGATGCCCCAGGGGTAGGCTAGAAGCCAGGCCTGGAATCCACTTTAAAGGGCCCACAGACTTACATGAGTTGTTATTTTTCTTGTGATTAGCAAACCCAGATTACTGTTTTGAAGCGCATGATCCCCTTGGTGTGAACATGATCTTACATTGGTCTGTTTGCCTGACAAACTGTTTTAGATAAAGTGGAAAAAGGTTACAACCAACTAACCTATCCCCCTGACATCAATAGTGAGATCTGCATTAGGCTCCTACTAATCTAAGGGGGGCAGAAAAGCAATGCACACACATTGGGCAGCCAAAGCTCCTCTAATAGGAGACACACTTCATTGCAGTGCACAGCTATTTCCTGCTCCATAGTATAAGGAGGTCCTTGAGGGATTTTGGCTAAGGATCTGTAATTGTTGGGGAAATCCCCCCCACCCCTCCAGGTGAATGTTAATACACCTTAAGTCATTTTTGACTGAAGATGCTGACAGAGCAAACTCAACCAGCTGTGAGTGTCCTCCACTCAAAATACAAATCAGCCGGGTACGTTTGTGAGCTCGTGACAAGCAACAGGGATGTCCAGCAAGACTAGCACAGGAGCATGTTTTCGGCAGCAGAGCAGTCAGTACTGAAACTGGAGGACTGCAGGCTGTAGGATTGAGGCCTGGAGGTAAGTGAGCGTCATTTGTTTTTTTTTTTCCTTTTAAGGGGAACATCGCCTCCCTGGTGTTCAACAGCTTTTGATTCCAATATGGGATGCCCTGCTTTGTGTAGAACCTGGGAACACAGAGGAAACCCCTTGCTACAACCACATGGGGTATGTGCAGGCCTTACATATTCATCAATCACAATTCCACTTTGACCTCAAAACAGCTAAGCAAAGGTGAAGGGAGCACAAGCCGCTGATTGGATAGCGGGCAGCACATGTGCTGCGGGATTGTAGGAGTTTTTACCACGATCCCTGGGGATACAAAATCTGGATGCCCCGCTGGAGAGGAACAGTACAGGGCGTTGGGTTGAGCATAGCTGGGGGCAGGAAAAGGGCAGCGATCCCAGAATGCAGAGGGACACAGTCAGAAGACCCTTCCTGTTTGCAGGCTGCCTGATACTCCAAGAGCCGCTATCTTGGGTGTTTAAAGGCACAGAATACACACTAGGTGCAGGTAGGATGGTTTTTAATGTGGGCAATCTGTATGTACAAGGTGGGGGAAACATACAAGATAGGTTCTTGCTCAGGGTGAAGGTCCGGTTTAAATTGCTCCTCAGGGTCATCCTGATTTTGGATGCCCCACAGTGCAAAACTGGTTTGTCACATAATCCCTTCGATCTGGCCACCCCGTGGTCACTTGCAGTAACCCCCTGCACCCCTATATCATCTATGCACAGCCATGGTGGTGTATCTGAATGCCTGGCGACAGGAGGGAGTGGTCAGAGGGAGGCTGTCAGCAAAGACGGCGTGCATGTATATGTATGGCAATATATGCCCAATGGTGGAGACATGCTCAGTGGGAGAGTGGATGAAAATATACCTTGTTTTTGTCCCCACAGAATATATTTTTTTAAATCCCTTCCCTGTCCTAACTAAATGCTAACAGAAGGGGCCAGCGAAGGGGACACCAGTTTAGAGACTTTAGTGTCCCTTATATACTGTACTGGCAAATGGCTGTTTTATCACATGTTCCAGTCAGGCAGTGCTATTACTGCTGCTGATACTGGACCTGCATAACTCTGAATAACAGAGCCTTAATGATTAACTGAACATGTTCATGAACTCTCTGCCACCCTGTTTCATTTTCACTTCAAATGGCTTTACCTTTCATACAGTAATTGGTTACTTAAATGTAAGATTATTGCCTGTACAAATCTCTCTGATTTCAGGAATGTCTGGTCTGGTTAATAAAATGCTACAGAGCTGCATCTCCTGCTCCCAATATTTATAAAAGGACAATTATATTTTTTAAACTTTTTATACTGTGGTTACAATTCCTATGCATCCCTCTTCCTAGAGCCGAGGGTATCAACACCTTTATTTTAAATAAGCAACTGTCAGAAAAGAACGAAGCCCTTAGTGCTAGGTCCTGCAAAACAAACTACCGCTTCAGGCCCCTCTTTCTATACTTAAAGTGGACCAACACCCAGGATTTTGACAATCCTGGGTCTTGGTCCACTTCGGTGGGGCACCCCCGATCGGGGTGCCCCGCTGTGTGAAACCCCCCCCCGATCACCCGGAAAACTCACCTCTCCCCACGATCTGACAGCAACGGACAAGCGATCTGACAGCAACGGACAAGCGGCTCCTCCGCCGCCGCCTCCCGCGCGTCACTGTTGACGCGCGCGCCGGCCATTCACAGACGGCCGGCGTGGGCGCGCGCACGTCTAGAGGGGTGCGAGGGAGGCGGCGGCGGCGACAAGGTAAGGGGATTTGGGGGGGTTTCACCCCGCGGGACATCCCGATCTCAGATGTCCTGCGGGGAGGGAGGTGATCAGCCCGGGAATCTTATAGATTCCCGGGCCGATCACGGGAGGGTGATGGTCCACTTTAAAGGGGCACTATTGCGAAATTGTGTAATATTAAAAATCCATATAAACATGTCGGCTAATGAAAGGAGGGGTCACTTATACACCTGAACTGAATAAAACTCCTGCTTGTGGTATATTCTCTCATGGTAGGAATAAAATGCAGGGGGGACAGCTTTAGTTTGTCAGGGGTGACAGCATTTTTCCTTCAATTAAAAGAAATAAAAACAAGGCTGGCTGGATATTTTGTGATGGCAGGTGTATAAGTGACCCCTTCTCCTGACATCCAGCATATTTATATAGATTTTTTTATTTCTCGTGATAGTGCTCCTTTAATTTTCATTGGCCCTTGTAAAAGCTCTCCTGCCAGTTACCAGATCATGCACCAATAGGAATTCAGCTGTTCAGGGGACCACAGTGCTGAGCAGAGAGCATAGCAACAGCAGCTCTGTGTCTTAAAGTGGACCAACACCCACCGCTGATCGGCCTATAATCTATAAGATTCCCGGGCCGATCAGCTCCCTCCCCGCGGGGCGTCCGAAATCGGGATGCCCCGCTGTGTGAAACCCCCCCCACAAACCTTACCTTCTCCCGTTCCAACGGCGCATGCACGGGTCGCCGCCGTGCGTCCCTTTAGCAGGGCGCACCCGCGCCGGCCATTCAGTCGCGCTCCCTGTAAGAGGGATGCGCGAGAGTCGGCGGCGGCGGCCTCAGCTTGTCCGTCGGCGGTGAGGTAAGTTTTTTGGGGCTTTCTGGGGGGATCTGCCCCGCAGAAGTGGACTAACACCCAGGATAGTGAAAATCATGGGTGTTGGTCCACTTTAACTGCTCTTCTGCTGTCTCATTCAGCTGCCTTTCCCACTGATTATCTTTTCCTAATTAAGATCCATCAAAGGGGGGCTGCACCTTGGAGGCTTACCCTAAGTGTTTAGTTATCCCCCCTCCCCCAATAATAAAGAGCTCCATACCCAATTTTCCCTTTAAAAGGTTCCTTAAAGTGGATTAATCTAAGGATTATGATTATCCTGGTGATTGGTCCTTGTCTCTGGGGCATCCCTATTTGGTGATCTGGGGGGCTCACACAGTGGAGCACCTAGTCAGTTGGGCCGGCATTTTTGAAAGTGTGTATTTTTTGTCATGTCTGAGCTGATCTTATTAGCAAAAATGTGCTTTATTGTAGGCATTTTCACTAACTGCAATCTGTTGCTATTGGAAACTGTATACCAAGTCTGTACGCCAAAATCTACAAGAAGAGAGAATTGAGCCTTATACCTGCAGAACGCTGCTGCTGTGTATGTGTGAGTCCCCCACAGAAGCGGCCATAGCAGCGGTGTTCTGTATGTACAGGGCTCCCATCCCTCTTCTTGGTGTATGGTTGCCATTAGCAACAGATTGCATGTAGTGAAAACCACTTCCATAAAACACACATTTTCCAAAGTAAGAAAAAATACTAGATAAGGACATCCATTTGGCACCAAAAAAACACTTTCAGAAACGCCAGCGAGAGTGGAGTGAACTTTACCTATAATGGCATCACAAAGGAGGATTGGCACGGGGGGGGGGGGGGGGGCGTGGGGTGATTGTAACAAAACACCTAAATATATTTTTTACTATATTACTAAAGGTCCACTTTAACAAAGGAAAAGGGCGTGTTGTTTCAGTAATGGTGCAGTTACATAGTTAACATGGTTGAAACAAGACCTATGTCCATCAAGTTTAACCAAGGGCTGGGGAAAGTTATTTTTTATTATTTACAGATAACAGCTAATAGTAACTGATAATGTTATTTTCTTCTGAAAAAAAGCATCTAATCCTTTTTTGAAGCTGTCAGCTGTTGATGCTGTGACACGCTTATGTGGCAGGCTATTCCACAGATTTGTAGTTCTTATAGTAAAAAAGGATTGTTGTCGTCTTTTGTCCAGGCAGAGTGAGTGCCCCCTTGTCTTTAGAGAGGGTTTAATATAAACTAGTTTTCCCCCATATTTTGGCATTGGCCATTTATATATTTATACAAGTTACTTATTAGACGTACCCTCTCAAAACTAAACACATTTAAAGGAAAACTCTGACTTTTTGTCAGGTTTTTGGTGTTTTATGATTTTCCTCTTCAGGGATGTAAAATAAACATTTGTGTTAGGATTGTGCCCCCAGACCTGTACTGTACCTGTACAGTTTTTTTATATTCCTGTATGTCTGTGATCATAAGATGGGAGTGGTTTTTCTGACCTTGAGTAAAAAGTACTGACTTCATATCCCAGAATTCTTCCACTGTAACGGGTGAGCACGTTAGCAGCTTTGGCTAACAGGCTGATTCATTACTAGCGCCAGGTACTGACAAATGAGCGTCTGTAGCAAGGCATTTAGCAAGGCTGTTAGAGTCGCTCACCAGATTCATTTTGATAAATGTGGTATTGCGTACAGCGCCCGGCGGTCACCGTTCGCTACCTGATGTTACCTGTTGCTGCCAGTCATTACCTGGCACTATGGCTTGATGAATAAAGCCCTAAGTCACACAGCACTTATTACCTCCCCAGCTGGGAAGGCTGCTAGAAACCCTTTACCTACTGGGTTGCAAGATTGTGAGCCTCCCTATATAAATAATTGAAGTTACAGTAAAATGGGTTAAACCTGTTGCCTGTTTCTTAGCCAATCAGATGATTAGCAAGCTAGAGTGATGAAGTCTCTAACCTATACATCTAATGCACCAATTGATGTACATAGCTAAGGTAAAAACATTGTTACTAGGGAAAATGTTTTTCTTTTATACCCGCAAAATGAAAGGTGTTTGTCTCTCTCTGTGGGAAGGGATTCCCTTGGTTCTAATTCCACTCCACTTCCAATCCACTTGTCCCTACTTTGTAGTTAGGTGGATCATATATTGAATCAACCAACCATAAGTACCTATCTGCACCTCACCTGCCCCTGGTGTGAGTTCCAGATAGGCCCAAACTGATAGGCAGCTTGCCCTGGGGAGGCAGGGTACTTTGAGGATGTTACACACTAAGCCACCAATGAAATTTAAAAGCAAAAAATAGGGTGAGAGGTCACCGAGGTCGAGCCCCCCCACAGCATAACTTACACAGCTACAACCAGTGACCCTGTGGGGTCCGCAAGGAAACTCTCCTGTTCCCCTCCAGTCCGACTATGCATGCAGTGAGGGATGCGAGAGCACCGCTGAAGCAGAATAGGTGTGACTCTAGAAAGGTGTAAGTATTTGCTCTATGTTATTAGTATACAGTATGTCCTGCTCCAGATTCTTCTTTACATCACTGTCTCCGCGGCCAGCCCCTCGAGGTATACTCGGCGCCATTACTGCTTCTTCGTGCTGTGTGGCTGGCGCCTACCTACCGCGGTCCGTGAGTGCCCTCGCGGGCTGTTTGTATATATTTTCAAATGTTATGTATGCATGTCGCTTACAGGGTTTTTTGCTTATGTCTTACAGGCGGGTCAAACTCAATTGGTTTCTCCCAGCCCTACCCCCTCTATTAGTTTATTAAACTTATTGAGGCCTAGTATGCTAATTCCTCCCACTTCCCTAGCGGGCTATTGGGGCATCCCGGGTTGCTTTTCTAGCGTGAATCCCTATCGGCCTATTGTGCCGCTATAATCACCATATGGAGGTGTCTCAGGATAATGTGCTCGGGGTTCCTTCGGGACAAGCCTGGCTGTGTGTGGCGTGTGGGGTGTCCCTTACAAGTGTTGACAATGTGCGGGTCTGTCTAACATGTGCCCAGCAGGTGCTTGCGCTGCAGCCTGGTTTACCAGCAGCTGGGCCTGCGCCACATATGGCTTCACCTACTCCCCCAAGCTTACATTTGACTCCCAGTGAGCTGCATACCAGTGGGGATTCTCAGCCTGATGTGTCTACTAGACTGGCCAGTGTTGAAAAGTTGCTTGCTAATACTATGGCGCGTAAGGCCTCTGCTAAGAGGCGGCATTTGGCGCCTGATGTCACTCTTTTCCCTATGGAGGCTGAAGAGTTCCTGGATCTGTCTGGTTATACCCCCCTGGAAGAAGGGGAATTGTTCTCAGAATCATCTGATGAACGGCCCAAGGGTTATGATGATTCTGGCTCTGATCCCTGGGCCCCAGATGATACTGATAGGCTTTTGGCTCAGATTTTTGAAGTGCTTTCTATCTCTCCCCCGGCCGCGGCTTCTAGGCATCAGGGGGAATTGTTTCATATTGCTAAGCCACGTTTGAGTTTTCTGAACAATCTCATTTTAATAATCTCATGCTCAAAGAATGGGAGCGTCCTAGCAGGCTCCTCGGGGTCCCTAAGGGTTGGGATAAGAGATATCCCTTTCCTGCTGAGGTGGTTAAACGTTGATCATCCCCTCCCAAAGTGGATGCCCCAATTCTGGGTTTGTCTTTGTCTAACACCTCTGTCATGCATTCCCCTGACTCTACTACCCTGAAGGATAGTGAGGACTGTCGTATTGATCAGCTGGCTTCCCATGCCTTTGCCTGTGTGGGGATGGCGCTGCGCCCGGTTTGTGCCTCTGCCATTACAGCTGTGGCTATTAGGACTCTGATTAAAAGTGTCCTGGTTGGAGCTCCTGATGTTTCTAGTGAAGAGTATAATGCACTCTCGCGTTGTGAGATATTTGTGGCTTATGTCCTCTCTGCCTTGGATGATACCATTAGGATGTGTGGCAGAGCCTCTGCCTTGGTGGTGGCTATACGCCGCTCGGTTTGGCTGCGCCAGTGGGTAGCTGACAATGCTGCCAAGAAGGCTCTTACTGGTTTTCCCTTCACAGGACTACGCCTCTTTGGGGACCGCCTGGACCTGTTTGCTAAGGGAGGCAGGTTACCCCAGTGCAGAAGGCAGTCTCGGCCCTTTTGGGGCCCAGGCTCCTTTTCTTCCCCCTACCGTGGATCCAGAACGGGGAGAGGGGTCTCCTTTACTGGGGCCCGAGGAGATTTCTGGGGTAGGGGCAGAGGACGTGGACGCCCTGGCCCATCCTGGGGCTCCAAGCTTAAACCTTCCCCCAAGCCCCCTCAGGCATGAAGGGACGCCCTCACCCATCCGCGTGGGGGGGCGGCTTCAGCTCTTTGCTCACGTCTGGAGGCATCATGTCTCAGACCGGTGGATTCAGGAGGTAGTGTCCTCCGGTTACAAGATAGAGTTTGCTGCCTGGCTGCCCCAAGATTCATCAGATCCTGGATGTCTCAGGACCCCATGTCAGCTCAGGCTCTGATTCTGGCGGTGCAAAGCCTTCTGGAGCTGGGAGTCATCTGTAAGGTCCCCTTACTAGAAAGGGGCAAGGGTTTTTATTCCAACCTTTTCATCTTGCCCAAAAGAGATGGGTCAGTCAGGCCCATCCTGGACTTGAAGATCCTCAACAAATTTGTCAGATGCAGGCGCTTTCGCATGGATACTCTGGGCTCTGCTATCAGTTCCCTGCATCCAGGGGACTTCATGACCTCTGTGGACATCAAGGATGCTTACCTTCATATTCCCATCTTTCCAGGTCATCAAAGATTCCTCAGGTTCGCTCTGGAGGATCAGCACTACCAATTTGTGGCTTTGCCCTTCGGTCTCACTTCAGCTCCCATGTGTTGGCAGGAGTGATGGCTCTGCTTAGGTCTCAGGGCATTCGCGTGCTTCCCTATCTGGACAACATTCTCATCACTTCTCAGTCCCTCCAACAGGCAGAGCTGGATACTCAGTGAGTAGTGTCCACACTGGAGTCATTTGGCTGGGTGATCAACCATCCCAAATCTTCCCTGTCTCCCTCCTTGGTGATGCCTTTTCTGGGAATGATTCTGGATATAGTTCAGGCAAGGATTTTTCTTCCTCAACAGAAGGTGGACAGTCTGTTAGCGCAGGTTCAGTTCCTTCTATCTTGCCCTCATCCTTCCATCAGGCAGGGAATGCAGCTGGTGGGCCTGATGGTGTCGTGCTTCGAGGCGGTTCCTTATGCCCAGTTTCACATGAGGCCTCTGCAACTTCACCTCTTCTCAGTATGGGACAAGGATCCTGCGTCCCTGAACCAGGTCCTTGTTCTGTCCCCCCTAGCCAGGCGGTCCCTCTCGTGGTGGCTGGACTCCAGGAACCTGTTGGCGGGCAGATCCTTTCTGGCCCCTTGCTGGGAGACGTTCACCACGGATGCCAGTCTGACAGGTTGGGGGGGCTTCTGGAAGTCCCTACAGTTCCAAGGGCGGTGGGCCCTCGGGAGGCCCACACCCCTATCAACATTCTGGAACTGAGGGCGATCAGGTTGGTTCTGGCTCACTTGACCCAACACCTTCGGGGCCTGCCTGTTCAGGTACGCTCGGACAACCAGACGGCGGTTGCCTACATCAATCTTTAAGGAGGGACGCGGAGCAAGGGGGCCCTCAAGGAAGTATCCCTGATCCTGTCCTGGGCGGAGGACAATGTTCCCTGCATCTCAGCTGTGTACATTCCGGGGATGGAGAATCTGCAGGCAGACTCTCTGAGCAGGGGGATCTCTCGCCTGGGAGAATGGTCCCTCAGCGACAGGGTGTTTCACTCTCTGTGTCACCGTTGGGGTCAGCCAGATGTGGATCTGTTTGCGTCCCGTCACAATCACAAGCTCCCAGCCTTTGTCTCCCTGTCCCAGGATCCTCTGGCCTTGGCCACAGATGCTCTAGCAATGTCATGGCAGGACTTTCAGCTTTTGTATGTCTTTCCCACATTCCCCCTGTTGGGCAGGGTTCTGCGCAAGATTGCTCAGGAAGGGGTGCCAGCAATCCTGGTGGCTCCCCTGTGGCCAAGAAGAGTGTGGTTCGCAGACATAGTGCAGCTGGCAGTAGATCAGTACGCTCTGCCCAGGGTTCCAGACCTACTCACTCAGGGACATTTACGCCATCCCAATTTACAAACGCTGGCTTTGACGGCCTGGCTGCTGAAACCTCCATCTTGATGGAAAAGGGGCTGTCTACCTCTGTTGTTAACACCATGATTAGGGCTAGGAAGAAGTCTTCTTCTTCCATTTACTATAGGGTTTGGCGTGCCTACATTGACTGGTGTGAATCTAGGTCTCTTCCCTGTCGTGTGTTCTCTATTCCCAGGATTCTGGAGTTCCTTCAACATGGTTTGGATCTGGGGCTTCAACTCAGTACTCTGAAGGGTCATGTTTCTGCCCTGGCTGTTTTCTTCCAAAGATCTTTTGCTCAGCATTCTCTGGTCAAGACCTTTTTTCCAGGGGGTTACTCATGTGCGTCCTCCACATAAGCCTATGTTGCCTGTCTGGGACTTGAACTTGGTCTTGTCTGCCTTGCAGGGTGCTCCCTTTGAACCTGTGCATGAGGCTGCTTTGGCCATTCTTACTCTCAAGGTTGTCTTTTTGGTGGCTATCACTCCTGTTAGGCGTGTTTCTGAGTTGGCGGCGCTTTCCATCCAGCCCCCCTACTTTGAGAGACACCAGGACAAGGTGGTGTTTCGCTTCAAGCCAGATTTTCTGCCTAAGGTTGTGTCTGCCTTTCATCTTAATCAGGACATTGTTCTACCTTCCTTGTGCCATAATCCTAGTAACACTAAGGAGAGGGTTTTGCATTCCTTGGATGTGGTCAGGAATCTGAAGTACTATCTGGTGACTACTGCACCTTTCAGGAAAACTGATGCTCTTTTTGTGGTCCCTTCTGGTCCTAGGAAGGGTTTGGCTCCTGCTAAATCTACTATCAGCAAATGGATCCGTCAGGCTGTGATTCAGGCCTACTCTGCTAAGGGGAAGAATCCTTCCTTCCGCCTTACTGCTCATTCCACTCGTGCTATTGGTGCCTCTTGGGTTTTTCAGCACCAGGCTTCTGTTGAACAAGTTTGCAGGGCCGCTACTTGGTCTTCTGTTCATACCTTTTCCAAGTTTTACAAGGTTGATGTTAGGGCCTCAGCTGATGCTGCTTTTGGCCGCAAAGTTCTGCAGGCGGCAGTGGTCTAAACTGTCTGCTGTTACCTTTTGGGGATCCCATCTTACCTTACGAACACTGCTATTGGATGTCCCAGACGTAAAGAATCTTATCTGGAGCAGGACGTACTGTATACTAAGAATAATACAATTCTGTGATTACTCACCTGTAGAATTGGTAGTATGAGTATACAGTACGTCCTGCTCCACCCCACCCTTGGTTTCATTATGCTTGGATCCTCTGTATGGTGATTGTTATCATTGTTGGTTTAGTTAATGGTTGGTTATGTTATCATTCTTGGCTTCTTGTTAACTGCTTTTCAATTCTGGGGATTTGTGGGAGGTCCCGGGTATTTGAGGGGCCGGGAGGAGCCAATTTCGCTGTCTCTGCAGTCCAGCGCCATCTGGCGGAGTTATACCCAGACGTAAAGAATTTTATCTGGAGCAGGACGTACTGTATACTCATAATACCAATTCTACAGGTGAGTAATCACAGAATTGTATTTTTAGGCTTGCCTTAAAGGAAAACTCCCTTATTGTCAGTTTTTTTGTGTTCTGTCTTATTGTTTTCTTTTGGGATGTAAAATAATCACGTGTGTTAGGATTGTGCCCCCCCAAACAAAGTTTATTATATCCCTGTGGCTTTGTGTTGCTAAGGTGGAAATGGCGTTTCCTGGCCTTGAGTAAAGCCCCTAGTATAGCTTATGACTGCAATAACAGGTGAACGCATTAGCAGCTTTGACAAAATCAAGCAGCAGTAATGACCTTCCCGGGTAAGAACGCTGCCAGTAACTCTTAAGCTACTGGATCACAACATTGGGATCCCCCATCTGAAGAAGGTGAATTAGATCATGAGGAGGTTTAAACTGTGAGTGAGGAGTGTCGTCTCGGCTTCAGCCAAACAGATGATTAGCAAGCCAGAGTCAGGAAGTCTCTGCTCCTTACACCAAATACACCAGTTAGTGTATGTTGCAAAGGTAAACACGTTGTTGCTATTGTTGTTATTTTATAACACAGAGTTGCAAACAAATAGAAAAGTACAGATAAGCTCAGCACCTTGAGGATATCACAGTCAGGAGCGGACTTGCCATATGGACCCAGGACAATGCCCGGTGGGCTGCACTGCTTTGGGAACAGTTGGGCTGCTGCTTTTAACACCCACATTCAATCCGGGCTTTCTTAGTCTCCCTAAGAAAGCCAAGGACCCCAGCCTCCAATGCTACTGCCCCAGCATTATGGTCGGAGGGGCCTCAGCAGGGATGTCTTGGGCCGGCCAGGGGCTGGTAAAGGGCTGATTTTTTGTCGCAGTTGAAAATGGAATGAACTGGTGAAGTATCCAAAATCGGGATGCCCCAGAGATACAGGAGGTAGCATAGTCATTTTTTAGTGGAGGTCCATTTTAAGACTATAATGGATGCATCCAAGAGGACTGGGAGTGGGGACAATAAGCATCTGTTCCACACTATCTATATGATAAATTCCTCATTACAGATGAGCGGTTTGGTGATTATACAAACCTTCCATGTTTATCCTCTTGGGAGCCTGGCATCTAGCAATGTTTATTGATGTTGTTAAGCCTGATCCCTGAACATTGATGTGGTGAAGATGCGGTGGATGATACTGGCTCTTGGCGTGAGCATCACATGGTACACGGAAGTGGGGCTTAGTGGCTTGGTGTTGACATTACAAGGGCACACCTGTGCTGGGCGTCTGCTTTATCTCCAGCGGGGGAATGGGGAGGAGGGCACCTCTGGAATGTACCTGAGGCATAGCTACTCCTCCCTTTCCTAATCCGCCATGCTCACCTGACTGTTCTGTTCTGCATTTACCAGTGGCTTCCTTGATTTGGATGTAATACTCCATAGTAAACCACAAAACCACATTCTCATACTTTCTAGAATATACGCTACAATCACGGTTTATCCTGACCTATCAGGCAATTGATGTACAATAATAGAGCATCACAGACTGTTTCATGCTTATACACTTCCCACAATGATCAAATGCAGATTCTGCCTCCCTGTTCTCTCAGCTCTGTGCGCTACTGCCAGCAAACAGGCTTACTGGGCGTACAGAGCAGTGGGAGCAAGAGATGTCACATGTTTCAGCAGAAGCTGCATTTGACTATCATGGGATCCTGGAAGTAGGTAAGTGGAATCCTTACTAGGGATCACAAAGTCTTTTTTTGCAAGCAAGCAAGTGATGCAGCAGGCTCAGCGGAATCCAATTTTTGAACGTGATAAGGATTTTTTTTGGTAACCAGCACCAGGGGAGGGAGGCAGAATGCAGCGGTGGTGTTGCAGACAGACTGGACATACATTTTTTAACACTCCACCCTTTAAGAGGTGCTTGTTTTTTTTCTGTGACCCCACAAGGGAGACTTTAAACTCACTGTGTTATGTTCTTTGAGTTGGGGTTGTGCCCCCAGACCTGTAATTTACTCATCAGCATGATGTTTTTTTTATCCCTGTGGCTGTTAAAGTGGACCAACACCCAGGATTTTGACTATCCTGGGTTTTGGTCCACTTCGGTGGGGCACCTCCGATCGGGGGTGCCCCGCTGTGTGAAACCCCCCAGAAAGCCCAGAAAACTCACCTCACCCCGCTCCCACGTGACCTCTGCAGCCAATCCCCGCCAATCCCTCGCCGGACAAGCGAGAGGCAGCGCCGGACAAGCAGAGCGCGTCCACCGCCCCCGCCTCCCGCGCGTCCCTCTTACAGGGAGCGCACCAGCGGCGGCCATTCACAAACGGTCGGCGCGGGAGCGCGCCCTGCTAGAGGGACGCGCGGGAGGCGGCAGCGCTGGAACGTGGAAAAGGTAGGATTGTGGGCTTCCTGGGGGGTTTCACCCTGAGGGACTTCCCGATTTCGGATGCCCCCGCGGGGAGGGATCTGATCGGCCCGGGAATCTTATAGATTCCTGGATCGATCCCCCCTGGGTGTTGGTCCACTTTAAAGTGGAAGTGGCTCTCCTGGCCTTGAGTAAAGCCCTTTAGTATAGCTGCCTGCTACAAATCAAGGACTACAGACAAGGGTTAGATTCCCCCCCCCCCCCCCACAAAGCATAACTTGGAAACAACATGTAGAAGCGATGACCCCAAGTGAAACCGCTACTAGTAACCCTCTAGCTACAGGGACACAAGACTACCCCATCATCTAGTAAGGCTAAATTAGAGCCTTACCAGATTTGTGAGCTCAGAAATGTGGAGCATTGTCTCAGCCAATCATATGATTATCAAGCCTTAGATAGGAAGTCTCTGCTCTGTACACCAAGCAAACCAGTTTGGCGTACTGTTGCTTAAGTAAAAACATTGCTGTTAGAGAAAACTGTTTCTGTTTATAACAGAGTTGCAAACAAACAAGAACATTATCAAATAACCTTAGCACCTAGAGGATATCATTTTGGCACACAATAATAGGCATTTTAAAGAGCAACTTTGCAGGCCTTGGACATCCTGCTGGTTAACCCCCCCCCCCCCCCCCCCTTCCTCGGAAGCCCTGATACACCCTCCTTCTCCTGGAGCCCTCGCCGCCTCACCTGTGCCCGGCCTTTCTAAATGGGTGGAGCAGGCATGCCTCTGCTAGAAGGTGAGTGGGGGATGCGGCTGGTGGCGCACTTAGCTCCTTTTGGCGCCACTCGGCTGCTTAGCCATCCAGGTGACTTAGCCGTCAGGGTGCTGAGCAAAAGCAATTGTACTGATTGGCTGCTCAGCCAATCGGCACGCTCTTTCTCGCCCGAGTCTATGCCATAGGAGCATCAGGAAGGTAAGTGTATGGGTCGACCTGCGGAAGATACACATCCAATTCGAGATGCTGCCACACTGAGGAACCACGCTCCAAAATGTCAAAATTGCATGTGTTGTTCCTCTTTAAAAATGCCATTGAAACTGGAATTGCCCTTTAAAGAGGACCAAAACCCTGCCCAGCCAGCCCTAGAGTCTAAATACTCAAGTGATATCTCATTTCCTTTCCTTGAGGCATCCTGATTTGGAATGCTCCATGGAGTAAAAACCCCCAGGAGCGCCATAAACCTTAATGGTGATCCCACGAAGCCTGCAGCAGTCCTGGCTTCAGTGCTGTCAGCCCGGCCTTAGTGTGCGTCCCTGCTGCCGGTTACGTGGGAGTAGGCTCCTTATTGACAGGCAGCAGAAAGTGCATCACATGAGCTACCATAAACATCCACCTCCTATTTGTGTCATCAGTGATGGACGCTTGTATGCATGATCAACCCCCCTCACCCAGTTACTGTCCCCCCCAAATGTATCAGTCCCCCAGGTTACTCAGTTCAGTTTAAATATACTTTCAAGCTGAATGCGAATGGATGTCTGCTTTAAAGTGGACCAAAACCCAGGATTTTGACTATCCTGGGTTTTAGTCCTTTCCCCTGGGGCACCTCGATCGGGGGTGCCCTGCTGTGTGAAACCCCCCAGATCGCCACAGCCAGGCATTTGTGAATGGCCGGCGTGAGCACGCTCCCTGTTAGAGGGAGGCGGAGGATGCGGCTGTCAGAGCTGCTGCTCTTAGAAGCGCCATGGGATGGGAAGAGGTGAGCTGGGCTTGGCGTCCTGGGGGGGCTCACACAGCGGGGCACCCCTGATCAGGGTGCCCCAGGGGAAAGGACCAAAACCCAGAATAGTCAAAACTTTTTATATCCTGGGTTTTGGTCCACTAGGAGGAGGTAGGTTGCAGACCCACTGCTTCAGGGATCATAAGCCTCATGCTGACTGTCATCTAAACTCTAAAGCACCGATTTCAAACCTGCGGTACGCTTACCCTAGGGGGTACGGAAGGAAGTTTGGGATACACCAACAAAAGGGATCTAATGGATCTATTATTATTTTAATATAAAGTGATACAAGTCTACTTATTTTGGTCAAATTTATAGACTTCTTGTCTCTAGGGGATACCTGGTGCAAAATGTTTGAGAACCACTGATCTAAAGTACCTGCCCTGAGATGGACAACTAGGGACAGCTGCCCCCTCACAGCCCAGTGGGTTTGCCTTCTCCCCAGGTTGGCTCTCAGCTCAACCCTCTGCCACTATTTTATGGTTTGAATGTAACAGCAAAGCAAGTCAAAGAGAGTGCAGTGCAACTGGAGCCTCCTTTATGAAGAGCGCTATTTAGCTGGCACACACGTGCCCGCGTCCTTTTATTTTTTGGCACTGCAATTTGTACAGAATGGGGCTGTAAGTCCAAAATGCCTGATTAAATAATCAGCTTGGATTGGGGCACTAGATAATGCCAATTAGAACAGCACCAGTGAACGTCTTACCTTTGGTTCGATCCTCGCAGGGAATCCAGCGCAGTGATTGGCCGCCTGGCAGGCGCCAAACATGACGCAGGATTCCTGGTAAGGATCGAGGTTAAAGGTAAGAATTACGGGAACCCCGGATGTCCCCCTCCATACTGTCATGGTGGCGGTACTGTTATAAAGAAGACCAAAATCACTGGTGGAGGCGCAGCACTACAACACATGCTTGCTGAGGCTTCCTGTCTCCCCATGTGTCCAGCATGCTTGGATCATGGAGTATTGCAGCTCAGAGGGAGGTTTCTATGGGCCAATCAGAATGACAGCGGGCAGAACATTCCTGTTTATTTTTCTGATTGGTTTATAATACAGATCACAGAGTGACAAGGAAATTATTGGGAAATCCAGGTGTTTCTGTGACATCACTTTCCTTTCCCTTGCTTCGCTCATCATGTATGTACTATTACTGGGTAGATTTATGTTGTAAATCATGTGTTTTGTAGTTTGGGTTGTATTGTGTGTAATTATGGTGCCTATACCATTATTATATTATAACTGCTTTGTAAAGCACTATAGCATATAATAGGGTTTATGAATCAAGGAGCTGACTAGTTATGGTCTTGGTGTATATAGATATGAAATGGGGGTTATTTGGCTATTCTTGGAGAATGTATGTGGCATATTTATGTTCCTCAGCACCTACAAGCTCCTCTGAGGAACCGTGTGTAAAATGTTTGTGCTCTATAAAGTGCTGCAGAGCACATAAAATATGTAAATGGATTTTAGCTTTGCTGGCCAGATTAATGAGAAGGCACAGTAGCCATGGTGTGTCTCCCTGCAGTTGCCATGTATCTAAATCCAACTAGCAACCTTTCAGGACCACAGTGAAATGACCCAAGAAACTGCAGGTAGCCAGTGACATGGTGACGGCAGGATGACTGGGCAGCTTTGTGTGGAGAGTGACCCTTTGTACTGAGGTGGTGTCTTATGGCAGCCAGGCAGGGACACACTCCTGTGCTATAGGTGTGAGGGGGAGGAGAGCTACTGCTACCAGGCACAGCTCAGCCATTTACACAGCAGCAGCCAGGCACAGAGCTGCCCTCTGGATCCTTCTAACCCCCTCATGGCCGCCCTCCTTTCCTGCATTCTGCACCATCACTGTGAGTATGAGCAACCGCTACATTCCTACATTTCACCACCCTCCTTTCCCGCGCAAACCTTGCTATTTCCGCCTATTTCCCACTACACTGACCCTTCGCAGGGTATTCTTTTCCACACGTTTTTATCTGCACACCGTTTAATGTGGAATGCAGACAGGATTTTAATTATTTTGGTGGGGTTTGTGTTTATTTGTTTTCTGCCGTGAGCAGAGTTTTGAACTTTGCCAGCATGCGGTGCACGCTGCTGCCACTAGAGAGCGCCCTGTAGCTTCTAATCTATTAGCTCAGTACTACTAAGCGCCAAGAAAACAGAGAACAGGACAACTTTTAGTGCAGTACTAACACAATTGGTTTTAAACCGGACTTTGAGCATCATTTAATAAAAAGACCAAAACCCTTAGGAAAATATTCCTCAGCATCTAAAATTAAGGTATTTTATGTTTTTAGTCGCTTACTTATTATTCTTTCCCCCGCTGGACTTCAGATCTGTTCAGGACTGTACGATACTGGAGCCGCCATCTTGCCTTAGAAGCATTACATATTGAGGAGAAGAGAGGGGGTTAAAGTGCAGGGGGCGTGTTATAGACAGAGCAGATCAGGGGTCAGCAATCCCAGAATGCAGAGTGGCTTAGTCAGAAGACACTTCCTGTCTGCAGGCAGAATGATACTCCATGGACAGCCATCTTGGATGCTTAAAGGCTCATAACATGCAGTAGATGCAGGTAGGATGATATTTAATGTGGGCAATCTGTGTGTACAGGGTGTGGGAAACATATAAGATTTAAGTTCATTAGTAATGAAGGTGTGCACATCAGACCTGAAGAGGGGTTATTGTAGAAGGACCTATAAATGAAGGCAGGCTGGGGACGGTGCCATGGTCTCCTCTGCTCCATACAATTGCCACTTTTAGGTCTGAAACGTAATACTTACTACTCAGTGGTGAAATTGAATGTGACGGGGCCCTGTGCAAATATTAAATGGGGCCCTTTCACAGTACATTAAACTTTTTTTCTGTCTTTACACTAATTGGATGCAACTAGACACTTACTGAATGAAACAGCAGAGACAAATGGTGCTTCCTTTGTCTAAATGATTCCAAGCGAGTACAAATATGATAAATAAGGTGGAGGAGCAACAATGATGGGGCCCCCTGACTTTCTGGGCCCTAGTGCAGTCACACCCACCTGCACCCCTTCCAGTTACGACCCTGTTCCTACTTCTCTAAAGATTTTATTCTGCTGAATGCTCACCTACACCAATTTCGGAACCAAACTTGCCGTATGCAGGAGGTGTTGGTGGCTGCCATGCTGTGACCTCTGGTGCCCCAACACACAGTTAGAAAACTGAAGGTCTGTTTGCTTAAAGAAGACCTTTGCCCTCCCCAAGATATGTTTTAAACTGGACCAAACCCAGGATTTGCTCATTTATTGCTAAGCCTCTCCCGTTGGCCAATCAGATGTGCCTGGAGTAGGGCAGAGATGCAAAGAGTCCCTAAAGAGGACCAACATCCATTTTAAACAAAATAGTTGCTGCTCTGGGTTTGGCATCCCAGTTTCTGATTGGTTATTGTCACCCAGTTGGTCCAGGATCCTCTTCCAGGTTACTGTCCTCTGACCATGATCACTGGCAGGTAATCATGGGGCCCAGTTGTGCCGAGGGAACAGGAAGGGTTTGGGGGGGGGGGTGTATACACAGGGGAGGCATTTGTTTCAGAATAGCCCCTGTACCTGGACCAATGCCCAATGTTGTCTAAAATAGCTGTTGGTCCTCTTTAAGGAATGTTGTTCTTTTCAAAACAAAGAATGGAGTTTACATGGCCTGTTCTAGTGTTTGTGTTGCTTTGTATGAATATGACTATGGCATGCACCCTTAAAGTGGAACAAAACCCTGGCTGGCCCCGCAGTCTAACAGACTCCAGGGCTGGTCATTGGCCTTTCCCTACCAATCATTCCTAATCGGGATGCCAGGGGGGTCACCCGCAAAACTCACTATTGCCCCCTTGTTCAGCTTTAAGTGGGCGGCAATTCTAGTAAAATCTGCTGTCAGGATGACAGGCCATTAGGCCCCATGCTTCAGGTAGGGTTGAAAGTAAGGAATATGTTAATTGAGTTAAGTGGGGCAGGTCTGAAAAAAACACACCTCACAGTTCTTTACAGTGTCAATTGCCAGGATCAGATTAAAGCAGAACAAAACCTGGTGCCACTGGCCCTGGAATCTGGCCGCTGACCTTCCCCTGGAGAACCCCAGATCCAGACACCCCGCTTTGTGAAACCCCCGGGTGTCAGTAATCGCTCACATGCTCCAACTGCATATGCGCAGGCTCCTGTCCAATCAGAGCTGTTTGCTTTTTCACAACTGGCTTTGATTGTTTGTAATGGGGAGCAGGAGCTTTGGGTGAGGTGCATGCTGGGGAAGCAGCCGCTCTCACTCCCCATTGAAAGAAATCGGAGCCCTTTACCGAAAGATGGAAATAAGGCAAAGGGATGAGAGCCTGTACATGCACTGGAGTGGTGGGTTTTACTGGGTGAACAGGGGGGGTTTCACAAAGTGGGGCATCCCAGTTCAGGATGACGCAGGGGCACAGAGCAAAACCTGGGAAAGTTACATTCTCTGTTTTGTTTCGCTTCAAGTTTGGTGTAAGCCCCTGGGCAGAAAGTCGATTGGAGGCCCCAGTAAGTAACTTCTTTATAGCTCTTTAAAAAATGGTAGAGGCCCTGAGACAGGAGTACTGCCCCCCCCCCTTCCTTTTTTTATCCAGCCCTGTCAGTGGCAATGTGAAGGGAAGTGAGGGTTATATTATTTTTGGCCTCTCCAGCTTAGTGCTGCGATGGCTATTTTGTTTTTATTGGTAGTAGCCAGTACTGGTGCCATATCCAATGTTTTCAGCCGTTGCTGTTAAAGTGGACCAAAACCCAGGATTTTGACTATCCTGGATTTTGGTCCTTTCCCCCGGGGCACCCCAGGGGTGCCCTACTGTGTGAAACCCTCTAGATCGCAGCTGCCAACTTATCTATTCCCGGTCCTACAGCGCACGCGCGGTCGCTCATCCAATCCGCGCGCTCAGAGACACTGACGTCACGTCATATAAGCCTTCGTCTATGCTCAGCGGCTCCGAGCGCGCTGACGGCCGCATCCCCGCTTCCCTCTTACAGGGATCGTACCCACACTGGCCATTTACCAATGCCTGCACCCTGCTAGAGGAATAGCTGGGATGCGCCCGCAGTAACTGTATGGGGTGACCTGGGGGGTTTCACACAGTGGGGCATCCCGATTTTGGATGCCCCAAGGGGGAGGGAATCGATCGCTTCCCAGGTCAAACAGCGTGGGTTTTAGTCCACTTTAAGTAACAAAACAGAGCACAGTGTAGGATAATGTCAGGCAGGAATGAATGAGGAAAGGGGTGTGTGTTACACTGCACCAATCACTTCCTTACCACAGACGGGCCTGGCAGGCTTTCAGAATATCTGTGTCCTCACACATCTGACATGGCAAGCCCCTGGGCCAGGATCAGGCACTGCCAGCATTCATCAGTTTGCATGAACACAGCTTCCTGCCTAACCCATTTTGTACTTCATTTAGAAATGATTTGCATAGCTCTCCCAGCTGCAAGGATTAATGGGTAATGCTATTTTTCGTTGTGGTGGGCACTGGGCAAACACTTTCCATTATAGGAAAGCTCTTCTTTTTCTTTTACTTCATTTAGAGGAATTGTAGGGAAAGGGTTAAATGAGCCTGCTTTTTGCTCCCCCTGCTGGCTGTCAGGGGCTTCACCTTTCAATCACCAGAACTTTGCACTCCCTGCTAATTCCCATTGAACTTGCTCCCTTCTGCTGACTCCAGATAGGGTCCCCAAAATGAATTCAGTATTGAGTAGGCTGCATAGATAAGTCATGCTCTGGTGCTGAGGAGGCCCTGCAGAACGGAGAGACACAGCGGTATTTTAGGAAATATAAAGCAGGTTGAATGAAAGATGCAGCCTGTGAAGGCTAGCACGGAAGAGCAGAAAGAAGGGCGATTTAACCCTTTGCCTGGAATGTCCCTCTTAGGAGTAGTGCTGGTGCTGTCCTTTCTCCTCTCCCCTCTTTTAATGTCCTTTTGTTTCTCTTCTTGTTCATGACTTGAGGTTGTTTTTGAATTTCATATCTACATCCTGATATGTGGCTAAAGCAAACTATCTGTACTCTGGGTTTATATCCTGGCTATGGAAATTCTCAGAAATGTGCCCAGGGATTGCAACTGTGGAAGAAAATCCAACCCCTTTGGCTGGCAAGCTCCGGCTTGTGTATTAACAGAAATAGGGAAGATGGATGGAATATTTTTTGTGTGTTCCCCCGAGTAAACACATCTGCACGAATACCTGTAAAATACAAACAATAAAAAGAACTAGCCTTTTTTAGGTCTTTTTGTCGAACCCCCTCCCCACTTGATCCCTTTTCTTTTTCTTTTTATTTTTTTCAGACCCTCCCTAGCACTTCCAGTGCCCCTTTTTTGCATTCTGCAGACCCTCTCCATCTTCTGCTTTAGTTATCAGTGACTCCTCTTTGGCTCTTTATCCAAAATCTGGGGAATAGCCCCAGCACAGGCTTTTTACAAGGTATTTACATCATCAACAGCTTCAAAAAATGATTAGATGCTTTTCTAGAAGAAAATAACATTAACAGTTATTATTAGCTGTTATCGGTAAAATAACTTCCCCCAACCCCGTCACTTGGTTGAACTTGATGGACATATATCTTTGTTAAACCGTTGCCTCTTCACCCATCCCGTGGTGGTGCTGCTGTCCTATACAGGTCTGTAGTAAGGAGTAGGAATTCCAGCTGTGGGGCTGGTGGTAGTGACATTTAACTTTTACTCCTTCTGTTAAATGGTTAAATGGTGGTTGCCATTAGTGTCACCTGCTGGTCCCAGGACCACAGATCGTCACTAAGAGCTACCACCATTTAACCTTTTAACAGGAGGAGTAAAAGTTAAGTTTTACTACCAACAGCTCCACAGCTGGATTTTCTACTCCTTTCTGCTGTTTCCAGTATGTATTGTATAAACCATAATAGGGCCCCATGTAATGTTCACACTAGGGTCCAGTAACATTTAGTTAAACAACTGACTGTTGGTAAGAACAAAAAGCCTATACTTCCGTGCTGCCTCTACCCTTGGCAGCCACACCTATTAATTTATTCGGCCTTGGGCTGAAAGACCTTGTGCACCGCCTGCTTTCTAGTCACAAGGGAGAAGGCTTCCTTATTTATGGCAGCAGGGGACACATAGCGTTATTATCCACTACTGATATGATTATCAACAGAGAACATACAAAAGCTCGCAGTAAGCCAACATGAGTGTGCTGTCACCTTCAGAGCATTGAGTCCTGATAATAATTGTTCTTTAATCCTCCGATCATATATTCTCAGTGTGCCACACACCCCGCTTCCCCTTTAATACTTACGATAGGGTTACTCCACCGGCAGGTGGCGACGTGCAGGGAGAAGTCTTGAAAACGAGCCCCTTCCGGCCTATATATACCTGGGACCTCCCACTCAATCACCAGTTTTTTCTCTCTGCATGAAGCGACACGACAGAAGAATGAAGTCTCCTGCTTGCAGGTAGCCGGGGTAAAATCCGGCATCCCCTTTTGGTCTATTTCTGCCCAGTTCTAGTGTGTTTATTATGCTTAGTTAAATGGAAGCCTCCCAGCCTAGGCTGCGGGCTGGGCAAAGGTAGATGGCACTTTAGGTGCCTAGGAGCTTATCTCCTCCGCTCGACCCCACTTGGGCAATGCGGCTATCCGGCTGGTGATCCGGATTTGGGATGCCCCTGTCCCGATGTCCCTTTAGGTCACCTTCTCCCGCTCGGCCTTCTCCCTTCGCTAAGGGGGGGGGGGGTGTGTAGTGTGCATGAGTGCTTTACTTTTACTGTGAAAGGTCTAGGTAGTTTTCAGTGTCAGCGCGTGGCTGGGGCTGCTGGGGCCTGTTTTTTACTGCACATTTTTGTATTTCCCTCTCTTTCTCGGTTGCGGCTCGCCGTTGGACGATCTGCATCACTAGGGGGCGGGGCTGCGCTCTCTGCGGCCTCGCTCTGCGTGTAAAGGGGGCGTGGCCGGGACGCGCTGTCTCCGGGCCCGCCCTTCGCTTCCCTGGTCTCATTAGAGACCTGGACGCTGCAGCTGGTGGGGGAAAAGCTCTATGCGGCAGAAACTTCACAGGTAAACGGCCCCACCATTGCGCACGTGGGGCCGTTCTTATGCTATGTGCTGCTTGTGCAGAGTTTTCTCCCTGGGGCATTTCTACTTATGAGGAATATTGTTTATGTCATCCTTCTTATAGGTTGACTTATTTTATCACATAGGTGAGATATGTGCTCCAGTGGCTGCGATAGTGCACATTACCATTATGATATATATATATTGGTGTTTGTGTATGTGTAGATGGATATATATATATATATATATATATATATATATATATATATACATTACCATTATGATATATATATATTGGTGTTTGTGTATATGGATATATATATATATATATATATATATATATATATATATATATATATATATATATATATATGTGTGGTGTGTGTATATATATATATATATATATATATAGGCATGTATTCATACAGGTATGTACTCTGATTTTGCCTTGAAATTACATGTGTCATGTATATTTATTCAAGATGTTTAAGCTAGCCATATATGTTTGCCTTATTGGTTATGTATGATTGTGGCTGGGGGACTGACTGTGGTCTCTTCTTCCCCCACAGATTCTGGGATTCCCTCACTGCAGGCTCTCCCGGTCTGTTATACCTGGCTAGTCTTAGTCTCTAAATTGGGATTTTCCTAGTTTAAAAAAAAACAAAAACAAAAAATCCTCCCACTTCCGGGACTTTAATTACAAAGGGGCATCCCGGGTTGCTTAATGCGTAAAACCCTGGGTTGTTGCGAATACCACAAATTCACCATAGGGAGGCTTCCAATGTTACCGGAAATGGCTCCTCGGGGCTATCCAGGTTGTGTGGGGGTTGTGGGGTTCCGCTCCCAGGCGATGATGTCATATTATGCGTACCATGTGCTCAGCAGAACATTGCGCGCCAGTCCGTTGCTCCGGCTTCTGGCTCCTCTCAACTTTCGTCATCTCCTATCCCCCCCCAACCTAGTCCGGACCCCGTGTGACACTGTCAAAAATGGGGATTCGCATTCCGAGGTGCATGCGCGGTTGGCCAACCTCGAGAAAATTATCTCCGCTTCAGTGGCTCAGAAGGCTACGGCAAAGTGGAAGCACCTTGCTCCGGCAGTACCTGCCTCGGAGGATGAGGTACCTGAATTTTGGGATTATTCCGATTGTCCCCCTGATGAGGAGGGGGAACTCCTTGAGGAGTCGGATGAGCCTGCAGACCAGCTATTGTTTGATACTGCTGGTGATCAGGCTGTGTGGGTGTCCCTTGACACTCCTTCCATTTTGGCTCAAATGTTTAAAGTTTTGGCCTTGGATCCGCCTGCGGGGGTCCCTGTGCCAAAAGGTGAGTTGTTTGATGTACCCCAGCCGCGTTTGGTGTTTCCCAGGCAACAGCACTTTGAGAAGCTTGTCCTTAAAGAATGGGAACAACCCACGCGCCTGGCTGGAACTCCTCCTAATTGGGATAAGCGTTATCCCTTTCCGGAGGACTTGGTGAAGCTTTGGTCAGTGCCCCCCGAAGTCGATACCCCGGTGTTGGGGTTGACTGGCCCGGCTGCATTGCACCTTTCTGGCACCACTACCAATAAGGATGGTGAGGATCGTCGGGTTGATCAATTGGCTCGCCATGGTTTTATCAGTGCCGGGTCGACACTACGGCCAATTTGTGCTTCGGCGCTTCTTTTGCTGGCTGTTAGATCCATGATTAGGGATCTGCTCGCAGATCTTGATCCAGCTTGTGATATGATTAGCTCTCTCAAGCAGTGTGAGTCGTTTGTTTCTTTTGCCCTGACTGCTCAGGACGATGCTTTTGCGACGAGTAGCAGGACAGCGGCATTGCTGGTGGCTATTCGTCGGTCTACATGGCTGCGCCAGTGGACGGCGGACCTTAACTCTAAAAGGGAGCTTACAGCGCTACCCTTCTTAGGTTTACGCCTTTTTGGCGAGAAATTGGATGCTGTTACCAAGGATGGTTCAAGAAACCTCGTCGCTCCCTCAGGGGTACGAGTTCCTTTAGTCCCTCCTTTCGAGGAGCCAGAGCGGGCAGAGGGGCTTCCCTTCCCGTTACCGGGCTGTAGGTTGGTCCCGGGGAAGAGGTCGTGGCCGTCCCGGTCAGTCCTGGGGCGCCAAGCCCAAACCTACTGCTAAGCCCGCTCAGCAATGAGGGGCTGCCCTCACCCGTGCAGGTGGGGGGACAATTGCGACACTTCTCCCTGGTTTAAGGCCGGGAGTCTCCGGACACATAGATCTGGGAGGTGGTGTCGCCCGGTTACAAACCGGAGTTCGAGTCTCGCCCTCCTTCACGGGTTTTCCTGGAAATGACGGTCATCGAGTGGGCCTCGATTTTTACACCATTCTCTTCGCAGTCCCCTAGAGGGACGGGTCAGCTTGCCCCGTCCTGCATCTGAAGTTTTTCAAACTTCCCAGGTCCCCCCTTGCTCTAGCCAGGGTGGTGTCCTTTCGGGGAATACGGTCGGATTTCGGTCAACACAGGGCGTTGCTCACTCAGTCCAAGGTTTGTCTGATTCAGGAGTTGGTTTGGATCCTTCTTTCCAATCCTCGGCCGTCTGTTCTGGAGCTGAGAGCCTTCCGTCTAGTTCTTGCTCTTTTGTCCCATCATGGTCTGGGCCTTCTGGTTCAGCTACGCTCGGACAGTCAAGCAACGGTTGCTTACTTCAATCATCAGGGAGGGACTTCCAGTCTGGGTGCCCTCAGAGTGGAGTCCCTGATCCTGACCTGGGCGAAGGCACATGTTCCTTGTCTCTCGGCAGTCTGCAGTCCGCTCCGGTGGGGGACACCGGAGTTGGTCCTGTTTCCCTTTCGTCACAATTACAGGCTCCCGACCTTTGTGTCGCCCTCCCAGGATCCTCTGGCTCTGGCGGCGGAAGCCATATCCCTTAGCCGGGGGAACCCGGGTTTTCTGTACCTGTTTCCTCCGATACTCATGCTAGGCTGAGTGGTACGGAAGCTGGTTCTGGAAAGGGTGTCCGCCATTCTCGTGGCCCCAAGAGGGCCAAGACGAGTGTGGTGCGCAGACATCGTTTGGCTGACAGTGAATCAGCTCATTCTGCCTCTTCGGCCCGATCTGCTCACTCAGGGTCGGCTGTCTTACCCCAGTTTACCAACGCTGGTTTTGATGGCTTGGCTGCTGAGACCTCCATCTTGAAGGAGGAGGGTCTTTCTGACTCGGTTATTAAGACTCTGATCGCTGCCCGAAAGAGGTCTTCTTCTATCACCTACTATAGGACTTGGAAAGCCTATATCCCTTGGTGTGAGGTTAGGTCTTTGCCTTGTAGGGTCTTTTCGGTCTCCAGGATTCTGGAGTTTTTACAATCAGGGCTGGACTCTGGTTTTCAGCTGAGTACTTTGAAAGGGCAGGTTTCTGCCTTAACTATCTTTTTTCAGAAGCGTTTCGCGCTTCTTCCTTTAGTTAAAACTATTTTCCAGGGGGTTACGCATGTGCGGCCTCCCAGGAAACCATTACTCCCTGTCTGGGACTTGAATTTGGTTCTTTCTGCTCTTCAGGCTCCTCCCTTTGAGCCTTTGCAAGATATTGCTTTGTCTACCCTGACTCAGAAGATTGTCTTCTTGGTAGCTATCACTTCGGTTCGGCGTGTCTCGGAGTTGGCGGCCTTGTCTATTCAGGCGCCCTACTTTGAGAGGCATCAGGACAAAGTGGTCTTTCGGTTCAAACCAGACTTTCTTCCTAAGGTTGTTTCTGCTTTTCATTTGAATCAGGATATTGTTCTTCCCTCCCTGTGTCCTAAGCCTAAGAATGACAAGGAGAGGGTTTTGCATTGTTTGGATGTAGTACGCTGTGTTAAGTACTATTTGATTATTATTTGATTATTACTTCTCCTTTTCGTAAAACTGATGCCTTTTTTGTTATGCCCTGTGGGCCTAGGAAGGGTTTGGCGCCGGCCAAATCTTCCATTAGCAAATGGATACATCAGGCCATTATTGCGGCCTATTCTGCTAAGGGGAAAGTTCCCCCTTTTCGTATCACTGCTCATTCTACTCGCGCCGTTGGAGCGTCTTGGGCTTTTCAGCACCAAGCTTCTGTTGAACAAGTTTGTAAGGCCGCTACTTGGTCTTCTGTTCATACTTTTTCTAAGTTTTACAAGGTTGATGTGCGGGCCTCAGCGGATGCTGTTTTGGCCGCAAAGTTCTGCAGACTGCAGTCATTTAAGTTATGCTTCACCTTGCCTTTGGATACCCATCCCTTGTGGACACTGCTTTTGGATGTCCCGATCGTAAGTATTAAAGGGGAAGCGGGGGGTGTGTGGCACACTGAGAATAATACCATTTTGTGAGTACTCACCTGAAAAATGGATATTATCAGTGTGTCACACACCCCGCTTCACCCGCCCTTTTTGGTATCCTGGATCCTTTATATGGTGAAGCTTTTTTTTATTTTGAGGTTACCGTTGGATTTCCTGGTACCTTGTCTCTGCTTTTCAAATGACTGGTGATTGAGTGGGAGGTCCCAGGTATATATAGGCCGGAATAGGCTCGTTTTCAAGACTTCTCCCTGCACGTCGCCACCTGCTGGTGGAGTAACCCGATCGTAAGTATTAAAGGGGAAGCGGGGTGTGTGGGAAACTGATAATATCCATTCTTCAGGTGAGTACTCACAAAATGGTATTTTTATGTAGGTCCCATGTCTAGTGTGCTGTTTACCAAGACATAACAACATGTTTTGCTTAAAGTGGACCAAAACCCTCAAAAACAACTCAATCTATTTTGCTTCCCCACCCCAGGCACATTAACACTTGTATGTTTTCTGCCCTCAATGTTGCTTGGTATTCCTGTTTATAGTGATTCTTATTTGTATTATCCCCAGGTATGCCATTGTATGCTGTTGGTGTTTGACAGGATACCATTGTTCTAAACTAGCCCCCCCCCCCCCTCGCAATCTCATGCTGAGAGCAATTAATGCCTATTGAAGTAAGGAAGATAAGAGCCAAAAGTAGATGTAATTTTCCCCCAATTTTACCTTTAAAGCCAAATTTGTTTGTGAGTATTTTACTCCAATTCATTACCAAGACACTAAGGGGAGTTGATACATGTTTATTTTTTTAATTCAACATTTCATATGACATGGTTGGTCCGCTTTAACTTGCCTGTTACACGCCAAGCTTAGTGATCTCCCTAGAATACACACATTTCTCCTGGAGCTACCAAACTGAATCTTTTAATGTCCTATTAGGTACTTCAACTAATGAGAAACATACAAATAATTATCTGCTACTAGTAAGAATCCTTTGTATTTGCTGTGGCTTTAACTGTAGTGTGCACAATTTTCAGATATTTCTATAACCAAATTACCAGACCTATTTGTTCCGACTCAGGACTAGTTAAGGTCTTTGGATTTTTTTTTCAGACGGAAAATCCATATCAACAAAATACTGTTTATCTGCTTAGCCAAATGAACATGCTTATGAATGCACCCAAGCTGGACCCTTATCATACAATCTTACTAGAACAATATTTTTCAAGGGCCTACATGATAGTGTGTATATAGATCAGCCCTTTACAAAGGGCTGGATTAAGTGTGGTGGAGACTCCTGGGCAGAAAGGCTGGTGGGGGCTGTAATAATTTATTTAAGGTGAATTCCAGCCATAACACCAGGCCAGTCTGCCTTCCTTGGTGGGGGATGGGGAGTCGGTACAAAACAAACTCCTTACCTCGCTCAGGATCCACCGCTTTCAATAGCGCAGAATCAGCAAACACAGAAGGTGCGCTGAGCTATACCCCCTGCAGCTCCTGCCCACCAATTTAAGTGAAAATTCAAGACAGACATCTTGCCATAGTTTAGAGAGGTCAGTAGTTTCAGTTTTTCCTAAATTACTGATCATAGTGGTGGAGGCCCTCTGGATATTTCAAGTGGTGGAAGGCCCGGGTGCAAGCCCCTCAGGCCCTGCCTATAATCCAGCCCTGCCCATACACTAAATATTTTTTTATGTGGATTGTATCAGTTTGTGAATGGTCAACATAAAAGTCGGATGTATTATTTAGCCAAACATGATAAATTGGTGTGTGATCAATAGAAAGTCTTTTTTTTACTTTCTCAATGAGGCTCGACAAAGAAAGTAAATATTTGCATACTTTTTTGATCCTTTAAAGCTTAAAGCCTGACACCACCCACATTCTCCAGTTATCAGTGTGTCTCGTGCTATAATTACCTTACTAGACTGGAAGAAGAAGCCTTTCAAGCTGGTAATGCCTTACATGGAACGGAGGTAGAATATAAAAGTATATGTACTCATATCGGTATCAGACAACCAAAAGTGTGTGTGTGTGTGTGTGTGTGTGTGTGTGTGTGTGTGTGTGTGTGTGTATATATATATATATATATATATATATATATATATATATATTAGAGCCCCACTGGCCCACCATATTTATAGTGTTTTGACCAGATGGTTCTATCTTTATGTCTTTATGAGGGACCATGTTGGCCTCCAGATAGTCCTCTCTTGACCCTGCATTTTGCTCCATTGGGAATGCATGAAAGCAGAGTGAACCAGCTTTTAAAGCCTCCGGACAGTGCAGAGAGGTCAGATGTCAACATTCCATTCAAATGCAGCCTTATCTGTCAAGAAATAGATTTGCCTCATCTCCAGGCAGAATAGCCATACCTTCTTCCATAGCTTGTAAACTGTGGCCTTTGTACTGTATGTAATTGTTGCATGTATAAAAGACTTTAGCATTTACATTATGAATATCTTTGTAGGTAAGATGATGATAGACCTCAATCTGTTTTTTTTTAAGTTAGGAGATTAGAAGAGCCCTTCATTTTCCTGTATGCTGCTGTATAACATTTTGGGACATCTAAAAAAAGTCTGAGGCAATCTCTGGGGGAGGAAGGTTTTTTCTGGGGACAAGGAAAGGCATTTGAAACTTCTAAAGTTACATAGCATGTGTTGTCTGTTGCTTTTTCCGGCTTCCTTTTTTGCACACCTGTCCTTCTATCTAAGGTGGGGCAGCAAGACTTTTTTAGAGGAAGATAAGCGACTATAGCGTGTGCATTTCCCTTAACACAGTGGCCCTTTAATTTATGATGGGAGTTATATTGTAGTAATGTCCATAAAATGAACTGCCTGAATGAGTCTCCTAGATGTTTGGTTGGTGGGTAGGTCCATCTGCAGAAGGCTGCTTTGTAAACAATGATTATCTATTATTGAAGGTCCACACCTACTCTACAGATGGGAAATATGTATTCTATTTGCTTACATTGCAGTTTTCAACACACTGAATTTTACCTTTTTATTTCTATTTTGTTTTTCAGTCTAAACCATCACCTGCAGAGTCACCTAAAAGGGACTCAACGAGGAAGCCTGTGTTGGGCAAATTTGGAAACCTTTTTACCACCAGTAAGAAGAAACAAGTCAAAGGTACACCAGAATCTCCCACAAGCCCTTCTAATGAGAAGTCAGTGACTACATTTAAATCTGAAAAAGAAATAGTAAAACAACAAAAAAAGGTCCAGATTGTCGTAACCACCAATTCCAAAGTACAAACCCAAGTGGGCAGGTCTGCTCATCCAGACAAAACATCAGAGCCTCTAGGTAAAAATGAAAAAAAGGCTATAAATGGTAACCATGAGCATGCCGAGCAGAAATCAGGTACACCATCCGTGAAAGAAGTTGAGCACACTACCAATAACAACCCCATTGATTTAACTAACAATGTCCCTGAGAGCAGCCAAAAATCATCACAAAAATCAACACTGAAACTTGATCGCCAGACCAGTATTGAGAAGAATTTACAGGCCTCGACAAATTCCCCTGTAAGAAGAAGAAGCTCTACAGATGAAGCAAATGTCAAGTCATTCGTAAGAAGACTTTCTCAAGAAAGCATTGGTGCTAAAGAGGAGTCACCCAAAATAGGGCCAAAGAGGGTTTCAAAGTTCTCTGGCAAAGTAACAGACTCAAAATATAAATTCCCAGATAAACCATATCTGAAATTGGGCAGTACAGAGAAATTAAACACCCCTAAGTCATCACATCAGGTTACATCCCTAGGGGATCAACAAACCCCAGGGTCACCAGTTGATCCAAGTCTGTCCCCAGACACAGCACACTGCAAAAGTGTTTTAAAAAAACAATCAAATGGTAGTGACACCTTATCACCTACTAGCCCCTCAGATAGTGACATACTAACAGGACCTTTCCAGGAAAAGCCAAAGGATAACCATGCTAATGGACACTCTGGTAAAGACACAATTCTATCAGTTGATATCTACCTAAGTAAAAATACTGGAAGCAGTTCTCCAACAACCACACAAAGCTGTACCAAAGAAGAGGCAATGGAGAAGAACAGTCCTACCAGCAAGAAAATGAATAGGAAGAGACGTTCTACAAAGTCTCAGAGCAGTCAAAACGAGGAGAAGAAAGCAGAAACCGTTCTCCAAGATGATGTTTTTGATGAGAGTAGCTTTAAAGGGATTGAGGACAATTCATCTACTGGAGACAGCAGTATAAAATCCACTCCTCTGTCACCTGAATCTAACTGCACTGAATCATCCAGTCAGGAAATAAAGGCGGGAGCTAATACCAAACTGTCGCCTAAGGCTGAATCAGACAAAGATAAACAGCAACACCCAGCCTCCAGCCCTGTGAGGAAAAAAAATCCCTCTTCCCCAACAGGTCGTAAGGCACTGACTAGAGATGCCTTGTTTAGAAATCAGGCTGTGGCAGCCCCTGCCAGACTCATTGCGTTGAACCAGCCTGCTTCTGTTACTACAACAAAAGACGCCTCTGTGGAAAAAACATATGTGCATGGATCCTTAACCGGGAACGAACGGGAGGATCTGATAGATATTGCTGGGGACAAAAGCTCAACAGCTGCAGCAGCAGGTAGTCTCCTGCAGAGCGACATCTCAGGAGAAGAGATCATCCAACCACAATATACGGGTGATTCAGATGGCAATAACCAACAATCTAACCCAGACGTGGCAAAACCACAAGTTTCTTTGAATGACAGCTCCAAATCCACCATCACCTCTCAGCTTAATATGTAAGTACCTGCCTATTTATTACCATTTCAGATTATATAATACAAGTAAATATGTAGGTTTAATATATATATATAATATATATGCACTGTGAAACACTTTCCTGTATAGCCATGCAAAAATGTTATGTATTTAACGCTTTATAGGAGAATATATATATATATATATATATATATATATATGACTAGAGGGTGGAAAACCCGCACAAAACTGTTCCCTGGATCAGGTTTCATTCTTAAAGAAAAAAAGAAAAAAGAAGATACTCACAAGGAGGACTTTTTCTTCACAAATACTAGATGCTGGATATAAGCAAAAATCTTCTGCCTGTATTTATTAATTGCCAACAATCCCATTTTATATCTCAACTATGGTTTTTAAAGCTCTACCTAAATCCTTAACCTTATGTAGTTGGATGGGGAAAAATTAAAGCAGAGGCCAGAAAAGAAAACAACGCTTTATTTAATCTCAATCGCTGGTTATCGTCTAAGTTAATGTTCCTGTAGATTCTGATGCTAGACTTATTAGTTTGAACTTTGTACATGGCTTGACGTATATTCTAATCAAAGAAGGTTAATGTATGCTTAAATTAACGTAGAATTTGGTTCTCTAAAATGAAGTGTGTGTAAATTATAAACTAATTAATAAGTTACGATATGAAAAAAAAAACACATTTTCCAATTCAACACATGATAAAGTGGAATTAGTGTTCTAACTATTTTAAAGGCATATTCTGTCCCTGCTTAGGTTTTGCAATAAGGCCCTTATTTATGAAGGAATAGCGACAGGTAGCGACTGGTGAGCGGGCGGTAATGACGGGCACCGCCACGAGAACGCCAGCTCCCCACCACAATCACACATTTATCAAGCCGATCCTGCTTAGCGACTGAGATAGCGCCAGATAGCCACTCATTCATCATTATTCCAGCCTCAGCCCACAGCGCCAGCGTCCAACCTTGAACAGCGACAGGTATGACCTCTCGCTACCTGGCGCTCTCCAATGCATTTCAATGGAACAATCTTTAAATATTCATAATTAATTATTAATTTTTTTTTTTTTTTTTTTAAATGTGAAAAATTCTGTGACCACTTCTGCCATGTTAGTTAATTTTTTTAAGGTAAAAAAAAAAAAAAAAAAAAAATTGTGCAGAATTGATATTACAGGTCTGATATTATTGTATTCATATTACTAAATTCTTTCAAAATTTTTTTTTTTTGGTTTCCAAAAATATGGTGGTTTGGGGGTTAAAAAACTACTTTTAACACATCGCCGCCAGCGCTCTGGGGTTTAAACATGCATTTCACAGCGCGAGAATTTTTTGAGCGTGATTTTTTGATGAATGTGGTGGGAGCCGGTCGCTCTGACCAGTCGCTATCATGCGCACCCATACATCGCGGAACATGTCAAATAGCGACTCGTCACCCCGTATTCAACATTACTGCACACCGACTGAGTCGCTATCAACAACCGAACAACGGCCAAGCACAGCGAATACTAGTGGGCGCTCTGAAAATACTGCTACAGTCGCTCAACTGTCGCTGCCTGCCGCTATTAATGAATCGGCCTCCCCGTCAGCTGTTATCACAGGCAGCAGTGGGGTGCTCCCAGCTCAGAAATCAAATATGCATTTTCTTAAGAAAATTGTAAAGCTAAGTTTTTTCTATTTATAAAAGGATATTATAATAAATACATAATAACTAAATCCACCCACAAACAGACCAACTTAACAGTATGTAGATAAAGTGCTTACATATAGACAATAGGCACATAAAACCCAAGTAGACGGGCACAGCTTATTTATAAATATTAATAATTTATTGAGGTTCCAAAAAGAAAAAAACTCATTAAAAAACATGTACAGACAATATTAAAACAGGCTCCTAAGGCCATCCCATATTTCTAAGCCACCGGTACAGTACTAAACCAGACAGAACAACATAATAGTTGTGAATCTAATAAATAATCCTATCAATAATAGTCCCTAATAACCTATAAATATACAAGTAATTTACCAAGATAAACAAGTCTATATACAGACCAAAAGTGCTTGTGCTAATTTAAATTGCGATCAATATATAAATAAATATTATACATATGTGATGAAAAATCCTAATAAATACTGTGAAAAATCAAAATTCACCCATAATCTATAAACTAACTCTATATATAAGCACGCACTTATATATAGTTAGTTTATATATTATGGGTGAATTTTCAATTATTTATTTATTTATAGTTCCGAGGTAACTTTTTCTCTTTGTAACCCATCCCCCCCCCCCCCCTCATCCTGCCTCAGCACCAGAGTAGGGTGGCAGGGCAGGGAGGTCAACTTTTGACTGGACAGAATATAAATAGAAAAAATAATCCTGTAATAATTTACTTTTGGTTTTCTAGTGGGCTGTGTCAGAAAAAGCTCACCTTTCCCCCGCTTCTATAACGCTTTTCTATGACTGCACATGTGTTTGCTATTGGCTGATTCCAGACAGGCATGCATAACACTATACACAGCTCCTTGCACACATGGGAGGAGCGGCCACATTTCAGGGCTATTTCTGGGGGTAGTTGGCCATTTCTAGGGAATAAGGGAAGCAACAGCCTCAAGGTCTGCTAAGGGGCATTTGACAATAGGACCACTATGCTCCACCCCCCAGGGTAACCCAATTAGGAATGGCCATTTGTACTTAAAGAGGACCAACACCCAGGGGTGATTGGCCCGGAAATCTAAGAAACCCCCCAGAAACCCCAAAAACATCTTACCTGATCCGCTTCCGCCGCCGCCTCCCGCGCGCCCCTCCAGATGTGCGTGCGCCCGCGGCGGCCCTCTGTGAATGGCCGGCGGGGGCGCGCGCGCGCCGAGAGTGACGCGCGGGAGGCGGCGGCGGAAGCGGCTTGGACGTTCCTGATCCCCGCCTGGACGTTGGCGGGGATTGGCTGCGGCGTTCACGTGGGGGCGTTGAGAGGTGAGTTTTTTGGGGTTTCTGGGGGGTTTCACACAGCGGGGCACCCCCGATCGGGGTGCCCCGCCGAAGTGGACCAAAACCCAGGATAGTCAAAATCCTGGGTGTTGGTCCACTTTAAGATCTCACTAATTCACACTGGCCAACCAGCAGTATATGCACATACCTATTGGTTACATGTGCAGCAGGAATGTGCAGGGGTGTATTAACTTTGTTTTTTTCTGGCATCCCTTTTTGGGTGTAGGCACACCTTACAGCTTAACTACCATAGGCTCATCTGAGGTCCCCAAGCCATTGCCTACTCTTTCTTCATGAGCATTACAAAGCTTTGGGGGCAGTCACTGCTACATCCCTTTCCAGATCCTTATGATCAACAGCACTGAGTTCCTGCTAGGGGAATGGTTGCCCAGTTCCAGGAAATTAAGCAATTTTTTGTTGGCTGTATCAACTGTATCTACTGTAGAACCACAGCATCATCTATTGACCTGTTGTTTTGGTAGGTAAAATGTAGCTTCATGGAAGATATTTGTGCTTGGGGTTAAGATTGAACGGACCTTCAGAAAATTGACCAGGCAAAAAATGGCATCTCAGGACATTCAAATGGCCTGCTGACTATGTACCAGAATTTCCCTTAATCACTTCCTCTATACAGCGCTGTATGTCCCACATAACCGACCAGTGGTTTTCACTGGATGGGCTTGCCACAAATGGCTGTGACTGCCCGACAGGGGTGCACCTATAATGAGCACATGTGAGGCATCACTGCAGAGTGGGGCTGCAATTGCTGGTTTTATTTATTTTGCCCATTATCTCATTAGTGATTAAGTGGAGAACAGGTGCACTGCCTCACACAGCCATGTTTTTATAGTCCTCAATATTGAGGAGTAGAGCAGCATGTCCAGGGGCGCCTTTTTATAGTTTGCCTCAGGCAGCAGAGAGGCTAGATTCTGGACAAATAGTATGGCCATCATGATTTTCAAGTACAAAGAAGGTATTTCCAGAAGCTAATCAGCTATTTCCCACAGGTGTGGGGAACAGTGGGACAATAGCGGCATCACCCATGAGTCTGTTTGAACATCTAGGCATTTATTCTTAGTATGTCACACACCCCGCTTCAAGAATCCATAACATGTGGGTAATATCGTCCTGAAGAGGGCGTTCCTGCAGAGATGATAGCAAAAGAAAGCCCCTCCCTGATCCATAAATACCTGGGACCTCCCACTCACTACCCAGTTTTCCATCTCTGCAGACGGCGAGCAAGTCAGAAGATGATGGCTCCTCCTTGCACAGGGGGATTTCAGGTAGCCGGGGTAACTCCCGGCCTCTTATTTTGTTTATTTCCGCTCGGACCCCTGTTTGTCCCAAAATTTACCTCATATTACATGCCTCCACAGTCTTGGCTGCTGGCCCGAGCGAGGGTACATTGGCACCTCTGGTGCTGAGGAGCAGAGCTCCACCGTGAGACCCTAAAAGAGAGGGTAGGCGGTCATACCGGGTAGGTGATCCCGGTTTGGGATGCCCCGTCCCTTGACTTTTCCCCTGGGGGGGGGGCCCTTCCCTTTACCAACTATGGGGGCTGGGGGTTCCTCTCATAGGGGTTAGCTTTATTCACTTAATCTTTCTCTTTATTGATGTGTGTATCTGGGAGTAGTTCCTCAATGAGTTATTCTGCTGTTACTATGTTGCAGCACCGCGGCTGTCATTGCAGCCTGGTGCCGGGGTTTGTCAGTCTGTGAGGTGATTTTTTACCTCACGCGCTTTGGGGGGGCGGGGCTGGCACTCGGCGCTCTGCCGCGGCCAGCCCCCGTTCTCTCCTTCATTCCTCGCCGCAGCGAGCGGGGCGGGTGCTCCGCTAGTGAAAGCGGACGCACCCGTTGTCACGGCAGCCGGCGCCGCGGTTGTCGGCGGCGCCGGTCTCTGGGCTGGTGTGTGAGGGACTTCTTCCCTCACACTTCATTCACACTGGAAGGGGGGGCGGAGCCGGGCTTTCGGCGCGTCGCCGCGGCTCCGCCCTCCTCTGTACTGGCGCCGCTGCGGAGCTGAGCTCCCTGTTACTAGGCAGCTAAGGGGGCACAGATCAGCTTTGCGCGGGCTGCGCAGACCACGCCCCTGGCACGGCCGTTCTTCTTCTCTTCACTTCACCTCAGAGGTCGCCATTGTTCTGAGGCGGATCGTTCACCGCAGCGTCTGTGAGTGGCCCTGTGGGCCTCATTTATTTCTTCTTTTCTTTATCTGTTAAGTCTTATTGTAGGGACTTATGGGTCTCTCTCTATCTTTTAGGTGAAGGTTATCCAGGAGGATCTTCTGTAGTATTGGAAGGTCTCTCCTGATCCTGGGTCCCTGGGTCCATTTTAGCATCACAAATTCTCCCACTCGGGACATTAAAGGGGCATCCCGGGTTGTCTAACTGGCGTAATTCCCTGGGTCATAGCGACCACTCAAAATTCACCTTATGGAGGCATCCCCGGATACTGGGACTGGGACCCCTTCGGGGCATCCCAAAAAGTGTATGTTGTGTGGGAGTTCCATTACTGGGGATGATGTGTTACTGTGTATACCATGTGCACAGCAAACTGTTACGCGGCAGTCCGAACCCCAAGCGTCGGGGTCAGCACAGCCGGCCACCTCAACTCCCCCTCCCACCTTGACTCGTGCCCCGTGTGACGTGGTCATGGGCAGGGATCTGCAATCCGAGATGTGTGCCAGATTGGCTAGCCTTGAGAAAATGCTCTCTAGCTCGGTCGCCCGTAAGGCCCCGTCTAAGAGAAAGCATTTGTCGCCGGCTCCGCCGGTGGATGATCTGGATGACAGAGATAATCTGGATTGGTCTGATTATCCCCAGCTAGAGGAGGGGGAAGTTGATGAGGGTTCAGAATTTTCGGATGATGAGCAGTCTGCTGGCGCTGATGCCGAGCTTTCTGATTTAGGGAGATCCTTGGACTCTCCTCACGCTCTGTCTCTCATGCTGGAAGTTCTGAATATTTCCCCTCCCGAGGAGGCGTCACAGCAGAAGGGTGAATTGTTTGAGGAATCCAGGCCGCGCCTGGAGTTTCCTACGCAACGCCATTTTGATAGAATCATTGACAAGGAATGGGATAGGCCGGCTCGGCTCCCTGGCATCCCTCAGGGGTGGGATAGGAAATATCCCTTTCCTTCTGAGGCGGTCAAGCGCTGGGCATCTCCCCCCGAGGTGGATGCACCGGTTTTGGGGTTGTCTAACTCATCGGTGTTAAACAGACCTGATTGTTCCACTCTCAAAGATGGAGAGGATAAACGTATTGATCAGATGGCTTCTCATGGCTTTACTAGCATTGGGTCGGCCATCCGGCCTGTGTGCGCTTCGGAGCTAATGGTGTTGGCCACTAGGTCTGTGGTCAGGGACCTGTTGACTTCTTCCGGGCTTCGTCCTGGTAGTAACGAGTTCCTTAGCCTTAAACGGTGCGAGTTGTTTCTATCCTTTGTGTTGACTGCCTTGGATGATACTTTGATGATGTGTGGTAGGACTTCGGCTCTGCTTGTGGCTATTCGGCGGTCGGTGTGGCTGCGCCAGTGGGCGGCCGATTTTATGTCCAAAAAATCACTGACGGCTTTACCCTTTGTTGGTCTACGGCTCTTTGGAGAGACATTGGACTCTGTCACCAAGGGTGGTAGGTTACCTCAACGTAAGAAACAACGCCGCTCCTTTCGGGGGGCGCCTGCCTTTACCCCCTCCTTTCGGGGGGCCAGATCTGGCAGGGGTTCTGCATTTCCCTCTTCCAGAGGAGATTCCGGAAACAGGGGCAGAGGACGTGCCCGTTCTGGATACAGTTGGGGCTCTAAGCCCAAACCGGCTGCTAAGCCGGCTCAGCAATGAGGGGGCGCCCTCACCCATACGGGTGGGGGGACGGCTGCAGCACTTCTCTCAGATCTGGGATCAAGAGGTCTCGGACAGATGGATCCGGGAAGTGGTGTCTTCCGGCTACAAGCTGGAGTTCGAGCTCCGCCCCCCTTCCAGATTTGTCAGGTCTCGGATGCCGTCGGAGCCTCTAGCGGCGCAGGGGCTTCTGGTGGCAGTGGAGAATCTTCTGGACATGGCTGTCATTTGCCCAGTGCCCCCTTCAGATCGGGGCAGGGGCTTTTATTCCAATCTGTTCACGGTACCCAAGAAGGACGGGTTGGTCCGACCCATCTTGGATCTGAAGTTTCTCAACAGGTTCATCCGGCCGAGGAAATTCCGCATGGAAACGCTGCGTTCGGCCATTCACTCTCTTCGTCAGGGAGACTTTCTGACGTCCATAGACATCAAGGATGCTTATCTACACGTTCCGGTTTTTCCAGCACACCAGAGGTTTCTCAGGTTCGTGGTGGAGGATCGGCACTTTCAGTTTGTGGCACTTCCTTTCGGTCTCACCTCAGCTCCTCGGGTGTTCACCAAGGTGCTAGCGGGGGTGATGGCTCTGCTCAGAGGTCAGGGTATCCGCATCGTGCCCTATTTGGACGATCTACTGATCATGGCCTCTTACTTCATCCAAGCGGAGTTGGACACCAGAGCGGTGGTGTCCACTCTGGAGAGGTTCGGTTGGGTGATCAACCACCCCAAGTCTTCTCTTTCTCCGTCCAGAATTCTGACCTTTCTGGGAATGTCTCTGGACACTTCACAGGCCAGGGTGTTTCTACCCCAGGCCAAGATTCTTTTGATTCAGGAGTTAGTTCGGCTTCTCTTGTCAACCCCTCATCCGACCATCCGGTTAGGGATGAGGCTGGTGGGGTTAATGGTGGCCTCATTCGAGGCAGTTCCCTTTGCGCAGTTTCACACAAGGACGCTTCAGCTTCATCTGTTGAAGGTTTGGGACAAGTCTCCTCTATCGTTGGATCAGTCCTTCCTGATGACTCCCCGAGTTCGTCGATCCCTGCAATGGTGGCTGGGGTCGGTCAATCTGTTGAAGGGCAGATCTTTTCTGGCTCCGTGTTGGGAAACAGTCACCACGGATGCCAGTCTGTCAGGTTGGGGGGGTGTTTGGAAGGACCTCCAGTTTCAGGGTCTGTGGGGCCCGCAGGAGGCTCACGAGCCCATCAATGTTCTGGAGTTGAGAGCCATCAGGTTGGTTCTGTTTCGCTTGACTCATCAGTTGAGAGGCCTGCCAGTTCAGGTCCGGTCGGACAACAGAACGGCGGTTGCTTACATCAATCACCAAGGAGGGACTCGCAGCAGGAGTGCCCTCAGGGAAGTGTCTTTGATTCTGGACTGGGCAGAGACCCACGTCCCGTGTATCTCAGCAGTCTACATTCCGGGGGTGGAGAACACGGAGGCGGACTTGCTGAGCAAGGCCTCCTCTCGTCAGGGGGAGTGGTCTCTCAGTCCCAAGGTGTTTCGTTCGATATGTCTCAGGTGGGGGGTCCCAGCGGTGGACCTCTTTGCTTCTCGTCACAATCACAAGCTTCCAGTTTTTGTGTCTCTTTCGCAGGATCCTCTGGCTCTGACAGTGGATGCCATGTCTCTAAACTGGAGGGATCTGGGGTTCCTTTACCTGTTTCCTCCGTTCCCAATGCTAGCCAGAGTGCTGCGCAAACTGGCCTTGGATGGTGCGTCGGCAATTCTGGTGGCCCCAAGGTGGCCAAGGCGAGTTTGGTTCGCAGACCTTGTAAGACTGGCAGAGGATCAGTTCGCCCTGCCTCTGCTGCCGGACCTGCTCACCCAGGGTCGGCTACGCTATCCCAATTTACCATCGCTGGCTTTGACGGCATGGCTGCTGAAACCGCCATCTTGAAGGAAGAAGGTCTTTCTGACGCGGTGATTCAGACTCTTATCTGTGCCAGGAAGCGCTCTTCCTCTTCTATTTACTACAGGACTTGGAGGGCCTATATTGATTGGTGTGAAAGTAGGTCTTTCTCTTGTCGAGAGTTCTCCATTCCTAGAATTTTGGAGTTTCTCCAACATGGTCTAGATCTGGGGCTCCAGCTTAGTACATTGAAAGGGCAGGTTTCTGCCCTGGCGGTGTTCTTCCAAAGGTCTTTTGCACTTCATCCCTTAGTCAAGACCTTTTTCCAAGGTGTTACACATGTTCGGCCTCCTAGGAAGCCTGTTGTTCCAGTTTGGGATTTGAACCTGGTTCTTTCTGCTCTCCAGGGCCCTCCGTTTGAGCCCTTGAATGAGATAGCTTTGTCTTCTCTTACGCAAAAGGTGGCCTTTTTGGTGGCTATCACTTCGGTTAGGCGTGTTTCTGAGTTGGCAGCTTTATCCATTAAAGCTCCGTACTTCGAGAAACATCAGGACAAGGTTGTCTTTCGTTTCAAGCAGGATTTTCTTCCTAAAGTGGTCTCGGAGTTTCATTTGAATCAGGACATTGTTTTGCCCTCTCTATGCCCAAATCCCAGCGACGACAAGGAAAGGGCATTGCATTCCTTGGATGTAGTTCGTGTTGTGGCACATTATCTGGAGGTTACGTCTTCCTTTCGTAAGACTGATGCTTTCTTTGTGGTGCCCTGCGGGCCTAGGAAAGGTTTGGCTCCTGCCAAATCTTCCATTAGTAAATGGATTCGTCAGGCCATTATTGGGGCCTATTCTGCCAAGGGGAGGAGTCCCCCTTTTCGTGTTACTGCTCATTCTACTCGTGCAGTTGGTGCGTCCTGGGCTTTTCAGCACCAGGCTTCTGTTGAGCAAGTTTGTAAGGCCGCTACCTGGTCTTCTGTTCACACCTTTTCCAAGTTTTACAAGGTTGATGTTCGGGCATCAGCGGATGCTGTTTTTGGCCGCAAAGTTTTGCAAGCTGTTGTGGTTTATGGTTGTGCATTGTTGCCTAGTTTTGGATCCCCGCCCTTGTTATGGACACTGCTGTTGGATGTCCCACATGTTATGGATTCTTGAAGCGGGGTGTGTGACATACTAAGAATAATACCATTTTGTGAATACTCACCTTGTAAAATGGGTATTATAAGTATGTCACACACCCCGCTTCAACCCGCCCTTTTGTATTTAGGATCCTCTTTATTGCAAACTTTTCGTGGTTGTGTTTATATTTGCCTCTTCCTGGTCCCTTACCTTACTGCTTCTGTATACTGGGTAGTGAGTGGGAGGTCCCAGGTATTTATGGATCAGGGAGGGGCTTTCTTTTGCTATCATCTCTGCAGGAACGCCCTCTTCAGGACGATATTACCCACATGTTATGGATTCTTGAAGCGGGGTGTGTGACATACTCATAATACCCATTTTACAAGGTGAGTATTCACAAAATGGTATTATTAAATGTATTGTTTTGTTTTATCTGGATTCAGTGGTTATTAAAAAAGGTTAAAGTTTGGGTGGTACAGTATTCATGCATAAAACAGTATGGGCCTACATTTTATATACTTAGATGCTGGGTGATTTAGAAGAATAGATACCTACCCCCCCCCCCCCCCCCTCCTCCAGTTACACCAGGTTTGGCCAACCTCTAGCAACGTTACTGGTTAGACCTCTCAGCCATGTGGGCTTTTTGAGGCCCACATGAGATTAAGGTGAAAGAACACTGCTATGACAATAAGAGACATCAATCTGTCAGCGCTGGATCAGTGTCTACCTACAAAGTCACCTTGAGGAGTTTTATTCTGTTATTTGCTTCTAGCCATATCTGCAGCAGTTGTGTTTTTAACTGTATTTGCTGATGTATGGGTAGGGACCTGAAAGGCAAGAAAAATACATTTCCAAAGCCTAGTGTATTATGTTCTGTCTATTTCCTGTCTGCAGCCGGCCAAGCATTATTTTTGCTGGGAATACAGTGGCCCCCAGGGGTTAGCAGACTGAAAGACCATTTGGACGCTGCCAAAAAGTTTTGGAAAATTTCTCCTGTCCCAGCGACACATATAGCTCTAAACTACAGTTATAAATAAAGTTACCTCTCCTGGCCCTTCCCAACAGAGGTCAGCCACACTTTGGGGGGGGGGGGGGGGGGGGGGGGGTTAAAATTCCAACTTGGCATCTCCACTCTGCAAGTAACCACAGGCCCAGAAAGTTAAATGTCTGCCATTGCTCGCCCACACAGCACATGCACATGGTCCTTTTCACATTGCAGGAAATGCTTAGACTTTTACAGCACAGTATACATGGGTCAGAAGGTCTAAAGCTGCCCATCCACAGAAGGATTTGGCCTTGGACTAGCTTTGGCTGAGAAGGTACCTGAAAGAGAACCAGCTTAAAAAAAAATAAAACAGAAATATTGCAGAGGTGTGGTTAAGTTGGTCATCTAGATGGCATCAGCCCATAGTAGAGCTTTTTTTTCTTCAAAACCTGTTTGATGCTGGGAGAACTGTTCTTTTGATTTAAATTATCATCTACTCATCTGTCTGTACAATAGTGTTGGTTGGACAATGTGATCAGATGTGCGAGTTTATTCTCAGCAGCTTTGTGGTCGGCCACCAATTGTCTGGCTTGGGCCTCCACCACTGAACTGAACAGTGGACGCTTGTAACAACCAATGACTCCTCGTGCTAATGCTGGGAATGGCACAATCAGAAATATGTGTTGTGGCAGCCTCCCAAGTATAAGGCTGTCATGGAAAGTTCTCTTAAATGATACACATATTTGATTTTCAACCACACTGATGCAGGATGTGTGTGTAGTGTTAGAGAGAGACGATTAAGAGAGAGATTAAACTTAAAATTATTTTGATATGATAGACCGCCTGTCTGACCAGATCAAGATGCCCGCATTCCCACTCTCACCTGGTCCCAGGATCCCATACCACAAAAACCCACTGAGCTTGTGAAATAAACTTGTCAAAAGCCCCTTCCAATACTCCCTTCTTAGGGTGCAGCACTAGAAATGGAAGTGTTCGCCTACAGATATGTCCTGCAACACTGATTTTTTGCTGCCCCTCTCTGAGAAGATTGTCTACAATAACTAATTACTCTAATGACTATTAATCATTGCATAGGTGAAGCAATGACATCATTGCCACTCACTACAGTGGCAATAAACAGAGGAGGCGGGGCTTTACAGCTAAAATAAGCAGTATTAATGGGGAGCAGAGTGGGAGCAGGGAAAATTGGCAAAAGGTACTACACATGGGGGCGGGGTCAATTGAGGGGATGCTACTTAAAAAGGTAAGTTTAGGTCCGCTTTATAGCGGACCTTCACCCTTCTGACTATGCCACTTTGCATTCTGGGATTGCTGAACTGTTCCTGACCTCAGCTCTGCTCTGTCTGTGCAAAGCACAGCTATAATTCCACCCCCCTGCACTTGCCAACCCTCCTTCCTCTCCTCAGCATGTGATACTTCTGAAGCAAGATGGCGGCGCCCATATCCTAGAGTCCTGAACAGAGTTGCAGCCCAGCGAGAGAAAGTATAATGAGTAAGAGACTAAAAACTTAAAATATATTAATTTTAGATGCTGGGGAATAGTTTTTTTAGGGTTTGTGCTTTTTCTTAAATGATGCTGAAGGTCCGGTTTAAGGCCAGGCTGATTCCTACTTAGACACGAAGGATGGCTAAGCCTGATCCAGGAAGGAGGGCAGTAGGTGGGCTGGAGGCACAGGGTTAGGTAGTGAGTGACACTGTGAGATCCCACTTCAGGATGGCCCATAAAGAAAGGAAAACCCATAATGATTAGATAAAGGGGCATTATATTATTTTGTTTCTTTAAACATTACACAACTATGTATTTTGTTTGTTTTAACTAGACTAGGGAATGAATAGCGCCAACATATTGGTCTTCATGTGGGCATTTGGCCTCCCTCCTCTCATTTGGGACAAAACATGAAGTAAATCTGGTTCCCCTGATGGGAATACCGACAGCTAAATAATGTTACATGGGGCAAGATCCTACCAAACTTTATCTAAAAAGGTTGTATAAAATGTGTTTTAAAGTGAGTAATACACAAGGTCCCTAAAACACGCATTTACTTGCCTTGATTAAATGATTCTGTAAGCTAAAAAGTTATGTGATCACTATTGCGGCCAGGCAAACACACCCACCCAAAACCCACATTTTTAACCAGCATCCCCTGAATTCCTTCCCCCATGAGGACTACCTTTTGCTGATTTTTAGTGCTCCTGCCTTACTCTAATTCCAGATAATGCCACTTGTTTTAGCTGTAAATGTCCGCCTCCTCCATTTACTGCCATTGTTGTGTGTGGCAATGATGTCATTGCCACACCTATACAATGACTGATTACCTGTCATCTTACAGAGAGGGACAGCATCAATTTCTTGTTCTACACCCTAAGAAGGGAATATCGGCAGGGGGTTTAGCCAAATCTACTTCACACGTGCAGTGGGTTTTGGTCCGCTTTAATGTAATGTTGCCTCTGTGTTATTTCTTATAACATGTTGGCTTCAGTTGTCTTCCCAGAGAAGAGCTGTACAGAACTAGTAAGAGTTAATGCGGTTGAAAAAAAACATCTGTCCCTCAAGTTCAACCAAGGGACGAGGTTGAGGAAAACTATGGTCTTTTATCTTTTATTAAACCTTTGTGTCCCTTTATAAACATGTTGCAGAACATTTACCAACAATGTTGAAGATAATCTGGTCACTAGGTGACAGTGTTTGTCTACATTGTGACAAAAGTAGGTCACCACATTGGATGTAAGGTTTAAAGTGGAACGCTTTCCCAAATGTTAGATAAAAATGAATTGTGGACTGAAACCCCGATTCGGAATGCCCCACTTTGTGACCTCCCCCCCAACCCACCCAGTAAACTCTCCTTTTCCCGGTCCTACGGTGCATGCTCAGGCACTCATCCAATTAGGTTGCTTGGCTGCGCTTGTCCAAAATGGCTAAGACTGGGCTAAGGGGCAAGCATAGCCGAGAAAAGCCAAGCATGCCGGCGGCCACATTCCTGCTGTCCTCTAACAGGGTGTGTGCCCCAGGGAGAAGGTGGGTTTTACAGGTGGCTGGGGGGTTCACACAGCGGGGTATCCTGAATCAGGGTGCCCTGGGGGGGAATCAGGCCACCCTGGTGTTAGAAGAATCCAGGGCTGCTTTAGTCCACTTTAAAAGGAAACCTATCGGGTTCAATTTATAAATTAACAAGTGTTGGCTGGAGGAGGACTTATTATGTATTTTGCAGAGACGGCTAAAGTTAATAAATACCAGATTAACTTATTAAAAGGTTTCTGCTTATTTATACAGCAATTAAAATACTACAGCACCCTGAAGAACACAAGAAGCATTCATAATAAGCATATATTTGGCTGTATAATGAGCACATATTTGAATGGACTTTATAATGAGCACACATCTACATACACAGTGTCATGGCAGTTTGTCGTCCACCCTTGTAGTTTATTGTTACATTCCACCTCTCTCCTGATAACCAGTAAATTGAACACAATTAGGCCCTTGCAAGCCATCATCAGCACAAAGCCTTGGAATTTAGGGATTTGGGTAACATTCACACCAGGTTCAAAACTCTACAGTGGTAGGCTGCAGACCTATCCACTACTTTGTTGGCCGGGAGTGGTGGCGCACATCTGCAATCCCAGCTGCTCAGGAGGCTGATGCTGTTGGAATTGCTTGAGTCCAGGAGTTCTGGTCCACCATGAGTTGATCCAGGGGTTTGTATCCCCATACGGAATCAGTATGAGGGTTCAGGGGGATTGTTCCAGCAGGACCCAGGCTGGAAACAGAGCAGGTGAATCAATGCATGTATTTTGTGTTTTCTCAAGGTTTATTGCCTCTTGCTTTGTGCCCCTTATAAGCACTGTTTTGGGACATCTTAAAGGTAAAGAATGAAGAAGAAGCTGTGTCCCCAGATAAAGGACTAGGGACAGCAGATTTTAGGGTAAACCCTGTATAATCCTATTCCTGACACAGGGGACACAGCTGTTGTCTACCCCGTCACTCTTTTAAAGTTGTCCTGCTGCCTTGAGTGTGAATCAGTTTGTGAGGGTGCAGTTTGCTACGACTGTGTGGGATGTATATTTATAAATGCATACAAAGACAGCTCTGTATTGTATGGATAGGCAGAACCCATGTACCTATGAGTAAAATTAATAAAACCTCTCCAGATATACTTTTAGAAAACGTTTTTCTCTTGCATTTGGGTAGGCTACTGAAGAGCTACATATTATCATTAAAATGCAGACAGGGGGCACTGTCTGGACTATATTTGCTTGTCACTGAATTTAAGATGAGAAGATTTATATGGTCCAGACCTGCTGCTGCCTGTCCCAAATGGGAAACCTCCCCTTGTGCCAGCCTGAGGCCTTGTGCTTCGAAATATAAAATATTCATGAACCTTGCCAGCAGAAATAAGCATGATAGGGGTGGGTGATATTGTTGTGTAACAAGCAGCTCTTGCTGGATGCTAAACATGTTGCTAGATCATTGCATGGAGTGTACAATTGTATCAAATGTGCCCCCTGTGACATCCAATGTCCTCATTTATATCACAATTCGCCCTCTGCTTCATCCCCTGCATTCCTACAAACATCCTATAACAAAATAAACAGAATACTTCAAAGACACAGGGGCAATAAATTGATTCCACAAACAGTTACAACCACTGATAAGGAAAGGTGGGGGAGCACAGCTTGTAGTACAGATTTACCAATAGGGTGACTACAAATAACTTGCCCCCAGGCTAAAGCCTAATAAAATATCAGCCTGATATTCCAGAATAGTCAGAATTAGTCGGTCTGACTTCCATCCCCTTGGGTCTGCTCCGTGATCGTGGTGTGTCTGACCCAACTGCTCCTCCAACCCTCTGAATCTGAAGATTCCCCTTTTATTTTCTAACTGTTTTTTTCTGCACATGTTTGTATATCCTCTAACCTGGATTACTGGAGCTGTAAAAACTACCCTGGTTTCTGAAGATTGTATGACCACTCGTAAATGTGTATTAACCTATAGACTGTAAGATTGATTGTGACCAATCCATTGTATGATTGGGAAAGATCTAATCATATAGTGTAACAAATGTGAATGACTCACAATTAACCTGGAGTGCTGCATAGTGACAGTGTGTGAACCAGCAGATGGCAAGCTGATTGTATCTGATAGTTCAACAGCGGAAATGATCAGACTCTCCACAGGGTAAGTGTGGGACAGAATCAGTGTGGATTGCCTGTGCCCTGCTTTTATATGGAGAGGGGTGTGTAGGTGTGTGTGGTGACTGTCTCAATTACTCGCCAGCAGAGTTTGATCGGATGGTGATTGAGGAGGGTTCCCAGGCCCGATTGAATAGATTAAAATGTAGTTACGGTGGTGGTGGCAGCTGGTTGTAATTGGTGTGTGGGTGTTTCTAGTGTGATTGCTCTCTGTGCTGGAAGCAGCCCACACCCACATCACAGGTCGCTCGACCAAACCGACGTTGAATGGTCAATTTTGTGACACCCCCCTCCAACTCAAGCAAATATTTAAGCTGTGGGAAAATCTAGACATTTCATAGCTACAAGTATAGCAAGAATTCCATCATGGCAAAGTAGCCTCACACTACCAGGCCTTCAATGATCCAGGGAGCCTTTAGGTGATTAAAAAAGAAATAAAAGAGGCAGTGGGACGCTTAGCTCATGTGAAATAGTTAGCAAGTAAGACTGCTGTAACAACTGACAGTAGAAATAACTTTCTTCCTCCTTCATGAAGAGGAAGCAATAGAAACTTTAGTTCCCCCTAATTTGGGATGTCCTGCTTTGTACACAGACCGTACTTACCACCTCATCATCAGGGCAGGCTGTGTGCCATACCATATGACTGCCAGCATCTATTTGGGTTCACCATGGCAATGCAATGTGCCCTCCCTACTGCCTAATCCAAAAGGTTTGGTATGGCTGCCACTAGAAAACAAAGGGCTGCCCGATCTTGTGCTTTCGGCGACGTGTCCTAGATTGGATAAAAGGATTATGGGAAACCTTACACAGAAATGTTAGGACTGATGGATTCTATATATTCCATAATATAGGATGACCTACCGTAAATGTGTAATGTACATTTTTCTTTCCTGTACTTTTTATTGCCTTTGTTCGTTACCGGCCCATTTCCACAGAATGATTAGCAATGAATAATCGCTAAACCGAACACGATCAAGCGGTAATTGATCTGTGGAAATGCTTGAAATCAAGAATTTAATGAGAATTTGGTTGACTGTCGTATCGTTTTGGTTGACATAAAATTTCTTGTTCATTGCTTTGGAATGTGGAAAGAAAAATTGGGTATAAATAGGACTATACAAATACCTTAAAGTGGGGCCAGCCACAGGCCTTTCCCCAGGACATCTCAGTTTGTGTCAGCCAGTATCCGCTTACCTTTCCCTGGTCTAGTGACACATGTGCGTCCAATCAGAGTTATTTGCCGTGCCTATGTAATATGGCAAACGGCTCTGATTGTTTACAATGGGGAGCGAGAGTGGCTGCACCCGTTACATCCTCGGGCTGTACACACGCTTCCACCCCAGCCGTTCAGAAGGGCTGGGACAGGAGCGTGTGTGAGCTGCTGGGAATGCGCTCCCCATTAACGTCTATCATTGTTTGCCAAATAACATAGGCACGCCAAATGACTCTGATTGGACGAAAGCCTGTGCATTCACCATTGGATGGGGAGGAGGTGAGTCTTTCTGGGCATTCTAAGGGGGTTTCCCAATTTGGGATGCCCCCAGGGCATGGAACAAGGCCCAGGATTTATTCCACTTTAAATGTAATCTTAATTATGATTGTTTTAACAAACATATGCTGATGAATCTTCAACGTGCAAATGCAAGACGTCTGATCATTCACAAATCGTACCGTGTAAGTGTACCATAAGTTGTGTGTAAGCAAGCGTTATTATTGAGTTCCTGGGTTGAATGTTAACTGGCTTGTCATGCCCATGTTGTGTACTTTGCCTCTTAATCTTTTATGATGGCAGCATAGCTGCACTTATTCCCCAGATTCTTGCTGTCCTCTGTACTCCATTGAAAAGCGTAAAGCTGTATGTTTAGCTAATGCTACATTTTTCTCACTTATTTTCTGGGTTAAAGAGGCTTGATAAAGGGCTGCCCTACTCTCTCAGAAATGCTCAGAAGCTTATCTATTTGAGTCACCAGACAATACATTCACACTCTGTTATTAACATTCACTACATATTTGAATAATATATACTAGCCAATCAGTCTGTTTCCAAATATTTATCAGGTAAAATCTGCAACGGTGTTGTGACCTACTTCGGTGTTTTAGACACGTGTTCCTAGAGTATAATATACACACACGGTGTAGGTGGTGGTAGAGGTGTATATAAAGTACCATATTTTTTAGCCTATAAGACGCACCTGCCTGTAAAATGCACACAGTATTTGGAGGAGAACAATTTGAAAAAAAATATTCTGAACCAAATTGTGTGCTAAAATACCCCCTCCCAATCGCTTCATTATAGACAGTATGCAGAATTCCCCCAATCGCACCACTACAGATCCCACATTACAGGCAGTGAGGGGCATCCCAATTACAAACAGTGTACGGGCCTCCCAATTACAGACAGTGTGTGGGCATCCCAAATATAGGCAGTGTGCAGCATGCCCCCCCCCAAAAAAAAAAACAAACACATTACCCAGCATCATTGAACACTGGTAGGAGTCACAGGCCACGCCCCACCCAGTGGCCTGAACCGGGTCTTTGGGCAGCAGCTGAGTTGGCGGTGGCGGCGAGGGCAGCGGAAGCCGGTAATGTATATCTTTTTATGTCCGCGGGAGACGTGGGAGCTTGGAATATAAGTTTTTTTTTTTTTTTTTTTTTTTTTTTTTTTACATTTGCCTGATAAGATGCACTGACACACACACACACACACACACACACACACACACACACACACACACACACACACACACACACTTACACACTTTTAGGGCAGAATAAGTGTGTCGTGTCTTATAGGACGAAACGTATAGTAAATATAGGATGTTCACTTGTATTTGAATTGCTAACCTCCATAAATGTTGAGAAGTAAATTATACTGGATATTTGGAATTGTAATATAAATCTAAATAGAAAAAATAAACTCACTTTCAGCAATGGAGGCATCTACAATCAGGAAAAATGCCGTACTGCACTTGGACTAAAAGAGTTTCACCCAGTATTTCCTGCATCAGAGTTTAAAATGTAAAAGATCCCAGCAAGCCCAATATGATTCTTCTGAATTTCCAGTGGCAGGGACTCTGGTCCATGTGACCTCCAGTGGCCAAATGCTTTTACCAGTCACATGGTTGCACACTGATGTTACCAGCCCCTCTGGGGAATGTAATTGTTAGTTACCTGGGGCCAAGGAAAAAAAGCCAGGAACTCTGGCTGTCAGGTGTTTAGCACATAAATAATACAAACACGGAGCAAAAAAATTGTGCTAAAGACAAAAAGTTCCAAATTAATCGTTTAAAAGTGCCACCGTGCACAATACACAGTGTCCCACGGTGCATACACTTCACACAAACTTGTGCAAGGGAATCCTCCACCGATAGTGCAAACTCTTACCAGCTTTTAATCAGCAAAGCGCTTTGAAATGGTATTAAACAGCGTTGCTGCTAATTCTGATGTCATCCACTTCCAATTAAATGCTCATCAAACAAAGCTTCCACTCCTCATCCTTCCAATATTTTTAGATGTTATATAAAGCACTGCTTCCATAAAAACATCTGCTCCAGATTATCTCCTTAATGAGCAAAGCTCAAATGATAACATGGATAAAGAAACAAAAAGGCCAAAATAGTGTAATATTGCAAAACTTATGGCTTTAATAAAAATGATCCAAATGCACTCACAAAACAAGTAAAAATATCAGCTCAGAGATACAATCACGGTCTCACCGATCCTGGAATCAGACGGTCGCCACAGATGATCCAATAAAAGGACAGTCCCGTTTGTAATGGGTTAAAATATCCAAAGTATCTAAAAACTTCCACCGCTCGCCACCACCGACGTGTTTCGTCGCCGCAAGGCAACTTTAACTAGGCTGGTGGCGCGGCAGAGCGGCGGGAAATATATACCAAAAGGTGTTTAGCACAGTTGATCAGCCATATTTAGAGGTTCCCCTGTGCTGTGGGGCACTCTAATACAGAACAGAAGGTTGGTCTGTTTTAGTAACTTTTGGGGGGGGGTCTGCATGCACTGTGCTAATGATAAAAGATATATAGGCATTCCCCATGGGCAGTGTGGCATTCCCCCATATCATTCCCCATAAGCAGTATGGCATCCCCCCCCCCTCCCATTCCCCATAAGCAAATGGTAATTGATATGCACAGATACTTATTACAGTACCGTATCTTATATACACCACGGGGTATAGCTGGGAGGATGAGTATTCTCTGTCTTCCGGGGGATCCCCATGCCTTCCCGTTGCACCCCGTCGCATCCAGGCAGGTCCTGGTCCGTGTCTGAGAAAAGAGGGGGAAAGGTTTGCAAGGAGGGCACAGTGGGTTCCCTAGGCCGGTAGAGGGCTAGTGAGAGAGTAGCTTACCTTGGCAGGGAAAGTGCGTCTTTGGTCCTTGTCCCAATGGCAGTGGTCCTAAATGGGTCAGGGGGAGACGGGTGGTTGCCCAATTTTGTGGTGGGGTTGCCACATGGTGCTCTTGCGTGGCTCAGCTGCCTCAGCAGCATGAAACTGCGGTCCAGGAGTAGCAGGTAGGGCAGGGCCGTGTTTGGCTGGACTGGTTCTTCCAGGCCAAGGGAGCTGGGATGCCTCTACGGAGGTCAGGTTTCCTTAGAGAAGGGATGCCTTGCACGCCGGGGTCCTCCCAGCATGCAGCTCCCTCTCCGCTGTCCTCCATTGGGATGGCAGGGGAAGGAGCTGCCTATTAAAAAGAGAGAAGTAGGTGGAGTTTTCTTATAGCAGGTAGATTGTAGGGGGAGTTACTGTATAACCAGAGAGAAGACTGTGGAATCACCCATTAATACGAGGATAAAGGGGGGGGGGGGGAGTTAGCCCTTAAGCTAGAGGAAAGGGGTGGCATTAGCCCTTAACCTAGAGGAAGGGGGAGGAGGCTCCTTAAGAACCAGAGGGACAGTGGATGGACTTCATGGTAGGTTCACTGGGTGGGTCAAGGTATAAAAGCCCTGGTGTGGTGGGAAGTTGTTGACAGGAACAGTAGGCCTGATGCAGGAGGATATGATACTTTGGAGTGCGAGGGTCTGTGCCTGTGCTGTCCTGCCTATAAAACAGAGAGTTAGTGCTCAAGTCAAAGTGGGGTGGACAATCGCTCGGAGCACTGTGATAATGCTGAACCTGTGACTGTGACATTTCTTTGTGCTTCATTTAACTTGCAGCTCCTGTGCCCCTCCCCCTAGCCGCATCTTTCCTGCCCTTGTTATAGTCCTTGCCTGGCTGCTCATTTTATATTATATTTAGATTATATTTTTAGTTTTTAGTCATGATCGGGGTGCCCCGCAGTCAGGGGTCTGATCGGTCCGGGAATCTTATAGATTCCTGGGCCGATCATGGGAGGGTGTTGGTCCACTTTAAAATGCAGTAGATGCAGGTAGAATGAAACATACAAGATAGTGAAGGTTTGGTTTAAGTCCAATAGTAAATAATAATAATTAAAATTAATACTTAATAAAAATGTAAATAGATTTACACGGTCCATTCACTGCCTTCTACAATAGGCCCTAAAGCACCTGCAGTAGAGTCTGGAAGAAAGTTTCCTTGTCTTATAGTCATTGTCCAGGCTAAAATAAGAAAAAAATGTTCTATACTCGCCATTTGTCCCCTGCAGATGATTGCTCCTCACGCCATCATTCACCATGAGGCTGGCATGCCTCCTCCATTGACCACAATAAATGGGGGGAGATCTATACAAAGATCTGTGGTCACAGGAGCTTCTCTTTCTTGCTGCTAACCAGGCCAACTAAACTGGTAGCCTTGGGTATGTATGACAAGCTTTAGCTTCTTTTAGTCCTGCTGCACACTTTACAATGGGTGTTTCTCCGTTAATAACATGGCACTAATGATAATTATTGCCAATGTGTTGACAGAACCGCCTGCCTACTGCTGTGTATGACCATTGTTTAGCTGATGTAGGGCAAATGAATAATTAAAACCACAAACAGTGGGGATAATAGAAATGGTAATATGAGCTGGAAATTGATGCCAAGCAGGCTTGCTAACGTCTGGGTTGTTATAACAATATATAATGTGTTTATGAAAAGGATTTATACAGGCCAAGCATAAGACGTTATGTATATGAGGGTATGCTGGTATAAATGCTATGCAAACAATGCACCGCTTTCCATTCATCTTTCAGCAGGGTGCGGGAGGCAAATATCCACTGTTATGCTAGATATTTATCTCTCTAGTTACTTCCCTTACTCACAGGGCAAATGATCAAGCATAGAGGAATCTAAAGGAAATGTCAGCTCTATGCAATGTAATAAAGCAAACTCCTTCTAAACCAACAACACTAAATGTAAAGCATTCAGCATTGCCGGTCAGGCCATGATCCCCTTCCTCCAGTCAGTAAGGGAGCCAACTTCATTTGCCCTACTGGAGTCATGTTTTTCAGATGCTAGAGGAATACAAAACTCAAAATTTAATTCAGTCACTGATGAGCTGGATCAGTAGTCCCCGGGGTACACCTCTTTTTTTTAGCCCATGGTTTCATTACCATTACAACAAATACTGGAGAAAGAAGAGACTTATGACTGGTACCTCTCAGCAATTCAATGGGTGGACCTAAGTATAACCCAGGGAGTCAAAAGCTTTCTCTGCATCATAGGCTGTTATTACTCTGCTAGCTGCGTTGCCATTGTCATTCCCCATATTACGCACTTACCTATTTCTCATCCTGTGATCACGCCAGACTAATTTCAGTGTATATCTGAGTGTAATATCATAGTTTGGACTAAATATTCAGCACAGGGGTATTATAATTCAGATGCCAGGCTCCACATCAGCACTTAATAAGTTTTACATGACTATCAGGTTCATTTGGTGGTCATTCAGGCAATGGTGTGCAGCAGGACATTTAAATCGGGATGCCCCTATACTGCAAAGGTTAAAGAAGAACACTCTAGTGGCAATGCTTTCTCTTTTTGTGTAAACTGCCTGGGCCCGCCCAAATACTCCCATTGGAACGCATGTGCAGGACACGATGGAATCCCTTGGCACCCTCCTGCATGCCTGTTTCGCTTGGCTTTGTGGGTAGGCACAGCCAGAAGGAAACAGCAGCAAGGATGCTTGCCATTCCCCCACCATTCAACTTTCTACTCTGCTTATTATTATGCATAGCACAGAACGCTGATAAGAGGGCCCACAAATGAGCCATGGGATCGACAGTGAGGTAAGAATACACAGTGTTCTAGAAGATCTTTTCAAATCGGGATGCACCTAAAGGAGAAAAACATGGGAGAGTGAAAACCATGAGTTTTGTTCATATTTAAAGTGGACCAAAACCCACGCCCCGACGGCCCTAGAATTTATAATATTCCATTCGGGCATCCAGAATAAACAGCCCTGCTGTGTGAAACCCCCCCAGGTTGCCTGGAAACTCACCTTCTTTCATAGTCCAACAGAGCATGTGCGAGCAGCGGGCACATTCTCACTATCCCTTTAGCAGGGCGTGTGCCTGCGGCAAGTATTTGTGAATGGCTGGAGTGGGCATGCTCCCTGTTAGAAGGTAGCAGGGGAAGCATCAGCCATGGTGCGTGAGAGAGAGCGCGCATGCACAGTAGGATCAGGGAAGGATGAGTCGGATCGGGCAGCCTGGGGGTTTTGGTCCACTTTAAAGTGGACCAACACCCGATGCTGATCGGCCCGGGAATCTATAAGATTCCCAGGCCAATCAGCATCGGGCCTGCGGGGCACCCCGATCGGGGGTGCCCCGCTGTGTGAAAGCCCCGAAATCCCTACCTGCTCCTCGATCCAGCAGCGCGAGCCGCCGCTCGCGCATCCCTCTAGCAGGACGCGCACCCGCGTCGGCCATTTGTGAATGGCGGGCGCGCTCCCTGTAGTGGACCTCGCTTGTCCGCCAGTGGGGATTGGCTGCAGCGGTCACGTGGGAGCGGGGAGAGGTGAGTTTTTGGGTCTTTCTGGGGGGTTTCACACAGCGGGACACCCCCGATCAGGGTGCCCCACCGAAGTGGACCAAAACCCAGGATAGTCAAAATCCTGGGTGTTGGTCCACTTTAAAGGAAGTCAGTGATTTTTGATTAGGCTTACTCTTTACATTTTTGCTAATCATTGCATCTAAGTTCGTCTATAGTGCACTTCCAGGCCACTAATTTGCATCCCAGTATGAGCAGCTCTATTCAGAATGTTTAGCGGAATACCATAAGGAGAGACACCCACCTGCACACACTAAACAGAGCTGTTCATACGTTGTGGTGTATGCAGAAGCATGATTTTGGCTATTTTCTGCAGTAAGTAGAAAGGGAGGTGGCTAGAATGAAAGCACCCTTCTAAGAGCAGATGAGCGGGGATCAGCTGCCTGAGCATTAAACCGCACCTTCAGCATCATTTAATAAAAAGCCCAAACCCTTAAAAAAGATTCCCCACCATCTAAAATTATTATAGAAAATATTAGTCACTTACTTACTTATTCTTTCCCCCACCGGGCTGGCACGCTGTTCAGGACTCTAGGATATGGGCCCCGCCAACTTGACTCTGGAGCATCACACATACTAAGGAGAGGAGAGCAGGATAAAGTACAGGGGGTGGGGTTATAGCTGTGCTCCACACAGACAGAGCAGAGCTAGGGTCAGGGAAAGGACAGCAATCCCAGAATGCAGAGCGACACAGTCTGAAGACACTTCCTGTTTGCAGGCTGCCTGGTGCTCCATGAGCCGGCATCTTGGATGTTTAAAGGCTCAGGTAGGATGATTTTTAATGTGAGCAATCTGTATGTAAAGGGTGGGGGAAACATATAAGATATGCTGTTATTCAGGGTGAAGGTCCACTTTAAGGAAGGTATGCTTTGATATTACACTTGGCATACAGCAAGCAATGAGAAGATGTCTATGCAGTGTTTACTCTCCTCAAAAACTTGAGAACCTCAGACGGGTACCATAAATGCATATTAATGATTGTGGTATACTGCGAGTAGGCCACAGCATTCATTTACTTTAGTAATTGCTGCATCTCTTCACTTTGGCTGTGTTTAAACTAGTCGAGTCATAGAAATAGTATCCACAAAAGCAATGCTTAGGTATAAAGTGACGGAATTTCCTTTTATCTGAAGCGGTCATTCATCTGTGTCCCTTCAGGGCCAGGTTGCACTGGATTCCACAGCATGTGATGTGGCTTAACATGCCAGTAGATCCCTGCTCCCCAGCTTCAACCCCAGCGGACTGATTGACAGACAGTGAGGGTAACCCCCTGACGAGAGGTGTCTTGCAGTGCAGCTTGACCTGACTGTGAGAAACAGCACTTTAGTATACGTTGCCCCCTTTTTCTGCCTGCGAGATACGTTCTCACCTGTAGTCTACGAAATGTAGTAACACAAGCATATTCTTCTGTAACTAGCTCCTAGAGGCATCCCTACATCATGATTAAGTATTCATTAACCAGTATCTAGACAACATGCAGAGAAGACAAATCAAGGCATGTAGTCAGAAAATGCCCTTTCCTACAAGGCCCACCAACAACTCATGTTTTGTGGATCTCCACATAACTGCCTCTATAGCTCTGCTGCTTCTCTAATGCTTCACTTGTGCATATATGTGCTGGTCTGCCAAACCTGGCCTGTTGGTGGGTCTTGTGGTGTGTAGAGTAATGTAGCCTGAATGGTCATAAAGAAGGGCAACCATGGACCCTCTTCCATGGGGCATCCCCATGCCAAAATCCCTGGTTTTGTTTCTCAAGGACATTGAGATTTTACATGGCATCGTACATGGCTTCCATTTTCCCAGTTTACAGCAATAAAAAAAGAAAAAAAACTCCCCTCCATCCAGGATCCAGCACCTTTTCCCTGGCAGGCCTCTAATCCTTTGGCTGGAGTCTTCAGCAGGGCAGAGAACCTAGAGACCCCTGTACCAGTTCAAAGGGCAGGAGGGACCAGCAAGCGAGTGACTTGCCAAACCCCCGCCCAGTTACCTGCATCCCCAAAGGTGCATAGAGATGCAGGAGAGCCCGGTGCCCATGTGGGCTGGTAGTCCTTGGGGATTGGTACTGCCTTTCAGCCTTTGTGCCCTGGCCTTTTTTGGTGGATAGGGGGGAGCCCACAATATCTTTTTTTATTATTAACCCTGAAAATGAAAAAAAGCATGCGACCCCCCCCCCCCCCCCCCCACGGCATTTAAGAAAAAAAACCTTTGGAGTCTAACCCTTGATAGTGCCCTTAGTAGTTTTTTACTACTAGTAGTAGTATTTTATTTGAAAATCTCTCTTTTCAGTTTGTGAGCTCTCCTATGCCGTGGTAATCAGGAGGAATGGGGTTTTTATGCGCAATATGGTTTTCTTGAAAAACGTACATTTTACAACTTACACAAACTGTTTAGAAAACGCTGAAAATTACATATTAAAGCCCAAACTCTGTAATTTACTTAGAAATCCTGATAAAATCACAGTTAAACAGAATTGGCAACAAGAGGGGGACAACATTTCTATGCAGGCTGTCACTGAAAGGGTTAAAGTGGACCAACACGCAGGATTTTTTTTTTGCAATATAGATTTATTCAGATTTTCAAGGTTAACAATGAACATCAAAACACAGCAGGATAACAGTGACAGGAATGATAACCAACTTAGGCATGTCGGTCCACAGGTTCAAGAAACACACACCAAAAAAAACTATTACGTTCAGAACAGAATCGGCCCCACCCACCCCGTCCGCCCCCACCCGCCCCTCAACTTCACCTCTCGGTGAATTGTACTATACTTTGACCCCGTAGGAAACAATAATCATGCAAGCCGTAGCCTGCACCTGAAATCCACGATCCACACATAGGGCCAGTCTGGAAGTCCAGTGGGCAGCAACAATTACATTTCAGCGTATCCCGACAGGGCGGGAATAATATGAACGGGAGCTGTTAGAGCCGATAAAAATCCCCTGCAGACCTCCAAGGAGGACAAAAGGAAAAATCAGATATAGAGAAGAAAATGAGAGAAAGGAAAAAACAACAAACACCTAGAGAGACTCAGGGGGGGAGGGAAGGACAAAAGGAGGGGGGGGTAAGAGGATGATGACGGAAGGAAGCAGAGGCGCGCGGCTATGCTCTGTCTATGGTGCTTCGGAGGACAAGCGATTGTCTCTATAATCGATCCACCCAGCCCAGGTCAGCGTATGCTTCTCCCGCATGTCCTTGGCCTCGAAAGCCATCTCCTCAATTCTGCGTATAACCTCCACCTCCCGGGCCCATTCCAGGAATGTCGGCAAGACCGCGGACTTCCAATGCCTTGGAATAATCGTTCTCATTGCTGTTATGAAGTGCCGCAAGACTCCTCTTTTGTTACCAGAAGTGGACCCAGGGAGCAGAGACAACAACGCCAGCTGAGGGGTTTTCTGCACTGACTCCCCCGCTATAGCATTATAGGTTGACAAGACCCTCTCCCAGAGATCCCTGATAGCAGGACAACTCCACCTAGATATGCAACATGGTACCAGGCTCCCTCAAACACCGCCAACACCTATCAGAGCAGGACTTATTATATTTGTGTATATCCACCGGGCACCTATACCAACGAACCAAAACCTTGTAATTCCGTTCTTGCGCTGCACAGGGGACCGATAGTTTGTGGGTGAATAAATAAATCTTATCTAAGTCCTCACTGCCTATCTGTACACCCAGTTCCTCCTCCCATTTCCCAATAAATCCCGGCGGTGAGCTGTGTTTGACCTCCAGCAGTGTGCGGTAAAGGACTGCAACCGCATGTTTATCCGGAGGAGCTCGGATCAGCGTGTATTCCAACTGTGTTAGGGGTCTAATCCCTCGGTCCGTAAGGTTTTGGGATTTTATAAAGGCACTCAATTGATTATATAGGAGCCACGAAATACGCTGTCCCGGCGTGCCCTGCCTCATCTCATCCAGCGTGGGAAGCCTGCCCGAAGCTAAGATGTCCCCAATGGTGACGTTAGATGACGCCTCCCAAGTCAGAAAACTCCTAGCTTGCATGCCCGGGGCGAAGGAGCAATTATCAAAGAGCGGGGTCAAGGGGCCAGGCCTATGGACCACTTCCCCCCGCTTGGTCAGTTTGTCCCATACCTTCAGGAATTGCCACGCCAAAAATGGGAGGGAATCTCTCCGCCGCTTGGGGATAGGGCCTCCCCACGGCAGAGAGACTGGGTTAATGGGAGACAATGCCTTTTCCAATTCCACCCACTGTTTTCCCTCCCCTCTCCCAGCCCAGTCCAAAATGCGTAGAGACATTACAGCTGTATGGTATGTTCTCAGATCGGGAAGCCCCGCCCCACCGTTCGGTTTAAGCCTAGTCAGGGTACTAAATCTGATCCGGGGTTTCCCCGTGCCCCATACGAATCTCAAAAATGTCGTCCTCAGCCTCCTGAAAAAGCCATTAGGCAAATATATAGGGATCGTTTGAAAAAAATAGAGAAATTTAGGGAGGATGTCCATTTTCAAGACGTTAATCCTCCCGAACCAAGAGAATTGCCTTTTGTTGTAAGTATTCAGCTCATTCAACGTCCTCAGGAGCAGAGGAGAATAATTGAGGTCATATAGGCGGGACAAGTCAGCGGGCACCTGTACACCGAGGTATTTTATGGAATGGGACTGCCATTTAAATGGGAAGTTGGATTCCAATTGTTTAACTTCCCTCTGTGGGAGGGAAATATTCAAAGCCTCCCATTTCGAGTAATTAATTTTAAAATTACTCACGTGCCCGAATGTCTCAAATTCCTGGAGGGCTGCCGGAAAGGAGATCAGGGGTGCCTTCAAATGTAGCAATAGATCATCGGCATATAAAGAGGCTTTATATTCATGGTCCCCCACAACCAAACCCCTGATGTCAGGGTTCCGCCGTATGGCCACCGCTAAGTGCTCCATTGTGATGACATATAACAATGGAGAAAGCGGGCAACCCTGCCGTGTGCCATTACTAACCTTAAAGGCCGATGAAAGGAGACCATTCACCCTCACCCTTGCCGTGGGCCCGGAATATAGGGCCAATATCCTGGAGAGGAGGGACGGACCAACACCGATCTGCAGAAGAGAAGCCTTAAGAAACATCCAATCCACTCTATCGAATGCCTTTTCCGCATCACACGATAATAGGCAAGCGGGTACCTTATTAGAGTTAGCATATGCAATTAGGTTAAGTACCTTATTGGTGTTGTCCCGCGCCTCCCGCCCAGGCACAAACCCCACCTGATCCAGGCTTATCAATCCCGGGAGTAACGGCTGAAGCCTGGAGGATATAACTTTAGCATATAATTTAATGTCCACATTAATTAACGATATTGGCCTGTAGCTGCTACATAAGGATGGGTCTTTCCCTGGCTTCGGGAGGACCGTAATAATGGCCTCTAAAGACTGCCCCGGAAACCCGCATTTAGGACCTATCGAATTAAATACTCTGACCAGGAAGGGAAGTAGTTCGGGAGCCAGCTGCTTATAAAATTTGGGAGTATAGCCATCTACCCCCGGGCTCTTACCTTGCGGTGTCTCTTTAATTGCCTTGGCCACCTCACATACCGTAAAAGGCTCCTCCAAAACCTCTGCCTCCTCCCCGGGAATGGAAGGAAGGGATGTATCATGGACATATTTAACCACGTCCTCAGGTGGGTCTGCAAAAATTGGGACAGTCTGATCCTGTTTTAGATTATATAAGGATTGGTAGTAGTCCCTGAACGCGTCTGTTATCTGGGAAGGAACCACCATCATATGCCCCTGTGGTCCCCTGACACTGGGGACATAGGTGTTCGCAATTCTAGGGTGTAACGCCCTGGCTAGCTGCCTCCCACATTTGTCGGACGATTCGTAATAAAGCGCCTTTTGCCGTTCCCTGAACCTTAGGTACGCCTGATTATAGAGTCCCTGCAGCTTCTCTCTGGCTCTCAACAAGTCAAGGAGCAAAACATTAGTTGGGTTCTTTTTATGGTCCTGTTCCAATGATTGGATAAGCTGTATAGTGTCCCGAATTGAAGTGGCTCGCTGCTTTTTTAGCCTGGTCCCATGCTTAATAAATTCCCCTCGCACCACGCATTTTAAAGCCTCCCACTGATATGGAAGGGGTGTAGAGTCTTGTGCATGATTCCTCAGGAATTCCTTGATCGTTTCCCTGATCCCTGACATGCAGACAGCGTCCCCCAGCAGATTATTATTAAGCTTCCAGTTCCAGCACTTCGGGTAAAGCCCGGGTAGGTACACCGAGAGAAATATTGGAGCATGGTCCGACCACACAATCTGGCCAATCCGTGCTTGCGGAGCCCAATCCATGGCGTGATGGCTCAGATATAGATAGTCTATTCTGCTATAAGATTTCCTAGCAGAAGAGAAGAACGTAAAGTCCTTGTCCCGTCCATGCAGGGCCCGCCACGAATCTACCAACTGCATGTCAGCCAGCACTTTTTTCAGCCTATTTCGCTTACTCAGGGACACTGCCGACACGCCCGAGGAGGAATCCAACTCAGGCTGCATGGAGATATTAAAATCCCCTCCCACTAGCAAGGTGCCCTCAGAGAACCCCTCTAACATCCTAAGAACTCGTACACAAAAGCCCACCTGGTCAATGTTAGGAGCATAGATGTTCGCTATAGTGTATACCTTCGTATATAGCTCTACTTTAAGAAATACGAATCGCCCATTGGGATCAGCCTTAATGTCTACTACCTTGTGCGGGAGAGACTTATGGATAGCAATCGAAACCCCTGTTGCCTTTATGTTGGGATTGGGTGCATGGTGCCAGGTAGGGTAATATCTATTCCTAATGCTCGGAACCTGGCCCTCTTTAAAATGCGTCTCCTGAAGAAGCAAAATGGCCACCCTGTGCTTATGCATATCATATAACACTTGTGACCTTTTCTCCGGGACATTTAGCCCTTTAACATTAAATGAGCCAACCACTAATTCCGCCATCGTCCGCGCGCCTCTTGGGGGGTGGGAAGGACGGATCGGGGGAGGGGGGAGTTAGAGAGAGACAGGAGGGTTTGTGACACTGAGGGTATCTAAAAAGAGGGGATAAGAATACAATAACAAATTCAACTAAGAAAACAGGTACTAGTGCTAGTATTAGCGGTAACGCTCTCTTGATACTCTTTATAAGAGACGAGCGTTCTGGCCTACTGGGGGGAAGTGGAAAGCCATAACTGCGGGCACGGAGTTGCTTCTGCCTTATACACACGCCATGAGAGTCCACTTCTCCACAGCCACAAGCCACCATGAAGCACCGCAGCAATAACATTGAACTTTAACCAAAGCAAAAGAACATCAAAAACAGTTATCAACTATAGGTTCCCAAACCCCCACGCCGACCCCCCCCAGCTGTGGGGCAAGACGGCATAAGAGGTCCGGGAAACTCCCATTCCCTAATTCCACCCGGGGAGCAGCCGCATTAGCCTGCCAACTTGCGTCAACATGGTGGGTCACCCCTCCTCCACACCAACCATCCTCAGCCATGCTACTCCTACCCACCCCCGGAGCAACAGCCACACGAGCCAGGGCAGACCGCACCGTCCACGGGCCAACGAATTATACTCACGCTGACCCATGTCCAGCACCGCCCCCCGGGGACACCCACACCAAGCACCCCCCGGCACCTCCAGCAACAGTCAGAAAGGGAATGGCCATCCATGCCTGCAGCACTTCATGACTGCAGTCCAGTAACCAGTCCCGGGGGGGGCGAGGACAGGACGCCCGGACACCGCTGGTGCCTTCAACCGGACTAAACAGCTTGTCGGCGTCCGCCACCTCTGATTCTGTTCCTCTGTGGCCTTGGACCTCCAGGAAGTGGGCGTCCGCCCGGCCCACCGAAGTCTCCCACGGAGGGCAACAACCAATCGTCCACCTGTATACTCGGTATGTCCAAAAAGCTGAAAAGATCCGGAAGTTGCGAGTGCGACCGCAGAGCAAACGATCGCCCCCTCTTCATAACCACCAGGTGGAATGGGTGGCCCCACCTGTACGTCGCTCCGACTGATTTAATAGCTTCCAGCAATGGTCTCATGAGTCGACGCATTTGAAGGGTGCGTCTGGCCAGATCGGGAAGCAAGGTGATCCTGGATCCGTTGTAGGAGAAGGGGCCCCTGTCCCAGGCTCTTCTCATTATGTCATCCTTGATTTTATAGAAGTGGACCCGGCATACTATGTCCCTTGGTCTGTCAGGATCCATGGAGCGCGGGCCCGGGGCCCTATGGGCTCTATCGATCTCGATATGTTCTCCAAGGGGCCTGTCCAGGACAATGTTGAAGATCCGGACGACCACCTCGCTAAGGTTATTATTCTCTGGAACCTCTGGGAGACCGCGTATCCGTATGTTGTTCCTGCGGCTCCTGTTCTCCAGGTCATCCAGGTGCATTAGGGCCCTGATTGTTTGTTGGTTAGAGTCCACCTGGGCCCGTTGCATCGCTGCCTGTGTCCGCTCCAGCGCTGCCAGTCGCTGGTCCGTATCGACCTGTTGTTGCTCAAGAGTGTTCACTCTTCCAGAGACCTCGGAGACCGCTCGCGTCACCTCCTCAAGCTCCCTTCTCAGGAGAGATTCCATCCTAGTTGTATAATTCTCAAAGTCCCTCCTGGATGGTAAGAATTTCAGCAAGATGTCGAGATTATATTGTTCCTGTGGAAGAGATCTACGATGCGCTGGGTCTTTAGAGACCCCTGTAGCCTGGGACCAGGTGGGCGACTGTGGCCCAATCGGGCTATCTGGCCCTTCTGAAAACATAGGGCTGGTTACGGCAGACGGGCAGAATCTCCGGCCCTCTAAGTCCGGGGGAAGGCCTCCGGGCCCGGCTGGTGACGGAGTCGAGCTCCTCTCATGGGGTGCGCCCCAGGGTTCGCCATCTCTCTCATCTCTTTGGAGGTTGGCCTCCTGCCCCCTGCTCCCATGGGGCCCGCTAGCAAGGATCCGATCGCCGGAGGACATCTCCTCCCCACCACCCGGGGCAGACTGGACTTCATCGCGAGGAGGGGGGTGAACCTCGGCCATCACCATCACCGGACCAGGGGTGCCCCTCCTCCCGTCGGCCCCACTCGATGGCGTCGGAGACCGTCCCCTACAGATAAGGCAGTCCCCTTTGCAATATGGCCTTGTTGGGCATGCTCTGCAACGCGCCGCTGTCCGGCCGGGGGAACGAGCCTGTATTTGGGGTGAGCACCGCAGCCCCGACTGCAGTCCCTGGGGCCATGTCTCCCAGGTGCCCGACTGATTGGCTCCCTCCTGTGGCCCCCTTGTATTTGTGTTTTCCCCCTCCGGGTTATCTCCCCGCTCCCGGGTGGCCAGTCCGATCCCCGCAGGCCGCGCCACATTTGTCTGCTGCTCTGACTGGGGGGGGGTCCCCCTTACCTTGCTCTGTGCCTCCTCGGCCGGGCTTCTGGTTACCCTGCCGCCGCCGTCCTCGCAAGGTAATGCCCCGGATCTCCACAGCTGATCAGGCGGGGGCACCTCCAGGCCTCTCCTCCCGCTGGCAGCGCCCGTGTGGTGTGGCGCCCCGGAGCTCATGTGCTGATCCGGCGGGGGGGGGATCTCCTCCTCCCCGCTCTGCGACTCCCCGCCCGGGCTTCTGCTGACACTGCCGCCGCCGCGGAGGAAGGCGGCACACGTGTGCTGCGGCGCCTGCGACTCCCCGCCCGGGCTCCTGCTGTCACTGCCGCCGCCGCGGAGGACGGCGGCGCACGTGTGCTGCGGCTCTCCCCGCCTCGCCTCTTCCACAGCCACGGGGACCATTACGATGGGCTCTTCTGCCCTGTCATCCAGGCGTCGTTTAGTCTGGGGGGGCGATCGAACTCCAAGCCCCCCCCCCCTGGACTGGGTGAAGGACTCCTAACCTCCGCTACTTGCTCCGTCGCCGCCATCTTGGTCTCCCTGCTGCTGTTCCCAGACGGCTGCTTTGCCTTCAAAAATCGGCTGATCTTGCCAGCTTTTTCATTCGCAGGGGTCGCCTTGCTCTTCCTGCGCCTGGACATCCCGTTGTTAAGCAGATTGGAGGTAAGACTCCCACGTTCTCCTAGCACTTCTGCAGAGCTCCTAAAAATTGCGCCCTCACGCCCAACACGCAGGATTTTGACTATCCTGGGTTTTGGTCCACTTCCCTGGGGAACCCCCGATCGGGGGTGCCCCGCTATGTGAAACCCCCCAGATCTCCCGATAAAACTCATCTCACCCCGCTCCTATGGCACATGCGTGGCCGCTCGTCCAATCAGCGCGCTTGGAGCCGCTGAGGTATGCGCATCAAAGTGATGTCTTAGCTCAGCGTCTCCAAGCACGCTGGCGGCCGCATCTCGCGCTTCCCTCTAACAGGGAAGGGATTGGATCGGCAAGATTCCTGGGCTGATCCTGCAGGGTGTTGGTCCACTTTATAGAGGGAATTCCTGCTCTTTTTACTCATTTTGGTGGACAGGGTCATGGCCCTCTATTGCTTTGTATGAAACCATTACCTCTTGTCCTATACTGACCAAAGAAAAAGTCTGGAAAGAAAAGGTACGCTCAGTCACCTTCAAAAGTTCCTTCTTTTCAACTCTACGTTAAAGTGGACCAACACCCTGCAGGATCGGCCCGGGAATCTTATATATTTATGGGCCGATCCAATCCCTCCCTGTGGGGCATCCAACATCAGGATGCCCCGCTATGTGAAACCCCCAGGACGCCCGCAAACCTAACCTGCATTCCGATCCAACGGCGCATGCGCGGACCACGACCGCATCTCGCGCTTCTCTCTAGCAGTTTGTAAATGGCCGGCGCGGGTGCGGTCCCTGTTGGAGGGAAGCGTGAGATGTGGCCACCAGCGTTCTCAGAGCAGCTGAGCTATGACGGCGCTTAGACCCGCATAGTTCAGTGGCTCCGGCGCGCGCTGATTGGACGAGCGGCCACGCATGCACCATAGGAGTGGGGTGAGGTGAGTTTTGTTCTGAGATCTGGGGGGTTTCACATAGCTGCGAACCCCCGATTGGGGTGCCCTGGGGAAGTGGACCAATACCCAGTATAGTCAAAATCCTGGGTATGGTCCACTTTAAGGAGGGTTCTGGTCCACAGTGACACTAAGCTGTCCTAACCTACCCCCTTATGCTATCAATAAGCTCTGCATTTGATACATGCTTACCTTTTCCTAGCAGAGCCCCGTTCGATGGCAAACAGGAAACGGCTTAACACATGTGCCAGCCACGTTTCCTCCAACAGGATGTGTGCTTTGCTGCAGTGTGCAGCTGTCTGGTATTCATTATAAAGTGAACCATAAGGAAAAAGGTGAGTATCTCTTGAATTTGGTTTTGGAGCCGGTGGGAGTAGTAGGTTAGGGTTCTGGCAAAGATTTGTTTGTAGGGTTTAGGTTTGATTAAAGTGCCCCCTCTAATGCCAGTATAATAGTTGATATCTTTAACATTTGCAGGGGCTTAACTAAATTGAAGTGAGCAGGCATTGGGGCTTTGGTGTGTGTTGCTTCACTAGTAGCTAGGAAGCGGGCTTGCTGGTTGCATGGCAACCGCATCACCACTGATATATGCTTTTCAGCTGTGGAGAGCTGCAGGGATGCACCCAGACTAGCTCAGCCGGCAGGACTACTAGGGGTCAAGCCTGCAGGCTGGGAGGTCCGTGTGATTTGTTGTTTTTAATTGGGGACTTTCTTGGGGTGTATTACTCTCTGGCACAGCATCCCAAATGTGTGTGTATTCCCAGGGATTTCCTGTAAAGTCACATTTCCCACTTACCACCAGGGCTGTGGAGTCCAAGTTGGAGCTAATTTACCAACCCTGACTCAGCAAAAAAAGAACATCTCTTCCTAATATGTAAGTTTTATAGAAAGTCATGAAACATTAATCAGAGTTGGAGCTGGAGTCTGGACCTGATAATATTGAGGTTACCAACTGCCCTGGACATATCCCTGCCCCTGCCTCTAGCTGTAGAGTTAGAGGTATACAGGGGATGTGGCCACAGCGTGGAGAATCTCATGGAAGAGATAAGTGGATCCGGTGATCCAGGGGAATTCACACTGTGGGGTATTCCAATTTGGGATGCCCCATCAAGAGGTAGCCCAACCCCCCCAGAAACCTATACCGTCAGTGAACCCTGCATTATAGAGATACCTACCATTTCCACACATGCAGCAGCCACACTTCCTCCAATAGGAGACATGCTTCAATGGACTGGAATGCACAGTTATTTCCTAGCCCCCAACATAAATGGGTCCATGCCCAATTTTAGCTTTACTAAGGATCTTCAAGGATGCCCTGAGGGTGAATGTTCAAATGGAGCTAAAGTCATTTTTGACTATAGGTCTGCATAACCATCTTCATAAACATGGGCTCTGGTGACTTCTCCTTACAGAAGGGACCGAGTAAGTGACCATCCATCTCTTCCATCTTGTTTTAGAGTCTCTTAGTTGTACTATCCTGCAGCAACAGGTTGTGCAGGCTCATAGGTCACATGACCAATAGCCTACCACTCCTTTTTATCCAGTAGGTAAGTCTGCTATAGGTCTGCTTAACCATCTTCATGAACATGGGCTCTGGTGACTTTTCTTACAGAAGGGGCAGAGTCAGTGACCACCCATCTCTTCCATCTTGTTTTAGAGTCTCTTATTGGCCTATCCTTCAGCAACAGGTTGTGCAGGCTCATAGGTCACATGACCAATAGCCTAGCACTCATTTTTATCCAGTAGGTAAGTGTAGTTTCATAATATATATATATATATATATATATATATATATATATATATATATTGCATTTACTTCCCTAGTTGCTGGTACCATGGTTAATTTTGTTGTGGTTGCAGCTTTCCTCTTTCTATAGTTTCATGTGAGGGTGGGAGGATATTTCCGAAATGGTCTTGGGCTAGGTGTAAGTATTTTACATTAAGCATTACAATTATTTACACCACCACCTATTAGCAGGCGTTTCGGAACCTGCAAAACACAGTGCTTTTTTGCTCTAACTGGTAGAGGTATTCTTGAGACCAGTCTGGGCTGTTCTATGGTTGGTTTGCTGACCAAACTAGCTAAAACTGATTGTCCTATAAATGTCAGAGACTTCTTAAAAACACACTCTCCTTATCTTAGGGTGTGGCTGCCTGGTGCATTGTCACTTTATTTAACGGAATGCTGAACTACAAGTTCCAGATAACTCCACTGTAAACATTGAAAGGTTTCAGTTAGCCTGCGGTGGAGGCAGAAACGTTAGCACGAATAGTCATTTTTCTAGCATGATATGCAAGGCATGCCTATCCTGTGTCAGTGGCTATGTGTGATTTCTCACCTATTCCGCCGTGTTTCTCCATATTCGAGCACATACTGCTTGCAACATGAACTTCTTCACGTCTCTTAAAATGCCCACAAAGGATTTATCCAGAGAGGGCATGATGTAAGTCTTTCCAGAGCTGGAGTTTATTTTTAAACCAATATATTTCTCTTTGTGTCTGTTCAGGAGGCATGTGAAGTCTATCCTATTGTGTTTTATTATTTCTTTTCCACTAAGAGATTGTTTAATTGTGTTTTGTCTTTCTACTGGTATGTTGTTTACTTGCCATCAGTCTACAGGGATCCAGTTATAACTTTCCAAGCCCTTTTAGGATGACTAAAAAAGAGGGCTTTCATAGAAATCTGTATTAGTAATCTATTAATGAGTTCCTTTAGGCAGTTACTTTGTGGATTTGTTGTGTTTCCAGAATGGAACTTGATAGTTTAGAGTAGTATTAATAACCAGCACTGTCCTTTGCTCTGACTTTTTTTTTTAACTAACTAAGGAACTATGAACAAAAGTTACATGTCCGGTTATACAAAGCTTGCTGAATCATGGCACTACATAAATAATTTAACTAAACTTCTAAACGACAGCTATCCATCCCTAAATCATCTTATTATTCCCACAACGATCAGACCTATCATTAAGATCAATATCAACCGACTGTGCTGAGGGCCAGCCATTATGTGGAAGTAAGCAGTAGCATTATTGTGTTTTTACACATTTAATGATTCTGTTAGCCGTGCCTAGCTAACAATGTGGTCAAGCTAATGCCTTGTACTGGCAATTCGTACAAGTGATAAGATCCATCTCTATTTAAAATAATCTGCCACCCACTGAGATAATCGTATCGCCATTTTAATTCGGAACATTAGAAGTGACAACTGAAAACTACATTGAGTTTTGACACATTTTAGTGCTAGCAATTGTTATGCAGCCTGCATTGCTTATAAAAGATTCTTGATCTATTAACTAATGGGTTGATTGTTAAGGAAGTCATAATGTAAAAAAAATAAAGGTGTTATCCTTAGCAACTGATTCATTTTTATTGTTGTTCTTAGTTCATTGTTATGCTACACCTCACATTCTCACCATATTACTTTATAAAAATCATCCTATATGACTGTAGATTCATGAGTATGTTTATAGTAAAAATGGCATTGGTAAGCTTACGTATCCTTTTTCTTTCCTTTTTACTCTTTAGCCCTGCAAAACCAAAAAATGTTGAACTTTCCATCAAGCCGAAAGCTGCTAGTAAAATAGATGACCCCATAATTGAAGCAAGTATCCCTAAAGGAAACATCGCTAGCAAGGTTTCTCTATTTGAAAGTAAAAAAACAAGTCACAAGCAAATTGACTTTTGTGCAACAAAGAACATTTCCCAGCCAAAGAAATTTGTGGAAAGAGCAAAGCTGAACTTTGGGAGACAGGTTAAAGGGAATGTCTTGAAACCAGCCAGTCAACTCAATGCAAACGTTAACAAGAAGATTGAAAATGGCCATAGTACAGCAAAGATAGACACCAATGAAAAGTCTTCCATCCATCAACAAAGTGAAGACTCTTCTGTTGTTCAAGGAAGTCATATGCCAATGGAAGAGACAACAGATGGTCTTGAAACAGTAGAATCAGTAAAAACTGCACAGGATAGTATTTTGCCTTTGGCAGAAAATGAACAGCACAACAACCAATTCAATAGGATAACTGATGTTGATAGTCGATTAAATGAAAATAACCCCAAAAGCAATGGTTTAGGACCTACCATAAATCCAGAGGATCATTTAGCTCAAGTTGCTGATGGTAGTTTAGAAGGGACTGCTGGTCTACTGAAAAACAGAGACGATATTAGCTCAGACGCTGGATACACCGGTATGGGGAATAAACTTGATTCATTAACAAAACCAACCAATGAACTTCCTACAACAAAAGAGTCTGCAGTTGATCTTGCTAATGATACCACATCGTTGCTTTTTGATCATGTCAACTCTGAGACAGTTTCAGCCCTAATAAAAACAGACGAGAATCTGAATCATGACAGTGAAGCTTCACTTGCTTTGACAAAGGAGTCCCAAGTTTCCTATACAAATGACACTACATTGCTTTCTGATAAGGTGGCCTCTTCTGAGACAGATATGTCTGTGTCAAGCAATGGTAAACAGCAAGAAGAGGAAAGCCAAGAAGAGCATACACTACATTTATCCCAAGTTTCTGAAAGTAGTTTAGGTGCAAATACAACTTCTCCTAACAGTTGCGATATCTCCGGCTCAATTATTGTACAATCGGATATTGAGAAAAAACATAGTGAAGTAAAAGAACAGCTTGCTGATAATGATGTAGCAGAAAATGCTGAAATTTGCCTTGCTACTGATACCCAAGTATTACCCGCTGATCATGTAAACTCTTCCAAGACTGCACCACCTAAAACAGATAAAAATAATGGCACCAAAAAAGAACCCAATATTTCCAGTGCAACATTACCCTCCGATCATATGGACTCTGCTGATCTAGCTACATCCCTGCAAGGCAGTGGTTTAGAGCTAGAAACGAAAAGTGACAAAGAGCATTTATTACATTCATCTCAAGTATCTGAAACTAGTTTAGGATCTGTTATTGTACATACAGATATTGGGAATAAACATAGTGAGGTAACCACATTACCTTCTGATTATGTTAACTCTGAGAGACTTACATCGCCAATGAAAACAGATAAGGATCAGACGAATAGTGCTGAAAAAGTAAATGTTGTAGAAAAGTCACCAGAACATCCAATTTCAAAAAAAGATAAAACTAAAACCGCAAAAGAAACCAAAACAAAAAAGCAACCAGAGGAAGCCATACACCATGATGTTAAAAAAGATTTACAAAATGGAGGCTTAGCTTCATCGCCTATTGCTAAACACAATGACATCTGTGTGATGCCTGATGAACTGCCACAGAGTGAAAAGGTTACTCAGGAAAAACAGGGGCAGCCGGAGCTATTAACTAAAGCTGAAGAACAGGAATCGTGTGTAGTGAAGGGAGGTCTGGAAGATGAACCTATTTTGCCAGTTCACAATGAGGCAGCTAAATCTAAATCCGGTAATGAAGTAGAGGGGGAAAGTTTAGAAACTAATGCTGTCCATGTGCAGACTGAAGATGTCCCCCAGGGATCAGCAAGTAATCAGAATGACAGCAAAGCATTAGATGCAAATAGCAAGATTTGGGAAAATATCGGTTTAGAAACTGAAAAAAATGAAAGTAAACAGGAATATACAAGTTCCAGTGTTGCTCCCGAGATTAAAAACACAGTGGAGAAAGTTGCAGATGGTGTTGGCACAACTCAAGTGTTAAGGCAAGAAAAGTCTCAGGAAGCTGATAGTAAATGTACAGAGAATATGTCTGATGTTCCTGATCTCCGTTCCAGTCAGGTGGTTGTGTCTGCAGATCAAAATAAGGAAGATGATTATAGAAATGTAATGAACCATGTCAGTGAGGAAAAAGAGGTCAGCTATAGCACAGAAGTAAAAAACCGTGTTGATGTAGATGTGCGTGTCCCCAGAGAACTTCAAAATGGCTGCACGAATGCTTCATATCCTGCTATCTCTACGCATGAAAACTTTAATTATACAGAATCTCTAAAAACAAATTCCCCAGGTGTTTATAGAAGTCCTGAATCCAGTTTTAATATATCAGCAGGCGGAGAGGAAAATATTCTAGATTCTTCCTCAGACATGGAAATCTTTGCAGAAACGATTAGAAATTTGGACAGTCCAATTACTTTACCTCAAAAACGAAAAACGCCTAGAACTCCCAAACCAGCAGGGCCATATTTTGGTTTGCCCCCTATCCACGAGGATTACTTAGAAAAGATATTGGACACTGATGCTTTTTCCTTTGGTCTGGGAAATAAAAACAAAACCAAGGATTTAGCACCTATGGCACTGTTCAAAATGCAGAGCAAAGAGACTGCAGAGAAGCTAATGCCAAAAAGAGCTTCAGCCGAACAAAGCCTGCTTTTGAAATCTCTGAGATCACAAAGGGGACCACTCTCTGTGTCACAGGAAACATGTGACAAGGAAAACACAGATGTTTCTGATGTAGCAGTCAAGAAATCCCGGATAGAATCAATGTACTCTGGCCTGAAATCATTGCAAGCAAGGGAAAATAATGTGTTCTCACCAACTGTAACCTCAGTGAGCACAATGAATTGCTCCTTCGACACACCCCGGAAGGAGTTCACTCCCTCAGGCAAAAGCTGTGATCTTAAAACTTCTGACTCTGCAAAGACGGCTGAGACTGGCGTGAGAGAGGATTTACCAGTGCAGTCCTCACAGTCCATACCTGTACTCAGCATGGACAGCCAACTAAAATCTGATGACTTGGCTGGATCAGTGCCTGTTCTTAATGGCCACCAAGAGGAAAATCTCTGCACAACTGATGGGAAAGAAACACTGTCGCCTTTAGAAAGCACACCGAAGACTGACAAGCCTGTCAATTTAACGGATATATTTTACTTTAACGGACAGAATGAAAAGTCTTTAGTGTCAAGCCTCCGTTCCGAGGTGAGTGTTACTTAGTCGATTGCTTCATATTCTTTAGAAAGTTTTTTTATTCTTATTTAAACATGCTCCTAGATAAATGTGTGGCAGTTACAAGAACAAGCTAGTACATTGCAGAAGGATAACGTACCTGTAAATATAAATGCATACAGCATTTTCAATTCAAGTTTCTGAGCTTGTTTTTTATATATAATTTTAAGTTGTTAGTATTTATTGTACTGCTTTACATTCAGATATCAGATTTCAGAACCAACTCCCTTACTGAATTTGAAAAATGCTTTGAAGCATTTCTGTCTAAACTGGCTGTTAGTATTTGCCTGCAAGCAAACATGCTGCGCATAAGGAACTAGAATATTCTACAAAAGCTGCAAAAGACATTGTGTAGAAAATAAAAAAAATAATCGTGAACTGGCTAGCATATGGCGTGAGGCATAAAATGCTATTCATACACATTTGTGTCTATGGCTTACATCAGCATCTTTTTAGCGTGTTAAAGCTTGGACAAGTTTTAACACAGATTGTTGTTATGGTTTTTTTTTTCAAATACCGCCACCAAATGACCACCTGTCTGTCAGGAATTGGGCCTATGTGTTCTAACTAAAGGAAAAAAAAGACGGACAAGTAACATTTTCTACTCATGAGGATATGTTTATCTTTTTTTTTTAAAACTTTTAAAAGCAATAAATGAATGCTGGTTCTCTGAACGGGGCGGGGGGAGGGGGGGTGGCTGGATTGCCTGCACTGCATACTGCCATGGAAGCTAGATTCCCAGCCTTACTTACCTGCTTCTAGAGCTGTGCAACCCCACAAGTCTGAAACCAGGGGAGCTGCAAAGTGCTGTGTTTGTAGTCATGTGGGGTTGTGATCCTAGAAGTAGGAATTAGAGCAGGGGGATCGACTTCCCAGGTCACTATGCAACGCCCCCTGCTGCCAATTTCAGGGGATCCAAATTCATTTTTGAGTGTTGGTTCTCTTTAACATACATCTGTCACCAAAAACATGCAAATTAATAAGCCACCTAATGCATAGTTAATAATTTTTGCAAAATGAGTCCCTGCCTCTTTACCCTTTACACCTAAAACTAATAGCTTTATTCATACTTAGATAGCTTTTTTATATGCCTGCTATACATACATATGCTGTACTATGACATGTTGTTTCTGATTGGTTGATGGTAAATGTTATTGAATTGTATTGTTTTAGGTGCAAGGTGCAGAGAAGGTCAACCCCAGACCAGGAAAGGTAATGAATAATGTTACAGCACTTGGTAAGTACCATGTAAATGGCAGCACAATTGTTAATGGTAGTAATGTGCTTGTTGCAGTTGGTGATCCTGACAGAGGCAGAATATGGAGGCGCTGTGTTTGAAGTGTTTACGGATGTCGCTGACTGTAGCGCCTGGGAACTCTCTCCCACTATTTTCATTAAAACTATAAGAGGATGGTAAGTCTTACCAACTCTTTCTATGCTTTTATTGTAAGACCGTTGAATAACATTGAACTCTGTAATTTTCTTATTATAGATGCCCTGAACAAAATTCTCTTGTGCACCACCCTACATGCTGCAGTGTGCAGTGATATTAAAAAAAAAACGCCTTGGTGATTTATTGCTATGAGTCATTTTAGCAGTTATAACCTATGTGCATTAACCCTGCTTCTTTAATTTGTAGACTGTGAGAACCAGAACTTTTTGATTTTTGTTGGTACAGCTAATGAAGTTGAGTTGTCACATTTGACGCATATGCTGCAGCCAGTGTCCCAGTACAATGTTTATTATAGCATACTGCTCCCATCCAGTTAATGACAGGATTTTGACCAAGAGCACATGGTAAACTATGAGAAAGTTGACACAGTATATTAGCTGATCACACCTTCATTTACCCAGCAGAGGCAATGGCCAGCAATTAAGGAGTGTTCTCAATGTCTGGTCAGGCTTCTTTCCCTGGCAAGAAAATGTGTTGGGCTAAAAGAGCACAGCAATCTGACCTTAAAGGAAAACTCCCCTTTTGGTGTTCTGCCTTATGGTAACATTTGTGTTAGGACAGTTTCCATATGTTTCATATTCCCGGGACTCTGTTTTGCTACAGTGGGAGTGGTTTTCAGGGTCCTGAGTAAAAACAATGGATTATAAGTCCCACAATTCTTCCAACAGGTGAACTTTTTAGCAGCATTGGCTAATGCTAAGCAGCCTAATGACCTGTCCAGATGAGAACCCTGCCATTAGCCCTTTTGCTAATAGAGCACAAGACTGAGATCCTTCCAAACGGAAGAAGTTGAATTTCAGCAGAATGGGTTAAACGTGTGACCTATCTCTTAGCATCATCAGATGATTAGCAAGATAGCGTGAGGAAGTCTATTATATGTACTTGAAATCACCACTTTGGTGTACATAGCTAAGGTAAACACATTGTTGGAAAACGGTTTTCTTTTACAACACGGTTGCATACAAATAGAAAGTTAAAAAAACAAAACTGATAAGCTTAACACATTGCAGACATCATTTTGCCACACAATAATGGAAACTTTTAAAAATGCCATTGAAAGTGGAATTATCATAAAAGAAAAAAGCTACTCAACGTTTGTCCTTCACCACGCTTTTGTCTGGCTCTGGTGTTTTACAACTTATTACATAGGTTTGAAATCACCTGAGCCGGATGGAAACGCTGCAGGGGAAGCAAGGCATGTGTAGATTTTTTTTAATGCCTGGACAGACTCAATTGATTGTCCAGGCTAATGGTACATTTACACGGTAAGTTTGGGAACAAAAATAAAACGCTAAAGCGATTCCATATAGAGGTTGTGAACCATCAGACGACTTGCATTCGAACGTGGAAGATTTGTCGGCAAATATTTGCCAAAACGATAGGACCCTCGACCAAGGAGCGAATGCAGCAGGCATTTCCATGGATCAATTATTGCCTTAATGTGTTTGCTTTAGAGATTATTCCTTTACTAATTATTTAGTGGAAATGGGCCATTAGTGTCAAAACAAATCATTGTTTGCTTATCTACCATGCAGAGGCTTCATCCTAGTGAAATGCCATATAAAGCAAATAGATTAAACGCATTTCCTCAAGCCAAGCCACTAGATTTAATGTATTCATGACCACCCAGTGGCGGACTGGGGCCAAAAATCGGTCCTGGATTTTACCAGTTCGGGTAAGGCCTGCTGAGGCCCCCATCTCCCCACAATCATGATGCTGGGGCTATAGCATTGAGGCTAGGGTCCCTTGGCTTGAGGGTGCAGTGGGGCTAGGTACAGGGGGCTGAGAGGGAGACAGATCAAAACCCACTGAACTTGTGAAATACATTTAGCCAAAGCCCCCACCCATACTTCCTTCTTAGGGTGTAGCATTAGAAATATATATTTTTGCTCTTCAAAATGTCCTGGAACACTTTTTTTAGCTGTCTCTCTCTGTAAGATGGCAGGGGATCAGTCATTGCATCGGTGTGGCAATCACAACATTGCCACACACAACAGTGGCAATGAATGGAGGAGGTGGAACTCTACAGCTAAAACAGAGCATTATCTGGGATTAGAGTGAAAATTGGCAAAAGGTACTCTACATAAGGGGAGCATTTCAGGGGATGCTAGTTAAAAATGTGGGTTTTGATCAGTTTAATGTGGGTGTTAAAAGCAGCACCCCGACTGGCCCCAAAGCACTGCTGGCCACCGGTCTTCCTATGGCCAGTCTGCCCCAGTGACCACCTATTTATTTTTTTAGCATTGAGAGGTGGATCTATCTCCTCCCCCTTTGCATCAGACTGTGTGGGGCATAGTGATGCTTGTGTGTGCAGGGGATAGCTGCTCCCTGCTTTGCTTATCTGTCTTTTCCCTTCTTCATTGTATAGGTCTGCCTTTCAGTGCTAAAAACTAGTTGGTGATGCATATAAAAAAAATCAACAGCTTTTTTTTTTAACAGTTCACTAGGTGCCTATAAACCTGACTATCCACAAAGCTATGTGTCCTCCTAGTACCACTTTTACCCTGGTATCACATATGTTGAATTGCTGGGCAAAAAAAACTGACATGCCATCAGGTATGGGTTTAAAATCTTCAGATGGCTGCTGTTTATCTTCGCTGATGGACATTGCACGTCGTTAACAGTAGTTTGCAGCATATAGGCAGTAATCAGGCTTATGAGGCAGATCTAAACTGTCCCTTGAAACTCTGTGCCAAAGAGGGCCTTCACCCACAGTGACAGTAAACTAACGTATCTGCTCATGCCATTAGTCCTGCATGACAAAGGATACTGGCCATATCATAGGCTACCATAAAGTGGACCAAAACACTCTGGGGTTGGCCACCTTCCTATCTTTGGGGCTGTGTGAAACCCCTGGGAACACCCACAAAACCCACCTCTCCCAGGGCTCCTGCAGCACACTTCCTGGAATCTCTGGGCTGCAGAGGTTCTGGCGCCAAGCTATTCGGGGCAGAAGTGCCTATTTGGGGGCAGAAGTACTCCTCAGACTAGAGGGAGCCTGGGGTTCCAGACAATGGGCTTGTCATGCAAATTTGAGTTCAGACAATCATTGATCTCAAATTTTCTGGGTGGCTATGGCTACAGCGCAGAAGAAGAACAAATATTTAAAGCAACATTCACCTAGGTACTTGGGTGGGGGGCATGGGGGGGGTTTGTTTATGATTTGAATGGAGGCAAAGTTATAGAGTTAGCTGATCACCCATGTCTTAACTGTCATGTCTGTTTTGAGGTTACAGAGTGGTTTATGGCTCTAACTATTGTTAAAACTAACAAATCTCTTTTTTTTATAGTTGGCTGCTTTATGAGCTGCCTAATTTTGAAGGAAGGACCATTGCATTAGAGGAAGGTGATATTGAAGTTGCCAATCCTTGGGGAGAGGAATCGCAAGGAGAAGAAGAAGATGTCCGCACCCCGCTGGTGATTGGTTCTTTAAGACATGTGGTCAAGGTAAATAACACATTGTAATTGCCACCTTTGGCATGACAACCCTATCGTTTTCAGTGGTATATAGATTGTTTTAAATATTTACAACAATCAGTTTAAAGAACATAGATTACCTATCACTGTGGTCTTGATTTTAATTATAACTGGTGGAAAACCAAACAGGTTTCACTTTGTACCAGTCAGTAAATCTGTCCAGGGTCTTTAATACTACAATGGATCCATTGCCATGGATAATCTGAGTCACAAAGACATTTGAAATCAGTCTGTAAATAACCCAATCCAGGCTCTGTTTATAACGAAATGCCATCTGTCTGTTTAAACTCAAATGTGTGTGTTGAAAAATATAGTTGTGGTTTCATATGAGTCACCTATTAGTCATATTGAGGAACCTCTTGTATTTCCTCTGTATGCATTGCAAAATGTATAAAATGTATAAGGCCTTGACTACATATTAAATGTAATATATATGCAGTTCCCTGTAGCAAATACAGCATGGGTAGATAGTTACACTGTGTGGTCCCTCACAGACTCTAACCATTACTTGCAGAGATAGTCTACAACAGGGTTTTTTTAACCTTGTGTCATGGAGTACCACTTTCCATTTTTCATTCATCTATAGTATCAACCTACCACCACCAACTTCCTCAAAAGAGTAGTTGTTACCCCCAGCCCAGAGCCCAAAACAGCATGTGTTCCTTTTTTCACTAAAGCTTTTGCCCAATATTTATAAAAAAAAAAATACAAACCGAATGTAGTCTTCAAAGTTTAGTAAATTGCTCCCCCAAACCCCATCTCTCGCAATCAGTGATGTAATATATTTGAGAGGGGTAACTCCATTCAGATATTGTGGGATAGAAAGGAGATTCTATGCTATTGAACTGCATGGGGGCAGCCAACTTGCCACAATTCTGACAGGCCTGTTTGTAAAAAAAGAAACAGCCCTATGGTCAAAATAACCCTTAATCTCTTTGAAATAATGCTTTATTTCTAAACAGAAGTATAAAACTATCAGCTGTAATGACTCTGCTCGGAAAGCTTTTAAAACATTGTAGCAACATTGTAAACAACTATGTGGCAGCTGAGCCCATTGACTTACATTGATTGATACATAGTTACATTTATCCCCTCCAGCAGCTTGTGATTCAGTGTGTGTGTGTGTGTGTGTGTGTGTGTAAAATGAGAAATGCTGATCCCTTTTCTGAGTCAAATATCTCTCAGTTTGGCGTGGGCTGGTTATGTGGCAGTTTAGCTTGTAACTTAATGAATCAGCGCCAGTGGTGGCACTGCATTGCCAGGGAGCCATATGCCCATCATTCAAACAGAGTGCATCCAGTTAGTGTTTTTATATATATTGGACAAAGGCTTTAATTAAAAAAAAAAGAAACACTGGGTATTTTGTGGCACTGGGTTGGGGAGAGAAAGTGATGATGGGTTTCTGGGTATAGGATCACCTTGTGTACCACCGGTGGCATTAGTGCCACTGGCTGGAAACTGTGGTCTACAATTTCAAGCAATAGTGGTGAACAGGAGCTCTATGGCATCCACAAATGACATGATGGGGTAAGGGACATACATAGTTTTAATAATATAATCCTATTATAATATTGAGGTGACTTCTGGGATTATTTCTGGGATTAGCTGTAACCAGAGAACTTTTGTGAAGAGGCAGCAAAAACACTCACTCAAATGAAATCTTGTTTTGTTTTATATTTGAATGTTTAATTAGGATTACAGAATTTGCCAGATTGACCTGTTCACGGAACCTGGGGGTTTAGGAATCATGAACTCCTTTATGGATGATGCAGAAGAGATTCAGACTTATGGCAGGCTGCAAAGAACTTGCTCTATAAAAGTGCATTGGGGAGTGTAAGTTGTGGCATGTCATACTATAATGGATGTGGTGTTGTTTTAAAGTGTCTCATTTAAATATGTGAATTAACTCTTATACATTAATGTGGCATTTTCTTACCAGCTGCCCATTAGAATCATGTGCTAATGGATCCCTACACTGTGTAAACTTCACAACCTTTGGATGTCCAAAACTGTAGCTACAACATGCTATGACATCAGCACAGATATTTGGTTATATTTCCACCCTGTATATGAGAGTGATAATATAAATGCTGATGTGCCTGCTTTGCTTCTAAGCAGGCCTAGTAATGCAGTGTGCGTCATTTGTTTAAATAATCGAATTACCTGCTTTCTTTGGTACTTTAAACAAGGCTTTTGCACAGTCGGAAGGGCTAGCTGTAGTATGAATCATATATACATAGTCCAGACAGTTGGAGCAATGTAGTCAGTGTAATAATTTAGATGCTTTACCTATTGAACCATTCATACTTCATACATAAAGTAAAGTTATGATCTAAGCCTCTGTACTAACGCAGCTTGTAAAAAGCTAAATTAACTGAGCAAAATGAAGTATAAAGTTTGAAGAGAACGCCATAGATGTATTTTTTATTCCCACACTATGATTTGCTGACCTTGCATATTCAGTGTTAATAGTGGCTGTCAAGAAAAGAAAGATGAGATGGTGCATACATTTACATAGATAATGCTAAATAATGATACCATTATGATACCAATTATATGGCAGCGGGTTACAAACAGCAGCTTTAGTCCTGCTCTACATGTCTTTATTTTCTTTTAAAATTATTAAGGCAAGGTGTGGTTGCAAAGTGCTTACGTCGTTAAGCTTGCTAAAGGTGTATTGAACGCTTTGATGCAAGAAAAAATATGTATGCTCTAGTTCTGTCCAATTATTCACAGAATTTTGGACCCCAGAATAGCCTCTTAGCGGGTAAAACTTTTTAGACACCTATGTACAGATCACCAGAGGGCCTAAAGTTTAAAACAAAGAAAAATGTAGATCCACTCACACTCACTGGGCGGGAGGGTTGCACCCTGTCTGCACAGCCACCCAGCAAACCAGTTGTTTGCCAGCAGCCACTTGGGGTGGTATAAAGGCAGTTATACAAAGGAACATAATAGTAGGTAAAGAAATGTGACCTAAAAGCGGGCTTGTAGGTGGACATAAAGTATTTTTAATTTAGGTCCTCTTTAATGTCCCTATACCAGACATATCCTCTTTTAGGTTGGGGTGGTTAAAGCTAAGCTATCATTGGCAGCTGGTCTGGCATCAGACTGATTATATTTACATAACAGACGCCTCTGCCTCCCAGCTGATAGATCTGTTACTTTCTCCTACTGCAGGGTAAACTTGTTACATTGAGATACATAGCAAAAAAATTGTTACATTGTATTACAATCTGACAGCTATTTTGCAGTGTTTCCATTGCAGTACAATGTAACAGATTTATCAGCTGAGAGTTAGAGAAGTATCTGTGATGTGACTAAATTCAGCACTTTTCCGTGCACGCTGGCAAATGATAGTTGTCCTTTAATTTCACATAGCACAATTACATTGCTGTAATTCAGCCTTACTCCTAGTCTGCAGTAACTGAACATGAGGTTTTTGAAACGAAAGGCATGAGTAAAGTAAAGCTGACTCTGAAACAACTAAAAGAAGGTTAAGTGGCTCTAATTGCACAAAGGAAAATGTGAAATGTTTTTTTAGAAAAAATTGGCCAAAAAATTAACTTTCAAGTAGTCCTAGCCTGGACAGACAGATTAATGTGCATTGATTAAAGGAGTCACTGACACCATCCACAGTTTGTTTCAAATGTATTTTTCAATATTTTAATTATTGTCTTTTAGGGGTGTGAATTGACAAGAATCTGGCGATACAATACCTATCGCAATACATGTATGACGATACAATATGTCCCGATATATCCCTATTCTGTCTCAAAGACAATACTGCGATTTTCTGCAATTTTAAGGGTTAAGAGCAGGGCACAGTGGCATAGCCTAATGGCCACGGGCTCTTCTGCCCCCCCCCCCCACCCGGGCCTTTGGGAGAGGCAGGTAATGGGGGGTGTTCAGGGTTAGCTAGCCGCAGGTCTGGCAGACTTGCCAGACCCAGAGCCTTGTGAAAAAAAAAAAAAACAGATGACAGATGCGATGATTGCCAGCCAGAGGAGGGGGGAGGCAGGAGGATCAGAGGATCTTGCTCCTTCTTCCTGTGCCCAGCGATTACCGGCACCTGTCAGCTGAGCCGCTGCGAGCAAAGGGGTGGGGCTACACATGAAGATGGCGGCGTCCGACCCGTAGGCAGGGGGAGGGGTCCTGATGTGCTCCCTCCTAAAGACTGAAGAGCCCTGGGGCGGGGGGGTTAGGAAGTGAGGAGGAGAGCTGTCCGGATCGAACTTGGGGCCAGGCCAGGGTTTTTTTTTTTAACTTTTTACTGTAGAGGGGGGAGTCAGAATCTATTTTAGTATCGTCAAAAGAAATATCATGATACTTGACAGAATCGATTTTGTTCTGACACCCCTATATGTATTTGTAATACGTCAAAATAGCAGCCAGAGAATAGCTATTGCATTACATGGGCATACAAAAACACATTTATATTGCATCTGCATTTTTTACCTTAGACTGTAACTAAACTGACTGGTATATTGATTTTTACCTTCACTGATGGCTGCTCTCCCTCCATTTTAATTAGATGGATGATCTATGAAGAAGCTGGATTTCAAGGTGTGCCATTCATATTGGAACCTGGGGAATACCCAGACCTTTCATTTTGGAATACTAAGGAGGCTTACATTGGATCACTTAGACCTTTAAAAATGGTGAGATCGTTGATAAGAATGTATTATTTTGAGGGGCACCTATGAGCTTATGTTAACAATAAAGCATGCTTCCCTTTACCTTCCCAGGATTGGTGTAATGACATTGTTTAGTTTAAAATCTTCAGCCTGTCCTTGCATTAACAAAAAATATATACTTCAGATATGTCCCCCACAGCTCTTCCATCAAGCTGGTTTTAAAATGACCAGTTGCCAAGATTGAGCAGCATGCTGTCCAGCACCTCAATTAATAAGGGAATAGTCGTCTCCTCCAAGACTGAAGCCTGCCCCTCCACCAAGTCAAGCCCCTGCATGCCTCCTCTATTGCAGAAAATAGTGTGACTTGTGGAGGAGCAGATGTCTGCCTTGGAGGAGGTGGACATTCCTCCATGAATAAAGACTGATTCTGTATGGAGTCCTGCTTAATGTTGGTAATCTGTAAGTTTTAAAACACCAGAACCGGGCGGCAGAGCTGCAAGAGACAAAAGGTGAGTATATATATATTTTCTTTGCGCCTGGACAGACCCTTTAACTAGTATGTGCCTCTCCGCTCCCAAAGACTCCTGAAAAGACAAGAGCTGTGATCCATAACTTCTCAGGCTCCCTCTGCTTTTTTTCTTTCGGATCCAAGTTCTACACCCACCCTGGGGCAAATTTCCTAGAGAGGGTGTAGGTCTAAGGGAGAGCTGGAAAGGTGCCCATATAGTATATGTATGATGCCTCCTGTTTTATTTACACTTCACCAAATATTTAACTAGTCAGTACAATGGCATATTCTGATGCTGACATGGTTTCAGGGTGATCACTACATTTATTTGTCCATTTTTTTTTCTACAGGGAAGCCGCAAGGTTGAAATTCCTAATGAACCAAAGGTGAGCAATTGCTATAAACCAAAATGCGAGTAAACGGTCGAAGATTATACTTTTTCCCTAGTTATGTGCTACACTATTATTACTTATGGTTTATCTAATGAGATAAATAAAATGCTTTAGAACACTGGATATTTCCATCCATATTCCTGCAGTTACTTGATAGATCTAACCACCACGTTGTGTGTGTGTGGGTGCGTTCACACGTGTATTCTCAATGAATTGTAGCTGTAATCTATTCCTACTGTGCCACTCATTCAAAAGCTGTTGCCTATTGCCAATGTGAATGCTTCTGTGTGTCTCTGTAAGGCTAGTACTATATAAATACTCTGTTTGGCAGAAGTCTCTAACCTTATACAGGAAGGGATTGAGGCTGGCTATAGACATCCTGAGAACTTCAAACAGAGCTGTTACATTAGGCATTGCTTGATTTAGGCAACCTTTGTACAACCAGGTTATAAATGGCTACAATCCTTTTAAGTGTTTGCAGAGGAATTATACTTCTTCTAAACCAGGGGTGTCAAACTCAAATACGCAGTGGGTCAAAATTAAACCATGGTGCGCGCCAACCTTGATAGTGGGATGGCTTTAAAGGGGACCTGCACATCTCTGCGTATAAACAACTCTTCTACTGCCCATAGTCAGTGATTTCTTTTATATATGGGCAGAACAAAAGTGGCTGCGAACATTGCATCACTAGGAGGTGTGTGTTTTCCTGTGATTTCCAGCCAAGCTGATTCACTCACTGGGGGCTGTGGGAGAGGCATAATTGGGTGCAGGTCCCCTTCATAAGTTCTGAAAAGCATATAAATGTGGGACAGGAGCTTTAGAATTGAACACCATTTCTACCTCACTCAGTGGTGGCATCCCAATTCTTAATACCACACTGCACATACCCACGTGCATTGCCTTGTTGTTGGCCGCCAGTTTGCTACCCCACATAGCCTCCATAGGACCAAAAAGGTTTGCGATTTGGTCACTTTGGCTGACAAACCAGTGACCAACTGCTTTGGAATGCTTGTAGATGTGTGTACAGGGGTGGGTATTCAAAACAGAGATGCCCCCCTCCTCCAGCAACAAAAACTAACCAGCAATATAAAAAAAGACCAAAACAGGGGTTTGTCACTAACATTTCAGTCCCCTGGAAACAGTTGAGGGATGGCTGTGCGATTCTGCCAGGCACAGTTCCTGTGTGGTGTGTATCCTTGCTTGGAAGACAGACAGACCCCTTTCTACAAAGAGCCTATGTTCAGTCATCTCTGTTAGAGCCAGTGTAAACAGGCCTTACATTAGATCACCACACACCCAGAAGTATAAGGTCAAGCAGTTGTCAGAAAGCACAGCAGTGTTATCTACAGAAAATTTGATTGTTGTTTCTTTTTATTATACCAGATAATTATTTTTGAGAAACCCATGTTTGAAGGAAGGCAAGCAGTTTTGGATAAAGAAACAATGTCATTTGAGAGTCTGGAACTACAGGAAGCATCAGAAGAAGAATCGGGACTACCCTTAAGGACTGTTGGATCCATGCGAGTTATCAGTGGATTGTAAGTAGAACATGGCTTATTAAGGCGTTTTTTTGTGGCCATTACTGTTGCATGTGCTGTGGCAACCTTCTGATGTTTACTGATTGTTTTTGTGTGCATTTAGGTGGGTGGGCTATGAAAAGCCTGCGTTTGAAGGTCACCAGTATTTACTGGAAGAAGGTGATTATGAAGAATGGAGTCATTGGGGCGGCTTCAATGGACTTTTGCGGTCATTACGCCCAATTTTATCTGTAAGTTTATCTTTGTCCTTTAATCAGTTGTGGCAAAAAAACATTATTGCTTTAAATGACCTTCCATTTAAGTAATGCTGGGTTCACACGGGCAGATAAATTGGCTGTTCGCGAGCAAGCGACCATAGAAACCTTCGGCGATTGAATGAATGTGTTAAGACACCAAATATTTGTTAGTCAATCGTTCGCTAGACCGATTGCTTGTATGCTCATTCGTATAGCAAAACACATTGTTTGTGGGTGACTTCTGTTTCCATTTTCCAACCATTAAACAGGAAATATTTGGACAGCCGAAACAGCCGAATGATTTGGACAGCCGAAACGATACGGCGGCCGACCAATTCACGTTTATCGCTTGAATGCAGTGCCTGTTTATCACTATATTGTGGTCGCTTTAGTGATTTCTTGCTCGATAAGCAGCCCTTCTAAATGCCCTTATGACTGGAGGGCCCTCAACTAGGCAGCGGGGGCATCCTGCATACCCATGGTGCAAACCTAACGCCTGGCCCCAGTATTATATTTTGTAAAGGAGCCAATGAGATTTAAACTACACTGAAAACGGATATTTGTCATCCATTAAAAATATGCATTTAGAACAGTTTACACTCTCTAGCCTAAAACAGAAGCTTTCAAAATGGAGGAAGGCCTATGCCATTAAAACTTGCTACACAGATAACTGGGCATATACACTATTGGAAAAAATATATATTTCCATGCGCGAACGCATGGAACAGGCTCTCCTCCAATGAGGGTCATCTCCCCAGACCAAGTCATTCAGCAGGCAGCTCTCATTGTTTTGGATGGTGAGCGCGACACCGCATTCCCTGCGACGTGCATATGCTCCTGCCCTAGGCATTCAGATAGACTGGGACGGGAGTGCCCACAGAAGTCAATGAAAGCCGCTTGCTATTGGAGCCGACGGCAAACGGCTCTCATTGGCTGCGTGCATGTGCCTGCGCCACTTGAACGTGTAACAGGCAAGTTGGTGAGGGGTTTCACATAGGGGGGAATTTCAATTTGGGGAAATGGAACAAAATCAGAGGAAAGTCATGTTTTGTCCCGCTTTAACTAAAACCAGGAATCTGCATAGTTGCTCTGGTTTTGTTCTAGTTTTCTTTTTACCATTCTCAATAAACTCCCATCAGTAGCTTTTTACGCCTAAATTGCAAAATATGAAGTTGAAGAACAACATATCGCTTCAGAGAGATTTCAAATGAAGACCATTATAAAAATAACAATTTATAGTTGGTTTCTACACGTGGGGAGACGGTGTTCCCTTTTTATCCTGCCTTTCTGTGTGTGTACTTTACTAACCTGTATTCCTAATCCATTTTCATGTTTACTTCACAGGATTTTGCAGCACCTCATATGGTAATGTACAACGAAAAAGACTTTGCTGAAAAGGCAGCAAACATTAATGTCTTGGGAATCATTTCGAACATGGAAGAAACCGGGTTTGGAGTGAAGATCCAGTCTATTAATGTGTTAAGTGGAGTGTAAGTATGTAGTATTGTGATATGTACATTTAGACATTACAAATAACTTTTGAAGAAGTCAAGCAGTTCATCATATTAAAGTGAGGGAAGATAGGACATCCGTAAAGGATAGGTTTACTCTTGGCTACTTTTAGAAGGCATCTATCCATTTCATATATCCTGGTGGCTAATCTACTTTTCCAATACGTCTTTCATTTGGCTGTTTGTAGCCAAGTTAATGACTTGAACCACTCTAACAATCTTCAATGGTTTCCTTCCAGCCTCACTGTAACTGCAGCGGCAGGGAGAAGGAGGAAATAGCCTTTTTGTGTGGCTTTGAATTGTTAACAAGAAATGTATACTTGAATGAACATGATTAGTGTTTAAAAGTGACCTATCTTTACAAATGTCTGTTGAAAAATCTACAACGGTTTTCTCCAAAGCCAGGCACACCCATTCCATACGGACTGCCCAGCCTCGATGTCTCTTCTATGGACACAATGTGGTGTTGAGCAATTGGGCTAGGTGATACAACACCCAGCATGATCATTTTATAACTATATCCTCATTCAGTGCTTTCTTAGAATGGAAAGTATTTGTACAGCACCTAACACAAGGAATAACAACATTACCCATCACTCCTTGCAATGGGCGGAGCTACACATCCAATTACTGGACACATGTTGGTATTGCACACTCAGTGTTTCTGAGGACCTTGGATTGCTCAGAGACGTAAAGAGGTGATTTGCATAGCATCACCCACTGCAAGGAGTGATGGGTAATGCTATTATTTGTTGTATTGGGCGCTGTTCTGTTCTAGGAAAGCACCTCTTTACCCTTGAGTAGAGTAGGGGGTACTTTAGCCCCTTATATGGGTCTCTCCACATTGTGGTTTGCAACTCTATTTTAAAACATGTTACATATAACATATTCAAGTTTTGATGCACAGTTTAGTTGTTAAATCAGGGGACATGCATAGTCACTATGGGGTTGATTCAGAGTCAGGTGAGAATTCTCACTCCATTTTTTAGAAAAGAAAATTTTCATCTGGCTCTAAATCAGCTCCAAGGTAGACAATGAAAGTCAAAGGCAGTTTTCTCCTAAAAAGTAGTGAATTGGCCACCATGAGTGTGGGGGGGACCAAAATTAAGAAATTAGTAAATTTCTGAGCACCAGTTTGGACAAGCCCCTGGAGGGGAGGAAAGGTGAGTTTTATGGGTTTTTTATGCCTTTAAACTACATCTGACCCTTAGACCTACATGTATAAGACACATTTATATAAAGGCCCCTCCAGGTATATTTGATCTCTTGAGTCCTAGAGGTCTAATTATTCTCAGTGTGCCACACACCCCGCTTCACCTTTAAATTCTTCACGATTGGGTTACTCACCGCCAGGTGACACTGTTGCAGAGAGGAAGTCTTGTAACGAGCCCCCTTCCGGCCTATATATACCTGGTACCTCCCATTTATCACCAGTGTTTTTCTCTCTGCATGACGACAAGACAGAAGAATGAAGTCTCCTGCTTGCAGGTAGCCGGGGTCTTACCCCGGCACCCCCTTTTGGTCTATTTCTGCCCGGTTTTGATTGTTTGTTACCTTTGTGGTTAAATGGAAGCCTCCCAGCCTAGGCTGCTCACTGGGCAATTGGTAGATGGCACTATAGGTGCCTAGGAGCTTATCTCCTCCGCTCGACCCCCTGTTTTGGGGGCAATGCGGCTATCCGGCATGGTGATCCGGATTTGGGATGCCCCTGTCCCGAGGTTCCCCTTGGCCCCTTGCTCTTCCGTTACTATGGGGGGGGGGGGGGTGGAGGGATGTGTGTATGCATGTGTGTTTTTACTGGTATGTTTTTACTTATTTAATCTTGTTTGTGTTCAGGTCTGCACCGCAAGCAAGGGTGCACATGGCCTGACTGATTATTTCTTTTCACATGGCACGCTGATTGTCCTCTTTTTTTCCTTACTGGCAGTTCCGCCATTGGGCGAGCTGCTGCTGGCCTGAATGGCCAGAGTTTGGTTCAGCTTTAGGGCGGCCGGGGCGGCCGCGCTGTGGCAGGCATGCCTGATGCTGCCTGCGTCCTTTTCCTCTCCCCCTCCCCCCCCTCTCCCTTTTTCCTCTTTGAATTGGTTTGGCATTTTGCGCATGGCTGCCTAGCAAAGCTTCCTTCCCTCCCCCCCCCTCCGTCTACTGAGGGCGCCGGGCGCCCTCTTGTTTTGCGGCACCGCCGTCTGGCGGGCCGCACTGTTTGAATCTGGAGGGGGGCGGGGCTCGGATGACGTCAGAGGGGGGCGTGGCTGGAGCGGCGCCGTCATACAACGGCCCCAGCCGCACTTCCTTCCTTCCTCTCATTAGAGTTCAGGTGCGGGGCACTCAGCCGCACAAGTTTTTCATCTCTGCTGCCGCTTCTACTGCTGCTACTGCTCTGCACTCGGGTGCCTTGGTTATTCAGCCTTGCTTGGGCAGGTAAGCGGCCTCACCTCGTGTGGGGCCGTCTATTGTTTTATTATGATTGATTTTAATTAAAAAAAAAAAAAAAGGAAAAACAAAAGACAAGAGTTTTTGCTGGTTAAAATTCTTTGGCCTCTTTTAAGCACTCTGGTGCGTTTTTTATTATGTGTTATATTGTTGCATGAATGTTGTACTGCATGCTGCCACTTGTTTTCTGGGGATCTTACTGTTGGGTTTTTTCCCCACAGATCCTGGGATTCCCTCAATGCAGTGGCTTCCCGATTCTATTATACCTGGCTAGTCCTATTACTCTAAATTGGGACATATTTATATATTTATATATATATATATATATATATATTGAAAAAAAAAAATTTAAAAAAATGTAAAAGGGGATCATTATTATTATAAATTAAATCCTCCCTCCCGGAACATTAATATAAAGGGGCATACCGGGTGGCTTATGCCTAAAACCCATGGTTGTGCGAATACCATAAATCACCATATGGAGGCTTCCGATAATACCGGAAATGGTTCTTCTGGGCCAGGCTGTGTGGGGGCTGCGGGACTCCGCTCCCAGGCGATGATGTTATATTATGCATTCCTTGTGCAAAGCAGAATATTGTGCGTCAGTCCGTCGCTCCGGCTGCTGGCTCCTCGCAACTTCCATCATCTCCTACCCCTCCCTCCCTGTTCCGGACCCCGTGTGACATTGTCAAAGGTGGGGATTCGCAATCCGAGGTGTCTGCACGATTGTCCAACCTCGAGAAGATAGTTTCCGTTAAAGCAGGGTTGAAGGCCAAAACACCTTTTTCCTGTACCTCCGGCTTCAGATGAGCCTGCAGATCAGCTTGAGGTTGATGCTATTGGCGATCTGGCTGCGGGGGTTTTCCTTGACACCCCCTCCATTCTGGCTCAAATGTTTGAAATTTTGAATTTAGATCCGCCTGAGGCTGTCACCCTGCCAAAGGGTGAGTTGTTTAATGTGCCTCAGCCGCGTTTGGTATTTCCCAGACAACAACACTTTGAGAGGGTTGTGCTTAAGGAATGGGAACATCCCACGCGGTTAACTGGAATTCCTTCCAGTTGGGATAAACGTTATCCTTTGGTCGGTTCCCCCTGACGTCGATACCCCTGTGCTAGGGCTCTCTAGCACGGCTATGGTGCAGTCTTCTGAGACCACTGCCCTTAAGTATGCTCGCCATGGTTTTATTAGTGCCGGATCGACGATGCGGCCGGTGTGTGCTTCGGCGCTTCTTCTATTGGCGGTTAGATCTGTTATTCAGCATCTATGCGTGGATCTTGATCAATGTAATGAGTTTACTGCTCTTAAGCAGTGTGAGTCTTTTATTTCCTATGTTCTGACCGCTCAGGACGATGCGCTGACTATGAGTAGCAGGACAGCGGCAATGCTGGTGGCTATTCGTTGGTCAGTATGGCTGCGCCAGTGGCCGGCGGACTCAGTTGCTCACAGCACTTCCCTTTTTGGGCTTGCGACTGTTTGGTGATAAAATTGATTCAGTTGCAAAAGGTGGTAAAATGCCTCAATGCAAGAGGCCTCGTCGTCCCTTTCGGGGGCAAGTACTGTTAGGCCTTCCTTTCGGGGATTCAGAGCGGGTAGGGGGGCTTCCTTTCCCGCTACCAGAGTTGCAGGTTGGACCCGGGGGAGGGGCCGTGGCCGTCCCACTCAGTCCTGGGGCACCAAGCCCAAGCCTGCTGGTAAGCCCGCTCAGCAATGAGGGGCTGCCCTCACCCGTGCGGGTGGGGGGACGATTGCTACACTTCTCCCAGGTTTGGGACCAGGAGGTTCCGGACAGATGGATCCGGGAGGTGGTGTCGTCTGGTTACAAACTGGAATTCGGGTCTCGCCCTCCTTCACGGTTCTTTCGGCTCGGGTGCCCATCGATCCTTTGGCCGCACAGGGGCTCCTGGCGTCGGTAAAGAATCTGTTAGAAATGGCGGTCATCCGGCCGGTACCACGCTTAGAGATGGGCCTTGGTTTCTACTCCAATCTTTTTGCAATCCCCAAAAAGGACGGGTCGGTTCGACCGTCCTGGACCTGAAATTACTCAACAGGTTCATCCGTATTCGGAAGTTTCGCATGGAAACTTTGCGTACGGCCGTCGGTTCCCTTCGGCAGGGGGACTTCATGACGTCCATAGACATCAAGGATGCTTATCTTCATGTTCCCATCTGCCAGGCTCATCAACGTTTTCTTCGATTTGTGATGAAAGATCAGCATTTTCAATTCGTGGCAGTTCCGTTTGGCCTTACCTTGGCTCCAAGAGTGTTCACCAAGGTGCTGGCAGGGGTGATGGCCATTTTCAGATCTCGGGGCATTCGTGTCGTACCTTATTTGGACGACCTTCTCATCATGGCTCCGTCACTCAATCAATCGGAGACAGACACCAGGTTGGTGGTCTCCACGCTGGAAAGCTTTGGTTGGGTGATCAACTTCCCCAAGTCCTCCCTCGCTCCGGCCAGGGTGGTGTCCTTTCTGGGGATGCAGTTGGACTCTCGTCAACACAGGGTGTTTCTCCCCCAGTCCAAAATTCATCTTATTCAGGAGTTGGCTCGGGTCCTACTTTCCAATCCTCGGCCATCCATCCGTCTGGGGATGAGGCTGGTAGGGTTGATGGTTGCCTCCTTTGAGGCAGTTCCTTTTGCTCAATTTCACACGAGGACGCTTCAGCTTTATCTGTTGGCGTCCTGGAACCGGCAGCCTCGGTCGCTGGATCAGCCCTTCCAGTTGTCCTCCCGGGTCCAGCAGTCCCTCCAGTGGTGGTTGGTCTCGGCCAATCTCGTGAAGGGCAGGTCTTTCCTGACCGCTCTTTGGGAAATTGTCACCACGGACGCCAGTCTTTCGGGATGGGGCGGATTCTGGAAGGAGCTTCAGTTCCAGTGGCAGTGGGGACCTCAAGAGGCCCACTTACCCATCAATGTGCTGGAACTAAGAGCCATCCGTCGGGTTCTTGTTCTCCTGACTCAACACGTTCTGGGCCTTCCGGTCAGACAATCGAACAGCGGTTGCTTACATCAATCATCAGGGAGGGACTCGCAGTCTGGGTGCTCTCAGAGAGGTGTCCCTGATTCTGTCCTGGGCGGAGGCCCATGTTCCTTGTCTCTCGGCGGTGTACATTCCAGGAGTGGAGAACCAGGAAGCGGACCGGTTGAGCAGGGGCTCTCCCCGTCTGGGAGAATGGGCTCTCCATCCTCAGGTTTTTCGCTCACTGTGTCTCCGATGGGGGACACCGGAGGTGGACCTGTTTGCCTCTCGTCACAATCACAGGCTCCCGAACTTCGTGTCGCTCTCCCAGGATCCTCTGGCTCTGGCAGTGGACGCCATGTCCCTGAGCTGGGGGAATCTGGGATTTCTATACCTGTTTCCTCCGATACCCATGCTGGGCAGGGTGGTTCGGAAGTTGGCTCTGGAAAGGGTGTTCGCCATTCTCGTGGCCCCAAAATGGCCAAGGCGAGTGTGGTTCGCAGACATCATTCGGCTGGCAGTGGACCAGTTCGTTCCGCCTCTTCGGCCCGATCTGCTCACTCAGGGTCGGTTGTGTTACCCCAATTTACCAGCGCTGGGTTTGACGGCCTGGCTGCTGAAACCTCCATCTTGAAGGAGGAGGGTCTTTCTGACTCAGTCGTCAAGACTCTGATCAGTGCCCGGAAGAGGTCTTCTTCTATCATCTACTATAGGACTTGGAAAGACGGCCTGGCTGCTGAAACCTCCATCTTGAAGGAGGAGGGTCTTTCTGACTCAGTCGTCAAGACTCTGATCAGTGCCCGGAAGAGGTCTTCTTCTATCATCTACTATAGGACTTGGAAAGCCTATATCGCTTGGTGTGAGATTAGATCTTTTCCTTGTAGGGTCTTTTCGGTCTCCAGAATCTGGCCTAGACTCTGGTCTTCAGCTAAGTACTTTGAAAGGGCAAGTTTCTGCCTTATCTGTCTTTTTTCAGAAGCGTTTTGCGCTTCATCCTTTAGTTAAAACTTTTTTCCAGGGGGTTACGCATGTGCGGCCCCCCAGGAAACCATTACTCCCTGTTTGGGATTTGAATTTGGTTCTTTCTGCTCTTCAGGCTCCTCCTTTTGAGCCTTTGCAAGTTATTGCTTTATCTACCCTGACTCAGAAGATTGTCTTCTTGGTAGCTATCACTTCGGTCCGGCGTGTCTCGGAGTTGGCGGCCTTGTCTATCCAGGCGTCTTACTTTGAGAGGCATCAGGATAAAGTGGTCTTTCGGTTCAGACCAGACTTTCTTCCTAAGGTTGTTTCTGCTTTTCATTTGAATCAGGATATTGTTCTTCCCTCCTTGTGTCCTAATCCTAAGAATTACAAAGAGAGGGTTTTGCATTGTTTGGATGTAGTACGCTGTGTTAAGTACTACTTGATTATCACGTCTCCTTTTCGTAAGACGGATGCCTTTTTTGTTGTGCCCTGTGGGCCTAAGAAGGGTTTGGCACCGGCCAAATCTTCCATTAGCAAATGGATACGTCAGGCCGTTATTGCGGCCTATGCTGCTAAGGGGAAAGTTCCCCCTTTTCGTATCACTGCTCATTCTACTTGCGCCGTTGGAGCGTCTTGGGCTTTTCAGCACCAAGCTTCTGTTGAACAAGTTTGTAAGGCCGCCACTTGGTCTTCTGTTCATACTTTTTCTAAGTTTTACAAAGTTGATGTGCGAGCCTCAGCGGATGCTGTTTTTGGCCGCAAAGTGCTGCAGACTGCAGTCATTTAAGTTATGCTTCACCTTGCCTTTGGATACCCATCCCTTGTGGACACTGCTTTTGGATGTCCCAATCGTGAAGAATTTAAAGGTGAAGCGGGGTGTGTGGCACACTGAGAATAATACCATTTTGTGAGTACTCACCTGAAAAATGGATATTGTGCCACACACCCCGCTTCACTCCCGCCCTTTTCGGTATCCCGAATCTTTCATATGGTGAAGCTTTTATTTATTTTGAGGTTACCGGTAGATTACTGGTACCTTGTCTTTCTGCTTTTTAAATCACTGGTGAGAAATGGGAGGTACCGGGTGTATATATAGGCCGGAAGGGGGCTCGTTACAAGACTTCCTCTCTGCAACAGCGTCACCTGGTGGTGAGTAACCCAATCGTGAAGAATTTAAAGGTGAAGCGGGGTGTGTGGCACACTGACAATATCCATTTTTCAGGTGAGTACTCACAAAATGGTATTATTCCAATCTCCCGGGCAGTGTGCCTTAACTGAAATGTCAGAGAATCAGATCTGGTGACAGAGCTACTTTAAAGATTTATTTTACTGTACAGTTTTTAAACATTAAAGTTTGAAAGATTTGTGGGGTTTTTGTTGTGTTGTATATAGCCAGTTACCAGGCAGCTAGAATTAGTAACTGCCTGTCAAATATCTGGCAGATGCCTTCTAACTAAATCCACTCTGGGTACAAACAATAAATACACCATCCGACTCCTTCCAGGCAACTTTTATTTGAGATCTATTTAAATATTTTTGTTGGTGAATGAAAAAATGATCTGGAAACCAAAATCGCAAGTTGTTGATCTTTGTGAGAATAGGCTCAATTTCACTTTAATTACATGACTGCTTGTCTGGCCAAATATGTTGAAAAGTAATATATATATATATATAATATATATACTGGAGCACATATGTGTCACGCCTAGGGAAGAGGTTAAGCTTCCTCCAAATTGCGGATTATAAATCACTTTACCAGTCAGTCACATGCTATTTCCTTTTGTGCCTTGGGCTTTACATAAACCTGTAAACAGGCAGGCGACACCTAGTGTCTAATGCTAAATGTAACAGAAAACTTGTCAGAGGAGATCTCCACTAAAATCTGTTTAGTAGTGTTTTTATGTTTGCGTGCTCCAGGCAGTAAATAACCCTGCAAATTGTATTGTATATACCAGGAATTAGATAAAACAAGAGGCATAGTAATTGGTTTTGGAGAAACAGAACACACATATAGGAAATGTTAAATGGCAGTCCAGCTGCTGTCCCACAGCCCACCACTACCCCCCACCTTGTGCCAAGCCTGATTAGGGTGCTAAAATATAAAAACTACCTGATTACCACGATTTGTTGGAAAGGGAGTGAGAACTCTGGGTAACTGACCTGTCACTCTTGGTTAAAAGGGAACAAAACCCAAGCATTTCACCTTCTTGAGTTTCTTCCCTCCCAGGTGGGGCATTCTTGTTTGTATTGCTCCACCGTGTGTATCCCCCGTGTTGGCCAAAAAAAACTCACCTTTTCCTGGTTCCCATATGGACTGCTAAGCCAATCGGCAGCGCTCATTCACTTCAGATTTCCTTTGCTGCTCTGAGATCAGTGTGGCAAGGTGCATCTCTGTAAGATAGCAGATGATCAGTCATTACATAGGTGTGGTAATAACATCATTGCCACGCACAACAATTCCAATGAATGGGGGAGGCGGAGCTTTACAGCTAAAACAGGCGGCATTATCTGGGCTTAGACTGAAGCAGGAGCAGTGAAAATTGGCAAAAGGTGCTCCTCATGAGGGGAGCAATTTAGGGGATGCTAGTTAAAAATGTGGGTTTTGGTCCGCTTTAAGCGCTATACCGGATGCCACTAGACCGTAAAAATGGAAAGATGTAACTGCATTTTAAATTATTGTATTTATTAGAGTTTATGAGGCACATTGTAACATTTCTTGGTAATGCTGGCAAATAGTTGCTACAGAAATATCAAGAGTTAACCTTGATTAGAATCACAATGTTACCTTTATGGGTCTCGTAGAGAAGTGAAAGTTGATTGGGTACAAATAACCCTTTTACCGTGCTCTCCATTCCTATTATTGTTTACCACAACCCACAACAGTTTATGAAGGCATGTATAACATTTATAAGAAACATGCTGTGACTCTGCTTTGATAGTGTTGAACTTTAAAACAGGTGGGTGGCCTATGAATGTCCCGACTTTACTGGAGAACAATACATACTGGAGAAAGGAATGTACTCATCGTTTAGTGACTGGGGAGCCAAGAACGGCAAGATTTCCTCCGTGCAGCCAATTGTTATGGTAGGTTTGGGCTCTTGGCTGACCACTCAGGGGTCTATCAGTAGAACATACCAACCATCACAAAAAATTTTATTTTTTTAAATATTGTAACAATTTGGTTTGGGATGACCATAGTGTCCCTCTGGTCTATTTGGCATGACCAGGCAGACAGAAACCATATCAGCGAATTTCTTAATGCCCGCAAGGTTTTTATTAATACATTTTTACATGATAAAATTAACAGTTTTGTTAGATCAGTGTAAAAAAAAAGGCTTAGTTAAAAGAAAAGTGTAATAGTCTGATATATCTTTGTATTTGTTTATTAGGAACATATTGAAAATCCAGGAGGACATTTTAAGGTATAGTATAGAGTCTTTTCCCATACAGCATTAGATTTAGATTTTTTATTTAACGGGATTTATCACCCAAAAAAACAAAAAGGTGCTCTTCTTTTGTTCCCAGCAGCTGTGGGGAGCGAAAATTAAGTACCATTTTTCAGCCCTAAAGGAAACACTTCAAAGTGTGGGGGGAAATGTCAGTGCATCTTATCAGGCGAAAGTAAAAAAAAAAAAATTCCACAGGCCACATCCACCCGGGAGGCCGAAATGCTGCCCTGGGAAGTTGTTTATTGGAGATGGCAATGAGGGCAGCAGACATCAGTCATGTATGTTTGTGTGTTCATATTGGTGGGAGACAGCTGCTGTGGTGTGGGAGCTCAGGAATGTAATTTTTTTTTTGTTTTTTTGGAGGGGGGGCATGCTGCACACTGCCTGTAATTGGGATGCCTCACACTGCCTGTAATTGGGATGCCTCACACTGCCTGTAATTGGGATGCCTCACACTGCCTGTAATTGGGATGCCTTACACTGCCTGTAATGGGGATGCCACACACTGCCTGTAATTGGGATGCCACACACTGCCTGTAATTAAGATGCTACACACACCACCTGTATTTGGGATGCCATGCACACTGCCTGTAATTGGGATGCCACACACTGCCTGTAATTAAGATGCTACACACACCACCTGTATTTGGGATGCCATGCACACTGCCTGTAATTGGGATGCCACACACTGCCTGTAATTAAGATGCTACACACACCACCTGTATTTGGGATGCCATGCACACTGCCTGTAATTGGGATGCCATGCACACTGCCTGTAATTGGGATGCCACACACATTGCCTGTAATTGGGATGCCTCACGCTGCCTGTAATGTTGCATGCCTCACACTGCCTGTAATGTGGAATGCAGCTTACTGTTTGTAAGGTGGGATGCAGCTTACTGCCTGTAATGTGGGGTCTGTTATGGGTGGATGGAGGGGGAATTCTGCACACAGTCTGTAATGGGGTGATTGGGGGTATTTTAGCACACCATTTGGTTCAGAATATTTCTTTTTCTTATTTTCCTCCTCCAAACCCTCCATATGCCTTATGGGTGGGTGCACCTTATGGGGTAAATCTGAGCCTCTTGAATTAAAGTATTGTGATAATACACTAGCCAGAAGAATCATAAATGTAAACCCCTCTTTTTCTTTTTTTGACTAATTTTTAAAGCGGCTGGAAGCCCAAAAATGGGTCCACCACTCCCCCCCCCCCCCTCCGCCGGGCGCTGCTGTTGGCTCGGCACTGGCTTTTCTACCGTCAAAGTTAGTGCCCCACGGCACTTTTGAGAGAGCTGATTGTCTTCCATGGCATGATGTTCGTGCTCTCCCGCGCCAGCCATTCAGAAGAGCTAGGTGTGGGCGCAGGGGAGCTGGGGAAGCGGCCGCCAAAGGAATCACTTTGTGGTACCTGCTGGGATCAGGTAAGATCGCCGGTGCCCTGGGGGGGGGGGGGGGGGGGGGGTCACGCAGCAGGGCTTCCAGTGCAGGGTAGCCCATCCACGCAGGTTTTTACCCGCTTTAAAGTAACAGTGCCATGGAAAAACAAGATGTGTTAGTCCATACTGTGTCATACCTTTGCAAACACATAACATGACAGTGCTAAACTCACCCAAAATATTTCAACTGCTTAACACAAGACCATTTGATTTTCTTAAGGTTGAAGTGTTTTCTGAGCCTGATTTCCAGGGTCAAAGTCAGACATTTGAAGAAGATACGAATAATGTTGACCAATCCTTCAAAATAATGTCTATCAAAGTTTCCGCTGGCAGGTAAGCAGTAACAAAACCTATTTGACAAATCTAATCACTATAGGTTGGATTTGTCTACCCTGGGGGCGATTCAGCATCCAGATGGAACTTTCACCTGGCTCTGAATCCCCTCCAAGGTAAACAATGAAAGTGAAAGGCAATTTTCTCTCCTGCTCAAAGGTTATACAATAACAATTGAACCAAATGTATTCCATTTAAAAGTTCTCTCAGTCTTAAAATATACTTACTCACTGTTTAGGCTGACATCTGTGATCTTAGATGTTTCTTTGTTTTTTTCTGGTTAATTACTTCTCTAGTTAAAGTGCACCTATACTCAGAAAGGAAGTTTATGTCATCACATTTCATCCCCAGCCCTGTACCCCAAAACAGCCCCTGTTTCTCTTTTTACCTCAGCCTTTGCCCAAAATCCACAATATAACACCTGGAAAAAATAACAGGAAGTAGTATTATGGTGAATGGCACCCATAGGCTAATTAATTAAGTTCCCACCAAAATGTCACATAATGGCAGTTAGGTTGATGTGCTCCCCATTACTGAGCTGTGTGCTCTAACTGACTGCATCATCACGGGGGTGGGGCTGCTCAGCCAGGGAGCAATATGGCCAACTGCATCCAGTTCGTATTGTTATGAATATTGGGCATAGGCAGAGGTAAAAATTAAAAATAAGCACAAGCTGTTTTGGGGCTCTGGGCTGGGAATAGAAGGTGACTACATATACTTTGCTCTGAGTATAGGTGCACTTTAATAAAAAGGCTCACATGGCTGGACGTGCGGGGCTGATTGCAACCAAGAGCAAGTGGCGCTCAAAAGCCGGAACAATTAGCGGTGCAAATTGAAGGGAAGTACATGTCTAGGTACATTCCAGGGCCTTGTTTTAGTTCAGACAAAAATATAGAGTCAGACAAAATACTCCACCTATAGTGGCACTTTGTTACCAAATCAAGGGCATAACAACAGGGGGGTGCAGAGGTAGAGACCGCAACGAGGCCCATGAGAAGGCCCACCATTGTTGCCCCTCTGCCCTTTTTCTGATTTTTGTTTACCTGGCATAATGTACATAAGGACATTATTATCTGTATTTGCTAATTCATTGTTTAGTATCAGATCTAATTTAGATAAAAATCTGAATGTGACAGGAAAAAGGATACTGTATAAGCAACACTGGGACCTCCATTTAATGTCTGCACTTTGTCTTGGTCACATTTAGTGTTACTAATGGCTACTAAAACAAGGTTTGTTTTGTAGGTGGACCCTTCATGACCAAGAAGATTTCTCGGGGAACCTTTGGGTATTAGAAGAAGGAACCTTCCCTAATTTATGTGCAATGGGATGCCTGTCTGATACAACTATAAAATCTGTAAAAATTATAAATTATGTAAGTGCACTACCACGCAACCTCATATGTTCTGCTGTCTCAGATTTAACACGTCCTAAAGGGACTGGTCAGGTAGATAGAGACAGTCTTATTTTTGACCCTTCAGTCATTCTGTCCATCTCCAGTTTGAAAAAAATAACTTATCGGGTGCTGAATTCCAGTCCTACGTGCTCCGCCGCTAAGCGACAATGGCCAATAGGAATGGAGTGGGTGTGCACAATTCACAGTGAGTGATGTGGAGGGATGGCCTATGCCCACCAGTGATTGTGAACGCTGGCAGACCTTTAAAGTTCCTGGTCATGAAAACACCAGCGTAAAATCAAACCTCTAGTTTATGAACTAAACATGCAGGTTTATCCTTTGGTATAGAAACTCGCACAGTGCTGTTTAACATATGACACCATGGAGAGCCTGATTGCAGAGCCTGATTGCATTAGCTGTGACACCATCATACACTCATGGGATGTAAAACATACACAATTCATGTGGTGATTATTCTAGGCGTCACACACCCAGTGATGTCTGTAATTATAGTTAGCACTGAGGGTGTTCTGCCTTATGTTATATTTAGATCTTCATTATTGGGTTTTATTAGGCAGACAGATCAAATCTATGTTTTTACGTGAAGACGACTGACATATTTAAGGAAACAGCCTTTCTCTAAATTGTAGCAATCAAAGATAGTCCTTCTAATGCTAATGTACCTAAGGTAGTGTGCTGGGGTATTGACATCCTGGGGCCGAGTTTGGGCTGTCATTTAAATGCATTTTGTTGGTGTTTTAGGTAAGACAGAAAAAAAGAAGAAAAAAAAAAATCTTCCCCACCATCCGATTTAGATCTGCTGTGTACGTGAAAAGGCCGTAGGAACATTAATCAAGCTCATGATTATATCACAAATCAAATCACAGCAGCAACCACTCAAAATATCTACCCAAACATTTTATTATGGTTGAAAGCATCTACACCAGGGATCCCTAACCTGCAGCTGGGGAGCTACATGTGGCTCACGGACTCCTGTGGTGTGGCTCATGAGCTGTCTGCTAGACAAGAAGACTTGTGAACGTCCTGCCCACTTCTAATGCTGGGGAGCTCCAGGCCTGGGTATTGTCAGCATGATTGCCGCTGCTTCCAGTGCCTCACTTAGTTCTGGCTCTACCAACTAACCTCCTTGTTGGGTGGGGTTTCCCATTGTTTGGAGTAATTATAGGTCAGGTAATTTATTTTATAGGTCAGGCATCTACATGAACACTGGACAGTCAAGTTTGTTGCTTTCAAGTACCTGAGTGCATGATTTGTTTTAGCAATTTCTAGTTCTATAAAGGTTAAATATATACAACATTTAAGAATAATCTCTCCATTGCATCAGCACAATGGAGAGTTTATTTACACATTGCAGTCAGCTGTTTACATTGTAACAGCAGCGTGCTTAGTTGTTATACAGTGTAACAGAGAATGGAGCAGCCATTGTTACATTGGAACTGTAGCCACGCTCCTGATTGTTTCCAATGTAATACTGCCTGAATTTTTACAATATAACAGCAGGATTCCTTTCCTTTTTCTCTGTACAGCACAGCAGCAGCACAAGTTTTATACTCTCAGTGCAACAGCCTCTATTTAGCTCCTATAATCTATTCTCCCCCTATGTGGCTCCTCATCATCTCATATGCTGTAATATGCTGCTATTCCAGAATGGGCTGGCCTAGGGAGCAGGCTAATAAGACCTTTCACTTCTGATTCCACAATTCACACAAATGTAGTTGCCACAGCCACAGGAACCCCGGGGGATGAGTATCAATACTCAAGCTGTGGACTTTTTGGGAATCATTCCAGTTCAGAGTGTGCTGGGGCGATTGTTGAGAAGGAGATAGAGAACATCAGATTTGACTTGAGTTGTTTAATTATGTATGCAATTATTTTTTTAATCAAGATTTGTTTTGATGATTTGATCTGGAAGTTCAGCTTATTCAGGTTATTTTTTGTATGTAGTATAAAAACACACCATGGATTGTGGTCATACATCAGCATTTATATTCACTACCTCCCATGGCCCATCACCCCACCCCCCGTGTTCAGTAACAGAAAATGCTGGGTGTGTTTTTCCTAACACCTGTTTTCAGCATTGCCTACAGGATATCACTGACGGACAGGAAATACTTGAAATTGCATTGTACCAGCAATGAAATGTGTCTTCTTTGTGTGTCGACAGGAATTTTCTGAGCCTAGTGTCATGCTTTATGGGAAAGAAAACCTCAAAGGCAGAAAAGTCAAACTTACCAAAGAATCAAGAGACCTACAGGCACAGGGCTACTCTCCTGATTTGATGTCACTTGAGGTGCTTGGAGGAATGTAAGTAGAGCTGTATGGGAAGGTTGTCTGGCTCATGTTTTTTGTTTGATTACCTGGAGAGTTGGGGAATATGGAAAAGAAATGCTATTACCTCAGCACAGGTCTTAAAGGAGCCACAGCACTAAACCCTGTCAGCTTCCAGACAAACCTACAATCTGTTTCTAAATCTGGTTAAAAACAGAGGGCTCGGTCACACACATCTGCAGATGTATGCTGAAGCTGCACCACCAGCGCCAAGGTGCCCCTGTGAGGTGCAGTCCTAACTCTAATCTCTGAGAGCCCCATTTGGGACTTACAATGCAATAGATAAATTGGGAGCAGCTTACCTGAGGTTGCCTGAGTGCAGCCCATGGGGAAGGGTCGAAGAACTCGCAGTACAGCCTTAGACCCCACACCCCATGTGCTTGCACAAAATCAAAGGAAACAAAGGAGTTTCCTCAGCACGTGAGGAAACTGAATATTGACACTGAATAGCTTTGCAAGTTAGAAGCCTTCATAGACAGTGCACCTTCTAATTTGACCAACTTCAGCCCTTTTGTGAACTTACGCAGACCTCAAGTCAAAGTCCCTTTCAACAATCTTGATTTGGGATGACCCTGCAGTTAGATCACCGGAGAGTCAAAATCAGGCACAAAACTGTTTTATAGGAGCAGCAAATCAAAAGCTCTGCACTGTGCAATAGTGAAGCATGCCTCCTATTGGAAAAGGTGCAGCTTTCATATGTTTGAGCAGATACTTCTTGTCCCCATTGCATGAAACTATGCAATATCTATATAATATCTGGATATAATGGGATAGGTTATTTTAGTATATCCATGAACTAGGACCCCCCCCCCCCCCCCCCCCCAATACAGAGTTGCCAGGGAGCACCTAGGTTCAGTTACACTGGACTTCCTTTACAGTTTTCTTCTGCTAAATTTAAAATCCAAAATATTTGCTTACACTGCAGGTTTAGCTAAATCTAAGTATTTCCATTTCAGGTGGGTTGTCTATGAATACTGCAATTACAGAGGCCGACAACTATTAATTTCTCCAAGCAAGATTACTAAATGGCAGCAATTCAGTAACTGGAGAAGAATAGGATCACTGCGCCCTCTGCAGCAGGTATTCACATAATAGGATGTAGAAGGCCATATATTATTACTGTGTAGGTGCTTTATATTCTGCTGTGCATTGCAGTGTATAGAAAGAAATGAAATAATTGTATCCTTTATGAAAGATGATCTTAATGTGCATCTGTGGATAAAAAAGGCTACTTAGCTTTCCTCTGCGGCATCGTATTCATCCAGGTCCAGCTTTTACACAATAACCCAGTGACGAGTGTCAGGTTCTTTGGTGCTTCCATGCGCCATCCTTGCCTCCTACAGACAGAGCACACTGAGGCAGTGCCCAGCTGCACGTTCCTATCACTGTGATGATGGCAGGGGGCTGGCTGGATATTATCACTAGTAGTATTTAAGTGATCCTATAACCAGAAAGGAAGTATATGTCGTCACCTTCTGTCCCCAGCCCAGTGCCCCAAAACAGCCTGTGTTTTTTTTTTATTCTAAAGCCTTTGCCCAATATAGCAACACAAACTATATGCAAATTAGTTCAGTTACAGCTACACTGACAACTAGGTTGAAGTGCTCCCCAATGCTGTGTGAGCTGTGTGTACTGTAACTGAATGTATAATTTCTGGAAAGCACCAGAGGCAGGGCTGCTTGGCCAGGGAGCAATGTGAGCAACTGCTTCCAGTTTGTGTTGGTATGACTATTGGGCAAAGGCTTTAGTAAAAAAAGAAACACAGTCTGTTTTGGGGCCCTGGGCTGGGTATAGAAGGTGCCAACTTCCTTTCTGGGTATAGGATCACTTTAAAAAGCCACATCGGGACAAATGTGCTCTTCCTTGCAGTGGATGGGCATTCAGAGGCCCTAAGTATGGTTATGCAGTGACTAGCACCACTAAGCTGGATGCGTTTTGTTGCACTGGTACGGGGCTCCAAGGTGACATCTATAACCAGGTGCACCAAGTCTGACATTGTCTCCATTGTGCCCTGTGTAAAAGAAGACCTACTATTTTTGGGGTCATGTGTAGTATAATCTTCTTTTGTCACCAGTGCTTGATGTGGCAGAAAATAAATGTTGGTGTCCTCAGCATCTCTTGGCCGATAGGCTGGGGTGGGAGCATACCCCATTCTAAAGGGAACTGGGGATACGGTCCTTCACTATTTATCCCCTGAGCGTCATGCTCGGTGTTAAAACAGAGCCGTATTGCCATTGTTTTATATGGCCGGCATACAGCGCTGATTGCACGAGAGCCTGCAAATGCACTGTAGGACCACGGAAAGGTGAGTTTTTATGGGCTAACTGGGGGTTTCACAAAGCAGGGCAACCCGAATCAGAATGCCCCCAGGGCAACGAATAAAGCCAGGGAAAAGCAAAACCTATATGAAGGTACAGCTCTCATGATATTTGGCTGCATGTTATCACTTTCCTAGCCGCACTGGTGGCCTAGGTTACAGAGTGTTCCTAAGATTCAATTCTATGTCTGGTTTATATAAGCTTTCCAGTTGTGAACAGCTTTGATTAGTGTCAAGTCTCCTATTAGACAAATAATAATTTAAGACACAAGTAAAAGGTATCCTACTGTCCTCAAATGCCCTTTAAATATAATTTTTAGTACACTAAAATGAAAACCCTGCTAGGGTCATTTATTGCTTGTGTCCAATAGTCCAATAAACATTGTTTCCATTTATTTCATTGAAACAGAAACGACTGTATTTCAAACTCCGTAATAAGGACAACGGTATGGTGATGTCAACCAATGGAACTATGGATGATATAAAGCTTCTCAGGATACAGGTTGCAGAGGAAAGCGGTGCTGAAGATCAGGTCTGGCTCTATCACAAAGGAGTCTTTAGATGTCGGGTGAGTTTTAAAAAAAAGGCATCACAAAATTACAAACGTTATTTTTCATGCCACCATTTGGCGTTGGCCATATTTGTTGCTACATAAATATACCATCTTTCCCCGAGAATAAGACTTCAAAAATAGGCCCTAGTAAGATTTTTCAGTATTTTTTGGTAATGTTTGAAATATAAGCCCTACTTTGAAAATAAGCCTAGTTTCAGTTCATCCAGCTGCTGGGTTTCAAAAGATGGTACAGGAGTGGTTGTAAAGGAGGGTGAGGACACATCATGGCTGTAAAGGAGGGTGAGGACACATCAGGGCTGTAAAGGAGGGTGAGGACACATCAGGGCTGTAAACGAGGGTGAGGACACATCAGGGCTGGAAACAAGGGTGAGGACACATCATGTCTGTAAACGAGGGTGAGGACACATCAGGGCTGTAAACGAGGGTGAGGACACATCATGGCTGTAAACGAGGGTGAGGACACATCATGTCTGTAAAGGAGGGTGAGGACACATCATGTCTGTAAAGGAGGGTGAGGACACATCATGTCTGTAAAGGAGGGTGAGGACACATCATGTCTGTAAAGGAGGGTGAGGACACATCATGTCTGTAAAGGAGGGTGAGGACACATCATGTCTGTAAAGGAGGGTGAGGACACATCATGTCTGTAAAGGAGGGTGAGGACACATCATGTCTGTAAAGGAGGGTGAGGACACATCATGTCTGTAAAGGAGGGTGAGGACACATCATGTCTGTAAAGGAGGGTGAGGACACATCATGTCTGTAAAGGAGGGTGAGGACACATCATGTCTGTAAAGGAGGGTGAGGACACATCATGTCTGTAAAGGAGGGTGAGGACACATCATGGCTGTAAAGGAGGGTGAGGACACATCATGGCTGTAAAGGAGGGTGAGGACACATCATGGCTGTAAAGGAGGGTGAGGACACATCAGGGCTGTAAACGAGGGTGAGGACACATCAGGGCTGTAAACGAGGGTGAGGACACATCAGGGCTGTAAACGAGGGTGAGGACACATCATGTCTGTAAAGGAGGGTGAGGACACATCATGTCTGTAAAGGAGGGTGAGGACACATCATGTCTGTAAAGGAGGGTGAGGACACATCATGGCTGTAAACTAGAGTGAGGACACATCATGTCTGTAAAGGAGGGTGAGGACACATCATGTCTGTAAAGGAGGGTGAGGACACATCATGTCTGTAAAGGAGGGTGAGGACACATCATGTCTGTAAAGGAGGGTGAGGACACATCATGTCTGTAAACGAGGGTGAGGACACATCATGTCTGTAAACGAGGGTGAGGACACATCAGGGCTGTAAACGAGGGTGAGGACACATCATGTCTGTAAAGGAGGGTGAGGACACATCATGTCTGTAAAGGAGGGTGAGGACACATCATGTCTGTAAAGGAGGGTGAGGACACATCATGGCTGTAAACTAGGGTGAGGACACATCATGTCTGTAAAGGAGGGTGAGGACACATCATGTCTGTAAAGGAGGGTGAGGACACATCATGTCTGTAAAGGAGGGTGAGGACACATCATGTCTGTAAAGGAGGGTGAGGACACATCATGTCTGTAAAGGAGGGTGAGGACACATCATGTCTGTAAAGGAGGGTGAGGACACATCATGTCTGTAAAGGAGGGTGAGGACACATCATGGCTGTAAAGGAGGGTGAGGACACATCATGGCTGTAAACGAGGGTGAGGACACATCAGGGCTGTAAACGAGGGTGAGGACACATCAGGGCTGTAAAGGAGGGTGAGGACACATCATGTCTGTAAAGGAGGGTGAGGACACATCATGTCTGTAAAGGAGGGTGAGGACACATCATGTCTGTAAAGGAGGGTGAGGACACATCATGGCTGTAAACTAGGGTGAGGACACATCATGTCTGTAAAGGAGGGTGAGGACACATCATGTCTGTAAAGGAGGGTGAGGACACATCATGTCTGTAAAGGAGGGTGAGGACACATCATGTCTGTAAAGGAGGGTGAGGACACATCATGTCTGTAAAGGAGGGTGAGGACACATCATGTCTGTAAAGGAGGGTGAGGACACATCATGTCTGTAAAGGAGGGTGAGGACACATCATGTCTGTAAAGGAGGGTGAGGACACATCATGTCTGTAAAGGAGGGTGAGGACACATCATGGCTGTAAAGGAGGGTGAGGACACATCATGGCTGTAAACGAGGGTGAGGACACATCAGGGCTGTAAACGAGGGTGAGGACACATCAGGGCTGTAAACGAGGGTGAGGACACATCAGGGCTGTAAACGAGGGTGAGGACACATCAGGGCTGTAAATGAGGGTGAGGACACATCATGGCTGTAAAGGAGGGTGAGGACACATCAGGGCTGTAAAGGAGGGTGAGGACACATCAGGGCTGTAAAGGAGGGTGAGGACACATCAGGGCTGTAAACGAGGGTGAGGACACATCAGGGCTGTAAACGAGGGTGAGGACACATCAGGCCTGAAATGAGGGTGAGGACACATCAGGGCTGTAAACGAGGGTGAGGACACATCAGGGCTGTAAAGGAGGGTGAGGACACATCAGGGCTGTAAACGAGGGTGAGGACACATCAGGGCTGGAAACAAGGGTGAGGACACATCATGTCTGTAAACGAGGGTGAGGACACATCAGGGCTGTAAACGAGGGTGAGGACACATCATGTCTGTAAAGGAGGGTGAGGACACATCATGTCTGTAAAGGAGGGTGAGGACACATCATGTCTGTAAAGGAGGGTGAGGACACATCATGTCTGTAAAGGAGGGTGAGGACACATCATGTCTGTAAAGGAGGGTGAGGACACATCATGTCTGTAAAGGAGGGTGAGGACACATCATGTCTGTAAAGGAGGGTGAGGACACATCATGTCTGTAAAGGAGGGTGAGGACACATCATGTCTGTAAAGGAGGGTGAGGACACATCATGTCTGTAAAGGAGGGTGAGGACACATCATGTCTGTAAAGGAGGGTGAGGACACATCATGTCTGTAAAGGAGGGTGAGGACACATCATGGCTGTAAAGGAGGGTGAGGACACATCATGGCTGTAAAGGAGGGTGAGGACACATCAGGGCTGTAAACGAGGGTGAGGACACATCAGGGCTGTAAACGAGGGTGAGGACACATCAGGGCTGTAAACGAGGGTGAGGACACATCATGTCTGTAAAGGAGGGTGAGGACACATCATGTCTGTAAAGGAGGGTGAGGACACATCATGTCTGTAAAGGAGGGTGAGGACACATCATGTCTGTAAACGAGGGTGAGGACACATCAGGGCTGTAAACGAGGGTGAGGACACATCAGGGCTGTAAACGAGGGTGAGGACACATCAGGGCTGTAAACGAGGGTGAGGACACATCAGGGCTGTAAACTAGGGTGAGGACACATCATGTCTGTAAAGGAGGGTGAGGACACATCATGTCTGTAAACGAGGGTGAGGACACATCATGTCTGTAAACGAGGGTGAGGACACATCATGTCTGTAAAGGAGGGTGAGGACACATCATGTCTGTAAAGGAGGGTGAGGACACATCATGTCTGTAAAGGAGGGTGAGGACACATCATGTCTGTAAAGGAGGGTGAGGACACATCATGTCTGTAAAGGAGGGTGAGGACACATCATGGCTGTAAAGGAGGGTGAGGACACATCATGTCTGTAAACGAGGGTGAGGACACATCATGGCTGTAAACGAGGGTGAGGACACATCAGGGCTGTAAACGAGAGTGAGGACACATCAGGGCTGTAAACGAGGGTGAGGACACATCAGGGCTGTAAACGAGGGTGAGGACACATCAGGGCTGTAAACGAGGGTGAGGACACATCAGGGCTGTAAACGAGGGTGAGGACACATCAGGGCTGTAAAGGAGGGTGAGGACACATCAGGGCTGTAAAGGAGGGTGAGGACACATCAGGGCTGTAAAGGAGGGTGAGGACACATCAGGGCTGTAAACGAGGGTGAGGACACATCAGGGCTGTAAAGGAGGGTGAGGACACATCATGTCTGTAAAGGAGGGTGAGGACACATCATGTCTGTAAAGGAGGGTGAGGACACATCATGTCTGTAAAGGAGGGTGAGGACACATCATGTCTGTAAAGGAGGGTGAGGACACATCATGTCTGTAAAGGAGGGTGAGGACACATCATGTCTGTAAAGGAGGGTGAGGACACATCATGTCTGTAAAGGAGGGTGAGGACACATCATGTCTGTAAAGGAGGGTGAGGACACATCATGTCTGTAAAGGAGGGTGAGGACACATCATGGCTGTAAAGGAGGGTGAGGACACATCATGGCTGTAAAGGAGGGTGAGGACACATCATGGCTGTAAAGGAGGGTGAGGACACATCATGGCTGTAAACGAGGGTGAGGACACATCAGGGCTGTAAACGAGGGTGAGGACACATCAGGGCTGTAAACGAGGGTGAGGACACATCAGGGCTGTAAACGAGGGTGAGGACACATCATGTCTGTAAAGGAGGGTGAGGACACATCATGTCTGTAAAGGAGGGTGAGGACACATCATGTCTGTAAACGAGGGTGAGGACACATCAGGGCTGTAAACGAGGGTGAGGACACATCAGGGCTGTAAACGAGGGTGAGGACACATCAGGGCTGTAAACGAGGGTGAGGACACATCAGGGCTGTAAACGAGGGTGAGGACACATCATGTCTGTAAACGAGGGTGAGGACACATCAGGGCTGTAAACGAGGGTGAGGACACATCAGGGCTGTAAACGAGGGTGAGGACACATCATGTCTGTAAAGGAGGGTGAGGACACATCATGTCTGTAAAGGAGGGTGAGGACACATCATGTCTGTAAAGGAGGGTGAGGACACATCATGTCTGTAAAGGAGGGTGAGGACACATCATGTCTGTAAAGGAGGGTGAGGACACATCATGTCTGTAAAGGAGGGTGAGGACACATCATGTCTGTAAAGGAGGGTGAGGACACATCATGGCTGTAAAGGAGGGTGAGGACACATCATGGCTGTAAAGGAGGGTGAGGACACATCATGGCTGTAAAGGAGGGTGAGGACACATCAGGGCTGTAAACGAGGGTGAGGACACATCAGGGCTGTAAACGAGGGTGAGGACACATCAGGGCTGTAAACGAGGGTGAGGACACATCATGTCTGTAAAGGAGGGTGAGGACACATCATGTCTGTAAAGGAGGGTGAGGACACATCATGTCTGTAAAGGAGGGTGAGGACACATCATGGCTGTAAACTAGGGTGAGGACACATCATGTCTGTAAAGGAGGGTGAGGACACATCATGTCTGTAAAGGAGGGTGAGGACACATCATGTCTGTAAAGGAGGGTGAGGACACATCATGTCTGTAAAGGAGGGTGAGGACACATCATGTCTGTAAACGAGGGTGAGGACACATCATGTCTGTAAACGAGGGTGAGGACACATCAGGGCTGTAAACGAGGGTGAGGACACATCATGTCTGTAAAGGAGGGTGAGGACACATCATGTCTGTAAAGGAGGGTGAGGACACATCATGTCTGTAAAGGAGGGTGAGGACACATCATGGCTGTAAACTAGGGTGAGGACACATCATGTCTGTAAAGGAGGGTGAGGACACATCATGTCTGTAAAGGAGGGTGAGGACACATCATGTCTGTAAAGGAGGGTGAGGACACATCATGTCTGTAAAGGAGGGTGAGGACACATCATGTCTGTAAAGGAGGGTGAGGACACATCATGTCTGTAAAGGAGGGTGAGGACACATCATGTCTGTAAAGGAGGGTGAGGACACATCATGGCTGTAAAGGAGGGTGAGGACACATCATGGCTGTAAACGAGGGTGAGGACACATCAGGGCTGTAAACGAGGGTGAGGACACATCAGGGCTGTAAAGGAGGGTGAGGACACATCATGTCTGTAAAGGAGGGTGAGGACACATCATGTCTGTAAAGGAGGGTGAGGACACATCATGTCTGTAAAGGAGGGTGAGGACACATCATGGCTGTAAACTAGGGTGAGGACACATCATGTCTGTAAAGGAGGGTGAGGACACATCATGTCTGTAAAGGAGGGTGAGGACACATCATGTCTGTAAAGGAGGGTGAGGACACATCATGTCTGTAAAGGAGGGTGAGGACACATCATGTCTGTAAAGGAGGGTGAGGACACATCATGTCTGTAAAGGAGGGTGAGGACACATCATGTCTGTAAAGGAGGGTGAGGACACATCATGTCTGTAAAGGAGGGTGAGGACACATCATGTCTGTAAAGGAGGGTGAGGACACATCATGGCTGTAAAGGAGGGTGAGGACACATCATGGCTGTAAACGAGGGTGAGGACACATCAGGGCTGTAAACGAGGGTGAGGACACATCAGGGCTGTAAACGAGGGTGAGGACACATCAGGGCTGTAAACGAGGGTGAGGACACATCATGGCTGTAAAGGAGGGTGAGGACACATCAGGGCTGTAAAGGAGGGTGAGGACACATCAGGGCTGTAAAGGAGGGTGAGGACACATCAGGGCTGTAAAGGAGGGTGAGGACACATCAGGGCTGTAAACGAGGGTGAGGACACATCAGGGCTGTAAACGAGGGTGAGGACACATCAGGCCTGAAATGAGGGTGAGGACACATCAGGGCTGTAAACGAGGGTGAGGACACATCAGGGCTGTAAAGGAGGGTGAGGACACATCAGGGCTGTAAACGAGGGTGAGGACACATCAGGGCTGGAAACAAGGGTGAGGACACATCATGTCTGTAAACGAGGGTGAGGACACATCAGGGCTGTAAACGAGGGTGAGGACACATCATGGCTGTAAACGAGGGTGAGGACACATCATGTCTGTAAAGGAGGGTGAGGACACATCATGTCTGTAAAGGAGGGTGAGGACACATCATGTCTGTAAAGGAGGGTGAGGACACATCATGTCTGTAAAGGAGGGTGAGGACACATCATGTCTGTAAAGGAGGGTGAGGACACATCATGTCTGTAAAGGAGGGTGAGGACACATCATGTCTGTAAAGGAGGGTGAGGACACATCATGTCTGTAAAGGAGGGTGAGGACACATCATGTCTGTAAAGGAGGGTGAGGACACATCATGTCTGTAAAGGAGGGTGAGGACACATCATGTCTGTAAAGGAGGGTGAGGACACATCATGTCTGTAAAGGAGGGTGAGGACACATCATGGCTGTAAAGGAGGGTGAGGACACATCAGGGCTGTAAACGAGGGTGAGGACACATCATGGCTGTAAACGAGGGTGAGGACACATCAGGGCTGTAAACGAGGGTGAGGACACATCATGTCTGTAAAGGAGGGTGAGGACACATCATGTCTGTAAAGGAGGGTGAGGACACATCATGTCTGTAAAGGAGGGTGAGGACACATCATGTCTGTAAACGAGGGTGAGGACACATCAGGGCTGTAAACGAGGGTGAGGACACATCAGGGCTGTAAACGAGGGTGAGGACACATCAGGGCTGTAAACGAGGGTGAGGACACATCAGGGCTGTAAACGAGGGTGAGGACACATCATGTCTGTAAACGAGGGTGAGGACACATCATGTCTGTAAACGAGGGTGAGGACACATCATGTCTGTAAAGGAGGGTGAGGACACATCATGTCTGTAAAGGAGGGTGAGGACACATCATGGCTGTAAACTAGGGTGAGGACACATCATGTCTGTAAAGGAGGGTGAGGACACATCATGTCTGTAAAGGAGGGTGAGGACACATCATGTCTGTAAAGGAGGGTGAGGACACATCATGTCTGTAAAGGAGGGTGAGGACACATCATGTCTGTAAAGGAGGGTGAGGACACATCATGTCTGTAAACGAGGGTGAGGACACATCAGGGCTGTAAACGAGGGTGAGGACACATCATGGCTGTAAACGAGGGTGAGGACACATCATGTCTGTAAAGGAGGGTGAGGACACATCATGTCTGTAAAGGAGGGTGAGGACACATCATGTCTGTAAAGGAGGGTGAGGACACATCATGGCTGTAAACTAGGGTGAGGACACATCATGTCTGTAAAGGAGGGTGAGGACACATCATGTCTGTAAAGGAGGGTGAGGACACATCATGTCTGTAAAGGAGGGTGAGGACACATCATGTCTGTAAAGGAGGGTGAGGACACATCATGTCTGTAAAGGAGGGTGAGGACACATCATGTCTGTAAAGGAGGGTGAGGACACATCATGTCTGTAAAGGAGGGTGAGGACACATCATGTCTGTAAAGGAGGGTGAGGACACATCATGGCTGTAAAGGAGGGTGAGGACACATCATGGCTGTAAACGAGGGTGAGGACACATCAGGGCTGTAAACGAGGGTGAGGACACATCAGGGCTGTAAAGGAGGGTGAGGACACATCATGTCTGTAAAGGAGGGTGAGGACACATCATGTCTGTAAAGGAGGGTGAGGACACATCATGTCTGTAAAGGAGGGTGAGGACACATCATGGCTGTAAACTAGGGTGAGGACACATCATGTCTGTAAAGGAGGGTGAGGACACATCATGTCTGTAAAGGAGGGTGAGGACACATCATGTCTGTAAAGGAGGGTGAGGACACATCATGTCTGTAAAGGAGGGTGAGGACACATCATGTCTGTAAAGGAGGGTGAGGACACATCATGTCTGTAAAGGAGGGTGAGGACACATCATGTCTGTAAAGGAGGGTGAGGACACATCATGTCTGTAAAGGAGGGTGAGGACACATCATGTCTGTAAAGGAGGGTGAGGACACATCATGTCTGTAAAGGAGGGTGAGGACACATCATGTCTGTAAAGGAGGGTGAGGACACATCATGTCTGTAAAGGAGGGTGAGGACACATCATGGCTGTAAAGGAGGGTGAGGACACATCATGGCTGTAAACGAGGGTGAGGACACATCAGGGCTGTAAAGGAGGGTGAGGACACATCATGTCTGTAAAGGAGGGTGAGGACACATCATGTCTGTAAAGGAGGGTGAGGACACATCATGTCTGTAAAGGAGGGTGAGGACACATCATGGCTGTAAACTAGGGTGAGGACACATCATGTCTGTAAAGGAGGGTGAGGACACATCATGTCTGTAAAGGAGGGTGAGGACACATCATGTCTGTAAAGGAGGGTGAGGACACATCATGTCTGTAAAGGAGGGTGAGGACACATCATGTCTGTAAAGGAGGGTGAGGACACATCATGTCTGTAAAGGAGGGTGAGGACACATCATGTCTGTAAAGGAGGGTGAGGACACATCATGTCTGTAAAGGAGGGTGAGGACACATCATGTCTGTAAAGGAGGGTGAGGACACATCATGTCTGTAAAGGAGGGTGAGGACACATCATGTCTGTAAAGGAGGGTGAGGACACATCATGTCTGTAAAGGAGGGTGAGGACACATCATGTCTGTAAAGGAGGGTGAGGACACATCATGTCTGTAAAGGAGGGTGAGGACACATCATGTCTGTAAAGGAGGGTGAGGACACATCATGTCTGTAAAGGAGGGTGAGGACACATCATGTCTGTAAAGGAGGGTGAGGACACATCATGGCTGTAAAGGAGGGTGAGGACACATCAGGGCTGTAAACGAGGGTGAGGACACATCATGGCTGTAAACGAGGGTGAGGACACATCAGGGCTGTAAACGAGGGTGAGGACACATCATGTCTGTAAAGGAGGGTGAGGACACATCATGTCTGTAAAGGAGGGTGAGGACACATCATGTCTGTAAAGGAGGGTGAGGACACATCATGTCTGTAAACGAGGGTGAGGACACATCAGGGCTGTAAACGAGGGTGAGGACACATCAGGGCTGTAAACGAGGGTGAGGACACATCAGGGCTGTAAACGAGGGTGAGGACACATCAGGGCTGTAAACGAGGGTGAGGACACATCATGTCTGTAAACGAGGGTGAGGACACATCATGTCTGTAAACGAGGGTGAGGACACATCATGTCTGTAAAGGAGGGTGAGGACACATCATGTCTGTAAAGGAGGGTGAGGACACATCATGGCTGTAAACTAGGGTGAGGACACATCATGTCTGTAAAGGAGGGTGAGGACACATCATGTCTGTAAAGGAGGGTGAGGACACATCATGTCTGTAAAGGAGGGTGAGGACACATCATGTCTGTAAAGGAGGGTGAGGACACATCATGTCTGTAAAGGAGGGTGAGGACACATCATGTCTGTAAACGAGGGTGAGGACACATCAGGGCTGTAAACGAGGGTGAGGACACATCATGGCTGTAAACGAGGGTGAGGACACATCATGTCTGTAAAGGAGGGTGAGGACACATCATGTCTGTAAAGGAGGGTGAGGACACATCATGTCTGTAAAGGAGGGTGAGGACACATCATGGCTGTAAACTAGGGTGAGGACACATCATGTCTGTAAAGGAGGGTGAGGACACATCATGTCTGTAAAGGAGGGTGAGGACACATCATGTCTGTAAAGGAGGGTGAGGACACATCATGTCTGTAAAGGAGGGTGAGGACACATCATGTCTGTAAAGGAGGGTGAGGACACATCATGTCTGTAAAGGAGGGTGAGGACACATCATGTCTGTAAAGGAGGGTGAGGACACATCATGTCTGTAAAGGAGGGTGAGGACACATCATGGCTGTAAAGGAGGGTGAGGACACATCATGGCTGTAAACGAGGGTGAGGACACATCAGGGCTGTAAACGAGGGTGAGGACACATCAGGGCTGTAAAGGAGGGTGAGGACACATCATGTCTGTAAAGGAGGGTGAGGACACATCATGTCTGTAAAGGAGGGTGAGGACACATCATGTCTGTAAAGGAGGGTGAGGACACATCATGGCTGTAAACTAGGGTGAGGACACATCATGTCTGTAAAGGAGGGTGAGGACACATCATGTCTGTAAAGGAGGGTGAGGACACATCATGTCTGTAAAGGAGGGTGAGGACACATCATGTCTGTAAAGGAGGGTGAGGACACATCATGTCTGTAAAGGAGGGTGAGGACACATCATGTCTGTAAAGGAGGGTGAGGACACATCATGTCTGTAAAGGAGGGTGAGGACACATCATGTCTGTAAAGGAGGGTGAGGACACATCATGTCTGTAAAGGAGGGTGAGGACACATCATGTCTGTAAAGGAGGGTGAGGACACATCATGTCTGTAAAGGAGGGTGAGGACACATCATGTCTGTAAAGGAGGGTGAGGACACATCATGGCTGTAAAGGAGGGTGAGGACACATCATGGCTGTAAACGAGGGTGAGGACACATCAGGGCTGTAAAGGAGGGTGAGGACACATCATGTCTGTAAAGGAGGGTGAGGACACATCATGTCTGTAAAGGAGGGTGAGGACACATCATGTCTGTAAAGGAGGGTGAGGACACATCATGGCTGTAAACTAGGGTGAGGACACATCATGTCTGTAAAGGAGGGTGAGGACACATCATGTCTGTAAAGGAGGGTGAGGACACATCATGTCTGTAAAGGAGGGTGAGGACACATCATGTCTGTAAAGGAGGGTGAGGACACATCATGTCTGTAAAGGAGGGTGAGGACACATCATGTCTGTAAAGGAGGGTGAGGACACATCATGTCTGTAAAGGAGGGTGAGGACACATCATGTCTGTAAAGGAGGGTGAGGACACATCATGTCTGTAAAGGAGGGTGAGGACACATCATGGCTGTAAAGGAGGGTGAGGACACATCATGGCTGTAAACGAGGGTGAGGACACATCAGGGCTGTAAACGAGGGTGAGGACACATCAGGGCTGTAAACGAGGGTGAGGACACATCAGGGCTGTAAACGAGGGTGAGGACACATCATGGCTGTAAAGGAGGGTGAGGACACATCAGGGCTGTAAAGGAGGGTGAGGACACATCAGGGCTGTAAAGGAGGGTGAGGACACATCAGGGCTGTAAAGGAGGGTGAGGACACATCAGGGCTGTAAACGAGGGTGAGGACACATCAGGGCTGTAAACGAGGGTGAGGACACATCAGGCCTGAAATGAGGGTGAGGACACATCAGGGCTGTAAACGAGGGTGAGGACACATCAGGGCTGTAAAGGAGGGTGAGGACACATCAGGGCTGTAAACGAGGGTGAGGACACATCAGGGCTGGAAACAAGGGTGAGGACACATCATGTCTGTAAACGAGGGTGAGGACACATCAGGGCTGTAAACGAGGGTGAGGACACATCATGGCTGTAAACGAGGGTGAGGACACATCATGTCTGTAAAGGAGGGTGAGGACACATCATGTCTGTAAAGGAGGGTGAGGACACATCATGTCTGTAAAGGAGGGTGAGGACACATCATGTCTGTAAAGGAGGGTGAGGACACATCATGTCTGTAAAGGAGGGTGAGGACACATCATGTCTGTAAAGGAGGGTGAGGACACATCATGTCTGTAAAGGAGGGTGAGGACACATCATGTCTGTAAAGGAGGGTGAGGACACATCATGTCTGTAAAGGAGGGTGAGGACACATCATGTCTGTAAAGGAGGGTGAGGACACATCATGTCTGTAAAGGAGGGTGAGGACACATCATGTCTGTAAAGGAGGGTGAGGACACATCATGGCTGTAAAGGAGGGTGAGGACACATCATGGCTGTAAACGAGGGTGAGGACACATCAGGGCTGTAAACGAGGGTGAGGACACATCAGGGCTGTAAACGAGGGTGAGGACACATCAGGGCTGTAAACGAGGGTGAGGACACATCAGGGCTGTAAAGGAGGGTGAGGACACATCATGTCTGTAAAGGAGGGTGAGGACACATCATGTCTGTAAAGGAGGGTGAGGACACATCATGTCTGTAAACGAGGGTGAGGACACATCAGGGCTGTAAACGAGGGTGAGGACACATCAGGGCTGTAAACGAGGGTGAGGACACATCAGGGCTGTAAACGAGGGTGAGGACACATCAGGGCTGTAAACGAGGGTGAGGACACATCATGTCTGTAAACGAGGGTGAGGACACATCATGTCTGTAAACGAGGGTGAGGACACATCATGTCTGTAAAGGAGGGTGAGGACACATCATGTCTGTAAAGGAGGGTGAGGACACATCATGGCTGTAAACTAGGGTGAGGACACATCATGTCTGTAAAGGAGGGTGAGGACACATCATGTCTGTAAAGGAGGGTGAGGACACATCATGTCTGTAAAGGAGGGTGAGGACACATCATGTCTGTAAAGGAGGGTGAGGACACATCATGTCTGTAAACGAGGGTGAGGACACATCATGTCTGTAAACGAGGGTGAGGACACATCAGGGCTGTAAACGAGGGTGAGGACACATCATGGCTGTAAACGAGGGTGAGGACACATCATGTCTGTAAAGGAGGGTGAGGACACATCATGTCTGTAAAGGAGGGTGAGGACACATCATGTCTGTAAAGGAGGGTGAGGACACATCATGGCTGTAAACTAGGGTGAGGACACATCATGTCTGTAAAGGAGGGTGAGGACACATCATGTCTGTAAAGGAGGGTGAGGACACATCATGTCTGTAAAGGAGGGTGAGGACACATCATGTCTGTAAAGGAGGGTGAGGACACATCATGTCTGTAAAGGAGGGTGAGGACACATCATGTCTGTAAAGGAGGGTGAGGACACATCATGTCTGTAAAGGAGGGTGAGGACACATCATGGCTGTAAAGGAGGGTGAGGACACATCATGGCTGTAAAGGAGGGTGAGGACACATCATGGCTGTAAACGAGGGTGAGGACACATCAGGGCTGTAAACGAGGGTGAGGACACATCATGTCTGTAAAGGAGGGTGAGGACACATCATGTCTGTAAAGGAGGGTGAGGACACATCATGTCTGTAAAGGAGGGTGAGGACACATCATGTCTGTAAAGGAGGGTGAGGACACATCATGGCTGTAAACTAGGGTGAGGACACATCATGTCTGTAAAGGAGGGTGAGGACACATCATGTCTGTAAAGGAGGGTGAGGACACATCATGTCTGTAAAGGAGGGTGAGGACACATCATGTCTGTAAAGGAGGGTGAGGACACATCATGTCTGTAAAGGAGGGTGAGGACACATCATGTCTGTAAAGGAGGGTGAGGACACATCATGTCTGTAAAGGAGGGTGAGGACACATCATGTCTGTAAAGGAGGGTGAGGACACATCATGTCTGTAAAGGAGGGTGAGGACACATCATGGCTGTAAAGGAGGGTGAGGACACATCATGGCTGTAAAGGAGGGTGAGGACACATCATGGCTGTAAACGAGGGTGAGGACACATCAGGGCTGTAAACGAGAGTGAGGACACATCAGGGCTGTAAACGAGGGTGAGGACACATCAGGGCTGTAAACGAGGGTGAGGACACATCAGGGCTGTAAACGAGGGTGAGGACACATCATGGCTCTAAAGGAGGGTGAGGACACATCAGGGCTGTAAAGGAGGGTGAGGACACATCAGGGCTGTAAAGGAGGGTGAGGACACATCAGGGCTGTAAACGAGGGTGAGGACACATCAGGGCTGTAAACGAGGGTGAGGACACATCAGGGCTGTAAACGAGGGTGAGGACACATCAGGGCTGTAAACGAGGGTGAGGACACATCAGGGCTGTAAAGGAGGGTGAGGACACATCAGGGCTGTAAACGAGGGTGAGGACACATCAGGGCTGGAAACAAGGGTGAGGACACATCATGTCTGTAAACGAGGGTGAGGACACATCAGGGCTGTAAACGAGGGTGAGGACACATCATGGCTGTAAACGAGGGTGAGGACACATCATGTCTGTAAAGGAGGGTGAGGACACATCATGTCTGTAAAGGAGGGTGAGGACACATCATGTCTGTAAAGGAGGGTGAGGACACATCATGTCTGTAAACGAGGGTGAGGACACATCAGGGCTGTAAACGAGGGTGAGGACACATCAGGGCTGTAAACGAGGGTGAGGACACATCAGGGCTGTAAACGAGGGTGAGGACACATCAGGGCTGTAAACGAGGGTGAGGACACATCATGTCTGTAAACGAGGGTGAGGACACATCAGGGCTGTAAACGAGGGTGAGGACACATCAGGGCTGTAAACGAGGGTGAGGACACATCATGTCTGTAAAGGAGGGTGAGGACACATCATGTCTGTAAAGGAGGGTGAGGACACATCATGTCTGTAAAGGAGGGTGAGGACACATCATGTCTGTAAAGGAGGGTGAGGACACATCATGTCTGTAAAGGAGGGTGAGGACACATCATGTCTGTAAAGGAGGGTGAGGACACATCATGTCTGTAAAGGAGGGTGAGGACACATCATGGCTGTAAAGGAGGGTGAGGACACATCATGGCTGTAAAGGAGGGTGAGGACACATCATGGCTGTAAAGGAGGGTGAGGACACATCAGGGCTGTAAACGAGGGTGAGGACACATCAGGGCTGTAAACGAGGGTGAGGACACATCAGGGCTGTAAACGAGGGTGAGGACACATCATGTCTGTAAAGGAGGGTGAGGACACATCATGTCTGTAAAGGAGGGTGAGGACACATCATGTCTGTAAAGGAGGGTGAGGACACATCATGGCTGTAAACTAGGGTGAGGACACATCATGTCTGTAAAGGAGGGTGAGGACACATCATGTCTGTAAAGGAGGGTGAGGACACATCATGTCTGTAAAGGAGGGTGAGGACACATCATGTCTGTAAAGGAGGGTGAGGACACATCATGTCTGTAAACGAGGGTGAGGACACATCATGTCTGTAAACGAGGGTGAGGACACATCAGGGCTGTAAACGAGGGTGAGGACACATCATGTCTGTAAAGGAGGGTGAGGACACATCATGTCTGTAAAGGAGGGTGAGGACACATCATGTCTGTAAAGGAGGGTGAGGACACATCATGGCTGTAAACTAGGGTGAGGACACATCATGTCTGTAAAGGAGGGTGAGGACACATCATGTCTGTAAAGGAGGGTGAGGACACATCATGTCTGTAAAGGAGGGTGAGGACACATCATGTCTGTAAAGGAGGGTGAGGACACATCATGTCTGTAAAGGAGGGTGAGGACACATCATGTCTGTAAAGGAGGGTGAGGACACATCATGTCTGTAAAGGAGGGTGAGGACACATCATGGCTGTAAAGGAGGGTGAGGACACATCATGGCTGTAAACGAGGGTGAGGACACATCAGGGCTGTAAACGAGGGTGAGGACACATCAGGGCTGTAAAGGAGGGTGAGGACACATCATGTCTGTAAAGGAGGGTGAGGACACATCATGTCTGTAAAGGAGGGTGAGGACACATCATGTCTGTAAAGGAGGGTGAGGACACATCATGGCTGTAAACTAGGGTGAGGACACATCATGTCTGTAAAGGAGGGTGAGGACACATCATGTCTGTAAAGGAGGGTGAGGACACATCATGTCTGTAAAGGAGGGTGAGGACACATCATGTCTGTAAAGGAGGGTGAGGACACATCATGTCTGTAAAGGAGGGTGAGGACACATCATGTCTGTAAAGGAGGGTGAGGACACATCATGTCTGTAAAGGAGGGTGAGGACACATCATGTCTGTAAAGGAGGGTGAGGACACATCATGTCTGTAAAGGAGGGTGAGGACACATCATGGCTGTAAAGGAGGGTGAGGACACATCATGGCTGTAAACGAGGGTGAGGACACATCAGGGCTGTAAACGAGGGTGAGGACACATCAGGGCTGTAAACGAGGGTGAGGACACATCAGGGCTGTAAACGAGGGTGAGGACACATCATGGCTGTAAAGGAGGGTGAGGACACATCAGGGCTGTAAAGGAGGGTGAGGACACATCAGGGCTGTAAAGGAGGGTGAGGACACATCAGGGCTGTAAAGGAGGGTGAGGACACATCAGGGCTGTAAACGAGGGTGAGGACACATCAGGGCTGTAAACGAGGGTGAGGACACATCAGGCCTGAAATGAGGGTGAGGACACATCAGGGCTGTAAACGAGGGTGAGGACACATCAGGGCTGTAAAGGAGGGTGAGGACACATCAGGGCTGTAAACGAGGGTGAGGACACATCAGGGCTGGAAACAAGGGTGAGGACACATCATGTCTGTAAACGAGGGTGAGGACACATCAGGGCTGTAAACGAGGGTGAGGACACATCATGGCTGTAAACGAGGGTGAGGACACATCATGTCTGTAAAGGAGGGTGAGGACACATCATGTCTGTAAAGGAGGGTGAGGACACATCATGTCTGTAAAGGAGGGTGAGGACACATCATGTCTGTAAAGGAGGGTGAGGACACATCATGTCTGTAAAGGAGGGTGAGGACACATCATGTCTGTAAAGGAGGGTGAGGACACATCATGTCTGTAAAGGAGGGTGAGGACACATCATGTCTGTAAAGGAGGGTGAGGACACATCATGTCTGTAAAGGAGGGTGAGGACACATCATGTCTGTAAAGGAGGGTGAGGACACATCATGTCTGTAAAGGAGGGTGAGGACACATCATGTCTGTAAAGGAGGGTGAGGACACATCATGGCTGTAAAGGAGGGTGAGGACACATCAGGGCTGTAAACGAGGGTGAGGACACATCATGGCTGTAAACGAGGGTGAGGACACATCAGGGCTGTAAACGAGGGTGAGGACACATCATGTCTGTAAAGGAGGGTGAGGACACATCATGTCTGTAAAGGAGGGTGAGGACACATCATGTCTGTAAAGGAGGGTGAGGACACATCATGTCTGTAAACGAGGGTGAGGACACATCAGGGCTGTAAACGAGGGTGAGGACACATCAGGGCTGTAAACGAGGGTGAGGACACATCAGGGCTGTAAACGAGGGTGAGGACACATCAGGGCTGTAAACGAGGGTGAGGACACATCATGTCTGTAAACGAGGGTGAGGACACATCATGTCTGTAAACGAGGGTGAGGACACATCATGTCTGTAAAGGAGGGTGAGGACACATCATGTCTGTAAAGGAGGGTGAGGACACATCATGGCTGTAAACTAGGGTGAGGACACATCATGTCTGTAAAGGAGGGTGAGGACACATCATGTCTGTAAAGGAGGGTGAGGACACATCATGTCTGTAAAGGAGGGTGAGGACACATCATGTCTGTAAAGGAGGGTGAGGACACATCATGTCTGTAAAGGAGGGTGAGGACACATCATGTCTGTAAACGAGGGTGAGGACACATCAGGGCTGTAAACGAGGGTGAGGACACATCATGGCTGTAAACGAGGGTGAGGACACATCATGTCTGTAAAGGAGGGTGAGGACACATCATGTCTGTAAAGGAGGGTGAGGACACATCATGTCTGTAAAGGAGGGTGAGGACACATCATGGCTGTAAACTAGGGTGAGGACACATCATGTCTGTAAAGGAGGGTGAGGACACATCATGTCTGTAAAGGAGGGTGAGGACACATCATGTCTGTAAAGGAGGGTGAGGACACATCATGTCTGTAAAGGAGGGTGAGGACACATCATGTCTGTAAAGGAGGGTGAGGACACATCATGTCTGTAAAGGAGGGTGAGGACACATCATGTCTGTAAAGGAGGGTGAGGACACATCATGTCTGTAAAGGAGGGTGAGGACACATCATGGCTGTAAAGGAGGGTGAGGACACATCATGGCTGTAAACGAGGGTGAGGACACATCAGGGCTGTAAACGAGGGTGAGGACACATCAGGGCTGTAAAGGAGGGTGAGGACACATCATGTCTGTAAAGGAGGGTGAGGACACATCATGTCTGTAAAGGAGGGTGAGGACACATCATGTCTGTAAAGGAGGGTGAGGACACATCATGGCTGTAAACTAGGGTGAGGACACATCATGTCTGTAAAGGAGGGTGAGGACACATCATGTCTGTAAAGGAGGGTGAGGACACATCATGTCTGTAAAGGAGGGTGAGGACACATCATGTCTGTAAAGGAGGGTGAGGACACATCATGTCTGTAAAGGAGGGTGAGGACACATCATGTCTGTAAAGGAGGGTGAGGACACATCATGTCTGTAAAGGAGGGTGAGGACACATCATGTCTGTAAAGGAGGGTGAGGACACATCATGTCTGTAAAGGAGGGTGAGGACACATCATGTCTGTAAAGGAGGGTGAGGACACATCATGTCTGTAAAGGAGGGTGAGGACACATCATGTCTGTAAAGGAGGGTGAGGACACATCATGGCTGTAAAGGAGGGTGAGGACACATCATGGCTGTAAACGAGGGTGAGGACACATCAGGGCTGTAAACGAGGGTGAGGACACATCAGGGCTGTAAAGGAGGGTGAGGACACATCATGTCTGTAAAGGAGGGTGAGGACACATCATGTCTGTAAAGGAGGGTGAGGACACATCATGTCTGTAAAGGAGGGTGAGGACACATCATGGCTGTAAACTAGGGTGAGGACACATCATGTCTGTAAAGGAGGGTGAGGACACATCATGTCTGTAAAGGAGGGTGAGGACACATCATGTCTGTAAAGGAGGGTGAGGACACATCATGTCTGTAAAGGAGGGTGAGGACACATCATGTCTGTAAAGGAGGGTGAGGACACATCATGTCTGTAAAGGAGGGTGAGGACACATCATGTCTGTAAAGGAGGGTGAGGACACATCATGTCTGTAAAGGAGGGTGAGGACACATCATGTCTGTAAAGGAGGGTGAGGACACATCATGGCTGTAAAGGAGGGTGAGGACACATCATGGCTGTAAACGAGGGTGAGGACACATCAGGGCTGTAAACGAGGGTGAGGACACATCAGGGCTGTAAACGAGGGTGAGGACACATCAGGGCTGTAAACGAGGGTGAGGACACATCATGGCTGTAAAGGAGGGTGAGGACACATCAGGGCTGTAAAGGAGGGTGAGGACACATCAGGGCTGTAAAGGAGGGTGAGGACACATCAGGGCTGTAAAGGAGGGTGAGGACACATCAGGGCTGTAAACGAGGGTGAGGACACATCAGGGCTGTAAACGAGGGTGAGGACACATCAGGCCTGAAATGAGGGTGAGGACACATCAGGGCTGTAAACGAGGGTGAGGACACATCAGGGCTGTAAAGGAGGGTGAGGACACATCAGGGCTGTAAACGAGGGTGAGGACACATCAGGGCTGGAAACAAGGGTGAGGACACATCATGTCTGTAAACGAGGGTGAGGACACATCAGGGCTGTAAACGAGGGTGAGGACACATCATGGCTGTAAACGAGGGTGAGGACACATCATGTCTGTAAAGGAGGGTGAGGACACATCATGTCTGTAAAGGAGGGTGAGGACACATCATGTCTGTAAAGGAGGGTGAGGACACATCATGTCTGTAAAGGAGGGTGAGGACACATCATGTCTGTAAAGGAGGGTGAGGACACATCATGTCTGTAAAGGAGGGTGAGGACACATCATGTCTGTAAAGGAGGGTGAGGACACATCATGTCTGTAAAGGAGGGTGAGGACACATCATGTCTGTAAAGGAGGGTGAGGACACATCATGTCTGTAAAGGAGGGTGAGGACACATCATGTCTGTAAAGGAGGGTGAGGACACATCATGTCTGTAAAGGAGGGTGAGGACACATCATGGCTGTAAAGGAGGGTGAGGACACATCATGGCTGTAAACGAGGGTGAGGACACATCAGGGCTGTAAACGAGGGTGAGGACACATCAGGGCTGTAAACGAGGGTGAGGACACATCAGGGCTGTAAACGAGGGTGAGGACACATCAGGGCTGTAAAGGAGGGTGAGGACACATCATGTCTGTAAAGGAGGGTGAGGACACATCATGTCTGTAAAGGAGGGTGAGGACACATCATGTCTGTAAACGAGGGTGAGGACACATCAGGGCTGTAAACGAGGGTGAGGACACATCAGGGCTGTAAACGAGGGTGAGGACACATCAGGGCTGTAAACGAGGGTGAGGACACATCAGGGCTGTAAACGAGGGTGAGGACACATCATGTCTGTAAACGAGGGTGAGGACACATCATGTCTGTAAACGAGGGTGAGGACACATCATGTCTGTAAAGGAGGGTGAGGACACATCATGTCTGTAAAGGAGGGTGAGGACACATCATGGCTGTAAACTAGGGTGAGGACACATCATGTCTGTAAAGGAGGGTGAGGACACATCATGTCTGTAAAGGAGGGTGAGGACACATCATGTCTGTAAAGGAGGGTGAGGACACATCATGTCTGTAAAGGAGGGTGAGGACACATCATGTCTGTAAACGAGGGTGAGGACACATCATGTCTGTAAACGAGGGTGAGGACACATCAGGGCTGTAAACGAGGGTGAGGACACATCATGGCTGTAAACGAGGGTGAGGACACATCATGTCTGTAAAGGAGGGTGAGGACACATCATGTCTGTAAAGGAGGGTGAGGACACATCATGTCTGTAAAGGAGGGTGAGGACACATCATGGCTGTAAACTAGGGTGAGGACACATCATGTCTGTAAAGGAGGGTGAGGACACATCATGTCTGTAAAGGAGGGTGAGGACACATCATGTCTGTAAAGGAGGGTGAGGACACATCATGTCTGTAAAGGAGGGTGAGGACACATCATGTCTGTAAAGGAGGGTGAGGACACATCATGTCTGTAAAGGAGGGTGAGGACACATCATGTCTGTAAAGGAGGGTGAGGACACATCATGGCTGTAAAGGAGGGTGAGGACACATCATGGCTGTAAAGGAGGGTGAGGACACATCATGGCTGTAAACGAGGGTGAGGACACATCAGGGCTGTAAACGAGGGTGAGGACACATCATGTCTGTAAAGGAGGGTGAGGACACATCATGTCTGTAAAGGAGGGTGAGGACACATCATGTCTGTAAAGGAGGGTGAGGACACATCATGTCTGTAAAGGAGGGTGAGGACACATCATGGCTGTAAACTAGGGTGAGGACACATCATGTCTGTAAAGGAGGGTGAGGACACATCATGTCTGTAAAGGAGGGTGAGGACACATCATGTCTGTAAAGGAGGGTGAGGACACATCATGTCTGTAAAGGAGGGTGAGGACACATCATGTCTGTAAAGGAGGGTGAGGACACATCATGTCTGTAAAGGAGGGTGAGGACACATCATGTCTGTAAAGGAGGGTGAGGACACATCATGTCTGTAAAGGAGGGTGAGGACACATCATGTCTGTAAAGGAGGGTGAGGACACATCATGGCTGTAAAGGAGGGTGAGGACACATCATGGCTGTAAAGGAGGGTGAGGACACATCATGGCTGTAAACGAGGGTGAGGACACATCAGGGCTGTAAACGAGAGTGAGGACACATCAGGGCTGTAAACGAGGGTGAGGACACATCAGGGCTGTAAACGAGGGTGAGGACACATCAGGGCTGTAAACGAGGGTGAGGACACATCATGGCTCTAAAGGAGGGTGAGGACACATCAGGGCTGTAAAGGAGGGTGAGGACACATCAGGGCTGTAAAGGAGGGTGAGGACACATCAGGGCTGTAAACGAGGGTGAGGACACATCAGGGCTGTAAACGAGGGTGAGGACACATCAGGGCTGTAAACGAGGGTGAGGACACATCAGGGCTGTAAACGAGGGTGAGGACACATCAGGGCTGTAAAGGAGGGTGAGGACACATCAGGGCTGTAAACGAGGGTGAGGACACATCAGGGCTGGAAACAAGGGTGAGGACACATCATGTCTGTAAACGAGGGTGAGGACACATCAGGGCTGTAAACGAGGGTGAGGACACATCATGGCTGTAAACGAGGGTGAGGACACATCATGTCTGTAAAGGAGGGTGAGGACACATCATGTCTGTAAAGGAGGGTGAGGACACATCATGGCTCTAAAGGAGGGTGAGGACACATCAGGGCTGTAAAGGAGGGTGAGGACACATCAGGGCTGTAAAGGAGGGTGAGGACACATCAGGGCTGTAAACGAGGGTGAGGACACATCAGGGCTGTAAACGAGGGTGAGGACACATCAGGGCTGTAAACGAGGGTGAGGACACATCAGGGCTGTAAACGAGGGTGAGGACACATCAGGGCTGTAAAGGAGGGTGAGGACACATCAGGGCTGTAAACGAGGGTGAGGACACATCAGGGCTGGAAACAAGGGTGAGGACACATCATGTCTGTAAACGAGGGTGAGGACACATCAGGGCTGTAAACGAGGGTGAGGACACATCATGGCTGTAAACGAGGGTGAGGACACATCATGTCTGTAAAGGAGGGTGAGGACACATCATGTCTGTAAAGGAGGGTGAGGACACATCATGTCTGTAAAGGAGGGTGAGGACACATCATGTCTGTAAAGGAGGGTGAGGACACATCATGTCTGTAAAGGAGGGTGAGGACACATCATGTCTGTAAAGGAGGGTGAGGACACATCATGTCTGTAAAGGAGGGTGAGGACACATCATGTCTGTAAAGGAGGGTGAGGACACATCATGTCTGTAAAGGAGGGTGAGGACACATCATGTCTGTAAAGGAGGGTGAGGACACATCATGTCTGTAAAGGAGGGTGAGGACACATCATGGCTGTAAAGGAGGGTGAGGACACATCATGGCTGTAAACGAGGGTGAGGACACATCAGGGCTGTAAACGAGGGTGAGGACACATCAGGGCTGTAAACGAGGGTGAGGACACATCAGGGCTGTAAACGAGGGTGAGGACACATCAGGGCTGTAAACGAGGGTGAGGACACATCATGTCTGTAAAGGAGGGTGAGGACACATCATGTCTGTAAAGGAGGGTGAGGACACATCAGGGCTGTAAACGAGGGTGAGGACACATCAGGGCTGTAAACGAGGGTGAGGACACATCAGGGCTGTAAACGAGGGTGAGGACACATCAGGGCTGTAAACGAGGGTGAGGACACATCAGGGCTGTAAACGAGGGTGAGGACACATCATGTCTGTAAACGAGGGTGAGGACACATCAGGGCTGTAAACGAGGGTGAGGACACATCAGGGCTGTAAACGAGGGTGAGGACACATCATGTCTGTAAAGGAGGGTGAGGACACATCATGTCTGTAAAGGAGGGTGAGGACACATCATGTCTGTAAACGAGGGTGAGGACACATCAGGGCTGTAAACGAGGGTGAGGACACATCAGGGCTGTAAACGAGGGTGAGGACACATCAGGGCTGTAAACGAGGGTGAGGACACATCAGGGCTGTAAACGAGTGTGAGGACACATCAGGGCTGTAAACGAGGGTGAGGACACATCATGTCTGTAAACGAGGGTGAGGACACATCAGGGCTGTAAACGAGGGTGAGGACACATCAGGGCTGTAAACGAGGGTGAGGACACATCATGTCTGTAAACGAGGGTGAGGACACATCATGGCTGTAAACGAGGGTCAGGCCACTTCAAGTCACACAGGTAAGCTTGTCTGTCGGTAGTGTAGTGTCTGATCCTGCTGGCTCTACCCCAGCCTGCCGTCACCCCGGCCACATGTACTAATCCCACGCTGACCTGTCATATTTTTGGGGTATGTAACACCAGACTGTTGTTAGCCAAGACCCAAATCCAGATCTGCTACTGAGACCAATTGGAATATTGCACAATCTAGTGTTTATGCTCTATTGCTCACAGGAAAATATCTGAGACCTATACCAGAGCAAGTAGGCAAATCCCCCCATATACTGCACTTGCTAGTATTTGTTCCAATAGGTCTGTGTGTGTATCTGCGGATATGCCCAAGTAGCCCCATAGGAAACATTAAAGAGGACCTTTTTTGATGGTCTTCTCAGATAATCCCTCCCCATTCCCGCACTGCCTTTTGGATGTCAGTCTTATCCTAAATGCTGACATCCTGCTGAATTCCTGACCCATTTCCACCCCCTCCCCACCTTAGCCGTCCTTTAGCCGTTCTGAATGGCAGTACTTTGCTGGGCCACTGCTCAAATCCTGCGCTCTGCTCCATTTGTGGTTTTCTATTGGTAGAAGTAAAATCCAGGGATGACCATTCCACTTTTACAGGTGAAGACTGCGTGGCCCCTGAGCCAGCCTATGGGGAACCGTAGCATTAATCAGTTTAACGTCTGCTCAAAGCTTTGCATAATGGGTAAAAGCTTCTGCACACATCAGAAGAAAAGCAATAGCTATAAGTCGTTATAAGGGAAAAAACATGCAATATGTAAAGCAGGGGTTTTCCAGTCTGTAGTTTTGAAGCCACATGTGCCTCATGAACCCCTGCTCGCCGGCTGTTTGCTAGACTGCCAGAGGTCCTACACACTGGAGTCCAGAAAGGTATACATAGAAGGGCAGCCAGAGAAGCAAGGTGACTTACCTGTCTCTGCCTTCAGAGCTTCATTCTGTTTTGTGGCTCTGAAGGCAGATCTCGGGGCATCCCCTTGTTCTGGGTAAGTATTCACTGGGTGGTCAAGTTTGATCAGCAGTTTTAGAAGTGATCTCTTCATCACAGCAGCGTAATGGAAAGTTCACACACACCACAGTCAGATGAGCGTCTCCCATCTATACGGTGTAACAAAGCAGAAAGCAACTATTGTACATTGTAACTGCAGCCATACAGCTGGGTATTTACAATGTAACACAGGCTGACTATTTACAATGTAAGACAGGACTCCTATCCTGCTTGTTACATTGTATAGCACAGCCACCGCAAGTTTTGAAAACACCCAGCATGAGCTTTCTGCGGGAGTCTCTGTAGGATTCCTACGATCGATTCCCTTCAAAATGTGGCTTCAGAGCAAATGACAGTGTTTATTATGTCTCGTATAGGAAAAAAAGGCTGGGGACCAATGGTGTAAAGTAAACCCTCTTCTTGCTATCCAGTATATTGATGTGAGTTTTTATGATTGGACCATGTTTTTTCATTTTCTCCTCAGATTTCAGAAGACTGCAGCCTTGCCAGTGCCGGGACCCTGATCACTGCCGGTAGCAAGCTTGGCTTAAACCTAGAGGAACCAGGAACAGCAGCTATGCTCTGGAGCGTCAGCCCTGAGGGCAGGATCTTTAGCCGATCCAAGCCAAATCTTGTTTTGGACATAAAGGGTAAGATAAAAAGTCTCATTTATTCCTAGACAGATTTGTGATTCATTATTTTTGGTTAACGCTCTCCTTTGCTTTCTTGCAGGGGGAAGCCAGTATGACCAACTACATGTTGTGCTGAACCCAGTGACAGAAGGCAAGCTCAGCCAGCTATGGGAAATATGTCTTTTATAAAGAGACTGTAAAGCGGATGTGCTGCTGACCACCAGGGACTCATTGTTTATGTTGCACAATGTCTGCCTGCACTGCTGCTAGGAGACCCGTATCCTGAGGATCCTGACACCTACTGGATAGGTTTACTTCCCCCACTACCAATATTATGGACTCACCTGCTTGTACATTTGATGGTACTTGGTTCTCTATCGATTCCGGTACCCTTTTAAATGATTCCTACAACTTGAAGCCTGTGCAATACTCAACAGAACTCAAACCTCTAGCACAGTCCTGGTGTGAGGACACGCCACTGGATTCTGGATGTATCTAGAAATGAGAGGACATTTCCAGTTCCCCAATACAGACCTTTAGCCCTGGCTTTTAAGTTTCTCATCTCAAAGTGATATCTGCACTGTTTTACAGGTACCCATCCAATGACAAGTGACAGTATTTGCGATCCCTTTCCAAGAGGAAGCTGTATGAACCTGAAAGTATTCATAAGCACTGCTGAGCTAGATGGACTACAAGGCAAGATATTGCCAGACTGTCCTGACACTCCCCAGCCATCTCCTTCTGTTTCCTTGTACAGACTCTTGCTGCTACAGCTTTGGCCATGGTCCTGTCCTGTTGATCCAGCCACAAGTGGTGACAGAATGTTTTTGTACTATAGCACAATTTGGCGTACGGTTTTTAAACTCTGCATACCAAAATAAAACTAATTGTACAAAAGCATTGATGACTAGGCATATGCAGGACAAGCTCAGGAAACCCATTCAGACCAAAGACGCTTATGTATGGTTGGCCTTAATTTTAATCTAGAACCCTTTTTTGGATAAGGCTGTCTGTAAGATCTCTTTCTTTTCTTACCCTAGCACCATCAGCCAACAAACGCAAGGAAAAACCCCTGTGGGGTGCAAATGTCTTCTTTTGTTTTAGTATAATCACATTTTATTGGTTTCATAAGTAAGGGGGGTACAGAAGGCAAGAAAGGGAGGGGGTACTGCATGCATATTCCACAATTAGGTACATTACCGACTTTTCATCCCGACACCTTCAAAAACTCGGTCATGTCAATTAATGACGATCACACTATTGGCAGACAAAAATCAGTCTTTACATTGGTAGACCATGAAACCTACACGGGTTCCCACATGGGAACCATTGCCATCATTCCTTCCTATGCCTAGGCACCGCCGATACCGAGCTGCAAACTAGAGTTGAGTCATGATGGCGGTGTCCTAGTTCTTATGCCATTTCTGCTCAGGGGGTTGAGAAAGGCTAGGCATAGGGGGAGGGGCAATGAGGTTGGAAGGGTGAGTGGACCTTGGCAACTGACAGGCGTGCTATTGGCTGGGTGAGAGGTTCTAAAAAGTGGGGTGACATAGGACCCAAGATCATATTCCGGGCCCACTTTCTAGCGTTGATACCTACACCGCATGCATCCGGACCAACAGTTCTGCCTAAAGCCTTTTTGTATCCAGAGTGATAATACAGCACTGTGTGGACTATGTGTGTGTGACCACCTTGTTTTTTCATCCGCACGGGCGGTCTAGGGCCCGTCTCAATCACGTTGGAGCTGGCTCTCTTACTGATTGGAGGCAAGTGCTCCAGACCAGCAGTTCTTAAATTAGCTATGTCCATCAGGAGGAGCCATGGCTGCAGGGAAGCACATGCTGACAGCAAATAGGAGAAGAGGGAGATGTGTTTTCTTAGGTTCCTGTTGTACTGGATGAGTTGCCCAGAGGGGTTAATTTTTTATGTTTTTAAAGCTACAAAAACCATGTCATTTTGTAATCCTATAAATAATGAAGAAAGGGTTTCTTTTTCTTTTTAGTCTTCAAAACGTTTTATTGCACTTCATCAGGGAATGAGGTAAACTGATGCAGTACTACTTCTGACTACTAGGGCAACACAAATAATACCATACTGTGGCTAGTTTTTATGCATTAGGGTGGGGTTGTTTTATCATTAGCCTTGTACATTTTAGTTTAGTTTACAATTTAGAGATTGATATCAGCGGATGGTCACACTATCTGCTCTGCTAAGCACTGGGGTTTTGTGATGGATTTCAGCCATCATAAACCAACAAGGAATACAGGTAACCTTATTACTGCAGGCGGTGTTCTGCTTGCATGGAGAGAGAGCCTGAGATCTCCAAGCAAGACATGTTAGGAAAGAGACCATCAAATAAAAAAAAAGGCTTAGTAAGTATATGGTAAAGCAGGGGGTACTCAACTGTTTGATGCGTGAGGGCCACATAAATGAATTGGAACCTGGTTGCAGGCCACAATGAATAGGTTCCGAATTTCCTCATTTAGAATAGCATAATGGACATTAACTACAACAATCAGGATAACCACTGTCACCACTAGTATGTCCTTTCACCACTCCCCTACATTCATATGTACACATGCTGATTGGTTTACCTTTCCAAATATATGGGTCCTCCATCAGTCCCACATCTTAACCACTTTCCCAATACTAAACCCATCTAAGCTCCCACCAATGCTAAGCATACAATTATTATAGAAAAACTATTTTACCAAATGATTCTGCCAAAGATATCATCCAGGGGTGGTGGTGTATAATCAATGTCACCGCGTTCCTCCAAGCCACCGCAGCCATCTTTATTTGCGAATGGGACCCTCTCCATGCAGCCACCCATCCTTACTGTGCAATTATTCACCTACCTTTACACATTAGTTCTATTTATCCCTACCACTTTCCACAGCAGCTTAGGGGCCATATCAAATGGGTTCTGAGGGCCACATTTGGCCCCCAGGCTGCAGGTTGAGCCTGTGTGTGGTAAAGTCTATGGCAACACTAGCTCGGCGCAGATACACTGCTCTGTGATTGAGTTGCCATAGACTTCTACTGGCCTGAGTTAGCATTACATTGCACTGAAAATGCTGTATGCATTTTTTTCAGGTTGCACAGTGCAGCGCATGTATATGAAACTGGAAGTAATGGCTTTTGTGGTGTTGTGTCCCGAGATGTGAACAGAAACAAAAACACTTTGGCCCTGTTTTGAAAGATGTGCCTGCTTTGTGCATATCTACTAAGAGTTCTACATTAGGTTACACAATGCATCATTACAAGTCAATAACTTGACCTATGACCATCAAGCAAACCATCCCTACACTTTAGTCTGTTGGACGAAAAAAGTAAAAGCCAGACAGTGGTAGCCAGTTATTCCCAAAAGATGGAAAATACATTTCTTATTCACGCTTGAGAGACTTCCCTGGAGCAAACAAAATCTCTAGATAATTAAAAAAAACTAAAATTTTGAAAGGTAAGATACGAAATACTGTATATTGCATTGGTTTCTTCTTCTCCCCTGTGAGGATAAAGGAGCAGTTATATCCCTCTAATAGAATCCCGCTGTAGGGAAAAACTATTTCCTAATATATCCATCATGAAGATAGTGGTCTAGGTCATGTTTTCCCATCACAGTTAGATTTGGGATCATGTTAGTATGAATGGCCCTAAGGAGACGATAAGCCAGAAAAACCCCAAACAAGACCTTATTTAAAAACGACACCCTTCAACATATACAAAACCCCTTTTGGAAATATAGTTGCTTTGCGGGTATTAACACATTGCGGGAAGCTCCATTTGAACATGAAGTAATAGTACGCCATGTGTCAGGAAAGGGTTAATGTAAATGTTTTACGGTCACATCATCTATGATGATCACACAGCGCTTTATGCCATGTGTCCTCACTATCATTTTCTGTGAATAAATCCCCATCACAACACCAAGCAAGAAAACAGACAGAATTACCAAAACGTGGAAAATGAAATATTCATGTTCTAGAATAATTCGTATTCCATAATTGCAGCTTTTGATGGGAGGTTGCCATTTGACACCTCCCCCCATATTATATTTGTAACCCCCATATTCATAAGCAGTCACACTGGATGGTTAAGGTGTATTGTAGAATATTTTTAAGAAATATATATATTGCCCTATTTAAAGATATATTTTGTGCCTTATATACATGTCATAACATTAAAGCATTGGGCAAGATAAAAAAATAAGCTATACTCCCCTTTGATACCTTGTAGCTTAGGGCCCCTGGTCTGATGCCATCCAGTACAGGGAAAGCACATCGGGGCAGGGCTTTATTCACAGACATTGGTAGAGGGGTTTAATCTTACTAACTCAGGACAGTGACCTGGATTACAGGGCTGGATCTTCAAGATATACAAGTATAAGTTTGCTGCACTGGATCAAGGGGAGTATAGCTATTTGTTTTTTTGTCCACACTGCAAACAATACATCCTGATATGTTCCTGTATTCTTCTTTCAATGCTATCGGATATTTTTCTACAATCTTGTTTTTGGAAAATAAATGGCAAAAATGGCTCTTAAAAATCTGATTTTGGGGTTTGAATTTTATTGCACTGAAACATAATAAAATCGAATAGAGCGCTTGGCATTGAAATGTCACAGCAAATATTACTGATGGCTGTCGGGTGGAGAGATTCTGGAGAGACACTCAGAGGGCAGCAGTACTATTAAATCATTCTAATAATGAGAAAACATAAGAGTTGGGCAAAAGTAGGGGTTTCTAAGACAACATTGTGGGCCCCTATCCCAAGCCTAACTTGTCGCCTGCCCAGGATGGGGGCTGTTCTAAAAGCATATTTAAAATGGACCAAAACCTGGGATTTTCACTATGCGATTTGGGATGCCCCGCTGTGTGAATGAAACCCCCAAGGTTGCCCAGTAGGGTGGACTCTCCTCCAATCAACACGCTCTGCAAATTCGTATAAGACTTGGCTTAAGCCCGAATCTAGCTGAGAAGAGACTGTTTGGACTATAATACAGGTCTCCCCTCATGGCTCAAGGAAAACAATGAAAAATGAAAGACACATGCAGACACATTCCAATCTGTATTATTTTAGATATATATAATTTTTTCCTATGGAAAGATAAATGCAGACCTGCTCACCTGCCTGCCCACTATATTAGGCTCAATGCCCCATAGAATTATGTAGTGTGGCCCAGGTTACTATGACTCAAAGGCTCACCCCAGGGAAGCATTACCTATTAGTACCATTTACCCCACCTAAGGCAGCACCTACCCACACAGAAGTCTGAGGCTTGGCATCCTTTTTCCTGGAAATGGTGTCACATCTACTTGGCTAGATGACCAAGTCTCCTTCCATTAAAAATCCCTACTTTGGATAATACTGCTTTGAAAAGCACATGAATACAAGCTCTTAAAGAGGCAATTACAGGCCTCAGTTGTTTTTTTTTGCAGTAGGGACATCTTTTACCCACTTGGGTCTGCTATGTTTTTGCGAACAGCCTTGTACAGTTGAAAAAAAGACTTGCCTGCATGATACTGAATCATTGTCAGCACTTACATTTGCTCCTGTATCCACTCAAAGCTGAAACGCCACCTCATCAATTTTCTCCTGGTCACAGCCATCTTGGAGCACCCGGGAGGCAGATTTCTTTTCCAGCATCCAGGATATGCCTGGACTGTCATAATCCACAGTGCAAAGCGGCAGAAATCCCAGCAGCACTTCCTTTTTGCAGGCCACTGCCAAATCCATACCACAGATGGGGAGATGGGTGGGGGGGGGGGGGGAATCGACCAAGGCAGGGGGTACGAAAAGGAAAATTCAATTTTAAGTGCAGCAATCTGAATTGCCCAGGGGATAGATGCAGATGAGCACTGCTACTTGTAATAGTGTGGGTCTGGTTTAAGGGAACTAAAAGGAGAACCCTTAGGGCATAGCTAAAGAGCAGGTGAATGTCAACAGTCATATTGCCAGGGTGTTTATAGGCACCAGGAGGCAATAGGGAGCCTAGAAAAAACCTGCCCATGAGAGCAGGGGTAAGTAAACATACTTTGCCCCCTCCCCCCCTCCAAGACCAGAAAAGAGATGAGCAACTAGAGAAGCTATTCAACCAGGTCACAGGATGTAAGAGCACAAGTCTGGAGTGCACATGCGCACGTGAGCCGAATGGCAGCCTGCTGAATCGGCTCTGTGCCCGCCGGGCGGATTGCGGCGTGCAGAGGACGAGCGGAGTAGCAAACAGCTGAAAGGCGGTGAGGAGAGCGAGTGGAGAGACTGAGGGGAGAAGTCTGCCCCGTTTAGAGGCACAGGTGAAGGAGAGCAGAGCATTTCATTGTTCTGTCAGTATGACTCAGCAATTCAAGATGGCAGCTGGCCTCAGTGAGCAGTCCTTCCTAACGAGTGCAGCTGAGCTCCCTCCCTCACAGCTAAGCCAAACAGCACAGCCAACACTGAATATTACATTAATGGAGCAATTTGATGCCATGCTACAAAAAGCTCTCACTAACAATACAAATAAAATTAAAGACCACGTATCCACTGAGCTGGAAAAGGTAACCCGGAGCTTGGGGGCCCTAGAAGGAAGATTAGGGGATGTAATAACTACTCAGGAAGCACAGGCTGGTGAGCTGGAAATGTTAAAGAAAGATAACTATGCACTGCATGCTAAAATAGAAGATATGGATAACAGATATAGGAGAGATAACTTGCGCTTTAGAGGATTACCTGAGCACATGGAGGATGTGCAATCAGTTGTAATGGCGTTATGTCAGGAACTGCTCCCTGGGATCCCTATCGAGCGTTTTGAAATGGACCGTGTCCACAGAACACTGGGCCCCCGAAGACCCCCAGAAGAACCACCTAGAGATATATTGGCAAAGTTTCATTTCTATACAACCAACAACCAAGGAGCAAGTATTAAAAGCTGCCAGATATTCTGCTAACCTGACATTTCAGGGACATAAATTTCAAGTATTTGCCGACCTTTCCGCAATCACGTTGGCCAGGAGAAGGGAGATGAGACCATTACTGAAAATGTTACAAGATCAAAAAGTCTCCTATAAATGGGGATTCCCCTTTCGTGTTTATTTCACCTACAGAGGGGATACCTACTCCGCGACATCGACAGAAGAATTACAACGCCACCTATTGACGGCAGGTCTTTACAGAACTGAAATGCAGATTACATCTCACAAGTCACCTAGATCTAATGACGAATCTCTCAAGGTTCAACGTGCGGGGAAGAGACCAAGGCACAGAGCGAGATCAAGTGGTCGCCGTTCTCCGCACAGGTCTAGAGTTACATAAGAAGATCAGAGAGGGGACTTATAAATCGGCTATTTGCTTAAACAGAGGGAAGTATAGAGATTCATAAAGAGTCCTTTTCACTGTTTTCTTCTGGTTATTAAGTGAAAGTATTTTTTTTTTTTTTTTTCCCAAATATGTTGTTATGGAATGTTTATATATGTGAATGGGAAGCTCCTCCTCAGGAGGCGAGGAGGCCTAGGTCTTAATACCTGGGCATTCCCCGCCTCCATGGCAATGAGTTAATAAGTTTATATAAGTTACTGTAGTTAATACTGTTTTATGTTATTTGGGCTCCCACTGGGTGAGTGGGGGGATCATAACCCTGATATTGCAGGATAACGCTTATGTTATCGGGGGTTCTCCGGCCTCTGGGGCAACGAGCTCAGGGAGTTTATAGGTTTCATATAGCTAGCTTATTAGGCTTTTACTGAATATCTGTTCTTTTTTGCACTTCAGAGGGCCTCACCGGGGAGACAGGTGGGAAAAACAATTATATTTGGTTTTCTCTACCTCTACGATGACGAGACTACTGTTCCCCAAGGTTAAGCAGTTACCCATAAGTGTATTATAGTTATTTAACAAGAGGTGGAAGTAGATGCATTATCATACATTAAGAGTTCCTCCTGGATAAGCAGGGGAAACATAATCCCACTATACTTCACGGTGAGATATCTCCTTCAGTACCAGAGGTCTCTCGACTTTCTTGGTGCTGAGGCAGGATATACCTGTGTAATAGAATCATTTACCAGTTAGATAGATATAAGTGTTTGATATGCTGTTATGGCAAGTTTATATGCGTTGTTATTTAGGCTCCTCCCTTTAGGGCTGGATGAACATATTTTCACTATAACCCAGAACTGAATACCCCTTATGGTACCGGCGTTTCTTCACGCCGTTATAAAAAAGAAATTAGCTTATATTTAGATCAAATGGTTATCTATAATCGTAAATTCATTTTTGCAACGTAAGAGCTCTCCATTGATAAAGCAAGGATTGTGTGGCCCCTCGGTCCCTCTTGGAGGGATATCCCTCTTGACACACCTGGGTTCCCTGTTCTTGGGGTGTCGGGATGGGGCCTTCCTGAGGTTCTGAGGGGATAGCATAATACTAGGCTTAGAACTCACATGCTTTTCTTTTTCCTTTCTTCCTATCTCTGTAAGATGGGTGAAAGGAACTTATTAGCGCTCATTAATTATAATGTTACAAACAGCCGGTCCGCCCGGCGGCACTCATATGTTGCATTCCCATCTATCCGAGCTTGTGATATACTCTCTCGGATAGCGAGGAGCAGAAGTTAGAAAGGGACTAGACGTCCCTCCCTTTCCGTTACTAGGAAATTAAATTGAGGGGGTCATAATATAAGTTGATATTCTAGAGGAGAGGAACTTCGTCGGCTAGTGAGCCTGACGAGGTTCGTCCCTTTATAAAGTTAGATCTTGGCCCATGGAATTAGCACTTTCCCACCTTCCCCCTTTTTTTTTTTTTTTTTTTATCCCCCTCCTTTCCCTACTAAATAGCCATGGTCACTATCTTTTCACTGAATGTACAGGGATTTAACGCACCTCAGAAAAGAAGCTTGGCATTTAGGAAAATCCGATCATTGCACCCGGATATATTGTGCTTACAGGAGACCCACTTCTCAGATAGCTCCAAACCAAAATTTTTTGATTCATCATACCCACAAATATTCTTAGCATGCGCCAACACTAAACAAAAGGGAATTTTTATTGGGTTTAGGAGAGGATCTCAATTTAATTGTAAGACAGAAATCAAAGACCCAGAGGGTAGATATCTGATATCCAATATTAATTGGATCTCTACAAGATGTGGATATCACAGTGGCAAGCTACTACACCCCAAACACTAACCAAATAGATTTTCTCTCAAAGTTTCTTAAAAAGATTACAGAAGTGGCGCATGGTACAACAATAATTTGCGGGGACTCTAACTTGGTACTAAATCCTCACATAGACAGACAATCCCGAACAAGTCCGATCCTAACGGCCCCGGTGACCAATACGGCTAGATCATTTCAAAAGATTATTGAAACCTGTGGGTTGGCGGACTGCTGGAGGGAGGCACACCCGGGAACACAGAATTTCACGCACTATTCTCACCCTCACAAAGTATACACAAGGATTGATCACATTTTTATGCCATATAATGCTTTGGTACTGCTGAGATCAGTGGCAATCATCCCAATCTCATGGTCAGACCATGACGGCCTGCTTCTTAAGCTAAACTCCTTGATTAGTAGGCCATTGGAATTTACTTGGTCTCTTAACCCCTCGTTACTTTCTGATGAGGGCACGGTCACTGCTCTGGCCGAGACATTGTCAGAATATTTTGCTTTGAATGAAACCCCTGAGACTACAGCAACAGTTTGCTGGGAGGCTCATAAGCCTACTATTAGAGGAAAAATTATACAGATTGCAACGAAAAAAAAAAGAGAAAGGGCAGAATGCATCAATAGACTAGAAGCAGAATATCAGCAAGTGGCAGAGGAGGCCAAAAAGAACATGACCCCAGAATCCCGACGTAGGTTACATAGGGTCTCACAAGAGCTAAACCTGGCATTGGCGGGCAAAGCAGAGAAATCTTTAAGCTGGCTTAAACATAAGTACTATTGCAAAGCCAATAAGCCAAGTACGCTTCTAGCCAGGAAGTTAAAAACACCACTACAGATTTACTCCCCAGTCAGGTTAAAAGATGAAAGAGGTATGATAACTAGCAACCCGAATAAGGTGGTTAACATTTTTAAAGTACAGCTGCAAAAACTTTATTCCAACCCCTCCCCACCGAGACCAGAGGATCTTGAAGAATTTTTTAAAGATATCAAGTTACCCTTACTACCGGATAATCTAAAAGAGAGGCTAGAGGAAGCAATCCGTTTAGAAGAGGTCCAAAGGGCGATAGTTAATCTGAAACCAAATAAAAGGCCGGGTCCTGATGGTTTTTCAGCCGCCTATTATAGGACATTCAGTACAATTCTAGCCCCCAAACTCATGGCAATGCTAAACGATATTAGAAGAGGCACCCGGTTCTCTCGCGAATCATTAACAGCGTCAATTAGCATGTTACCCAAACCAGATACAGACCACCTAATCTGGTCCAATTTTAGAGCTATCTCCTTATTAAATCTGGATGTAAAAATGTTAGCAAAAATTTTGGCTGACAGGTTGTCTGAATCTCTCCCAGAACTAATCGACAAAGACCAGGTGGGCTTTATACCTGGTAGACAGGCGGGGGACAACATAAGGCGAATCACTCAGCTCACGTATATGGCAAAGGAGGCACGGACTCCGGCCATGCTCCTGTCCCTTGATATTAGGAAGGCGTTCGAGTCTGTCTCATGGGAATATCTTTTCTTTATGCTTGAAAGATGGAGATTTGGGCCAATTTTTATTAATGTTTTGAAAACCTTATACAGGTCTCCCCTGGCATATGTAAAATACAATGGATTCAAATCTGAATCTTTTAGCTTGGAAAGAGGAACCAGACAAGGCTGCCCATTGTCTCCCCTCCTGTTTGCCATGGTAATGGAACCACTGGCTCATATGATTAGGGGCTCCCCCAACGTATCAGGCCTAGAGGTTAAGGGTAAAAGTCATAAGCTATGTTTGTTTGCTGATGACGTATTATTATTCCTCACTAACCCATCAGTATCTCTCCCCAATCTACTGCAGATTTTGAATAGGTTTGCAATTGTATCCGGATTGCAAGTTAATACTGCTAAGTCCAAATCCCTTAACATAACAATTACTAGGGACAATTGGGAAGCCCTCAAGTCAGCTTATGATTTCTGCTGGGAAGAGAAGACACTTAAGTACCTAGGGGTAAACTTAACCAGCTCTTACGACTCTTTTTCCATTGCAAATTATACACCTTTATTTCGCAAGCTATATGCACTACTGATGCAGTGGAAAGATTTTAACTTATCATGGCTTGGCAGGATAGCAGCTGTTAAGATGTCGCTACTCCCTAAGTTCCTCTATGCTGCCAGAGTCCTCCCAGTTATGATACCTTCAAGTCAGCTGAAAGTCTTGCAAAGCAAGGTATTGTCTTTTATTTGGGCTGGCAGTAGGCCTAGAATCTCCAAAGGAGTCTTATTTAGAGCCAAGAGAGAAGGGGGACTAGGGGTCCCAAACTTTACCAAATACTATCAAGCAGCTAGGATTGCACAGATGCTCGCATACCACTCAGTAAAAGATGTACCGACATGGGTCTCAATTGAAAAAGATATGTGTACCCCAATAGCAGTTGATAATTTATTATGGGTTACACCTAACACTAGGAAATGGATACAAAACCCAATTATTAAGCATTCGCTTACCATCTGGGACAATGTTAAGTTTTCAAGCAGATTAGCATCAACTTTTCTGCCTCTCTTATCGATATGGAACAACCCGATGTTCCTCCCGGGTTTAGAATCACCGCATAGTTTTGTCTCTTGGAAAGATGCAGGGATATTGAAAATATCAGACTGCCTAGAGAATTCAGAGCTTCTTACATTCCAGGAAATGAAAGATAAATTCCAATTGGCACCAAGGGAAATTTTCAGATACATACAGGTCAAGCACTTTATCAGATCGATCATTGGATTTAGACAGGAAACAAGAGATCCAACTATGTTTGAGAGGCGGTGTAACCGAAATCCAACTGACCGTGGAGCAATTTCAGAGATTTATGACAGTTTAGTCTTGGACAGAGGGGTGACGAGTCCTATCTATGTTCAGAGGTGGCAGGAGGAGTTGAGGGAGGAGAGAGACCAGAAACAATGGGCACGGATGTGGAGTGCTGCATATGGACACTCTGCATCTGTATCTTCGATTGAAGTAAATATTAAGCTAATGATGAGATGGTACTTGGTTCCAGAAAGACTGAAGCATTTTGCCACAGACTCACAGGGTGACTGCTCCCGGGGTTGCCTCTCTCCGGGGTCCTATAGACACATGTGGTGGGATTGCCCTGTAGCCAGGGGGTTTTGGGTAAAAGTTTTTAGAGCAGTGAGTAAAGTGTGCGGAAGACACATAGCTCGAGATCCATGGGTAGCTCTACTTAATGCTCCAATCCCCCATATTACAAAGAAAAAGCAACAACTGGTTTATCATATTTTGACTGGAGCGAAATTGGTGATAGCCAAGGCCTGGAAAGAGCCTGCTCTAAGCTACAGAGCATTCAAAAACAGGGTCAACAACATCATGGCCATGGAAAAATTATCGGCAATCCATAACTGTTCTATGGAGCTTTTTCAAGAAGTGTGGAATCCCTGGGTGCAAAATTTTTGGCCCTCAGACGTCGAAGATAGTCTTTTGACGATATAGTTCTATTGACCTTCAAGTTAAGAGGATTATTTCTCTTTTTTTGTATCTACCAGAAATGTGAATCCCCATTTTTTTCACCCCTACCCTTCCTTTTTATTAGTCTCCCACCCTTCCCTTTCCCCATCTCCCCCCCCCCCCTTTTTTTTTTTTTTTGTTTTCCCTTTCCTTTTTTTTTTTTCTTGTTTTTGTTTTTATTTTTACATGATATATTTTTTGTATCTATTACTACTTTCTTATCCACAATATATAGTGGTGAAATTAAGTGATAATTTCTTGTAGAAAAGTTGATAAGAGCAATGTTTATGCTGAAACAGAAGAATGTACTGTCTATATTATATTGCACATTGTTATCATATATGTATGTGTTGTTTTGTACATGCTTAATAAAATTATTGGAAAAAAAAAAGAGCACAAGTCTGTCTTAGAAAAAGTCAGGTACCCGGATTAATGCAGAGCTTTCCTCAGTGACTGCATTCCATGTAGGGGTTCGGAACGAACACTGAAGCTGACTGATTGGCTGCCGAGCAGCCCATCAATCAGCTTCTAGCCCTCCAGCAGGCCAACCATCTCATTGCCCCCCCCCCGCCTACGCCCCACCCACAACCAATCAGTAGGGGGAGTAAGTGGGGCTGGGCCACAACGAGTGATGGCCGCAGGCTGCAAGGAGAGCTCCTGGCCAGAAACCAGGCAGGCGCACCAAGCGCTCAGCCTGCTACAGAGGAAGATGGGGGGCTCTGTCACATTCTGGGGGGTTGTTCTGCAACACAGTGTGCTATGGGATAATGGGGGTTGTTCTGCAACAGTCTGCTATGGAAGATGGGGGCTCTGTCCCAGTTTACTATGGGATGATGGGGGGGGGTTTGCAACACAGTCTGCTATAGAAGATGATGGGGGGCTCGGTCACAGTCTGCTATAGGAGAAGATGGATCCTCTGGTGCAGTTTGCTAAGGGATGATGGGGCTTGTTCTTCAAAACAATCTGCTACAGAAGATGGGGGCTCTGTCACAGTCAACTACGGTATGATGGGGGATGTTCTGCTACAGAAGATGATGGGGGGCTCAGTCACAGTCTGCTATAGGACAGGATGGGGGCTCTGTGTCACACAGTCTGCTATGGGGCGATGGGGGAATTTTGTCAAAGGATAGGATTCTTATAAAAGATACATAATAATAGTACTGTCTCTACCCCATTTTGTGCAGGTCAATCTCCCCGGTGTTACCCCCTATTTCACCTGTTAAAAAAATAATTTTAAAATTAATGTTTTTTTTTTTTTTTTTTATTTCTTTTCAGTTTATGTATTTATGTAATTTCTTTTGTTGTGTGATTATCTGGAGTACTTCACCTCACTTCATTTTAAAGGCCAGAGCAGTTCTGACTGAAGTCTTCACAACATTTGAATAACTATGGGAATAAACAGGGTAGAATGAGAAGATGAAGGGTTTTTAACCCTAAAAAAGTGGGTTCACCCCAAGAGAGGGGGGTCTATGTCATTATTTTCTAATTAATCCTTTATATCCTGTTACTCAGAAGGTATAAAAAAAGTTTCCAGCAACAGGAGGGCATAACCAAGTTGGTCAGTGTGGGACACAGTGATCAGGGATGGATCAGAGGTAAGTATATAAAAATAAAATACTTTGGTCCTGCTGTGTTCTTTTTGCATTAAACCCTTTGTGAACTGGTAAGGTGTCCATGAGACTCCTATACCAGTTCACAAGCCTTGGGGGGGGGGGGGGCTGGCAAGTCACCTACGGCAAGCTTGTCCTCAAGGCTGTATTTACCATAAGGCAACCCGAGACATGTGCCTAGGGTGGCCACTTAAACTGGACCTTCAGCATAATTTAATTAGAAGCCCAAATTCTTTAAAAACTATTCCTCAGCATCTAAAATGAATATATTTTAAGTTATTAGTCACTTATTATTCTTTCCCACACTGGGCTGCAACTCTGTTCATGACTCTAGAATACGGGCGCCACCATCCAGAAGCATCACACATACTGAGGAGAGCGGGATAAAGTACAAGGGTCAGGGTTATAGCTGTGCTTTGCACATAGAGAGCAGAGCTGGGGTCATGGAAAGGACAGCAATCCCAGAATGCAGACACAGTCAGAAGACACTCCTCCATGAACAGCCATCTTGGATGTTTAAAGGCTCAAAAAATGCAGTAGATGCAGGTAGGATGATTTTTAATGTGAGCAATCTGTGTCTACAGGGTGTGGGAAACATATAAGATATGCCTTAAGGGGGGGGGGGTGGTTGAATTGTGCTGTTATTGCTATAGTTTAAAAACAATCCTTGCTGGCACCTTGATGCCCCTCTTGAGCCCCCCATCCACAGGAAGATACAGTGTATATGTGCAGGGGGGGAAGAATGGTGCAAGGATGAATTGCTAAACTCCATGTGTCCATTGAACGTGGAGATCCAATAAAAAGAATAGGGCTCTGCATTTAACCCCTTGCACCTGCTACCCCTCCACAACACACGCTGTCTACATATAACTTCTTGCATCCTCTACCCCCCCCCCCCACTGCATTTAAAACCACTCCCACTCCTCAAGCAGAGTGCAAGCAATAAGAAAAGTGCCTAGGGCAGTCTGGACACCAAATACGACCCTGCTTGTCATTAACCCCCAGCCCGGTTACCTTCCTCCCCAAAGGCCAAGGGGGACAGAAAGGCCTGCAGCCATTTAAAAAAAATGTAGCCCTTGATAGTGTGGCTAGTAATATAAAATAATAATAATAATATAAAAGCCATTAAGCAAGCTTTTCACTTTGGGGGGGGGTCTCCTGGGCACGTACCGGGGGATAACGATACATATGAGGTACCGTGGTAAATATGAGGAATAGGGCTTTTACACACAATAAGGTTTTCTTTAAACAAAATTAAATAAAAACATGACATATATGTATTTTTTTAATTTATTTTACACAAAATGACATTACTACAGAAAAAAATACAAACAAGACATTTCATGTTAAAGCCCAGACTCTGCTGAAGAAAAACAATATATATATTTTTTCACACATTGTAATAAAAAATGTAAACTTTTCAATAAAATAATATTGCTTGTAAAGCCCCATTTCTCCTGGTTAGAACGGTACCTCTTATGTATCAATAGGCACCCTTACCTGCCAGAAGATTCCCCCAAACTGAAACAGCGCTTTAGGAGAATTTCAGATAAAATGCAACTTTGCTATGTGCACCTTGCAGTTTTTCAAGCAAAACAACCCTTTATATTTCAAATACCCCCCACAAACTATATATTCTCTGGAAGTACACACCTCAGACTTTCTAGGTGTACCAGGCTTGTGGTAGTTGGTGCATCTATGGAAGTAATCCATTGATGAATTCTTTGTTTGCACAGGGTTCCCCCCCCCCCCCCCCCCCCAAAAAAAAAGGAAAAAAAAAAAAAGTATAAAAAAGAATAAAAAACCCATTTTCCTAAAATATCAATATGCAAACAAGAAAACAAGCTGCAAGGTCCCCTGGACAGAACAATACCCAACATGCACAGGTACTTTTAACCCTTCTAACCACCAGCCTATTTGAGATTTTGTCACCCTCGCTGACAGGTCATTTTTCGGCAGGAAATTCCAGGAAAATTATATTTATCTTTTTGCACATATTTCACCCGAAAATATTGAGAATACACAAAAAAATGACAAATAAGACATTTCATGTTAAAGTGGACCAACACCCGATGCTGATCGGCCGGGCTGTGTGAAACCCCCCAGAAAGCCCCTAAATCCCTACCTGATCCTCGTTCCAGCGGCGCATGCGCGAGCCGCCGGCGCAGCTCGCGCATCCCTCTAGCAGGGCGCGCATCCGCGCCGGCCGTTTGTGAATGGCCAGCGCGGGCGCGCTCCCTGTAAAAGTGACCCGCTTGTCCGTCGGCGGGGATTGGACGGCGCGGTCACGTGGGAGCAGGGACAGGTGAGTTTTGGGGGCTTTCTGGGGGGTTTCACACAGCGGGGCACCCCCGATCGGGGTGCTCCACCGAAGTGGACCAAAACCCAGGATAGTCAAAATCCTGGGTGTTGGTCCACTTTAAAGTGGGCCAACACCCAGGGGTGATCGGCCCGGGAATCTATAAGATTCCCAGGCCGATCACCTCACACACCCCCCCAAAACCCCGAAAAACCTTACCTCTCCAGCCGCTGCTTCCGCCGCCGCCTCTCTCACGCTCCTCTAGACGTGCGCGCGCCGGCCATTCAGAGACGGCCGGCGCGGGCGCGCACACGTCAAGAGTGACGCGCGGGAGGCGGCAGCGGGCGCGATCCCTTGTCCGTCGACGGACGTCACTTGTCCGTCGCCGGGCATTGGACAGCGCACTTACGTGGGAGTGTGGAGAGGTGAGTTTTCGGGGTGTTTGGGGGGGTTTCAGGCAGAAGTGGACCAATACCCAGGATAGTCAAAATCCTGGGTGTTGGTCCACTTTAAAGACCAGACTCTGCTGAGAACAATATAGAATTTTCCTGGGAAATCCCTTTGAAATCACAGTGCAAAATAGTGAAAAGAAAATGGTTTGGCAACAGAGGGTGACAACATCTCTAGGTAGGCTGACAGTTAAAGGGTTAAACCAGAATTTCTGAGACAGGTAATGACGTCGTTGGGACAACAGTAGACATCAAGAAAGCATATTTCCATGTGACCATCTTCCCAGGACACCACAGGTTCTAGAGATACGCTATAGGACCACAATAGTCTTAGTTGGTTACACTACCCCTTTGGACTCTCCAAAGCACTGACTACTACGACTCTAATGGTCTAATCAGATGGTACTAACCACCCTAGAGAATAAAGGGTGGATAATTGTGCCAAATCCCATATTGTGCTGCCCAGTGTAAGATCAGCCATTAAAGTTCAAGGTCAGGTTGGGAAAGCATTTTGAAAGGCCAGACAAACTAAAGTTAGTGGAACTGTCAGAAATGCAGCATCTCGATTATTGTCTTGGAGTTGAGGGCTTGTATGCTTGGACAGCAAGTCGGACAATGGATGTCACTGCAATGGCATATTTGAATCACTAAGACGGGAACAAAAGCAAAAGTATTGATGGCTACAAAAATACTATAAACCGGTAGAATGTAATTTTCCCAGCTTTTACCAAGTCTACAGTCCAGGGTTAAAAACATGGAAGGCCGTGTATCCCTCTTTATTTTCAAATGTGCAATGTACTGTTATTCTAAATAAGCCAAAGCAGCAAAACGAGACAATTAGGACACCTTGTACCATAAAGACATTTGCAAATACAAGTCTAGGTTCACTAATTAGTAAACACTGCCACCTGGTGTCCCATATAAGCACATCTGCAAAATGGGGTATAGCCATTGCATGTTCAGCACACCACAACTGCAAGCACCCACCCACACACTTTATGCAATTCCTCTGACAACGGAAAACTGTATCTTATGCCTGTGGCCAGAAGGGGACTTTTGTGGACAGTAGTCTTGCAGGAAATAGTGGCTGGCCAAGTTGGAAATATTATGACCCATTAGTTTTCCTGTCTTTATAGAGATTTGCTATTCTTTAGCACACCCTATCGTACAAGGGAAATCAGGGAGCACTTAGATGCACAGAGCGCAGGTTTTATCATTGCAAATATGAACTCGTGTAATTCAGTTGATGTCAATGGAGGTCCAGTTGTTCTCTCTCTCTTTGGGACTGGCCAACCATAAAAAGAGAACAGAACGCACAAAACAATGCTGTGGTTGGAAAATCTAAATGTGCCATTTCTTTCCAATATTTTTGAACAATGCAGCTTTATTATTATTGTTTATTTATATAGCGCCATCATCTTCCGTAGCGCTTTATTTGATGCAGAGCAGCCAGGCCAACAGTGATCCCAGCAGCCTTTAAACTCTTTGAGAATAAGCAGACATACCCGGCACCAGGGGAAGGAAAACGGTTGGGTATGAGATCCCACATTTTGTTGATAATACCAAATTTACCAGATAAAGGCAAAAAAAGGCGCCAAAATAATAGTTTACAAATAAGAAAATTTATTTATTGGAGTCAATGACATTAATGACTGTTTTTCCTCTAGCATGTCCAGCTTCTACCTTCTCTAAGGCTTGTGGGACATCAGAAAATGGAAACACTTCTTCAATTACAGGTCGAATCTATGGAAGACACAAATATATATATTTATTAAATGTGGTTTATGCAGTAATTTGTATGCACATACGCTTCAAAAATAGGCCTCATTTTAAAATTAGTAATTCATAAAAGATCAATAGTAGAAGAAGAAACCTTTGAAACTGCTGTATGGACAGACAGAAAAGTAGAGCTATATCTCAGACAGCAAAAAGAAGGGCAATGGCTCCAACCATAACAGCCTATCAAAACCTCAACAACCTATTTTGCAGGAGTTTAGCTTTTTTGGGGAAAATTGATTGGTGTAATTGGACCAGAATGTTGTATGGCTTTTCAATTAAGTTAAAACTCTTTGGTCAGTGCATACGGGAAATGAGGCAAAAATAACACTAGAGAGGCCCCAGCTTTTTCATGGCTTACTACTCTGCAAAAATATTTAAAGCAGGGCCCGGTTAGCAAAACTGCCCCGAAACAATTTTGCATACAGGAAACTTTTTCTGGGCCTAACTGATGGTCACTGGGTAAAAGTTGGTAATCCTGGGTCCCCTATTTAATCCCAGGGTATCCAAAATCAGAATGACCCGCTGTGTAAAACCCCCAGTCGCCCCGTTCACTTACCTTGCTTCCCGGTCCAACGGCGCATCCCAGATCGCCGAGCTCAACTCACCTCTTCCCGTTCTTACAGCGCATGCGCGCCCGCTCATCCAATAAGCGAGCGCGGAGCTGCTGACGTCACTCCATCTAAACTGGCTTCTAAGGCCAGCGCCTGGCATCTAGGGCTCCGAGCGTGCTGGTGGCCGCATCCCCCGCTATCCCATTAGCAGGGCGCGTTCCCACACAAGCCATTTGTGAATGGCCAGTGCGGACACGCTTCCTGTTAGAGGGAAGCGAGGGATGCCCCCGCCAGGCCCCTGGCCTTAGACGTCAGCTTAGATGGAGTGACGTCAGCAGCTCCGAGCTCACTCATTGGATGAGCGGGCGCACATGCACTGTAAGGCTGGGAAGAGGTGAGTTGCGCTCGGCAATCTGGGTGGTCTCACACAGCAGGGCACCCCCGATCGGGGTGCCCTGAGGGAAAGGAACAAAACCCATGATAGTCGAAATCATGGGTTTTGGTCCACTTTAAAGCTGAACATGTGTTACAGGTTATAGCAGTACCACCACTATAAAACAGTGAGGGGGGCATCCAAAATGTCGGAGCCCCCACCACATAACCCCCTAGAATGCCTGTAATCCTTACCTTCATCCTCGATACGAAACGCCCGCCCACCTGAGTGCCAGTGGCAATTACAGAGCTCTACTTCATCTGTAGGATCGAGGTGAATTTAAGAATTACTGGCGTTCTGGGCGATTATGTGCGGGGGTGGGCTCTAGCATTCTGGAGGCCTCCTCCCCAGACTGTCTTTTAGCGGCAGGGACAAACACCCACATCTGCGCAGCACCTGCTTTACAAGTCCTCCTATTGTAGTGGGGAATGAGGAGTGACAATATTGCCCAAGAGTAATAGCTGCGGAAAATTCTCTCCTCTCTGGTCACCCATAAGCTAATTCTAAATATTAGTAGCAACCAAGTGCCTTGGATTGTGGTCCAAGTATGTATGAATTCTTTCATGTTCCGTTCTCTGACATGGATAGGATTAGGTTAAACAACCACACCCATGGTATAATAAATCTAGAATAGTGAAGGACATTTGCTGATATATTCCCATCCAGTTATATTAAGGCCAAAGCTGCCCTATTGGTTGGGCAGATTGATCTCTCTTGTTCCTACACAGTTCTGTTCTTTTCAGGTAGGAAAACACGGAGGCATAAATACCAATCTCATGACCCCCTATATTTAAAGTCTTACAGAAGCCTGTCATCATTATTGGTCACAGCCTTTGTGTGTTTAATCCTGAAAAGGCTGACCATACAGCAGGATAACGTAACGGCACACTGCAGCTAAAATCAATTGAAACCCTTCCTGTATAACGGTTGGATAGGCGGCAGAGGGCTGGGGCTAGTTGAATGCATGACGATTAGGAGAGATTAGCACAATAAAGAAAACCAGCCTATTTACAGCAGAACATCAGTGTCCTGCCACAGGAAACTTTTGTTGTTTTCTGGGAAGCGGGATTAACAGACAGCTCTACGGAGTGCAGGGATTAGATGAGCAAGTGTGCATCTGTTTGTGTAAAAACACCACCGCTGTACAGTTAAAAATCACAGAAGAGTAATCATTAAAGGCATCGTGGTATCTGTACAGATACTGCTGCCCAGTGCTACAGTAAATTTAAAATTATACTAAAGGCAAGAGCCATTGTTGTACCATTGTCTCGGGCTACACATGCCCTGTCCCAAAGTTCAATCCATTTTCAAAAAGACCCTGTAGTTCTTCAGTATTAAGTAAAGTAAAAGTATTAGAGTATTGGAGATGCAGAAAAAAAATAAAGAGAAACAGAGGGTGTGGAAACAGCGATGTGATGTAAGCACACGGTGTGCTTTACATATATCATAGTAAAAAAAGAAGTGCATTGTTTTGCCTCTAGTTATTAATACCAACACACAGTGTGACCAGAAAAAGGGGGTTAGAGATGCTGCAGGCTAAGAGCGTCTGCAGCATGCCAGCACATAGTGTGACCAGAGAGGAGTGTGGGCTTTCATAGCTGCAAAGAGAGGCAGATAATCAGGAAGTCTGGGGAGAGAGTGGGGGTTTTTCCATTCTTGGCCCACTGAAGGTTGATTGAAGGACCAGGTCAGCGGGGTGGAGACTAAAAGCTGAATGAGGAAGTGATTTCCTCACTAAGTAGACCGACATAGCAAGAAGGAGAGCGCTGGAGGGACTCAATGTAAGGTAAGCAACTGATATTTATTTTTTAACTTTTGACTTGCCAATCACAATAATTACCCCTGTACAAATATACTTTGTAGATCCGGACTATAGATGGCCAAAACCCAAGTAAGGTAGCCGAGTGGGGTATAAGTGACTAGAAAAGACCATTTGCAGGTTGAAAATGGGCAGTGGTAACTTTTATAAAAGAAGCAAGGAAGGCAAAGGTATCCAAATGCCCGTAGAAAAATAAAAAGAATCATTGAGCTTGATTCAGTCATAGGAAGGGAGTAGCCTAGAGGGGGGTTTCCTCCCCTCCTGTAATGCCATTAGTGATGTAGGGGAGATACCATGGAGGACCCGCCTCCAAGTATAAAAGGCGGCTGGCTCCCCTGACCCTTACCTCACCCTGAAGAAGGACGTCGCCTGGTGCAGGACAGAAGAATGAAGACGGGATTGAGGAGTGGTTAAATTGAGAACAATAAAGATGTACACTTGGGGTAAACTGGAAAGGGGTCCAGGGGGCCCCTATACAAGTTCACCAGGGTCAGGAGCTGGCATGGCACCTGCCGGACTGGGCGGCTGACACATTACCCACACCTCCATTTGGGGCATCGGGTGCAGAAGAGAACCCATAGCCCATACCAAGGGGCATAAGGGCTTGTAACTTGCAGAGGCCACATGACGTGGCCTCTGAGCCCTGGGTTACAAGCTCTTATGCCTAGTGCCTGGGCTGGTTGTCTTTTGGGGGTACACCACTTTAAAAAAAAAAAAAAAAAAAGTAACAGTTAACAAAAAAACGCCACTGTCAGTTTCATTGCTAAAATGTAGCGGCATTAATTCTATGAATAAAAAAGACAATTCTGTGAGTACTCACCTGTGGAATAGCTTTTACTATGCATGGCACGGCCTGCTTCACTAAGTCATTACATCTGGGTTATTCCACCACAAGGTGGCGCAGTGTACTGCAGAAGAGTTGTGGCTCCTCCCGGTACCATATAAAAACGGAATTACCATAGACTTATCCAGTGTTGACACACAGTTATTTCAAGAAACTGGGAGATAATAAAGGTAAAACAGGTAACAAAACCCCAACTAACTTGGAACAATCACCATACAGAGTTAACCAAGAATAACGATAACAAGGGTGGGGTGAAGCAAGCCGTGCCATGCAAAGTAAAAGCAATTCTACAGGTGAGTACTCACAGAATTGTCTTTTTCCCATTGCATAGCACGGCCTGCTTCATGAAGTCATTACATCTGGGACAGCCAAAAGCAGTGTCCGTAAGGTAGGGTGGGATCCCCAAAGAGTAACAACAGGTAGTTTAAACCACTACCACCTGAAGTACCTTGCGGCCAAAAGCAGCATCAGCTGAGGCCTTAACATCAACCTTGTAAAACTTGGAAAAAAATATGAACAGAAGACCAAGTTGCGGCCTTACAAACTTGTTCAACAGTAGCTTGGTGCTGAAAAGCCCAAGACGCACCAATAGCACGAGTGGAATGAGCAGTAACCCTAAAAGGAGGCACCTTCCCCTTGGCAGAATAGGCCTGCTCCACTGCCTGACGAATCCACTTGCTGATAGTGGATTTAGCAGGAGGCAAACCCTTCCTAGGACCAGTAGGAAGAACAAAAAGAGCGTCAGACTTCCTGAAAGACTCAATAGCAACCAAATAAAACTTTAGAGCCCTGACAACATCCAAAGAGTGAAGGGTCCGCTCCTTGGAATTAGCAGGGTTAGGACACAAAGAAGGCAAAACAATGTCCTGATTGAGATGAAAAGCAGACACAACCTTAGGCAAGAAATCCGGCTTCAGCTGAAACACCACCTTATCCTGATGCCTTTCAAAATAAGAAGGTTTGATGGAAAGCGCCGCCAGCTCAGAAACTCGCCTGACAGAAGTAATGGCCACCAAAAAGGCCACCTTAAGAGTCAGAATGGGCAAAGCAGCCCCACGGATAGGCTCAAAGGGAGGACCCTGCAGAGCAGACAACACCAGATTCAGGTCTCAAACCGGTAGCATAGGCTTACGTGGCGGATGCACATGAGTAACTCCCTGGAAAAACGTCTTAACCAACCGGTGATTGGCAAAGGATCTTTGGAAAAAAATCGCCAGAGCTGACACCTGTCCCTCGAGGGTACTAATTTGAAGGTCCGAATCCAAACCATGTTGCAAAAATTCCAGAATTCTGGGGATAGAAAACACCCGACAAGGAAGAGACTTGGACTCCACCAGGCAATGTAAGCATGCCAGATCCTGTAGTAGATAAAGGACAAGGATTTCTTCCTAGCCCTAATCATGGTAAAAACAGAAGCCGGCAAACCCTTACAATGACAATAGTAGTCTGAAACACAATCAATCAATACAATGACAGTCTGTAACGTAATCAATAGCACAATGCCATTGTCTGTGACATGCTCAAGAAAATTAAAGTAATCAGTCTATGCAAAAGTCCAAGGGCAGAAACAATGCCTTTAAAATCCAAAAGGCATAGAGTCTGTCACAGCAAGCAACTTCTCAACACTAGCCAGTCTAGCAGACACATCAGGCTGGGAATCCCCACTGGTATGCAACTCAATGGGAGTCAAATTCAAGCTTGGGGGAGTAGGTGAGGCCATACGTGGCGCAGGCCCAACCGCTGGTAAACCAGGCTGCAGCGCAAGCACCTGCTGGGCACAAGTTATACAGACCCGCACATTGTCAGCACTAATAGGGGGCACCCCACAAGCTACACACAGCCGGGCTTGTCCCGAAGGAACCCCAAGCACATTATCCTGAGAGGCCTCCGTATGGTGATTATAGCGGCCCAATAGGCTGATAGGGATTCACGCTATAAAAGCAACCCGGGATGCTCCAATAGCCCACTAGGGAAGTGGGAGTAATTAGTACACTAGGCCTCACAAGTTTAATAACTAAATAGAGGGAGTAGGGCCGGGAGAAACCAATAGAGTTCGACCCGCCTGAAAGACATAAGCGAAGAGGACCCCATAAGCGACATGTATAATGACATAGGGTAAATAAAGCCACCCACAAGGGCACTCACGGACCGCGGTAGGTAGATGCCAGCCACGCAGCAGACGAAACCAGAGAAAAATGGCGCCGAGTATACCTCGAGGGGCGGCCCACGGAGACCGTGACGTGGAACGTGCCAACCGCGGGCCCGTCCCCCCCCCCCCCCCGAATAGCGCAAAGCAGCACACGTGACTAGCGGCCAATGAAAGCGCATCAGCGCCTGAGGTAATGCCGCTGCCAACCGCGGAAAGCAGTGGAAGCGCGTGCGGCGGCATTTTCAAATCACAACCAGTGCAACCAAGTCCAGTCCAGCGCCATCTGGCGGAGTAATACCCCAAGTGTAATGATTCTTATCTGGAGCAGGACGTACTGTATACTAAGAATAATCTTGTTGCTAAGGGACCATTCCCCCAGGCGAGACGACCCCCTGCTCAGGGAGTCTGCCTTCTGGTTCTCCAACCCGGAATGTAAAACGCTGAGATGCAGGGAACATTCTCATCCGCCCAAGACAGTATCAGAGACAGTTCCTTGAGGGCTTGCTTGCTCTGAGTCGCTCCCTAATGATGGATGTAGGCAACCGCCATTTTGTTGTCCGAGCGGATCTGAACAGCCCGACCCCGAAGGTGTGTGGTCAGCCGAGACAGAACCAACCTGATCGCCCTCAGTTCCAGGACATTGATGGGAGCATGGGCCTCCTGGGGGCCCCGCCGACCCTGGAACTTCAGAGACTTCCAAAAACTAACCGGTCAGACTGGCATCTGTGGTGACAGTCTCCCAGCACGGGGGCAGAAAGGTCCTGCCCACTAGAAGGTTCCCTGAGTCCAGCCACCACGAAAGGAACTGTCTGGCTAGGGGGGACAGAGCAAACTCCTGATCCAGGGACACAGGGTCCCGATCCCAAACTGACAAGAGGTGCAACTGAAGAGGTCTCATGTGAAACTGAGCAAAGGGGACCGCCTCGAAGCAGGACACCATCAGACCCACTAACTGCATTCCTTGCCGGATGGAAGGATGGGGACACAGAAGCAAAGTCCGTGCCTGCTTCTGAAGGCCCTCCACTTTCTGCTGAGGCAGGAATACCTTGACCTGAGAGGTACCCAGAGTCATGCCCAGAAAGGACCTCACCAAAGATGGAGACAGTGAAGACTTGGGATAGTTGATCACCCAGCCGAAGGACTCGAGGGTGGAGGTCACCACCTGAGTATCCTTCTCAGCCTGATGAAGAGACTGAGCCGCAATCAGAATATCGTCCAGGTAAGGGAGGATGCGAATGCCCTGGTTCCTCAGAAGGCCCATTACGCCCGCCAGAACCTTGGTGAACACCCGAGGGGCCGAGGTGATACCGAATGGTAAGGCCACAAATTGGTAATGCTGATCCTCTAGAGCGAACCTGAGAAATCTCGGATGACCTGGAAAGAATGGCACGTGAAGGTAGGCGTCCACTGAGGTCATGAAGTCGCCCGGGCGCAGGGTACTGACCGCCGTGCGTAGAGTCTCCATGCGAAAATGCTTGAACCTGACAAACTTGTTGAGACCCTTCAAGTCCAGGATGGGCATCTGGGACCCGTCCTTTTTGGGGACCGTGAACAGATTGGAGTAGAACCCTCGACCCCGTTCCTGGGAAGGCACCAGGCAAATGACTCCTGACTGCAACAGACGTTGAACCGCAAGGCGCAAACCCTGAGCTGACAGAGGGTTTTGAGACATCGGGGATCTGATGAATCTTGGGGGGGGGGGGGGACAGGCTGCAAACTCTATCTTGTAACTGGAGGACACCACCTCCTGAGGGGGGTTGGGGGAAGGTTTGGGCTTAGGGCCCCATGAGAGACCGGGACGACCACGGGATCTGCCACGGCCCCAAGAATCCCTGCAGGTACCCGAGAAGAGGGAGCCACGACCTCCTCTGGGAGCACGAAAGGAGGGGAGGGAAGAAGAGGACCCTCGAAAAGGCATCGTTGAGGCAGCCTACCATCCTTGGTTTAAACATCCAGAAGCTCGCCAAAGAGCCGCAGCCCCATAAAGGGAGCCCAGCGAGAGCCTTCTTAGCGGCAGTATCAGCCGCCCACTGACGCAGCCAAACAGAGCGGCGCATAGCCACCAAAATGCCAGAGGTCCTACCACACATCCGTACTGCATCATCCATGGCAGTAAGGACAAAGGCAACAAAATCAGAGCAAAGCAAAAAGGGACCTATAATCCTCCCCCCTGTTACCAGCCGTAGCGCCCTCCAGGAGACGCTTGAGCTGTTTAAGGGCAATAGCTGTAATGGCAGCAGCAGAGACCGGGCGCAGCCCACCCCCCACAAATATAAAAGTATGTCCTCGCTGTCCCGCAGTGTAGTAGTGTCAGGGGAAGGCATGACCGAGGTGTTGGACAGCCCTAGCACGGGAGCGTCCATCTCAGGGGGACACGACCATCGCTTGACCAGGTCGGCAGGAATGGGATACCTCCTATCCCACCCTTTGGGCACCACGGGCAATTTACTAGGACGTTCCCACTCCTTGAGCACCATATTAGTGAAATGGCTCTGCTCAGGGAACTCCAGGCGCTGTTTATCAGGACGAAAGAGCTCACCCTGCATCCTCTTAGCCACCTCAGGGGGGACAATGTGCAGGATTTCAAAAATGTGAGCTAACAGGCTGTCAGTGTCCTCAGGGAACTATGAGTCCTCCCCAGACGCAGACCCAGGGTCACTGCCATAACCCTCCTGCTGGTCCCCAGAGGAGTCAGAGTCCTAAAAAAATTCCCCCTCCTCTAGGGGGTAAAGGCCAACCAAAGTATCAGGTCCCTCATCCTCCTCAGGAAAGAGGGATGTCATGGGAGCTAGGTGCCGCTTCTTGCCAGAGGCCTTACGTGGAACAGGCCTGGCAAACTGCCTTTCAATACTGGCCACACGCAGTGCCAGATCAGACTGTGACCCCCCGCTAGTATCCCCCTCACTGGGGGCTAAATGCAGGCGCGGGGGGGTAGGCGATGCCGAAGGGGGCGCAGAGCTGGGGAGCGAAGCGGGCAGCCCAGCCTGGAGCGCAAGGATACCTTGGGCGCACGGCACACACACCGTGACACTGTTACTCACAGGGGCTACACCACACATGGAACACAGCCGGGATTGCCCTGAAGGACCCCCAAGCACGCTATCCCCAGAAGCATCCATATGGTGATTAAGAAAGGCGCAATAGGCCAGCACAGGGTAAAGGCTAACAAGAGTCACCCTGGATGCCCCCCCACGGGATGCCCCAAGAAGGCAGTAAGGGAAGATGAGGGATGGCAAGGGGTAGTACCAGGAGAAACCACAACCCACAGTTGTCCCGCCTGAAAGACATAAGTAAAGACACATAAGTATCCCGCAGCACATGCCCCAAGGAAACCAAAAGCCGAAGAGCGCAAAAACTGCGCTTACGAAACCTCGCCGGCGTCATCACAGTAGAAAAAAACGCCTCACACAAATAGCGCCGCCCGCCTGGGAGCGTAGTACAAAGCAGCAAGGTGGCGAAAAACAGTTAAACACATAGTAAAAAACAGATTGAAGCCAGCAAACAAGACACCCTCGAATCTACCAGCAATACCCCCCCCCCCCCCCCCCCCCCCGAGCACACGACGGGGAGGAAGAGAGGAAGGCGAGTTAGCGACGGCGAGAGCCCAGGCCAGGACCGTGGGGGGGGCCCAAACGCCAGTACAAGTAAACAGTCCCCAAAAACACTAACCCACTCAGGAGCTAGGACAGGAACTCCACATCCCAAACAGGCTCACCATAAAGCCTATGGCTGGCTACCCTTTGTGGTACAGGGTCTGCGGCTTGGAGCAGCGCTCCTTGAGCACTTGACCCTAGTGCTCCTCTACCCTCACCCGATCTGTCAGCCGAGGCTGGGAGGCACAGAGGGTCCAGAAACGGGTGGAAATAGCCATGCAGGGCCGCAGGCTTGGTTGACCCGCTCACCTGCGCAATATAGAGACATCTTCTATCTTCTTCTATCTTCGCAGAAATCACTGCAGAGAGAACATTGGATAAGTCTATGGTAGTTCCGTTTTTATATGGTACCGGAAGGAGCCACAACTCTTCTGCAGTACACTGCGCCACCTTGTGGCGGAATAACCCAGATGTAATGACTTCGTGAGGCAGGCCGTGCCATGCAATGGGAAAACTAGTACAACTCGCTGACAGTGATTGATTCATCTGACATGCAAGTTATAAAATCAAAGATGGATGCGAGAATTCTCACCACAAATTCGCAGCTCTGAGTACATCTCAGAAGGGGCTTTGAATCAGACAAGTTGCCTGAAAAATCTCACCGGCGAGTTACATTGAGAGTTCGGCAACGACTCTAAATCAACCCCATTGATGGGTTTCCTAAATGAGAACCCCTAGGAAAATACATATACAATGTAGCTATAAATTTTCCTAAAAAAATCTAAATCTATATCTATCGCAATCCCCTGTCTTGAGACTTCCATAATTCCTTGGCTAAAAGTGATTACTGGGGGGGGATCAGCCGCCAGCCCCAGGCGCAAAATAATCAGCTATCTAGCACCCCTGCTCCCCCCTCCACCCTGCTATGCTTCCCACGCACATACACTGTTACCCCCTCTTACACACATACATACCCATCTATTAACGCCCCCCCTACCCCCCCTGCCCCATGGCACCCGGACAGGTTACCCAGACATTTTACACAGCTTGGTATTTTTTTTTATTATTCACCAGTATCATGGCTAGGGGGGCTGGTGGGAGAGTCCAACACTCCTGCCCCCTCCCCTCCCCCAGGAACCGGTTGTGGCCACACCGCCTGTCACCATGTTCATTATGCGCCTGGGCACCTGCTTTCACTTTCACTATAAATTTAACTTATGTAAAAGTTATCTAAATGTAAACTAGATGAACCACTGGATGTATAGTTGGTCCCTATTTTTAATTTTATTATGAATTAGTCATTTGAAATGTTACTCTACCACCACCAGAAGATTTGCTACTATTTATACAAGACTGAAGATAAAAACAGACTTTGGCAGCATTGGCCTTTACTGCTCTGCTGTGTTCGGTAAAGCCCTGGCTTATTTGGTATTGTTGCATTTAGTAGCCTTTGAAAATTATATTTGATTATTATCTGGGCTTGCACTAATGATCACATTTAATTATTCCTGTCTAATGTAAACATCTTAAAATAAAAACGGTTATATAAATTCCATATTCTGATAAAAGCACAAAATAAAGATGCTATCAAAAGAAAGGCCACGTACCTTGCCAGCATCTACCAATTCACCAATTTCATCTAGGTCCGGGCCACTGGGCCTAAAGAATCCCCATCGGTAGTGGATCCCTTTGTAGTAGTGCTGAAACAACAAACCGTGAAAGAAGCCTTGTTATTGTATTCTTAATAAATAAGCTATACACAAAAAAAATGTTTGGAGCTTTTCTTAGTATCTTGAAATATTCACCCATATTTCTATTTCTAACACTATTTTACTTTGTAGCATACACAATTATTATTAAAAAATAGTGAGCATTCAAAAAAAGCAAGCAAAGAAGAGTACTACCCCACTGCCATTTCTTTAGAGGGGTAGCCAATTTCACGTGTCACCACTATTACCTTTAACACTTTTGATCCCAGAGTAATTCCTGTGCGCATCATGCCATCGGCTATACCAAACTGGTCTGCGTTATACAGGAAAGGAGTGACCAGCGTGCAATAGGATGCTCCAGACCATGGCTTAAGGAACTGCAGAGCCAAGCCTTCACTTGCTCCACCAACATTGTCAAGAATAACATCAAACCTGTAAATACAAATAACAGATAGACATTAAACAATCAGTATGTTGTAAAACAGACAGCTAGGCAAGTTAAAACCCTATACTACCCTTATTTTACATAATAAAATGGAAAAAATACCTGCACCACATAAGGAATCCTTTTCCCAGCCAGCTTGAATCCTGTAAGCACTGCGTTCATTCAGCGAGCAACCAAAATGTACAAATCATATGCGACTAAACAATGTTCAGGATCAGAAGACTTCTGTTTATTGCAATTCCTAGTGAAATCGCTCAGGTTGTGCACTGTATGTCCTATTTCTGTTTCCACATGCCGACAGTAAAGTGATGAACGATTTTTTGCCCGTCAAAACAATGCAACGCTCGACTGATGAACAAATCCCCATTCACCATAACAACAATTATTGTCTGTGTGTGGCGCTTTAGCAGTTTTTCGTTTAAAAATAGTTCCGTGGAAATGAGCCATTACTTCAACACGGCTGGTCTGAAGAGCGTCAGAGACCTTCTGTTGTCAGTTCAGCATTGGATGTTTTGGCTATAGGGCAGGGGTTCTCAACCAGTGGTTCTAGTAACACTGGTGATACTTGAGAGCCTATCAGGAGGCTGCAGACTGACCTGTGCCCCAACCACATATGCTGCCACCTATACCTCACCCATCCCCAATTTGCTCAAAGCTTTAGGTGACCACACATTCCATCCAGGTGGTAATTGATGTAATTAGAAAATGTTACTTGATGAAAAAAGGTTGGGAACCCCTTCTCTAAGGGGAAACTGAATATAGGCTGTTCTTCACTTTTTTTTTTCTTCAAGCAAGTTTTAAAGCACACCCGCTGCTAAAACCCCTTTAGGAGGGGCCCGCTTTAGCAGCATCTTCTGCTACTAGATGGCAGAAGTCTTCTCCAACCTGTACATCCTATTGGATGTTTGATGGCCATCACAAGAGTTCCTGCAGCTGGTCCTGTCATTTGATTTGGGGGACGCGGTTTTAGGAGCTGATAAGATGGAAGGGAAAACTGAAACCCATGCCATAAGGCTAAGCTCAGCTCGACATTGTCCTCTGTAAAGTAGACCTAGGTGGCGATTTGTGATGCCCCACTGTGTGAACCCCCCAGAATGCCCACAAACCTCTTAGCTTTCCACTTAGGCAGTTTAATTGGTGTTTATTGCAGCCACATGGGGCTAAAACACTGAAGTCTAATCATTCATTTACATAGAAAAAGCCATTCACATGAATGTCAGAGTATGCAAAATGTGTCTTGCTTTCAGCTGGTAGGTTGCTGTATTGGAAAACTCAGTGGCAAATAACGGATCACTGAATTTGCATATACCAAATAACAAAATTAAATAAACATTTAAAACAGATCTTAAAGTGGAACAAAACCCAGGAATTGGACTTTCCTGGGTTTTGTTCTGTTTCCGAATTAGGGTGCCCTGCTAAGTGAAACCCCCCCCAGGATGTCACCATGCACTTGAGGGACTTGATCTTGGGACCCGGTAAGATTTTGACACAACATCCTACAAGACACATCGGGGGGGGGTTGGTCTGGTGAATGGGGATGCCCCCACTGTGTGAAACCCCCGAGATTGCACAAACCACTCACCTCTTTCACAAGTAGCTAGGCTTTCTGGCACCCGGGGCAAAGATTCAAAATGGTGCCCCCCACCTGCTGCCCCCGGGGAGTACCCCCCCCCCTGCGCCGCGGGCACATCCCCAGCATACCTCTAGCTAGGTGGGCACCTGCTCCAGGGCTTTTTAAATTTTCGTGCTGCACGGATATCAGTGCAGCAGAAGGTGCACAGGAATGTATATGCCTATATGCCACAGGACTTGGATCAAGGGGGCGCTGTTGTGTACAAAGATGAGCAATTTTTTTTTTTGGGGGGGGGGGGTTGTAGCTGTAGTGGTACCCTAACGTGTAGGTTACTAGGGGTTATGCGCATGTATACTTTGTGTGGATGTATAGAATAGGAGCATCAGGGTGTACACTTATGTGTCATCTGACCAGCCCCAAAAATGTTACATCCCTTTCACGTCACAGGCTGGGTTGGTGGGATCAAGAGTGGTGGCAACAATGTTTTTTTTTTTTTTATTCTAAAATAATATGTACTGCAATAGGTATAATCTCTCTAGTCACAGTAAACCTGAATTACACTAAAGTACATGTTGTATCCACTGCAGTCTCTTCACTTTCTAACTATGCCGGAGGTTGGAATAACTAAGAAAAATGATGAAAGTCAAGAGCTACATGTTCAGATAAAGCAGTAAGCTCAAGTTTCAAACTGGACAGTAAGCTCAAACACAGGATTCACTTACAGCTGCCTTGTCTTTAGCTGCTCCTTTAGACTGGATACAGTATAATCAATCACATCATCAGCTCCAAGGTTTTTCACCAACGTTTGTGCGGCTCCTGAGCAAACTGCAGTCACGTGCGCCCCCCATGCTTTTAAAAGCTGTATAAACAAAGTAAGTACAACAATAAAGTATAACCCATACATTTGTGTAAAGGCAAAAGGTCAGACCTGTCAGGTAAAAAAAAAAAAAAAAAAATATATATATATATATATATATATATATATATATATATATATATATATATATATATATATATATTTATTTTCGGCATGTGCTGTAAGCTAAAATCCACACAATATAATATTTCATCTAATGATTGACATTGCCCACTCTATAATACAGTTTATAGTACCGTGCCTCAAATTGGATTGTATACAAAAGGTATTTTTGAAGGTTTTTCAATTTAAAAAGAAAAAAACTTAAAAAGTGTGGTGCGCATATGTATTTTGCCCCCTGTACTCCTAAATACCCCTAAATAATATCTGGTGTGACAAATTGCCTTCAGATGTCACCTAATTAGTAAACCCAGTTCACCTCTATGTAATTTATTCTCAGTAGAACTACAGCTGTTCTGTGAAGGCCTCAGAGGTTTGTTAGAGGACATCAATGAACAAACAGCATGAAAACCAAGGAACATACCCCATAGCTCAGGGATAAAGTTGAGGCAAAGTGTATTGCAGCGTTAGGTTATGAAAAAAGTTCTGAACATCTTTAAAGGAGCAGTATCGCGAAATTTGCATTAAAAAAGATAAATAATTAAATAGCCACACAATAGCTTATAACATGTGTATAAATAATCTGGCGATAGAAAAAGGAAAAAATATCTGCCTTCCTTTTAAATTGTATAATGAAAATGGCTAAGTCCATTTGCTGAATAGGGGGATCTGCTGGGTTGTATTTAGTGAGCTGCTTCATTTAGCCCACTGGTCTCCTAGCAACACTTTACCTCAGAGGCTGACACTGTAATCAGTGGTAACGGCTGTGTGTGTGTGAGGTGCTGCTTTTGTTATGAGAACAGGTGACTCAAATGTGTAAAATCTATACAAAATAAACTAAACTGACTGAAAACGCCTGAAATTCTTCTTTGAATAACTGTGCAGGAAAATCTAAAGGTATTAAAGTGGAACAAAACCCTGAGTGGCCGACCCTGAAGTCTATAAGACCCGGCCATTGACCTTCCCCCTTGGGCATTCTAAATCAGGATGCCCACTGTGTGAAATGACCCCTGGATAACCACAGATCCCCCCATTTTACTGGCGCGCTCACGCAGATAGTCATTTAGACAGGCCGGGCGGCCAGGAAGGTTACTGCTCAGGCTCCCCATCTGCGTGCAAACAGAGCTGATTGGATGAGAGCCCGCGCATGCGCTGTGGGACAGGGAAAGGTACGTTTTCACAGGCGAACTTGGGGATTTCACATATCAGGGCATCCCAAGTCAGGATGCCCCTAGGGGGCACAAAACAAAACTCCAGATAGTGAAAATCCTGGGTTGGGCTTTTCTCAAAACACACAAAGCTGAAAGAAAGATCATATGGAAAAAAGAAAAATAAGAATATGAAAGAGAAAATGGTAAACTGAAAGATTCTGCAGCAGAGCCAACACGAAGGGAAAACTGTCAAAATCAGCTAAATGACTTCTAGAGCTTTTCTCTCTGTTTTAGATATATAAGTTCTGGCCAGGCAATGTTGCAATGTTATCTGATGCTGGCTGCCAGCACTGAACAGCTGAGACTTTGATACATTGTTCTCCCCCTCTCCTCAGCATGGAACTGACCAGAGTGCTGGGCCAACACTCAGCATTCATAAACATGAGCTATTTGTCTCCAGCTGCTCAACACAGACATCATTTTTTTCTACATTTGTAATTCTTACTCCAACACTTACCTACATTCAAAGTACCATTTAAATATAAGTCACCAAGAAAAATTCGCGATACTGCTCCTTTAAGGTACACATACTTCCAGGGTGCCATTTGGGATGCCCCCAGTAGGGGAAAAGTCCTATGCCCAAAACCCCACTCTCTAAGGGGCTTCTGATGGCAAGGGAACACAGTGGAGGCTTGGTAGCCACTCAGATTCACTGCAGACTTCAAAGCTGGAACATGGAACAGCTTTAGTTTCTCTTTGGTGTAGAAGGAAGAAGTTCACACTTCACAGATTAACAGGGTGCCCCTCATGTACACCACTCCCTGGCAAAAATGATCTTTTCACAGGTACTCACTTCCACGCTTGGCCTCTGCCTGATCTGTACTCCTGGAGTTTCCTCCACTGGCGTGTTCCTCACTCCGGTTTACCACCACCAGCCCATTTACAAGGGATACCCTGCTCACACTTTTCAGTTTTTTATTTTTTTAAATTTGGAAAGGCGTGCATCTTTACACTTCACAAATACTTGCTACTTTGTGTTGCTCTGTCACATACAATCCTCAACGACAAAAATCCTGGTGATTGGTCCACCTTAAATGTATAACTATCCTGGTAAGTGGTACCTGCCCCAGGGGCATCCTGATGTAGGATGCCCCCCGTGTGAAACCCCCCCCTCAGATCACCCACTTTCACTCACCCTACCCCACTCCCATGGCACATTTGGGGGCGCCTATCCAACCAGCATATTATGCGGTGCATACTAATGTGGGGAATAAATCCGCTGATTTGCACTGTGCGACAGTGGCTGCATCCTCAGCTCCCACACACCCGGTCTGACTGAATGGAGCGCGCACAGCTGCAGAGAAGCTGGGGATGTGGCAGTCAGCAAAGACAGTGTTGCTGGTGCACAGGGATCAGGTAAGATTACCGGCGTCCTGGATGCCCCCGGGGTCTCAATCAGTGGGGCATCCGGTATAGGATGCCCTTGGGGTCATTTTTCAGATTCCAGGGCAGCTGCAGGGGGGCAACTGGTCCACTTTAATGCTGTGGCGATAACTTAAAAAAGTGTAAAAGTTCCAGAGGTACAAACACTTTCTTCAGGCACTACAGACTATGCTATCAAATCTCTTCCTGACTGCCTTCATGTCCCAATATGCTCTGAAATGAGGCAAAGAAGCTCACCACCTCTGTGCTGCTGAACCCCACAGAAGCAACAACAGCCAATGGGGTTTATCAAGACCAAACACAGCACATACTCACTCAAAAATCCTATGGGGCGCTTTGGTTTTAGGTCAACTTTTTAAGAATGTAAATGCCGATTTGCATAAGCATTGTAAAATTCTAATTTAGGGCCAGTAGAAAAAACTACAAATACAATACAAACCTGGATTGCAACAGTGCCAACTCCTCCTGATGCTCCAATAATTAAAATGCTGCAAGAACAAAAAAATCTTCTGCAATTAAAGTGAAGCCTTGACCGGCAACATATCTTATATGATAAGACACATAGGAAAAAATATGACTCTATGGTTATACTGAAGCTTAAGAACCATTCCTATCTTGGTTATGTGCTACGGCGCCTCCATTTCAGTACCAGGAACACTTGGTCTTTATTTTGTACATCTAGACTAAATGTTTTATTATTAAAGTGGACCAAAACCGAGCGTGATTGGCCTGGGTCGATCGATTCCCCCCTGGGGATCCAAAATCGGGATGCTCTGCTGTGAAACCACCCAGATTGCCCCTTTCACTTACCTTGCTTCCTGGTCCAATGAGGCATGCGCGAGCCGCATCCTGTTATCTCTCTAGCAGGGCGCATGCCAGTGCCAGCCATTTGTGAATGACCGGCGGCGCGGGCATGCTCCCTGTTAGAAGAAAAGCGGGGGGATGCGGCCGCTGGTCTTAGACTCCGTCTTAGATGGCCTGACGTCAGCGGCTGCAAGCGCGCTGATCGGACGAGCAGCCACGCATGCGCCGCAGGACCGGTAAGAGGCGAGTTTGTTCAGGCAATCTGGGGGGTTTCACACAGCCGGGGGAAAGGACCAAACCCGGGATAGTTAAAATCCTGGGTTTTGGTCGACTTTAATAATACTAATAGAACCAAGAAGTGCGCACAGGTGAGGAATGCATCTAGTGGGATTGTAAGTACCCCTGAAACATAATACACAGGTTATGGCCACTCATCTACAGTGTCTTAAAAAGTATTTATACCACTTGAACTTAAAGTGGAACTTTACCCTGAATAAGAGCTTATCTTGTATGTTTCCCCATCCCATCCATACATATTGCCCACATTAAAAATCATCCTACCCACAACTACTGCATTTTATGAGCATTTAAAGTGGACCAACACCCACCGGTGATCGGCCCGGGAATCTATAAGATTCCCGGGCCGATCACCTCCCTCCCCGCGGGACATCCGAGATCGGGATGTCCCGCGGGGTGAAACCCCCCCAAACACCTTATCTCCCTCGCGCCCCTCTAGACGTGCGCGTGCCCGCGCCGGCCGTCTGTGAATGGGCACGCTTGTCCGCGGCTTGTCCGTTGCCGCGGGGAGAGGTGAGTTTGGGGGGTTCGGGGGGGTTTCACACAGCGGGGCACCCTGATCGGGGGTGCCCCACCGAAGTGGACCAAGACCCAGGATAGTCAAAATCCTGGGTGTTGGTCCACTTTAAACATCCAAGATAGCGGCCCATGGAGTCTCAGGTTGCCTGCAAACAGGTGTGTTCTGACGCTCTGCATTCTGGGATTGCTGTCCTTTTCCTGACCCAAGCTCTGCTCTGTCTGTGCAAAGCACAACTATAACCCGTCCCCTGCACTTTAACCCCCTCTCTTCTCCTCAGTATGTGATGCTTCTCAGGCAAGATGGTGGCGCCTGTATCCTAGAGTCCTGAACACAGGACTATATTATATTTTAGATGTTGGGGAATAGTTTAAGGGTTTGGGCTTTTTATTAAATCATGCTGAAGGTCCATTTTAAATTACTCTATCACATTTTTGAATGTCACAGACACAAACTTAGATGTATTGTTTTAAGATGTTATTTGTCAAGTGTAAAGCAAACAATATATGCCTTTCCTAATTTAAAAAAAATAAAAAGATATATAAAACCCTGAAAAGTGTGCCGTGAATTTGTATTCAGCCCCCTGTATTTAGATAACCCTTAATACAATCCAGTGTGATTAATAGCCTTCACAGCTTTCCCAATTAGTAAAGAGAGTTATTTATAACTACAGCTGTTCTGTGAGGTCCACAGAGGTTTGTTAACACACAGGATCACGAAAACCAAGGAACACAACAGGATAAAATTGTGGTAAAGGGTATTGCATGGTTAGGTTATAACAAAATAAAATATGGGGATGCTTTTCTTTAGCAAAGACTGGAAAGGTGGTTAGAGTTTATGGAAAGATGGATGGGAATAAATGCAGGGCAATGCTGGTGGAAAGCCTGTTAGAGACTGCAAAAGACTTGAGGCTGGGGTGTAGGTTCACCTTCCAGCAGGGCAACAGCCAAAGCTACAACCGAATGATAAAAGTCAAAGTAGATTCATGTGTTGGGATAGGCCACAGACCTAAATCCTATTAAGAATCTGTGAGTTGCAAATTGCCATTGCACAAATGTGTTTGCTCCAATGTGACAGAGTTAAAGAAATGATGCAAGGAAGACCAGGCCAAAGTTTCTGCCGCTAGATGTGCAACACTGGAAGAGGACCTGTGGCTCAAGTGGTGCTGGGCTAGAAGTGGTCCTACAAAGTATTGATTCAGGGGTGCTGAATACATAGGAATACTACACGTTTCAGTTTTATATTTTTTAAAACTAACTATAGTAATGGCAGGGGCAGGTGCACACTTACGTTTTCGATTGGCGGTGGGTGCCAGGTCTGCGGTGGCGGCGCTTCACAACAATATATTCACAAAAGACCGGAACTCCATTATTGGGTCTAGGTTTGCTGTATGATGAGCTAAATACTGCCTCTGAGAATTTTACAATGGAGTGCCGGTCTTTTGTGAATCTATTAATACTAACTATACAATTATGTAATATTTAATAATAAATTTCTTTTACTTAATTTTCATTTACTCTACACTTCACAAATGCTTACTAGTTTGTGTTGCTATCACATACAATTCAATCAAATACTTTCAGGTCTGTGGCTGCAACATTCAAAAAATGTGGAAACGTTCAAGGGGTATAAATACCTTTTCAAGGCACTGTATGTTTTGAGTTACAGAATGGTCTCAAATGTGGGCATCCATAAACAAAAATGATTCTTACATGTATAGGTCAATGTAATATTTTTTATTTTAAACACAGTGTAACTGTAGGGTCTAAAGAATCATGAAAGCAAATGAAGGAAAACAGTCAGCAACTATCAATCTGCCAGCTCTGTGCAGATAGATGAGAGCACATCTTCCATGACTTCACCATTTCTGGTGATCCGGACACCCTGTGGCAGCTGAGAATGAGTATGTTCAGGAAATAAATCATGCCTTAATGACTACTCAATGACTGGAATCTTTTTCATTTTGAGATTATAACAAAGAGAGGAAACAGAGTCCCCTAGGCTACAACTCCAGTAGATTTAATACAGCTACAACATCAGATAAATAAGAAGACATCCAGGTCCAAACAGACGCTCAAGAACTTGAGCTCTGGTAAACTGCCACCCTGGCCGTGACGAGCCAGCCAACCAATGCAGCTCCTGAGATGGACATTAAGAACACAGGAGAACCAGTTCTTCTGTCTCTATTAAGTTTCAGCTCACCAGAGAAAGTGCAGGCTCCTGCAGAGGTTAGGAGGAGAGTATAGTTTTTTTCCTTGTCTAGACATCTGTGGGCCATGTTTTTGCTAAGTTCTAGCCATGGTCCTCTAGTCAAGCCACCTTATGCTGTCAAAGTGTATGTGAATGAAAAATGAGCAGCGAGCTTCCATTTCTCTGTGTGCATCCGCGCCAGCCATTCAGACAGGCCTGTCATGGGTGCGCATGTGGCATGGGATCACTAGAAAGGTGAGATTCATGACAAACTGGGGCAGGGGGGGTTACATTTCGAGTCATTTCAAATCATGGTTATCGACAAAGAGGGAGTCTTTAGGGTCTTTAAGACTAAAGGATCCCCTCAGTCTGACAGCACAAGGGCCTCCCCGCAGGCAGCCTGAGAATCAGCAGCCCCATACTTACCACATCTGCATTCCTTGCTTTCCATGTGACTGACAGCAGCATTGGGTTTGCCCAGTGTACATACACATTAACGTGCCCCTAACAGTGGCAAGTATCAATGCATTGGCCTCCCAGACAGGGGTTGTGCAGCGTGGCATCAATAATGGGCTGCTGTACTGTCAAGATTGAGGGGATTTTTGGGCAGTTTGGACTGGAGGAGCTCTTTGGTCTATCACAATGCATATGCATAATGCAGCTGTCATTTGCACTGCAGATGTGCAGGCTATCATCCAATTAGTGTTCTATGTCTTGCATATTAATGAGCGGCCTAGAACACTGAATGAATGGAGAGCAGCAAGCATCCATGTGGCCGCTTCTTCCACCAGCCCTTCTGGCCTGACAAAAATATGCCTAACCCATGAATCCTTCATTCATTCCAATGACTAAAAGATTTGGAATGAGTCGGACCTGTAGCAAAATGGCCACTGCTGTATGGGGCCTACACTTTTAGTAGAGGCTAAACTCAAAGCAGCGCCTGTCTTTGTACATCATGTTCTTTCTAATCGAACATTAGCGTAACATGTATTGTGTCTGAGCCACTGTAACTGTTGAGCCCCCTGAAACATGTACTTTTCCTGCACAGGCAAGAAAGGGAGGAAAAAAACAAGCAGAAGTAGGTTGATGTATTAATGTCTTTTTATGAGGAACTTACCGCTTTCCTGGACAGATTTCCTTTTTTAGGTTGCAGCTGTAAACCAGAGCAGCCCACGCTGTGAGGGCGACATAAGGCAAGGATGCAGCTTCTGTGTGACTAAGTGACTTTGGCTTCAACGATATCTAAACATAAATCAAGCACCACAAACTTAAAGTCCTTCCTGCATGAATGATATGTCACAAAGCTTTTATTTTATAAAAGGTGGATAAGCACAGTCCCCAATCAACCAGTGTGGGGTGCCCGACCTACTCGGACCTGTTAAATCCGACCGAACACTATAAATTAGGGGCTCTGGGATGCCTCTAAAGGTATCAAGAAACATCCGCACTCACCACATTGAAGTAAAAAAGTATATTTCACATTTATTAAGGCTCAAAATGGGACAAAAACACAAACACATACAATACAAAATGTAAAAAACCTGTACACACATGCCACAGGGGGATCCCAACTAGGAGGGCTCTAATACATAGGAATTATATTCTATCACACAAATCAATAATCAAAGTAACAAAGTTAGCGGGTATGTAAGAAAATACAGACAAGGGAAGAAATTACAAGCTAAAGAAAGTGTCAGTGCATACACAGACAATTAATAATAGAAACAGTTCATCCACAGTATGTCTTGTAATAAAGTGACCAGTGCAAAAGTGTAACTATCCCAAAGTGACTGGACAAAAGATTATTGTAACAATGTGCCCCTTACAGCTATTTCAAATCAGTGAGGAAGATACTATCAGAATAAAGCAGTTTGCTGTGTGGCAGATGGCCGCTAACAGAATGTCAACAAATCAGAAATAATATATTGTACATCACCCTGTAAATAGATGAGCTATGGGGTCACCAGGGCAAGGTGGCCACCCTGCATCATCCCCTCCTCTCTTTATACCAGGCCATGTCTCCTTCGCATCGCAGCCACGCCCCTCCTAAACGCGTGTACCCTGTCCGGCCAATAGGAACGGCCGCAAGGGCAAACACACGGAGGGGGGGGGCGCACGTTAGCGCGTGCCCCGGCCGGCGCCGAGCCGTGCACTCTCCCCTGCAGCCCGCGTCAGGGCCTGTATACGGATAATACCATGGCCCACAGCATATCTAGTATTTAGACAAGGGTGGGAGGGAGGGGTGAAGTACAAAATTAAACATAGAGCTTATGTTTACACTACCAACCCACTGTAAGCAAACCAATATCTTATAATTATACACATACATTGAGCTATCGTAATGTTATAAAGTGATATTAAGTGGCATAAAAAATTACATAAAAACTAAAGCCTACAATAGGGACAATTTTGGACACATTAATGATTATAGCACATCTCAATCCAATATTGTTAACAAAACGAACATCTAATTATTGGCCCTCAATAGTTTGATAAGATCAATCTAAGTTTGTATTTAATGGAATTAACTTAAGTTAAATTCAGTTGCTAGAAAGCATGTGAGCCCTTTGATGGAATTGGCTCAAGGAGCGTGCCGAGAGATCAAAAAGCATATTTATAGTACAAAGGCACCTAATCAAACAACGTTGTGTACATTTAGTGTGTTACCATTCTACTAGATATGAATACCATCATTGAATAAATTATATGGCAAAAATAAATATTAACAACATAATTGGATAATAAATAAATAAGTTATAAATAATCGTATGGAAAGTCAATTATAATGATAAATAATCAAAAATAATAATACTGTTAAATATTAATAATAAGCTCGTCCACATGCAATAATATTATTTAAATAATTAATTGGGAAAAAAAAGAAACTATATTAATAATGAGGCAAATAAATAAATGAATTAAATTCATTGATGAGTTAATAAGAAAAAAATATAAAAAATAATTAAAGTGAATAGATTACATTGATTAATTGATTAATAGAACAAAAAAAATGAGTGTGAATAAATTAGTTAATTAATACAACCAAAAATAATGTGGATTAATTTAATTAATCAGTTAATGAAACTGAAAATAATTCATGTGAAATAAACCAAATTAATTAATCAATTGGTTAACCAGTTGAAAAAAATAACAAAAAAAAATGTAAATAAACCAAATGAATTAATCAATTGATTAATTAATTGAAAAAAACTAAAAAGCTGGAGAAGTACACTATAAAAACTCCAAGCTTTCTTTTACAGATTTTTGTCAGTTTTACAGAGTTAACTTCAAATAAGGGGGGAAAAAACATTCATAATACTATGAACATTTTCTTTAGGCGAAAAGCCAAATCAGTAACAATAGGGTTGCTTCAGCACCGTATTTTTTTCTGACCCGTGTTTTTTTGAGAGAAAATGCTTTTTCTTATGATTCTTTCACTCAGCATTCAGCATCATGTTTAGCTGAGCAAATAAAAAAATGCACAGCTAAATATGGTGCTGAATTGCACCAAGGTAAAAATGTGGATTTTTTGTTCTACATTTCGGCTGACATAGGATAGAAAAGGAAGAGCATTTTAATAGCCATTACAAAATCCTGTACCGAATTGAGACATTTTCACTGCAGATCTTCCCAGAATAGCTTCCCATTGCCTCCACTGACTTAATGTTAGTAATGTACCTAAAGCAAAGGTGTCATTTATATCTTTTCAGGATCGCTTCCTAGTGCCTCCACTGACCTAAAGTGTATGCTGTGCCTAATGCAAAGAGGTCACCTTGTACCTTTCCAGTGCCTACACTGGCCTTAAATAAATTATATCCTTAATATAAAGGTGCCAACTTGTATCCTCCCAGGGCCACTTCCCACGGCCTCCAATTATCTAAAGTTAATCTTATCCTCAATGCGAAGGTGTCCCCTCCGGTCTTGGTGTCACCTGAAATCTTCCTAGGGTCGCTTTTTTAGTGCCCTCACTGGCCTAATTTTTAGAGAACACCTAAGGCTGCTGGTAAGCTATCAGGGATCACAAACCTTGTCATGCATGTCTTTAATACAGTACTCTGGTACGGGCTGTTTAGCATAGAAAAGCACTGGTAACAGTGACCTCTTGTACTCTGATGGCTGTCAGAAGCTTTAGCTGCCATACCTGGAGGAGTGTGCAGGGAAGAAGGCCCTGTTGGGGGTCAGAGATGTGTAGGTGTGCCACCTGGCCAGTATTTATTTTTTTTTGCTTTACCGGCCAATGGCCTGGCGTTGTCGGTAATTGTAATTGGGGGAATACTTTTTCCATCCTCAATTACCAGTAAAAAAACAAATATTGGCACTGCCAGGCTAGTGGCCCCCAAAACAATAAAATAAAAAAATACCGGCTAAAGCGATGTGCTTTAATTTAGGACTCATTTTAAAGGAAGGTCTACCTTTACAACATTTACAACATGCAGACAGATTGTGTTCTATTGTGTTTACCTCATTGACATTTGCGACAACAAACTCTGCAAAGGTGCCCTGTTTCCAAGGAGGGATGGCTGCCCATACCTGGCAAAATACATAGCAATTTAATACAATTCTGAATACATAAAGACATTGTGAACAGATTTATAAATGCATTGTGTTGCCTATATATTTAGTAACCAGTGGATAAAATCAGTGCAGGGAAAACCCCCCACCCGAAAACTGATTTTTCCATGAACATATATGGAAACTAAAGCAGTGCCAAAGGTCACAGCTGTTTGGCTTGGAGCCCACATTCATAATAAGGGTCACCATAGAGAAAAGGAAGATGTCGCTAATGCAATAAAAAACTCTGTAAAGTCTTTAAATACAATATATTGGATTTTGTTTTGCAACACAATACAATATTGGAAAAGAAGGACCTTTTTGTGATCCCAGCAGACCTGGACCTTACCTGTCCCAGAGTTTTCAGGGAGGGTTTATGTCCACTTTAATATTAAGAGAAAAAGTAAAACAAAGAGAAACCTGTGCGGTCAGTATAACAATTGTTAAAGAGGACTTTCAGTCAAAATAGACAGTGGCTGCACACTGCCCCCAGGGAAGCCTGGCAGACCAGGCAGCCAACTTACCTATTCCCTGTTACAGACCACTTGCCAGTTAGGTCCACTGGGCTGGCGGTCGCACAGGGGCAGTTTGCAGTAGGCATCTGAATTGGGGTGCCTCATTCTGCCATAGTTAGATGACCTACAGTCTATTTTCCCTGGAAGGCCACTTTAAAAAGAGTACCTTTTCCTTCCTCTTTCTGTTTTTTCTTTTGTTTCAGGACATGGCCAATAAAGCTGTCATCTGCTCTTGTTGTATAATCTATGCAACAGGGAACACTACGTAACAAGTAGAGGAAGCTCATAAAACAAGATCACTAAGAAAAAAAGGGAATGCGTATAAAGTGGTAAAAGATGAAGTTGAGGTGATATATAAAGAGAAGTAAGAAGTACAGGCTTTTCCATTTTTTGTAACTCAAAAGCAGTATCTACAGCGCATTAACAAGAACTTCCAACCATTGAAGAGAATTGAAAGCCCTTCCAACCATTAAAGCTGCGCTGCATGGTCTTGGAGTCTAAAAGACTCCAGGGCCAGTCACTTGCCTGCTACGGAGCATCTGAAATGTGTGAAACCCCCAGGGTCGCTGGTAAACTCTACTTTTCCTGGCGGCTCAGCTGGATTTTTTTTAGATCAGCCAATGATCGATCTCAAAAATACCAAGTGGTCTAGGCAGTGGAAAAACCCTTTTCTTTCACCTGGCCGCCGCCGCCAAGCCGGTACTCACATGGCAGGACCCAGGAAGGTTTTAGAGTGGCTATAAAAGGTCCTCAACTTCCTCCCTGTAACCGCAACACTCGATTTGGGAAATTCAACAAATAAAAAAAGAAAAACTCACTTTGGCCCTGTGATCCCACAGCACAACACAACCTGCAGCGTCTGGCATTTACTTGCTGTTGCAGCGTCAGTGCTGTTTGAGTATTAGGTGACTTATACGTTCAGAGGGAGCTCAGCTCCGCCCCTTCACCCTGGTGTCACAAGAGGACCAATATATAAGAGTGTGGTGCCAACCTGTCTGTCAAACTGAGACCTGGCTGGGAATAAAGAATCTGCATGAACTGAAAACGGAATCATTGATTAGGGACTGTCACGCTATTATAAATGAGTAAATAAATTCAAAGTTTCTACATGGTGAACATTAGTATTTAGGGGGGAGGGATTCTTAGATCAGGCAACTAATGTACACACAAGAGAATGTCCCCTAGTCTCCAAGAAGTAATCATGGTCTCTGCATATCGTAAAATAATAAATCAAGACAACTGGACTTGCTATTTTCTTTTCATGAAGACATTTTGCTAATCAATTCTCAATTCGGTGACATATGGATAATTTGCATGAATTTGCAAAATCTGCCATGTTGCTTTGATTACTACAGATATACAACAAAGTCTACAAGACATTGGAGTGCAGGGATGATCTGTGGCCTTGTAGACTACTTACCTTATCTCCAGGTTTAAAATACTGCACGCTGAGCCCACACTCCATAACAACGCCCGACACATCTCTGCCCAGCACCATGGGGAACTCGCTGCCAGACATCTTCATTTGTAGCGGGTCACGACTTACGTTCAGGCTGGTGGCTCCATAACCATCTGCAAAATATGCACATTATTTGTATGCCCAAATAATTAAAGTATCTACCAAATTGGGGGATCCCTCAACCCCCCGTGAAGAGCCAAAGGGACTAACAATTGCACTCACCACATAGATTAAGTCAAAATATAATTTTATTAATTCATATGCAGCATGATTCTTATTAAAAACACATAAAAATATTTTACTTACAAAGTATGCCAGCAGGGGGAGCCATTCTAAATATAATCTAATTACTCTACTCTAAAATGTATATCTTCTATATTTCTTACCCTCTGTTAATCATAATTTAAACTACCTTAAAGTGCATGTGCCAAACAAAGTGCATCAGTATGCAACAGTTATGATGTGCAAAGTATATCGATCCAAAGACTCAGCATAAAGTGCAGCAGAGGAAAACAACCAAAACAACACAAAAATCCTTCCTTACTGTGAGTGGAATGGCGACCCCGGCGGCAAATGAGAACCCACGCGTTCCGAGACCTCAAATTGTTTTTTGTTACTACAAATAATTAAAGTACCTTTAAAGTGGACCAACACCCAGGGGTGATCGGCCCGGAAATCTATAAGATTCCCGGGCCGATCACCTCCCACCCCGCGGGACATCCGAGATCGGGATGCCCCGCGGGGTGAAACCCCCCAGAAACCCCAAAAAGACCTTACCTGATCCGCCGCCGCCGCCTCCCGTGCGCCCCTCCAGACGTGCGCGCGCCCGCGCCGGCCCTCTGTGAATGGCCGGCGCGGGCGCGCGGGCGCCGAGAGTGACGCGCGGCAGGCGGCGGCGGCGGAAGCGGCTTGGACGTTCCTGTCCCCCGCCTGGACGTTGGCGGGGATTGGCTGCGGCGTTCCCGTGGGAGCGGGGAGAGGTGAGTTTTTTGGGGTTTCTGGGGGGTTTCACACAGCGGGGCACCCCCGATCGGGGTGCCCCGCCGAAGTGGACCAAAACCCAGGATAGTCAAAATCCTGGGTGTTGGTCCACTTTAATTATTCTGCTTTTATTCAAATCAAACGAGGCCCTGCTCAATGATAAATTTGCATAAATATCCTGATTTGTCATGGGAAAAGTCACACCAGCCCATTGATTTAAACAGAAGCCTCCAATGGTCATCCTGAGGAACAAGCAGCTTTATTCCTGGATAAAAGGCTTCAGAGCTGTGTGAAAGCCACATGATAATAACCTAGAAGGTCCCTAGGGTCACTTACCTCACCACAATTCCACAACCCCATCAGCAGCTTTCACACAGATGATGGGAGCCACCACAACAGCAGTGTCTGAATGGCTGGGGGGTAGCGGCCAATAACAATAAGTTCATTCAGCTTTACCAAGCCACCCCTACATAGCAGCTGCTTAGAAACCTGATGTGCTGAGGGTTTGCTGGTGAGGTTAAATAAGTGATCACACAGCGGGTCATTACAAATTGGTATGCCCTGCCGGAGAGGCCCTTTCCAGACCCACACTAGCTCCCCCTTAGGAACAGTATAAAATAACCCATCTCAAAATCTCAGACTATCGGTAAACACCAGATGCATTTTAAGCAAAGCCGCATTCCTTTCTTCAATGTCTGGGTTGTGGCTGAGCTAGGAAGGTCATGTCATAGCGCAGCTTTAGGAGTCCTGAGCATGGTCTGCAGTGGTCAGACAGCTGTGGGACCACTGTGGCTTGCCATGCCTGCTCAAGCTGAGAGAACCAAGGGACAGGGTAGTTTGTTTTGCGTAGTTCGGGAGGAATTTAATTGTAATAAGAGCAAACTTTGGAGCCCTGTTACAGCTTTTACCCTGCAGGCCAGGCACATGGGACCGGCAGCAGGTAAGCGGTTCTCTGCATTATTGTCTGGACTGTAACTTTAAGAGACTGTTCAGGCATATATACAAAAAAATCCGTTAGTCTTACCGGTAACAGTATTTCTTCGAATCCTTCAGGAAGGCCGAGAGAGAGAGAGAGAGCTCCTCCCTCTATAGAGGAAGCACAAACTGGAACAAGTTTAAAAGACGCACCCCCTCCCCCCAGGCCTCAGTATTAAACAATTATCAATTGGTGGTGAACTGTAGGACCTAATGTATAGAGGGGTTATAAACGCCATCCTGAAGGACTTGGAGAAATAACGTTACCAGTAAGACTAACAGGGATTTTCTCCCTTCGATCCTCCAGGATGGCCACAGAGAGGATAAGCAAGTACTTTAGAATTAGGGATGGAAAAACTGCCTGTAAGTCCTTTCAACCTAAAGCCTGGTCTTTGTCAGCTAATAAACCTAGCCCGTAGAGTAGCAAATTTCCTCAATTGAAGCCCCTGACTTCTCTGCCCACGATGTGGAGACCTCTCTAGTAGAGTGGGCTCTGATGTAAGGCATGGAGGTATTCAGGTATAAGCTAGGGAGATTGCCTGTCTAATCCATCTGCCTAGGGAAGCTTTAGATGCTGTTACAAGACAAGTGCTTCACATAGGGCTGGCACTTACAGACAAGAACTCACATACACGGTTGCTTAAACCACAACACATGAATTTTATTTAAACGTGGCACATCAACATATGAAAAAACCCCATGTCCCTCAGATTAAAAAGCTAGCATAGCTTAAATAGATACGGCCCCCCCCCCCCACACACACACACACACACACACACCACCACACATCCCTAAGGTTAGATGGCTGGCCAGCCAATATATCACACTCTAATTCCTGGCTGTATTTAGGGGAGAATCATTATCTTGAAGGGCCATTTCATATTTATAATAAAGTGCTTGGTGCTGTAAACAAATCTTAGGCTTGAACGGCAAGTGACTAGACAGCAGCAATATCCAACTGAGTAAATATTAAGGGGCTTTGTGCTAGTTATAGTCCAGTATCAATTCATAGATATATAGCAGCAACAGTAATATAAAACATCCGTGGTCACACGCTGAATGATAGTGTATATGCCAAAGCACAGGCTCGTTGCAAATTCACAGCAGCTTTGACTTCTTCATATATCATTTATAATGGTGCTGAAAAATAGCAGCTTGAAAAAATACTAGAATATGATTGTAAAGGCCACAATAATAATGAACATGCATCCAACGGGAGCCGAGCTGGGTCTGGCCGCGCGAGTGCGTCTGGCCTCCAACCCTGGTCCCCGCAGCTCGACCGTGATACCTCTCCTAGGCCGCAGCCCGGTGGATAACTTCGCGCTGTATCGCGCCTCCCGCGTATTATCCAAGCAGAGCCAGCTTGCGTGGTAAGGAGAACTGAGGAGGGGCCGTCCGTCCACCAACGCCGTTTCGCCCCGCCTACTGGGGCTTCGTCAGGGACAATACTTGGATAATACGTGGCTGGCGGGAGGCGCGATACAGCGCGAAGTTATACACCGGTGTTATGTCCAGCTGAGGTTTTGTAAGATTTCTGACTGTGATCTCTCTGTCACCAAAAGGTCGTTCCGTCAGATATGGAAATACTGAAATCCTCTGAGATCTTTGGGCAGACATCACTTCCGCCAAGATTTTTGTAAAACTTCTGGGTTCTGAAGAAATGCTGAAGTAACACTGCAAATCTTAGGAAGCTGCAGTGACCTGGCCAAATTGGAATGTGTATAGGCATCTTGGAGATCGATACTGATCATCCAATCGCCCTGGTCCAAGAGATTGTTGATTGTGATCGATTGACTCCATGCAAAATCTTTTGTAAGTTAAGATCCTTTAGATTTAAAATCACCCGATAGGCCCCGGATGGTTTGAAGGCTAAAAAGATGTGGGCATAAAATCCCCTTCCCTGCCAATGTAGCGGTTCTATGACTCTCTTCTGCCAAAGTTCCACGATCGCTAGTGGGAATGCTAACCTACTTTCTGTATCGTGGGGAAGCCTGGTAAAGATACATTTCTCCGGGGGTCTAGCCGGTTAACCCGTAGGTGTCATGACACCTGAGCCAGCCTAGGTCCAGGATGAATGGATTCTGTGTAATTGACAGGCAGGCTTCCTGAATGAAAGTTATTCTGCCCCCCACAGGTATCTCGGCGTTAGAACCATGGTCTATCGAACTGAGTGGGGGGTGCACAGATAGGGTTGAGTTTACGACCCCTCTTGTACTGCCCCCAGTGTGTTGATAAGGCCAGTGGCCTTAGCGCTAGATCAAACTGCCTCGACCGAGGAATCCTCTGAAAGGGAAATGGCTCTAAACATCAAAAGTAGCATGTCAAGGAGAGTTTGCCTAGGTGTGTCTTTTTATATATAACCCCGAGGTTAGACAGCCAGGCCTCAAGGTTTCTAGCCATGCAATCTGAAGCCATCATGGGTTTAAAGGCAAAGGCTGCAACATCCCATGCCCTTATAAGGATTCCCTCTGTGCCGCGGTCCATAGGATCTCATAATGATCCCATGTCCTCAAAACTGAAGTCAGCAGATCGGGACAACTGAGCCAGGAACAAGTTTAGGACACTTGGTCCAAAGATTAGACTCTACATCATTAAAGGGGAATTTCCTCTTCAAGGAACTAGTCAGAAAAGAAACTTTTTCCCCGGAAACTGCCACTCCTTTTTCATAACATCAAGAAGGGCAGAATGAACCGGAAAGGCTTTACCTTTCCTAACCAATAATTTACGGTATACAGAATCTTGGCCTTTTCGTGAGTCTGAATCTGCATATTAAAATAAAGGTCTTCCAGAAGCAACAAGGTTTCTTCTGAAATCTTACTGCTTGAACCTCTGGGGTCAGTCTCGACATCGGATCCTCCCCTAAAACTTACATTAAGGGAATTTTCAGCTGAGGAAACTTGGGCTTGGGAGGAGGAGGAGGCTACGAAATAAGAGAAAAGGAATACCGATTAGTGAAACTCTGAGGGTGCTAGCTACATACAACAGGCCCTTTTAACGTGTGTATCCCCCCAAAACAGGGGAAAAATATACGCCTCACTGTTTTATCCTGATGGGGCATCCTGGTGGTGAACACCGTCCACTGCGAATAACAGCGCTGCGGCCCCGCGCCTGCTGTTCTGGCTGTGTCTCCCTCTCTGCTTAGGGTCTCCTGGGGTGTAAAAAAAACAAAAAACTAAAACAATAAACTGCCCGTTGTTCCAGCAGTCCTCCTCCTAGGGAGGAAACACAATACTGAGGACTGGGGGGGAAGGGGTGGGGCTTTTAAACTTGTTTCAGTTTTGTTTACTCTATAGGGGATGAGGAGCTCGCTCTCTGTGGCCGTCCCAAAAGACGAAGGGAGAAAAGGCTATACTTACCTTTTGTCCCCTGAAACCTTCTTTCCAGCTCTGGTGAGGGGTGAAATCCTGTGCCCAACATAGAATTACTAAAAAACTAATGTATCTTTTAAACTATACTATAAACATACTGTGTCAGTCACAGTGAATATAGTGCTGGGGCCCTCTATTGCAATGAACAGAGTGAGCATGCCCCAGACACGGGGGGGGGGGGGGGTTGATGAAAGAAGGACAGTCATGGCCTCCACGGGATTTAATATCAGGACCTGGTTAGCTTGGGAAGAAATAGTAAGAATAAGCTGCAGGGGACAAGAAGTGAGTAAGGTTTATTTCCCCCCCCCCCCCCCCATCTATAATCATCTATTGATCCTGTTTCCCTGAAAATAAGACCTACCCCAAAAATAAGCCCCAGCATGATTTTCTTTTTTTTTTAAGGAGGCTTTAAATATAAGCCCTACCCCAAAATAAGCCCTAGATATACAGTTACAGGGGCAAAGTAGGCTTGCTTGGGGCACCAGGACCAGAAGGCCCCGCATCACTGCCAGGGCCATTTTTTGCCAGGACTTGTAAGTATACAGGGTGCCTCACACAATGCAGTGGGACTGTCTGCCCCAAGCCCCCTACAGGCAAAGTGGTGACCATAGCAAATATTAACACCATGAACACTAATGAAATATGTAGATTGTTTATGCAAAAATAAGACATCTCCTAAAAATAATCCCTAGCGCATCTTTTAAACAAAAAATATCTGATATTCAGGGAAACAATGTAGCATGTTATACATATTTATTTTTGCATTGAGGCCCCTTTACGCTAGAAATACGCTATAGCCATTTTAGACAAACACTGGGCAATTTATTTAAACACATATACAATCAGAGAGGCTGTGGTATAAAGTGCATTTGCCTCGACTGTGTGTAACTAGGTTCAGGATTCCCTTTTTCCTCTTTTACTGAGCCAAAGAGGAACTAAGATCGAGTCCTTTGGTGCCCTACAACTTCCTCATTCCATAGTATGACTGCCAGTCACATCACCACTAGCTAGCATGTGGGTTTGCAGAGTGGGCTTGTACGCCACACACTAATAGGTAATGGTGGTCACGTTTGCCAGTCATTTGTGGGAATGAGGAAGCACTGGCGGACTAACGGTCAAGAATGACTTAAACCGGACCTTCAGCGTGATTTAATGAAAAGCCCAAACTCTTAAGAAACTATTCCCCAGCATCTAAAATTAATATATTTTACGTTTTTAGTCACTAACTTATTATTCTTTCCCCCACTGGGCTGCAACTCTGTTCAGGAATTTAGGATACGGGCGCCACCATCTTGCCTCAGAAGCATCACACTTACTGAGGAGAGGAGAGTGGGATAAGGTACAGGGGGGGCGGGTTATAGCTGTGCTTTGCTCAGACAGAGCAGAGCTGGGCTCAGGTAAAGGTCAGCAGTCCCAGAATGCAGAGCAGCACAGTCAGGAGGCACTTCCTGTTTGCAGGCTGCCTGATAAGATGGCAGCTTCCATAAGCCGCCATCTTGGATGTTTAAAGGCTCATAACATGCAGTAGATGCAGGTAGGATGATTTTTAATGTGGACAATCTGTATGTACAGGGTGTGGGAAACATATAAGATAGACTCTTATTCAGAGTGAAGGTCCGCTTTAAAGTGGACCAAAATCTACGCCCCAACGGCCCTGGAATCTATGATTTCCTCTGCTAGATTCTCTCCCCCCGGGTATCAAGAATCGTGATGCCCAGCTGTGTGAAACCCCCCAGGTTGCCAGGAAACATGCGGGGCATGCGCGAGCAGTGGCTGCACCCCCGCTATCCCCATAGTAGTGCACGTGACAGGCACTTGTGAATGGCCAGCGTGGGCGCTCTCCCTGTTAGAGCGCTCGGATCCAAGCACGCTGATTGGAGGACAGCCTGCACATGCATCGTAGGACTGGGGAAGGGTAAATCAGATCGGGCGACACCCTGGGGGTGAGGGTTTCACACTGCGGGACATGGACCAAAAACCAGGATAGTCAAAATCCTGGGTTTTTATCCACTTTAAACCAGACCAACACAACAAACAGTGCGCATATGCATCCCTCCCCAGGGCAATTTAGAATGCTACACCTAAAAATTTACCCTTTTCTAAGTCCTGCTGTAGTAAATTTAAGAAACAAAATGGCGTCTCCTGGAGCTGCAGGCCACCTGCAAACAGGAAGTGCTGCTGGGCTTCCTATTACTGTGCATTGTCAGTTGAATTCAGGCAGCAGCATGGCTGAGATGCTGGGAGAGGAAGCTCCAAAATGGTGCTACCCTTATTTTCCAACTGTGCCAGGCTGTTGGTCTGGTTTAAGTTTTTAATCGCTTACTTATTATTCTTTCTCCCACTGGGCTGCAACTCTGTTGAGGACTCTAGGATACAGGCACCACCATCTTGCCTCGGGGGGAGGGGGTGCAGGGGGGTGGGTTAGAGCTGTGCTTTGCACAAACAGAGCAGAGATGGGGTCAGGAAAAGGACAGCAATCCCAGAATGCAGAGCGGCATAGTCAGAAGACACTTCCTGCCTGAGACTCCACGGGCCTCCATCTTGGATGTTTAAAGGCTCAGAAAATGCACTAGTTGCAAGTAGGATGATTTTTAATGTGGGCAATCTGTATATAAAGGGTGTGATAAACATACAAGATAGGCTCTCATTCCGGGTGAAGGTGCGGTTTAACGCACCAGCCTAGCGGTGAATGGCAGCCATACTAGGAATGAGGAAGTTGCTTGATTTGACTTTAGTGCCATGGCTTAGGTGAAGCTATACTCACTCCGCATATTGACATCGATGGGGTTGACGCTGGTGGCGTGGACCTTAATCATGACCTCATTGGGGTAATGGATGATAGGAAACATCATGTTTTCATTGAAGCGCAGCACGTCGTTCTTGCCGTATTTGTCAATCACCCAGGCTGGCATGATGGTATTCCTGGAAGACGAGACGTGAAGCCCTCTGTCATGGTGGAGCGCTGGTGCAATGGCGCTTTTATACAATCTAGCCGTCCGTGACAACGATCGAATGCACGCCATAATCATTTGTTTTTAATAATCGGTTTGGTCACCAATAAATAAAAAAGAGGACCTTTCATTCACTTTGTAAATAGCGTGTCCCTCATCTTCACTTTTCCTGTCAGCTTGAAAGAAGAGTACACACAACAGGCACAGTTGTATAAGGCTCCGGAATGCACAAACATGCGGCTGCTATGTATTAATAAACAGGGAGCATGGTAAATATCTATCGCTAGCCGTGACTTTCACACTCCTCACACATGTCACTTCTTGGCCCCGGTTATCCTGTGTGTCCTCTACTCGCTTCCGCGTTCCGAGCCTCGCTACCGTTCTGTCCAATCACGTACAGCTTTACTAGCGTGTCAGCCAATGGCAGTGCTCTGTTTTGACGTGTGACTGACTTGCCAACCAGCACATGGCGGCTCCGGTTCCTGAATGGTTGTCATTTTCGTATAAGCCGTTCGGACGAAAGCTATGCTGGGTTTAAGCTTACGGGAGGTAAGTGAGAAATAAACTGGCATACACTTCGCAACGGTCCGGTTTAGTCCTGCTTTATTTCTTGCGGCTAGTATTTTATAAGATGGTATAAGTTGCTCACTAGCTGCACGCTATGTAAATAAATGCTCTCGATACTTTATTTTATCCCAGGGTAAACCTGACTGGCTGAAAAATAGAAAGACGTATCAGTTTACTAAAGCAGACCTAAATCCCTGGTGGGAGACCCTCTAGGTCTCCAAAACCCTCTGCTGCTTGTGAGCTCTGTATGTTGGGAGACAGGAAACGGCTGCGCACTGCAGTGCTGCCTGCCCCCTTACTTGAAGAGGTATAGCTGCTGCATGTGTGCAGATAGAGCTCTGCAAGGAAAGGGTGAACATCTATCTAATGCAGGGCTCGCTGATGGTGTAAGGTATAGGTTAGGACCCCCCTTCCACAGTGTTAGGTTTGCTTTAAAGCGACACAAAACCCACTAGCAGACAGCCTAAAAGATTCCAGTGCAGGCCACATGGTTTCCCCAGGGCATCCCAAATCTGGGGGGCCCTGCTGTTTGAGAACCCCCCCATGGCGGCTCTAAAAGCTCACCTTTCCTCACTCCAATGATGCATACCCAGGCTCTCGTCCAATTAGAGCCCGTTGCCATGAACAGAGCTGTTGATTGGATAAGTGCCCGCACATGTGCAATAGAGCCAAGGAAAGGTGAGATTTCTGGGCGAACTAGGGGTTTTCTCATAGTGGGGAACCTAAATCGGGACACCCCGGGTGCAGGGAACAAAAGCTCTGCAACTTCAATTACTCTCCTGCACCCCAGTGTGTGAAGCTGGGTTTTGTACTTCTGGCTTCTAGGTGGGCAAATGCGGTGTACAAGGCCAGACTGAGGCACCCATTAGTCACTATGGGTGCCTCTTCTGAGCATATTACACCTCTGGCCAGCCAGGTACAGTACCTGGCTTCAGATCCCGGGGGCTGTGGGAAAGGTAAGCAAGGGGGCCTATGGCACCCCTGTTCTGAAGTCTGCGGGGAACGTTTATGAAAGGGGATCTCCTTTACGATTTACCGACCACTGGTTTAATGTGCCGTAGCAGCACCCACCCATAGAGCAGCATCCACCCACCCACCCATAGAGCAGCAACCCCCACCCATAGAGCAGCACTCACTGGACTTTTCTAAAGGAAAGGATTATTTTTTATTTTGATATGTTGATTTGGGTTAGTGGGAAGGGGTTAAATGGGAGGGGGAGGCTCTGAGTAACTATTACACTATTTAGTGATTATACCTGCTCTGCTTTCCACTCCTCTAAGGCGGCAGCTGCCTTCAGACTTGGACAACTGAGCCCTACTGACCTGTGCCAGAGATGTCTGTCATTCATCAAAGAAACCAGCTTTCTGAATGCTTACATTACCATCAACGAAGAGGCGGCTCTGAAGCAAGCTGCAGCGGCAGACAAGCGCTTTAGAGAAGGTAGATGTCATCCATAAACATTGTTAGATAACCTAACTGTCTCATGAATAAATGCTTCTTATTTAGCTTATTCCATAATCTAATAAAGGAATATTTCAGTTTTGTATGTTGTCTGGCATACAGCATTGATATGCTTTGCTGAGGACAAAACTGGTATTCTAAAGCAGCCACATAGTCATTCCTCCAACTGCACATAGCCTACCCCTGTGTTCATACAATAAAAATGGAGGTCGCCTTTGATAGTTTTCTGGGTATAGCTTTTTCCTGCTCATCAAGTTGTCTGGTGGAAGAGCAAACTTTGCAGCCAGCTACATGCAGTGGCGTAACTAAATGTGACAGGGCCCTGGTGCAGACAGTAAATGTGGCGCTTTCAAGGTTCATACAGTAAACCTTTTTCTGCCTTTTAACTTAGCTGGATGCAGCTAGACAACTAAAGACAGGAACATCGGAGGCAAATGGTGCTTCATTTTTTCCAAATAATGCTAAGTAAGCACTAACCTGATAAAAAAGGTGGAGGCGCAATAATGATAGACCCTCCTGAACTCCTTGGCCCAGTGCAGTCTCATCTCCACCCCGTTGACGCTTCTTGCTTCATCTGCCCCCCCTGCCGGGCAGCGTCCTCTCTTACAGTCTGCCAGGTTGGGGGGCTCCCTGGTTTGGCCGGCTGTGATCTTCTTAAAATTATACTAAAGGCAAGCCCAATTGTTGTCCCATTGTCTCAGGCTACATGTTGCACTGTCCCAAACTTCCCTGTAGTTCCTAAGTTATTTGTAAAAGTATTAGAGCATTGAAGAAACAGCGGGTGTGGCAACAGTGATGTGATGTAAGCACATTGTGTGCTTTAAATATATCAGTAAAAAAAATAAGTGCATTGTTGTGCCTCTAGTTATTACTGCCAGCACGTGTGCAAGTGTGACCAGAAAAAGGGGGTGAGAGATGCTGCAAGCTAAGAGCATCTCCAGTCTGCTAGCACATAGTGTGACCAGAAAGGAGGGTGGGGTTTCATAGCTGCAGAAAGAGGCAGCCAATCAGGACGTATGGGAAGGGAGTGGGGCGTGGCTTCATTCTCGGTCCACTGAAGATTGAAGGACCAGGTCAGGTGGGGTGGACACTGAAAGCTGAATGAGAGAGTGATTTCCTCACCAAGTAGAGCGATATAGCAGGAAGGAGAGCGCTGGAGGGGCTGGAGCTACTGATATTTATTTTGTAACTTTTGACTTGCCAATCACTTTAATGCCGGAAAAATGCTATTGCAGCAGCCCCTTCAACATCTGTTGTGAGGGGGACACAGGTCCCTTCTCCTCCTTCTTTGACATTCTGTCAAGTTAACCCTGACCCACCAGGGCAGGAAGGCTTTTATACCCCAGAGGAGGAGCCTCTGTGGAATTCCCCCCATGTGACTAATGATGTCACTGGGGGGGAGGGACATGGCGGGGATTCCCGAGGGATTCCTATGATATCCCTATACCAGGTCACACGATTTGTGGTGGCTGGAGCTTTTGTACTCTCTAATGCTGTATACGGAGGATTTCCTAACTGTATTGTCCCTGTTCCAGCTCATCACTAATTAGTAGGATAGATGAAGAGACAATGAGAACTTCCTAGACTGAAATGTGACAAAACACTCTCCAAAGACACACTGAGAGCTCAGCTCCTCCTTCTCCCCCCTCCCCAATCCCATCATCTCTTTTTTTATTCCTCTTTTTTGTGCCTCTGTTCATGCACATGCTTATATATGGCTAGATCAGAATCTTGGGTACAACATAGTAGATATGAAACTTCCCTCTAAATTGGTGTCTTGATATATATATTGTCTATCTCCTTCCTTTAATGACTATAATTAGATACTGTGGTTAAGTTAGAACTAAATTCATATTTTTGCTGCCTTATTATAAATATCTAGCCTCACTTCCCATGTGGTGATTAGAGACAGGAAGTGCCCTTGACAGAAAGCAATAATACGCAGTAATTCCATTCGTATACAAATACAGGTCTGCATCTGCAGATTTCTCCACACAACACAAATCTTCATAATGTTTTTCTGAAGCTAACTCTTTATCCCTGTCATCTTTTCTTTCTTGGCCATTTTCTTGGATTATTTGGCATTTCAGGAATGAACTTCGAGATTTTTACCTGACCGTGGTTGATATGTGTTTAATTTACAGGGAAACCTCTTGGGGAATTAGATGGGATCCCAGTCGCAATTAAAGACAACTTCAGCACCTCTGGCATAGAGACCACATGTGCATCACGCATGCTAAAAGGTACTACTGCCTATTGTCTAGTTCTAGTTAAAGCGGACCAACACCTGTGTGGGCGCGGGTGTTGGTACTGCCACTATAAGACAGTCTGGGGGGGGGCATCCAGAATGGAGCCTCCCGCACATAATGCCCCAGAACGCCTGTATACCTTACCTTAGCCTCAATCCCCCTCCAGGAATCCAGTATCTTGATTGGCTGCAGAGCTCACATGGATGGGGCATTCCGGCTTGCGTTGCATTCTGGGGGGCTCCAGCATTCTTCTACTGTCCTATAGCGGCGGTGCCAACACCTGCGCCTGCACGGGTGTTGTTCTGCTTTAAAATGTTATTTTGTCTTTGCATGCCATTATTATACAATATGATTTCTGTTATGTTTTTTAAGGTTACATTCCTCCCTTTAATGCTACAGTCGTTCAAAGACTACTGGATCAGGGAGCTGTTCTCATGGGAAAAACCAACCTTGATGAATTTGCTATGGGGTATGTTACATCCTTTAAATGTCCCGGGGGCAGGGTCATGATACAATCTGTCAATTGCTGGTCCTGTCTCTCAAACCTCTGGAAATCTGGGACTTGCTGGAAATTGCTGGATCTATTGCTGGGAAGTGAGAAAAGACAGGGTGGCTAAACCATGCAAAAGATACTGGGGAATGGCTAGGATCTTAGTAAAAAAAAAGACCGGGTTCCATTTTAAGGCAAATGCAATGCTGTGCTAATCTTCTCACAGTCAGATCGCCAGCCACACCCTGTAATTAAGGCCAAGGATAGGCTCACACACACAGTTCAATCTCGGACAGATCGGTAGCCATTGTACAGTCAAGTAGCCTCTCTTAAGAGCTGTGAATTCTAGCTTAGTATACAGAAGTCCTCTTATTATGTTTTAGATGTAATACCACAGAGGCCAGTTCATACACACAGGAAATAAATGGGACATATTAAAGCGAACCAAAACCCACTGAACCATACTCCCTTGCTTTTTGATTGGTCCCTGAACATTTATTCTAAGTATGTCACACACCCCACTTCAGATACTTATTATTATTACACTTGGGGTAACTCACCGCTAGGTGGCGCACTTGCAGAGATCTCCAAAAGCTTCAGCAAGCCCCTCCCGGTCTATATATACCTGGTACCTCTCATCAATTCCCCAGTGTTGGTCTCTGCAAGATGGCGACAAGACAGAAGAGAGAAGTCTCCTGCTTGCAGGTAGCCGGGGTCTCACCCCGGCCCCCCCCCCCCAATGGTCTATTTCTGCCCGGCTCTGTTGTGTTTATCCCCTTATTCTATGGCAGCCTCCCAGCTCAGGCTGGAGGCCGGGCACAGGTAGATGGCACTCTAGGTGCCTAGGAGATTAGCTCCTCCGCTCGACCCTATATTATGGGGCATAGCGGTGCTCCGGTTGGTGATCCGGACATGGGATGCCCCAGCCCTTATATCCCCATTAGTTTGCCCTTAGTGCCCTTGTCCTTTATTCATGTCTGTGTGTGTGAGTGGCAGGGATGAGTGGTCTGGCGTTTTCTGTTTTTGGTGCTTGGTGCTTGGGGGGCTCTCTGAGCCCCGTGTTTTTCACTTAGGGGGCTGTGCGGGCGGCGGGCTCGCCGGCCCGTTTTGAAGGTAGGGGCGTGCGCCATGTCAGGGCGCCTTTCGTGGCCCAGGGTCCCCTGCTCGATCTGTGGGCGGGGCCGGCAGGCGCGCTGCGCCGCCGGCCCGTAGGCCGCGGTCGCGCTCGCCGCTTGTTTATTGCGGGCGGATCGGGGCGGCATGTGCGCTGCTGGTCCGCCTTGGCGGTTTCCGTGGGCGCCATTCATGTGGCGCCCGCTGCTCGCTCTGCCTCAGAGGTGGGCGGGACCGCGGCTCGCGCGGCCCGCGCCGTGACAAGCGGAGCGAGAGGGGGCGGGGCTTTAGCGGCTCCCGCGTTTCTGTTGGGCCCGCCCCGAGTCTCGCTCCTTCTCTCCCTGGCTGGCCGCCATTTCGTGACGTCTGTTAGTGCGGCAGGATCCAGGTAGGTTTTTGTGGTTTTCTTTCTGTGTTTGCCTATAGGGGATAGTGGGGCAGGGATCGCTGGCTATTGGGCCTTATTGCGGGCTGGCTCTGTTCTCCCCCCCCCCCCCTCCCCTTCCCCCTCCCCCCCCCCCCCCCCCTCCGACCGGGGGTGTTGGGTGGTATATGCGGCCAGGTTTTGGGTATGCCTGTGTTGGTAATAGAAGCAGGTGGGGTACTTTGCAGCCATTATTTTATGCTTATATGCTTTTGGCCCCTGGCCTCCCTGTTTTTCTGCTAAGTCTGGCCCTCCCTGGCTTCCCAGTATTTTGGCTATGTTGTGTGTTTGCTGCCATGTTGTGCTGGTTTTTGACTGTTGTCTTTGTCTTTGTCTTTCAGATTCCGGGATTCCATCCTGTGGGGCTCTCCCGGTCTCATATACCTGGCTAGTTTGGGTTCGGCCTTATAGTCCCTTTGGGTGGCTGGCAAAAAAAAAAAAAAAAAAAAAAAAAAAAAAAAGAAATTCTTTCCCTGGTCTGGGCAGTATAGATTGTATATATTTATATATACTTAGATTGTATCATTGGGGGCATCCCGGGTTGCTTACTGCATAAATCCCTGGGTTCCGCGAATACCATAAATTCACCATATGGAGGCTGCCAAGGATACCGGAACTGATCCTTCGGGACAATCCAGGCTGTGCGGGGGTTGTGGGACTCCGCTCCCGGGGGATGATGTCATTATATGTATACCATGTGCCAAGCGGAACATTGAGCGTCAATCCAGCACTCCGGTGCCTGGGACTTCTTCGTCCGCGCCATCTCCCTCTTCGCCTCGCCTGTTCCGGACCCTGTGTGACGTTGTCACGGGTGGGGATTCGCAATCTGAGGTGTGCGCCCGTCTGGCCAGCCTCGAGAAGCGGTTTTCAGATATGTCCGCTCTGAAGGTTACCGCGAAGCGTAAACACCTATCTCCGCTTCAGCCGGACTCTGATGAGGAGGTTGTTGAGGATTTGGATTGGGTGGATCGCCCCCTTGAGGAGGGGGAGCTTGAGGAAGAATCGGATGTTTCCGTGGCTCAGCAGGTGTTGGGTACTGAGGGGGATCATATTGATGGTCCCGTTCCTGACACGCCTTCTATTTTAGCCCAGATGTTTGAGGTTCTGGATTTGGACCCTCCCGAGGCGGCTCCTCGGCCTAGGGGTCAGCTCTTTGGGGGGGTCAAGCAGCGTTTGGAGTTTCCCAGTCAACAGCATTTTGATGATGTTGTCCTTAAGCAATGGGAGCAGCCTACACGGCTTGTTGGTGTTCCGCCCAGCTGGGATAGGAAATATCCCTTTCCGGCGGACTTGCTAAAGCGGTGGTCGGTCCCTCCCGAGGTGGATGCCCCGGTTTTGGGACTGTCTAATACGGCGACTGTTCATCTTCCTGACACTACTTATCTCAAGGATGGCGAAGATCGCCGGATTGATCAGTTGGCCCGCCATGGTTTTGTTTGTGCGGGCTCGGCTTTGAGGCCTGTTTGTGCTTCGGCTCTTTTGACCTTGGCAGTACGGTCTTTGGTCAGGGATTTGTGTGTGGACCTTGATCCCTCTGGTGATGAGTTTCTTGCGCTCAAGCGTTGTGACTCCTTTTTGTCATTTGTTCTGGCCGCCCAGGATGATGCCATGTTGATGTGTGGCAGAGCTTCTGCTCTGTTGGTGGCTATTCGTCGCTCTGTGTGGTTGCGACAGTGGACAGCTGACCTTAATTCTAAAAGATCTCTCACGGCCCTTCCTTTCTTGGGGTCGAGGCTTTTTGGTGAAAAGCTGGATTCTGTTGCCAAGGGAGGCAGGTTGCCTCAGCGCAAGAGGTTTCGCCGTTCCTTTCGGGGGGCGGTCTCCTTTAATCCGTCCTTTAGGGGAGCCAAAGCCGGCAGAGGTGCGGGCGTCTCGGTTTCCAGGGGCACGGGTTGGAATAGGGGTAGAGGCCGTGGCCGCCCCGTTCACGCTTGGGGCGCCAAGCCTAAGTCAGTTGCCAAGCCCGCTCAGCAATGAGGGGGCGCCCTCACCCGCACGGGTGGGGGGACGGTTACGATGCTTCTCCCGGGTGTGGGACCTGGAGGTATCGGACAGGTGGATCCGGGAGGTAGTGTCGACCGGTTACAAGCTGGAGTTCGAGTCCCGCCCTCCTCCAAGGTTTCTCAGGTCTCGGGTGCCTCTAGATCCTGTGGCCGCGCAGGGGCTCCTGGCGGCAGTAAGGAATCTTCTGATGTTGGCAGTCATTTGCCCGGTTCCTCCTTCGGAGGTGGGAAGAGGTTATTACTCCAATCTCTTCACTGTCCCCAAGAAGGACGGGTCCTTCCGTCCGATCCTGGATTTGAAGTGTCTCAACAGGTTTATTCGTCCCCGGAAGTTTCGCATGGAGACCTTGCGGTCGGCGATCGGCTCGCTTCGGCAGGGGGACTTCATGACGTCCATAGACATCAAGGACGCGTATCTTCACATTCCTATATTTCCGCCACATCAGCGGTTTCTTCGCTTTGTGGTGGAGGATCGTCATTTTCAGTTTGTGGCTCTCCCATTCGGCCTCACCTCGGCCCCGAGAGTGTTCACGAAGGTGTTGGCAGGGGTGATGGCCCTGCTCAGAGCTCAGGGGATTCGTATTGTTCCTTACCTGGACGACCTTCTCATCATGGCTCCTTCCTTCAGCCAAGCAGAAGAGGATACCAGCACGGTGGTGTCCATGCTGGAGAGGTTCGGCTGGGTGATCAATTACCCCAAGTCCTCTCTGGTTCCGGCCAGGGTGGTGACTTTTCTGGGGATGTCCTTGGACTCTTGTCAGCACAAAGTGTTTCTTCCTCAGGACAAGGTTCTTTTGATTCAGGAATTGGCTCAGCGTCTTCTTTCCATTCCTCGCCCGTCCATTCGGCTAGGGATGAGACTGGTGGGGTTGATGGTGGCCTCGTTCGAGGCGGTTCCCTTCGCACAGTTTCACACGAGGACGCTGCAGCTTCATCTCTTGGCGTCTTGGGACAGGCGCCCGCGGTCGTTGGATCGGTCCTTCCAGATTTCCCCTCGGGTTCGGCGGTCTCTTCGGTGGTGGTTGTTTCCGGACAATCTTCTGAAGGGCAGGTCGTTTCTGACTCCGCGGTGGGAGACTGTCACCACGGATGCCAGCTTGTCAGGATGGGGAGGTTTCTGGAAGGATCTTCAGTTTCAGGGGCTGTGGGACCCTCAGGAGGCTCACTTGCCCATCAATGTTCTGGAATTGCGAGCCATCAGGTTGGTTCTGTCTCGCTTGACGCATCGGTTACAGGGCCTGCCTGTTCAGGTTCGATCGGACAATCAGACGGCTGTTGCTTACATCAATCACCAAGGAGGGACTCGCAGTCTGGGTGCCCTCAGGGAAGTGTCTCTGATTCTGGTCTGGGCAGAGACGTATGTTCCTTGCATTTCGGCGGTGTACATTCCAGGAGTGGAGAACACGGAGGCGGACTTCTTGAGCCGGTGCTCGTCCCGCCGGGGGGAATGGTCTCTCCATCCCCATGTGTTTCGGTCCTTGTGTCTTCAGTGGGGAACGCCGGAGGTGGATCTGTTTGCCTCTCGTCACAATCACAAGCTTCCGACATTCGTGTCACTGTCTCGGGACCCTCTGGCACTGGCGACGGATGCCATGTCATTGAGCTGGAAGGATCTGGGGTTCCTGTATCTGTTCCCTCCGATTCCCATGCTAGGCAGGGTGCTGCGAAAGCTAGTTCAGGAAGGAGTTCCCGCCATTCTCGTGGCTCCAAGGTGGCCAAGGCGGGTGTGGTTCGCAGACATCGTTCGTCTGGCAGTGGATCAGTTCGATCTGCCTCTTCGGCCAGATCTGCTCACTCAGGGACAACTGTGTTACCCCAGTTTACCAACGCTGGCTTTAACGGCTTGGCTGCTGAAACCTCCATCTTGAAGGAGGAGGGTCTTTCCGACTCGGTCATTCGGACTCTTGTTAGTGCTAGGAAGAGGTCTTCCTCTTCCATCTATTACAGGGTCTGGAGATCCTATATTGATTGGTGTGAGACTAGATCTTTGCCATGCCGGGTTTTTTCTATTTCTCGGATTCTGGATTTTCTTCAATCTGGGTTGGATTCTGGTCTTCAGCTGAGTACCTTGAAGGGGCAGGTGTCTGCCTTGTCAATTTTTTTCCAGAAGTCTTTTGCTAGCCATTCCTTGGTCAAGACTTTTTTCCAGGGGGTTTCGCATCTGAGGCCTCCTAGGAAGCCATTGCTCCCAGTGTGGGATTTGAATTTGGTGCTTTCTGCGTTACAGGCTCCTCCTTTTGAGCCTTTGCAGGGTATTGCTTTATCCACTCTGACTCAGAAAGTTGTCTTTTTGGTGGCCATCACTTCGGTTCGGCGTGTTTCGGAGTTGGCAGCCTTGTCGATTCAGGCTCCTTATTTTGAGAAACATCAGGACAAAGTGGTCTTTCGTTTCAAGTCAGATTTTCTTCCTAAGGTGGTGTCTGCTTTTCATCTTAATCAGGACATTGTTCTTCCTTCCTTGTGCCCTAGGCCTAGGAATGATAAGGAGAGTGCGTTGCACTGCTTGGATGTGGTGCGATGTGTTAGGTACTATTTGCGTGTCACGTCTTCTTTTCGTAGGACTGATGCTTTGTTTGTAGTGCCTTGTGGTCCTAGGAAGGGTTTGGCTCCGGCCAAGTCTTCCATTAGTAAGTGGATTCGTCAGGCGATTATTGCTGCCTATTTTGCCAAGGGGAAGGACCCCCCTTTTCGTGTTACTGCACATTCTACTCGTGCGATCGGTGCGTCCTGGGCTTTTCAGCACCAGGCTTCAGTTGAACAAGTTTGTAAGGCTGCTACCTGGTCTTCAGTTCACACCTTTTCCAAGTTTTACAAGGTTGATGTTCGGGCCTCGGCGGATGCTGTTTTTGGCCGTAAGGTTCTGCAGGCCGCAGTGGTTTGAGTTTTATCTGCGTTATTGCCTGGTTTGGATACCCGCCCTCTTTTGGACACTGCTGTTGGATGTCCCAAGTGTAATAATAATAAGTATCTGAAGTGGGGTGTGTGACATACTTAGAATAATACCATTTTGTGATTACTCACCTGTAAAATGGGTATTATAAGTATGTCACACACCCCACTTCACCCGCCCTTTTTTGGTATCCTGGTTCTTTATATGGTGAAGTTTTGTTATTTACGGTTGAGGGTTAAATTTGTTTAGTTCTGGTACCTTGTCTTACTGCTTTTTGAACACTGGGGAATTGATGAGAGGTACCAGGTATATATAGACCGGGAGGGGCTTGCTGAAGCTTTTGGAGATCTCTGCAAGTGCGCCACCTAGCGGTGAGTTACCCCAAGTGTAATAATAATAAGTATCTGAAGTGGGGTGTGTGACATACTTATAATACCCATTTTACAGGTGAGTAATCACAAAATGGTATTTTTTTTTTTTTTTTGCTGTCCCTCTCTGTAATATTGCATTGGATCATTGTATAGGGGTGGCAATGACAAAATTACCACACACAGCAGTGGCAATACATGGAGGAGGCGGAGTTTCACAGCTAAAACAGGCGCTATTATCTGGTATTAGCATGCTGTTCTAATTTAAGTAAGCCCAAACTATATCTGGCATGTATGGAAGCTTTAATACCTTTTAGTCTTTTTTTTTTTAGCTGCTCTAAAGGACATCAAAGAGACAAGCTAGGTTTCTATCTGTAGTTTATGCTGCATTCTGCATTGAATAATATTTTAGAAGAATTATGTGTGCTTTGTATCATGGCCAATAGGGCTGTCTCTCAGACTACCCAGCACTAGCATTCATAGGGCTAGTATTGTATCTGAAGCACTCCATTGCTGTTCTCCTTAGCAGCTATGTGTGAAGTACTAACACATGGCACTGAATCTTTGTGGTGCAAATTGCAACAGTACATTTGAACTACAAACAAGACTTATTTACAGCTGCAAAAAAATTGTTCTAGTAAGGCCACATTCCTATTGAATTTTTGTCTCGCCGTTATTTATATCAGATGCGCACAACATTTTTTGGTATAATGGCCGCATTGTCTTATTTTTCAATTTCAAGGGGCTGCAATAAAATCTAAGAGAAAATAAACCTTAAAGAAATGTATATGTTTTATGTATATGCAGAGGTGAGGCAGGAAAAGTTGAGAATGTTAAAGTGGACCAAAACCCACATTTTTAACTAGGAATTGTTCCCCCCATGAAGGGCACCTTTTGCCAATTTTCACTGCTCCTGCTTCACTCTAATCCCAGATAATGTCGCCTGTTTTATCTGTAAAGCTCCGCCTCCTCCATTCATTGCCACTGTTGTGTGTGGCAATGATGTCATTGCCACACTTATGCAATGACTAATCACCTGAGGTTAACAGAGGTTGGTGGATTTAGACAGAAGTGCAGACGCCTGCAACTGTCGGCAGTGTAGGTTGCCGGTTATTCATCGCTACTAAATATCGTTACAAGGGTCTGCATGCTGTTTTACACAAATGTAATTCTATGACTCGTGGCAAGGAATGGTTCAGCACTTTTAAAAGGTTTATTACTATTTCACACACACAATAACACATAACCTGACTTTAATCTATCTTTCCTATGCACATTGTAGTTGACAAAAGGAGCAGATAACTTGGCATCACAGTGTATACTGTGGAGTTTGCTTTTTTTCCTTCAATAATAATCTTGTCCTGTCTTATTGTATGGTGTTGAGCATTACATTTTTTTTTAGTTCTGCATTGCCTGCAGCAGTTTGGCGGAATTAGCTGGTACCGTATGTATTCTCTGAGCCACCAGGTACCATATGGTATGCATAACAAATAGATATTTTATCTGTCACTAGTATATAGAATGTTTGAATTTTAGCTTACGTAGGGAAAGAACAGCAGTTTATTTTAATTCATGAAAGAATAATAATATAATACACTGTGACCACTTCCGTTGTGGAGATTAGGGGATTTTAGTGACTGGCTACACAGATCAGATGTCCATGATTCTCGAAACCTGAGAACAACGCGCTGAGCAGGCTTATCTTATTCCATGTGACATCAGACTTGTCAATTCTTTATGAGGGAAGTACTTTCTGTCCTAGTGCGGGAAATGTTTACCTTCTATGTGATTATTTACAAGGATTTCTAATGAATATAACATGATTTTACTGCTGATATAACCCAGTGGCTGGCTGCTTTAACATGGTTAGCTTGTGTGAGCATTAAAATCTAATGTATAAGCCATAAAAGCTAAATAATAATATGCAGGGTAAATATGTAGTAAGAAGTAACATGCAGGTAAGCTAAAGCAGTGGTCTTCAACCTTTTACACCAAGTACCGACTAGCAACAAGCGTTTACAACAAAGCAACCTAGGGGAGGAGATCGTCCACTCTATAAGCGAGATGAATATTGTTTATAATAAATACAATATTTGGTTCCAGACATATTAAAAAGGAACTCCACCTGGGTTTTGTCATCCTGTCTCTCAATCAGCTCTGCAGAGCGGGACAGGATTGCTGGTCCCTCCCGCCCCTCCCTTTGCCTCCTCCTCCTTCTCCTCCAGATTCAGCTTCAGAGAGCTGATTATTATGCAGCATCATAGATCCAAAGTCTAAATACAACCACTCCACCCTGCCACCCTCTCCTGGCGCTGAGACTACAAAGAAAAAAAACCCTTAAAAACCCTCACTTTCTGTGCGGCTGCCTCCCATGCCTCAGAGGTTTTTTTCCTTGTAATTTGACTGGACTTTTGCTGTAAGCCGGGGGATGTGCACATCAGCCAAAGAAAAGCTGCGGCCTACGTGTGCACTGAATTTCACACGTTGGGGCATTCCAAATTGAGATAGGGAATCGTCCAGCTGTCTAAAAGACTCCAGGGAGGCCATTGTTACTCTGTACTTTCATTATAAACAACACTTGTTGGAATGCCCCATCGCCCCCACAAATTTAGTCTGTTTTCTTAAGAAGAAATAATTTTTTTACGTCTTAAAGTGGAGAAAAAAAAATGACTTAAACCAGACCTACACAACACACTACACAATATGCATCCCGCTCCAGGACAATTAAATTGCTGCACATAAAAATTAATTTATCTTTTTCTAACTCCTGCTGTACTGAATTTTGGAAGCAAAATGGCGATTCATCCATTTGCAGGCCATCTGCAAACAGGAAGTTCTGCTGGGCTTCGGGTTACTGTGCATTGTCCGTTATGCCAGTTGAATCCAGGCACCAGCATGGCTGAGAATCTGGGAGAGGAAGCTCGAAATTGGCTGCTTCTTTTCTTATCCAACTGTGCCAGGCTGTTGGTCCAGGTTAAGTTGTGAATCACTCAAATGTGAATTACTTGTGTAATCTGGATAACCCTTAGTGAGTTCTGACGTTTTCTGAGCTGGGTGCTTGTCTCACGTGGACAAATGTGTAAGTAGTGTCCAAGGATACAGCATGGCAGCAAACAATGGTGCCAATGCAGAGGTGAGAATTCTCACACCCTTTTTAGGAGTTTCATTGCCTACCTAAGGGCTGCAAATGTACACCCGGTTGTTGAATCAGCCCCAAGGTAGACGATGAAAGCGAATGGCACTTTTCTCTCCTAAAAAAGTGAGTGAGATTCTCACCTCTCTCTGAATCGACCCCCAATGAGCATGTTGAAGTGGTCACCTGTAGCACCAAGGATGGTCTCTCTGAACAGAAAGACCTGAAATGGCTACCAAAAACATCCACATGAACTACTGATTTTGATATGTTGCTGGGCATGTTTATTTTTCTGTGAAAGCTAAAATCTACCATGAGAATGTGAACCCTACTACATAAGAACATTGATCTCCAATATCACTTTAATTTTGTTTTAGTATAATCAAATTTTATTGGTTTTCAAAGTAACAGGGATAGGGGGTTACAGAAGGCGAAAAGAGGGAAGGAAGCAGGGGTAAAGGGGGTACAGTAAATATAATCCACATTTTAGTACTTTGACCAATTCTACATCGCACCAACCTCCACAATTCCTATTCACGACGATTAATACTCTCCACATAATCGATGTACACAATCAAATCTTACAGCAGTAGAACGTGTAACTCCTACAGGCTCTCTGCCCGGAACCAGTGGGTCTACTCTCACCTACTCTTAGACCTTGTTGGTGACCAGTTGTAGACCACTATTGCATACATTAATTCTGCTTGTGGGATTTGATACCAGCTAGGCATGGGGGGGAAGGGGGTGGTAAAGTTGGAAGTTGGGTGGCATGTGGCGACTTACAAGAGAACCATTGGGGAGGCACTGAGAGTGAGATGGTGCACGTCCCTTGATTCCGGTATGCTCTGTGGACTCGGGGTGCTCAGGGAGACATCCAGGTCTATAAGGGGATACCTCTTAACCGAGTCCGGGGTCTGTTCGTCATCTTATATAAGAGATGGTAGGTGCGGGTCTCGTTAATCTAACCACCCTGCCCAGCTCACCAAATACCTATCCGAGGCTTCCTTGTTACTAGAGATTAAGTTATCCATAGAACAGATCTTGTACCCATCCCATCAGTGTGGGGGGGGGGGGGGGGGTCCTGTGTTTTCCAGTGTCTTGGAATAATCACCCTCATAGCTGCCACGAAATGTCTTAGGATGTCTCTTTTAGAGTTAGAAATGGAGGTTTGATATAGAGATAGCAGCACAACCTGGGGTGTGTTGGCTGTTTTGTTCCCTGAGATTTGCTCGTAGATGGTAAAGATTTGGTCCCAGAGGACTTTAACCGCTGGGCAACTCCACCAAATATGAGTCATATTGCCCACTCCTTCTTGGCATCTCCAACATTTATCCGCGTGTGACCTAGAGAATCGGTGGATATCCTCCGGACACCTGTACCATCGTGCTAATATTTTTTAATTCCTCTCTTGGATAGTGCTCGCTAGTGATGTACCATGTGTACATGCGTATATTTTCGCTAAGTCATCCCAAGAAAAACTGAGTCCTAGCTCCTTTTCCCATCTCCTTATAAACTTAGGGGGCGTCAGGTGGTTTTTTAAGGAGTGCGTAGAGGGAAGATATTAAATGGGTGGGAGGGGTATCTTGAAAGATTAAGGCCTCGAGCTCTGTAGGTGGCCTCTGTGTTGCCTCCACTGTCCCATTAGTGGTAATAAATGCGTGTAACTGCCTTTGTAACAACCATGACATGTATTTACCTACCGCCCTCTCCCTCAACTCCTCCAGTGAGGGTACTTCCTCATCTTTTAGTACTTGTCCTATTGTGGTGTTGGTCGTAGCTTCCCAAATTAGAAACTTCTTAGAGAGTAGCCCCGGTTCAAACGCTGGGTTATCAAATAATGTTGTCAGGGGGCCAGGTCGCCATACCAGATTACACCTACTCAGAAGGGGGTCCCAGATCTCTAGAAAATGTTGCATGAGGAAGAGTGTGGAATCCCTATGCGCTCTGGATAAAGGGGCGCTATAGAGCTGGGATTAAACGGGGAGAGCGACCTCTCTCAACCCACAGCTTGTCTTTGTTCCTTCTTGTCCAGTCCACCAACCTCTGTAGGATTGCGGCTTAATTTTGTTTTAATGTATGCTAGGTGTAAAGGTCATTTTATACTGCAGTATGGTCTCACAGCATGTAGCAGTAATGTAGTGCGGTTACGTCTGTCACTAGATTTGAGCTTCTTAACAGAAAGTATGTATGTATTTAAACCTTGTAACAGAGGAGCAATCCGCTTTAGGGAGAGAGCCACATTAGGTTTAACATAGTGGATTAAAAGAGACCAAAAAGCCCTCAGTGCAGGGACCAATGTAAAGAGCACTTTTCTAAAGCAGAAAGTTTTTACCTGGCACATACAGACCAAGAATAATGGACTATACCTAGATGGATGCTAATTGTCTCTTTTCGCCAACAAAGAGTAGGCCAGATGTGCAGTGCTTGAGCATATGTTATATTTACACAGCAATCATTTCCTGCTTGTGGACACATATTTTGGGCTAGTAGCCCTTGTTAATAAGTAATGGCTGTATTGGGGGGGACCAAGTCACGTTAGGGAGAGGCCCATGTTAGACTTAATAAAGTGGACATAAAGAGTGCATTGCACACCCAGACAGATCTTTCTTGGCGTTTGTGATATAAAAAAGGCGAGAAGAGATTTATTTTCTAGGCTAGAAGACACGCTTCATTGACATTCACAGCTATGTTCTGCCCTCTTTAAAGTGGACCAACACCCTCCCGTGATCGGCCCGGGAATCTATAAGATTCCCGGACCAATCAGCCCCCTGACTGCGGGGCACCCCCCAGAAACCCCTAAATCCCTACCTGATCCTCGATCCAGCGGCGCCCGCCGCCGCCTCCCGCGCGTCCCGTTTGTGAATGGCCGGCGCGGACGCGCGCCCTGTAAGAGTGGCGCGCGGGAGGCGGCGGCGTGCGCGCTCTCTTGTCCTTCGCTGCCTCCCGCTTGTCCGTCGGCGGGGATTGGCAGCAGCAGTCACGTGGGAGCGGGGAGAGGTGAGTTTTTGGGGCTTTCTGGGGGGTTTCACACAGCCGAAGTGGACCAAAACCCAGGATAGTCAAAATCCTGGGTGTTAGTCCACTTTAATTCAGAGTTCCATGCCTAGTGGCTTTCTAAAGATCAATAAAGCCAATCGTTAGACCATTGTGTTGGGCTACGTTTTCTGTTTTGAAACTGAAGAGGTAATGGCCAAGATATCAAGGTTTACAGTTTCACCCCATGATCTATCTTCTGAAGCAAGGGGGAGCGGCACTCGGAGTTGTGATGCTGCATAATAATAATAACGGCCTCAGGGACATTGTGAGGGGGCGGTCACTGTACATGGCAATAGACTGGCTACATGTACAGAGGTGAGGGGAGGGAGAAGCAAAGGGACAAAACATTTCAGGAAAGAAAACTAATGTTAAACCTAGCAGCCATTACTGCTATATATATATCCCCTACACACACACTTGATTTTTTACTTTTGTCCTTAACTGTAGGAGCATACTAAATCAGGATCCCCTGGGGGTGATTGACAAAGAGGACCTAAATTCATTTTTGGCAGAAATCGCAGGGTTCTCTCCTTGTCCCATCCCCCCTACTCTGTTACCATGCCCCTACAGGTCATATTCTCATGTTTTGTATGTAACATTGGAACTCTAATGTCATGATGTGAACCATTTATGCTGGTTGTACGGTTTTATTATAAAGAGGTCTATTGCCATATTTTAACTATTTGCCTGCACCTAAGATGCAAAGTCACTGCTCTGCCACCTGGTAGCAATAGGCGCCATTGGAACATGCAGAGGTTTTTTTTTTCTCTGTATTGGGGTTTTCTCTAGTTGTCAATCCATTCCAATGCTTCTCTTTGCCACTAGCAAATAGCATTTTTGTCAAAGCCTGGGGATGGATAAAGCAATTCGACATGCATGGATGAGTCATCCTCTGCTGCTGAGGAGGCCCTGCAGAACTGACAGAGTTCACTAGGATTTACTAAGAAATATAAAGCAGGCTGAATAAAAGATGCAGCCTCTGACAGCCAGCACACGGAGAGTAGAAGCGGGCTAATTTATCCTTTTGTCTGGAATGTCACTTTCCACTAGGGTGGAAAAAGGAGTGTTCTGTCAATTCCAATGATATTCTACTAAGTTTACAACTATTAGAATTATTAAGGTTCGAGTGGCAGATGATGCGCTGAAAGATCAGATTTCTAAATAATACAATATAACAAGACCAAACTTTAAATCTTGCTATTGGCCAGGAATGTACCGGTAATTGTTAATGTCGCCTATGGGTTAAATACATAGATGAGCCTATTGTTGGCCTTGGAAATGGCTCTGAAATGGGCACATGACTTAGGATTGGCACCATCTGCTTGCATGGGAGTAACTATAGGGGGTGCAACGGCACTGAGGCCCAGAACGTCAGGGGGGGACCATCATTGTTACTCCTCCACCATATTTATTTGTTTTTTGCTCATTTTAACATTTACAGAAAGGAAGCACAATTTGTCTCTGCCGTTTCAATCTTTAGTTGTCTCTGCATCCAGTTGAGTTAAAGGACCAGAAAATGTTAAACTGGACCTTCAGCATGATTTAATGAAACTCCCAAACCCTTAAACTATTCCCCAGCATCTAAAATGAATATATTTTTACGTTTTTAGTCCCTTACTTATTATTCTTTGCCCCACCAGGCTGCAACTCTATTCAGGACTCTAGGATACGGGGGCCACCATCTTGACTCAGAAGCATCACACATACTGAGGAGAGGAGAGCGGGATAAAGTGCAGGGGGTGGGGTTATAGCTGTGCTTTACACAGACAGAGCAGAGCTGGGGTCAGGGAAAGGACAGCAATCCCAGAATGCAGAGCAACACAGTCAGAAGACACTTCCTGTTTGCAGGCAGCCTGATGCCCCATGAGCCCCCATCTTGGATGTTTAAAGGCTCATAACATGCAGTAGATGCAGGTAGGATGATTTTTAATGTGAGCAATCTGTATGTACAGGGTGTGGGAAACATATAAGATAGACTCTTATTTAGGGTGCAGGTCCGGTTTAACTGTATGAGCCTTGACAGGTCCCCATTTAATCTTCACACCAGCGCCCCGTCACATTTAGTTATGCCACTGGCTGCTTGGGTGTATGTATGCTGAAAGTAAAGGAATATCCCATCTAAATTTGTTCTGACATTTCTCCTCTTAATCTAAAATGAAAGAATGTGGTGGCTAAAGTTTAGGCCAGATGTTATCTGCTGGAATTAGTTTGCACATATATTGCCTTCTGCATGGTTTGGAATCCCAGTAATCAACATTGCCCATCGCTACAGATTGGCTAACATTAAAGTGGACCAACAACCGGATCTAGAATCTATAAGACTTTAGGTCCAGTTGAATACCTGTCCCTGGGTTTAGAATGTCCCGCTGTGTGAAATCTCGCTGGTTGCCCATATTTCAAACCTGGCCAACGTTCCCACATCACATTTGTGTCTGGCGGCAGCATTTCCTGCCTCCCTATAGTCTTTGCTTAGGAGTGGCTGGCCAGACAGCATCTTGGTTCCCATTCAGCTTTTTTAGCCATTTATATGCATCAGCAAAAAAACTGATTGGAGCAGAGGTGCATCTGTGCCATGGGATTGCCGGCTCAGTGTGCGTTATGTTAGAAAAAAAATGGGGTTGGCCCAAATGCCTCAACAACTGGAAAACATCAACCGCACCACTGTATGGTTATACTAGAAAATATTTTATTGTAATGGTCAATCACAAAAAGGACAATGTTAAAAAACATATACACAAATATAAGGGCACAATTTTGTGTGGAGGACACTGCACAGGTTAATTCATCAACTGTGCCTCAATAATACCTTAATACGGAAGAAAACCTATACATCAAAAATTCAAAAATGCAAACCTATATGAAGCATACAAAAAGTGCATGGGGGATTTCCCTCCCTTTTTTATCTTTTCTTATATCTATGATTTAATTAGATCCAATACACCACAGTAACAAATCCATTATAATCCATTATAATATATCCTAAATCCTAAAGTGCCCATGCCAAATAACCTCTCCTATTGCACAAATCCCATAGTGAAAGAGAAACCGGAGGGAAGCATAGTACAAAATAATAAAGTGTCAATAAATGTAGTAATCAGTGCAGTGTCCTTCGCCAACCCACACGTTCCGTGACGGTGGCGACCCACTTCCTCAGGGCAAAGATGTTCTTTTGTCATTACCCATTGCATTAAAAAAACATTTCTAGTGTAATCATACAGTGGGGCAGTTGATGTTTTCTAGTTGTTGGGGTATTTGGGCCATCCTCATTTATAACTAATATGTGTTTATTCATTTGACCAGATCACTGCACACTCTGCTTACCTTTCTCACTGGTGCAACAGATTTTTTGGTTTTCAGGCAGTGTGCATTATGGGCGACTAATAGAGTTTCACAAAGTAGGGCATCCCAAATCGGAATGCCCCAGGTGTACGGACCAAAATCCCGGGTTTCAGTTCAACTTTAAAGTGCAGTTATTGAAATCAAACCTTAGAGTGAGTCAAGGATATACAGGCATCTCTGTTGGGAAAACAAAAAAAATCTCAGCTATTTGACCCTACTGAAAGTTAATATCTTCCATATTCATTTATCTTTTAATAAGTCATGTATTCTAATTGTTTGTACCACAATACACCGTGCACATGAAATGGTTTTTCCCAGGCACCGGGCAGCGAATATGTGAGTTTACCTATTATATTGATTATATGTATAATTAATAAATCTATATATTATATAGACAGAATTTTGTGTGTGTTTTTTTATCTAGGTCTGGGAGTACCGATAGCATTTTTGGACCAGTGCGAAATCCATGGAGCTATTCAAAGCAGTACAAAGAGAAGAAGGCACAGTGCAGTGGTGCTGATGATGATTCTAATTGGGTTATCACAGGAGGAAGTTCAGGAGGAAGTGCGGCAGCTGTGTCTGCAGGAACATGCTATGTGTAAGTAGGTGGACATGATGCTGATTATATTATTTCCTCTTTCTATATTATTGGGAACTTGTCTCATATAGGAGGTTTATACATGCATGTTATCTGTACACCCACAGTATTAAAATTAAGATCATTAGTCCCTTACATGGCAATATCTACTAATATTCTCATGCAGTTGAAGATGTTTGTGACATCAGGAAGTCTTTATTATTTTAGCATGTATAAGGCACTACTCGTGTAAATATTGCTATCCCCAAGCAATATTTATATGTGTTATGTGTACCACTTTCTATTTTATTTTTTTCTAACCTACCACCTGGGGGTATGTATTGGGTTGTCAGCCAGCTAAAACTGTGTTAGCACAAAACAACCATTTTTATAAGGCATAAAATGCACATACTTTGGTTTTCTTGCCTCTTGGAGCAATTTTGTACTTATGGAGCAGGTCTGGCTTGAATAAAGGTATAAATGGCCGTAGATCAGGTTGGTGTACAGATCATTCTGCAACTGTGCTGCGAACCACCTTGAGTACCACCAGTGGTCGTTCCTATATGACTGGTCGGGAACCCCTGGTCTAGAGCAAATACACCACATTCCAAATTATTATGTAGATTGGCTTTTGGTATCAAATTAACCATTTCAAAGCATCCACATTATGTGTAAATACCTTTTATGCATTCTAAATGATGCTGCTTTTTTGCCTCAATTTCTGGGTCTTGGCGAGCTGACAAGGGCATGGCATGGCGCAGCTTTGAGTCTTGAGCACTGTCTGCTGTGGTTAGAGACAGCTGCGGTCAGGACCGGCGTCAGCACCCACTGACAGGGCCGACCTTTGGGGTGTGCGACAGGGGCATCCAAAATCAGGAGACTCTAGAGGTCCATGTTTAAAGGGGTCAAAATAGGGAGTCAAAATAGCATGATCCTTAGGTGGCATCCAGATTTGGGACGTCCCTCTGTGATGTGATGCAACTCTTCACCACAAAGGGGCCCACTGAGACCATGCCGCCCAAGGGCCCATATAAACCATGAGCCGGCCCTGACTGCGGTACCCTATGGCTTCCTAGGCTAGCTCATGCTGAGAGACCCAAAGACAGATTGGCTGTGAAATGAAATTAAAGGAGGGGCAACCTTTGTGGCCCTACTACAGCTTCTACCTGGCACTGTTGGAAATGGAGGAGAGGTACATGAGACAGGCATTAGGTGAGCTGCTTTCTGCTGTATTATTTCCATTGGGTTTACAGTCTGTTTAAAGTTCCTGTGTAGGTAAACACAATAAACAGCACATATAGTCCCGTGCACCAATATTCCTTTCATTGAAATCAATGTAGCGTGTGTGGCCAGTCATCATGATTGATGCCAGGAAGAAGCAATGCGACCATGAGCCATGGTCCATACAGACACTGGGGCTAAAAAACGCCACTAACCACTATATACTGGTTAAGATAAATACACTATCATTCTTTATTACATAAATAAATATTACACACAAAAGGGAATAAATACCACGTAAAGTGGACCTATCACCAGGATATTGACTATCCTGGTGATAGTTCCTTGGAATGCCCTGCTGTGTGAAATCCCTCAGATTGCCCACTTTACTTGCCTTTCCACAGTTCCATGACGCATGCACCAATCAGCTTTTTATGCCATGCATACTAATGCACGGTATAAAGCCAGTGTTTTGAATGGTGATTTGGCACAGGGAGTGCTGGCGTCTGCATCCCCAGATCCCTGTGGAGTGTGTGGTCCCGCACACCCGGCCTATCTGAATGGATGTCAGGGATACGGCGACAACCCACGATCACAGCTAGGAACTGGGAAAAGGTAAGGGGACTTGTGGGGGGAGGGGGGCTCACACAGTGGGGCATGCTGAATCAGCCTAGTCAGCCGGCCGTGGAGTCTTTTACACTCCAGTGCCGACATTGGCAGTGATAAGCCCACTTTAAAATAGTATAATAGCCACAGTAGCCCGATGCCACTATGATAGTAAATATATGACAGTCCGTGTGCATTAAAGTCATACTTCAATCAAACAAACAAGGCATGACGTTGCTGTGCTGTTGCAGAGTATGTCGCTCCCCCTCGCCATTGTCACAGGAACTATGGCACACCCTTTCCACTCACTGAAATGGAGGGGGCATGCCATAGTCCCTGTGACGATGGCGAGGGACACCACAGCATGGCGGTGACAGAGGTGGGAACGGGGTGCTAGTCGTGAATCGGGCATTGCGGTAAGTTTGTCACTACAGGACTAGCAGCGATAGCCTGTGGGGAAATGAACGGTGAGAGTTTTTTTTATGTTTGACTGACGGATGACTTCAAGCTAATAGAATAAGTTGCAAGAATAACACATGGAAAAGCTGCCGTCGAGTGTGGAGATTGTGTGGTCTGGATGCCCAGCCGTTCAGCTCTGCAGGACTATAGGTGAGTATGTGGTGTTTATTATGTTTTCCCGTGCAGCTCCTTACAGTCCCGAAAAGCTGGATCATTTTACTGTGAGGAGATTTGTGGCTGATTCAGAACACGGATGGCTTTGTGCAGATAAAAGCACTGAGGAAAGTTTCTGACAAATTCGTTGGATTATGAGAGCAGCTGCTGAAATGCCATTACAAAGCAACAGGCATTTAAAGCTGCTGGTGCCACTGGAGTCCTGCAAACCTCATGCTTTAGGATCCTGCAGAGGCTTGCAGTTGTAGTTAAATCTACTATTCGGACACCTAGTAACTAGTGCTCACTAGCAGAAATAGTTGCAATAGGCCCAGACTTACATGAAGACTAATTTTCAAACAGTCCTGTTTACTAATGAGTGACGTACAGCCCCTTGATGGTCCAGATGGATGGAGTAGTTGAGGGTTGGTGGATGGCCACCATGTCCCAACAAAGCTGAAAAGTCAACAAGGAGGTGGGGGAGTCATGTTTTGCACTGGAATCGAGGGAGGGGAGAGAGCTAGTTGTGAAAATGACATAAGCAAAGAATATCGTATTTTTGACTGACTAGTATATTCCTTGGTACAAAAAGAAGAACTGTGCCTTCCATAGCAAAATCCTCTTCATTCATGACAATGCACCATGTCATGCTGCAATGAATACCTCTGAATCATTGGCTGCTATAGCCATAAAAGGAGGAAAACTCATGGTTTAACCACTATCCTCCCCTGCCCAGAATAGAGTCCTAAAGAAAAATATATATGAGGGTGGGAGGAGGTTCACATCAAAACAGCAGCTCTGCAAGGCTTTTCTGACATCCTTTTCATTTCTGTACAACCTATGAAATGTATAATATTTATTGTATAATAATAATATAATATAATTATTGTATAATAATTTGAAACAGTGCAATTTACGAATTTTCGTTTGTGAAAAAATACTGTTATCATTGGGAGGTTTGTTCACTAAAATTTGAATATTAAAATTAGCCTTGACAATTTAGAAAAATATAATTATGTGATAATGCATAATAATTTGGAACGCATGCTCGAATGGCATTTGTGAGTGGCCAGCACGGGCATGCTGGCCGCCGGCGCCGAGTCTTAGACGAGTGGGCGAGAGAGGATCCGAGCACGCTGATTGCACAGGAGGCCGTAGGACCGGGGGGAGGTGAGTTAGTTCGGATACCTAGGGGGTTTTACACAGCAGGGCATCCCCAATCGGGGTGCCCCAGGGCCAAGGACCCAAACCCAAGATAGTCAAAATCCTGGGTTTTGGTCAACTTTAATTTACTCTTAACTCTTCTTAAAACTGAAAATGATAGGTATGCATGTAAACTGTTGTGAGTGTTAATGAAACCCATTCTTGTGCTGACATTGACAGGGCTTTGGGGTCTGATACTGGAGGGTCTACAAGAAACCCAGCATCTCACTGTGGCGTAGTGGGCCTTAAACCCACATACGGGCTGATCTCTCGTCATGGGCTTATTCCCTTGGTAAACTCCATGGATGTTCCTGGGATACTTACCAGATGTGTGGATGATGCTGCAACAGTGTTGGGTAATGTATAACATAAATGTACTTTACTGTATAATAAAACATAAGGTGCTTATTAGCCAAGGGAAAGAGAACGTGACCCCGGCCCACGTGACCCAAGGGCAATTGTGGGTCAAAGTTAAGGTAAGGATTGCTTGGGAAGCCGGGGCTATGCACAGGGAGGCTGCAGCAATCTGGATACCACTCAGAGACTGTGGCCCCACACCTATTATGTAGGAAATGGTTGTGGGACTGCTTTAAAGTGGCTGGGCCCATACATTAAATGGGGGCTCCAGTGTTGTTCCTACAGTACATATTGCCCGTTGCATTCAGCCCCTGGAATGCCAATTTTTAACTAAAGAACACTGAAAAGCAAAGGGTACTTTCTTTTTGTACATGATGCTTTGTGAGCACAAATCTGATAAATTAGATAGAGGGGCAACATTGATGGGGTCACCTGTCCTCACAGGCCCCAGTGCAGTCACTACTCCTGTACCCCCCTGAATAAGGCTTCTAATGAGCAGTTACTTCTATTTTTAGGTCAGCATACCAAGGAAAATTGTTTAATGATGGTGACAAATTTGTGGAAAAAGAGGCATTTATTAGGAAGTGATAAGTGCTTCTAACACTTTCACACAGTTACAAGGTATCTCAGTGACTTCCTCTATGCAAATTGTCTGTCTGATGAACGGTAGTTTCGTCAGATAAGTCAGTCAGATACGTTTTTTTTTTTTTTTTTATTGCAGTATTATGGGGCTTTAGTTTATACTTCTTTGTACTGAAAATGTTAAATGTGTATGACCAAGTCACATGAATGTCCAATGTAAATATGGCAAGTGTGTCTAAAGCATATTATAACCATGATATACATGGCAATATATTGTTGAAACGTACAGCCCCAATTCCCCAAAAAGTTGGAGTGCTGTGTAAAAATGTAAATAAAACAAGAATGCGATGATCTGGAAATCTCATATAATCATGTTTTGTTCACAGTCAAAACATATCTAAAATTGAAATTCAGACTCTTTTCCATTTCATTTGACAAAACTGATGTCAGCATCACATCTCAAAAAGGTGTCTTCGATTGTGTAGCATCTCACCCTGTTTTTTTTATCATGGTATGTAAATGAGGCAAGCAATTGCTGGAGTTTTGGGAGAGGAATATTGCCCCTTTCTTGTCTGATGTAGGATTCCAGCTGTTCAATAGTTCTGAGTAGAACAGTTTAGCACCCAGATACTGTAAAGCCATGTTGCTGTGATGTCATGTTGAAATATGCAAGACCTTCCCTGTAAGACATTGTAGGGGAGTAATGGTGTTTTAAAACCTCTGGTACTGATGTATGTTGCCCATGCCTTTTTTCCTAATAGCAACCATTAGTGATGCAGGCTTTTGAACTGCATGCAAACAAGCTTTCTGCAGGATGTGGCATCTTTGGTTTGTATTAAGAATATAACATATTCTAAGTATGTCACACACCCCGCTTCAAGAATCCATAACATGTGGGTAATATCGTCCTGAAGAGGCGTTCCTGCAGAGATGATAGTAAAAGAAAGCCCCTCCCTGATCCATAAATACCTGGGACCTCCCACTCATCACCCAGTTTTCCATCTCTGCAAGACGGCGAGCAAGTCAGAAGCTGATGTCTCCTCCTTGCACTGGGGGAGTTCAGGTAGCCGGGGTAACTCCCGGCCTGTTTGTCGAATATTTCCGCTCGGCCTTCTTCTCTCTGAGTAACCCCTTATATTATATGCCTCCTCAGTTTTGGCTGCGGGCCCGAGCGAGGGTATACTGGCACCTCTGGTGCTTAGGAGCAGTGCTCCCCCCGTGAGACCCTAAAATAAGAGGGTAGGCGGTGGTTCCGGGTTGGTGATCCCGGTTTGGGATGCCCCGTCCCTTGGTATTGCCCCTGGGGTGGGTCCCTCTTCAGTCCTCATCTTGTTCATCAGTGGGGGTTGGGGGTCTCCTTCCTAGGGCCAGTAGTTTCCCGCTGCCCTTGGTGGTGCTGTGTCACCTGTGTGGCTGCGGGTGCATGTTTTTGGTGCTTGTGTTACTTATTCTGGCGCCGCGACCGCCATGTCGGCCGGGGCGCCGGGTGGTTTGCTGACTTTACCTCACGTTATTTGGGGGCGGGGCCGGCCCGCGGCGCGCTGCCGCGGCCGATACCCCGTTTCTTACTGTGCCGGTTAGGCCGGGCGGGTGCGACGCTGGACTCTGCGGTCGCACCCGCCGGGCGTGTCATTTTGGCCGGCGCAGCGGCGGCGCCGGTTTTCAGGGGGGTGAGTCCCGTTGGCGGCAGAGGGAGATGCGTCCTCGGAGGGGGGGGGCGGGGCCGGGTTTTCGGCGCGTCGCTGCGGCTCCGCCCCTCCCTCCTCTCTGCTTCTGGCGCCGATGCGGAGCCTTGTCAGCTCCGTGCTGTTCAGGGAAGGGGCGTTTCTCTTTGCTTCGCGCGCTCTGCGCCCTGGCCACGCCCCGGATTCCTTGCCTGCGTCTCCTCATGCTCGTGGTGGACTCCATCGTTCCCTAGGATCTGTGAGTGGCCCTGTGGGTCCTATTTATCATAGCATTTTTTATTGTCTTCTGGTCATATATTTACGGGGTTCCTTCTGTCTTTCAGGCGGAGTGTTCTATCGGGAGTGTCATCATTAGTAATTAGGGGGTTTCTCCCGGTCCTAGATTCCTGGGTTCTCTTAGTCTTAAATCCTCCCACTTGGGACATTAAAGGGGCATCCCGGGTTGCTTATTGGCGTAATTCCCTGGGTCATTGCGACTAATAAAGTTCACTTTATGGAGACATCCCCGGATACTGGGGCAGGGGCCCCTTCGGGGCATCCCAAAAAATGCATGTTGTGTGGTGCATCCATTACAGGGGACGATGTACTGCTTTGTATACCTTGTGCACAGCAAACTATTGCGCGGCAGTCCGGATCCCAGGCTTCTGGGTCAGCTCCGCCGGCCGAGTCATCTCAACCTCCCACCCTGACACGCGCTCCGTGTGACGTTGTCATGGGCAGGGATCTGCAAGCTGAGATGTGCGCCAGATTGGCCAACCTTGAGAAAATTGTTTCCAGTTCGGCCGCCCGTAAGGCCCCGGCCAAGAGGAAGCATTTGTCCCCGGCTTTGCCGGCTGATGACCTGGACGAGTTTAATAATCTGGATTGGTCTGATTATTCTGGGCTAGAGGAAGGTGAGGTTTCTGAGGGCTCAGAGGTTTCGGACGATGAACAGTCTGCGGGCGCTGATGAGGAGCTTAGTGAGTTAGGGAGATCCTCGGATTCTCCTCACGCGCTGGCGCTGATGTTGGAGGTTCTGAAGATTTCCCCTCCCGAGGTGGCGTCACAGCAGGAGGGTGAGTTGTTTGAGGAGTCCAGGTCGCGCTTGGAGTTTCCTTCACAACGGCACTTTCACAAGATCATTGATAAGGAATGGGACAGGCCGGCTAGGCTCCCTGGCATCCCTCAGGGGTGGGACAAGAAATACCCTTTCCCTTCGGAGGTGGTTAAGCGCTGGGCTTCCCCTCCCGAGGTCGATGCTCCGGTTCTGGGGTTGTCTAATTCCTCGGTTTTAAATAGGCCGGATTGCTCCACCCTTAAGGATGGGGAGGATAAACGTATTGACCAAATGGCGTGTCATGGCTTTACTAGCGTTGGGTCAGCCATACGGCCTGTGTGCGCTTCTGAGCTTATGGTGTTGGCTGCCAGGTCTGTGGTCAGGGACTTGTTGACATCTTCCGGGCTTCGCCCTGGTAGTGCTGAGTTCCTTAGCCTCAAACGGTGTGAGTTGTTTTTGTCCTTTGTATTAACTGCCTTGGATGACACTTTGATGATGTGTGGTAGGACATCGGCTTTGTTGGTGACTATTCGGCGGTCGGTCTGGCTGCGCCAGTGGGCGGCCGACTTCATGTCTAAAAAGTCTCTGACGGCTTTACCCTTTGTTGGGTTGAGGCTCTTTGGAGAAACATTGGACTCCGTCACCAAGGGCGGTAGGTTGCCTCAACGTAAAAAGCAGCGCCGTTCCTTTCGGGGGGCGCCTGCTTTTACAACTTCCTTTCGTGGGGCCAGATTTGGCAGAGGATCTGCGTTCCAATCTTCCAGAGGAGATTCCGGGAACAGGGGCAGGGGACGTGCCCGTTCTGGTTACCATTGGGGTTCTAAGCCCAAGCCGGCTATTAAGCCGGCCCAGCAATGAGGGGGCGCCCTCACCCTTGCGGGTGGGGGGACGGCTGAGACACTTCTCCCGGATCTGGGATCAAGAAGTCTCGGACAGATGGATCCGGGAAGTGGTGTCTTCCGGTTACAAGCTAGAGTTCGAGCTCCGCCCCCCCTCCAGGTTCTTCAGGTCTCGGATGCCTTCGGAGCCTCTGGTGGCGCAGGGGCTCCTGGTGGCAGTAAAGAATCTTCTGGACATGGCTGTCATTTGCCCAGTGCCCCCCTCGGAGCAGGGCAGGGGCTTCTATTCCAATCTGTTCACGGTTCCCAAGAAGGACGGGTCGGTCCGTCCTATCTTGGATCTGAAGTTTCTCAACAGGTTTATTCGGCCGCGCAAATTCCGCATGGAAACGCTGCGCTCGGCCATTCACTCTCTTCGTCAGGGAGACTTTCTGACGTCCATAGACATCAAGGATGCTTATCTACACGTTCCGGTTTTTCCAGCACACCAGAGGTTTCTCAGGTTTGTGGTGGAGGATCGGCCTTTTCAGTTTGTGGCACTTCCTTTCGGTCTCACCTCAGCCCCTCGGGTTTTCACCAAGGTGCTAGCCGGGGGTGATGGCACTGCTCAGAGTTCAGGGTATCCGCATTGTGCCCTATCTGGACGATCTACTGATCATGGCCTCTTCTTTCAACCAAGCGGAGTTGGACACCGGAGTGGTGGTGTCCACTCTGGAGAGGTTCGGTTGGGTGATCAACCACCCCAAGTCTTCTCTTTCTCCGTCCAGAGTTGTGACCTTTCTGGGGATGTCTCTGGACACCTCGCAGGCCAGGGTGTTTCTGCCCCAGGCCAAGATTCTTTTGATTCAGGAGTTAGTTCAGCTTCTCTTGTTGGCCCCTCATCCGACCATCCGGCTAGGGATGAGGCTGGTGGGTTTAATGGTGGCCTCATTCGAGGCAGTTCCCTTTGCGCAGTTCCATACGAGGGCGCTTCAGCTTCATCTGCTGACGGTTTGGGACAGGTCGCAGTCGTCATTGGACCGGTCCTTCCGGTTGACTCCCCGAGTTCGTCGTTCCCTACAATGGTGGCTGGGGTCTGTCAATCTGTCGAAAGGCAGATCCTTCCTGGCTCCACGTTGGGAAACGGTGACCACGGATGCCAGTCTGTCAGGTTGGGGGGGTGTTTGGAAGGACCTCCATTTTCAGGGTCTGTGGAGTCCGCAGGAGGCTCACGAGCCCATCAATATTCTGGAGTTGAGAGCCATCAGGTTGGTTCTGTTTCGCTTGACTCATCAGTTGAGAGGCCTGCCAGTTCAGGTCCGGTCGGACAACAGGACGGCGGTTGCTTACATCAATCACCAAGGAGGGACTCGCAGCAGGAGTGCCCTCAGGGAATTGTCTTTGATTCTGGACTGGGCCGAGACCCACGTCCCGTGTATCTCAGCAGTCTACATTCCGGGGGTGGAGAACACGGAGGCGGACTTGCTGAGCCAGGCCTCCTCTCGTCAGGGGGAGTGGTCTCTCAGTCCCAGGGTGTTTCGTTCGATATGTCTCAGGTGGGGGGTCCCAGCGGTGGACCTCTTTGCCTCTCGTCACAATCACAAGCTTCCAGTCTTTGTGTCTCTCTCGCAGGATCCTCTGGCTCTGGCAGTGGATGCCATGTCTCTGAACTGGAGGGATCTGGGGTTCCTTTATCTGTTCCCTCCGTTCCTAATGCTAGCCAGAGTGGTGCGCAAACTGGCCTTGGAAGGCGCGTCGGCGATTCTGGTGGCCCCAAGGTGGCCAAGGCGCGTTTGGTTCGCAGATCTTGTAAGGCTGGCAGAAGATCAGTTCGCCCTGCCTCTGCTGCCGGACCTGCTCACCCAGGGTCGGCTACGCTATCCCAATTTACCATCGCTGGCTTTGACGGCGTGGCTGCTGAAACCGCCATCTTGAGGGAAGAAGGTCTTTCTGACGCGGTGATTCAGACTCTTATCAGCGCCAGGAAGCGGTCTTCCTCTTCTGTTTACTACAGGACCTGGAGGTCCTATATTGATTGGTGTGAAGGTAGGTCCTTCTCTTGTCGAGAGTTCTCCATTCCTAGAATTCTGGAGTTTCTTCAACATGGTTTAGATCTGGGGCTCCAAATTAGTACCTTGAAGGGGCAGGTCTCTGCCCTGGCGGTGTTCTTCCAAAGGTCCTTTGCACTTCATCCTTTAGTCAGGACCTTTTTCCAAGGAGTTACGCATGTACGTCCGCCTAGGAAGCCCTTGGTTCCAGTTTGGGATTTGAACCTGGTTCTTTCTGCTCTTCAGGGTCCTCCGTTTGAGCCCTTGAATGAGGTTGCCTTGTCTTCGCTTACTCAAAAGGTGGCCTTTTTGGTGGCTATCACTTCGGTTAGGCGTGTTTCTGAGTTGCAGCTTTATCCATTAAAGCTCCATACTTTGAGAAGCATCAGGACAAGGTTGTCTTTCGTTTCAAGCCGGATTTTCTTCCTAAGGTGGTCTCGGCTTTTCATCTGAATCAGGACATAGTTCTGCCTTCTCTATGCCCTAATCCTAGCAACGACAAGGAAAGGGCGTTGCATTCCTTGGATGTAGTTCGTGTTGTGGAATATTATCTGGAGGTTACGTCTTCCTTTCGCAAGACGGACGCCTTTTTTGTGGTGCCCTCCGGGTCTAGGAAAGGTTTGGCTCCTGCCAAATCTTCCATTAGTAAATGGATTCGTCAGGCCATCATTGGGGCCTATTCTGCCAAGGGGAGGAGTTCCCCTTTTCGTGTTACTGCTCATTCTACTCGCGCAGTTGATGCGTCCTGGGCTTTTCAGCACCAGGCTTCTGTTGAGCAAGTTTGTAAGGCCGCTACCTGGTCTTCTGTTCACACTTTTTCCAAGTTTTACAAGGTTGATGTTTGGGCGTCCGCGGATGCTGTCTTTGGACGCAAAGTTTTGCAAGCTGTAGTGGTTTGAAGTTGTGCATTGTTGCCTAGTTTTGGATCCCCGCCCTTGTTTTTGGACACTGCTATTGGATGTCCCACATGTTATGGATTCTTGAAGCGGGGTGTGTGACATACTTAGAATAATACCATTTTGTGAATACTCACCTTGTAAAATGGGTATTATAAGTATGTCACACACCCCGCTTCACCCGCCCTTTCTGTATTCGGGATCCTCTATTTTGTGAACTTTGCGTGGTTGTGTTTTATATTTGCCTCTTCCTGGTCCCTTACCTTACTGCTTCTGTATACTGGGTGATGAGTGGGAGGTCCCAGGTATTTATGGATCAGGGAGGGGCTTTCTTTTACTATCATCTCTGCAGGAACGCCTCTTCAGGACGATATTACCCACATGTTATGGATTCTTGAAGCGGGGTGTGTGACATACTTATAATACCCATTTTACAAGGTGAGTATTCACAAAATGGTATTTTTGCAACAGTCCAGAAAAGAGGGCGTCATTTCTGGATTGTATTGGTATATGCCGTTTTCTTAGCCCTATACAAATTAACTTATATACGCATATATGGATTACACTGTGAACTGTGTTCACAGACAGTGGTTTCTGAAGGGATTCCTGAGCACATGCAGTTATAAGATGCACAGAGTAATTCCAGTTTTTAATGCAGTGCTGCCTTTAGATTTGAAGCATCCGATCCGTCGGCCTTGTCCATTAAGCAGTTTCCAGCTTCTGACATGTGTTCGGTTGAGAATAAAATGTGATTTTATCATATTTCCAATCATTACATTTAACACAGCGTTCCTGTTTTTTGTTTTTTTGGAGTTGGGGTTGTTGTATCAAAAGATATATTGGCATTCCAACTAATTTTGTATAGGTATACTTGCTGGTCATGATCCACTTGACTCAACAACCATTCAAGAGCGCTTTCAACCATTCAAGTTTCCAGAAGAAATAGATTTAACCAATCTATGTGTAGGAATTCCAAAGGTAATTTATAAGTTACCTTGACACTCTAAGCTCCTAAGAACAGGGCTCTCGATTTAATATTTTGTTTTGCATTTAAAGGAATATCATGCCCCTGGCTTATCTACAGAAACTCTGTCCCTTTGGACCAAGACAGCAGATTTGCTAGAAGATGCTGGTGCCAGGGTGGTTGAGTGTTCACTCCCTCACACGCGCTACTCCATTGTCTGCTATCATGTCTTGTGCACAGCTGAAGTAGCATCTAATATGGCGCGATTCGATGGACTGGAATATGGTAATGTACTACAGTATCTTTGGTGATTTAAATAAAGTGAGCATATACTGTAAATAGAAAAGGCTCACTTTCCCCTGATTTGTGTGTTTAAAAATGATCTCCCGTTCCCCACTAATAGCCTGAACCCTTGCCAAGAGCCAGCTCCTGCAAATTTGGCTGCCACAATTGTGGTGCAACTGGGAAAAAGAGTGGCTACCCAGTCAGTTAAGTGGGCTTTTTGTGTTGTTACTCTTTAAGTATGGCTGGTCCTTTTTGTGCAGACCATAATTAATCACTTTGTAAGTAGGTTTACGTGCCCATATCATTCACCTGTTAGTCAGGGAGTTTATTAGGTAGGTTGTGTCCTACCTGAAGTTTATTCGATTTGTATATACATATGTTTAATTTTTGATATGTGACATTTCACATTAATGTTTACATGGGACTTGACTATTGCTTGTCTTGTATCACAGGACACCGCTCAGACGTAAAAGACTCAACAGAAGCCATGTATTCTGCCACCAGACGGGAGGGTTTTAATGATGTTGTCAGAGGAAGAATATTGTCTGGGAATTTCTTCCTTTTAAAACAGTAGGTTATGAATATCCTAATCATTGTAAACTTTGACATGCACAAAATCTTTACAGCGGCTCAAAAGACTACAGGGCCAGCCGCAAGCCTGCCGATGGATCATCCAAAATCCGGATGCCCCACTGTGTGAAACCCCCGGGTTGTCGGTAATCTTACCTTTCCCAGCATCAGCATGGCATTCTTGGGATTGGCCAACTGCCGATATCAACAATACCATGTGGGTGTGTCCTCGGCAGTAGAAGAAAAACTTTTTTCACAGCAGTGTCGGCTGCATCAATGAGGTACTCAGGTGGATGGAGGTTAGGAGTGAAGCGGGGTACCCAGAAGGGGTTCTGTGCCACTTTAAATACACTTTTTTTTAGTTTTTAGATATGTTATTCCACAGTTCAGTACATGTAGGACAAGCCACCCATAGTGAGTGTGCGAATCCTATTGTCTGATGTAAATTTTACTAATGTTGTTAAAAGGGGATAAAAACAATTACATTAACTTTTCTCCCTGCCATCCCCGTTTTGGTTATATAAAACATACATGCACATTCTATGATATAGCGGGCACCACCGTGTTGTACAGCAGCCCCCTGCTTCGGGTCACCATTGCAGAGGAAGAGGCAAGCCAGTCCTTTAGCAAGGGCTCTTCATTGCAGTGAATGGAGTGGGAATGTGACTGGCAAAGCAGGGGTGGTCCTTCGTAATGGAAATGCCATAGCACCTGGTCATCTTTTTTTTTTTTTTTTTATTCAGCCAGGTTAAGATGGATGCAGGGGGGAAAAGTTGAGTATGAAAGTCCAGCTCAGACAGCATCCTCACCTCTATGGGATCCCAGTGGAGTGGGTGAAAGTGGGGCTCCCTTGAAGCTTTACTTTTTGTTCTTTGTCACTAATCCTGGCAAATCTTTTCCAACCGGATCTGGTTGGAAATGCTACTGAACCCCTGGCTCAGACAGCATCCTTACCTCTATGGGATCCCAGTGGAGTGGGTGAAAGTGGGGCTCCCTTGAAGCTTTACCTTTTGTTCTCTTTGTCACTAATCCTGGTAAGCGGAACAGGAACAAGCAGGGATTGTCGCTGGCTCTTTCTGACACTCTAATTGTTGTGCTATTAAAAGTAGTCCAAGAATCTTAGCGAAATGGAGGAAAATGTATGTTAAAAGCATAACTTGAGCAAAGCTTACTGGTAAGGTGAAAGAAACGGACTTCAGTGCTTTGTGTGCTCTGATGACCTCTTCCCTGAACAGCTAGAGAATTATTGGGAGCAGTTGGTAATTAGCAAATGCATTTCCTGCGGAAATAAATCATCAGAGCTAGTCTCCAAAATATTAAGTTACTATTGCCCTCTAATGTCCTGCTAATCAGAAACTAGATAGTAACAGCTGAGCATGTGACCCTGAATGTAATAACAATGATGACGAATCCTATTACAAATTTGTATTGATATTTTCCAGACCATAACCTAAATAAGTTGGTGTATGTGTTCAAAATGTAGAGGTTTACTAAACTTATTCTGTCCGCTTACGGCCTGGCCCTGACTGATTTTTTTTTTCTTTTAACCCTTTAAACCCTAGTAATTCTGAATACTGGATTCATTTTTAATGAAACATAGGGGAGTCCATAAGTAATAAATTGAAAAATACAGCAGTTGGCTCTTAAGGCACACCGAAATAAAATCATCCAAACTGCATTCAGCAATGAACTGAGTGCTGGTAATGTTTGAACATTTAACCTTGTCTTAGTGGGATAATTGAAAAGAACACTTTTCAATTATTTTGAACATCTTGAACTTTAAATATTAATTTACGTGTATTTAGGATGACATGTACCAAGCTCATGAGTAACCATCTCATCATGTGCGTGTCAAAGGGATCCCTTTCAGTGTGTTCAAAACACCATCTTGGTCCAAATTAATATATACAAATGATGGCTGTATTGTCTGCTTTCTGTTTATTATTATTTATTTATTTCTATAGCATCATCCGTTATTATTTATTAAAGCTGCTGGTTGATAGTTAGCCCACACAATGCAGTACACCAGGAAATTAATTCCAATATTAATTCCAATTATTCCAAGCAATGTTTGGTGAGCAATGTGATGCTCTGCTGAGAAACTGCTGATCATGCAATTTAAGGTCATCTATGAGCATTGGGGAAAAAGATACTCCCTTACCTGCCAGACATTTATCCAGCACAGCCTAGTCTACAGAAATCTTTTCTTCTCTAGTCCAAGATTTAAGTCTACGTTCACACCTGTCCAGTCGAGTTTGTGGCATGTGTTTTGTGGCGGTTTTTGCGGTAGGAATTCCGTTTTGAGTTTTTGTTTGCTTTTATGTTTGCGTCTGTTTCCAGGTCCTATGCCCTACTTTCTTGCCTGTTGAATCCCATTAAAATGGTGCAGCAAACGAAAAATGTATGCGGTACCGCCTTCATGTTTGTGGCCCCATAGACTTTCATGGGTTATGTTTGTGGCCCAGACGTAGAAGGCAAGTCTTTTTGTGTCCGTGTTTTCCTTCTCACTGCCACACTGGAGAGATGTGAAAGGGGCCATAGAGGTGCCATTGCATCTGCTGCAAACGCTTTAAAATGCATGTGGTACCTGGCAGGTGTGAATGAGGGCTTAAGCCCCCCATCCAACTCATTCCTTCTTTCACACACAAGCTGCAGGCTCCCTTGCTGATTGGAAGGGCTGTATTATGTGGCCAGCAATCTTAGATCCTTCCCACTGGACATCTGCTCTAATAGGCCTGTACCTTATTTTCCTGAAGATGAACGACTGGCTTTCTGAATTCAAAATGGCCCTCTCAATTGTGAAGTGTTAAACGACTAGCAAAATCACAGCAACTCCACCTGCCTTGATTTATTACTATATATATGAATGTAGCCACAGTTAATGTATTAAAGTTGGCTCATATTACTGTACATCTGATCACACCCTTGATAGCAGACCCTCAAACCTCCACAGAAAGACTTGCCACTGAATGGAGTAGAAAATACTGCTTAGTTGACTTATCTGCAAAGTCCAGGGCACTTTCCTGCCAGCCCCTGGTCTTATGCATATCTGTGTGGACTGGTTATGGGTGTGCCCTCTGCTGACAATCAACGAGAGAGAGCAGGGACACTCAGCGAGGCAGGCATTCAGCATAGCTGAAAACGGGTCTGCAGCCCACAGGAATCCTTGGGATTGAGTCTGGCAGGTAAGTGGCCCTTTTTTTTTTTTTACAGCCCAGGCAGGGACTTTAACCATTTGCCTTGCTTAGTTTAGCATTTTTGTGTCAGATGCGCCTATAGGCTCCTCAAAGCACTTTTCCCTAAAATTGATCAGTTGCAGATCCTGTGTGACATCATTTAACTTGTCTCTATTTTTAGGAACTATGAGAAGTATTTTTTGAAGGCTCAGAAGGTCCGGAAACAAATCGCGAATGACTTTGTAAAGGTATTTCAGTCAGGTGTTGATGTCTTACTTACTCCAACTACATTAGGAGATGCAGCTCCTTACTTGGACTTCATTCAAGAGGACAACAGAACACGCAGTGCTCAGGAGGATGTCTTCACACAGTGCGCCAACATGGCTGGTAAACAAACTTTTATCATGTTATTAATACAAACAAATGAAACTATGTTTCATAATCTACAGAGGAACTGTAAGACAACATAAAACATTTTCTACTGGATGTCCTAATCATTAAACTTTTTTTTTTTATTTTCTTTCTATAGGTGTTCCTGCTATAACTGTTCCGGCAGGCCTTTCTGTTAGGGGGCTGCCACTGGGCCTTCAATTTATAGGACAATTTTTCTGTGAACAACAGCTGCTCAGCGTTGCCAAGTGGTTTGAAAAACAAATAGACTTCTCAGCCTTAGAGTTTTACAGAAATCTAGAAAATGGGCACATCCTTCAAAGACCTAACAAATCAGCATCTTCTTTGTAGGTCACGCAAAAGTGTAATTTGTTAACTCATTTTTAAAAGGCTGCTTTCTACCAAAACCTATTGTATTTTGTAAGAACAGGAGGCATTGAGTGTTATAGTAAATATGTTATAATATGCTGTGACACGTATGATAAATCCATGGTTTTGTGATCCTAATCTGGGATCATCCCAGGGAGACCTCCATTAGTGACCATTTCGGGAAGCCACGGACACCATCCATGGCATGATCCTGGCAAATTTCGTCTTTAAAGATTGGGTAGACTCTGAACGATTCCAGGGAAAGCATTGAGTTAATAATTCATGGTCATTTGGACACAAGGAAGGTGTCTGCCAATTGGGTTCCAAAATGTCAGCAGTTCAATAGAGTGCCCAAGTGCGAGCCTTCCCAGGAATTCTGCAGGATGATAACGTTTTCCTGTTTTGACTGGTGATAATGGATGATACATGGATTTTTATTTATGAGGTGTCAAAAGAGCATTCAGACAAATGGAGACACAGAGGTTTCACATGTCCAAAGAAGGTCCGAGTACAAGATGATGGCATCTGTCTTCTGAAATGAAGATGGGATACTTGTGGATTACCTTCCAAAGGTGTATCTTATCACAGCTGTATATATAATATAGCTGTATATAACAAAAGCACTAGTACAAAAGTATTCTTGCATGACAATGCAACAAAAAGAGTGACCTGGGCTTTAATGTGTCTTGCCATGCTCCTTTGCTGATCTGTCGTCCTCAGACACCTTAAGGTAACCAAATTTTACCTAATTACTAATGCAATTACTGCAGCTCCCATCTAATTTGCAGCCCAACCAATAGAATTCTGCCTGGATAGATTGAAGAAAGATGTAGAGCACAGATATTTAAGGGGAAAATGTACAATAGCTGAATAGTGAGTTCTAGTGTGTGCCAAGCTATATAAATTAATAAACTCATTTCTGATCAGATGAACTGGGTTGGCGGGGGTTAGAATAGATGGTGGCAATAGCCCGTGGAATACTTAGATTAACTGTCCAGGCATTAAAACAAATAAGTTATTACTCCCCTTTTATTCCCTCATATTTTGGCGTTTGGAATCTCACTTGATCCAGTACAGCACTCTCAGTCCACACACCCCACCTTCAGTCAGAGTGATGCGACCATGCCTGCTCTATTCACTGCAATAGAGAGGATGTGCTTAGGCCTGGCATGACTAAGGCGTACCCCCCCCCCCCCCCCCTTCATTGCAGTGAGTGACAAACTGTGGGGTAGAAAAGGAGAGTATAGGTTTTTTTCTAGTTTTAATTCTGGTTATTGTATATATAAATAGATTAAATATGCAACTGGATGGTACTTCTTCGAAACAAAGTTTGGTAAATGCTTCTCTAGGCTATAGATAAAAAAGGTAATAAAATGAGAGAAAGCAGTTTTATTTTTCTGTATCAGCACTCCAGCATTATACATGCTTGCAATGGTTCTGTTGGAATGAATGGCATTCTTTCTTGCATTGAACAGAAAAAAACTGCAAACACAGCACATAGCCTAACAACTGGCATTAGAAAAAATATCTGCAAAGCAATCAACTTTTACAGCCAAACCATCCTGAAACTCCCCTTTCACCTTATAATCTAATCGGGGACAGAAGTTATTCTGTAACCGATTTAAATTTGTCATATTATTTATATGTCATATGGGAGCTTTTCTGGGTTCATGACTAAATGTAACACACAATGGGACAATACAGAAGCAACTGCTGGCAAATGCTGTGTGTCACCATAGTAAGCAATAACAATTCAGTCCACCTATTTTATTACAGGGCGTCAACATCAGTCAAACATAAAAAATGAGTATGAAACAAGGCAACCTTTAAAATGACTTTCCTCTCTGCCAAAACAGCAGCACACACTAATGTGTACTTACCATTTCTGCTTTTTGAGTCTCAATCACTGTGTTTGTATAAATGTTTTGACGTTTCTGCAAAGGTCAAACTGGTGGTAATGTAGTACCAGGCCATGATTTCACCTTTTTTCCTAATCACAAGGCCACACACGAACAGTAAGGCCTCACACATGCTACGCACTATAAGAGTGTAATTCCACCCAGAAAAGAAAAAAGTATTCTAACCAACTGTGACTTCAGCATTTTTTTATTGCCACTACATTTACAGTTGATCAAACTAGATGCCTTTCTCTTTCCTGCCTCCTAATTTGCACACAGTTCTAAGAAAAAAGCCAGTGGGTGTGGAATCTTTCTTAATCTGAGTACTAATTGAAGCAACATGGTCGATGTGCTGCAGTCTGTAATAGCCCATTTCCATAGAACAAATAGCGAATGAATAATTGCTACAGCAAACACAATCTAGTGATAATCGATCCATGGCACCCCTGATACACTAAACCTATTACCCCTGGATTTTATTCCTACCAGGAAAACAAAAACCACAAGCTTGGCAGGAGTTTTATTCAGTTCGGGTGTATAAGTAACTCCTCCTCTCATAAGCTGAGGTGTTTATATGGATTTTTAATATTACACAATTTTGCGCTAGTGCTTCTTTAATTATGTGACATGCTTACAAGGGTAGTGTTGTGAAGCTGGTATGGTTGGGTATTCCACTGGTCGGTATAAATCTAGCTGAACAGTTGGTTGCTTTAGACACATACAGTGCCTCCTGCCATGCCAAAAAAATGAGCAGCACCCATTTTCCTGTTCTCTGCAATTTGCCTACACTTCCCAACGTACTGTACACACAAGTGGCAGAGTAAAATGTTCTTTTAGTGGATAACTGTAGTATAAAGTTTCTATGATGGCACGCACAGTATAGAGGAGGGCGGTAGGTGGTGGCTGATATGATGGTGTGCACAGCATAGAAGATGAAAGGAGGTCATGGCTGATATGATGGTGTGCACAGCATAGAGGTGGGAGGTCACAGCTGACATGACGGAGCACACAGCATAGAGGAGGGATGGAGGTCACAGCTGACATGACGGAGCACACAGCATAGAGGAGGGATGGAGGTCACAGCTGACATGATGGTGTGCACAGCATAGAGGTGGGAGGTCACAGCTGACATGACGGAGCACACAGCATAGAGGAGGGATGGAGGTCACAGCTGACATGACGCGCACACAGCATAGAGGAGGGAGGTCAAGGTTGACATGACAGAGCACACAGCATAGAGGAGGGAGGAAGGTTAAGGCTGACATGACGGTGCACACAGCATAGAGGAGGGATGGAGGTCACAGCTGACATGACGGTGCACACAGCATAGAGGAGGGATGGAGGTCACAGCTGACATGATGGTGTGCACAGCATAGAGGAGGGAGGTCACAGCTTACATGACAGCGCACACAGCATAGAGGAGGGAGGTCAAGGTTGACATGACAGAGCACACAGCATAGAGGAGGGAGGAAGGTTAAGGCTGACATGACGGTGCACACAGCATAGAGGAGGGATGGAGGTCACAGCTGACATGATGGTGTGCACAGCATAGAGGTGGGAGGTCACAGCTGACATGACAGCGCACACAGCATAGAGGAGGGAGGTCAAGGTTGACATGACAGAGCACACAGCATAGAGGAGGGAGGAAGGTTAAGGCTGACATGACGGTGCACACAGCATAGAGGAGGGATGGAGGTCACAGCTGACATGATGGTGTGCACAGCATAGAGGTGGGAGGTCACAGCTGACATGACAGCGCACACAGCATAGAGGTGGGAGGTCACAGCTGACATGACGGCGCACACAGCATAGAGGTGGGAGGTCACAGCTGACATGACGGTGCACACAGCATAGAGGTGGGAGGTCACAGCTGACATGACGCGCACACAGCATAGAGGAGGGAGGTCAAGGTTGACATGACAGAGCACACAGCATAGAGGAGGGAGGAAGGTTAAGGCTCACATGACGGTGCACACAGCATAGAGGAGGGATGGAGGTCACAGCTGACATGATAGCGCACACAGCATCGAGGAGGGAGGTCAAGGTTGACATGACGGAGCACACAGCATAGAGGAGGGAGGAAGGCTAAGGCTCACATGACGGTGCACACAGCATAGAGGAGGGATGGAGGTCACAGCTGACATGATAGCGCACACAGCATCGAGGAGGGAGGTCAAGGTTGACATGACGGAGCACACAGCATAGAGGAGGGAGGAAGGCTAAGGCTCACATGACGGTGCACACAGCATAGAGGAGGGATGGAGGTCACAGCTGACATGACGGCACACACAGCATAGAGGAGGGATGGAGGTCACAGCTGACATGACGGCGCACACAGCATAGAGGAGGGAGGTCAAGGTTGACATGACGGAGCACACAGCATAGAGGAGGGAGGGAGGTAACGGCTGACATGACAGCGCACACAACATAGAGGAGGGATGGAGGTCATAGCTGACATGATGGTGCGCACAGCATAGAGGAGGGAGGTCATGGCTGACATGACGGCGTGTACAGCATAGAGAAGAAAAAGGTTCAGGAGGGAAATGTTTTTAAGAAGAAACTTAATGATCGAACAAAGAGGCACAACCTGAAGCTAGTCAGAGGGAAGATCAGGAGCAATGTTAGAAAATATTATTTTACAGAGTAGTAGATGCTTGGAACAAACTTCTAGCAGAGGTAGTTGAAAAATCGAGAGTAACTGAATTTAAACATGCCTGGGATAAGCACACATCTATCCTAAGACAAGGAGTACATACAGTATACACATAAGGGCAGACTAGAAGGACCATATGGTCTCCTTCTGCCGTCAACCTTCTATGCTTCTATGAAGGCCATTGCAGTCCACCTATGCATACACCTCATTATGCATACACCTCACTTTGTTGCCATAATCCTACTGAACACTGATTTTCCCTCTAAATCTTTCAGGATGGCCACAGAATGGCTCCTGCCCCTAGAGAAGAAACGCAACCTGCGACAGGTTAAAAGCCCCACCCCTTCCCCCTAGTCCTCAGTATTATGTTTCCTCTCCAAATCGGCTGGGACCCTATCGTCTCCCATTTAATTTTTTTATTTAATTATTTGTAATTATTTGTTTTCTCAACCCAGGACCTGCTCGCTGACTAGCGAGCTAAGCAGCCAGAGAGGGAATATAATGAGGGTCAGATCTCTTCTGGAGAAGAATCTCTTAACAAAGACTTTTTTTTTTGCCTAGTTCACTCAAGAGGAAGTTTCCCTGTGTTGTATCTGAAGCAGAGGCTTGATGTCCTAAAGTAGACACCACAAATGCTCAGGTTTCAAGGTGTACGGTTCTAAGCTTTGAGGACGTAGGCATGCTTCAGGATCCTATGGATCGCCGTACTGACAGCATATTAAAAAGGGCCTGGGATGCTACTGCCTTTTCCTTCAGACCGGCCCTTGCTTCAGACTGTGTTGCCAGGAACCTAGAGGCCACGGATTAACAATTTAAAGGAGTACATTGAAAACGACACCTTGTAGGAGACACTCTTGGAATCCCTCCCTGCTGTTTCCCTCTTAGAGGTCGGCTGAAGCAGTAAGGGCTAATACAAAATAGTTTCCTTCCAGACCTAAACAGTTCAGAAACAAGGCAATACAAGGGTCAATACAAGGGGGCGCAGCTTGATCTGCAACCCCCCGCCCCAGACTGACAAACCTCAACCCTGACGGCAAGATCCATGTGGGAGGCAGACTCTCCCTCTTCCCAGTACGGTGGCAAGGGATTTTGCAAAGTCCATTTGTTTTACAGCTGATTTAGTAAGGATACCACCTAGAGTTTCTTCAGAACCCCCCCCCCCCCCCCCCCCCCAATATACCTTTCTCTCGACTAGCCACCAAGGGACCAGGAAAAGGGAGCAGCCTTCCTACTTGTCATCCAGGAACTCCACCTAAAGAAGGTCATAGAAAGGGTCAAACATATTTTTAGTTCAGAAGACCTCAGGAGCTTTCTGGATGAGTTTGACCTTAAACAGCTAAACACTTTTTTACGGTACTAGAGGTTTTGTATGAAGTCCATATTTAGGGTAAGGAACCTCTTGATGTCCCTAGATTTTATGGCCACGATAGACCTGCAGGATGCATGTCTGCATATTCCCATTGCCAAGGAGAATCTCAGATTCCTGAGGTTTGCAGTTATCTTGGAGAAGAGGATCCTGCACTGGCAATACAGAACCTTCCAGTTCGGGACCTTGTCTGTCCCATGTATTTTTACAAAAGTGCATGTGCTGCCTAAGGTCAAGAGGGATTTTGCTAACCCCATTCCAGGATGACCTTTTACTTACAAACAGCACGGAGGCAGGCTTTCTCTGGGCTGGATCATAAACCATACAAAATCCAGCCTAGTACCTTCCAGAAAATGCCCTTTTCTGTGTTACCTTTTAGACATCACCCTACAAAAGATTCTGTTCTCTCAAGAGAAACAGGTCAAGCTAATTCCAGAGATGCTGGATCTACTTCTGACAGAGCAGGCTTCGTTCAGAAGGATTATGAGAATCCTTGGGCTCATGGCATCAGCCATTCTAGAAGTTCCAGTTCCGGGCACAGCTTCATTCCAGGCCGCTGCAAAATTTCCTCCAGACCCAGGATCAAACTCAAGAAACTCTAGAGAATACCACCACCCCAGAAAATGTCAAGATATCTTTATGGTGGTGGATAGATCCAGGGGTCTCAGAAGAAGGCAGAGCCTGGAGAAAATCAGATCCGGTCAGCATCACAACATATGCCAATGTGTGGGGCTCCCTTCATGCCCAGGGGAACTGGTCAACTGGATTGATGAACACTTCATCATATTTCAGAGAACTCAAGGCAGTACAGGAAGCCTTGAGACATTTCAAACCTCTGTTAATCAACAGAGATCGGCTGATAAGATCAGACAATGTGACGACGGTGGCACACTGTTGGCAGGTCGATATAGCTTATGCCTTTCCTCCACTGCCACTTCTTCTCCTGGTAGTAAGATAGATTGCCTCAGAACCAGCAAAGGTCATTCTGTTAGTCCCAATTTGGGCCAGAAAAAGCTGGCTTGCTGCCCTAAAGAAGATGGAAGAACCATGGAAGCTCACGCTTCGGCTATATCAGTTTTTTTGCACAGAAAGCGAAAGAACACAATGAAAAAAAAATTGATTAATAGATTTTTTATCTCTGTAGGGTGCAAGAAACCTGTGCACTGTATCCACTGCACTTCTTGGGATTTAGTATTGGTTCTTAAGGGACTCTGTAGACACTACCCCTGAAAAAACCCTCCATTAAGATTTTTTTCCATTAAGTTAAGTTTTGATTTCAATATCTTCTGCTAGAAGAGTGACCTACAAGCCCTCTCAGTTAGTGATCTCTTCTGCATTTTTGGTGGTGGCCGCCTCCTGGACATAAAGAGTTGGGGCATCCATAGAAGAGATTTGCAAAGCAGCTACCTGGTATTCTCCACATATCTTTTTAAAACGCTATAGGTTAGATCTTCTATCGGACTCCTAACAATGCTTTAATAGAAAGGTGTTGCAGGCAGTATCCAACCCTTAAATTGGACTTCTTGCTCATCCTCTCCCTGGCCTTTGTGAAGGATGTATGAAGAAAATCCCAGTTAGTCTTACTGGTAATGGTATTTCCTATCAGTCCTTCAGGAAGGTCCATACAACCCCATACAACACGTCGGGGAGAGGAGAGCGAGCAGGCAGCGGCGTGAGCCAGGCCAGGGATGGGGGGGAGGGGCCAGACACCAGAAAACAAGGCACACAGTCCCCAAAACACTCATCCCCTCAGAAGCTAGGACAGGAACTCCGCATCCCTCAAGAGGCTCACCATAAAGCCTATGGCCGGCTACCCTTCATGGTACAGGGTCTGCGGCTTGGAGCAGCACTCCTTGAGCACCTGACCCTAGTACTCCTCTACCTTCACCCGATCCGTCAGCCGAGGCTGGGAGGCACAGAGGGTCCAGAAACGGGTGGAAATTGACATGCAGTGCCGCACGCTTGGTTGGCCGCTCACCTGCGCAATATAAAGAGCCATCTTCTATCTTCGCAGAATCACTGCAGAGGAAACACTGGATTGGTCTATTGGTGATCCTGTTTTATGGTGCCGGGAGGAGCCACAACTCTTCTGCAGTACACTGCGCCACCTTGTGGTGGAATAACCCATACGTAAGGACTTCTTGAAGCAGGCCGTGCCATGCAATAGGAAAATACAAGCAGTGAGTGCACACATGCCCAGAGCAGTGGGTTGCCTTAGCAAGGGTGCCCGGGGAACATACAGAAACTGGTGCATTTCAGTGAGGATAGTCCTGCACCAGACTACCAGACAGTCAATCGATTATTCAACAATAGATAATGTGTTTTCACTGCTCCAGTTACCCCAGGGTTTCCCACCTAGTGGTACTTAGGTACTCTGACGATACTCAAGGCCAACAATGGTAAAAAGTGTGTATGTGGGGGGGAGGAGAGCACTGCAGGTAAATTCCATATTGCAGGTTTGGAGCATCTTGGGATAATGGCATTGCTGGCGAAAGAGCTTGGCATGGCTTTTTGGGCCATGAAGAGTACATACTGAATAGTTTATTTTTAAAGTGGACCTCCACCCTTATGGTAAGTTGTCTTGATAGTGGTAGGGTGGTTCATGAGGCTGGGAAGTGGTAATCCATTGTAAATGGTTGGGAAACCCGGGTTCACTCCACTTTAGCTTACACTTGATATGATGGCAAGATCAACATGTGGACTATGTAAATTCTTTGGAATTGGAGAAAAGGCCTATACCTAATCAGGTGTTAAACCACCTTCTCAAGGGCCACTAACAGGCTATGTATTGCAGCTCTCCACCTGTAGGACCGGATTGTTTAACTTGCATTTGAATAATGTGTCTTTGTCTGTTAAATCCAGTAAATCTACGATTATTCTCTATGATAGTGCATTCCAGAGTAGCCCTTTTATATAATTTATACTGCACCAGCATTTCCTTCCTAATGCCTGTTCTCAATGCCAAGGTTGAAAGTTCATTTACACACGTCGTAACAACGGTAAAGACTGCAATGTTCTACCTATTAGAATATTTACTGTATCAGTCATTAAAGAAATAAACATGAAAAATATATTGACTTGTTTTGAACAATAGGCAAGACAGCGATCTCATGGGCTGTAAACTGTAATTGATTCTCAGGACAGGTCACATGCTGGATTCTGTGTCAGGTTTGCTAAGCAACCCCCGTCTGGCCTTTATCAGCTCGGCCAGTTGTTATAGAGATGGCCACTGCTGTATTATGCATGGCTAACACAGTATCTGGTTACAGAGATTTCTATCCAGGACAGATGTAGATATTCTCATGGTGTCTGCTTGCATCTCTGTAATTCTGCTTTACTGGTGCATGCTTAGTGCTTATTACTTCAGTATTACTACAAGTGTAACTAGGGAGACATATTCAGGTTCTTATTTACATATGAAGTCCAAGCAAAGGCCTCACATATATTTATGCAGTCCTTTTGTGAAGCATGGCAGGGTGCACACATGACTTGTAAGAACCTCTCCTTTTCTGTCTTCTTTAAATTAGAGATCTCAAGACTCTCCCCATTTCTTTTTCTGGTGTAGAGATCCCAAGACTCTTCCCGTTCTTTTTCTGGTGTAGAGATCCCAAGACTCTTCCCGTTCTTTTTTCTGGTGTAGTGATCCCAGGGGCCCCCATTAATTTTCTTGTGTAGAGACCCCAGCGGTCACGCTTTCTCTTCTCTGATTTAGAGATCCAAGTAGCCTCCCTATCTCTTTTCTAGATTAAAGATCCCAGGAACCCCCCCAACCATTTTCTGTTGTAAAGATCCCCCCACTCCCCTCTCTGTAGAGATCACAGGAATTATCTCCCTTTTGTCCCAGAGCTCCCTCTGCATTTTTATATTTAGAGATCCCAATTTTAGATTTTAGAGAGTCCCTCTGTTTCATTTATGATTTAAAGATCACAGGAGTCCACCTATCCTTTCCCTTTTCTAGAGCAGAGATCCCAGAAGTTTCCCTCTTGCTTATTTAATTTAGAAATTCCAGGAGTCGCCTTATCCATTTTTGGTGTAGAGATCCCAAGAGTCTCTCTCTTGTGTGACTTAGGAATCCCAAGAATCCTTCCCCATTGTCTAATGTTAAGGTCCCAGGAGCTCCATCTCCCCTCTCCAATTTAGAGATCCCAGGAGAAATCTTCTCTGGTTTGGAGATCCCAGAAGTACCCCTTTCTCTTGTAACATTTAGCCAGTGGCGTTGCTAGGGCTGGTGTCACCCGGGGCGGTAGGAAATGGTGTCACCCCCCCCCCCCCCCAAAGAAAAAAAATTTTTGTATGTTGAAAGAACTCAATGTTAATGCTCTTAAAAAATAACGTTTATTTTAAATGCAACCTTTACTGAATAAATAAAAAAAATTACTTAATTAAATAACAAAAAATTCAACAGGAATAAATAAATAAATAACACAAAATTAAACAAAAACAAATGCAAGTGCACTTAAAAGAACATGCCAATAAAGTCAAAACTTTGTTTTTCTGGTTTTCAAAGCTGCAAAACTGTTAACTACTTCATCAAAATCAATGGTTTGCACTAATTCGCTTTCAACAGACAACAAAGCAAGGTCAGAAAGCCTAGACTGTCCCATTGTAGATCTCAGATAATTTTTGATAAGTTTCAGCTTTGAAAAGCTCCTCTCGCATGAAGCCACAGATACACAGATTGTAAGAAATAATTTTAGACAAAGTGAAAGGTGTGGGAGAGATTCAATAAAATCCCATTCAGCTATGAAGGTCAAAACTTGTAAAGCTGTCCAATCTGTGACTTTATCTAGGTCCAACTTTGCAGCTGTTAGGTGTCTTCTCAGCCTTGGTATCTCCAGTAACAGCTCACTCTCAGATACCTCATCATAGAAATTGGTCAGTTTCGGAATAGACACCTTTAATTCTTCTTCAGTGGCAGATATGAGACTCTTTGCTTGAATAGCCTCAAACATACCTGCTACTTCCAGGATGGCTCTTAATCTGGTCTGGAGTTCCAAATGAAAGCGATCAATGCACTCAAGCATCGCTCTCTTATTTTCTTCTTGAAGACTTGTCCTTCCAGCATCTCTTGCCAGTTCCCCTGCCATCCTTTTCTTGAACCTGGCTCTTCTCTCTACTGCAATTCCATACTCATCAGCTTTTAAAAGTGCCTGCTGAATTGCAGTGTCGACCAGGTGACTGCGCTCCTCACACAGAAAAAGTCTTAGTGACTCAAGCTTTGTCACCACTTTATCAAGACTTAAGCCCTTAGTCTGTAGGTACTGCTGTGCATCATCAACTTCCCTCAGGACATCAGACCAAAAGTGCAGGTAGCATAGAAAAGTAAAGTCACAGACAGCAGGTAGAAGACCCTGTGCTGCTCCTCTTGTGTCCATATTTTCACATGGTTCACAAAGAGTTTCAAGTGCCGACACAAACATGTCAAATTTGTCTTTTACTGGCTTAACTGCTGCATGATGAGCACTCCAGCGTGTTGTAGAAAGTCTTTTTACTGACACTCCAGTACGCTCAATTAACACATCCCAACGATGAGTGGAAGCGGCAAAAAAAGAAAACATTGCCTGAAGAGTTCCAAAAAAAGTCACACAAGATGCATTTTCAGCAAAAGAGTGCTGACCACACAAGTTAAGGGAATGGTCAACACATCCATTAAAAACAGCCTTTCTGTTTTTTTCCATTAGAATGGATTGTACACCTCCATGGATACCAGCCATAGTAGCAGCATTATCATAACCCTGAGAGCGGCACATCATTATGTCTAGGCCATCACTTTCTAATTTTTTAAGAATGTCAGAACTGAGGTCAGTAGCCTTTTTCCCTTTTAAAGGGAAAAATCCTAAAAATACTTCTTTTACCTCAACTTTCCTAGTGATGTGTACATATCTGATCACTTCAGACATCTGATCAGTATGTGATACATCGGGTGTGCTGTCAAACATGATGCCAAAGTACTTTGCAGACTTTATGTCTGTTACAATCTTCTCCTTCACATGATTTGCCAGGACACTTATAAACTCATTTTGAGTTTGTGGAGAAAGATAGGAGACAGACACGTTCAGTTTACAGGTGTGCCGCTTTAACCTAATTAGGTGTTCTTTGAGTACTGGATCATACTTTGAAAGCAACTCAACCATTTCAAGAAAGTTTCCTTTATTCAATGAAGACTCATCTTCCTTGTGGCCTCGAAATGCCAGATTTTGCTTGGCAAGAAACAATGTGATGTCAAGCAATCTGTGCAAAATGTCCCTCCACTTTTTCTTCTCAGTCTCCATCCTAGAAAGAGTTTGGGCATCAATGGTTTCATGCAGCCTCAGTCCTGCTGCCAAAGTTTTCCATTTTTCCAGGGAGTTTAAGTGCTCTTCCGATGTCTCATGACTATATACCTTTGGGTTCAGTTTCCACCACTTCTGAAACCCAGTGACAAATTTGGATGTTGTACCTGTAATACAGACGGCAAAAAGCCGGCAACAAAAGCAATATAAATTCCTACTGACAGGTGAGTAAACCATCCATGTCCTCAGAATTTTCTCTCCGTTTGGCATGACCTTGTAGAACCACACTTTTGAATGTTGACGTTCTTCTCCCTTTGTTGTAGCTTTTGCATGAGGCCTTTTTGTGACACTAAAAGGACCATCTTTGTTCTGAACAGAAGCACTTCCTCTTTTCACAATTTCTACCCGAAAATGATCTGGAACAGGTATCTCCCAGAAGGACACATCAGATAAAATTTGCAGATCTTTCTCCTTGACTGCACTCATCTCTTTGATAGTATCAGGACTATGGCTTGCATCACTTTCAGCAATCTCTTCAGTTTCAGATTCTGTAATTTCCATTCCTTGCCCTTTTGCTTCTATTTCCGCTCCATGCTCTTCTTCAGAGTCTGCCATTTCCACTTCTTGCTCCTCTGTAGAAAGATTTCTAGAAAACACTTCCGAAGACTCGGCTTGGTCAATTAGCGCAATGTCTTTTGAAGAACCCTGGCCATCATCTGGTCTTTTGACATATTTGAGCATGGATCCAGCAAGGGTTTTAACCGATTCCATTTTTGCTTCTTTTGCTTTCCGTTGCTGGTATCCACTTGGCCTTTTTGACTTATGCACTCCATGTGGCATGGTGGAATGTTCCCTTAGCAATTCAGACTTTGCTTTCTGAGACCCAATCGAAAAAAAGAGGACAAAATGAAAACATATAATTTGTTTCTTAGGCTTCTGATATGTTGCTAACGGTATGGATAGACTGGTTTTCCTAGGGAGTAATTTCTCATTAGTTGGATGTCTCATCTATTTGTATGGCCTGTCTGACGATAGTACACAAACCATATATTACACTATCCCTTGGTTTAAACCACCCACTTTGTGGCATCAGCATACAATTTTTGTTGTGGTAAAAGTAGAATGGTCGTTGTATATGTTTTCTTTTGTATTGGGTGACTTAAAGGGGTACTCCCCTGGAAAACATTTTCTTTTAAATCAACTGGTGCCAAAAAGTTAAACAGTTTTGTAAATGACTTCTGTTAAAAAATTCCAATCCTTCCACTACTTTCCAGTTGCTTTTATAATCCACAGGAAATTCAAAAGGAGAAGAACTTCCTTTCTGCCTGACCACAGTGCTCACAGCTGACACCCCTGTGCAATTTAAGTAACTGCTCAGAATAAGAGGTTTAATATAGGGATTCCTAAATTGCACAGGGGTGTCAACTGTGAGCACTGTGGTCAGGCAGAAAGGAAGTACTTTTCCTTTTGAATTTCCTGTGGATTATAAAAGCATCTGGAAAGTATTGAAAGGATTGTTTTTTTTAATAGAAGTAATTTACAAACTTTCTGGCACCAGTTGATTTAAAAGAAAATGTTTTTCAGGGGAGTACCCCTTTAAATAATAGATAGCGGAGGTGCAGTAGACATCACATATCTAGATTTTAGTAAGGCTTATTAATGTTTTCCAAATAGACTTATCAACAAACTGCAGACATTGATCATGGCCTGGGACCACGGACCCACCAGCAATGTTCCCTCTAAGCCGGAACAGCTGCTGAGCGGAATCGTGAGGGACCTGGGCAATGCTCGATGAAAGGTGGGCAATCGGAAAAAAATAAGATGGTACATATACTAAAAAAAGCAAAGCGCATTAAAGTGGACCAACACCCAGGATAGTAAAAATCTAAAAATATTGGTCCACTTCCTTGGGGCTTCCTGATCAGGGTTGCCCCACTATGTGAAACCCCCCAGATCACCCTAAAAAAAACTCACCTTACCTCGCTCCTACGGCACATGCGCGGGCGCTCATCCAATCAGTGAGCTCAGAGCCACTGAGCTATGGACATCTAAGCTCAGCGGCTCTGAGTACGCTGGCAGCCGCATCTCGCGCTTCCCTCTAACAGGGAGCGCGCCTGCGCCAGTCATTCACAAATGGCCGACGCGGGCACGCGCCCTGCTAGAAGGAAGCGCAGAATGCAGCCGCGGCCCGCGCATGCGCTGTTGGAACGGGGATCAGGTAAGGCATACTGGGCGTCCTGGGGGGTTTCACATGGCGGGGCATCCCGATTTCGGATGCCCCGGAGGGAGGGATCGGTTAGACGATTCCCGGAACCATCTGGCCTGGGTGTTGGTCCACTTTAAACACAAATATATAATGATATTTAGTTTTACTTTCAAGAATTGCACTTTATATAGGCAACACGGAAAGTCCAAAACACAGTAGAGGGTCTGTAACATTACTGAGCCTGTTTGTATGTAAGCTTTAAAGGTACATCACCTAGAGGTAAGAAAAACAGATACATCTGTAGTAGGTCTACAAAATAAAAAAATATACAACTCGGTCCAGCCTTAGCCCCAATCTCTGTCCCTCAGTACAGCCAGTAGGGCATCCCTCAGGACAGTCAGTGGGGCATCCCATCCCTAAGGACAGTCCGTGGGGGCATCCATCATAATAAGACAGCACTTTAAGGTGGACACAAAGCCCAGAAAATGGGAAAAAGGGTCATGCCAGGCCTTGTTCTGACACCCCCTGCTATCACTCAGTCTGCATCCCGCACCCCCCATTACTCACTCTGCTCCTGTACCCTGGCATCCCCCCTGCCATGAGTCAGCCTGCCCCACATACCCCAGCATCCCCCCTGTCATCACTCAGCCTGCACCCCCATACCCCAGCATCCCCCGTCATCACTCAGCCCGCACCCCCATACACCAGCATCCCCCCGTCATCAATAAGCCTGCACCCCCATACGCCAGCATCCCCCCTGTCATTACCCAGCCTGCACCCCATACCCCAGCATCCCCCATCATTACTCAGCCTGCCCCCATACCCCAGCATCCCCCCTGTCATTACTCAGCCTGCATCCCATACCCCAGCTTCCCTCCTGTCATCGATCAGCCTGCACCCCCATACCCCAGCCCCCCTGTCATTACTCAGCCTGCACCCCATACCCCAGCCCCCTGGCTGTCATTACTCAGACTGCACCCCATACCCCAGCCCCCCTGTCATTACTCAGACTGCACCCCATATACCCCAGCCACCCCTGTCATTACTCAGACTGCACCCCATACCCCATACCCCCTGTCATTACTCCGACTGCACCCGATACCCCAGCCCCAGCATACCCTAGCATCCCCCACACACACCATAGCACCCCCTGTCATCACTTATACCAGCCAAACCCCCGCCCCGCGCAGCGCAGAACAGCTTTTGACTTACCTTACAGTCAAGTGATGGGGAGGTCACGTGATGCCGCCAGCGAGTCGCGGGTGTACTTTCCTCTCCAGCAAACGAGCGCCTGCGCCTGTGATTGGCCGGTGCCCGGTGGAGCCACGCACCAGCCAATGAAAAGCTGAGTTTTGAGTTTATGGGGAGGGGCGGGGTTTATCAGGAGCAGGCGCCGAAGGAGAAGCGGCGCCTGCGGTGTGATGCTTTTTTTTTTTTTTTTTTCACACCTGCCCCGGAAACGCGCGGACGGCGAGCGCAGCTGCGCGGGGAGGCGGGCACGGGTGCGCGGCCGCGCAGCTTAGCGGGAACACTGCCCACCAGGTCCCATGGTAGGGCCGGCCCTGGGTGTGCGGTGTCACCCTCTAGGTCTGGTGTCACCCGGGGCGGTCCGCCCCCCCCGCCCCCGGGTCGCTACGCCACTGCATTTAGCCACCCCTGGAGCCCCCCATCCCCCTTGTCTAATTTAGAGATTCCGGGATTTCTCCTTTCCTTTGTATAATTTAGAGATCCGAGGAGTGCTGGAAAATGGATACAGCTTATTAGCACTTTCTTGGAGGTTCAACCTACTAGAGAAACACCTTATTAGGAGGATAGCAAATGGCCTGAGGCCACAAAGAACAAGTATATTAAATATGAATATCTACCTAGCTCTTTTGACATCTTCTCCTTGAAATCCTCCTTCAGTGAAGAGGAGAGAGATGGTTGAAGCAGGTTGTGGGGCAAGGTCAGTTTTGGTTTGGAGCACCTTGTGTCCACCAGAGGAAATCTTTCTTGGGGGCCCACTCACAATTAGATTGTTACATGAAAACAAGTGTGATACTTATGAGTCAACAAAAGTAACTTTCTGAACAAATAATATCACAGAACACGCCAGACAAACCAAAAAGACTGTGTTATTTTTGTATTTCTTGTACTGCCCTGATGGTGGCCCAGGTCAATCTTGGGGTGCTGTGGTGGGCCAGTCCAACCCTGAGCAGGAGTCACAGAATAGGTTTTCTAAGTGCTAAGGCTTCCCCTCCTGCACCCCACCTCCCATGCATCCTGAACTGGGATGCTCTCAGCTAGAGGTTAGAAAAGAAATGACTGTGTGAGCACTGTGTTGCTCGACCATCAGTGGCAAATAGGGTTTTTTCAGGCTGTCTTGAGTGGTAATGTCCACAGTGCATGCACAGCTACATATTTAAACCCTATTGGTCTACCATTCTGCCCATAGTAGCTACCACCATGGACCCTGGTTGGGGGAGTATTCTACCCAGTTTTAGAGCTTTGTGAAACTTCATAGGAGGTTGGGAAACTGAGGATTAAAGTGGTCCTCCTTTAAGGCCTGTAACCCACCTATTTCATTGACCTTTTTTCAGACCACCTGTTAATTTTGAAGAGCCCCCCCCCCCCCGTGGAAGCCCTTAAGGTGGCCCCTGGCAATCTGTGGATGGAGTGTCCTGATTACAACCCTGGTGACCTCCTGCTGCCCCCTTCCGGCGATGCTTTGTGGTTCACTAACACCTTAAAAACTTGATTGGTAACCTATACTGCTCATGCACATGTCCCAGCTCCCAGCCATTTGCCAGCTACTACACCTACCATTTTCCCTTCAGAGTATCACTGTGGCAGAAAACCCTCCACAGCATTCACAGAGCTCCTAACTGCCTAGGGCCTACAGGTCAGCCAGCCCCACAGAAGCTTACTATGACAGCAAACTCTCCACTTCCACCTACTATGCCTAACACACTGATGGGTGCTCACAGCAACCATTGATCAGGACCCCTGTATGTGACCTCTCAGAATTGAATGGCTGTCTGGTTAGGAGGTTTTTGGTTCAGGGGAGATCCCCTTCCATCTCTCTCAACTTCTAATATATCTATCTATACCTCACTAGCTACTTTTTTCTTCATTTCCTTGATGAGGACACCCCATTTGGTGGGATAGAATAGCACAAGGAGAACCCTTTCTTCACATTAAGCAGGAGGAGAATGAGTCAGGAGCTGCACTGGCAGCCCTGCAGGTAGGTAGTTTGCCTCACTCTGCCCTTTGAATTCGTTTGGGGGTCATTTGGGCCCCTTATCAGTTGAAAATACAACCCCCCTTTGGCCCACCACCTGTTAGCTTGATCTGGGGGTTTGCATATCTTTGCAATTTTGTGTGCTAAGACAGCTCTAGAAAAAAATAACAATGTTTTTTGTCTTAGAAATGACAAAATGTACCAAACATTTACAAATAATATACTGCTATTTGCCAGCCTGTGTGTGTTGCTAGTGCATGTGGCATGATGCAACTTCCGAAGAAACGAAAGTGCGCTGAGGTATCAGTGGACCTTGCCAAGTTTCCAAGAATAGGGTATTGATCATGGAACACAAAGAAGCCAGCTATCCTCTTACCTTCCTCCTTTATTTACATAACAGATCAGACCAAATATATATTTATTTATCTATATATATTTACAAGGCTTTGTTAGTCTTACCATCAATGTGAAAATATTACATTAGAAAAGATTCCAGATTTAAACATGTCACATCCGTTTGCAAATACACAAAAAGCCACACTGCCATTTCAGTGTGCCACTGCTAAGTGTGGTCCTACACAGGGCTAGCCTTAAATGAAAGACTGCAGGATGGTGTCCCCCCGGGGACAAAACACCTTGTGCACCCGCAAATGGATCCCCAACAAAAAGTAAAAAATCTGTGACCCACTGTACCTCCAATGAACCCCTACTCACCCCCTAAAAAGCAACCAGATTGTGGTAAGTGACACTCCGTTTCATCTTAATACTATGGACCAAACAAAACAGATTGCTGGGGATATGTACTCTGTTTAAGCAGTGAACCCTATCCACCTGCATTGCTCTTACAATCTCCTCTCTGCTGCTGCCACCCAATCGCAGTGCAGCTTCTTTTGTCTGAGGAAAACAAGGTGAACACAGCACAGACACACTCCATTAGCCATGTCAGCCTTGAGGCCAGTTGGGGGGGCATACATCAGGGGGCATCAGCACTGGGACTGGGTCATGCAGTTCATAACAAAAAAGGTGCTACTAAAGTTATGGAACACCTTGGGCCACCAGATCTGCACACCGCAAAGCGCTTCTAAATTATCAAATCTCTATTAGAAAAACAAAATTATAGAGAGCAGACATACCTGGAGGGCTACACCGCCTCCCTGCAAGTGCACACTGAAAAGTTATAAAGCATATTTCTGCCAATTGGATGTGAACTGTCACCATTACTTAAATTTTTAAAACAACCTATGGACTATGCTAAAGAATTTGCCATGCTTTTCTGCATACCCCATGTTGTATCCAAACTTTCAAAGAATTGCCTCATTAGAAAAAAAATATGTACCTCATCAGTAAGAATCTCCCATGTTCGGTGCAGTTGACTTATAGGGAAAAAATAGAACAAAAAACATTTTTGCAAGTTGAAGTAAAAAAAAACAATACTCAGATATAAGTTTAAATAAATTATTAGCATAACCCCCATTGAGTCAACTCAGAAAATATGGCCCATTACTGGTTGTAGTTTACAGTGGATCACTAAATCCAGCATTCCTATCATATAGTGTAGAGATGCCACCAAGAAGGACAAACCTCAGCTACAGTTTATCTCACAAGAACATCTGAAAGGAGCATAGGTGCCCCACATACCTCCTATCAACAGCCAATTTACACAAGAGGACAGTCAAAGTCATCCATGATCCACTCCATTCTGGTCAACCCTTCTTATAAATTATTAATGGGGGGGGGGGGGTTGGGGAAGGGGACTGGTAGGTGCTGTTGGTTCCTATCCTGTGGGTGGTGGGTTGGTACTGATGCCCTATCTATTAATACAGAGGGGGGGGGGGGGAAGGGTTCCACTATTTCCTCCTGAAAACTCTTCCGGGGGTAATAGTGAGCTCTAAAGTACCTTACTCCACTCACCGTGATCACATTTCAGTACTGTTTATTTACAAATGCAGATATATCACATTTGTCGTGTATTTACAGTTTCAGTTACATCGCATTATTCTGTTCATACAAATTTTATATTCTTTTTGTTACAGAACAAGTTAAATATTTGTTTTCCATATGATTGTATTTTTTCTGTAAGTTACCCCTGGTGAAAATTCTGCTTGGGGTATTTTCCCTGGGAGGAAATTCCCGGGGTGGTACCGCAAAGTTTGTAGCAAGTTTCTTTCGGGTTGTTATTGTAGCAAGCTTTGGCCCTCTTATACGGTTTCTAGCAAGTGTAGTTTGGTGCTGTCACAGACGCGTTTTGCCTATCAGCTTCATCAGTGTGCAGGCCTTGGCCTATGATTATTAGGGCAATATATTAGTTTACTCGAGTTTTGTGTATGGCTTCAGATTAGTATAATCCCTCATGGCTAGTGAGCGGTATGTGGCTGCGGCTGTGCGTTCCGGCCACATAAAGCTCACTAGCTATGTGCGCAACCGCACCCGACCTTCCTGAATGGGCAGCGTAGTCACGCCACGGCTACCAGGTGGGCAGGGGATGTGCCTGGTGGCGCTGATCAACTCTCCTCAGGTGGCTTAGCTGCTCTCTGTGCCGAAGAGAGCTGAGTGACAGCGAGCGCACTGTTTGGCTAAGTGAGCCGCTTAGCCAATTGGCACACTTGCTCTCGCCCAAGTCTGTGCCATGGGAGCGGAAGGAAGGTGAGTGACACGGGGCAACCTGGGGGGGGTGCACACAGCAGGGGAAACCCAATTCGGGATGCCGCCGCAGAGAGGAACAACACACAGGAAAGCCAAATTCATGTGTGTTGTTCCTCTTCAATGATATTCAATATACTGTACATGTACACACATACAATAAACTGGTACTGAATCTAAAAACAAGCTTGGGGATTTATTTTTTCTACAGAGTATAGGTAAGCCTTTCTTTTACATGTTATATACATTTGTAATAATAACTCATTTTGCGTGATGCCACCACATCATCCGTCATCCAAACAGCAATCTGCTTCCTCTCTCACTTCCGCAGTCTGGTTGCTGCCATCACTGATCTCTTCCACGGTTATAACTGATAACATCTTTTTTCAGTTGATGTCCACCTGTAAAGTAACGGACAATTTGCTAGATATAAGGTACAACACTGAGATGAATGCACATGAACAACTTCTACATTTTAGTTTTCCAATATTTTGTATTTCGTCTTAACTTTTCATACATAAGTAAATTACACACAAATATAAAGGCCAGCACTAAACTAAACCAAAAATACAAAAAAGGGGAAAGGGTGTGGCTATCAGATGGAATAATTGCTCGTGGCCTGAATATTGGAACCCCAATTATTTTGCTTAAAGCCATAAGGTGGGGTCTAGCTCAATTGTCAGCTTTTTATTTTTTATTTGTTCTTGTACAGAAATAAATGAAGGAAATGGTTGCAATAGGTATTCGTGAAATGCATGGTTCCATCTGTGCTGTTCCTGTATTTGTAACAGCAAACATTTGCTTGGTATGGTGCACCCATAACATGCACTCCATCCACCACCACCCACATCAACAACCATTGTGTCCATGTAAGATGAATTATGGAATTAATATAACATTTACTATTAATAATACATATGTTATTCTGTATTACTTGCTCCTATTGAAAAGAAATAGCAAGGCAAGAGGCATTTTTTTAAGATGTATGTACATCAAGGTTACTTAAATGGCATCTGCTGAAGCCATTCATCCAGCAAACGCTAAACATTTTAATCAGAATTACTTTTTACTCACCAAGTACTAGGAAAATGTATTGGCTGGTTGCAGGAGGTGAGATTCAAGGGGGTAAAAACATTATACTATAACACTATATACAATATAATGTATATACAATATACAACATGGGCAATAAAGGACAGTCATTTATCGGAGCTTTTGGTATGGGGGCATCAGTAAAAGAAGCTCAGTATGAATGGGGCTACGTTTTTAATACAGATGCCTAAGGATAATTTGTATGTCACATGATACAGGGCCCGATTAAGTGTGGTGGAGGCCCCAGATACAGTATTGTGTGTCTCCCAGCAGTGATAGTCAGGCACTCACAAACATTGGAATGTCAGATCAAGTCTCCATGATAAACGCCCCCCCCTCTCTGAAGTGCAATGCAATGCCATAGAGGGGGCATGCCAGGGCTTTGCATGCCTCCTCCATTAAGTGGGCATGCAAGCATCACTGTGACTGATGGATGAGGGGGGCAGCCGTTGGTGATGGGTGATACAGCCTGCGTGGCACAGGGGCTTCCTCCTGTTTAGAACAACAGCATCCATCCTTGCTCCAATCACTTTAATGATTACAACACTGTGCTCTATCAGTCCAACACATACAGTCCCAATATTTGTCAGTAACCAGTAAGAAACAAAATGCAGGGCCATTTCTACCATAAGTGAATGCTCCTACCTAGTGCAGTGCATCTGTGCTGTGTGTGCCCCAGCTGCCACAACTAAGCCGACCTCCCTGTATCTCCTCCCTGTAGGTAGGATAGGTTAGGTACGCAGATGGGTGGGTAGGCAGGTAGGTTAATGGGTAGGTAGGTGGGTGAGCATGCAAGAAAATCGGTAAATAGGTAGTAAGGAGAGTGGGCAAGTAGATAGATGAATAGGTACGGGGGCAGTCAGGTAGGTGGATGAGGAGGTAGGTAGGTGGGAAGGAAGATAGATGGGTAGGTACGTAGTATTACAGGTGGGGGGTAGACAGGTAGATTAATATGTTGTCATTTCAGTAGGTTAGGTAGACATGTGGGTGGTTAGACATGTAGATACATAGTAGTTAGTAGGTGAGTGGGTGGGTAGTCAGGAAGATAGATAGTTGAGTAGGGTAGATGAGTAAGTAAAAAAGTAGGTGAGTAGGTACTGTAGGTAGGTTAGTTAGGTAGGTAGATAGGTGAGTGGATAGGCAGGTTGGTTGGTGGGTAGGAAGATTGGCTAGTGGGCAGGCAGATAGATGGTGGGTGGGTAGTAAGAATGATGAGTGGGCAGGCAGGTAGATGGTGGGTAATTGATGCCTCTGATTTAGTGTCCAACAATCCACCTTTGTTCCAGGGCTTCCACCTATTCTCCAGGTTCTGTGGAAGTAGGTGAGTGGGCAGGTATGTAGGTAGGTTAGGTAAGGGGGCAGGAAGGTAAGTATGTAGGTGGGTCAGGAGGCACAATGGTAGTTGGGTGAGCGGGCAGGCAGGCAGGTATATGGGTGCGTCAGTAGTTAATGTAGGTGGGTCAGTAGAAAGGTAGGTAGGTGGGTATGTCAGAATGTGAACACCAACACAAAGGCACCATTTTAAATATTATCTCTATATACAGCAACAGAGCATGTTGGGGGGATGGATGGCCCAACCACACTCCCTCATCACATGTAGCCGAGTGAAAACGAGCGTGCTGACTGGTTGAGCAGGCTGCTCAGCCAATCAGCTCGCTCGTTCTTGTCCCTGAGTCTGCGCAGGTGAGAGTGACAGGAAGGTGAGTGAATGGGGAGACCTAGTTGGAAACACACAGCGGGCATTCCAATTTGGGATGCCCCCACCGAGAGGAACAACACCCCAAAGAGTGTAAATCAGGTCTGTTGTTCCTCTTTAACCACCTGTCTTTTTAGTAGTTTCCTAGAATTAAATCTATACTTTTCTTTTCTTGGCTTGTCTGTGTTTCAAAGGACCATGTAGGCCCCACTAGAAACAATAAGCTGGTGTAACTATACTCTAAAACTCTGTTTCTCAACCTGCGAGACCTGTATCCCAGGGGATATGCAGCAATGTTCAGGGGTGCAGCATGGCCAGTGACCAACTTATTTTGGTTACATTCTTAATTGATCTCCTCCAAGGGGGGTCCTTGGTTGTAATTGCTAGGGGGTACGTGGTGTCAGAAGATTGAGGACCATTGCTCAAGCAGACTCTACTGGGGAGTGTAGACTCAAGTCAATAAAATAAAAGCAGAACCATTACATATGCTTTAGAACTGTGGACTTTGTGACAAAGGTAATGGAACAACCCAGGCTCTGTGAATTTGCATGTTAATGCCTGATGATGGATACATGAATTTGAATTTCGACAAGGATAAACTCCAAGCCCTGGCCTAGCAAGTTTTACATAATGATGCCATTTTTTTCAAAGATACGCCTGCATATAATCTGATTTCCTTTTTTTTTCTTCAGTATGTTCACATGTATTAATCGTTATGTGGAAATGACTTACCCACTATGTGCTGTTATGCATACAGAACTAAGAACATCTAGGTGAAAGAGGAACACATGTATACTCAAAGGACTAGACTTTATCCTCCTGGGGTAAATATGTCTGGTAAACAGGACTACCATTCTAAGAAAAGGCCTTATACTTAAAGATATCCTACATTTTCAATTTCCCATCGGATTTGCTGAATACATTCCAGCTTTCTTTAAATTGCGGTTCACCTGATTGGATGTTCAACATGGCACAATTTAGAGACAAAATATCTATAGCAGAACCAGGAACCTAGTTTATAGATTAGATAGATATAAAAGATATAGATATAGAAAGATATAAAGGTGTAGATCCTTCAAGGTTATCAAGGAACCTATGGGTCAGGTGGGTTAGGAATTGCATGCTGGGACTTTTCTAAAACACTGGCCAATTAAACACAGAATGCTGGTTTACCAATAGATGCCTCAGTTAGGGCCAGTGGTGGAGGTGTGAGTAGGGAGTGGGGTTCATTGGAACTAGGGTTCCAGTGTCACTTGATAATGAGGTGGGGTGTAGGTGAGGTTGCTTAAATATACTCTACAGATCTCAACAGTTACAATACGACTTACAGAGCATTCTACAGCATCCCAGTCAAAAGAGCTTCCATTGAGACCTTCACGGTTCTGCTGGTATTCTCTTAAACGGGATCAACAGCCTGGCACAGTTGGAAACAATAATCCCACACACTCACTTCCTCCATCTGCATGCATGATACTGAATCATTGTCAGCACTTACATTTGCTCCTGCATCCACTCAAAGCTGAAACGTATCCTCACTGTTTTTGTGGCAGCTTTCATTTCGGAGCCTCCTTTCCCAGCATCCCAGCCATTCTGCTGCCTGGATTCAACTGACATAACTGACAATGCACAGTAACAGGAAATCCTGCAGCGGCCTGCAGATACACGAGACGACATTTTGTTTCTAAAATTTACCACAGCAGGAGTTAGAAAAAGGTGAATCATTTTTATTTGCCCTGCATATGAGCACTGTTTGCTATGTTGGTCTGGTTTAAGTCATTTTTGAGCTCCTTTTACATTTTAACGTGTGTTATTCTCTTACGTCCAGGACCACCCATGATCACACCCAGTCACGTGCGCACATGGATCAGGCCACATTTCCCACATGCTAAGATTGCAACTGTGGGGGTTATTCATCAACGGATAGCGCCAGGTAGTGCCTCGTAAGCGGAAGGCAGCGTCTGGTGAACTCTGGGTGCTGTACGCAATACCACATTCATGAAGGCGATTCTAGTGAGCTCTAACAGCGCCATGTAGCGTCACATGTATGATTACAGGCGGCTCAGCGTATAGCTCCAGAGCGCCTGGTATTGCCTGTCGCTCTCCCATACATTTCAATGGACGTTCCTTTTCTTCTGTTTAAATAGGGTTTTTTGTTTTTATTTTTTCTCAAATAATTGTGTGACCTCTCCTGGCCTAGAAAGAGTCATTTTTGAAAACTTTTTTGATTTTTTTATATTTTTATGCAGAATTGTCATTACAGGTCTGGCATTAAAGTATTAATGTCACAATGTTACAACAATGTAATTCCATGTGTTTTCGCTTTGTTACTGGTGGATATGTGTTCAAAAACAGACTTTAATCACACAGTGTCTGGCGCTTTATGCTATAGCGACCAGATCCAGAGCGCCGACGATGTGTGAGTCTGTTTCTTTTTGTTGAATATGGAGTCACTGAGAGTCGGTGGCAATGAGCTGGCGCTACCTTTCGCTCCCTGCAACGCTGTGCTGGTGTTAGAACGCCCAACATACATCACATTCATCAATGCCGGCCAGGTTACTACATCGACTGAGGTGCTCTGTTACAGCGCCCGATAGTTAATCACAGCGTCTACTAGCGGTCCCTCTTTGCGCCTCTGTACAGACGCTCATCTGCCGATACTTGGCACTAGTCATGGATCAGGCAGATAGAAATAGAAAGATATAAAAGTGTAGATCCTTCAAGGTTATCAAGGAACCTATGGGTCAGGTGGGTTAGGAATTGCATGCTGGGACTTTTCTAAAACACTGGCCAATTAAACACAGAATGCTGGTTTACCAATAGATGCCTCAGTTAGGGCCAGTGGTGGAGGTGTGAGTAGGGAGTGGGGTTCATTGGAACTAGGGTTCCAGTGTCACTTGATAATGAGGTGGGGTGTAGGTGAGGTTGCTTAAATATTCTTTATTCCAGCTGTACAGATCTCAACAGTTACAATACAACTTACAGAGCATTCTATAGCATCCCAGTCAAAAGAACTTCCATTGAGACCTTCAGGGTTCTGCTGGTATTCTCCTATTTGCCTATTCCAGCCTGACAAACAGCCTGGCACAGTTGGAAACAAAAATCCCACACACTCAAGTCCTCCATCTGCATGCATGATACTGAATCATTGTCAGCACTTACATTTGCTCCTGCATCCACTCAAAGCTGAAATGTCTCCTCACTGATTTTGTGGCAGCTGTCATTTTGGAGCTTCCTTTCCCGGGATGGCAGCCATGCTGCTGCCTGGATTCAACTGACATAACTGACAATGCACAGTAACAGGAAACCCAGCAGCACTTTCTGTTTACAGGCGGCCTGCAGATACACGAGCCGACATTTTGTTTCTAAAATTTACCACAGCAGGAGTTAGAAAAAGGTGAATGATTTTTTTACGTGCAGCAATCTAAATTGTCCTGGGGAGGGCTGCATCTGAGCACGGTTTGTTGTGCTGGTCTGGTTTAAGTCATTTTTGAGCTCCTCTTAAATACTAACCCGTGTTATACACCCAGTCACGTGTGCACATGGATCAGGCCACATTGCTAAGATTGCAACTAGGGGGTTTATACATCAAGTGATAGCGGCAGGTAGAGCCTTGTAGCTGCAGGCAGCGGCTGGTGAACGTTGGGCGCTGTACGCAATACCACATTTATGAAACCGCTTCCAGAGTGCCAGGTAAGACCTGTCGCTCTCCCATACATTTCAATGGACGTTATAATGTAATTCCATGTGTTTCGCTTTGTTACTGGTGGATATGTGTTCAAAAACATTACTTGACTTTAATCACACAGCGTCTGGTGCTCTATGCTACAGCGACCAGATCCAGAGCGCAGACGCTGTGTGTGTGTTTTTTTGTTGAATATGGTGTGAGTCGCTGAGAGTTGGTTGCAATCAGCTGGCGCTACCTTTCACTCCCTGTAACGCTGTACTGGTGTTAGAACGCCCAACATACATCCCATTCATCAATGCCGGCTAGGTTACTACAGTGACTGAGGCGCTATGTTACAGTGCCCAATAGCCGATCACAGTGTCTACTAGCAGTCGCTCTTAGCGCCTCTGTATAGACGCTCATCTGCCGATAGCTGACGCTAGTAATGAATCAGCCTGTAAGTATATCAGTCTTGACTGGTTTCTGTTTGTCAGGCTTTTCCCTCCAATATCATAGTAACCTGTCCCCTACTTTTCCAATAACTGTCTATGGGGCCTGTCCAATACTACAACTGTTGCTGAATCTCCAATGGAAAGAATGACATCTCTCTTAGGGTCTACTCCTCTAAGAGGGTTCTAACCTCTCCTCATTGTAGCTTCTCACCTTTGTAACCAATCACAGCTCTTTATTCTTAGCTAACCATTTAAATATGTTTCTGCTTTTAGGTTGAGTAAAGTTCTTGGAATAGTTTAGTGCCTGTTACATCATGTTTTCTTTTCACTTGACGTTCTGGTGGCATTTTACTGAAGTTATAATAAGGTTGATGTGTTGTAGCATTATATATAGCGAGGATCTTAAACTAATATTTCATTATGATGTCATTACGTACTTTTACATTTGGTATTTCATTGCTGCCCTATGAAAGTGCTGTATCTTGTTCTGTCGTACCCCCCCATAATCTATCATATAAATATGCAATATATAAAAAACGTTATAGCTCTGTAAAGACAACTTGGAGGCTTTCTGTTGGGAAGGGAAAGCACTCTAGTGGAAATTCCAATCCCTTCGCCTTACTATAACCTTCCTTAGCTCATTGTGCCATCAAGTGAACTTTGCCAAGCCGGTTCCTTCTCAGGTTGCATGGTGGCTATTCATCTGTATACATGGTAGCGTGTGAAAGTAGTCTAGGAGGTTGCAGAAGTCAGGAACTGTTCAACCTAAACACACCAAAGTTTATTGTTTCTTTAGAAAACATGAATACATTTCCTTCTGTGTAAGAGTTGCAGGGTAAGCAACCTGATATGTAAGTATATTATTGCACCTAAGCTTGTGGTCTGAACACAAAGCCAACAATGCAAATGACAGCAGCCCCATGAATTAACTTGCTAAGTGTACTACAAATATATTGGCCAGTGGCCAGTGGTTCATTAGACAGCATATATATATTCATCCCAGCAACCAACCAGTTAATACATACAGTAGATGATACCACTGCTCACACCATTTCTTACATAGGCAGGACTTAACTTTATAGAGACCCTAACCACACTATCCGATATATACTTCTACATAACAAAATGCTAAATATTTCTAAGAACATTTTTACAATCCTGGGTTTCGGTCCTTTCCCCCGGGGCACCCTGATCGGGGGCGCCCTGCTGCGTGAAACTGTGTGAAACCCCCCAGGTCGTCTGAATGAAACTCACCTCTTCCTAGTCCTATGGCGCATGTGCGGCGGCTCGTCCAATCAGCGTGCTCGGAGCCGCTGACATCACGCCGTCAAAGATTGATCTAAGAGGCTGATTCATTAATAGCGGCAGGTAGCGACAGATGAGCGTCTGTAGCAGGCATTTTCAGAGCACCCGCTAGTAGTCACTGTGCTCAGCCGTGGGTTGCTACTTTATAGCGACTCAGTCGCTGTTCAGTAATGTTGAATACATTGTGAGGAGTCGCTATTTGACCAGTACAGCGCTGTATGGGAGCGCATGTTAGCGACTGCTCATAGCCACCGACTCACACCATATTCAGGAAAAAACAGCCTCACAAATCTCTGGCGCTGAAAAATACTTGTCGGCTGTGTGTTTAAAGTCTGTTTTGCAGCATCTATCCACTAGTAACAAAGCGAAAACATATGGAATTACATTGTAACCACATTGTAACATGAACACTTTAATGCCAGACCTGTAATGTCATTTCTGAAGAAATTAAAAAAAAATTAAAAAAATGTGAAAAACAGCTTTTTCAATGTCAGAAGAGGTCAAAGATTTTTTTATTTTTTTTTTATTAAAAAAAAAAAAACCCGGTTTAAAGAGAAGGAAAGGATCGTCCATTGAAATGTATGGGAGAGCGTCAGGTAGCGAGAGGTCATACCTGGCGCTGTGCAAGGCTGAACGCTGGCGCTGTTCGCTGAGGCTGGGATAATGATGAATCAGACGCTACATGGCGGGAGCAAATCGATGGGCACAGGTTTTGGTCCACTTTAAGAAGTTGATCTTTTTTATACTCTTGGGGGTAAAATAGCTACCTCAACTTCATGAAAAAGGACAAATATACAAATTGAGTTGCGGTTTTAAAAACTCATCGACAAAATAAGGCCAGTTATCAGAGTTATAAGACTTACAGAGGTCTTTATGCGCTATTGTAATTCATAATATAATTTATCTCTTATAGGGAGCCTTACATATGAAGCGCCAGCGCCACACAGCGCCACTTTTTTGTCTCATTTAACACTAGAACCCAGAATGTCACAGCGCAGGGCGCTTTGGTTAAAGCTGTGCTAGCTGAAAGTGGTTCTGTAAGTCAAGATCCCATAGAGCACAATGGGCAGAGGGAAAAATACACTGTGCAGCACCGAAAGGCGGCAGTACAAAGTGGCGCACACTGGCGCTGGGATAAACAGCTGTCGGGTTCAACAGGCGCTGACATAGGCCTGCCAATACCTAGTGCAACAAACAAAGCAGTCAGTAAGCCAGTAAAATCTGGTGAGATAGTCTCTGTGAAAAATATATAATATGTTCAATCTCAGATGACTCCATATGGCTAGTTTATTCTTGGTAAACAATTGGAGTGGTATATACGGTAGTTCTTTTGATGAATACTATTCAAATTCTCAGGGATATGGATTCCAAGGTAGGTGATACACTTGGTCCAGTTTAATCTTGGGAATATCTGGCATAGTGTGCCTAGCTCACTGGGTACTAAGTTGAAATTCATAGCAGCTGATTTGTTTATATTTACCTTAAAGTGGACCAACACCCAGAATTTTCACTATCCTGGGTTTTGGTCCACTTCGGTGGGGCACCCCGATCGGGTGTGCCCGGCTCTGTGACACCCCCCAGAACGCCCGGAAACACTCACCTCACCCCGCTCCTACGCGGGCGCTCGTCCAATCAGAGCGCTCAGAGCCGCTGTGGTATGCACGTACAAGCGGCGTCCAACCACAGCGGCTCTGAGCGCTGGAGGCCGCGTCCCACGCTTCCCTCTAACAGGGAGCGTGCCCACGTCAGCCATTCACGCCCTGCTAGAGGGAAGCGCGAGACGCGTCCCGCGCATGCGCCGTTGGAACAGGGTTAAGGTAAGGTTTCTGGGCTTCCTGGGTGGTGTCACCCCGTGGGGAGGGATCTGATCGGCCCGGGAATCTTATAGATTTCCGGGCCGATCCCCCCTGGGTGTTGGTCCACTTTAAAGTTGGTGTGTCACCTACATTCTGCAATTATTTTCATGCATTTTGGAAGTGAGATTGTGGGATCAGACAGACATAATAAAACATCATCAGCGTAAGCTACAGTTTTGATATTGATATTTTCATTCCTGTTTCGTCTCTTTATTTGGCGGAGCAGTGTTTTGAGGTGGCAATTAAAGAGCAGAGGAGAGAGCGGACAACCCGGTTGTGTTTCTTTCTGGATGGCTAGCTTAGGAGATTTAGACCCATTGATTTCTAATGTTGCGGATTGATTTTTGTGTAATACCATGGTTTTGGACTTAAAGTTGGGCCTGAATCCGAAGGCATTTAGAGTTTCATGCGTGTATTGTCAAGATACCCTATTGAATGCATTTTCGGTGTCTAGGGCTATTAAGGCTGCTAATTAAACCTTGAGTGAAAAGATGATACATTTTCTGGTCTGGAATAAATCGGTCTCCTAATATTTGCTTCAGCTTGTGGACCAGTATATCACATATTCCGATAAACCTGCATGAATGGTGGATATTTCCCCCAGCCCACTCCCACAAGCTCAGGCTTTTAGAGGCCGATTCATTAATAGCGGCAGGTAACGACAGTTGAGCGACTGTAGTGGCATTTCCAGAGTGCCCGCTAGTAGTCGCTGTGCTTGGCCGTTGTTCGGTAGTTGATAGCGACTCAGTCGGTTTGCCGTAAGGTTGAATATTGGGTGAGGAGTCGCTATTTGACAGGTTCCGCAATGTATGGGAGCGCATGATAGCGACTGGCCCTAGCGACCGGCTTCCACCATATTCATTAAAAAATCACGCTCAAAAAATTCTCGCGCTGTAAAATGCTTGTTTAAACCCCAGAGCGCTGGCGGCGATGGGTTAAAAGTAGTTTTTTAACCCCCAAACAACCATATTTTTGGAAACCAAAAAAAAACAAGTTTTTTAAATAATTTTCCCCTAAAAAAAATAATCTAAAATGGCAGAAGTGGTCACAGAATTTTTCACATTAAAAAATAAATAAATAAATAACAATTAATTATGAATATTTAAAGATTGTTCCATTGAAATGCATTGGAGAGCGCCAGGTAGCGAGAGGTCATATCTGTCGCTGTTCAAGGTCGGACGCTGGCGCTGTGGGCTGAGGCTGGAATAATGATGAATGAGTGGCTATCTGGCGCTATCTCAGTCGCTAAGCAGGATTGGCTTGATAAATGTGTGATTGTGGTGGGGAGCCGGCGTTCTCGTGGCGGGGCCCGTCATTACCGGCAGCTCACCAGTCGCTACCTGTTGCTATTCCTTCATAAATAAGGGCCTTGTGCCCTTATTCATCAAGCGATAGCGCCAGGTAGTGTCTGACGAGCGCCAGGTAGCGGCAGCTAACGGCGACTACCGACTCAAGTACGCCCGCGGCGGTCACAATGACGCATTTATCAAGCAAAATGAGGCTAGCGCCGGCGAGAGCGACGGCTAGCGCGGCATTCATCATGAAGCCGCCTGGACCGAACAGCGCCGCTGCAAATTCCCTCACAGCGCCAGGTATGAGCTGTCGCTCCCTGGCGATGTCCAATGCATTTCAATGGAGCAATCTATAATAATTCATGATTAATTGATAATAATTTTTTTTTTAATTTTTTTAATGTCAAAAAATCGGAGAACACTTCTGCAATGTTAGGATTTATTTTTAAGTCAAAAAAAAAAAAAAAAAAATATGTGCAGAATTGATCTAACAGGTCTGAGATTAATGTATTCATATAACAAAATGATTCTAAAAACATGTATAATGTTACATTCAAAAAATATGGTTGTTTAGGGGTTAAAAACTAGTTAATACAGATCGGCGCCAGCGCTCTGGGGTTTAAACAAGGAATGGACAGCGACAGCACATTCGGAGCGTGATTTTTTTATGAATATGAAGCTAGCCGTTCGCTCTGGCCATTCGTTGTCAGGCGCTCACATACAACGCTGGACCTGTGAAACAGCGACCCCCCAGCCAGTATTCAACATTACCGCACACCGACTGAGTCGCTGTCATCAAGCTAACGCCGGCCAAGCACAGCGAATACTGGCTGGCGCTGAAAAAATCACGCTACAGTCGCTCATCTGTCGCTACCTGGCGCTATTGATGAATCGGCCTCTAAGTCTCCCATCCTGTCATTGCTGCCAGAGCTTGACAAGGAAAGAATGGAAAAAATAAGAAATAAATGTAGTACATGAAATATAAAAAAGGTCAAAAAAGTATGAACATAATAATAGAGATAATGGCAGAAAGAAATGAATAAAAGTAAAGAAAAAACAAAAGGGATGACAGAGAGAAAAGAAGGAAAGAAAAGTCAGAATGAAAGGAATGAACAACAGAAGGGATAAAAAAGAGAATGATAGTGACAGACTGAAAAAATAAAAGGAATAAAAGAAGTAATAGATGGAACATCAGAAAGGAAAAAAGGTAATAGAATGAATAAAAAAGAAAGTAAAAAAAGAAATTAAAGCGGACCTTCACCCTGAATAAGAGTCTATCTTATATGTTTCCCACACCCTGTACATACAGATTGCTCACATTAAAAATCATCCTACCTGCATCTAGTGCATGTTATGAGCCTTTAAACATCCAAGATGGCGGCTCATGGGGCATCAGGCAGCCTGCAAACAGGAAGTGCCTTCTGATTGTGTTGCTCTGCATTCTGGGATTACTGACCTTTTTCTGACCCCAGCTCTGCTCTGTCTGAGCAAAGCACAGCTATAACCAACCCCCTGTACTTTATCACACTCTCCGCAGTAAGTGTGATGCTTCTGAGTCAAGATGGCGGCCCCCGTATCCTAGAGTCCTGAACAGAGTTGCAGCCCAGTGGGGGAAAGAATAATAAGTAAGTGATTAAAAACTTAAAATATATTAATTTTAGATGCTGGGGAACCGTTTTTTTAAGGGTTTGGGCTTTTCATTAAATCATGGTGAAGGTCCAGTTTAAGAATAGATGGAATGACAGGAAGTTGGAAAGAAAGAATATGAGGAATGACAGGAAGATATATATAAAGAAAAAGTATAGATGGGACTTCATAAAGAAAGAGGTAAAAACAGAGCAAGATAGAAAGAGTACAAGAAATGACCGGAATTCAGAAAGAAATAATAGGTGGAACTTCATAAAGACAGAAGGAAAAAAAGAATAGAAGGAATTAAAAAAAAATGTAAAAATAAATAATAAAAGTAATGACAGGAACCCGGAAAGAATTAATAGAAGGAATGTCAGGAAAACATTTAGAAAGAGACAATACAAGTGATAATAGAGGAAGAATAGATGGAAGGACAGAAAGAAATAAGAAAAAATCGAGAGAGAAAAAAAGAATACAAGGAACAACAGAAAGAATAGAAGGGATAAAAGAAAGAAAGAATAGATGGAAGATCTGAATGAAAGAAAGAAGGAAAGAAATAATACAATTTATTACAGAAAGAAAATATTCTTCTGGCCACTTTGCCCCACTGCTTGTTACTGCACAGGTGCTACTTTTTTGCTAATATTGGCCTTGCACGGGGGTTTAAAGCCCTTTTTTTCATCCAGTACCACTTTCCATTTTCTAATGATCTCAAGTACCATCTGGGTGGACTTATCAGCAATATAAAACGGTGTTTAATAAATGAACCACTTAAAGTGCATGAAATGCACATAAATAGTTTTCAAGCCATTTTCTACTTATGGCACAGATCAGGCTGTAGTTCAATTTGGCCTTTCTGATTACCACCTAGTTTAATATTGAGTTCTAGCAGTGGTATGCAAACAAACGTGTGGCAACATCACTCGGATTACTAAATAAAGGTTTACGACAAAGACAGAAGTGGCAAGGAAACCACAACAGAGCTGCTAAATGACCAAGTGAGGAAAAGGGACACCTGCTTTTCAGCAGACTCCCTAAAAATGGTAAGAATGGCCCACTGGGCAATCACCACAGTGGTCACTGGCCCCAAAGGGGTGACAAAACAGAGACTTGGGGGATTTCCTTAAAGGTAAAAAGCAACTATGGCCTTACATTGGAAGACAAAACTGCAGGAGGGCCCCTGGGGATAAAACAGCCAATGTACCCTCCAATGGAGCCTCCCTTGCCTAAAAAATAAATCTGGCATGTGAGCAAGTGGCACCCCTTTCTCTTTAGACAAACACACCCTTCCCTCCAATGAATTCTGCCTACCCCCAAAAACCAACCTGGCAGAGCCTGAGCTAACCCTTCCCTCTTGCCCACACCTGGACCAAATTGTGCTGCTCCATTTAATTAAAAGAAAAAAACCTTACCAAATAACAGAAAAGTCTAGTTCCCCTAGGATGATGGCGCCCTGTTCTCCTAGGATGATGGCACCCTGTTCTCCTAGGATGATGGCACCCTGTTCTCCTAGGATGATGGCACCCTGTTCTCCTAGGATGATGGCACCCTGTTCTCCTAGGATGATGGCACCCTGTTCTCCTAGGATGATGGCACCCTGTTCTCCTAGGATGATGGCACCCTGTTCTCCTAGGATGATGGCACCCTGTTCTCCTAGGATGATGGCACCCTGTTCCCCTAGGATGATGGCACCCTGTTCTCCTAGGATGATGGCACCCTGTTCTCCTAGGATGATGGCACCCTGTTCTCCTAGGATAATGGCACCCTGTTCTCCTAGGATGATGGCACCCTGTTCCCCTAGGATGATGGCACCCTGTTCTCCTAGGATGATGGCACCCTGTTCTCCTAGGATGATGGCACCCTGTTCTCCTAGGATGATGGCACCCTGTTCTCCTAGGATGATGGCACCCTGTTCTCCCAGGATGATGGCGCCCTTTTCTCCTAGGATGATGGCACCCTGTTCTCCTAGGATGATGGCGCCCTGTTCTCCCAGGATGATGGCGCCCTGTCCTCCTAGGATGATGGCACCCTGTTCTCCTAGGATGATGGCACCCTGTTCTCCTAGGATGATGGCACCCTGTTCTCCTAGGATGATGGCACCCTGTTCCCCTAGGATGATGGCACCCTGTTCTCCTAGGATGATGGCACCCTGTTCTCCTAGGATGATGGCACCCTGTTCTCCTAGGATGATGGCACCCTGTTCTCCTAGGATGATGGCACCCTGTTCTCCTAGGATGATGGCACCCTGTTCCCCTAGGATGATGGCACCCTGTTCTCCTAGGATGATGGCACCCTGTTCTCCTAGGATGATGGCACCCTGTTCTCCTAGGATGATGGCACCCTGTTCTCCTAGGATGATGGCACCCTGTTCTCCTAGGATGATGGCACCCTGTTCTCCCAGGATGATGGCGCCCTGTTCTCCCAGGATGATGGCGCCCTTTTCTCCTAGGATGATGGCACCCTGTTCTCCTAGGATGATGGCGCCCTGTTCTCCCAGGATGATGGCGCCCTGTCCTCCTAGGATGATGGCACCCTGTTCTCCTAGGATGATGGCACCCTGTTCTCCTAGGATGATGGCGCCCTGTTCTCCTAGGATGATGGCACCCTGTTCTCCTAGGATGATGGCACCCTGTTCTCCTAGGATGATGGCACCCTGTTCTCCTAGGATGATGGCACCCTGTTCTCCTAGGATGATGGCACCCTGTTCTCCTAGGATGATGGCACCCTGTTCTCCTAGGATGATGGCACCCTGTTCCCCTAGGATGATGGCACCCTGTTCTCCTAGGATGATGGCACCCTGTTCCCCTAGGATGATGGCACCCTGTTCTCCTAGGATGATGGCACCCTGTTCTCCTAGGATGATGGCACCCTGTTCTCCTAGGATGATGGCACCCTGTTCTCCTAGGATGATGGCACCCTGTTCTCCTAGGATGATGGCACCCTGTTCTCCCAGGATGATGGCACCCTGTTCTCCCAGGATGATGGCGCCCTGTCCTCCTAGGATGATGGCACCCTGTTCCTCTAGGATGATGGCACCCTGTTCTCCTAGGATGATGGCACCCTGTTCTCCCAGGATGATGGCACCCTGTTCTCCTAGGATGATGGCGCCTTGTTCTCCTAGGATGATGGCACCCTGTTCTCCTAGGATGATGGCACCCTGTTCCCCTAGGATGATGGCACCCTGTTCTCCTAGGATGATGGCACCCTGTTCTCCTAGGATGATGGCACCCTGTTCTCCCAGGATGATGGCACCCTGTTCTCCTAGGATGATGGCACCCTGTTCCCCTAGGATGATGGCACCCTGTTCCCCTAGGATGATGGCACCCTGTTCTCCTAGGATGATGGCACCCTGTTCTCCTAGGATGATGGCACCCTGTTCTCCTAGGATGATGGCACCCTGTTCTCCCAGGATGATGGCACCCTGTTCCCCTAGGATGATGGCACCCTGTTCCCCTAGGATGATGGCACCCTGTTCCTCTAGGATGATGGCACCCTGTTCTCCTAGGATGATGGCACCCTGTGTGGCTGCTCCATCAGAAAAACCCATTGGCAGTTATGATAACAACTTTTTATACCAAAAGTGCAGCACAAAACTATTACTTACATAAGATTTTTGGAATTTTAAATGTGTTAAGTGTAATTTTTGTCATCATCAACATTATAGATTTTAGTGCTATATTGTGATAGACTATATTTTTCTATGCTTTTTATATGTACAATGTTGGGACTATGTGCAGGCGGCTATTGAAATTACTGATACATGTGTCAATGTACTACAATGCAATGTTGATTCTTTGATAATAGGTCCAGTTCAAAGAAAAGTTCCCCTTTCTGTGAACATGACGCGATCAGACTATGGCAATGAAATGAGGAAAGAGGAAGCAGCAATTAATCCGCTTACAAATTTACTCAGAAAGGAAGTCTGTTGATGTAGTTGGCTGATCAGGTGTAGAATACTGGATACTTCATCCATCACATACTGAAACCCCTCCAGGCTGCTTTATGTCATCTTATATAACAGAACCAACTTTATCTATGTTCATTTTAAACAAACACATTGTTATAGGGATGCTGTGGCACATCAAGGGTGTGTAATAAAAGTAGGCTTGGATCCAGTTACAGAGGTTTCTGGAAGCAGAAAGGGAAGAGATTTCCAATTGTTCCAGCCACAATGGAGTCACTGAAAGATTTAGCTGTAAAGAAACATCATTGAGCAGAAAGGGACAAAAATTACAGATAATGTCCAGATCATATGAACTCCTCTAACTTGTCATATAAGAACAACATACAAGGAAATGTGCATATCGCCATGTGTAACTGTGTTGCAGGGTCAAACAAATAACAACTTTAAACACATGAGTATTATGAGTCAGATGTGACAGAAATGCGCAAATATATTATGTAATAATATAATAATATAACACGGAAATACACAAGGAGAGAAGGCCTGCCCTTGTGGGCTTACAATCTAAAGTTGTTCATGTATTTAACAAATCAAGTCAAGGGGAGAAATACAAAAGTGATACCTTCCTTTTTAGGGATATCATGTTTGATGTGTGTAGCCAATATTGATCAGTCAGGAAATGGCTATACACAATACCCGAGGGCTATTAACCAAAACTGGACCTAGTGTGAATAAGACTCTAGGTCTGGGTTTATACCCACCCTGGGGCATCCTGATTTGTGTGAAACCCCGCCAGACCCTTTTCTTAGAAAACTTGTTTAAAACTTTTTTGACCTGCCGTCATGGCTCTGTGCACAACACACATACACTAAATCCCACTCATAGTGAGCGTGCGCTAAGATCTACTCATAGTGAGCGTGTGCTAAGATCTACTCATAGTGAGCGTGTGCTAAGATCTACTTATAGCGTGCATGTTTTAAGTTCTACTCATAGTGTGCATGTGCTACGATCTACTTATAGTGAGTGTGTGCTAAGATCTACTCATAGTGCGCATGTGCTACGATCTACTCATAGTGCGCATGTGCTACGATCTACTTATAGTGCGCATGTTCTAAGTTCTACTTATAGTGTGCATGTGCTAAGATCTACTCATAGTGCACATGTTCTAAGTTCTACTTATAGTGTGCATGTGCTAAGATCTACTCATAGTGCGCATGTGCTAAGATCTACTCATAGTGCACATGTTCTAAGTTCTACTTATAGTGTGCATGTGCTAAGATCTACTCATAGTGCACATGTTCTAAGATCTACTCATAGTGTGCATGTGCTAAGATCTACTCATAGTGCACATGTTCTAAGTTCTACTTATAGTGTGCATGTGCTAAGATCTACTCATAGTGCACATGTTCTAAGTTCTACTTATAGTGCGCATGTGCTAAGATCTACTCATAGTGCACATGTTCTAAGATCTACTCATAGTGTGCATGTGCTAAGATCTACTCATAGTGCACATGTTCTAAGTTCTACTTATAGTGCGCATGTGCTAAGATCTACTCATAGTGCACATGTTCTAAGATCTACTCATAGTGTGCATGTGCTAAGATCTACTCATAGTGCACATGTTCTAAGTTCTACTTATAGTGTGCATGTGCTAAGATCTACTCATAGTGCACATGTTCTAAGATCCACTCATAGTGCGCATGTGCTAAGATCTACTCATAGTGCACATGTTCTAAGTTCTACTTATAGTGTGCATGTGCTAAGATCTACTCATAGTGCACATGTTCTAAGATCTACTCATAGTGCGCATGTGCTAAGATCTACTCATAGTGCACATGTTCTAAGTTCTACTTATAGTGTGCATGTGCTACGATCTACTCATAGTGCACATGTTCTAAGTTCTACTTATAGTGTGCATGTGCTACGATCTACTCATAGTGCACATGTTCTAAGTTCTACTTATAGTGTGCATGTGCTAAGATCTACTCATAGTGCACATGTTCTAAGATCTACTCATAGTGCGCATGTGCTAAGATCTACTCATAGTGCACATGTTCTAAGATCTACTCATAGTGTGCATGTGCTAAGATCTACTCATAGTGCACATGTTCTAAGTTCTACATATAGTGTGCATGTGCTACGATCTACTCATAGTGCACATGTTCTAAGTTCTACTTATAGTGTGCATGTGCTAAGATCTACTCATAGTGCACATGTTCTAAGATCCACTCATAGTGCGCATGTGCTAAGATCTACTCATAGTGCACATGTTCTAAGTTCTACTTATAGTGTGCATGTGCTAAGATCTACTCATAGTGCACATGTTCTAAGATCTACTCATAGTGCGCATGTGCTAAGATCTACTCATAGTGCGCATGTGCTAAGATCTACTCATAGTGCACATGTTCTAAGTTCTACTTATAGTGTGCATGTGCTAAGATCTACTCATAGTGCACATGTTCTAATTTCTACTTATAGTTTGCATGTGCTAAGATCTGCTCATAGTGCGAAAGTGCTAAGTTCTACTAATAGTGTGTATGTGCTAAGTCACAAGGCAAGTGTGCACATGTTGATTAATTCGTGTGCAGCTTTTCCTGGCGGGCGCAAAGATGGTGCCAGATCTTCCTGGTTCAGTCAGTCTGTGCCCCTGTCTGTATTCTACAGAACTTTTAGAACCTCACTTCTTTGGATTACCTGCTACAGACCCTTTCTTGTTTCTGGACCATTGGCTTTGAACTTGACATTCTACCATCTCTATTTCTCAACCTCAGCTACATCAAATGCAGATTTTGCATCCTACCACCTGGAACTGGGAACAACTGCCTGCCTGATCATTCCCTTGGCACTTGATACTTCCAAAGAAGCAAATATATCTGTCCTTGAGGGGGGGGGGGGCTCTAGATAACACTGGGGAGGTCCTTAGACTGTGGGTTGCAGGGTTAAATCTTGGGTTCAGCAGTAGGTAGCAGAGCCATCCTTGCCAGGCAGTAAAACCTTGTGCTCTCTGCAATCAGTGTCCCGTCAGAATACTGAAACCTTAGGTCAACCCTTCCCTGGGAGGGTTCACATATTCACAGTTGAGTAATCATAAATAGAAAATAGAAGACAGGCAATACTAATACAACAATAACCCATAATATCACATAAAATCAGGTACAGAGAATCAGAAAGAAATACTTTCCAAAAGTTCAACTAGCCAAATGTTACTGGTTCAGAAAGAGAACTCCACGACTTTGTTGAGTAACAACTTGTTTCCTCAGGCGTAGATTAGAGCTTGAATCTCATGGCTGGTGTTTGAGGATGAAATTAGTGCATTTTGTTTTCTGATTTTATCTCCATGCAGAATATTTTCTATTAACTCTTTTCCTGTCAACAAGTGGTTAGTGGGATTTCTTAGGCTATCTGGTCCTCAGCATTAGTTTATGGCAAACATATTTACTCTCATTCTTACTTTAAATCACTTTTTGCATTTCATCCTGACAATTCAGTCGCTCTATGTTAAATGATGTTCCTGTTTATCTCCTGACAGATAATTAAGAACAAATTGTTCTCTGTACCACTGTCATCTCCAGGCCAGATAATTAAACAGCAAGGGCAAAGCATAACATGTCTAATTATTTATTTATCCATTATATTGTTTGCTTGTTGCACTGGTGAAGAAGTCTAACTGAATAATTAATTAAACATGCTGGTTTTCTGTATGGTCTCAGTAAGTAAAATTATAATCTCTTGTTACAAAATATTTTGAATGATTAAAATATCTATAAGCCAAATATACAGGTAAGCAAAGAATATATGTACATCCCTGGATCATAAAAAGAAAAGAGCAGGGAAACAAAGCAAGTCAATCTGTGAGCCCATTGTTTCCGGTATCCAAAAGAATGAAGATTGAAAGAGGACGGAGAAGCATTCGGCTCTTGTGTGAGATAATAGTTTGGTTTATCATCATCACCATGTCTTTTTCAAGGATTTTTGAAGTCAGGAGTTGACAATTGATGCTTTGTTCTTAAGAACAGAGCGAGTCTGTCCATCCACATTGGATCTAATCATTTGCTTACCGATTGTCAGACCCATAGGTGAGCTCTATATCCTCCAATGCTGCCCTTAACAAGAGAGGGCATGTAGGTGGAATCTCTTACTTACTGCCTTTAAGGTGGCATGTAGGAGCATGGAGAGGCACTGCTGTTTCCACTATTATCAGATGTCAAGCAAAGCTGACAGCATCTTACTTATCTTACTTACTGTCTTTGGGGTGGCATACAGGAGCAGGGAGAGACACTGCTTGTGAGTTATAAGTCATAAAAGGAGGCCATTCTCACCCAAAAACTGCCAGGCTGACCTAAAGAGAATCAAAGCCCCTTATTAGCTGGCCCTAGAGTCTAAAAGACTGAAATCCTCCCCACTGCATAAAACCCACAGACTGGCAACATACAACCCACAGTCTTACCTCTTTCTCAAGCCCAAGTACGCCCATAAACAGCAAGGTACATTTTAGATTTCCCATATTGCCACCCCCCCCCTTCCATCAGCCACAGTGGCATCATCACGTCCCCATGGGGCTTATCAGGCTTCGGCACAACCCTCCATTGCAGCCCATGCTTGTGACTGATGGCGGGCGGGGCAGTGGTTAATCGCAGTGCCGGTGACAGAGGATTGGGCCGGATGGTGTGGGTCTCAATTACAGGATCTAGTGAGTTGCTGAGCAATGGACTACCATCAATCAGCTGTGGGGGACAAAAGTTATGCATCCTAAAACATTTTTCGGCAAAGGGAGAAGATTGCCGGCACTGGTCCAATTTAATCCTTTTTTATTTTATTGAAATCCAATGTTAAAAAGATATCCAGCAAGCAGATAACATCAGGCCACACCTTGTGGGGGTTACATTTTTCAACTGGACCTGGTATGAGGTAGTTTTACAGGTTAGAGCTTTTCTTTTTACAAATTCATTAACAGCAGCAGTCTATGTGTAATTCAGACACACAAACATGTTGGGAGAGGCTTTCCAAAAATTGCTGAGTCTCTCGAAATAATTTGAATAATGCTCTTGATTGGGCAAGTTTTCTAATTATTTACTATGTACTAGGTACTGTTTCACTTGATCCTAGATTTAAGCCTTGGATTTTGGTTGCAAAATGTTGGGAGTACCGAATGTGACGTTGTGTATTTCCAACCAAAGGGGATGGACATTGGTCACTCTTCATTCACTCTCCTCGGTCCAACGGCGCTTGCATGATTTCCTCTGGTGGGTCCCAAGAATGATTTGCTCTGGTGGGTCCCAAGAATGATTTCCTCTGGTGGGTCCCAAGAATGATTTCCTCTGGTGGGTCCCAAGAATGACTGCCTCTGGTGGGTCCCAAGAATGATTGCCTCTGGTGGGTCCCAAGAATGATTGCCTCTGGTGGGTCCCAAGAATGATTGCCTCTGGTGGGTCCCAATAATGATTTCCTCTGGTGGGCATCAAGAATGATTTCCTCTGGTGGGTCCCAAGAATGATTTCCTCTGGTGGGCCTCAAGAATAATTTCCTCTGGTGGGTCCCAAGAATGATTTCTTCTGGTGGGCCTCAAGAATGATTTCCTCTGGTGGGTTCCACGAATGATTTCCTCTGGTGGGTTCCAAGAATGATTTCCTTTGGTGGGCCTCAAGAATGATTTCCTCTGGTGGGTCCCAAGAATGATTTCCTCTGGTGGGTCCCAAGAATGATGTCTTCTGGTGGGCCTCAAGAATGATTTCCTCTGGTGGGTTCCAAGAATGATTTCCTCTGGTGGGTCCCAAGAATGATTTCCTCTGGTGGGTCCCAAGAATGATTTCCTCTGGTGGGCCTCAAGAATGATTTCCTCTGGTGGGTCCCAAGAATGATTTCCTCTGGTGGGTCCCAAGAATGATGTCTTCTGGTGGGCCTCAAGAATGATTTCCTCTGGTGGGTTCCAAGAATTATTTCCTCTGGTGGGTTCCAAGAATTATTTCCTCTGGTGGGTTCCAAGAATGATTTCCTCTGGTGGGTTCCAAGAATGATTTCCTCTGGTGGGCCTCAAGAATGATGTCCTCTGGTGGGTCCCAAGAATGATTTCCTCTGGTGGGTCCCAAGAGTGATTTCCTTCGGTGTATCCCAAGAATGATTTCGTCTGGTGGGTCCCAAGAATAATTTCCTCTGGTGTGCCCTATGTGCTCCAGTCCGACCCTGTGCACACTGGACATATATATGCATTAATATTTTATGTTCCATGCATAATTAATGGATCTAGTAATACATTTCACTCTTCATTCACTCTCCTCGGTCCAACGGCGCTTGCATGATTTCCTCTGGTGGGTCCCAAGAATGATTTGCTCTGGTGGGTCCCAAGAATGATTTCCTCTGGTGGGTCCCAAGAATGATTTCCTCTGGTGGGTCCCAAGAATGACTGCCTCTGGTGGGTCCCAAGAATGATTGCCTCTGGTGGGTCCCAAGAATGATTGCCTCTGGTGGGTCCCAAGAATGATTGCCTCTGGTGGGTCCCAATAATGATTTCCTCTGGTGGGCATCAAGAATGATTTCCTCTGGTGGGTCCCAAGAATGATTTCCTCTGGTGGGCCTCAAGAATGATTTCCTCTGGTGGGTCCCAAGAATGATTTCTTCTGGTGGGCCTCAAGAATGATTTCCTCTGGTGGGTTCCAAGAATGATTTCCTCTGGTGGGTTCCAAGAATGATTTCCTCTGGTGGGCCTCAAGAATGATTTCCTCTGGTGGGTCCCAAGAATGATTTCCTCTGGTGGGTCCCAAGAATGATGTCTTCTGGTGGGCCTCAAGACTGATTTCCTCTGGTGGGTTCCAAGAATGATTTCCTCTGGTGGGTCCCAAGAATTATTTCCTCTGGTGGGTCCCAAGAATGATTTCCTCTGGTGGGCCTCAAGAATGATTTCCTCTGGTGGGTCCCAAGAATGATTTCCTCTGGTGGGTCCCAAGAATGATGTCTTCTGGTGGGCCTCAAGAAGGATTTCCTCTGGTGGGTTCCAAGAATGATTTCCTCTGGTGGGCCTCAAGAATGATTTCCTCTGGTGGGTCCCAAGAATGATTTCCTCTGGTGGGTCCCAAGAATGATGTCTTCTGGTGGGCCTCAAGAATGATTTCCTCTGGTGGGTTCCAAGAATGATTTCCTCTGGTGGGTCCCAAGAATGATTTCCTCTGGTGGGTCCCAAGAATGATTTCCTCTGGTGGGCCTCAAGAATGATTTCCTCTGGTGGGTCCCAAGAATGATTTCCTCTGGTGGGTCCCAAGAATGATGTCTTCTAGTGGGCCTCAAGAATGATTTCCTCTGGTGGGTTCCAAGAATTATTTCCTCTGGTGGGTTCCAAGAATTATTTCCTCTGGTGGGTTCCAAGAATGATTTCCTCTGGTGGGTTCCAAGAATGATTTCCTCTGGTGGGCCTCAAGAATGATTTCCTCTGGTGGGTCCCAAGAATGATTTCCTCTGGTGGGTCCCAAGAGTGATTTCCTTCGGTGTATCCCAAGAATGATTTCGTCTGGTGGGTCCCAAGAATAATTTCCTCTGGTGTGCCCTATGTGCTCCAGTCCGACCCTGTGCACACTGGACATATATATGCATTAATATTTTATGTTCCATGCATAATTAATGGATCTAGTAATAAATTTCACTCTTCATTCACTCTCCTCGGTCCAACGGCGCTTGCATGATTTCCTCTGGTGGGTCCCAAGAATGATTTGCTCTGGTGAGTCCCAAGAATGATTTCCTCTGGTGGGTCCCAAGAATGATTTCCTCTGGTGGGTCCCAAGAATGACTGCCTCTGGTGGGTCCCAAGAATGATTGCCTCTGGTGGGTCCCAAGAATGATTGCCTCTGGTGGGTCCCAAGAATGATTGCCTCTGGTGGGTCCCAATAATGATTTCCTCTGGTGGGCATCAAGAATGATTTCCTCTGGTGGGTCCCAAGAATGATTTCCTCTGGTGGGCCTCAAGAATGATTTCCTCTGGTGGGTCCCAAGAATGATTTCTTCTGGTGGGCCTCAAGAATGATTTCCTCTGGTGGGTTCCAAGAATGATTTCCTCTGGTGGGTTCCAAGAATGATTTCCTCTGGTGGGCCTCAAGAATGATTTCCTCTGGTGGGTCCCAAGAATGATTTCCTCTGGTGGGTCCCAAGAATGATGTCTTCTGGTGGGCCTCAAGAATGATTTCCTCTGGTGGGTTCCAAGAATGATTTCCTCTGGTGGGTTCCAAGAATGATTTCCTCTGGTGGGTCCCAAGAATGATTTCCTCTGGTGGGTCCCAAGAATGATTTCCTCTGGTGGGTCCCAAGAATGATTTCCTCTGGTGGGTCCCAAGAATGATGTCTTCTGGTGGGCCTCAAGAATGATTTCCTCTGGTGGGTTCCAAGAATGATTTCCTCTGGTGGGTTCCAAGAATGATTTCCTCTGGTGGGTTCCAAGAATGATTTCCTCTGGTGGGTTCCAAGAATGATTTCCTCTGGTGGGCCTCAAGAATGATTTCCTCTGGTGGGTCCCAAGAATGATTTCCTCTGGTGGGTCCCAAGAGTGATTTCCTTCGGTGTATCCCAAGAATGATTTCGTCTGGTGGGTCCCAAGAATAATTTCCTCTGGTGTGCCCTATGTGCTCCAGTCCGACCCTGTGCACACTGGACATATATATGTATTAATATTTTATGTTCCATGCATAATTAATGGATCTAGTAATACATTTCTTTTTTGTGTATTTACCATATTTGCATATTTTGGTGTGCATGGGTTAGAGATAACCCCCCACAATATTTATTTGCACCCATGGTATAATTGTTAGACAAACTTATGCCTTTTATATCCTGCTTTTAAGCAGGTTTACTTATACTATTCTTACACTGTTGTGTATGGATATAAACTGCAGCCTCTGTTCAAAACAGCCCAGGGTGTGCAGTGCCCAGATTTTGGATTTTTGAAATTGTAACATTTTAAAGATGATGTTTTCTTAGAAATTAAGTTGTTTCTAAAGAACTAAAGTCACGAACAAAGGTGACTTTGTATCTTGCTACTGCTGTTTGATTTCTAAACTGCAAGGAACTCAATGTTATTTTGTCATCATTCTCCTGGAAGCTTTGGCAATGAGATTTCGGTGTAATATTTGATAAACCATGCAACAGGTAATATGACAGCTGGGACTGGCAATGCCTCACCAACCTATTTGTTTTTGGTAAGTAAACATACATACAGTATAACATTATGAGTAGTAAGCACCTTATATATCTCTATGCAATGCCAGGGGTAAGAAACAGTTAATAGTATTTACTTTTAAAAAAGCAATCTAATTGTCAAAGATTATTTCATAGACTTAGATAGTTTTTATGGTTAAAAAAGGTTCACTCTGAAGCCTTCTCAATTGTACAGGCTACTAGGCAAGGATGCCTCCTCTCACCAGTTGTTTGCATTGTACATGGAGCCTCTAGTCTAGCCCATCTCATAAGGTCGCATCCTGACAGGGGGGTTGAGGTGGCGGTGTCCCCAAGCACAGTGCCAAAAATGGCTGGTGCGTGCCTATTTAACATTCTGGAGGAGAAGAGAGTAGTGTCTGCAACTGTTTTGTGTCTCTTTGCAACCAGCTATCACAACACAAGGGGTGGGAGGGGGCATCTAACCCACCCAAATTTCTACCACAGCAGAGGGTGCTACACCTGCTTCCAGGCTTTTGCTGGCTATTGCCAGTTGAGGTGGAAAAAGTGATTGTAGGAAAGCCCTGGGCAAAATAATTCTGTGTCTGCAGCTGTCTATGGCAAAATAATTCTGTGTTTGTAATCATAGATTTCAATGTTCGTATCTGCATTTCGTTTTGTGAATGCTGATGTGGCACTCTACTACTCTAGACTATTTGGGCATTAAGCTTACATCTATAACTTTCTTTACTCTGCCAATTATCGCCCCACTGGTGCAAAGTTGACAAACCCAGATGGATATGTGGGCTAAGTATGAGATCTTATGGCTGGCCAGAATTGTGTCGGCTAAAATGACTATTCTTCCCAAAATGTTTAGCTTCTATTAAGGGTTCTCCCAGTTAAGGTCCCCCCACATCTCATCATCATTCTACAACAGAACATTCTCAGATTTATATTTATACATGGGTGAAAAATTGGCTTAATGATAGGACGCAGAGGGTGGTTAGCAATGGTACATACACAGATTGAGTCATCATTACTAGCGGAGTACCACAGGGATCTGTTCTGGGCCCAATTCTCTTCAATATATATAATAATGACATAGGGTACAGATGCAGATGATGCAGATGATACTAAGCTATGTAAAGTAATTAACACAAAAGAGAACAACAGGCAGCTACAAACAGATTTAGTCAAACTAGAAGCACGGGCAGTAAAATGGCAAATGAAGTTTAACACAGATAAATGTAAGGATATGCACATGGCAATGAGACATTTGTGCCATGATTACACACTAAATAAGGAAATGCTTGGTAAAACTACAATGGAAAAGGACCTAGGGGTTTTAGTTAACAATAAACTTAACTGTAGTAATCAATGCCAGGTAGCAGCTACCAAGGTAAACAGGATCATGGGATGCATCAAGAGGTGCTCATGACCAAAGCACCATTTTACTCCTATATAAGTCACTGGTCACCCCCCCCCCCATATGGAATATTGTGTACAGTTCTGGGCGTTCTAGGAAGTGCAACTAAGGGGGACTAGAATACCCTAAAAGATTGTCAAAGTGTATTTCATTTGGAAAAAAGACGCCCGAGGTATGATCTAATAACTATCTATAAATATATTTGGGGTCAATACAAAAATCTGTCCCATAAACTATTTAAACCTCTGGAAAGGCAATTCCTGCACCGACATAGGAGGGGATTCTTCTCTGTAAGAGCAGTGAGACTATGGAACCCGCGGCCAGAGGAGGTAGATAGAAGGATACTCTATAAGAGTTCAAACGTGGCCTGGATGCCTTCCTTGCATATAATAACATTTCTAGCTATGGCTACTAGACTATTGGAAGGAGATAAGCCGGCTGAACTGGATGGACTTTATTCAGCTTTACATACTATGTATATGGGCTAACTTTGTTACTAGAATAGCAATGGAGGTTTTGTATGCTTTAAAACTCAAGGGGGGGGGGCTGGGGGGGGGGGGCTTCAGATCAAGGGTTATTACTAGGCAGCCCAACTTGTCCAGCTGCAACTATTAGATGGTACTAAATGCACAACTTTGCGGCAATTGCTATCAATATGTATATCAATACTGATATGTGCTCTGCTGTGGCTGCCTGCTGTCGAGAGGCAATCTGATATAACTCCCTTGATGATACATTCTTTTGCTGTATGGGACAGCATAAAATATTCTAAAGGTTAGATCTCAGCCCATCTTCCGCTCATAAATCTGTAACATAATTCCATATTCCCACTGGGAGTAGACAACTTCTTTCTGCTGGGGGACTGACCATGTATTCTAATTATACAGCACGTTCTGTTCCAGAAAATATTCCTTACACTTGGGTTATACATCCAGTAGATGGCGCTGGACTGCAGAGACAGAAAAGTGGCTCCTCCCGGCCCCATATATACCAGGGACCTCCCACAAAATCCCCATTTCTTCTCTGCAGTCCTGGCTGCGATGACTAGAAGATGGCTACTCGCAGGTGAGCGGGGCTATTAGCCTGCGGCCCTGTAGGACTATTTCCACCTGTTTCCTTTTATTGCCTCCCAGCTTAGGCTGCACTGGTTCGGGTGAAGGTAGGCAGCACCGCTGCTAGGTGCTAAGGAGCGCTGCTCCAACCGCAGGCCCATGGTGAGCCTTATGGGATGCCCCTCCCACATCTTATGCCCCTCGCCCCCTGTCCCCGCAGTTGGCTCCCTTAGGCTGGCCTTCGTTTCCCTTTCGCTCTCTCTGGGGGGGGGTGCATGTTTCATATATATACATAGCATATGTTTTATGGGATGATCCCTTTTTGAATTGGTTGCACTGGTTTCTTTTACCGCCGCCACATGCTTGAACCCCTCTCCGCGGTCGGCGGCGACATCACCTCAGGCGCAGCTGCACCATCATTGGCTGGTCTTGTCATGTGGGCGCGTTTTCGCGCTCTTCGGGGGGGGGCGGGCCTTGCGGCTGACGCGTTCTGCATCACTGTCTCCGCGGCCCGCCTCTTGAGGTATATGCGGGCGCCATTTTAGCTTTCTGCTGCGTGTGTCTGGCATCTCCCTATCGCGGTCCGTAAGTGCCCTTGCGGGCTGATTTATTTTTTATTCTATGTATTGCTTATTGCTTACGGGATTTTTTTGCTTATGTCTTGCAGGCGGGTCAAACTTTAGTGGTTTCTACCGGTCCTATCCCCTCTATTTAGTGTTAACTCCCTATTGGAGGGCTCTTGTATTTTATATCTCCCACTTCCCTAGCGGGCTATTGGGGCATCCCGGGTAGCCTTATTGGCATCAATCCCAATTGGCCTATTGTGCCACAATAATCACCATATGGAGGCTTCTCCGGATAATGTGCTTGGGGTTCCTTCGGGACAAGCCCGGCTGTGTGTGGCGTGTGGGGTATCCCCTATAAGTGATGATGTCAGGGTGTGTGTTCCCTGTGCCCAGCAGACGCTTGCAGTCTGGGTTAACGGTGGCTGGGCCTGTGCCCCCTCGGGCTTCGCCTACCACCCCACGCTTACATCTGACTCCCAGTGAGGCGCATACCAGTGGCTGCACAGGTAGCCAGCATTGAGAGACATATTGCTGGCTCTGGCCCACGTAAGGCTTCTGCCAAGAAGCGGCATTTATCACCTGGTGTTTCCCTCTTTCCTATGGAGGCTGAGGAATTTTTTGATGTTACCGGTTATACCCCCCTAGAGGAGGGGGAATTGTTTTTTGATTCAGAATCATCTGAGGAACATCCTAGTGCGTATGGTGACGATTCTGGGCATGACCCATGGGCTTCAGATGATACTGACAGACTTTTGGCTCACATTTTTGATGTACTCTGTATCTCTCCTCCCGCCGTGGCTCCGCAGCAGCAGGGGGAGCTGTTTCATACTGTTAAACCATGCTTGGAGTTTCCTGAACAAGCTCATTTTAATAATCTGGTGCGCAAGGAGTGGGAACGGCCTAGTTGGCTCCCCAGGGTGCCAAGAGTTGGGATAAGCGGTATCCCTTTCCTGCTGAAATGGTGAAACGGTGGTCATGTCCTCCCGAGGTGGATGCTCCAGTTCTAGGGTTGTCTAACACATTCGTCATGCATTCCCCTGACTCTACTACACTAAGGGATGGGGAGGACAGGGTTTCCCTTCAAGGGGCTGCGCCTCTTTGGGGAACGTTTGGACTTGTTTGCTAAAGGAGGCAAGTTGCCTCAGCATAGAAGACCTCCTTTCGGGGTTCAGGTGCCTTTTCTCCTTCCTTCAGGGGCTCCAGAATTGGACGGGGAGCTTCCTTTGCTGGAGCCCGTGGAGATTTTTGGGGCAGGGACAGAGGACGTGGCAGCCCTGGCTCCTCCTGGGGTCCCAAGCTTAAGTCCTCTCCCAAGCCCCCTCAGGCATGAAGGGGCGCCCTCACCCATCCGGGTGGGGGGACGGCTTCGGCTCTTGGCTCATGTCTGGAGGCGTCATGTCTCAGACCGGTGGATTCAGGAGGTGGTATCCTCCGGTTACAAGATAGAGTTTGCAGCCTGGCTGCCCCCTGAGATTCATCAAATCTCGGTTAGCTCAAAACCCCTTGTCAGCTCAGTGTCTGTCCCTGGCTGTCCAAGGCCTTCTAGATCTAGGTGTCATCTCCCGGGTGCCCTTGAAGGAAAGGGGCAAAGGCTATTATTCCAATCTTTTTATTGTTCCCAAAAAGGATGGGTCCATCAGACCTATCCTGGATTTAAAGCTTCTCAACAAATTTGTCAGATTCAGACACTTTCGCATGGAGACTCTGCGCTCAGCTGTGACTTTCCTACGCCCAGGGGACTTCATGACCTCTGTAGACATCAAGGATGCTTACCTTCACGAACCTATCTTTCCAGGTCATCAGAGATTCCTCAGGTTCGCTCTGGAGGATCAGCACTACCAATTTGTGGCCTTGCCTTTCGGTCTCACCTTGGCTCCCAGGGTATTCACCAAGGTGCTGGCATGAGTGATGGCCCTGCTGAGATCTCAGGGCATTCGCATTCTTCCCTACCTGGATGACATGCTTATCGCTTCTCAGTCCTTCCATCAGGCAGAGCTGGACACTCAGTGGGTGGTGTCCACACTGGAGTCATTCGGCTAGGTGATCACCCCAAATCTTCCCTGTCTCCTTCCGTGGTGAAGTATTTTCTGGGCATGATTCTGGATTCATCTCAGGTCAAGATCTTTCTTCCTCAGCAGAAGGTGGAGGTCCTTCAAGAGAAAGCTCAGCTCCTGCTGTCTTGTCCTCATCCATCCAGCAGGCAGGGAATGCAGCTGGTGGGCCTGATGGTGTCCTGCTTCAAGGCGGTTCCATATGCTCAGTTCCACATGAGGCCTCTTCAGCTTCACCTCTTGTCAGTATGGGATCGGGACCCTGTGTCCTTGGATCAGGTGTTTGTCTTGTCCCCTCTGGTCAGGCGGTCTCTAGCGTGGTGGCTGGACCCAAGGAACCTGCTTGGGGGCAGGTCCTTTCTGGCCCCCTGCTGGGAGACTGTCACCACGGATGCCAGTCTGACAGGTTCCAGGGTCAGTGGGGCCCTCAGGAGGCCCATGTCCCTATCAACATTCTGGAATTGAGGGCGATCAGGTTGGTTCTCGCTGACTTAACCCCACACCTGAGGGGTCGGGCTGTTCAGGTCCGCTCGGACAACCAAACGGTGGTTGCCTACATCAATCATCAGGGAGGGACCCGGAGCAAGAGGGCCCTCCAGGAAGTGTCCCTGATACTGGCCTGGGCGGAGGAGAATTTTCCCTGCATCTCAGCTTTGTACATCCCGGGGGTGGAGTATCTGGAGGCAGACTTTCTGAGCAGGGGGACCTTTCGTCTGGGAGAATGGTCCCTCAGCAGCAGGGTGTTTCGCTCCCTGTGCCACCGCTGGGGTCAGCCGGATGTGGATCTGTTTACGTCCCGTCACAATCACAAGCATCCGGTCTTTGTCTCTCTGTCCCAGGATCCTCTGGCCTTGGCCACGGATGCCCTGGCACTGTCTTGGACGAGGTTCCAGCTCCTGTATGTGTTTCCCCCGTTTCCACTGCTGGGCAGGGTGCTGCGCAAGATAGTTCAGGAAGGGGTGCCAGCCATCCTGGTGGCCCCCTGTTGGCCAAGAAGAGTGTGGTTCGCAGACATCGTGCAGCTGGCAGTAGATCAGTACGCCCTGCCCCGGGTTCCAGATCTGCTCACTCAGGGACACCTACGCCACCCCAATTTACAAACGCTGGCTTTGACGGCCTGGCTGTTGAAACCTCCATCTTGATGGAAAAAGGGCTGCCTGCCTCGGTGGTGAATACCATGATCAGGGCTAGGAAGAGGTCCTCTTCTTCCATCTACTACAGGGTTTGGCGTACTTACATTGACTGGTGCGAGTCTAACTCGCTTCCCTGTCGTGTTTTCTATTCCTAGGATTCTGGAGTTTCTCCAACATGGTTTGGATCTGGGTCTTCAGCTCAGTACTCTGAAAGGCCATGTTTCTGCTTTGGCTATTTTTTTCCAAAGATCCTTTGCTCAGCTTCCCCTGGTCAAGACCTTTTTCTAGGGGGTTACTCATGTGCGTCCCCCACGTAAGCCTATGTTACCAGTCTGGGACTTGAACTTGGTCTAATCTGCCCTGCAGGGGTCTCCCTTTGAGCCCTTGCAAGGGGCTCCTTTGTCCATTCTCACGCTTAAGGTGGTCTTTTTGGTGGCCATCACTTCTGTTAGGCGTGTTTCTGAATTGGCGGCCTCCCTTCCTCCCTTCCCCTCCTTTCCCCCTTACTGCTTATTCTATTGGTGCCTCTTGGACTTTTCAGCACAAAACTTCTGTTGAACAAGTTTGCAAGGCAGCTACTTGGTCTTCTGTTCATACTTTTTCAAAGTTTTACAAGGTTGATGTTAGGGCCTCAGCTGATGCTGCTTTTGGGTGCAAGGTTCTGCAGGCAGCAGTGGTTTAAACTGTCTGCTTTTATTTTTGGGGACTTCACCCTACCTTACGGACACTGCTATTGGATGTCCCAAATGTAAGGAATATCTTCTGGAACAGGACGTGCTGTATACTTAGAATAATACAATTCTGTGATTACTCACCTGTAGAATTGGTATTATATGTATACAGCATGTCCTGTTCCACCCCACCCTTGTTACCATTATCTTTAGTTACTTCTTTATGGTGATTGTTCTTATATTCAAATTTTTATATAATGGTTATAGTTCTCCCGGTCTCATTTTAACTGGTTTTCAATACTGGGGATTTTGTGGGAGGTCCCTGGTATATATGGGGCCGGGAGGAGCCACTTTTCTGTCTCTGCAGTCCAGTGCCATCTACTGGATGTATAACCCAAGTGTAAGGAATATCTTCTGGAACCGGACGTGCTGTATACATATAATACCAATTCTACAGGTGAGTACCGTAATCACAGAATTGTATTTTTTCTTGCAAATACACCATCTGCTGAATCACTCTGGGATCAGGTGTTTGTGGCTAAAAAGCTCAATATGCCTCAAACTGAGTTTTTTATGTACTCTCAGCTGAGACACTGGATTCAGGAATTACGGGCTGGAGGCACTGATTTCTCTCTTTTCACAGGTTTTGAGCATCTGTACAGTTTAATAAGACCCAGGAGAACTGGTAAAAGTTCTATTTCACTATAAAAAAGTTTTCAAAAACTTACAGATAGCTAGATGCTTTTGGTGGCATTGGCAGCAGCTGCCTCTGGTCTACCAGTACTCCCCCCCCCCCCCGGTCCTTCTCAACAAGTTACCCCCCCGGTCCTTCTCAACAAGTTACTCTCCCAGCTTTACTCCCACAAGGGAATATGTGGCCTGCAGATTATTAGACCCCAAGTGAATTACTCTACATATTATCCACTTAATTTGCCACTCAGAGTGTCCAGCCTGAAGCTTATGAACATCTTAAATGCACTGTGCAAATTTATATATATATATATATATATATATATATATATATATATATATATATATATATATGTAATCTGCAAAAATAGAGACAATGCCACTAACAATAACAGAAACAGTGCCACTAACACATCGATTTAGAAGCTCCACCTTCTCTTGATCTTGTTATATATATATATATATGCAGTATTTTTCACCCTATAAGTGAGGGGGAAATGTTGGTGCATCTTATGGTGCAAATGTAAAACCTTACTCCTGATTCCTCAGTCCCCACACCGCAGCAGCCATCTTCCACTGACATAAACATAAAACTTTGCCCCCCCCCCACCCAACCCACCACTTTCAAACACAAGTCCCCAAGTGCTGGTTTCGGCTCCTGCTTGTACTTGGAATGCCACAAACACTGCCTGTATTTGGGATGCCATACACACTGCCTGTATTTTGGATGCCACACACACTGCCTGTAGTAGTAATAGTAGTAGTAAAAAAGTAGTAATTTTTCATTCCTTTTTACACTGTAGTAAAAAATGGCATTGCCTTTTATTGCCTTCCTAGCTGGCGATTCAGCAACATTGAAATTCTCATGTTTTTTTGGGAAATTTTACTGCTACCGAAATTCAGCGCGGGGGGGGGGGAGGCAAAAGTTTATCCCAGGAAGCTTCTGCCACTAGGAGGCTAATGCATGTGTTTCTTATTCTCGGCCAGGTTTACTTTAAATAAGAAAACTATGGGCAGAAAACGTATTGAAGGACTGAATCGCTGTGTTTTGCAATACCCAGAGCCTTATCTGAGAACAGACAAGCATGTATTTGAAAACTGGCTGGCAATGGAATGCTTCCACATTCAGCTTATTGAAGATGACTCCTAGGAACAATGAGACTTTTGTTGTTCTGCACGGCACAGTGGCTACCTTTCACAAATGTAATCCAAGTCTTCCTGCTATCTCAGGGGACACTTTCAGCACCCTTGATATAGATATGCCTGCTGCACTCTTAGTTAAAGGTGATCCATCACAAAAATGTTCTACTATTAAAAAGCGGCACAAATACACTGGCTGGCAGAAGGAAAGGTAAAAGGAAAATAGGAGCAGGGAAGAAATAAATCTCACTAAATTTGATTGTACTTGCAGTAAGAAAAAAAATGACATATGCTTATTCTACAGGAGAGGACTGATATACTCCAGCTGATTGTCTGTTGAGCCAGTCTGTCTTATTGTTATTGCAATTCTATGTGTGGATGGTGCAATGCTTTGTGTAGAGATCCCTTTATTTAAAGGAGCACTATCACGAAAAAATGCCCCAGTAATAAAAATCCAAATAAATATGCTGGAAGGCGGGAGGAGGGGTCACTTATACGCCCGGTATCGAGAAATATCCAGCCAAACTTGTTTTTTTTATTTTAATGGAAGGAAAAGGACATCTCGGGTGACAGACTCTGTCACCTCTCATAGACTAAACCTGTAACCCCAGGATTTTATTCCTACCAGGGGAAAAAAAACACAAGATTGGCAGGAGTTTTATTCAGTACGGGTGTATAAGTGACCCCTCCCCTTATTAGCTAAAGTGTTTATAAGGATTTTTAATATTACACAATTTCGCAATAGTGCTCCTTTAAGTATAGCAGTGCTCTCCTTGAATGGTAGAACAGTACTTTTAAAAAACAGCCACTTTCAGTAAAGGAGGAAAAATGCTTAAAAGGGAAAGTGCACTTTTGATGGACAAAATGATGTCCTCAAGGTGCTAAACTTATCTAGCCATTTTTAATTTTTTTGTAGCCAATGCAGTTTTTACTGCCTAAAATGTGTTGCTATTGGCAGCCATACACCAAGATCACACAATAATATACACTTTTAAAAATGCAGTTGAAATTGGACTTTCCCTTTTATGGATTTTTTTTATATGATCAAAAATGACATTTTCTTCACTTGGAGTGTTCAATTAATCTCGCTCCTGCCATCTAGCATGTTTATGATCATTCCTAATATCAAAATAACTTTAGACTAATATTAAAGTAGATGTCCAGCAATAGTGCCTCTCCCGTGGCACCTGGTGGAAGCTGCTAGTTCTCATTGAGAGCTTTAGGGACTCTGAGTCACCCATCACTGATTAGGTAACTCAGCAGTCCCTCTGGCTGGAAACCTAGAAGTGGTGCTATTGGTGGAGGCCATGATTAAATGAAGGGGCAGGGAAGAGTACGGCTAAGTGACCACCAGGTGACTGGACAGTTGCTTTAATATTGCTATATATAATATTACTAGATTAAATATTCTAAAAATCTTTAAAGTATTGACACGTGGAAAATACAGATGACATATTTTACTGACAAAAAATGATAAGCCTATGTGTTCTATACAAATTTATTTGGTTACATGGTTATAAATGCATCGCTTGGCTTACATTTCCATATATTTATATATAAACATAACTGTCTACATGAGCAAAATAGTCTTCCAATTCATTTAGTCTCTGTATTATTCCAGATCACCCCATCACCCTGTGCTATAATTGTGCCTTACAGCTCATGTTTTAAGTATTGTTGAAGTGTTGTTGTTGTTCACTGCAGGATAGTGTCTCCATTCTCGGAAATGAGATTCTCGGTGGATAAGCTCTGAAGGTTTTTATTCCTGTATCTGATGCAACATTAATTTGGTGGAGAGCTTCAGCCAAGGTGAGCAAAACAGTTAGAATAAGGCAGTAGAGGTCTTGCCTGGCATCATAAGCCCTTCCATGATGTACTTGGTTATCAAAACAGAAGAGAGGAGAATTGGTGAGGTTGTTATATAATTGCACATAGGTCACAGTCATTTAGCAGCAAAGGTTTATTAGAGAGATAGAGGCAACGCTGAGGAGAAGAGCAGAGGATGTGTACAAGGAATTTGCCGCCGAATGCCCTGTGGTGTTGGTAGAGGTTGCAGCTGGTGATACACTTGAATTTGATGGAGTAGATAATTGCACAGTTGTGCCATTACTAGTAACCTGACTGTGAACCTAAAAAAAAGAGAAAAAAGAGAAAAAAATTGTAATCCTATATTTTTTTTATCATACCAATATAATAATAATGTGCATTTATGACCAATATCGAAGGAATTTGTGCTCCACAATTTACTTATCTGTGAAGGGAGACAAACACACAATTAAAGACACTAACTGGTGCACACATGCCCTGAGCAGTGGGAATGTCCCATGGCAACCAGTTGGGGGGTTAGGTGCCTTGCTCAAGAGCACTCAGTCATGTCCAAGCTGGAAATCAAGCCTGTAACCATTCCAGTCTTATGGTTGATTCCTTAACCACCAGGCCATGACTGCTCTCAAATAAAGCACAATATCCATTGTCTGTTATTTTCCCTTATCTTGTCAACACAATAAGCTCACCAAAAAACTTCTGGCAAAAGTATAATATTGCTGGTCTTATGCAGCATAATCCTAAATTGGTCAACCCAATGACTTTATAACAACTGGATAAGGTGGGTACAAAAACAACACAATTTGCTTGAAGCTAAAATCAAAATGTCCTCTAGAGTGTATTAATTTCCCACTCCTAAAGATGCCTAGATGCTCCTCAGCTTAAATTGCCCTCAGAAAGCCCCTAAAACTGTTCAAAGTTTCTGTTATTGTGGAAGCCATATTCATGTGTTCAGCCCTCTGCAGCTGACCAATAGGATTGCACACAGTCACCTGCCTAGTGATGACATGCATGTGGCACTGTAGCATTGGCCAGATGTTCCTGGACAGCTGTTGGCCTTCTAGTGGGATTGAAGCACGCAGGCAGCAACCCTGAGGGCCACAGCCAGTTAAACTAGACATCCAGTCAAAGATGACAAAAGGTTCAACCACCCACACAGTGAGAGAGGAGAGGAACCTTGATTTTGGACGCGACTTATGGCCCATTTCCATGGAACGATTAGCGAATGAATATTCACTAAAGTGAACATTTTAAGATAATGATCTATGGAAATGCCAGCTGCAAATAAGTGATCGAGAATTGGCTGGTTGTTTGATCTTCCTACCATTTTGGCTGACATAAAATTTCTCGTTCATCATATTAATGTTGGAATGTGGAAATTGTCTATAAATAGGACTATACAAATACCTTAAATACAATCTTAATTATGGTTGCTTCAACAAATTGTTGCCAAAAAACGACCCATATATGAGGACGCTTTAGCAACTTTTTGTTCCTGAATCTTACTGTGCAATGCTACATTTACATTCTATTCCCATCCTTCCTCATTCTCTCCCTCCCTGTTTGGTGTCCCATGTGACTGCCAGCAGCTAATCAGATGGGCAGGGTGATCTACCCAACTATGCTGGTATGCCAGTGTAGTCTTGTGGAGCAGCAGAACCCACACTAATTATGAGCTTATATATATATATATATATATATATATATATATATTTACTATATCATTAACAGCACTAATAATTATAGTTTACAGTATATATATATATATATATATATACTGTAAATTATAATTATTAGTGCTATTAATGAAATAGTAAAGTCTCTCCTTCATTTTAAATAAATCTTTTATACCTCATTGGGGTTTGAGTTAGAGAAATTCCCCATGTGACATACATTTTACATTTAGACATTTTTCAGGCATTGGGGATCTCCAATAGTTAACTTAATAATAGTTAAATTAACATTTTGATGACTAACCATCTATATTTTGCCACCATGATATAGTTTATCATAAAATGGGAACGAAACATCTGGCCATTGCAATACAGGCTGGCTATATGTGTTGTGCAAGTGTAACCGGCCAGTGACCATCGGTGATCAAAGGGCAGTTTATAATGGAAGTCCAAGCATTTCACTCAAACTCCTTTCCCCTGTGATTAGTCTAATTTGGTCAGTAATGTTGAAAACAAATTACTGAGGGATGGTCAATCTGCATGGAAACTGAAGCTGGGACCTTAAATGACAGATCAGTCACCCAATCCTGTGCAGCAGTGTTAGGGGCAGTTGTGGCCTAGAGGTAAAGGAGCGGACTTGTGACTGGAGGGTGGTAGGTTCAAATCCCGGTCCTGGGACATGACTGAAGTGCTCTTGAGCAAGGCACCTAACCCCGCAAGTGCTCCCCGGCCACCGTAATTAGGGCAGCCCACCGCTCCGGGCATGTGTACACTCACTGCACGGATGGGTTAAATGCGGAGGGCGAATTCCTATGTGTGCGCAAGCATACAATGGCCATCTATGCATTAAAAAAATTAAATTAAAATTACTGTACTGGAGTACCTTGAGTGATGCTGCCAACTCAGCTGTGGCCTGTTTTTCAAAAAAACATGTTTTTTCACCACTGAGGCCACGCCCCCTATAGGCTGATCTCAAATTGCTGCTTGACATGCACCAGCCAGCTGGCCACATCCTCGGCTCCCCTGTGAAATGCTCTCTCCCCCGTGCCCAGCTTATTTAAATGGCTGGATGTAGGCTCGAGCACAGCTGCTGGGAAGCCTGGGATGCAGCCACAGGCGAACACAGCGTTGTGGGGGCTGCCAGTAAAGGTGGGTTTACTGGCAACAGGATAGCAGGACATCGCAGTATAGGATGCCCTGGGGGCAGGCTAGCGGTCTAAAAGATTCCAGGGCTGGCCCATTTGGGTTTTGATCAGCTTAAAAAGCTACACACATGTGCAGAATACACAGCTCATCCAATAGGAGATGAGCTTTACTGAAGTGCACATCTACTTCCTGCACCCCATCGTCAAGATTTGGCTTCCTAGAACTCTGTAGAGGCATCCCAAACTGGAATGCCCCAGGAGAAAGTGTTAAAAGGGACATAAAGTCATTTTTGACTCTAGGTCTTCTTTAGTCAGAGGAGCAAACATGTACATTTTAAATATACATATTAAAGTGGAAATTATATTTCTAAATAAAATTGTATTCTTTAGTTACTAACAGTTTCTAAAGCCAAAAAAGGTAAATTGTGTAACTTTGTTACGGGATGGGATGTATGCCCTCATTTACCTGAGATTCATTAACTTATTAAATGTCCACCAGAACATATGCTGTAATTCACACACCTACATCCTAAGTGCAAACCCTTTTCTACCCATAAACCCTTTTCTACCCATAAAATCGTGTATCAAGTCCGGAAAGTTGCCTCTGTACTCCTGCCACACCCTCTGTATTATAAAGGGGCCAAGCTACAGTGACCTCATTGCTAAGCCTCCACTATTAAATGTGTTTTATGAAATATATCTATGATATATCTCAAATGAACTCATAGTATAAGAATGGATTTAAACAATGACTTAATTATACTGTGTAACCCTTCAATTAGAGAGACTTGATTCCGGATCTATTATTCAAAGACCAGGAGATACATCCGTGCCCTTGTGTGGGTCTGACTCTGGGTTAACAATTTTACACTGTCGCTGCAGACAGACTTTATGGGAGCCCTGAGTTATTCAACATTTTAAAAGATGCAATGTAACTGCTATACACTAGGCTTTCCAAACGACTGGCTCTTTTTTTTCCTAAGGGTACCAGAACAGACAGTCAGTTGGCTCATCAAGTTTCATAGCACATTACAACACGCTCATGACAAACAAGAATAGAACAGACCATATAAATATCTAGAATATTGCAGTCTGTGTAAAATACTACAATGGATAATTACGTCAACTCTATATTTAAGTTGTGCATTATTCCCTGCTCAATGGTAGTCCATTTTAAAGTACTACTGTCAGCACTATGAGTTGGCTCTCCAATCTGTCCATATCAACTTTTGTTTGGGAGTTTTTGGCTTAGGTGTGATCAGCTTCAGCTCAGGTTTCGAATTTTGTTTGTTGGGTTGTTATATGAGTGTGCCTTGGACTCACGTTAGGTTCAGGTACAGAGTACACAAGTGTGCACAATAGTTTCACTTGAATAATGTAAATACGTTATATAACCCCCCCCCCCCCCCCCCCATTAACATGGTTGCAGCAATATTGGGCTGGGTCAGGTATATTTGTCGAAGAAGGACTGAATTGGTAGTGAAGTTGCTAGGAGCAGAAAGACTATGCAGTTCTCCATTCAACAGTACAGTCCTCCTAATTTGCTGCAGACCTCTAAAGTTGGAAAGTTGGGTGTGGAGAGAAACATGAAGGTTACCCTTGCTGACCACCTTTTAAGTATATCAGTTGCCTAATCATCTATTCTCACTAGGCTTGCCCATGAAATATTCAAACAGCTTGATCAGTCTGCAAATTTTTCAGAAAAATTAGGAAATTGAACTGGACTCCTACAGTAATTTATAGTGATATACATGTCAAATTTTAGAGCCATATCCAGGAGTCAGCAATGGGACGCAGGAAGGTTGCTCAGTTCAGTTGTGTACAGAGTATAGTGGTGCTGAGTAGTGAATGTAAAAATTATATATATTGAGAAGCTAAACATATGTGTGTTAACAAAATATTAATAGTAGAATTTTGCCAATTAATAAGGTGTTTGAAGGTTTTTTTTAAAAACATGTTTTTCCTTAAATGAATTTAAATATAGCTTTGTGCTAAATAAGTTAAAACATATTAACCTTTTAACGTTATGCTATATTATTAACTTGTGTTCCTAAAGCAGAGAGCAATAAAACACAGAATAAAAGTAATTTTGTAGTTTCTAGTTAACGCAGTTAGTTTTCTGTACAGAATCCACTGCCCTAGAAATAACAGCTGTTGCTGAAATACAGTGGGGTGGAAATGAAATGGAAATTATTATGATCAATGATAAGACTCCACCATAGACTGCAGCTCCCACCATCCCCATAAACCCTCATCACATCATTTCAAATGTGATATGTGATAAAAAACATAGAATCTCACCTGACTAGGAACAAGGAAAGCCAGCAGGACCATTCCTAGGCACAGGGTAATCATTCGACTCATGTTGCCCGGAGCTGTTGCAGTGTCCCCAGATTTTAATATAAAAAGTTATTAGCCTAGAGCTCGTCTTCCAACTGCTGTCTTCTGATGGGAAGGATGACTGACTGAGGTTGGGGCTTTTATGTGCTATATAGGAAACACTGACACCATCGATATGCATGTCCCCTCCCTTCACATCTCCTGGTGCTCCCCCTCCCTGCGTGTGCTTACCTCTAGCTGCTTTCCTGTTTGTTTCTGTGATGTTCTGCTGTTTCTGATTTCCATCTTACGGTATAGAAGTAGACACAGGAGATATTGGTCACGGAATAGCATTAGAATATATAATAAAGATATGCATGGCTGTCTGTCCTATTCTAATCAATTCTGTTCCAAGTCTAATAAAAAAAATACAGGGATTGGGAAGATGTTTACATGTGTAACACAGGTAACAAGAAGCACTTTATAGCATGATGTCACTGTAGAGGGAGACACACAGCATAGGCTGACATTGCCTCTCCAATTCATAACATGACATGTGTGTGTGCTGAACCATACTTGCAGTATGAATAATATACAGAACTACATTGAATGAGCATTTTGTTTCCAACAATGCAAGGAGTTGGGATTAAATTAAAGTGGACATGTAGTCTAAAAATGAAGCTTAGTAAATTGTTCCCCTAATGCAATCAGTGACATAAGCTTACTGAGAGGGATTAACACCCACAGATGTTTGGAATAGCAGACAGATTCTGCACTCTTAAACATGCATGGCAGTGGCCATCTTGCCACACAAATAAGAGACCTGCTTCTTAAAAACCAAGTCCCTCAGTCAAAATTGCCTCATAGCTCATGTCTTATTACTATCCAGAAGTATTAAGCGATCAGCTGTTATGAATCATAGCTTTGTGAGTTGAAATTATCTAAATACATTGTGTTCCCTGACAGAATAGGTTTGCAGTGGCCACCGCCATAGAGATACATTGTAACAGCTTCCCCCACACGGCTTTCCTTTGCTACATTAGCTGTTTTTTCAGTGTGTGAGTGAAAAATGACAGGCAGCTTCTCCTGGTTTCCGAGGCATATATCTCTCTCAATTTGGTGTAATTGCTGCTGGAACACCCCCTAATTCTTGTGTATGAGCAGGACTATCAGGTGTGTGGCAAGATGGCTGCCCCCGTGTATTTCAAGTTTCCAAATTCACACTTTTTCATTTCCTTCTGCCTCTCTTTTTCACATTCCTATTTATTTTTTCACATTCCTTCCTTCTCTCTCTCTTTTGCCACAATTCCTCCTAACAGTTTTTCTGTCTTCCTCCATCTCTCACCATTTCCAGTGTTTTCCTGTCTCTTTCTCTTCATCCCTTTTACTTTCCCACTGTGCCTCTACTCATATCTTTCCTCTGTCACTATATTGTCATAGTCCGTTTCCCACGAGGCTCTGAATCTATTGTAAAAGTTCCTGACTTTTCTTAGGAGTAAAAAGTGCCATTGCCTTTCATTGTCTTCCCAGTTGGTGATTCAGCAACAGTGAAATGTTCATGCTTTTTCTCTTACTAATTTAAGGCCTATTGCAATGATGTTAACAAAACCAAACAGTTCTATTAATAAAATCAACGTACATTATGGAAACAAGGGTCTTGGCAACACATTTAAAAGCAGTCAGCATCTGCATTCACCAGCGACCTTGAGGTTTTGCTGTGTGCTGGATTTCTCTGTATAGTGTGAGTCACTTTGGTGTGATGTCCTCTATAGTTGTGTTAGTTGTGATTCATGTCACTGATCACCCACAACTTATATTTTTATCAACTCATGTGACAAAATCACTATATCGGGTATGTGAGCTATGATTACATACTTACATGTAAAATGTAGCTATACCAAGTTATTTACATGGCTCCGCCTAAGGATCCTGGGCCAAATTCTATTATCCTTTGTGATATGCCCCATGTGAAACATTTCTGTTTGGAGAAAGCACTCCCTGCCTTGTACCTTTAAATAAAGGGATTTTCGGACTCTTTACTACCTTTATACCACCTAACATGGCTTATGATGATAGTTAAATGTATTCATTCTTTCTTCATTCATATAAAACAGACCTGGCCACCCTGGCTTTCCGCCTTTCACTTGCGAGGAGATCTGCTCTTCTAAGGGTTTAAAAGACGGGAAATAAAGCCTACCAGCTAGGTAAAAAAAAATTGTTGGGTTGCGGAATGGCCTGAATTTTGGAAAATGTTTTGATCTAACTGAATCAGCAGTGATGTAACTGTGTGAGCGGGCCCTGGTGTGAACATTGAATGGGGCCCCATCATGGCTCATACAGTTACCATTTTCCTGTCATTTTAACTAAATTGGATACAACTGGATACTAAAGACAGAAACATCTGAGACAAATTATGTTTTTTTTCTTGTACATAATGCAATGAGAGCACAAATAGAAAAAAAGGCAGAGAAACAACAATGATGGGGGCCCCCTGACCTCATGTGCCCCAGTGTGGTCGCACTGTTATGCCCCTGGGAATCAGCAAAATGATTGCACGATTGTCAGCGCCATTGGGCACCTAAAAAGCCTGATGTGGAGCTGAGACAGAACTCTGCTGCCACCTGCTGGGTATCAATGCTATTGCAATTCTGCACCAGATAGTGCGTCGTAGGGGCAGGCAGCATCTGCTGAACGCTGGGTGCTGTACGCAATACCACATAGAAACATAGAAGGTTGACGGCAGAAGGAGACCATACGGTCCATCTAGTCTGCCCTTATGTGTATACTGTATGTACTCTTTATCTTAGGATAGATGTGTGCTTATCCCAGGCATGTTTAAATTCAGTGACTGTTGATGTTTCAACTACCTCTGCTGGAAGTTTGTTCCAAGCACCTACTACTCTTTCTGTAATATAATATTTTCTAACATTGCTCCTGATCTTCCCCCCGACTAGCTTCAGGTTGTGCCCCCTTGTTCTATCGTTAAGTTTCTTCTTAAAAACACTTCCCTCCTGAACCTTATTCAATCCTTTCACATATTTAAAGGTCTCAATCATGTCCCCCCTCTCCCTTCTTTCTCACATGTATGAAAGCGATTCCGTGGAGCGTCTGGAACAGCGCCATGTAGCGTACGATTCATCATTACAGGCAGCTCAGCGTATAGCGCTGGCGCTCTGGCTTCTAGAGCATCAGGTATTACCTGTCACTACCTGTCGCTCTCCCATACATTTCAATGGACGTTCCTTTTCTTCTGTTTAAACAGGGTTTTTTGTTTTTTTCTTTTAAATCATTGTGTGACCTCCCCTGACCTAGAAAGAGTCATTTTTGAAAACTTTTTAGATTTTTTATATTTTTACGCAGAATTGTCATTACAGATTTGGCACTAAAGTATTAATGTCACAGTGTTAAAACAATGTCATTCCATGTGTTTTCGCTTTGTTACTGGTGGATATGTGTTCAAAAATAGACTTTAATCACACAGCGTCTGGTGCTCTATGCTATAGCGACCAGATCCAGAGCGACTGAGGCGCTCTGTTACAGCGCCCAATAGCCAATCACAGCGTATACTAGCGGTTGCTCTTAGCGCCTCTGTACAGACGCTCATCTGCTGATACCTGCCACTAGTCATAAATCAGCCTGCCCGGCTGTCTTTGCTAACATCCTCTGAAGTATAGTATCTGCCTAGCGCTCGTGCTGTATGTCCAGTTTGAATATTCAGTGAGATGCTGACCTAGAACACATCTGAATTAGAAATCCTGACATTCCTGGTCATTGGTATATTAGGTTTAACCCTGCGTTCACACCTATGCAATCACAGCTGACAATTTTAGTGGCTCAGCCAATCCGTGCACTCGGGTTTGCATCCCTGCTCACTGTGTGCATTCAGAAAGCCCGGCACGGGTACACACCAAAGATAGAGGTATGCTAGGGATGCAGCGCCAAGACACAACAAGGGCTCTGGGAACAGGTGAGTGGATCCGGTTAAATGTGGGGTTTCACAAAGTGGGAACCCATGGAGTGGGGCTCGTAAGACCTCCAATGTTCCTCTTCAGACACCCCTATAGAGGGACTCTTTTCTTCCATATTTCCCCCCTTTCTTTTATTCTTTGTCTGACTCTTCTTCTTTCTTTCGCACTTACTTACGTATTAGTTTCTTCTTGGCTTTCCCAGTCCCTCTTTTTCATCCCCTTTTTATCTCATTACGTTACACGTTCTCTTCTTTGCCTTTATACCTTCCCTGCATCTTTCTTTTCCACATTTATTATGTCTTCTTGTTTTCACCTTCTCCCCTTCTCTTATTCGCTTCCACATTACCACCCTTCTCTCAGACAATTTCCCTTTGTCTTCCTTTTTTCTCTCTTGTACATCTCCTCCTTCTTTCCCCACTTTTCAATATTTCTTACTTCTCCCTTTATACCAACCCCCCTTCTTACTGACTACCTCATACCCTCCTTCTCTCTCTTCCATAGCCTCTCGTTTTTTATCTTTTCCACATCACTTCCTTCTCTCTCTCTTCCACATTCCCTACTTCTCTCTTGCTCACTCTCTTCCACATTTACTCCTCTCTCTTTTCCACATCCCCTACTTTTCTCCTTCTTCCACATTCCCTTCATCTCATTTGACCATTTTCTCTCTCTCTTTCGCTCAACCATATTTCCTCCTCTGTTCTCATTTTCTCCTTCTTTCTCTCTCATTTTACCACCTTTCTCTTGTTTTCACATTCTCTCCATTTCTTCTTCTTCCACATTCCCTCCATCTCTCTGTTCCACATTTCCCCATTCTCTCTTTAATATTTCCTCCTTTGCTCACATATCCAAATTCCCTCTTTCTCTCTCTCCCATATTTCCTTTTCTCTCTCACGTTCTCTCTTCCACATTGCCTCCTTCCCTTCTCTTCCACATCCCCTTATTTTCTTCTTCTTACACATTCCCTCCATCTCTCTATTCCTCATTCCCCATTCTCTTTCCTCCTTTGCGCTCATTTCCACATTCCCGCCTTTTCTCAGGGTGTGATTTGGTGTCAATGGTGGGAAATTTAGTGTGGGTGCGTGCGTTGCTACATCTTTCCCTCTTTCTGATCTTCAAAAGTTGGGAGGTATGGGTAACGGTGGCCCCCTTGTCTATTTCTCCAGCAACAACCAAACAGGTTCCCTAGGCTGAGTTGCAAGGCCTTATGAATGCTCGCTCGCCTGGTGATTGGCTGCCAGCAGTTACGAGGGGCATAACAGTAGAATAGGAGTGCAGACCCAGTAAGTAATAATATGCATATTGAACAATTCATAGTCTTTTCTGACTTTATAGCTGCATGGATGGAATGAATGCAGTAAATGAGAGGCAGTGCCTTAACTAAATAAGACAGGGTCCTGGTGCAAACATCAAATGGTGCCCTGCCAAGGCTCAAGTTTCTGTCTTTTATCTCAACTGGATCCAGCTAGACAACTAAAGACTAAAACAGCAAAATGGTGCTTCCTTTCTGTAAATGATGCCAAATGAGCACATATTTGATCAATAAGGTGGAGGAGCCACAATGATGGGCCCCCTGACCTTCTGGTCCGTTCTCATTCCCTGCACCCTCTATGGAGGTTACTTGTAAAAGTTAAAGCATCAGGGGCGTACTACAGGGGGTGTAGGGGTAGCAAGTGCACCAGGGCCCATAAATTCAGGGAGTCTTGTCACTATGGCTCCTCCACATTATTTTTTTTTTTTTTTTTGCAAAAGCATTTGACACTGACCTTCATAGACTCTTGCTGGGAAAATTGAGGTCTTTGTGTTTAGAAAATACAGTTTGTGACTGGATTAAAAATTGGTTAAAGGATCGTGTGCAGAGAGTTGCGGTTAATGAGAATATCAATGGCCCCTGGTTGTAAGTGGTGTACCCCAAGGTTCAGTGCTGGGCCCACTATGGCCGGATTATGAGGGGGGAGCAAGGGGAGCATGCCCCGGGCCTCCACCACTTGCCCTGCAAAGGGGGCCTCCACCAACCTCTGGCTTATGGTCTGGTCTACGAGACTTGTCTGTCTTCGGTCGAGCCTTTTTTGTTTTTTACAAACCTGCAGCCAAAGCCACCACAGGGCAGGACGGAGAGTCTAGAGAAGCGGTCGATCACTGCACATAAGCCACCAAGCACAGCCGCTGGCAGCTCAATGCAGGGAACTGTTTCTGCTGGACCAGCTGGGCGACTACACTACCCCCCGCCCAGAATGGCAAAGCAGGAGTTTCCGAGCAGCATGCACCAGCACAAGGGCGGCACAAGGGACTCGATCTGACGTTCCAGTAAGTAGGTGGGTGCCAGACAACCACCAATCAATTACTTGACTGGACTACAGAAAATACTGTATCTGGGGCCTCCACCATATTTTGTGCCCAGGGGACTCCACTACATTTAATCCGGCCCCAGGGCCCACTATTATTCCACTTGTTTATAAACGACATAGAAGATGGAATTAAAAGCACTGTCTCTATTTTTGCAGATGACACAGAAATATGTAGCACAGTGCAGTCTATTGAAGATGTTCACAAGCTTCAGGCTGACTTGGACACATTGAGTGTCTGGGCATCCACTTGGCAAATGAAGTTCAATGTGGAGAAATGTAAAGTCATGCACTTGGGGTCTAACAACCTGAAGGCCACATGTCCTCGGGGAAGTAAAACTGGGAGAATCACTTGTTGAGAAGGATCTGGGGGTACTGGTAGATCACAGGCTAAATAACAGCATGCAATGCCAAGCAGCTGCTTCCAATGCCACCAAGATATTATCATGCATTAAAAGAGGCATGGAATCACGGGATAGGGATGTCATTTTGCCTCTTTACAAGGCACTGGTGCGCCCTCACCTGGAATATGCCGTCCAGTTCTGGGCACCCATTCATAGAAAGGACGCTCTGACTATGGAAAAGGTGCAGAGGAGAGCCGCCAAACTAATAAGAGGAATGAAGGATCTTAGTTATGAGGAAAGATTACGAGAATTAAATCTGTTTAGTCTTGAGAGGAGAAGACTGCGGAGGGACATGATTAACTTGTATAAATAAATAAATGGCCCATACAAAAAATATGGGGGAGCACTATTTCAGGTAAAATCTTCTCTAAAGACAAGCGGGCACTCCCTTTGACTCGAAAAAAAGAAATTCAGTCTCCGGAGGTGCCAATCATTCTTTACCATATAACTATAAATCAGTGGAATAGCCTCTCACAGAAGCTTGCTACGGCATCAACCACTGACAGCTTCAAAAAAGGATTAGATGCTTATTTAGAAGAAAATAACATTAACAGTTACTATTAGCTGTTATTAGTAAAATAAATAAAATAAAAATAATTTTTCCCAACCTTGACCCTTGGTTGAACTTGATGGACACATGTTTTTTTTCAACCATACTAACTATGTAACCATGTTAATATTTATCAAATATCAATATGCATACCTCACAACTGTCACAGATCGGCTGGGACAGTCCCAGACACGCACTGCAGTCCTGTGGTCCCATGGAGGTACCCATTTGTCCCGCAACTGGTAACCTTGGGACGCATTCAGCATGTGCTCCGATCTACAGCGCTACTGTGCACACATTGGTTGCTCAGTGGCTAACTCCACCCCCTGACAATGCTTCCTGAGACCATGCCGGACATAGATGGACCACTGTTGGATCAGCGGGTGGTCCATGCGGCCCCTGATTTTTTACTACTTAGTTGCAGTAGTTAGGGGGGCCCACCTGGTCATGTGATGTGCCCCTCTCCCCACCTGCACACCAATGCAAACACATGAATGTGGTGTGGGACTTCAGAAAGGTGAGTGTTTGGGGTGGTTCACACAGCGGGGAATCCCAAATCCGATTCCCTAGGGAAGTGGTTCTCAAACTTTGACTAGTGACAAGCAGTTACAGCCAAGTACCCCCAAGGAAGAGATTCATTACTAAGGTTACCAATATAAGTAGGTCATGGGCCTTGTAGCACCTTTTGAAGCAAGAAATAATCATTTTTACTATTAAAATAAAAAATCTGTCAGACCCCCCTGTTGGTGCATCCTTGAGCATCAGTGAGTATCGGTTGAGAAACAGTGCCCTGGGGTTTAGACTCCAGGGTTGGCAGCAGGGGTGGATGTTCCTCTTTAAAGAAGACTAAAACACATTTTAGCTGGCTCTGGAGTCCAGCACCGGCCAATTCCCTATCCTTGGCACATGCTGCTGTGTAAAAATCTCAGGGATTACCTGTATACTCACCTCGCCAGTGACCCCAGAGTGCATGTCCGGGCCACGGCTGCATCCCTGGCTTCCCTAGACTGATGTATGCTCAGACACCCAGCTAATCAGACAGGCTGGGAGTGGGAGCACACAGATAAGCCACCCTCTATGCGGGGCTCTGTGGACAGAGTCCTATGCTCTACATTAAAGTGGACCAACACCCAGCCCAATCGGCCCAGAAATAGATAAGATCCCAGGGTCGATCCAATCCCTTCCTGCGGGACATCCAAGATCAGGATGCCCCGCTGTGTGAAACGCCCCAGGACGCAAGCAAACCTTACCTGACTCCCAGTCCAATGGCACATGCACGGGCCGCATCTCGCGCTATTCTCTAGCAGGACGCGTGCCGCCCATTTGTGAATGCCCCACACGGGCGCGCTCCCTGTTAGAGGGAAGCGCGAGATGCGGCCGCCAGCGTCCTCGGAGCCGCTGAGGTTAGACGCGGCTTTGACGCACATACCTCTGCGGCTCCGAGCTCGCTGATTGGACGAACGGCCGCGCATGCGCCGTAGGAGCGGGGTGAGGTGAGTAGAGTCGGGACGAAAACCCAGGATAGTCAAAATCCTGGGTGTTGGTCCACTTTAAAGTGGACCAAAAGCAGCTCTGGAGTCTATAAGACTTGCTTGATTCCCTCTCCCTAAGATTTGGAGTGAAAGTGAAACCCCCCCAGTTGTTCCTCTTTCTCATCTTGAAAAGTTGGGAGGTATGCATGATGTACAGAAAAAAGAAGACACTTGTCTGAACAGTTTCAGTCTTTAGTTTTAGCCAAAGGAGTTGAAATGAAAGGAAAAAGGTTACTGTATGATCCATGAAGGGCTCCATGTAATGATCGGGTCCGGCCAGCAGGTGGCGCGCGCTGTTCTCTGGGACGGAACCCCGAGCGGAAGAGGAAGAGGACTCACAACGAGGCTTGGCAAGTGGCGCTGCAGAGAGGTCACCGCGCCTGGCACAGTCTGAGCAGCTTCGGGGACCCCACTGACAGGTAACACGAGCGGCCTGCAAATGGCGCCCCGGACCTTCTAATGCATGACAGCAGTGGACCTATATGCTGGCACTAGACATAGGGGTTCCCTAGTGGCTACACGCCATGCCAGCACCTGCTGAGGAGTCCTCTAGAATGTGGCGACCAAGTGTTACCTCACTGCTAGCCAAGTGCATTCGGCGTTCAGCCTTGTTTAGGAGGAGGGCGGCGGCTTGAGAATAAATACAAATATAAATGACATATAAGCAATAGGGGGCGACAGCTGCCTGTGTGCACGGAAACCTGAGCTGTAGCTCTATTTACCATCACTTAACGTGTGCCTGCCTCCTGCACTGCCCAGCTTACAGAACTACAAGCCCCAGCATGCACTGCCCAGCTCACAGAACTACAAGCCCCAGCATGCACTGCCCAGCTTACAGAACTACAAGCCCCAGCATGCTCTGCCCAGCTCACAGAACTACAAGCCCCAGCATGCACTGCCCAGCTTACAGAACTACAAGCCCCAGCATGCACTGCCCAGCTTACAGAACTACAAGCCCCAGCATGCACTGCCCAGCTCACAGAACTACAAGCCCCAGCATGCACTGCCCAGCTTACAGAACTACAAGCCCCAGCATGCACTGCCCATCTTACAGAACTACAAGCCCCAGCATGCTCTGCTCTCCCTCGCCTGTGTCCTGCACTGCCCAGCTCAAAGAACTACAAGCCCCAGCATGCTCTGCTCCCTCTCGCCTGTCTCCCGCACTGCCCATCTTACAGAACTACAAGCCCCAGCATGCTCTGCTCCCTCTCGCCTGTCTCCCGCACTGCCCATCTTACAGAACTACAAGCCCCAGCATGCTCTGCTCCCTCTCGCCTGTCTCCCGCACTGCCCAGCATACAGAACTACAAGCCCCAGCATGCTCTGCTCTCCCTGACAGACAGAAGGGAGCCGACAGCGGGAGATGCACGGCTGTTCTTCCTTCAGAACTCATTGCTTGTCATGAATATGCAGGGAGGGGAGTTTGGATTGGAGGAGAGCCCCACTCTGAGGGAATGTGGATTGAGTTGAGCGAATCGGCGAACCATGGGTTTCACACATAGGACACCCCAAACTGGGATGCCCCTGCAGAGCATATCAAAACATGGATGATAGAAAATACTTTAAAAGTGATCCCACACCATGGGATCGATTTAAATGACAGCGCCACTGCTTGTGTCTGAAGGGGTGCATTCTAATTGTTAAAGTGGACCAAAACCCACGGAGATCGGCCTAGGAATATGATTCCCAGGTCCTGTTAGAACTTAGCGCGGGATGCGCCCGCCAGCATGCTTGAATCCGCTCGTATTAGACGAGCTCCTGGACGAAGGGGCTCGAACGGATCTGAGCAAGCTGATTTGACGAGCAGCCGCACATGCATCGTAGGACGGGGAAGAGGTGAGTTTGTTTGGGCGACCTGGGGAGTTTCACACAACGCGACACTCGCCAAAACCCAGGATAGTCAAAATCCTGGGTTTTGGTCCACTTTAATGCCCATGCAAAAAAAGGCAAACAATGCCTTGCACAGCTAAGCAATACTTGAAGCAACAGGTGCAGGCCGGGGGTAGGGGGGGACCACTGCATAATATGCAGATACTATAGTACAATACAAAAATGGGCTGCCAGACCAGTCCCAAGATGGCCGCACTCCACGTCTTTAATATATTTTGATATATGGAAGTGGAATGCGGCCATCTTTTAGGGTAGGGACTGGTCTGGCAGCCCATTTTTGTATTGTACTTTAATGCCCATGCACATAGCCCCAAGCAAGCCTGGGTCGGGTTACCTCACTTGCACTACTCATGTGTGTCCCCAGTGGGGCTATAGGATTTGATTGCCAACTGTCCAGGTCCAGGACCAGTGGTAACAGTCCTGGAAGAGGTAATTATTGGGGGTCCAGTGATTGGGCTAGTGGTTGGGGGGGTTAACACCCCTCACACTTTCTTTTGCTTTACTTACTGATCGCCGCAATCGTGTATTCCGCTGTCCAGTGCCGGGGTACTTTTGCATTTACTTCCGCTTTAGGCATATGCCACTGTAGTTACAGCTTGTGTATTATGGAAGATATTGAGCTAAGGCTGGTCATCATCCTATTTGTTTAATCTTTTATGATAGCAAAAACTTTAGCTTTAAATAATTGTTCAGGATAAAAAAACGCTATAGCCCACATACGATCACTAACAGTCTGGTGCTGAGTTGAATGGATGGGATGTACGAGTGACACTGTGACTGATGGAGGGGGGTGGCATGTATCACAAATGCAAATGACTGACAGGCCCGGTGCCATAAGAGTTAATCTGCAGATCAGATAAGGTGCACAGCACTGGACTAGGAGCAATCTTCTGCGGTGGACCAAAGGTGAGCATAGCCTATTCATTTTTGTTCTGTGGGATAGTCCTAGTTTCATGTGGGCCATCCTGGAAGTGTGATCAGTAACTTCTTCTATATATTCTGCCTTACTGACTCACCCTAACATACATAAGTATCTGCATTTTACATTTGGGCGTTGTGCCTTCTATTTCGGTTGTAGGTTATTATGAAACACAGGAAGGGCGTGGCTTCTAATCTGATCTATGATTTATTTCAGGAGCAGGAACTTACCTTTCATTCAGATTGTAATGGATTATCCCGGGAATGAATGTTGCCAATGAAACAAAGCTGACCTTTTTGTGATTTTCTTTTTCAGGCAGGCTATGCAATGACTGGAGTCAGACTGTCCCTCAGAGCCCTCCGTAACCTACATTTGTATTCGAGAATCTGTCAGAATCCAGGTGTATTCACCTATGGCCCTCTCCAATGCAGCACATGCTGGACACATCAAAGGTTTTTTTCAAAGTGCTTTACACACCACAGACTATCGGCTAATGGCTGGCTTTATACAATCTCTAGTAGTCTAGTGACTCCTCTATCAGCAAATACATGCGTATTAAACAGTGTCAGGCATAAAAGCAAAAAGAGTAAAAAAAAGGACCGGCTGGGTACAACTGAAGAGGAGGAAGAGGATGAAGAGGAGGTGGATGCAGAAGATGCGAGTGATTATGAAGATGAGCCAGTGGAAGATCCTACCATACCTAAAGACTATAAAGATGTAGAGAGAGCTGTGCAATCGTTTCGTTTTGATGTGGTCTTCACTGCTGGATTAGACCTGTCACGACAGTAAGTCACGCAGTTCAATGATTCAAATGTAAATGTCAATGTGGCATGCAGTGTTAAAGTAAGACATATATAGCAAGGGTTATTTTGTACTAAACTAGGCCTAGTTCATTTTCTGCTTAGTTTTGCTATTTTTTAAATATGTGTAAACTTTAATATAACTAGTGTATAGTAAGGGAAACTAAAACACACCTCTATATGCTTGCCTTTAAGTGGAGGTCCAGGCTCGGTGTAACCCGCCCCACAGCCCACACTGCCAAGGGTTTCTTCTTCCAGTTCTGATGCAGGATGGGGGGGGGCTTACCCTAAGCCTGGGCTTTAGCTTTAAAGAAACAACCACCCTGCCGTAGAGTTTATAAGGCTCTAGTGGTGATGGACTCCCTCTTTATGCTTTGCAATGCTGTATCTTGGGGCAGCGACCACATCAAATATACTTCCATGCCTAATTTTGGCTTCCTAAGGATCTTTTAACTGTAGGAGCATCCCAAACCAGGATGTCCCGGGAGGCCATGGAGCCCTGGATTCTTTTTCCCCTTTTCTTTTTGAGCCAGAAAAACTAGGGTTCAGCACAGATGCATCTCATTTGGTCTGCCTCAGGCATTCCTGGCTGAAGGTGTTGATTGCTAAGGGGTCTGTTACTATTTTGAAGAATATGGCGATTACATACGTAGTGATCTAGTGCCTCTAAACAAAAATGTTTCCTTGATCTGTAAGCCTGGGCCAAAAGTCACAGTATACTTTCCTTACCTCCCAGGCTGTTCAAGCTTCTGTTCTTACTTGCAGTTTAGGTTATATAGGAAGCCATCACATTTGTCACTGCATATTGTTTGTACACCAGTGCCCTTATTTACAGATCATTCTCCTATGGGTTTAGTGACAAAATAAAGGAAACATTGAAGGCCTGGTCACGTTCAGGGAATAGTGGGAAAAATCTGTGCAGTCAGTGTGTCTGCTTTAAGTTTGCAATTGCTGTATGTTACTAAATTAGGAACAGTGGTGTGTTCATACTCTGCTCTCCTATTTTAGACACTCAGTCAGGCATGTGATGTTGTTCAGCCTTTTCTTTGCAAGCTTTGATATTTGACTTTGTCTCACTGGTGTGATACTTTTTTTTTTTTTTTTCTTTTTAAGCAAAGTTGAAGAAGCGTTTTATAATGGTCAGCTGCGCCTGAATGGAGAGAAGCTGTGGAAGAAGAGCAGGGCGGTAGGTTTTCTGTTGCATGCACTTAACAATAGAAGCCATTTATCTGTTTTGTTTGGCCCAGCACCTTATTAAAAAATCACATAGACTTGGAGGAATGTCTGCTGCAAACCCCTATAATCGGCACCAATTAATACAATGAGGTATAATTACGTTTATCAGTATAATAAACCAATATTATATACAAAAATGTTTTTGCACATTGTCCTTTATAACACAGATATATAGAGTAAGTATAGACCAGCAGTTCTCAACCTTTTCATGCTAAGTATCCCCTAGTGACAAGCAGTTGCAACCAAGTACCCTGAAAAAGGTGGAGATCGATGACTAATGTTACCGAAATAAGTAGCTCACTGTCCCTGCAAAAAAAGTGTAATCTTTCACCGTTCATATAATTTACCAGACCTATCTGAGCTAGTTGTGCACATGGTATATTGTATAGCGAGAAACAATGTACTTGTAGTTTTCAAAGAGATTATTTATAATTTGATTATAAGACATTTTATCCACCTCTTGGATTATATTCATACAACTATGCTCCTAACAGTAGCTCAATACAGCATAGTCACCTCTGCTCTAATACCTTTAAAGATAACTTAGGAACTACAGGGTCCTTTTGAAAACGGATTGAAGTTTGGGACAGTGCAATGTGTAGCCCGAGACAATGGGACAACAATCGGGCGCTCGCCTTTAGTATAACTTAAGGTGTGAATAGCCTTACTGCCATTTTGGGTCCCACATGACCCATAGCCTGTCTCAGACACAGACGTATTTATTCCATAAGCAGTCCATATAAACAACTATGCTGCATCTTTTCTCTCTATTGGGCTATTGTTAGGAGCATGGTTGTATGAATATGATCCGGGCATGAATTAGATAACTTATCTTATAAATAAGCGGAATAAAACCCAAAGCAGTCGGCCCTGAAATTTGAAACGCAGTGGGGCATGGAATAAAGCCCGGGAAAGTAAAAATCCTGTGTTTTTTTTTTTTTCCACTTTAACCCTTTGAAAACTGGATGTACATTCAATATTGTTTCTCTAACTTGTCTGTTGCTATAGAGGACACATGCTATATCTGAGGCCCTCAGAGCCATATAAAGTGGCCTCTGACCTGCTGAGGGGAAAATACAACTGATGTGTAATTGTAGTTAAACAGGGGCACGGTAAGAATGGGGTGCACTGGCAAATAGAGGTGACGGCAGTGGCTTGGAGGAACACGGTGATATTGTACACCACCACCCCTAGGTCAAATCTTTTGACAGAATTTGGTAAAACAGTTTTTCCATGACAATTGTATGCTTTGCATTGGTAGAAGCTTAGGTGGGCTCAGTATTGGGAACATGGTTAAAATTTGGGACTGATTGGGGGGGGGCTTTAAATAAGGGACCCCATACATTCAGAGATGTAAGCCAATTGGCTTGTGCATTGCTAGCGTGTGGTGGAAGGACATACAAGTGGAGTTTGTGGAGAGTGGGTATCCTAATTGTTGTAAAGCATCTTCATTATGCTATTCCAAATAAAAAAATCTAAACCTATTAGTTGTGGCCCGCGACAGGTTGAAAATCATGGAAGTGTCTCTTGCTCATTAAAAGGTTGTACAATCTACCATGTGACCCTGCACAAGTAGCAATGTAAATATGACACAGTAGGGGCATTTTGCTGTATATAGTCTATACTTCCTCTATATATCTGTGTAATGGCAAAACATTTTTGTAGATATTGGTTCATTATGCTGATAAATCTAATCATGCCTCCGCAATTACAGTGTGCACATCTCATTATTGGTGTTTTTGTTTCTTTAGAGCTGGACAAACTCTCTGACTTAACCCATGGATGTTATTTCAAGCAGTAGCAGTATTGCTAAGGTGTTTTGTACTCTGTGGGCATTTTTTCAAAGCTTGGTCATACTAACAGCATCTGAACAGCTGCTCCATTTAGCTTTATGCTTAAAATGTAACACCGGAACCTTTTTGAGAACTGCACTTTTCTGCAGTAAGGGAGGTGTTTTATGTTAGCCACCCCCTTGTATTTTACTAAATATACTAAAGCCTTGGGGAACCTGTAACATAAAGGTTCCCACACCACAATTAAACATTACTGTAGTCCTGTGCATTGAGCCAAATGTGGGCATGGATTCAGTCCTAGTTACTATTTAAAGGACAACTATCATTTGCTCATAAATCTGGTACATTTCCTACTACAAAGTAAACAGCTGGCTGTTAGTTTGTAATGAACTTTTTAACGATTTTTTTATCACCCCAATGCATCTCAACATAACAAAATGACCCTGTGGTATGAGATGGTAACAGATGTATTGGCTGAGAGGCAGAGAGGTGTTTTATAATGAAAATATATTCAACCCGAGGTCCTTTAAAGTAGACCAAAACCCAGGATTTTGACTATCCTGGGTTTTGGTCCTTGTCCCTGGGGCATCCCCAATCGGGGTGCTGTGTGAAACCCCACAGGTCGCCCAAACTGACATACTGGCCCTACGGTGCATGCGCGACTTCCTGTCCAATCAGCGGGCTTGACTGCGCTAATGCGCTCTCTGCTTAGCTTGACTAAGGAGCAGAGTCTAGCTGAGCGCCGCATGCGTGCTACCCTCTAACAGAGCGTGCCCGCGCCGGCCATTAACAAATGCCTGGCAGGGGTATGCACCCTGCTAAAGGGATAGCGAGGCCGTGGCGCTGCGCGTGCATGCGGACCAGGGCTAAAAGTGAGTATACTGGGGAGTTTTACACAGCGGGGCATCCCGATTGTGGATGGGCCGGGGGGAGGGAATCGAGCAGCCTGGAAATCTTATTCGCAACCACTCTAAAGAGACCTGGCCCTGTGGCTAGTTCTGGTGCCTGGGTTTACGGTAAGAGGACCAACCATCTTATGGTCTGTCCCTGGAGTATAAAAGACTCCAGGGCTGGGTGATTTACTACCTTTGCAGCATCCCACAAGGCAGTGCATCCCACAAACTCTCACCTTTCGTGGTGGTGACACACTGGCATCTCCGTGCCTGAGGCCAATAAGACATGCTGGCCACAGGAGTGTGCCGCAAACCACAGGGAAGCTAGGGATGCCGGAGCCCTCTCTCAAAAAGGCCAATTTGGCGTACATTAATATGCCCAGCATAGAACATTGATTGGACAAGAACCCATGTATGGCCAGTGGGAACATTGGAAAGGTACGTTTTTAAGGGGCAATCAGGCAGGGGTTCACATCGAGGCATATTAAATCAGGATAGCCTAGGGGCAAGAACCAAAACCCAGGACACTTTCAGGATGAATTAAAGTGGTCTACCCATGCTCTAAGCAAAGGGGTATCTAAACTTGGGATACCCCACTGCCCATCCCTCCCCATCAGCCACGATACTTACTAACGCCACATTCATGTGACAATGTGTAAGCCTGCTTGCGGTCATGTGAAAAATGGTTGTGGGGGTGGCAAAAGAACAGGGCTATGGGTGAGGATGCACAGTGAGGGAATCACTATGCCTAGATAAGAAGCAAACCTCCTTCTGAGTTATGATAGCGGCCTGGCTGCACAGTTGCAGCACTTGGCATGACACATGCGAGGTCAGAGATTCAGCCTGGTGAAAAAGGAGAGAAAACTGCAATTCACTTTCATTGTCTTTGGGCTGATTAAGAGCCAGATGACAATTTGCCCCGGATAGACAATGAAAGTGAGTTTTCTCACCAGGCTCAACCCCCAGAGCTTGATAAATGATGAAATGGTGACTGTGACAGCCAGGCAGTTATCCTTCTCAGCACAGAACCACAGGCATATTGTCCCAGTACATTTGCAGCCAGAAATAATCCAGAACAACTGTTTTTGATTGGTATGTTAAATAAATGTTTAAGTATTTTATTTTTAGGTGAAAGTTGGAGATGTTTTGGATTTAATTGTTGAAGAAAACCGTGAGACAGCATCTACCACAGTTATGAGAACTATATTAAAAGAAGTGCTAAAAGAAAAGACTTCAACGGATAAATACAAGGTTGTATTAAGACGATGGAAAAAACTGACCCTTCCTAAGGCTACAGAAGCTCCAAAAGCTCCAGCATGAACATCCTTGCCCCTGAAATCTGACCTTTTCATATATGAAATAAAACAAGACCTTTTCTTCTTCAGATGCATGTTGTATTGTCGAGGTTGTTCACATATTGCTTATGGTAACAAATGAGAACCATGTAAAACACAGCAGCCCATAGCACAACAGTGTTAGGTAATCAGTCTACCTATGCTCAGAATTGCCACTCGTGTAGTGGAGCTGCTGCTGTGCATTGTTTGATACCTGAGTGGATCTATAAAGCAGAGGGAGATATTGGGCATAGACACCAATAACCCTGCTCCTGCATCCATTATTCAAGTGCAGAGTTTAGTAAACTAAATAAAATAGTTGCCCTGAAGTGCCTGTCTACGGGACTGCAATACAGAAGAGACTTCTGAATTGAAGTGCTCATTTTGTGTTAATCTTTTTTACCTGAGGGCTGCAGAAACCATCAGTTTTGGTGTACTCTGTATATTTCTGGTGTAGCTTAAGCTAGGTGTTCATTGCAGACCACTGTGATCTAGCTGAAATGAATAAATCTTAAGACTACATGTGAATACTGTGATCCTTTTGTCATTTACACATACAGTAATGCCTGTAATATATTTGTTGAACCTCTGGGCCTTTACCTCTGCTACACTTTAAACTGAGAATACAAAAATAAACTAGTTAAACATACAAACACCACTATCTTGTATGTAAACATGCTTCCTGTAAAATGGGGAAAAAAACAGGAGCTTCATCTCTGTCCAAGGGGGGCATTGGGGCTGGTGGAACAGCTGTGCAACTAGCTATTAGCAATAGTAGCCCTGCATTTCTCCCATTAAGAAAAAGGGGCCATACTGTGCTTTGACTTTTCTATGTGCTTTGGTGAAATTAGTCCAAGTCAGAAAGGTCTCATTACTTGATACCCATTTTATCTGACAAACTGTGTTTCCGCTACCGGATAAAGCTTTTGCCATCGGATGTCAGGTACTTCTTAAAGGAGGACTTTCGCAACAAAAAATGGCCCAATTATAAAAACCATATGCTGGATGGCGGGTGGAGGGGTCACTTATACATCCGGCATCAAGAAATACCAGCCAGGCTTGTTTTCCCTATATCCAGTCCAGGTCGTCCCAAGTGATGACATGTGTGTTGTTCGCCCCTAGGGGGCGCTGACTGCAAGATCAAAGATGTAGCACCTCCCGGCCCCCTATAAAGGCAGCTGTCCCTCTATCATTCTCCAGTTGTTCATTTTGCAGTCTTGGCTGTAGAAGATCGTTTGACACTCTCAGACAATGGCAGCAGAGCGGGGTCACCTAGCCCACAGGCCGCTGCGCACCCTATTCCCAGGAATCCCTCCTGACCCACTCCTGCCTCCCAGCCTCTGGCTCCTACGGGATCGTGACGGTAGGGTGAACGCCAGGGTCTGTTGGCGTTCGGCAGAGCTTGGCTCTGGGCCGCAGACCCTATACTAAAGGGTAGCCGGCCACAGGCTTATGGTGAGCCTGGGGGGGGGGACCACTATATGCTTTTTTGATTGTACCCTCCCTGTCCACAAGCTTTATTGGTTTTGTTGTGTGTTTTACTGGTGTGTTTTCAGCACTCGGCTCCTCGCTGTCTCAGCATGGCCTTATTGTGGCGCTCTCTGCATACTTATCTCACTCGTTGTCGCTTGGCTGTGGGGTAGCCGCACCCTGCTAGGCCTCCACATCGCCACTGTCGGTGACGCTAGGGACGGTGGGCCGCCTGTGTCTCCGCGGCCATTTCCCTGCATGGGCAGCGTTGGAAGGGGGCGGGCGCGTCTTCTCGCTTGTTGCCGGAGAGGGCAGAGCCTGGCGCCGACGCCCGTCTGCGTCATCATGTCCAGCCGGCGCCGCCCTCCCCTTGAGGATCCTTCCAGAACTGGCCTGTGCGCTGCTGCTGGGGCCTGTGGACAGTTACCATGGATAGTTACCACGGATGCCAGTCTGACAGGCTGGGGAGGCGTTTGGCAGACTCAGAAGATCCAAGGTCAGTGGGGTCCGCAGGAGAACCACTTACCCATAAATCTCTTGGAGCTGAGAGCGATCCGGTTGGTGCTTCTTCGCTTGACCTCCCACTTAAAGGGTCATGCGATCCAGGTTCGCTCTGACAATCAGACGGCTGTCGCCTACATCGATCACCAGGGCGGGACTCGGAGCAAGAGATCCCTCAAGGAGGTGACCCGGATTCTGACTTGGGCAGAGGAGAATGTTCCCTGCATCTCGGCGGTCTACATTCCCGGGGTAGAAAACCTGTAGGCAGACTCCCTGAGCAGGAGCGCCTCGTGCCTGGGGGAATGGTCTCTCAGCAGTAAGACCTTTCACACTCTGTGTCTCCGCTGGGGTCAGCCGGACGTGGACCTGTTTGCGTCCAGACACAATCACAAGCTCACCATTGCCACAGATGCTCTGGCGATTCCTTGGAGAGAGTTCAAGTTTCTTTGCCCAGGAGTGGAAACGGAGTGAATGCGTAGAGTACTGCGCAAGATAGCCCAGGAAGGGGTACCAACTATCCTGGTAGCTCCTCGTTGGCTGAGAAGGAGTTGGTTTGCGGACATAGTTCAGATGTCAGTAGATCACTACATCATGCCCGAGGATCCAGGGCTTCTCGCACAGGGGTCGCTGCGGCACCCCAATTTACGGACGCTGGCTTTGACGGCCTGGCTATTGAAACCTCAATCCTGACGGAAAAGGGGCTGTCAGCCACGGTTGTGCATAACATGATACAGGCACGGAAGAAGTCTTCCATGATATACTACAGAGTTTGGCACACCTACATTGCTTGGTGTGAGACCAAGAGTCTCCCTTGCCGCACATTTTCTATTTCTAGGATTCTGGAGTTTTTGCAACACGGCTTAGACTTGGGCCTCCAGCTGAGCACCCTCAAGGATCAGGTCTCTGCTTTAGCCATCTTTTTCCAGAGATCCATTGCCAACCATAGGTTGTTCAAGACTTTTCCAGGGAGTCACCCATGTCCGGCCACCGCGTATTACCGGTGTGGGACTTGAATTTATTACTTTCTGCTCTTCAGGGTCTTCCCTTCGAACCATTGTGCAATGCAGCACTGTCTATTTTGACTCTCAAAGTGGCCTTTTTGGTAGTGATCACCTCGGTGCGTCTATCAGAGCTGGCTGCGTTTTGTATAAAACCTCCCTTTTGTGCGGCATAGGGATAAGGTGGTTTTTCACTTTAAACCTGATTTTTTGCGTAAGGTCGTTTCTCGCTTTCACCTTGAGGAGGTCGTGTTACCTTCCTTGTGTCCAGCACCGGCTAATTTCAAAGAACGGACCCTCCATGCTTTGGATGTGGTCAGAGCCATAAAATATTACCTGGCTGCGACTGAATCCTTCAGGAAATTGGATTTGCTCTTTGTCCTAACAGAAGGTTCTAGGAAAAGATTTGCCACCAGCCAAGTCCACTCTCAGTAAGTGGATCAGACAGGCGGTGGTGCAAGCATATTCTGCCAAGGGGAAGGAACTCCCTTTTCGGATCACAGCTCATTCTACCAGAGCTATTGGTGCCTCCTGGGCTTTTCAGCACCAGGCATCGGTTGAACAAGTTTGCAAGGCCGTCACTTGGTCTTCAGTTCATACTTTTACAAAGTTTTACAAGGTGGATGTCAGGGCCTCAGCTGACACTGTTTTTGGTCGAAAGGTGCTTCAGGCGGTAGTGAAATGAATTACATGCTGTTCCGCACTGGGGATCCCGTCCAAATGGACACTGCTTTTGGATGTCCCACGTGTCATCACTTGGGACGACCGGGACTGGATAAAGGGAAAAAATAAAATTCTGTGAAGTACTCACCTGTAGAATTGTTTTTGGATATATCCAGTCCAGGTCGTCCCACCCCGCCCTTGTTTTCATTATTTCCTGTTGCCTGTCATGGTGATCACCATTTTTTTTATTCATTGGACATTGTTTTCATAAATCTTGTTAGAGAGCGTACAAGCTGAAGCTATGTAAAGCTATGTTAACCACTGGAGAATGATAGAGGGACACCTGCCTTTATAGGGGGCCGGGAGGTGCTACATCTTTGATCTTGCAGTCGGCGCCCCCTAGGGGGCGAATACCCACATGTCATCACTTGGGACGACCTGGACTGGATATATCCAAAAACAATTCTACAGGTGAGTTTCACAGAATTGTATTTTCTATCTTTTAAAAGATGGAAGAGGAATCGGAGGTGTCCGGTTCTGCCTCCCCCATACACTCAGAAACCGGTCACCCTTTAATCCTTATTCCAACCATATGGAGAAACTCACAAGCTTGGTAGGAGCTGTATTCTGTATCCCTCCTCTCATTAGCCAATGTGGTTATATGGGTTCTTAAAGGAGCAGTACCGCAAAATTTGCACTAAAAAAGATAAATAATAGCCACACAATAGCTTCATGACATGTGTATAAATAATGTGGCGATAGAAAAATAAAAAAAAATCTGCCTTTCTTTTAAATTGTATAATGACAATGGCTCAGTCCATTTGCTGAATAGGGGGATCTGCTGGGTTGTATTTAGTGAGCTGCTTCATTTAGCCCACTCCTAGCAACACTTTACCTCAAAGGCTGACACTGTAATCCGTGGTAACAGCTGTGTGTGAGGTGCTGCTTTTGTTATGAGACCAGGTGACTCAAATGTGTAAAATCTATACAAAATAAACTAAAATGACTGAAATTCTTCTTTGAATAACTGTGCAGGAAAATCTAAAGGTATTAAAGTGGAACAAAACCCTGAGTGGCCGAACCTGAAGTCTATAAGACCCGGCCATTGACCTTCCCCCTTGGGCATTCTAAATCGGGATGCCCCACTGTGTGAAACGCCCCCTGGATAACCACAGATCCCCCCATTTTTCTGGCGCGCTCACGCAGATAGTCATTTAGACAGGCCGGGCGGCCAGGAAGGTTACTGCTCAGGCTCCCCATCTGCGTGCAAACAGAGCCAGCCAAGCAAACAGCGCCGATTGGATGAGAGCCTGTGCATGCGCTGTGGGACAGGGAAAGGTAAGTTTTCACAGGCGAACTTGGGGATTTCACATATCAGGGCATCCCAAGTCGGGATGCCCCTAGGGGCACAAAACAAAACTCCAGATAGTGAAAATCCTGGGTTGGGCTCAAAACACACAAAGCTGAAAGAAAGATCATATGGAAAAATGTGTTGAGAAAAGAGAGAGAAAATTGTAAACTGAAAGATTCTGCAGCAGAGCCAACATGAAGGGAAAACTGTCAAAATAAAAAATGTTTAGAGCAAAAAAACAGGATGTAAACCCTAAAATCCAATTCTGAAATAAAATACCCCCCCCCCCAAAAAAAAGAAAAACTGTCGAGTCTGAGATTTGAACCAATGACTCTGGTTCAAAGACATTGAATTTACCAATGAGCTAAATGACTTCTAGAGCTTTTCTCTCTGTTTTAGATATATGAGTTCTGGCCAGGCAATGTTGCAATATTATGCTGGACGGCTGCCAGTACTGAACAGCCGGTTACTTTGTTACATTGTTTCCCCCTCTCCTCAGCGTGGAACAGGCCAGAGTGTCGGTCTCCGACACTCAGCAGACATAAACATGAGCTATTAGTCTCCAGCTGCACAACACAGACATCATTTTTTCTACATTTGTAATTCTTACTCCAACACTTACCTACATTCAAAGTACCATTTAAATATAAGTCACTAAGAAAAATTTGCGATACTGCTCCTTTAAGATTATGGAATTCTGAAAGACGCTTTCCGCAAATTGGAAGTTCAGTATCTGTTACCACCCCCTGTGTTTAAGGCAGGTGGGGAGGAGGTTAACAAAACAAATTGCCTTACCTTGCCCAGAATCTAGGGCTTTACAACCCACAATCTTGAGAATGCACGGGGTTGCAGTCTGTCACCCAATCCCGTGTAACTGTATTGGTCATTCACTGAAGTCCAACTGTGACTCAGTCTACAACTGCTATTTAGAGTCTTGTCCCCACTAGAATCAGGGGAGGATTGCGGTGTTAAGGTGAATAGTTTTAATGCCCAAATCAGGCTTAGCACATGATAAGGGCGGGGCTGCAGGGTTGGTATTTAGTGTAGATGCTTTCTGTCAGGATTTCTGCTTTCAATGGCATTTTTTAAAGTTTATATTATTGTGTGTCAAAAGGATGTCCTCAATGGGATTATCTTATCAGGCATTTTTCATGCATTTTTTATTGCAGGTAGTGAAAACTGCTTCCATAAAACCCACATTTGCTAACATAGAAAAATAAATTTGCTACATGAGCTCAGCACCTTGAGGCACACAATAAACTTTCAAAAAGTGGACTTTCCCTTTACAGTCTGGGTTTTGGTCCATCTTTAGGTCTTCCTCTTTAGGGTTATTTGGCTACACCTTGTGCTGGTACTGGTTGCTAATACCTGAGCCCCCTCTAGTGGAATGTTTTGTAATCTATGTCTGCATGTCCTGATTGAGGCTGGAAATTTACAGGAAATAAAAGAACATGCTCCACAGGATATTTAGTGCGGTGTACTAAAATGCATGTACTTCTTACCTACGAATTCTGATCTGTTCCATTCCAGAAAAATGGTTCACAAGAACATTAGAACAATCAATACAATTTCCAATGGGCACCGGTGTCTAATTTTACTGAACAAATGACATGAATGCCAAAAAAGAGCTGAAGAGTCATTGCTAAAAGTGTTTATTGAAAATGATGGGCCATTATTCTTAAGATCTATGGCAAAACCATAAAGAAGAGTGACAACTATTCGGAGAATCCAGCACAGCTTTTTACACTGCTACCACTGCTCATCATCTGCTGGCACAAAACATCTCTTTATGGGCTTTAGCATTCGAACGCTTAAAAAAAAAAAACATAAGCAGGAATGGCAATGGCCCCTCATGAGTCACTTTCCTGTTTAGATTGGTCCTTTAAATGGATAATAAGCAGATAAAATATCAGCAGTAATTTAAACAAGATATCACATGTATTTATGTGCCATTTAAACAGGGAATTACTGTATTTAAAGGATAGGGTCTGGTAAAAATACAACCCATATGTGTCCATGTTATCACCTGGAGTCATCATATTTACCTGAAAGCAAATGTATATATTAAGGCATCAGCTTCATGCAACACCCCATTGGGAGTTTCCATGTTAGAAAAGGCATGCTACACATTTTCATTGCCCTAAAAAAAAATGCCATATTGGCCCCAAAAGTGTAGCACTTACCGGTAACTGCTGTGAGTCACTGCATCTTGCCTGCGCCTACACTCTGCATACCATTTGGTGACTATACAGAATAAAAATTCCTTTTATACCATGTAAAAACACACTTGAGACTAACCTAAAGAAAAATATAAGCCCACTATGAACCCCCTAAGTTAGATTTAAACTAGTTTCTGTATTCTAAGCTGCAGGGGTGGGGAAGCTGGTGCTTAGTGGCACAAAGGTAGACTTGTTTTATTTTTAATGCTCAAATCTCTTGACCTGGGCAGGTGGCAGCCAGTGGTGACTGGAGTTCCACTTTAAAGCTGACCAACACTTGCATGTCACTCAAACATTCTGGATGCCCCCCCCCCATGCCTGTCATATTGCTGCAGATTAGCTAAAACCTAGTAAATAGAAACCAGTGTAATGCTAACAAAGGGCTGATAGAAAGGAGGCACTATTCATGTGCCCTATGTTAAATGGAACAAAATCATCTTTCTCATTGATTAAAGGTTGCACTAGTATGATATAGTCATAGGTCAGGAAGTCTATTTCCTCCGTCATACATAGCTGTGGCAACTTATGAAACCTGTTTCTATGCAAGACACTTAGTTGCTGCATGTCGCTTTAACTACCGTATTGATATTAACTGGTGCAAAATATTCTTGTCATATCAATTATATGCATTAAAGTAGACTCGTGCACTGATGGTAAGTGCTATAACGGGATGACCAAGCCAAGGTGTGTTTTTTTCCTTAGAAGAGATGGAAACTAAATAATCAGAACTAGCACATCATGCACACCAGCATCATGAGACAGCCTTGAAGGTAAAATAGGTAAATACACAACATGCATCTCGTGTTTTATCTGCTCCTTTCATTTTTAAACTGTGGAACCTGTTGCATTAGAATGTATTTTTACTTCTCAAGGGACATGAATATAATTCAGTGCCACTCTTGGCCTTTGTGAATGTAATATTTGCTTATGGAGAATCAATGAATACATGACTGGATGAAAGGGTAATTATTTCAAGATGGCATAATGACAAGTGTGCCGAGTTGTCACTAATTACACAAGTAAAAGCTTTAGCTGTTTATACAGTGAGTCTCATTATAATGACCACCAGCTAATATCCAGAGCCACATGCAGCATGAACAACTAGCCAGGCTGGGAGGGATTCAATAAGGTGCAAGTAGCTTGTCACGGGTATCTGGAGCCATACTGACTGTAGTGCATCCTTCAGTTGCTGGAGGGATGGATCCATAGAGCAAACAATGAGTCTTGATCACACTCTTCCAACCAATGTTGGACATTTCTAACTGTTTGATGTGTCACATTATCTTGCTGTCTTCCCATCTACTCTAGGCAAGACAATTAGCGTACATGGATGTATGTGGTCTGCAAGGATGGATTTATATCCAAATCGGTTAAGAGCGCCTTCTACATGGATGAGTGGACCCAGAGAATGCACAGAAACATTCCTCAGACCCAACGTTTCCATCAGCAGCTTGTGTTCTTGTTCTGAAATGTTTCTTGCCTGACATGCCAATGTTCATCTGTTTGACAAAGCAGAAAATGTGACTCCAATTCTGATACTAACACTGAACATGGAAGCTTTTTCTGCCAGTGTAACTTTGTTAGTATAGGTGCGATGACCATCTGTGTGCCTCGGGGGCCCCATTTACACTAGTTATTTTAAACACATGTCTGATAGCCCCTGGTTCATTCTGTCTGAACTGCTTCACTATAGCAGGTCTGTCTGCCTTACAGCAGCACACAAAGCTCAGTTTCAGTAAACCAATAATGCTCCCTTATTCTAAGCATACAGCACGTCCTGCTCCAGATGTAGTAATTACATGTGGGTAATCCTCCGCCTGAGGCGCTGTTCACTGCAGACATGTAGAAAACAGGCTCCTCCCGACCCTACATATACCGAGGGACCTCCCACAAATCCCCAGATTTCTCTGCAGTGCTCACTGCGAAGACATGAAGTATCACGCTCTCGCAGGCAAGTGGGGGCTTTACAGCCCGAGGCCCTGCGGGACTATTTCCACCCGTCCTCTTTATGAAAGAATATGCCTCCCAGCCTGGGCTGCGTCGGTCGGGTGAAGGTAGGCAGCACCTTAGGTGCTTAAGGAGCTAGACTCCACCGCAATTCCCCACCATGGTGAGCCTTCAGAGGATGCCCCTCCCGCATCAGCGCCCCATACCCCGTGTAGCGGTGAACCCCGAGTATTGGGTCACCTTCCTTCCTAGTTTCCCCCGCTATTGGGGGAAAAAGAGGGGGAGGGGGGATTGTGTGTGCAGACGGCTTAACATTGCCCCATTACACTGTGAGTTGAAGCCCTTGACGGCTACTGGGTGTCAGAGCCGCTTTTCAACACTTATCTTAACCTTAGCCGCAGCGCCCTTAATGTTGTTTACTCGGCGCGTACGACAGCTCCGATCACGGACACTACTGGTTAATTCTCTCTTTTCTTTCCTGTCATGTCAGTCCCTGAGGTGATTTACTCGGTAGGGGCTCAGTTTCTAACTGCTCGTTTTTCTATTGGTTACGCGCTCTGAGCTTCGCGCTCTCCGGGGGGGGCGGGCTGCGTGGTCTGATGTGGCGTGTTCCGCGTCATGTTCAGCTCTGGCCCGCCCTTCGAGGTTCGCTGGCGCCATTCCTTTCACGTGCACGTGGTGAAGATTGTCCTCCCCTCGCTGTTCTGTAAGTGCCCTCACGGGCGACCTTTCTTTAGCTTTCGCTTCTCCTCGCTTGGCTCTGACATCCCTCTTCCCCTTGTGTCTTTCAGACCGTGAGTTTCGGTGGCTTCTCCCGGCCCGGCGTAACGCCCGGCCTTGACTTCTAAAAAATCACTCCCACTTCCCAGAGGGTCATTAGGGCATCCAGGGTTGCTTTATAGCGTCAATCCCTACTGGCATATTGCACATAATAATCACCATATGGAGGCATCTCAGGATATTGTGAACGGGGTTCCTTCGGGACAAGCCCGTCTGTGTGTAGCTTGTGGGGTCTTACCTAGCAGCGGTGACAATGCACGGGTCTGCGTCCCTTGTGCACAGCAGGCGCTAGCCGGTCTTCCCACCTCTTACCTCGCCTCGCTTCACCTACTCCCCCAAGTCTGAGCCTAACCCCCAATACCAGTGGGGATTCTCATTCCGATTTGGCCACTAGGCTGGCTAGTGTGGAAAACTTAATTGCTGGCTCCTTGGCGCGCAAGGTCACAGCCAAGAGGCGACATTTGAATCCTGAATCTACTATATTTCCTATAGAATCTGATGATTTACTTCTTTCCTACACTCACTCCCCCTCAGACGAAGGGGAATTGGTCTCTGACTCAGGGTCATACAATGACGAGTCCAGGGGACAGGAAGATTCTGGTTCTGATCATTGGTCCTCGGACGACATGGATAGACAGTTGACCCAGATCTTTGACGTATTGTCCCTCTCTCCCCCTGCCGCGGCTCCCCGGCAAAGGGGGGATCTGTTCCACACCGCTAGAGCGCGGTTGGAGTTTCCCGAACAAACCCATTTTAATAGCCTCGTGCTGAAAGAATGGGAACACCCCAGCAAACTTCATGGGGTTCCTAAAAGCGTGGATAAGAAATATCCCTTTCCTGCTGACCTGGTCAAGTGGTTGATGCCCCAATCCTAAGCCTGTCCAACACCTCTATTATGCACTCCCCTGACACTACTACGCTGCGGGATTCGGAGGATCGGCTTGTTGACCAACTGGCATGTCATGCCTTTGCATTTGGGGGAGCGTCGCTCCGCCCAGTGTGCGCCTTAGCCATCACGGCGGTGGCGCTCAGGACCGTGGTTAAGACTGCTCTTGAAGGTGGAAGCTCTGACAACTGTCACGCTCGGGGTAACTCCAGCCCTCTTGATAAGCTCACAACCCCCAATCTCCACAGCCAGCTTCACCTGTAGGAGCCCCCGCTTGCCGGGACGCAAGAAACGCCTACCCGGGATCGGTTGCCCCCAGGACTTAATGGCTCAAAGGATGTAAGCTTATATGTGGGAGGTCTGGAGAACCAATAGCAAGAGCGTGGGTGACGGAAGTCCAGAGACAGGCCAGAGGTCGACAGCGGGAAGACAGAGATCGTGGCGGTACAAAGGACAGGCAACTCGTGGTCAAGGTTCAAAGCGGAGGTCGGCAACGGGGTTTCAGATCAAGAATAGTCGGTACAGGCGGTGGTCGGCAACAGGGGTTCAGATCGAGAGTGGTCGGTTCAGGCGGTGGTGGGCAACAGGGGTTCAGATTGGGAATGGTCGGTTCAGGCGGTGGTCGGCAAACGGAATCAATAACTTCACAAGACAAGGTACTGAGTGCTATCACAGGCAACCGGTAACTGAGGGGGAAAGAGCTTTATAGGGACAGACCAGAGAGAGAAGGTATAGTGATTGATGCACACAGGATCACAGTAGTGATTGGCCAGCAAGAGGAGTGCCAATCTAATAGCCAAAACTGTCCAGGACCAGCGCTGGAACGGAGCCCAGGTAAGTGAGGATTTGTGACAACAACGCAGGCGATGTCCCTGCTTTCGAGCCCTCATCCCTCCATCCGGCAGGGAATGCAGTTGGTGGGCTCGATGGTGGCAAGCTTCGAGGCGGTGCCCTTTGCCCAGTTTCATTTGAGAATCCTACAGCTTCAACTTCTGTCAGTTTGGAACAAGAACCCAGCGTCCTTGGACAGGATATGGGTGGTTCCCCCCTCGGTCAGACAATCCCTTGCGTGGTGGTTGGACCACAGGAACTTGACAAGGGGCAGATCCTTCCTGGCTCCCTCCTGGGAGACGGTCACAACGGATGCCAGTCTGTCGGGTTGGGGGGGATTCTGGAAGTCCCTGCGCTTCCAGGGAAGGTGGGGCCCTCAGGAGGCCCATCTACCTATCAATGTCTTGGAACTCAGGGTGGTCAGATTGGTGCTGGAACAATTGACCCATCACCTGAGGGGTCTGGCGGTTCAGGTACGCTCAGACAACAGAACGGCGGTTGCCTACATCAACCATCAGGGAGGGACCCGGAGCAAGGGGGCTCTTCAGGAAGTTTCTCTGATTCCAACATAGGCGGAGGCCAATGTCCAATGCATCTTGGCTGTCTACATTCCGGGGGCGGAGAACCTGCTGGCAGATGCTCTGAGCAGGGGGTCGTCCCGTCAGAGGGAATGGTCCCTCTGCAACAGGGTATTTCAGTCCCTGTGTCACCGTTGGGGTGTGCCAGATGTGGATCTGTTTGCGTCCCATCACAATCACAAGCTCCCGAGCTTTGTATCCCTGTCTCAGGATCCTCTGGCTCTGGCCAAGGATGCCATGTCCATGACTTGGAGGGAGTTTCGGCTCCTGTATGTGTTTCCACCAATTCCCCTTCTGGGCAGAGTTCTGCGCAAGATTGCTCTGGAAGGGGTACCCGCGATTCTGGTGGCCCCAAGGTGGCCAAGAAGAGTGTGGTTCGCAGACGTGGTTCAAATGGCAGTAGATCAGTACGATCTGCCAAGGTTGCCAGACCTTCTACTCAGGGGTCTCTACGCCATCCCAATTTACTAACTCTGGCTTTGACGGCTTGGCTGTTGAAACCTCCATCCTGATGGAAAAGGGTTTGTCTGCATCTGTAGTGGCTACTATGGTGCAAGCCAGGAAAAAGACTTCCTCTGCTATCTATTATAGAGTCTGGCGTTCTTACATTGACTGGTGTGAGTCCAGGTCTCTTCCCTGCCGGGAATTTTTAGTCTCTAGGGTGCTGGAGTTTTTACAACATGGTCTAGACTTAGGTCTTAAGCTTAGTACTCTGAAGGGCCAGGTTTCGGCCCTGTCTATCTTCTTTCAGAAGACCTTTGCCCAGCATCCTCTTATCAAGACCTTCTTTCAGGGGGTCACTCATGTGCGTCCCCCTCGCAAGCCTATGGTACCTGTTTGGGATTTAAACTTGGTTTTATCGGCCCTGCAGGGTGCTCCTTTTGAGCCTATTCAGGAGGCTGCTCTCGCTGTTCTCACGCTCAAGGTTGTCTTCTTAGTAGCTATCACCTCTGTTAGGCGTGTGTCTGAGTTGGCTGCCTTATCTATTCAGCCTCCCTACTATGAGAGACGCCAGGATAAGGTGGTGTTCCGCTTCAAGCCAGACTTTCTACCTAAAGTGGTGTCTGCTTTTCATTTGAATCAAGATATTGTGCTTCCTTCTCTGTGCCATAATCCTAGTAACCCTAAGGAAAGGGTTTTGCATTCCTTGGACGTGGTTAGGTGCGTCAAGTATTACCTAGTTATCACTAAGGCCTTCAGAAGACTGATGCTCTCTTCGTTGTGCCTCACGGGCCTAGGAAGGGTTTGGCTCCCGCCAAGTCTACCATCAGTAAATGGATTCGTCAGGCTGTGGTTCAAGCCTATACTACTAAGGGGAAGTCTCCCCCCTTCCGTCTTACTGCTCATTCTACTCGAGCTGTTGGGGCTTCTTGGGCTTTTCAGCACCAGGCCTCTGTGGAACAAGTTTGCAAGGCCGCTACTTGGTCTTCTGTTCATACCTTTACTAAGTTTTACAAGGTTGATGTTAGGGCCTCAGCTGATGCTGTGTTTGGCCGCAAGGTTTTGCAGGTGACAGTAGTTTAAACTGCTTGCTGTTGCCTTTTCTGTTGGGGATCCCACCCTACTTTACGGACACTGCTATTGGATGTCCCACATGTAATTACTACATCTGGAGCAGGGCGTGCTGTATGCTTAGAATAATACAATTCTGTGAAATACTCACCTGTAGAATTGGAATTATATGCATACAGCACGTCCTGCTCCAACCCACCCTGGTTTCACGTTGTTCTGGATCCCCTGTTTGGTGATTGTTATCATTGTTATTATTGCCAGTTTTTGGGTGGTTGGTTTCTCCTGGCTTCTCCTTTCACTGCTTTTCAATGCTGGGGATTTGTGGGAGGTCCCTCGGTATATGTAGGGCCAGGAGGAGCCTGTTTTCTACATGTCTGCAGTGAACAGCGCCTCAGGCGGAGGATTACCCACATGTAATTACTACATCTGGAGCAGGACGTGCTGTATGCATATAATACCAATTCTACAGGTGAGTATTTCACAGAATTGTATTTTTGCAGCTCTGATAAGTCCCCCAGACAGCTACTAAGCACCTGATATACCCACCAAGACAGCTCACAACTTCATTCTTAAGCTACGTGCTACCAACATCAAAAGTGGCCTTAATTGGATTGATTCATCACCAGGCAAGAAAACGTTACTACTTTTTGGGAGAGAGACCTGCCATTCACTTTCATTGTCTTCCTTGGAGCCGATTCAGCACCATCTGGATGCTGAATCACTCTCAAGGTAGACTTTGAAAGTGAATGGCCATTTTCTCTTCTAAATAGAGGTTTTCTCACATGGTGCTGAATCGACCCTAATAGTCAACTGTTCTTTCCGAACATGGGCGCAAAGTAAAATTGCATTTGGGTTGGGGTTTGTATTTAACTTTTAAACAGCAAGCACTTCTTCTACTTCAAATGAAAATAACAAATCAAAAATAATATGATAACATAAGAAGCAATCTCCTGCTGCCTACATATGACCTAATTATTGTAATTATAGAGTGGGGGGGAGGTAGATACAGTTTCACCTCTCATGCCTCTACCTTTGTGACCTCTCTACTCGAAAATGTATCCATCATTATGACCATTTCCAATTGCTACTGCAATAGTTTGCCTGCAGCACCACCCCCCTCCATCGGCCAAACACCCACCAACCAGGATCAGCTGGATGTGCATGTGCACAGCGACTAGAGACACATGTGGTGAGGTAATCGCTGGTCCATAGAAGAAATCAGCAGCATAGTTGCTTAGGAACGTATAAAGCTTGCTTCAGGCCCCCTTGTCCCACGGGCCTGGTGGGTTTGTGCCTGTACTGCCTCTATGGTATGTACACCCCTGCCTGCAGGGTCATAGTGCTCTATGGGTGTCAGAGATGTGGCATCTTCAAACAAGGATTTTATGATAGTGGAATGGAGGTAAGCTACAGCCCCCCCCTTCAGATAACATTTCAATAACATTGAAAAAAAACAGATCAGAGGACCTTACTTTCTGGAGGAAAGGAAGAACATCATAAAACTCTAGGAAATGTACAGCAAAAAAAATGAAAGGCAAGATGCAGATCTTACTTTATGGGTAAAGGTTAAGGACAGTAGTTTGATATTTATTAATCAAGAGAATTTTATAGGTGCTAAGGAGCTCTTTTCTTTTCAAATATAACATTTCTTAAAAAAAAAAAAATAGGTTGCTACAGGCTGATTGTTGAGGTGCTTTTTAGTAAGGAATTTCTAGCATGCGCTATGGTGAAATGAAATGAACTTTTACAGCAATTTCTTTACAAAAATAGAATGTAACTTAGGACGCAGCAAATATACCTAAATGAAAGGTTTATAACATACAAAAAAAAGAAACACATAAGACGCACAAGCTCATATCAAAACAGTTTTAAAGGGGAGTGCAAATTTGCAGTCAGTCTCACATTCTGGCATCTAGATTACTCCTACATGAGTAATAATCAGTAAATGACTAAAATAAAAGCAGCACTAAAAATCTCTCTATATAAACTATATCATTTACCAGGTTGTTCAGCAGTTGTTAGCTTGGTTTTTTGAAGCTTTTTTGAGGATGTCACATTTTTTTCGGTTCGGGCGCCTGCACCTTTCATCGATACTTGGAATACATTCATAATGCCATACTTCTTCCATTTTGTCGACAGGGTAAACCGCTTCTACAAAATGGCGGATCAACCTTAGTCTTACAGGGTCCAGCTGTTTCTTGTTACATGCGCCTGAGTGATTGTACTGAAGCCGAAGGTTTTCCGGAGTAAACAGCTCAGGAAAGAGTCTTACCAACAATCTGGCAGCAAAATTGCCAACAGAAAGACTTTGTTGAACAATGTCCCTTACTTCTTTGTCACTTAATAAATACATTGAAGGCACTGGGAAGTCAGGAGGTGGGACGACAATTTTATCCAGTGGTATTTTACAGAAGTCCTTTGTGCTGCGTTCTGGGGGCAGGGGGGGTCCTTCCACAAGATCTCGGTATCTTTCAGAGTTTACCTCAAAAGGCACAAGGTCTTTGCCATCACCCAGAGGTACATAAACCTTCCTCTGCTGCTGATAGGATCGCCTTTGCTCTGTATCTCTCCGTCGACAACGCTCATCTAGTTTCCCTACAAACTCCAAAGTCCAAATTCGGTCATTCTTTGCTCTGGGGTAAAGTAGTTGAACGTAATGGCGGATAAGTTTTACCCGAATGGGATCAAGCTGCTTTTTTCCTTGTGAACCGCTACAATTGTACTGCTTTCTAAGATTTTCCTGTGTGAAAAGTTCAGGGAACAGGTGAACCAGAAGTCGGGAGGCAAAGTTACCAATAGACAGGCTAGTCTCGTAAATACTTTTTAGCTGCTCTTTACTAAGCAGGAACTGGGGGAATGGAACCTCAAAGTCAGGCAGTGGAATGTCAGTTTTATCAAAGTCAAATGGAAGTAGCCAGATTTTTTTCGATTTCCTTCCTGCCTTATCATGCTCGGAATCATCTTCCACTTTTACAATAGAGAGGTCATCGGGCAAATTTGATTCATAATAGTCATCTCTCATCTCGTCACATTCACTACTATCCATGAAATGGCTCTCCAGCTCATCATTTATTCGTTGAACACATTGCTGCAGCCAAAGGTCATCATCCTGTACATCTGGAAAGTAAATTTCTGTGTACTGGCGAATCAGCTGCAGCCGGAGGGGATCTAAAGCAAAGTTCTCAGGATCTCCAAAGCTCCTTTCACCAATCCTTCTTTGGTTAAATATTTCTGGAAATAATCTGTGAAGTAAAAACAGTGCAAACTCTCCTGGAGAAGAGGCTTCTTCTAAACATTCATTGAGGTCCTTCACATCCACAGCATATTCTAAAACCATGGGACTGGATGCTTCTGAAGCTGCATTTTCCCCTTGATCCTTATTCTCAGCATAATTTTGAACTGGTTGGTTTTCATAGAAGGAAGGATTCTGAATGCCAAGATGGCCACTTTCCATTTCTTTCTCAGCCCAAAACCGATTAAAGAAATCATTCATTTGAGGCAAGACTTCTACCTGCCAAATCGCATTGTTCTGAGTGGAGGGGTAGCATGCCTCTACATAATTTCTTATAAGCTGGAGATGAAGAGATTCTATCTTTATCTTGTTGACATAGCCACACGTGCTGCAGTTCCTTGACACAGCATTGCCTCCAAAAAGTTCAGGGAATAGTTGAACTAGAAGCCGGCATGCCAAGTCACCTGCAGAGGAGCTCTGGTCCATTGCTTGTTTCAGTTCAGTGCTTGTCAGACGGTATTCAGGAGGTGGAAGAAATTCTGCCACCATGTCGTTAGGGCTCACTATTTTCTTTATTCTACTCACCTCAAGAGATAAAAGATCAACTTTACTATGAAGCTGAGACATATTAGAATTGAGAGTGTTAAGTGTAAAAAACATTTTTTGTATTAAACTATAGAAATTAGATTCATCACTTGGTGATGTCAGTGAATTGCAGCTTATTTCACGTTTTCGAACATCATTAAACATCCGGACACCTGAAGGGCTGTTCTGATTTACCCTGTCATAAAGTTCATGAGAGGTTATTTGGTCAGAAGTAACAGAATTTTTTCTCTCTGTAATCTTATGGGAGATTCCATACAAGGGCTTTCTGTAAGAAGGGGCATATTCGCTCACAGCTTCTTCACCTTCAACAGCACAGGTGTTGTGCTCAGAACTGGTGGATATGTCAAAGCTTGTCTGAGTATAGGATGTAGATTCACTGTCCTAAAATACAAAGGATAAAGAAGAGAAATTAGAAAGTTAATTTGATGTACTCACTTTAACCCTTTAAGTGGCAAGCACATAACACCTACGGGCTGGCTTGTCCGGGCCTTAAGTGCCAAGCCCGTAGGTGTTACGTGCTTGACTTTCCCCGCTGTTATTTAAAATAATAATGTAAAAAATACTCACCCAACCCCTCTATGGATCCGACCGGGTCTCCTCTTTAATTTGGTGCCATCCGATCCCCCGTGGGGGCTACCAAAGAATTAATTGAGGAATTACCTCCAGAAAACTGCACCCATATAAACAAGCCTGGTACACCTAGAAAGCCCGAGGTGTGTATTTCCAGGGAATATATAGTTTGTGGGGGGTATTTCAAATGTAAAGGGTTGTTTTTCTTGAAAAACTGCAAGGTGCGCATATTGCATAGCATATTTGTATTTTACCTGAAAATCTCCTAAAATGCTGTTTCAGTTTGGGGGAGTCTCCTGGGCAGGAAAGGGTGTCCACCAATACATATGTGGTACCGCTGTAACCGGGAGAAATTAGGATTTCACACGCAATAAGATTTTATTGACAAAATTACTTTTTTTTATTACAAAAAACACTACAAATTGTAAAAAAAAAGATTTTTTTTTATTTTTTTGCACATGTTTCACTCCAAAATATTGAGAATACACCTAAAAAAAAAAAAAGACATTTCATGTTAAAGCCCAGATTCTGCTGAAAAAAAGAATATATAATTCCCCGGGAAATTCCTTCAAAAATCACAGTTGAACATGTGGAGCGCAAAATAGTGCAAAAGGGTCTGGCAACAGAGAATGAAGAATGCTCCAGGTAGGCTGGCACTTAAAGTGGACCAACACCCAGGATTTTGACTATCCTGGGTCTTGGTCCACTTAGGTGGGGCACCCCCGATCGGGGTGCCCCGCTGTGTGAAACCCCCCCCCCGATCACCCGAAAAACTCACCTCTCCCCGCGCCGACGGGCAAGCCGTTTGACAGCCGCAGACAAGCGGCTCCTCCGCCGCCTCCCGCGCGTCACTCTTGACGCGCGCGCCCGCGCCGGCCATTCACGGACGGCCGGCGCGGGCACGTCTAGAGGGCGCGAGGGAGGCGGCGACAAGGTAAGGGGATTTGGGGGGGTTTCACCCCACGGGACATCCCGATCTCGGATGTCCCGCGGGGAGGGAGGTGATCGGCCCGGGAATCGTATAGATTCCCGGGCCGATCACAGGAGGGTGATGGTCCACTTTAAAGGGTTAAATGTATATACTAAACGTACCTCTGTGGACCAAGAGGGTTTTACACTATACAGAGCTGCCTCTATTATACTCACAGGAAGTGCTCTGAAATTGTAGCAAACACATATCACAAACAACCAGACCACACAACAGAAACAATAATCAACTACGGTACTTTATTCTTAATCAGCCATCTACAAACATACCTCTTCTTTACGGGTTAGATGTGACAAAGTAGTGTGAAGATGGGAGGGCATAACATTTAGCCAGGAAAATATCACCCAGGAATCTGCCCCAGGAGCAAGAAACTGAGTAAGAAAGAAATCTCTCAATTGGTTCAGCAGGTTTCTTTCCCTTTCCCCCTTTAATTTGCATATTCCTATACTATTGTCTCTTGCAATCTCTCATGGATCAGTGTGCTTAATTTATTGTGCTGTCAGCAGGAGCAGTGTTCAGTTCCACTGTGTGCACCTGCAAGCAGTGGAGGGCCTCTAAACGGCTCTCAGGAAAGCACATAGATCACAGAATGGCTCCTCACAACAGGTTGGATCAATTATCTGTGACATAGGCATTAGCTACCAGGGTAATTCAAAGGTACGTCTTGCTGTTGCTTTTTTTTTTTTTTTGAGGACAGGTTATTAATTTATAGTGATAATTTGATCAGTAACCACAAAGAAAGCAAATCTGTCTGCTCTGTAGTAGTATGTTACAGTGGTATAGCTTCTAGGGTAATACACACGCGCAATCAACTTTAATCACAAATCCCATTTCCGATGGTCTGTAGAAGTTAGGAAAAAGTGGGTAATAGAAAATCTTTAATTACACAGGTTTAGTTGCCAAAGGGCTGTAAACCCAATGACAATAATGAGGCAGCAAGCAGCTTACCTGATGCCTGTCCCATGTGCCTCACCTCCATTTACAAATTTTACTTTCAATTTAATTCCTCCAAAACCTCTCAAAAAAAGTGGTCCAAAGCCAAGTGTCCCTTGGAGGTCTGGGCGCAAAAGAGCATGGCAAGCCACAGTGCTCCCACAACTGTCTCTGACCAGATTTCGAGATGCCAGGAAATGGCTCATTCTACACAATTCATGGGGAATAAGGTGGGAGCAGGTTAGCGTGTGCCTGGACAGGGAATTTCAACGCAATTGTTTCTAATTTCACACCTTATTGGCTTTGAAAGCAAACATGCAACGTTGAGGCTGTTTGGTTGAAACCTACCTCTGGAATGAGCCTTTTTTTAAGAGTAGTAAGATTTTCTGCTTCATCACTGGAATTCTCGGATATGATAGAAGTGTGTTTGCGCTTGCTGGAGTGACCATTAAGCGTGCACTCGGAAACGGGCTTGCCTAGAGAAGTGGAACGCAAGCAACGCAGCCGAATCTTTTCGCTTGATGAATCCACCGTCACAGCTTCAGGGAGGAAATAGAAAATGAATACAGCATTTCTGACACAGAGAAAAAAGCTAACCAGTATGCACAGCAATACAAAAATCTCATACTTCCTTTATCATCATCTTCATAGAGATATTCAGCCGTGTTCATTGTTCTTAACACCTGTATTAAAAGAATTCAATATATTAGGGACACTTGGCAAAGGATAGGGATGGAGACCTATCCAGTGTAAAATCTATTACCAACATGCTTGTGCAATCATTTTATGGGTTTTTAATTTGTAATTCATTTCACTTCTAACTATTGCATCTATTGGTTTTGTTTATATGTATGGTTAGGTTGGAAACCACTACACATTGCAATTATGCAAGCCTGCTATTCAGGGCCACCATCTGAAATTGTCAGGCCACATAAAGCAGCAATGCCTGGACCCCCCTCATAACCAATGTGTGATGGCTTGGCTCCCAGTTTAAAGTGAGCTTCTGTCCCAAAGACAAAAGTCCAGAGCGACCATATAGGGAACAAAAATTATAGGGGCTAGGGGCCCAGCCATCAAATTAGACCTTATGGGGGGCAGACACAATATAAGTTCTATAGAGTCTGGCCCCTCTCTAACCTATGTGTGATAGTTTGGTCCCTAGTATGAATTGGGCCCAAGGCAAACCAGCCTGGGGTGGGCAGAGCCTGCAATCTAATTTATCATCAGTGCCAGCAGCAATAGTTTGGCAACCTGAGGGTCTCAGGTCAGAGTGGCCATGTGGGCCCCATATTAGACTATTGGATCTCCTGCCCTGATAGCTGCCCTGCTAGGAAAAAATGCTTGCTGATGTCAGGAGGTTATTTTAGACATATCCTAAACCAACCTCCCCTGGAATAAAGTTGCCAGTAAAAATGTAGGTCTGCTTTAAAGCTTGCACATGTATGTATGTTACTTAGTGGTGTATATATTTTCTATCAAGTTGGGCCGATTTCTTGTTTCCGGTTCTACAGAAATACCTGCGCTTTTAAAAGGACAGGCTAGGCAAGCATAACAAACAATACATTCTCACCTCCTCTCCCCTCCAGAGGTCCAGTGGTCTACTCAAACTGGAGATGGGAGTCATGTGGTGTGCAGACGCCTGGGGATTCCTTAGACCCGCCTCCATCACAGCGACTGTCAGTCAGTCACCAAAGCATTGCTCCAATAGAATGGGGGGGGGGGGGGGGGGGGTGCCAGACCGTAGATATAGTGAGTGTGCTGCAATCACTGTGACTGATATGGGGGAGGGGGGAGAGTAGTAGTCCAGTTGGTCACTGGGAAGTGGAAAGCGAACATGCACAGAGCCGATCTCGTCCCCCCAGTCATCTCTGACAAGTATGGCGAGTATGGTTTTTTTTTTCTTGCCCGGACAGTACCATTACTAACAGCACACAGCAAGGCATCCTGATTTGGAAGGCCCCAGAGGAATGACCAGCGGTCAGCCATGAAAATCTTTTACCTTTAAAGAGAAACACACATGAATATCACGTTGCTGTGTGTTGTTCCTCTCTGTGGCGGCATCCCAAAGTGGGATACCCCACTATGTGTACCCCCCAAGTCATCTGGTTTACCCCCGTTTCCTTCCCTCTGCTCCCACGGCACAGACTCGACTGATAGCGAGTGCACTTATTGGCTGAGTGGCGCACTCAGCCAATTAGTGCACTCATTGTCACTCGGCTCCCACCAGCTGCATCCCCCGCCTACCCTGCAGCTGTGGGTGACCACGGCGCCCATACAGGAAGGCCGGGCATGCACACGGCTAGAGGTCAGTGCGGATACGGCCAGAGTGCACAGACAACGCGAGGGCTCCAGGAGAGGGTGTGTGTTTCCGGGATACACCAAGGACTGGGACTCGGGAGATCCTGGAGTCTTTTAGACTCCAGAGCCTCCGAAGTTCCTCTTTAAAGTGTTACTTTATGTGTCTGAGGCTCCACTAAGATTTGGGCTGACATTCTGACAGCAAGGCAAGGCTGCAGCTAATCAAGTGGTACATTTTCTGTCACATATTTCAACTAAAGAGCTTTGGACACAGCATAATCTGTGTGCTCTATCACAACTCTGGATGCCCCATTGTGTGACCCCCCCCCCTTGGGCTATGTGTGCACCCCCCCACCCAACCATACAGATAGGTTGGGAGCAGGAGTGCTTTCCCTGCTGAGGATGCGGTCGCTTGCACTTCCAATTTTGAAGGGCAAAGCCACTTGCTGAATGACATATGCACAGCAAACAGCTCTGATTAGAGGAGTGCTTGTACCTTAGCATCAGAAAGGGATATTCATTTTACTGGGTGATGGGGTTACACACAGCGGGCATCCCAAATCAGGATGCCAGAAGATCAAGAAACAAAACCCAGAGCATGACCAGCACAAAATTAGGATTCCTTATAAGTAACACAAGTCCCTATAACACCTATGATGATTTTTTACAGACTGTAAAAATACTCAAAATAGCTTCTCCGGCATATGCAGAATTATTGTAAAAAAATGTACAATATGAATTATTACAAGGTGTGTACATTATCAGGCAATGCTGCCATGACACAGGGCTATAATAAGCAGTGAGGGAGCCTGTTCTGGGTCAGTGGTTCTGCCATAAAAGGAATATTACAATCTAAACAATACCATAATGAATAGTATTCAGAGCAAATAAACTAAGGTCATCTTTAGGCTCGGTACAGCAGATGTGAGGGTGAGAGAGCTGCACACATCTGGAGGTGTGCAGAGAGGCGCGCGCGCTCCCACGTGAGCAATTCGGCGGCCTGTGACGTCACAGAGCTACTGTGGGAAGGTCGCGCGCGTCGGTGTGACACACCAGGCAGGGATGGCGCAGCCCCGTCCTGAGTCAGGAGCAGACCCACGGGGGGCAGCGCGGTTTCCTGGCGAGGCGTGGCCGCCCCTCACTATAAAGCGGGGTGTGCTGCTAGCAGCTTCCATTGGTGACCGCACAGTGACACTTACCTTGCATAGAGAGCTGCAACGTGACTGATAAGTGACGGTCAATAGCCAGGGCTCTCCTCGCCGTCTCTCTCCGTGTCTTTGTGCTCTGCGTGTCGGTGCGTTCTCGCGTGACGTGACGGGACTCCGCGTGTGTCATTTCCGCAGAAGGACACAGGGAGACAGAGGCTGCAGTGGGAACAGCCCCCTGCCCTCTCCCCACTAGACGCTGCCCGCTGCCTGGACACCACGCTGCCGCCTCAGCATCACATGACTGACTCGCTGCAAACTTTCCTCTCACGCAGCTTCCCGCCTTCCCCACCAACAATCCTGAGAAGTTTGTCGGCCTTTTCACGTGTGACCTGGAGACATTTCACAGCTGTGCCTCTGCCATGACATTTCCTGGCTTTTGGTGCACCTTGCCTATTGAAATGGCTTGGCATAGGAGTGGGTGTGCCGAAAATTTGAGTGTGGGCCTGCATGGTGGGTGAGGGGTTGACACATCCCCATACCTTCCAAGTGTCCCTGATTTGGAGTACATGTCCCCCTGTCCCTTGTTCTCATGTGTCCCTCTTTGAGGTGTAACATGCAGATTTGCAGCAATACATGATTCCTTTGCCTATTCAAAGTGTTTTTATTGTAACTGCATCCTAGCTCCTATCCATCCCTCAATGAGGGGGTGTGACCTGTTTTAACAAATGTCCCTCTTTCCCACCCTGAAAAGTTGGAAGGTATGCATCCTGAATTGGGATGCCTCAGGGGCCTGCATGAGCGATCTACAGGGCATCCCAAGTCAGGATAGTTCAGGGTTTGTTCCTCTTAAAAGGGGAAATGAAAGGGGAATTGAACTTTCCCAGGTTTTGATCCAAGTCACTGCAAATTGGGATGCCATCCAGTAAAACTCATCTCTCCTCAGTCCAATGGCGCATGCACAGGCTCTCATCCAATCAGAACTCGGTTTGAATTCAATGGGGATGCGGCCAGCTGGTTTGCGCATGTCATATGGCAACTTGAGATCATCGGCTATCTCAAAGTTGCTAGGGGGCGTGGTCTCAGTTGTGGAAAAACATATATTTTATCACCCGAGGCACTTGGACAGGTTGGGGGGTGTTCTGCTTTAAATCTCACACCTGAGTGGTTTCTTTGTGTTGCAACAGTCACAACACGGAAAGAACTGCCTATTCTTTTCAATGGCTAGTTCACCTCTATGCATAAGATTGCATTTGAATTTTGGAAATAACTGCACACAGAACAGGCGGCAGAACCAAGCATATCCGGGCAAGTGCCTGGGCCTCTGGCATGTTCAGAAGTCACTCAGACCGACCACCTACCAGACTGGTGAGCTGGCTGACCCATGAGCAACTCAGGTGTCCATGCAGCAGCAGAGTAAGGCTGACAGGTGATACACTGCAAAGGGACCCAATATCTCATTAAAGGACCCTCTTTCCAGCCCTGAATTTATGGGCAGTGTTGGTGAAACACATGTTCATGTTGCATCCGATGGCCTTAAGCAGCTCCTTTCTTCCACCAGCCTCTGCAGCTCATTGTGATGATGTATTGGGTCCTAGACACTTCAATGCCTATTGCTGCTGACTCTCTGGCAAGCAAGTCCCTAATTGCTTCCGGTGGTCTCAGACAATAGGCTTTTACTTGGTGGGCCCCCAAGCCAATGTCTGCTGCACAAAATTGTACCCTGCTGTTTTTGGAATCATGCATTTCCCCAAACGTCCTCCAGGACGGGTTAGCCGAGTAGCTTCTTCCACCTAAACAGGAAACACAAACGATGGACATGGTTAAAGTGTTTTTGTTTCCTCCCAGGAAACAAGCTGGAATCGACATCCCTATTTTTTGTTTTTTCCCCAGGGAAGATGGTGGGTCTGAATTCCCTCGCCTCTCTCCAGCAAGCGCAGGTGGTGCTCTGGGTGACCCACTGCTGCCAGGGTCAGGGGGACCCCCTCTCTTTATCCACTCCCCCTGGATTCCCACCATTTTCCCCTATGGGCTATGTGGAAGTGAGGGGGATCATCAACAACCCCCACCCCTCTTCAGATGGGGGGCTGAGTAAGAACAGGGCTCCCCTTTGGGGCAGGTTGAGCCCTCGCTTTTGGGATTTCCAGCTGGTCCAGTATTCTGCAGCTGGGGAGCGCTCTGGCACTCCTGTGTTCAGGGCAGCAGTGGTAATGACAGAATCAGGAGGCGGCAGCCCCAGGACAAAAACCTCGGCTGTGTCTCTCTCTAGAGTGGAGAGTGCAGCTCAGACTGACCCAGGCATACCTGTAGGCTTCCTGGCCACGCCGGTGGTCGGTATGGGTGCAGAGGACACTTCACTGGATGGGGTAAGTCGCCAATCTGCCCTGACACCCCACTCTCTGCAAGACTGGGGGAACAGATATTCCTTGATTTTCCCCCTTACAGGCTAAGGAATCCAAGTCCAGAGATTCTAAGATCAAGACTAAGGTGTCCAAGGAGCCCAGAGAGTAGAAACAGCCCAAAGAAATTAAATTGGCCCAACCTAGATTATGTGTAAATTGTCAGGCCACTCTGTCGGAAGGCTTTTCCAAGCTTCTATGTAAGACTATATAGGAGGAGGTAGCCGGGGGCAACTTTCAATGCATGATGAGTTTCTTTGAAACTTTTGACTCTATAATGGTGGATACATTCACTTTTTATAAGAACCATATGACCCAGGAGAGAGGCACTAGCTCTGAGGCTGGACCTTCCTCCCAGTCACTACTTACACCTCACCTGAGACTAGGGGACAGCCAGGGGAGGTCGATATCTTCTGATGAGGAAGAGGAGGTATGTGCCTCTTCAGACCAGTCTGCCCATTCATCAGGCACAGGGAGAGGACCAAGGCATTGGCCTCCAGGCCTCCTCCGAACCCTAGTAGGTTTAACTTTTCCTTTAAGGATACGTCTGACCTGATTAGGGGCATTTTATCCTCCCTTAAGAATGAATCAGAAGATAAGTCCCTCTCCATTCAGGATTCCCTCTACCAGGGTTTGTTGGAAAGAAGGTATCCCTGTTTTCCGATCCACCAGTCGCTAAACGACATCATTGCTCAGGAATGGAGAAATCCGGAGTCCCAGTTCTTCCCTCTTAAGTCTCTCAAGTGAAGATCGGAGATGGAGGTTTGGGATAAGTGTCCTAAGGTGGATGCACATTTGGCTCAGGTATCTCGGAAATCGGATTGGAAATGGGGTCCCTTAGAGATCCTCTAGATTAAAAGGCAGATATTTTGCTAAAATGGGCATGGGATACTGAATACTTTCAATTTAGACCCCTGCTTGCTACAGATTGCGTGAATATAGTTCTGGAGCTTTAGGTAGGCAAGGTCAGGAGAGCAATAACCAATGACACCCCGAGGGAGAAAGTATAGGACACCCTGCTCTTTATTTCAAAAATAGTAGACTTTATTTCTGATGCTGCTTCAGAGGCGATAAGGTCCAAAGCTAAGAGTATGGCCTTAATTGTGCACATAGAGCTCTCTGGCTCAAGACATGTGACCAGTCGTCTAAGTCACACCTGTGTAGCATACCATTTGAGGGTAAGCTTTTGCTCAGGTCCGAACTCGAGAAAATTCTAACCCATTCTTCTGAGGTGGGGAAGAAGTTTCTGGCTAAGAGAAAGTACCCTCCCCCACCTCGTTTGGAATCCAAGAAGCCTAGAATTCCTCAGTGGGATTTCTGAAGCTCGAATTCCCAGAAGTCTTGGTCTTCCCAGAGGCTTAAAGTGGACCAACACCCACCCCTGATCGGCTCCCTCCCTCCCTCCGAAGTGAAAATCCTGGGTGTTACTCCACTTTAAGGCCAAGGAAGGTTTGTTGTTCAAGCCACCTAAGCAGTAGTCTTGACGGAGGACCAGTAGGGGCGAGATGTCTGTCTTTTCTTCCGACCTGGCAGAAGATCTCTCAGAACCCCTTTATTCTTCAGACAATTCAGGACGGACTCTATCTGGAATTTCTCTCAAGGACACAGAATCATTTTGTAGTAACCCACGGTTCCAGAGATCCTGTGAAAGCACAGGTCCTGCCTTTAGTGATTACACAACAATGGCAGTCATAGAGGAGGTTCCGTGGCACCTGAAACGGACAGGTTTTTACTCCCATGTGTTTTTGGTCCAAAATCCGTCAGGGAAGTTTCACTTTATTCTGAACCTTAAATTTGGGGATTAGATAAAAATGTCTGATCTTCCTCTTTAAAAGTTCAGGTGGCAGCACTATTGGTATTCTTAGACAGAAGGATCTGATTGAAAGGTTTTTTGTTTGTCTAGAGGAAGACCAGTGAATCCTAAGGCCTTCCCTCTCTGGGACCTTTCCATCGTCCTGAACGATCTTACATGGCCACCTTACGAGCCCCTGAAAGAGGAAGCAATTAAGTTTCTGACTCTGAAAGTGGCTTTTATATTAGCCATTACTTCAGCTAGAGGGATTAGTGATATGCAAGTAACCATATCTTAGAATTTTTTTCAGATCATCTCACCATCAGACCTGACCTGCTTTACCTGCCAAAGATTGCTTTGGAATTTCAGAGGTCCCAGGAGGTCTGCCTGCCAGGTCAGAGGACCTTAAGGACCAGCAGGGGATGCATCTGTTGGATGCCAGAATCATTCTGTTGACATATTTGGATGGCACCTTGGAGTGGAGGAGATGCAACCATTTGTTGCTTTCTTTGCAGGGAAAAATAGAGGATTGCAAGCCTCCATGGCCAGGTGGATTAGGGAAACCATTCAGTTAGCTTACGAAGGTTTTGGGGGACAGGCCCCAAATTCCTTGCGAGCACACTCTACTAAAGCGGTTTCTGCTTCCTGGGAAAATTGTTGCAGAGACTTTGTCTTTCCCACACACATTTTTGAAGCACTACAGAGTGGATCTTTCCTCTGACAAGAAACAGGAATTTGGCAGGAAGATTCTATAGTTTATTTCCCCTCCCTACCGTATTTAGTATTTCTCGCCTATCATAGGCTAAGCCTACCAGAAATGCCATTACCGTTTAGCTTATTGGGGTTTTCAGTTGCAATTTGTGCAGAAACACATTAACGCGCAAAGGTATTCCTCCAGGTGCTGGAAGGGGCATCATTCCCTTATGCCAGCCCAAATGCTGAACTCCATTTAGACCTGACACTGCAAATGCTTGTCAGTTAGGAAAGAACCAGCCTAAAAAATGCACAAGGAGAACATGCTTAGTCATAAAAATACACTCTGACAGATGCATAAGTAGGTGTGACACGGCCCTGGTGCAAATGGAGACAAATGGTTCTTCCTTTCTCTAACAATGCAAAGTGAGCACAAATATGATGGAGTGGATAAGTGGTGGAGCAACAATGATGGCCCCGCCCCCTGACCTTCTGGGCCCTGGTGTGATCGCACCCCCTAATGGCCTTGCATTTTAACTAAAAATTACTTGTATGCCTCACAGTCTGCTATATTAGAACTAGACATATTATGCTTTAGCTTTTTAAAGAGGACCAAACTCAACCACAATCCTAAATCATTTGGATACCCCGTCCCCCCTTTGGGGGCCTACCTAGGCCTTCCTCACTATACTCCCCTAATGTATTCCCTCAGAGCAGTCTGTAAGCTTCCCCTAAAACAATGTTTCTCAACCTGCTTTACATGTACACCAGGGGGTACTCAACATTGGTCAAGGGTGAACCAACAAGGGGGGGTCTGACAGGTCTAGTATATTATTTTAACAGTAAAACATTATTATTTTTTGCTTCAGAAAGTGTTACAAGGCACATGGCCTACTTATTTTGGTAACATTAGTAATTGAGCCCTTTGGGGGTACTTGGTTGTAACAGCTTGTCGCTAGGGGGTACTTGGCTTCAAAAGGATGAGAACCACTGCCCTAAAAGATCCACAGCTGCCCACCCCATCTAGCCCTAAAACCCCCAAACTATGGCTGCCCCACAGGAGCCTTGCAGCATCTGGTGACCACATGCAACACACCTGTGGTCACAGCAGGCTGCAAGTTTACATCTCCCTAAAGCAGAACCTCAGTCAACTATGACCCCCCCCCCACCCTACTATGGCGCTGAGGCAGGACTAAAGGGGGCGGGTTACAATTTTAAAAAAAAAAACCCTCCAGGGGCCAGCGCCGCTTCGGATCCTGGGTGCCACCATCTTGGATGAAAAGCACAGAGCTACATCCCCTATCCATGTGCTCCGTGCATGCTCAACACCAGGGTAGGATGGGGGGGGGGGGGGGGGGCATTTAACTGAAGTTCTGCTTTGAAGTAGATGAGGGGCATCTAATCGGGTGCTCAAGATAATGCAGTGTTACCCACATCTGCGCTCCCCCAGCAGTGTCTGCCTCTTTGCTTCCCTGACTGATAACACTGCATGCAAGCCTAGGCTGCTGACCAGACTGGCTGTCGGCAGTCCTGTAGGGTGTTCGACAGCAAGGGATCCCTGGGTCATTTCTGGCTTGAGGTCCACTTTAATACCCCATGTGTCACCTCAGAATTGGCTGCCTAGTCAGTGACTACAAGGACTGGGAAGCTCCTCCCCCTAATTCTCAACCCTTCTCTACAATCATTTATTCCTTAGTCTGTACTAAGCATCACTGCCACAATGAATGTCCTAACAAAATATATCCTGATTCCATCCATACCATCCTCTCCACATCCTTAGACAAACATGGTCTGTCCAAATTCAATCCCGAAGAGGCCACAAAAATACTGTTACAACTGTTCTTTTCCCTTTATTTAAATTAGATTGTTATGAGTTGTGATTTTATCACCCATCTCATAGCACATATGATAAGCCCCCCTGCTTTTTTTTTCAGTGAAAATGACATCCAGCAGTTTGTTTTGGTAATTGGACAGGGTAGCGCCATGTCACCTGCCAATGCTGGTAGGCGACATGGCTGCCCCCAACTCTGTGAACTGGTATCGGTGTCCCCTGGGTGGTAAAAATAAATTTCTGGCGGGGTGTTTCTTGTCCCACTCTGGGTCCTCGGTCCATCTTCCGTGCCCTTTGCGATCTTCTTAAGGCGTCGGTGGGCATAATTTTTTGACACTCCTGCCGCCATGGTGAGACACTGGTCCCCCTCTGTTTGAGGCAGTGCTGGACAGAGGATGGGGAAAGGTAAGTATCAGTTAATTAAGACTAATAGCTATTGTTCAAGCACACTCAACAGTATTTCCATTGGGCTTCACATGCGCTCAATTTCATTTTTTAAAAACAAGGCTATATTTGCCAAAGGAATTTGAAAGTAAAATGTTACCTCATGTTGTGCTGTTTGTGATGGAAGTGGCTGGACTGAGTCATACAAGTACACTGTGCGCATTGCATTACATGGAGCTGGGATTGACTGACAGTGTGAAGCGCTCCATTCTAGCCCATCACCAACAGAGGGGGTGTCAACTAGACATGAGCCTCAGGATTGTATTTGTGGTCTGGATCGGGGGGAAGGCAGAGGATAAATTCCTTTTCCTTGCTGCAAAAAAGACAGCATTGGGCAGACACTGCCTCAGGTAAGCTGCCAGGCGAATGATTTTAAAGTTTGATTGGTCATTTCCTTGTTCTTTAAGCCTTTCCTGAGTTTTATATTGAAGTCCTTCCATAATTTTTGTTGCCCACCTTTGGATTTGAATAATGTATTCTTGTAGGTAAGGTCTCCTAAACTGCACACCGTATTCTAGCTATGGGCTCACTGTATAGAGGCACAGCGGCATCAGAACTTCCCTTTCCCTGCTGGTGATACCTCGAGCTATGCAGCCAAGCATCCTGCTGACTTTCCCCACTGCCTGGCTACATTGTCCACTCATATTTTAGTAATCAGTATCCCTAAAACTCTTCTGAAGTCCTGGTTAACACAGTAGTGCCCCTCCGATACTCAGATTGGGAATTCCCTCTTCCCAAGTGCATGATTTAATGTTTAGATACATTAACCCTTGTTTGATCCGGCCGGGTCTCCTCTTCAGCCAGAGGGGCTCCGATCGCTGATTGGGGCTCCTCCAGCTGCAGGGGAGGGCCCGAAAAAGGGTGACCCCCCCACCACCTCGTTTCAGCAGCCTCCGGGATTTGCCTGCATAAATTAAAAAATAACAGTTACCTCCGCGCCCGCCGGCTCCCGCCGCCTCTCCTCTTCATGGGGGGGGGGGCTCCGATCACCCCCCCCGCTCTTCCGTCTTCTGGAGGGGGCATAACAGCCCTCCTCCCTTTGCATCTTCCGATGCCATCTTGGATTCTGGCCCCGCCCCTTCGGGCCGATGACGTCACCTCCGGGTGTCTTCGGGGCACCCGGCAGTTCAGCTCTCAGATGCCTGCCTCCCCCCTCCTCTGCCCAGCCGTCACTAACATCAGATCGCCACGGGACACAGGAGATGAAGATCGGAGGTGAGTAAAGTAAAACATTTTTTATTTTTTTTTCAATAAAGTCATTTGAAAAAGTGTCTTTTTTTTTACTCTTAACCCTTTGTGAACTGGTAAGGGGTGCATGTGACCCCTATACCAGTTCACAGGGCTCGGGGGTCTGGCAAGTCACCTGCGGCTAGCGGGTGACTTGCCATTAACTGCTGGCCCCTCAAATTACCTGCCTCCCCAAAGCCCAGGGGGGGGGGCAGAAGAGCCGTGGCCCTAGGCTATGACGGCTTGTAGCCGGCAGGGCCAGGGGCCACTAAAGCTGGCCCCTGCGCCCTGTTCTACAAGCCCCCATAGCTGGTCACAGGCTGGGTAGGGGGGACCTCACGCCATTTTTTTTTTATTTTTAAGGGTTTTAACCTGGGAGGGGGGACCCTATATCATTTTTTTTTTTAAATTAACCCTATGTTATCTGTAACCCAGTAGGTATAAAAGGCTTCCAGCAGTAGCAGGAGAGCAGAAGCCTAAGTGATTAGCGTGGGACACAGGGATGGATGGGAGGTAAGTATTAAAAAAATGTATTATTTTTTAATAAAGTTATTTTTAAAGTGTGTCTCTGTGTGTTTTTTTTTTTACTTTTAACCCCTTGTGAACTGGTAAGGGATCTACGAGACCCCTATACCAGTTAAGGCTCTGGGTCTGGCAAGTCACCTGCGGCTAGTGGGTGACTTGCCATTAACCCCGAGCCCCCCCATTACCTGCCTCCCAAAAAAAACCTTAAAATTCCCCCAAGAAATGGTGTCCCCCCCCCCCCCCCCCCTGTGCAGGGGGACCCCACACCAATTTTTTTTTTTATTTAACCCTTTATTATGTGGATAGTAGTTGTATTTTATTTGTAAATGTTATAAAGTGCTCTTTTCAGTTTAGGGGATCTCCTGGACAGGAACGGGGGGCTACCGATACATATGTGGTATCATTGTAATCGGGAGAAATGGGGCTTTCACATGCAATATGGTTTTCTTTAATAAAATACATGTTTTTTTTGTTAAAATAAAGGAGACAATTTAAAAAAAAAATATATATATATATATATTATTTTTTTTACTTATTTACTTAACAACATGTTGGACTTATGGTCTGGATCTAGTTCCAATGTGGGTGTGATCATTCAGGATGATATATATAAAAAATATTCATTGATCCACCTGAACATTTATTTATTTATTTGGTGACCCTGCCTCTCTTTAAGTATTAAATGTTAAGCATTAACATATAGTGTTGTAAGCACATATGAAATGGTTTCTATGATGGACTTGTACTAAGGAATTGACTCAGTGTATGATATATGTATATAAGTGTAATATTAAGTAATTAGAATTATGGTTACATAGATATATGTTTTATGTTTTATGTGGTGTTATGTGTTGATAGATGTGATCGGAGAGTCCATATCAATTGAACAGCTGCCCATGTAGTATATGGCTGCTGATATATATGTGTGACAAGTGCTGGATTAGTGGTCAGTATTTATTATATGCTGTGCAGATAGGATGAGTGGCCGCTGCTCCCTTGGCTCTCGGGCTGATTGTCTCCCTCCCTGCCTCCACTCCCCCCCCTGCTTTCTCCGCCTTCCCCCAGGTCCAATGAGTGGCCGGAGTGCCGGTGACGTCATAGGTATGGGGACTGTGGCTGTCGCCGACTCTTCGGCCTCTGTCCTGTGGGCAGATATGGTTATACAATAGCCTTATTTGATGCGGTTCTGACCAGATATGGTTGTGCCATTGGTCTTGAGTATAATCGCATGTTTTGAGCTGGTTAACAGTATTTTCCTCAGGTTACACGCTGCTTGGCAACGGCGGGCGGGGCGATCCCGTGACGCACTTCCGGCCGGAGTGCGCCTGCGCGATGCCCGGCCCAGACCTAGCATAGCACCTGATTTCTGTCATTAAATTACAGGTGTGCATGCTTGCGCACTGGCCATTGTGTATGGTCTGGAGGCGGCGTGGTGTGGGATTGGCTTAGGAGCTATGGGATTACATTGGCTACCTCTCCTATTGGGTGGGGATACTCACCGAGATATAAGGGGCATGATGTGGCTCTCCCTTCATTTCCGCCCTGATGAAGTAGTGTAGGGGTCACTACGACATGCGTTGGCGTTTTATTCCTACAGGGGTACTCCGGTTGGTCTGTATATGCACATATATATTTTTCTTGCGCTATTTTCTCTATTGCACACCTTGGTTTGTCCTCCTGTTTGATGATAATTAGAAGTGATTTTGGTTGTTTTTACAATATTGTCATATAGTATTGTATAGCACAATTGTGTATTTGATTGCATATTTGCACATATAGATATGGGTAGTAAGGTTTTATGAATTGAGATTAGAAATGAATTTTAGGTTAGTATGATGATTTTCACTAGACCTCTGGCGCCCCCTGGTGTTTTTATGTGTTAATGTATTCTTGTTGTCTATTTGTATACATGTTAGTATGTGTTTTCTCATGTAATTATAAATAATAATAAATTCTACATATTCCTTTTACGCTTATGAGTGGTGCAACTCTGTGCATCTCTGGCATTTTTTTGGGGGAGGGTGGGTTCCCCCATTTCTTGCTTCTATTTACTTAACAATATATAAAAAAAAGTAGAAAAAATACAAACAAGACATTTCATGTTAAAGCCTAAACTCTGCCACAAAAAGAAAATATGCCATTTTCTTGGAAATTTCTGCAAAAATCACAGTTAAACATCACGCAAAATGGTTAAAAATACCCTGTCAGCAGAGGGTGACAAAATCTCAAGTAGGCTGGCAGTTAAAAGGTTACAGGTACCTATGCATGTTGGGTATTGTTCTGTTCGGGGGACCTTGCGCTTTCAGATTTACCTTGTTTTTTCTTATTTGCATATTGATATTTTAGGAAAAGGTGTTTTTATTCTGCTTTTTTTTACATTTTTTGTGAAACCCTGTGCAACCCAAGAATTCTTCGAGATATTACTTCCAGAAAGATGAGCCCACTACAACAAGCTGGGTATGCTTAGAAAGCTTAACATGTGTACTTTCAGGGAATATATGGTTTATCAGGGATATTCCAAATGTAAAGGGTTGTTTTGGTAGAAAAAGCACAAGGTGCGCACTTTGTCTGCAGAGCTGAAATTTTGAAGTAAAATTACCGTTATGCGCATGCTTTACTTTGGGGTGTTTGGCAACTCTTTCCTTGACAGAACCTATGCATGTTGGGTATTGTTCTGTTTGGGGCATGTTGCTTTTTCAGATTTTCTGGTTTGCATATAGTTTTTTTTAGGAAAATGTGGTTTTGATTCTGCTTTTTTATTCATTTTTAAGGAAACCCTGTGCAACCAAAGAATACATTGGGGGATTACTTCCAGAAAACTGCACCCATGTCAACAAGCCGGGTACGCCTAGAAAGCATGAGGTGTATACTTCTAGGGAATATATAGTTTGTTGGGGGTATTTCAAATGTAAAGAGTTTTTCTTGAAAAACTGCAAGGTGCACATATTGCGTAGCATAGTTGTATTTTATCTGAAAATCTCCTAAAGCATTGTTTCAGTTTGGGGGAGTCTCCTGGGCAGGAAAGGGTGTCTACCTATACATATGTGGTACCGCTGTAACCGGGAGAAATTGGGATTTCACACGCAATAAGATTTTATTGACAAACTTACATTTTTTGTTACAAAAAAAACTACAAATTGTAAAAAAGTTTTTTTTTATTTTTTTGTACAATTTTCACCCAAAAATATCGAGAATACACTTAGAAAATGACAAACAAGACATTTCATGTTAACGCCCAGGCTCTGCTGAAAAAAACAATATATCACTTTCCTGGGAAATCCCTTCAAAAATCACAGTTGAACATGGGGAGCGCAAAATAGTGCAAAATGGTCTGGCAACAAAGGGTGGCAAAATCTCAAGGTAGGCTGGCAGTTAAAGGGTTAAACCCAAATAAATCAATAAATTTAATCTGACATGATCGGCCATCAGTAAAGCCGTGCTGTTTCAGAGCAAACAGGTTGTTTGTTTCACCACTACAGATGTTAAACTAACTGGTCTTTAGCAACTGGCACATTTGAGAGTTAATACATATAATAACATATACAGTTTCAAAATGCATATTGGAAACACAAAATCAAAAACGTCTTCATATGTTCCCATTACTCTATGCTTCGTGAGATTTCATTCATATAGTTCCAAATTGTTTGTTGACACGTGTCGCTGGTGAACAGCAAGGATGCGCCATGCGGGTTCTTATTCATCCAGGTCATGGTATATCTGTAGGAATAATTTAAGGTAACTAGACTTGCTGTTATTTTCTTGAAGACATTTCACGAGTCCTCTGAATAGATTTCAGAGATTTAAATTGAGAAAGACTGATGACTAGCTAAACATCTTCGAATAAGTAACACAGAATGTCCAGCTGCCTTGATTTATTCCTACATATACCAGGACTTGCATGAATAAGAACGGTCATAGACTTATATCCACATTGTTGGTTTTGTTTTTTAATTACTCTACTACTAACAAATGATTAATTTTTCACTGAAAAAAGCCATGGCTGATCTGAAAAAAACAAAACACAAATACACCCCCTCTTCCTATAGCCAACTAGCTTGGGCATAGGGCCTGGTAATCAAGGGAGGTCATGCTTGGTCCTGGGGGTATACTAGTTCTTATGTAGGGGGATTCCATAGAGGCTTTGCCTTTCTGTATAAAAGCATTCCCCCACTAGCAACTGTCACTACGCTCTGCTGGGAGCCATGATGAGAGGATGGGGCCTTTTCCTTCCAGATGCTGGCGGGGCATCTATTAAATGCCCCACCGGCACCATTTTTATTGAGGCAGCACTGGACAGAGATTGGGGAAAGGTAACAGTTAATTAAGACTAATAAAGGATTTTTTTAAAGCCCCCTTTTTTTTTACTTTTCTATTGAACTGGTAAGGGATCCATCAGTTCCATTCCATTACTCGCACCACCAATGGCCAGGGTGGTGTGGATAAGCCCAGTGGCCCATAGCATGTTCCTGCTGCTGAAGCACGGACATGTGCTGTAGGGCATAAGGGCTGGTAATGCCTAGGACTGGGGGGTGGCATTTAGACCCTTGGGCCCTATGCTTGGTTTGCTGGGTTGGACCCCCTTACAAATTCAAAAGTAAAATGAAAGTTAAAAAAAAACACTTTTTATTTGTAGTCTTGAGGAGAGTTGGGAGAGGGGAATTTTGGTTAAGTGAATATAGGACCACTTTGAAAAAAAACTATTGCTATAATGGTTACAGGTATTTAAAAACAAGAAAATAGAAGCTGCATTTGTAGTATTTTAGCTGCCATGATCGCGAGGCATTGTCAAAGCCAAGTAGAGCACAACAGGACTTGCAGAGCTGGTAACTGTGGGAGGTGATATTATCATTAGTTGAATTCCTGTGCAATTATCATCAGGCTGTTGGTAGTCTATGAAGGAATCAAGTAATAATCCTTAATTCTCCATAATAGTGTCACAGGTGGCAAATGGGAATTTGCAATTTAGTAAACAGACCATGGCAGTTTTTATTTAAGGTTTGCAGTATCCCCTTTATGTTCCCACCCACCATTAATATGAAAAAAACTCAGGACCCAATCCTTGACCCAGAAAGGCAGGATAGATTTGCAAGGGCCTGAGAAGACAGCAGTGGTCACCTGGTTGGAGGCTGGAGAGGCTGACAAGGAGATGAAAGCCTAGGTCAGAGGTCACAAGCTCAGGTGCAGAGTCAGGAATGATAGCCAAGGATCATACACAGGTTAATCACGTCCAGCAGGTGGTTATCCTAAACCTGAGCCAAAGCCAAAGGTCATGCATGGGTTAATCCAAGGTTCTCATAGGTCACAGAGCGGCACAGCGGGATAACATAGAAATCTTCTGGCACCATACTGATGCCAGAGACTGTCTTATAAAGGGCACAGAGTACCAGGATTGATTCCCTTCTAGCCAGCTGGCAAGCACACCTGTGTTACCTGATTAGCCTGTTCTCCGATAGCTGAAAGGCATGTCTGATTAGCCAACTCTTCCATAGTCAGCTGAGAAGTCCACATGACAAGTCTGCTTCCCCTAGCCAGCTGAAAATTAGCACATGGATGATTGGCTGGGGTTGGGCTTCCATGAACAAGTTTGTTGCAGCAGCATGGACTGAAGCACATGGCCTTACCTGCATGCCACACAGCATCTACTTTGAGATGGCACGATTGCCTCTCACATTTCTTTGTATTGTCACACGTGAACTCCCAGATCATCAGAAATCAGACATCTTTAATACCCAGACACACTTAAAAGCATTCCAATTTTGTTGGTGCTACATATGTCATTGCTCTCATTTTATTTCCTTTATTATAGAATTATTATAAAGTTATTATAAAAAAGTTTCACCTCATGCGGTCTGTGATGGGAGTGGCAAGGCTGAGTGATGCAACCACACTGTGTGCATTGTATTGAAGTGAGCTAGGTGACAGTGTGGAGGGCTTCACTCTAGCCTATCAATAATGGAGGGGGTGTCAACATAACATGATTAAGGGAGAGATGCTGGAAGCAAGGGAAGAAGAAAGTCCCATTAGCAACTGGAGCAAAGAGACAGAATGGGACTGACACTGCATCAGGTAACCTGCCAAGAAGTAGATTTTTAAAGTTTGACTGGTCAGTCCTTTTAACTTCACCTGAAGCAGGTATCTAAAAACTGCTAGAGCTAAGCCTGCTTAGTAAATATAGTGTGTTATCTTTATAGACCCATCCATATTAATCAACACATTTCATTGTTAGCAGAAACTTACAGCAATTTATTGATCAGCACTCAAACCAGTTTCCAGTGTCAACAATGACAAACAGGATAGAATGACAACCACAGTATTACTGCTTGACACATACAATAAAATGCTTTCACATTTTTCCCTTTTATACCCTGGCATGCTTTACTTCATTTTCACCACAGGAGGTCACTTTAGTACCAGTCTCCCTACTTGTGTATCAACATTTTATTACGAAGAAAGCTAAGGGGCAAAATAAAAGATGACAATATAACAAAAGTACAACATCAAAACATCTTGTGCATTTTGTCATATTTCAAGTTTAAAGGTCAACATCCACCACAAAGATAAACTAAAGCAAGCAATGGCCTTACAGTGGAACTAAACTTTTCCTGGCTAAGTTGTGCCACACTAAAAAAAAAAAAAAACATTTGCTGCTGGAAACCCCGCAATTAAAAGCAACCCAGCAATAGGTCTTATCTTGTTGCAGAGTCTAGCAGTTTACAGATTTCCCATCAGAGCTCTTTAAAGTGGAACAAAACCCGGGTTTGCCAAATCATGTAATTTGGCACCCGAGGGGGGGTTTGTTCCGCTTTAAGAAACCGGTAAGTACCTCGGTCAGTTTTGGCAACAATTGCTAGGAAGAGTTTACATCTGCTTTAAAGCAGACTGCTCCACTAGCCCCAAATTGGTTGAAAAAAATACTGCTCTGATCGAGCAGCATATTCTCCTCACAGAAGCGGAGTCCTGTAGAAGTGCCTGACAAAATTTAAATTAAGCAAGGGATTGTGGGTGGTGAAACTGTCACCCATGAGACCTTGCAGGTGCAAATCTGCAATGGACGCTCCTACATGAACTGGCTTCAGGGAGGTGATTTAGCTTATGCTATGCTAGTTTTTTTGGATTAAGCAGTCAAATTGAGGTTAGCAGGTGGGGATGGGAGATTAGGCCCTGATGATGCATTTTGCACTATACAGAACACAACAGGGAGGGCTAGCTGCAAAACATGCTGAAGTACCTCTATCATCAGACCAGACTAAAAACTAGCGCAAACCTCCTAATGTATAATTAATACATATGAATGTCTTGAATCAAATGCACACAACTAGGCATAGCTGCACATCCCGTAGCATTCCAGATATGTGTGTCTCTGCTGGCATACACTCAAGTCTGCTAGCCGTAGAAAGCGTGCAGTGCAAAGATACTGGGGTAGGGTTGATCATGTGTCGTGGAGTCCCACTTTAGGGGAGTATCTCTTTCAGTGGCAAGCACATCGTTTCTACGTGCTTCCACTCCCTTTAAGTGTCAAGCACGTAGAATCTACGTGCCTGGCTTTTCCCCCCCGCTACAGATCCGGCCAGGTTTCTCTCCTCCTATCCCCCAGGGGGCGGGTGGATGACGTCATACAGCTAACATCATTCTGCTCCGGCCTGACCGCCAGATGCGATCATCGTTGGGCAGAGGGCCCTAGAATCCTCTGATCCCCTGCCTCCCCACCTTCGCATCTGGCATCGGATCCTCCAGGGAGCTGATGATCGGAGGTGAGTAAAGAAAAACAATTTTTTTTAAATAAATGTCATTTTTTAACTAAGGTCTGTGGTGTCTTTTCTACGTTTAACCCTTTGTGAACTGGTAAGGGATCCATGCACCTGCAGCTAGCGGGTGACTATTAACCCCGAGCCCCCACTATTACCTACCTCCCCAAAGCCCGGGGCCACAAGGCCATGCGCGATTGTAGTCTTGCTGGGCAGGGGGGTCCCCGGGCTGGTTATGCTCGGTAGGGAGCCCACACCATTTTTGGGGGGATATTCTTTGAGGCATTACTTCCAGAATGATGAGCCTATTGCAACACGATGGGTATGCCTAGAAAGCTTAATGTGGTTTGTGGGGAGTATTTCAAATGTAGAGGGTCATTTTGGTTGAAAAATCTGTAGGTGTGCACTTTATCTGCAGAGCTCCTTACTTTGGAGTGTTTGGTAACACTTCCCTTGACAGTACCTATGCATGTTGGGTATTGTTCTGTTCGGGGGACCTTGCTTTTTCAGATTTAATTTTTTTTTATGTTTGAACATTGCTTTGTTAGGAAAATATGGCTTTGATTCAGTTTTTGTATTCTCTTTTTAGGGAAACCCTGTGCAACCAAAATAATTTATCGAGGAATTACTCCCAGAAAACTGCGTCCACGTCAACAAACCTGTTATGCCTAGAAAGCTTGAGGTGTGTACCTCTAGAGAATATATAGTTTGTTGGGATATTTCAAATGTAAAGGCTTGTTCTTCCTGAAAGACTGCAAGGTGTGCATAGAAGTTGTATTCTGGGAAAGGGTGTCTACCAATACATATGTGGTACCGCTGTAACCGGGAGAAATGGGGCTTTTACAAGAAACATGGTTTTATTGGAAAACTTACATATTTTATTACAAAAAACACTACAAATTGTAAAATACACTAAAACAAGGCCAAACAAGACATTTAAATCTCAGACTCTGCTGATAAAAAAAGAGAATTCTGTGAGTACTCACCTGTAGAATTAATTTCTCTTCCATTATTACTTTAGGACATCAGATTTAATTCAGAGACGATTGGGTTAACTTCTCCCGAAGGGTGTGGTCTGCAAGAACAAAGGTGTGTCTCCATCTCCCGGGCCTATAACCACCTGGCTGATTTGATGCACTTCAGTTTAATTAAAAAGCAGTAGAACCAGCCACCCGGGAGGCATACCTATCCTATTGGAAACAAAAGGCTGGAGACAAAATACAAAACACCTCCAAAAGCAGTACCCTAATTCAGGTGGAATCCCCAAACCTTATTCCTTTCAGGAACAAGACATTCCCAAAAAACCCTTATTCCTTTCAGGAATAAGACATTCCAAAAAACCCTTATTCCATTCAGGAATAAGACATCTCAAAAACCCTTATTCCATTCAGGAATAAGACATCTCAAAAACCCTTATTCCATTCAGGAATAAGACATCTCAAAAACCCTTATTCCATTCAGGAATAAGACATCTCAAAAACCATCTAATTACCACTGTATGTAATTCCTTCCTACCAAATGCTCTACCTTATAGAGTTTGGTAAATGTATGAGCTGAAAAATACCATTTTATGATTACTCACCTGTAAAATGGTTATTACAAGTATGTCGCACATTCCGAATATTCATGACACTTGGGTAACTGTCCTGTAGAGGGCGATCTTGCAGAGATGACATGAAAAAAAGGAGCCCCTCCCAGTCCATAAATACCTGGGACCTCCCACCATTCCCCAGTATAAGACAGCAGTAAAGGGACCAGGAAGAGCCAAATGTAAACAGCAAAGAAAAAGGTTCACCATATAAAGGATCCCAGAAAACCAAAAAAAGGCGGGATGAAGCGGGGTGTGTGACATACTTGTAATAACCATTTTACAGTAATCATAAAATGGTATTATGCCCAGTATGTCACACACCCCGCTTCCGAATACTCATGACACTTGGGACATCCAATAGCAGTGCCCATAATGGCTGGGGATCCCAAAAAGGCAATAATGCAAACTTAAACTACTGCAGCTTGCAGAACTTTGCGGCCAAAACAGCATCCGCTGAGGCCCGCACATCAACCTTATAAAACTTGGAAAAAGTATGAACAGAAGACCAAGTAGCAGCCTTACAAACTTGTTCAACAGAAGCCTGAAGCTGAAAAGCCCAAGATGCTCCAACAGCACGAGTAGAGTGAGCAGTAACACGAAAAGGGGGAGCCTTCCCCTTGGCAGAATAGGCCCCAACAATGGCCTGTCGAATCCATTTACTAATGGAAGACTTAGCGGGCACCAGACGTTCCCTGGGCCCGGAGGGCACCACGAAAAAGGCGTCCGTCTTACGAAAAGGAGAAGTAGCCACCAAATAATATTTCACACATCGAACCACATCCAAAGAATGTAAGGTCCTCTCCTTGTCATTACTAGGCTTAGGACACAAGGAAGGGAGAACTACATCCTGATTGAAGTGGAAGGCCGAAACCACCTTAGGAAGAAAATCCGGCTTAAAGCGGAAAACTACCTTGTCCAGGTGCCTCTCAAAGTAAGGAGCCTGAATAGACAAGGCCGCCAACTCAGAGACACGCCGAACAGAGGTAATAGCCACCAAAAAAGCAACTTTCTGAGTGAGCAGAGAAAGAGCAATATCATGCACCGGCTCAAAGGGAGGCCCCTGGAGAGAACCAAGTTTAAATCCCAAACCGGCAGCAAGGGCTTTCTAGGAGGCCGCACATGAGTAACCCCCTGGAAAAATGTCTTAACCAGGGGATGAAGGGCAAAAGACCTTTGAAAGAAAACCGCCAGGGCAGAAACCTGCCCCTTCAAAGTACTAAGCTGGAACCCCGAGTTCAGACCATGTTGAAGAAACTCCAGAATTCTGGGAATAGAAAACACCCTACAAGGCAAGGCCCTAGCCTCGCACCAGTTAATATAAGACCTCCAAGTCCTATAGTAGACGTTAGAGGAAGATCTCTTCCTAGCTCTAACAAGAGTCTGAACCACCGCATCAGAAAGACCTTTCTCCTTTAAGATGGAGGTTTCAGCAGCCACGCCGTCAAAGCCAGCATTGGTAAATTGGGGTAGCATAGCTGACCCTGGGTAATAAGATCCGGAAGAAGAGGCAGATAAAACTGATCTACTGCCAGCCGCACGACGTCTGCGAACCACACTCGTCTTGGCCACCTTGGAGCCACCAGAATTGCTGGTGCCCCTTCTAGAGTCAGCTTGCGCACCACTTTGCCCACCATGGAGAAAGGGGGGAACAGGTACAGAAACCCCAGTTCCCTCCAAGCCAGGGACATGGCATCCACTGCCAGGGCCAGAGGATCCTGAGACAGAGACACAAAGGCAGGAAGCTTGTGATTGTGACGAGAGGCAAAAAGATCCACCTCCGGAGTCCCCCACTTGTGACTAAGGGACTGGAATACCTTGGAACTGAGAGACCATTCTCCTCGGCGAGAGGATCTCCTGCTCAGGGAATCCGCCTTCGTGTTCTCCACTCCCGGGATGTAAATGGCTGTGGGACATTGCTCTCTGCCCAAACAAGGATCAGAGATACCTCCCTGAGGGCACTCCTGCTGCGAGTCCCTCCTTGGAGATTGATGTAAGCGACCACCGTCCGATTGTCCGATCGGACTTGAACTGGCAATCCCTGCAATAGAAGAGTCAAGCGAGACAGAACCAACCAAATGGTCCGTAGCTCCAAAACGTTGATAGGGGTATGAGCCTCCCGAGGCCCCCATAACCCCTGGAACTGATGTTCCCTCCAGAAGCCCCCCCAGCCCGACAGGCTGGCGTCCGTGGTGACCGTTTCCCAACAAGGGGTCAGAAAGGATCTGCCCTTCAACAGATTGCTTGACACTAGCCACCACTGAAGGGACTGCTGAGCCTGGGGAGACAGCAGACAAGACTGATCCAATGACAGTGGACACTTGTCCCAAGTCGCTAGAAGATGGAGCTGAAGCGTCCTCATGTGAAACTGGGCAAAAGGGACTGCCTCGAAGGAAGCCACCATCAGACCTACCAATCTCATCCCTAGCCGGATAGACGGGCGAGGATTGGAAAGCAGAAGCCGAACCAAATCTTGGATCAGAAGAATCTTGGGCTGAGGAAGGAACACCCTGGCCTGAAAGGCATCCAGAGTCATGGCCAGAAACTAAACCTCCCTGGACGGGGAGAGAGAGGACTTGGAATAGTTGATCACCCACCGAACCTCTCCAGCGTGGATACCACCACTCTGGTGTCTAGCTCCGCTTGGCTGAGAGAGGAAGCCAAAATGAGAAGGTCGTCCGGGTATGGTACAATGCGAATGCCCTGGACTCTGAGGAGGGCCATCACCCCCGCCAATACCTTGGTGAACACCCTCGGAGCCGAGGTAAGCCCGAATGGAAGGGCCACAAACTGAAAATGCTGATCTTCCACCACAAACCTGAGGAATTTCTGGTGTGCCAGGAAGATAAGTACATGCAGATAAGCATCCCTGATATCTATGGACGTCATGAAGTCCCCCTGATGAAGAGAATCGACGGCTGACCGCAAGGTTTCCATGCGAAACTTCCTGAAGCGGATAAACAGATTGAGGAGCTTCAGATCCAAAATGGGTCGAATGGAGCAGTCCTTCTTGGGCACCGTGAATAGATTGGAATAGAATCCCAAGCCCCTTTCTGCGAAAGGCACTGGGCAAATGACAGCCATGTCCAGCAGATAACTTACTGCCGCCCAGAGCCCCTGTGTGGCCAGTGGATCCGAAGGCACTCGAGATCTGAAGAATCTGGGAGGAGGCCGGATCTCGAATTCCAGCTTGTAACCAGAAGACACCACTTCCAGAATCAATTTGTCTGAGACCTCCTAGTCCCAGACCTGGAAGAAGTACCGCAGCCATCCCCCCACCCGCAAGGGTGAGGGCGCCCCCTCTTTGCTGAGCTGGCTTGGGTTTGGAAATCCAATTGTGACCTGGACGGATACGACCTCTGCCTCTCCTCCAGGAATCACCTCTGAGGGTAGAGAAGGCCAAAACTCTGTCAGCTCTGGCACCATGAAAGGAAGGGTTAAAGGAGCCCCCCCCCCCCCAAAGGGACGACGTTGCCTCTTATGCTGAGGTAACTTCCCTCCTTTCGTGACAGAATCTAATCTTTCTCCAAAGAGCCGCAATCCCACAAAGGAAGTGCTGTAAGCGACTTTTTGACCACAAGATCAGCCGCCCACTGGCGCAACCATACCGACCGCCGAATAGCTACAAGCAAGGCTGAGGTTCTACCACACATGACCATGGTGTCATCCAAGGCGGCAAGCACAAAGGACATGAACAATTCAGACCGCTTAAGGGCGGCAAACTCATCACTAGCCGGGTCAAGCCTGGAGGTACTCAACAGGTCTCTAACCACAGACCTGGTAGCCACTGCCAAAAGCGCCAAAGCACAAACAGGCCGCAAGGCTGAACCGATACTAGAAAACGCGTGGCAAGCCATCTGATCAATGCGTTTATCCGTCAGGAGAATGCAAAATAGAAGTATTGGATAACCCGAGCACCAGGGCATCCACCTCGGGAGGGGACGACCATCGTTTTACCACGTCCACCGGAAAGGGATACTTTTTATACCAACCTTGAGGAATATCTGGAAGCCGAGTAGGCTTCTCCCATTCCTTAAGAATAATGCCATCAAAATGCTTTTGATTTGGGAACTCCAGGCATGGCTTGGAAGTCCAAAAGAATTCCCCTTTTTGAGGAGCGGCCTCCTCAGGAGGAGAAATTGCCAGAACCTCAAAACGGTGAGCCAAGACCTTCGGGGTATCCACAGCATCCCCCTGCCAAACTGCTGATTGTCAGAATCCTCAAATAATTCCCCCTCTTCTAGCGGGGAATAATCAGACCAGTCAAGGAAATCATAATCATCATGTCTCCGGCGCGGCTGGAGACAAATGCTTTCGCTTAGCCGAGGCCTTTCTGGCAACAGAGCCTGAAATAAATTTCTCAATATTAGCCAGTCTGGCACATACATCAGATTGCGAATCCCCACCTGTGACAACATCACTAGGGGTGGGTACGGATAAGGCAGGGTGGGGAAGGAGATGAGGCCGGGACCCCGGACCCAGACGCCTGGACCCCCGACTGCTGCGTTATGGCCTGCTGAGCACAAGGTATGCAAACAAGTACATTATCCCCCGCAAGGGATGCCCCACAACCCCGAGGGGAGCCCAAGACCGGTATCCTGAGAAGCCTCCATATGGTGATTTTAATGTAGTCGCAATGACCAGAGGGATTTACGCTATTAAGCTACCCGGGATGCCCCTTCAGGTCCCAAGTGGGATGATTTTTTTTTTTTTTGGGAACCCTAAATTAAACTCTAAGGGACCCTAGGACCGGGAGAACTCCTTTAAACTTCAAAAGAAGGGATCCCACCTAGAAGACATGAGAACAGAAATAAGTGTCAACATACACATCACCCACCATATAAGATAAATGGTGAAATAAATAAAATCTCACCGCAGCAAAGCAGCGACCGTCAACCCTCACAGCAGCAAGGGAATGAGAGGGAGAGCAGCAAAGCAGGCAGCAAGGCCGTAAAGAGTGCTTGAGAGAAGCCGGCCTCGGGGGGGGGGTGGGGGTGGACGGGCCACAACGAGCACCTGTTGAAAAGTGAAACCGGCCCAGCAACAACGACCGCAAAAACACATACAAACACACACACACAATCCACACACCTTTTCCCCCAAATAAAGTAAAACAACCCACAGGAGAAAAGGCCACCCCCCCCAAGGGACACGGTAGGGGGGGAACCCACACCAATAGGTGTAAGAGGGATGGGGCATCCCAAGCCGGGATCACCAACCCGGACACCGCCTACCCCTTTGTATGGGGTCTCACGGGGGAGCTAGCTCCCATATACACCACAAGGTGCAGCCTACCATTGCCTGGACCTTCAGCCTAGGCTGGGAGGCATACTGCTATAGTTTAAATTAAAAAAGGTTCAGGCAGCAATAGAAACAAAAGGCCGGGGGGTTACCCCGGCTACCTGCAAGGAGGAGACAACCATCTTCTGACTTGCTCGCCAACTGCAGAGACGAAAGACTGGGGAATGGTGGGAGGTCCCAGGTATTTATGGGCCAGGAGGGGCTCCTTTTTTTCATGTCATCTCTGCAAGATCGCCCTCTACAGGACAGTTACCCAAGTGTCATGAATATTCGGAAGTGGGATGTGTGACATACTGGGAATAACAAGTAGCAGCTTTGCATACTTGTTCTATTGAAGCTTGATGCTAAAAAGCCCAAGAAGCTCCAATAGCTCTTGTCAAATGAGCAGTAGTCCTAAAAGAAGAATCCTTCCCCTTAGGGAATATAGGCCCTTACCACTGCCTGTCTAATCCATCGCTGATGGTAGACTTAGATGGTGGAAGACCTTTCCGTGGACCCTCAGGTATGACAAAATAAGAAGTCGAACCTACGGAAAGATTGTGTAGCAGTGAGATAGTATCTTAGTGCTTTTCCCTACATCCAGCAATGTAGAATCCTCTCTCTATCGGACACTGGAGTAGGACATAAGGAAGACAATTCACCTCTTCATTAAGATGGGAACCACCTTAGGAAGAACATCCTGTTTAAAGCAGAAGACGAACTTGTCCTTATGTAACACTAAATAAGGAGACTTAACTGATAAGCTGCTAATTCAGAAACCTTCCTTACTTAGGTTATTGCCAGTAAAAAGAATAACCTTAAGAGTCAATAAACTTAATGACGCATCTGCCAGTGGTTCAAATGGAGGACCCTGATAAAGAGCTGATAACACTAAGTTCAGGTCCCAAACAGGCAGAAGTGGCTTAAGATGAGGCCGCACATGAATGACTCCCTATACAAAAAGCTTTGATACATTTATTCACAGCAATGGGTTTCTGAATAAAAAGATAGATAAAACAGATATCTGTCCCTTTAAAAGTACTCAATTGAAAACCTCCATCAAGACCTTTCTGCCAAAAAATCAAATATTCTAGGAACAGAAAAAAATTCTACCAGCGAACCTTCTGGATTCGCACCAAGCAATAATGCTTGCCAGACTCTATAGTAGATCATTGTTGAAGGCTTCTTCCTGGCCTGAATCATAGTCTGCATGACTATGTCAGAAGAACCCCCTTTCTGCCAAGATAAAGGATTCAATAGCCAGGCCGTCCAAGCCAGAACATGTGAATTGGGATGCCTTAGAGGCCCGTGTGAGCAGATCTGGATCGTCGGGTAACCTCCACGAGTTACCCTCTGACATCCTTACTATGTCTGAGAACCAGCTTCTTCTTGGCCACCGAGGAGCCACCAGAATGGTTGGGACTCCCTGGTCAGCTATCTTTTTTAGTACTCGCCCTAGGAGTGGAATCGGAGGGAATGCATAAAGAAGCTTGAATGCTGACCCCTGAAGAGTCAGGACATCTGTTGCTATAGTTAGAGGATCCCTGGACAGAGACACAAACCTTGTAACCTTTCGATTGTTTCGTGAAGCACAAGAGAACTATGTCAGGAATCCCCCAGCGCATGCATAGGGATTGAAAAAACCCTCTGACTAAGAGACCATTCCCTCTGATGCAGGACCGTTCTGCTGAGATGAACGGCCTGCAAGTTGTCCATTCCAGGTATGTGTACAGCCGAAATGCATGAAACCTGTTTTCCGGCACAAAGTAAAAACCAGCTCACTTCCATGAGGGCTTCACTGCTTCAGGTGCCCCCATGGTGGTTGATATATACCACCGCCGTCCGATTGTTGTTTGAATCCGGACCGGAAGCCCCTTCAGATGGTATGTCCAATGTCTGAGATACAATAGAATCGTTCTCAGTTCCAGGATATTTATGGAGAGTTTGCTCTCCTTCAGACTCCACTGTCCCTGGAGCATTGGTGACTCCATGACACTCCCCTAACCCGATAGACTGGCATCCATGGTGATGATCTTCCACTGTACTGGAAGGGAGGATTTGCCAGTCTAAAGAGGCTGAGGACCAGACTAGAGACTGCCTTGTTGACGGTGTCATGCAAAAAGTGTGATCCAGAGTGTGTGGGTCTTGATCACATAATGTGAGCAATTCCATCTGCAGGGCTCTTGTGTGAACAGTGCAAAAGGTACTGACTCAAGCAAGATACCATCAGGCCCAACAGACATATTCCTTGATGAATCGTCGGGTGAGGGCAAGACAAGAGACCCTGTACCCTGGCCTGAAGTAAGAGTCACTTCTGTGTTGGAAAAACACTCTAGCTTGAGACGTGTCTAATGACAGTCCCAGAAATAATAACTCTTGAAGCTATGATATGATATTTGACTTAATAATTCGACTGGATAGTCATCCAATGTCGATCAGACAGTCTGTGTATTCTTCTGGGCCCCCTGACATGGTGGGGCCCATATCAACAGATAGTCTAAGTAAGGGATTATATGTATACCCTGACTTCTTAGAGAAAACATGAGACCTGCCAACACCTTAGTAAACACCCTTGGTGCTGAAAATAGCCCGAAGGGTAACGCCACAACTGAAGATGCAGGCCACCTACAGCAATGTAGGTATGTATCCCTATATATACACTGCCCGGCTGGAGTAACTTCACTGTGGATCAACAACTCCAATCTCTAAAAAGGCGAGATACGGCAGATCTTAATGCTTCTGCTTTCTGCGGAATTCGAGATACCCCTGACCAAGAGAATCTCCAAGGGGGTCTGGCTCCTAATTTGATCTTGTAACCTAAGGATACAACTTCCTGTATCCAAATATCTGTTACATGAAGCTACCAAATATGAGCAAAATGCAGAAGCGGTCCCCCACACCTGCAAGTGCGGGGGCGTCCCTTCATGCCTGAACAGGCTTTGAAGGGGGTCTGACTTTAGTCTGCCAGACACCTGTTGCCTTAATTTGGAACTTTGCCTTGTTCCAAAAATCTCTTTGGTATCCCGAAGAGGCCAAACCGGAACCCCGGAGTATTAGAGGCCCTGCGGAAGCAGTATTAGACTTCGGCTTCTGTGGCAAATTAGATGATTTACCACTAGCAGCATGCTTTACCATGTCAACCAAGCACTCCCCAAACAGACACCCCACCTTAAAGGGGAGTCCTGTCATTCTTTTTTGGAGGCTGTGTCAGCTGACCATTGCTTAAGCCATAAAGCACGCCTTAAAGCTAACACCAGAGCTAAGCCTCTGCCACTTAACCTGTTCAATCCTCCATAGCCCGTATCATTTACCTGTTGTAGCCAAACTGGTCTTGATCACCTGGGAGCATGACTTCCATGAATGACCCCTACGAGTCTTCAAGTCCAGTTGTTTTAACAACCTCCTGCTCCCCAAAAATGCTATGGATGTATCCCAGGCCGGCCGCAAGGTCGACCCCATAATAGAATAAGCAGGACATGCCACCTGTTTCATGCATGTATTCGCTGGATCCTTTGGAGAAGCACTATCCGAGGATGGCATAACCAAAATCTTAAAAAGACCTGGTTCCAGAATGTCCACCACAGGAGGGCGAGCCATAATTCAATCTGATCTGGAGGAAAGGGATACATAGTATCTAGTACTTTAGGAATGGGCAGAAGACAACCTGACTTCTGCCATTCCCTATTGATCAGATTAGGATAATGCGTATGCTCTGCAACATCCTCCAGAATCAAGGAAATCAAAACCATCCATCCATCTTAACTGAGCACCCCCTTGTGTAGAGGACTTCTCAATACAAGTCCCTACTGGATAAATCCTCCCGACAGATAACTTCCTGGGAGACTATGGCAGCTACAATATCCTCTTCAAGTTAGAGGATAAATCTTTTCTTTAAAAACCTTTTTAGTAGCCAATCCTTCTAAATGACTCTCTAAAGGTTTAGGACCACTTGAGGGCTGCTGACAGAGTTTAAAGACTCAGAAGGAGGCTATGGGAGCCACAATATCCTCTTCAAAACTCAGAGGAATTTTTAAGCTCAGAGGGCACCGGCAACCAGGGTCAGAGCCCTTGCAGGGAGGAGACAATTGTCTTCCGTATCCACTACTACAGTAGCATAACCCTGCACACCGTGCTATCCTCGTCCAGTGTCTGTTTGCATACCGGACATGGGGTAAATCTATCTGCTAAAGGACCAGATCCGATTACTCCAGATGCCTCCGTCATGGTGATTAATACTAGATTACCTCCCAGGGGGTCTAAAACCTAGTATGTGAACAGTTCCCGATAGTCGCAAGACTATTCTGAGAGCTCAGAGGGTGAACCACATCAATATATTGCCAGCTTATCCCACACCATATAATATATATATATATATATATATATATATATATATATATCTTTTAAAACCATTAATATGTATATATGAATAAATATCATATTAATACTAATAAAAAAATTACCTACCTAAGATTTAGGTCCGCTTGAGGGTGGCCGTGCAGCGGCTTACAATATTTTTGTGCTTCCCCCAGCCGAAAATCTTCCATTGAAGGCGGCTGGAGAAGAACCGCGATCTCAGCGGTATTCGGCGCTTCGCCCAGCCGTAAATCTTCCACTGAAGGCGGCCGGAGGAGAACCGCGATGTTAGCGGTACTTGCCGCTTAGTCCCGGCTGAAAATGTTGCAGTGCGAGTGGCCGGAGAAGAACCGCAATGTTAGCGGTACTTGCCGCTTAGCCCCGGCCAGAAATGTTGCAGTGTGAGCGGCCGGAGGAGAACTGCAATGTTAGCGGTACTTGTCGCTTCGCCCGGCCGAAAATCTTCCAGTGAGAGAGGGTTAAGAAAAGAGCCGCACACTGGTGCTCGCTGCTATGCTAAGCCGAAAATGTTTCCATAGCGGCGGGCGCAAATTTTGAATTTTTTAAACCAGTAAAAACACATGGGAAGAGCAATAAAGAGGAAATTAATTACCCCGGTTCCCCTCAATCAGGCTCACCAGACAAAAGCCTTATGGCTGCTTTTTCCTGTGGCGGAATTCTCAGCCAGGTAGTGTCACTCTTTTTTAAAAAACAAAAAGGTGACACCCGACAGCGCCCCAAGACCCTGGCGCTTACTTTACCATCCTGCTCCGAATGCAGCTTAGCTGCGGAGGCAAAGTGGGTCCATTCAGATCCAAGGAGTATAAGGGCCAAGGAACAGTCAGGTTTCCATGGCAAAATTCCATTTAAAACAAAAAGTAAATGGAAGAGGAGTTCAGATAAGTCCTTGCAGTGACCACTGCAAGAAAGAAAACTGAAGTGCATCAAGTCAGCCAGGTGGTTATAGGCCCGGGAGGTGGAGACACACCTTTGTTCTTGCAGACCACACCCTTCGGGAGCTGTTAACCCAATCGTCTCTGAATTAAATCTGATGGCCTGAAGTAAAATGGAAGAGAAACCATAATACAATTCTGTGATTACTCACCTGTAGAATTGTTTTTGTCCGTGTCCTGTTCAGGTCACTCCACTTCTTACATGTGGGTAATCCGCCACAAGGTGGCGCAGTGACTGCAAGATAAAAAAATCGTAGCTCCTCCCCGCTCCAAATAAGGCAGCTGTCTTCAAAAAATCCCCAGTGGTTCAAAAGCAGTAAAACAGACATGCCGGGAGGCCAAGAAACCATGTTACTTCACATAGCTTCAGCATGTACTCTCTCAACAAGAATCCCAAGGACAAGGTCCAAATAAGAAAACTGTAATCACCATAACAGGCAAACAGGAGATAACAAGAACAAGGGTGGGGTGGAGCGACCTGAACAGGACACAGACAAAAGCAATTCTACAGGTGAGTAATCACAGAATTGTATTTTTCTCCATGTCCTGTTCAGGTCGCTCCACTTCTTACATGTGGGACATCCAAAAGCAGTGTCCAAAAAAGAAGGGTGGGATCCCCATAGAGCAACAGCAAGCAGTTCATGACACTACCGCCTGAAGCACCTTACGGCCAAAGACAGCATCAGCTGAAGCCCTAACGTCAACCTTGTAAAACTTAGTAAAAGTACTAACAGAAGACCAAGTAGCGGCCTTACAAATTTGTTCAACAGAGGACTGGTGCAGAAAAGCCCAGGAGGCACCAATAGCTCTAGTAGAATGAGTAGTAACATGAAAGGGGGGTTCCTTCCTTGGCAGAGTACGCTTGCACCACCGCCTGTCTAATCCACTTGCTGAGAGCGGATTTGGCTGGAGACAGACCCTTCCTTGGGCTGTCGTCGAGAACAAATAGGGAATCCGTTTTCCTGAATGACTCCATAGCAACCAGGTCGTACTTGATAGCCCTGACCACATCCAAGGAATGGATGGTCCTTTCCTTAGAATTAGAAGGTGCAGGACACAAGGAAGGCAACACAATGTCCTCATTAAGGAGAAAAGAAGAAACCACTTTAGGTAAAAAATCGTGTTTAAAGTGAAATACCACCTTATCCTGATGCCGCTCAAAGTAAGGAGGCTTAATACAAAGCGCAGCCTGCTCTGAAACGCGACGTACCGAGGTGATAGCTACCAAAAAGATCACTTTCAGAGTTAAAATGGATAATGCAGCATCGCTCAAGGGTTCAAAGTGGGGAACCCTGGAGAGCAGAAAGTACCAAATTCAAATCCCACACCGGTAGAACAGGCTTACGCGGTGGACGTACATGGGAAACCACTTGGAAAAAAGTCTTGATAAGCCTATGATTGGCGAAAGATCTTTGGAAAAAAAAATGGCCAAGGCCGAAACCTGACCCATGAGGGTGCTCAGCTGGAGACCCGAGTCCAAACCATGTTGAGAAAGTGCGACAAGGGAGGCTCTTGGATTCACACCAGGCTAGGTAGGCATGCCAAACTCATGTAATAAATCATGGAAGAGGATTTCTTCCGAGCCTGAATCATAGTACGCACGACCGTGGCAGACAGCCCTTTCTCCATCAAGATGGAGGTTTCAGCAGCCAAGCCGTCAAAGCCAGCGTTTGTAAATTGGGGTGACGCAGCAACCCCTCTGTGAGAAGCCCTGGATCGTCGGGCAGGATGTAGCGATCCACTGACAACTGAACTTTGTCCGCAAACCAACTTCTTCTCGGCCAGCGAGGAGCCACCAGGATGGTTGGAACCCTCTCCTGTGCGATCTTGCGCAGCACTCGGCCCAGGAGAGGAAACGGAGGAAATGCATAAAGAAGCCTGAACTCTGTCCAAGGAATCGCCAAAGCGTCCGGGACGAAGGCCAGCGGATCCCTTGACAGGGAGAGGAACCTGGGAAGCTTGTGGTTGTGCCTGGACGCGAAAAAGGTCCACATCCGGCTGACCCCAGCGGCAACACAGAGCATGAAAGACCTTGTTGCTGAGGGACCATTCCCGCAGACGAGAGGCCCCCCTGCTCAGGGAGTCTGCCTCCTGGTTCTTCACCCCAGGGATGGACACCGTCGAGATGCAGGGAACATTCTCCTCCGCCCAGGTCAGAATCTGGGACACCTCCTTGAGGGCTCGCTTGCTCCGAGTCCCGCCCTGGTGAATGATGTAAGCGACAGCCGTCTGATTGTCTGAGCGGACCTGGACTGCACAACCCCGTAGATGGGAAGTCAAATGAAACAGTACCAACCGAATCGCTCTCAGCTCCAGGAGATTGATGGGTAAGTGGGCCTCCTATGGTCCCCACTGACCCTGGAACTTCAGCGCTTGCCAAAAACCTCCCCAGCCGGTCAGACTGGCGTCTGTGGTAACTACCTCCCACCGGGGAGTCAGAAAGGACTTGCCCACCAAAAGATTGCTGGAGTCCAACCACCACAAGAGGGACCGCCTGGCCAGAAGAGACAGTGAGAATTCCTACTCCAGAGACTCCTGTGTCCCAACCGGTCAAAATATTCAATTGAAGAGGCCTCATGTGAAACTGAGCGAAGGGCACTGCCTTGAAACATGACACTATGAGGCCCACCAACTTCATCCCCAGATGGATTGATGGCCGCTGGCAAGACAGCAAGGCCCGCGTCTGCAGCTGAGGACCCTCCACCTTCTGTTGGGGGAAGAACACCTTGACCTGAGAGGTGTCCAACATCACGCCCAGGAAGCACCATTGAGGGAGTGATAGAAGACTTGGGGTAATTGATCACCCAACCAAAATCCTCTAGAGTGAACAACACCGTCAGTGTGGTGTGTCGCTCTCGGCCTGCTGAAAAGATTGAGCCGCAATCAGCAAGTCATCCAGATAAGGAAGGACACGAACGCCCCAGTTCCTCAGAAAGGCCATAATGCCCGCCAACACCTTGGTGAACACCTGGGGGGGCGGGCGAAGTTATCCCGAACGGCAGCGCCACAAAGTGGTAATGCTGATCCTCCAGCACAAACCTCAGGAACTTCTGATGTCCCTGGAATATTGGAATGTGCAGATAGGCGTCCCTGATGTCCACTGTGGTCATGAAGTCGCCCAGCCGAAGCGAGCTCACCGCGGACCGTAATGACTCTATGCGAAAATACCTGAATCTGACAAACTTGTTGACACCCTTCAGGCCCAAGATTGGCCTCAGAGAACTGTCTTTCTTGGGCACAGTGAACAGATTGGAATAGAAACCTCGACCCCGTTCCTGGCGGCGGACAGGACAAATCACCCCGGACGTTGAACAACCATTCTCAGACCCTGCGCTGTCAAAGGGTTCTGGGATATCTGCGACTGAAGAAATCTTGGGGGAGGCCAAGCTGCCAGCTCTATTTTGTAACCGGGGGGCACCACCTCCTGAATCCACCGATCTGAGACATGCAGTCTCCAGATATGAGCAAAGAGCAGAAGCCTTCCCCCCACCCGAACGGGTGAGGACGCCTCCTCATGCCTGAGAGGACTTGGCAGGGGGCTTGGATTTAGTTCCCCAGGAGGGAGTGGGTCGGCCGAAAGACCTACCTCGTCCCCAGAAATCTCTGCGGCCACCTGAAAAGAAAGAGCCTCTTCCTCCTCAAAAGGAGCGATAGGCAAACGAACCCCGAAAGGGCCGCGCAGGCTTCCGTCACTGAGGGAGTCTCCCATCCTTTGTAAGGAGATCCAGACGCTCCCCGAACAACCGAAGTCCCAAAAAAGGGATACTAGTGAGTGATTTCTTGGCAGCAGCGTCGGCAGACCACTGCCGCAGCCAGAGAGAGCGACGAAGCGCAACCAGCAGAGCCGAAGCCCTGCCGCCAAGTCGGATGCTATCATCCATGGCCGAGATGACAAATACAATAAAGTCCGCGCAGGCTAGGAGATCCTTATACTCCTCCGCCCACTTGCGAGATCTGGCGAAATCAACAAGACATTTCACCTTCTTCTTGATGGCTAGAGAGACAATGGCCGCGGCACAGACAGGACGAAGGCCAGCACCCACAAAGGTGAAAGCGTGACAAGCCAGCTGATCCATGCGCCGGTCAACAGGGTCGCGCAAGGAAGCAGTATCGGGTGACGGCATAACCACGGTATTGGAGAGCCCCAGCACAGGGGCATCCACCTCCGGAGGACGGGACCAGAGGCAAATCAACTCCTCAGAGAAAGGGTACCGTCTGTCCAGGCCCTTAGGTACCAACGGCAATTTATTAGGCCTTTCCCATTCCTTAAAGACCATTTTGCAAAAATGATCCTGCTCAGGAAATACAAGCCGCTGTCTCTCAGGCACAATGTGCAAGGTCTCAAACACAGAAGATAGCAATTTCTCCGTGTTATCGGGGAGCCACGTATCCTTGTCCGAGGAAGCCTCGGGATCATAGCAACCAGGCCGATCCCCTGAGGAGGCAGAGTCCTGAAACAACTCACCCTCCTCCATGGAGTCCCGACCACCGAAAAATTTGTCATCATCATCAGTAAAGAGCGAGTAACCCGGTTCAATATGCAGCTTTTTACTCGTGGCCTTGCCGGTAGCCTTGCGAGATAACTGTCTCTCCAGGCTGGCCACCCGGAGCGCCAGATCTGTCTGTGACCCCCTGCTGGCTTCCCCCTCACTGGGGGCTAAATGCAGGCGCAGGGGTGTAGGTGAGGCCGCAGACAAAGTAGGGCTGGGGGCAGAAACGCCCGCCCTATCCTGTTCCAAAAGAACGCTCCTGGCGCAAGGGACACAAACTGCGCTGAGTCCGCTCAGAGGCAGAGCTTCACCCGCCCAGAGGGAGCCTCTAGCTCACTATCCCCAGAAGCCTCCATTATGGTGATTATAGCAAAGAATAAATTGGGTTACAAGGCGCTAAAGGCCCAAACCCAGGTGATCCCCAATTTAGTCCCTCTAGGGGAGCCCTCTTAAAAAAAAATGAGGGTGCAGGGGGGGTGGTAGGAGACCGGGAGGAACCACAACCCTAGCAAAAAACGAGACCCCTGTAAGACAAAAAAATAAAGGCCAATAAGCATCCCACAGCACATGCACAAGAAAAGCAGAAACAATGAAAAGCACTCACGGACCCAGGAGGGCGCAGGATCCGGAAGAAGCGTCCCCACAAGGAGAGCAAGCAGGCCCAGGAAGCATGTGGCGATGACAGCGGGGAGAAAAGCGCGACTGCCGCAGAGTAGCAGGCACGCGCAGGCCGCGATGAGGGGAAGATGGCGCCGCTGCCTCTCCGGGAGAGCCGAGCACCTCGACCGCTGCGTTTGATCAGGATGCCCGAAGACATATGGCGCCCAGAAGACAGGGGAAAGAGGGCCCAGAGAAGGCCCCCCCGCTGCGGAGCGCCGCTCGCGCCCGCACCAAGCCGCTGCAGCTGCACCAAACAGCGGTCCGGCCTTCACACCCCCTACACCCCCTACACCCCCCTCCCTCACAGAGCACTGCCAGATGAAGGGAGAAGGGAAAGGAGAAGAGGAACGAGGAAGGTGAGTACTAGAAACAAGTAAAACAAAACACACATCACCAAAAATAATAAGGCTAGTGGGATACATCGGAATCAAAGGGCCTAGGTGGTTCCTCTCCCCCCCCATATAGGCTCACCATTGCCTATGGCCGGCTACCTTTTGTAAGAGGGTCTGCGGCCCAGAGCCTAGCTCAGTGAAAGCCTGACCCTCTGCGTTCCCCTACCTTCACCCGTTCTGTAGCCGAGGCTGGGAGGCAGGATGGGTCCACAGTAAAGGGTGGGAATAGGGATGCAGTGGCCGACAGGCTTAGAATGCCCCGCTCGCCTGCAATATCCAGAGAGAGTAGACAAAAAACGATCTTCAGTCAGACTGCAAGAAGAATTCTGGGGATTTTTGGCAGCATGACACCTGCCTTATATGGAGCCGGGAGGAGCTACGATTTTTTTATCTTGCAGTCACTGCGCCACCTTGTGGCAGATTACCCACATGTAAGAAGTGGAGCGACCTGGACACATGGAAACAGGACACAGAGAAAATATAATGTTCCTGAGAAATTCCTGGAAGTCCCTTCAAAAATCACAGTTGAACATGTATAGCACAAAATATTGAAAAATAGACTGGCAAAGAGGGCAAACTCTCCAGGTAGGCTGGCAACGAAAGGGGTATATGTCAATACCAAGCTCAGTGGGGGTCAAAAAGCTGGGTTTCGTCCTCTTTAAATATTCTTTTTATTTTCTGTGATCACTCTGGGGTAATAATGGAGCAACCAAAACCTCTTGGGTGTCATTTTCACAGAAACACCACTTTTGTGCTTGCCCCCAGCTTTTTCTGAGAGTCTGTTTTGTGGGCTCTTCCAGCTTTCAAAAGCATTCTTGAATCAAGCATATTCCCTGGTTACTTTAAGTAATCCTTATAGTCTCCACAAGGCACTTGTGATCCTTTCCATTTCCATGCCTTATCCTTTAGACTGTAAGCTGGTAAGGACATTGCTCGCTCCCCTATTGTATCCTGTTTCCAAACCATTCGCTTCATACTTTGTAACATATTGTTTGTAATGTATATTTGACCATGTCTGAAATCACTACTTTGTACAGTGCTATGGATGAAGATAGCACTATAAAAATAATATTTTTACACAAACGAAAAAAAGAAAAAAACATTTAATACTCTCTTTTTGTCCCCCACAGCAGTTTTTTCCTATGTATTCTAAAATGTAATGGGTCTTGATATTACGTCCCACAGGGGCAGCCCTGAAAAGGTTCATGCACAAAGGAAGAGCCTGGCACACCCCATCTGGCAATATGAATGGATCTGCTCTCTTAGTATTGTCTGAAAATCTACCAGTTTGCTTAAAAATGCCTCAGATACCCGAGGAATCTCCATGCGTGTGAATGCTGTGCCATTATGTCCGGGCCAAGTAAGATTTGGACAGCTGAAATCAGGGGCGTACATAGCCCTGCTGAGGCCCCATTAAAGGGCCCCAGTCAGCACCCCCCTCACCCACCAGCAGATTCACTACATACAGGCACACACAGGGAGACGTGAGGTGCACACACGGCATTGGAGACAAAGACTGGCATCCAGTGTGGGGGGGGGGGGGGGGAGGAGTTAACATGGCTAGGTAAGTATTTGCACAGATGTGGTGGAAGAAAGCATGAACTTGTCCCGGAGGCACATGCTGGCACTGGCCGTATGGGATGCAGGCCCATGGCTGGAATAAGATGATGCACCTAAGCACTATAGGCTTTATTTTAGCCCAAACAATTGTAGCGTGAGCCTTTTAGGCAAAACTGACTATATTTAATGTTCACTACTGATCATATGTTTCTTTGCATAGGGCTCAAATACAATCTATACAATCTAGGTATCGGAGAACTGTTTTTCTAGTAACAAATCTGTTGTTACTCATAATGCAGCCTAATCAGGACCTCTTAGAGATATATGGCTAAATATTTTTAGAGAGAATCAACAGTCAAAAAACAGCTGTTTATTCCCTGTTCTCTGCTGCTCACCACTGTCCGACCCAGCCTCGTACTGAGTTTGCTTCTACTTACCCATTCTGACAATTCCATGACTGCTAGCAAATATCATGCTTTGCTTGGCACGCATGCTGATGTTCACTGCAATACAGAAGAAGAGGAGAATATAAACAAGCCCAGTATCAGGCTGAGCACAGTGCAGGCAGCAGTGGCTACAGGGATAACAGCGGAGGTGGCGGTGGCCAGCAGAGGCAGCGGATGCCGGTAATATGTACATGTGAGTTTGTTTTTGTCGGTGGGAGGCGGCTGCGGCATGGGAGCTGGGAATGTTTTTTTTTTTTTTACATTTGCCCGATAAGACACACTGACATTTCCCCCCACTTTTGGGGAAAAATAAGTGTGACCTACAGGGGCGAAAATACAGTATTTATTAAAAATACAATTCTGTGAAATACTCACCTGTAGAATTGGTATTATAAGTATACAGTACGTCCTGCTCCAGATAGATTACTTACACTTGGGCTATCCTCCGCCAGATGGCGCTGCACTGCAGAGACATGTAAAACAGGCTCCTCCCAGCCCCTCAAATACCCGGGGACCTCCCACAAATCCCCAGCATTGAAAAGCAGTGAACAAGAAGCCGGGAGAATTTAACCACCCAAAAACTGGTAACTTAAAACAATAACAATCACCATACAGGGGATCCAGAACAATGCAAAAACCAGGGTGGGGTGGAGCAGGACGTACTGTATACTTATAATACCAATTCTACAGGTGAGTATTTCACAGAATTGTATTATTCTTAGTATACATTACGTCCTGCTCCAGATAGATTACTTACACTTGGGACATCCAATAGCAGTGTCCGTAAGGTAGGGTGGGATCCCCCAATAAAAAGGTAACAGCAGACAGTTTAAACCACTGCCGCCTGCAAAACCTTGTGGCCAAAAACAGCAACAGCTGAGGCCTTAACATCAACCTTGTAAAACTTTGAAAAGGTATGAACAAAAGACCAAGTAGCGGCCTTGCACACTGGTGCAATAGAAGCCTGGTGCTGGAAGGCCCAAGGGGGCACCAATAGCACGAGAAGAAAGAGCAATAAAGCGAAGGGAGGATTCTTCCCCTTAGCAGAGCAGGCCTGAATCACAGCCTGACGAATCCACATGCTGATAGTAGACTTGGCAGAAGCCAAAAAACCCTTCCTAGGACCAGAAGGGACCACAAGAAGAGCATCAGTGTTCTTGAAAGGTGCAGTAGCCACCAGATAGTACTTCAGACACCTAACCACATCCAAAGAGTGCAAAACTCTCTCCTTAACATTGCTAGGGTTAGGGCACAAAGAAGGAAGAACAATATCCTGATTCAAATGAAAGGCAGACACTACCTTTAGGCAGAAATTCTGGTAAGAACAAAACAATACCTTGTCCTGGTGCCTCTCAAAGTAGGGGGGCTGAATGGACAGCACCGCCAACTCAGACACACGCCTGACAGAAGTGATAGCTACCAGAAACACGACCTTGAGTGTAAGAATAGCCAAGGCAGCAACCTGCACAGGTTCAAAGGGAGCACCCTGCAGGGCAGGCAAGACCATTTTCAAATCCCAAAAACAGGGACCATAGGTTGTAGTGGGGAATGCACATGAGCAACCCCCTAAAGGCAGTCTTAATCAAGGAATGCTGAACAAAAGACTTCTGAAAGAAGACAGACAGGATAGAAACCTGACCCATCAGAGTACTGAGTTAGAGTAAAACTCCAGATCCCTGGGAACTGAGAACACCCAACAGGGAAGAGAACAAGACTCAACCAGTCAATGAAGGTACGCCATACCATATAACAGATAGAAGAAGAAATCATCTTCCTAGCCTTCACCATGGACTCGAACAATGAAATGAGGTAGACAACCATTCTCCATCAAGAGAATGCAGTCAGGCCGTCAAGGCCAGAGTTAGTAAATGGGATGGCGTAAGTGGTCCTAAGTGAGCAGTGTAGCGATAACCCTTATCGCCGGAGGGCTTCACCGCCCCGCGACGTCCTTTCCCAATGGTGAGAGGTGCTGCTGGAATTCCAGAGTCGTCCGTGAGGAAACAGGAACAGCCCTTACAAGGGCTAGTGAACTGTAATATAGCGTTTCCCCCAATAAGAGACAGAACTTCAGTATTGAGGGTGAAGGTGAAGTGTTTTTATTAGTGCCACTCTAGGCCTTATATACACAAGTCTCCATGCAATGGGACCTCCCCCGTGGACCTCATGACAAATACACAGACCAACTCTGCCGGTGACGCAATCAGCAAAACAATAGGCGTCTGTAATACACTCAATCAGAACAATGCCATTGCCTGTGACGTAATCAATTAACACAAAGGCAGTTTATAATACAATCCAAACTACAATGACCTAATTAAGAAAAGGCCAGTGAATGGCCCGGTGGGCAACTGAATAGTGATGACATCCAAAAGACAGAGCGTCTGTCACAATGCCCCCTTTTTGTGGAACACCCGGCAGACCCGGATTGACCCTGTTCGGGTTAACGTGGGGCTGTCCGGACTCTTGTTATGGGCAGAGTTCTGTGTAAGGACAAGTCTGCACATAGTGAGTAACCGGACTAAACATTGACGTAGGCTGTACATAGGAATCGGTCATGGGTGGGGTCCAAACATTGGGATATTGTGGCGTTGGTGAGTTCAGCACCAAAGTCCTTGGTTGGATGTGTGCACAGGTGCTCTGCTTTCTTATAGCTGGTCCAAGTTTCAATCTCTTTCCATGGTAGCTGATCGGAGAATCCACAATCTTCTGCACATCTACATCATCGTAAAAGTAGACAAAACCATAACCCTTAGAAACGCCAGAGGCATCCCTAATAATTTTGACACTCTTTACAGTGCCATACTTTGAAAAAACATCCTTAATTTCAGGCTGATTAATCCGACGGCCAATGCCCCCAACAAAAATAGTGTTTGGCATACGTTTCCCTTCTGGAAGGACGTAACCTGATGGCTGATCCTCTTCTTGGCTTCTTGTAACAGACATGACGTGATGCAGACGAAACCCCTGGGTCTCCCCGACCAGTGGGCTGGAGTCGGCAGCTCGGGCTGGAGACCGGGTTGTAACAGGGTTGACGCTGGCTGATCCAGAGGTAGCGTAGGCAGAAGTCATTGGTCCTAGATCATTTCCCAATAGTACTTCTGCTGGTAAGTTGTCCATAAGTCCCACCTGTACCCTGCCGGATCCAGCGCCCCAGTCAAGATGTACTCGGGCAGTGGGGAGTCGAAACACAGCTCCTCCCGCCACCCTTACTGCAACGGTGTGTCCAGTGCGGTCTTTGTTCTTGACCAAATGAGGTTGAAGCAAGGTAAGTGTGGCTCCGGTGTCGCGTAATCCTTGCGCGGTGCGCCCATTGACTCGTACCTCCTGGCAATGGTGCTGTCGGTTGTCTTGGATGGCCGCTTGTACGGGATCAGCTTCATACAGTACCCCCAGATACTCTTCAGAACTGCTCTCAGCTTCCAAACAGTGTGCCACAGGAGTACGGGAGGTGGAAGGTTGCTTTTGCCCCCACGTGTTTCGGGGAGGCTCTAGGGCACAATCACTGCGATAATGTCCCCATTGTTTGCAACGATGGCACTGAACTGTGGAGAGGTTCGGTTGCTGCGCTGGCCTATGTGGCCCAGAGTCACGAGTTGGCGCTGAAGCCACAGGTGCTTGAAATTTGATGGGAGGTTGTGGTTTTGGAGCGGACTGTTCTGTCCGGCGAGCATCAGTGTACTCGTCGGCTAGACGAGCAGCCTCAGGTAGCGTTAGAGGCCTCCGGTCACGTACCCACTCTCTTAGCTCTGGTTGCAGGGCATTGAGAAAATGTTCTAGTAAAAACAACTGTAGTACATCCTCAGCGGTCGTGGCTTTGCATCCAGTGACCCAGTGTGATGCTGTACGATGGAGGCGACATGCCCACTCCGTGTAAGAATCCCCTCCCTTCTTTTGGGATTCCCGAAATCGTCGCCTGTAGGCTTCCGGGGTGACAGCGTACCGGGCTAACAAAGCCTCCTTTACCAGATGGTAGTGTGGTAAGTCCGCATCAGGGATGGCCCGGAAAGCATCGGAAGCTTTCCCAGATAGTTTCCCTGATAATATGGTGACCCATTCCTCCGTGGGTACCCGGTGTAAAGCGCACTGCCGTTCAAAATCGGCCAAAAATCCGTCAATCTCGTCGTCACTTTCCTGGAAGGACTTAAATGCTGCAAATGGAATCTTTCTCCCCCCAGTGTAACTGAGGCTGAGAGGCTGCTGGGTTGAAAGTCGCCGATCTTCCCTTCGCTTACTGGCCTCTGCCTCCGCTGCGGCGAAGACACGGTCGATCAGTTCCTGTGATGGATTCGGGCCATAGACCGACAATCTGTTCCGAACCGCTTGAACAAGAGCAGCGTCTTCATCGATCTCTATATTGGTTTCGGTCCTCACTGCTGCACGATCCATTTCGATCAGCTCGGCTATCAGTTCCTGACGTGGGCGGTTGCTAGCCGACCTTCCCCGGCTCTCGAGTAGATCCTTCAGGGTCAGCCTTTTCAACTTGTCATACTGACTCTCCATCAGGGTAGCACTCTCTCTGGGTACAAAGGACCATCCGACCGCTTGCCACCAATTGTAGCGATAACCCTTATCGCCGGAGGGCTTCACCGCCCCGCGACGTCCTTTCCCAATGGTGAGAGGTGCTGCTGGAATTCCAGAGTCGTCCGTGAGGAAACAGGAACAGCCCTTACAAGGGCTAGTGAACTGTAATATAGCGTTTCCCCCAATAAGAGACAGAACTTCAGTATTGAGGGTGAAGGTGAAGTGTTTTTATTAGTGCCACTCTAGGCCTTATATACACAAGTCTCCATGCAATGGGACCTCCCCCGTGGACCTCATGACAAATACACAGACCAACTCTGCCGGTGACGCAATCAGCAAAACAATAGGCGTCTGTAATACACTCAATCAGAACAATGCCATTGCCTGTGACGTAATCAATTAACACAAAGGCAGTTTATAATACAATCCAAACTACAATGACCTAATTAAGAAAAGGCCAGTGAATGGCCCGGTGGGCAACTGAATAGTGATGACATCCAAAAGACAGAGCGTCTGTCACAAGCAGATCTGGCAATCCAGGCAGAAAGCACTGATCTACCGCCATCTGCACCACGTCTGCGAACCACACTCTTCTTGGCCACCTGAGGCCACCAGAACAACTGGCACCCCTTTCAGAGCAATCCTGCGCAGAACCCTGCCTAGCAGGAGGAATGTAGAAAGACATACAGAAACTGAATGTCCCGCCATGACAGTACTAAGGCATCCATGGGCACGGCCAGAGGATCCTGGTACGGGGAGACAAGGCTGGGAGTTTGTGATTGTGATGGAACGCAAACAGATCCACATAGGTTGGCCCCAACAGTGATACAGGGATTGGAACACCCTGTTGCAGAGGGACCCCCCCCGGAATGTATACCGCTGAAAAGCAAGGAACATTGGCCTCCACCAGAACAGAATCAGAGACACTTCCTGGAGGACCCTCTTGGACCGGGTCCCTCCCTGATGATTGATGTAGGCAACTGCCATCAGAGTGACCATGCGCCCCCGAGCAGGCAGGCCTTGACATGACAGTCAAACGAATCAGAACTAACTTGATCGCTCACAGCTGCAGGACATTAATAGGTGAATAGGCCTCCTAAGCACCCCACCTCCCTAGGAACCGCAGGGCCAGGGGAACCCCCCCAATCTGATAGACCGGCATCCGTGGCGATCGTCTCCCAGGAAGGAGCAAGAAGGTTCCGCCCCCCAATAGGTTCCTTGAGTCCAACCACTACAAGAGGGACCTCCTCACCAGGGGGGAAAGACACCCAGACCCTGTCCAGGGACGCTGGGTCCTTGTCCCATACAGACAATAGGAGAAGTTGCAGAAGCCCCAAGAGGGACTGAGCACAAAGGGCCGCTGCGAAGCACGGCACCATCAGGCCCATCAGCTGCATCCCCTGCCTTGGTGAAGGAACGGGGACAGCTAGGAGAAACTGAACTTGTGCAAGCAGATGTCCACCTTCTGCTGAGGAAGGAATATCCTTGCCTGAACAGTGTCCAGATTCATTCCTAGGAATGAAATTACCAAAGAAGGGGACAGCGAGAACTTGGTGGTGGCTGATCACCCATCCAGATGACTCCAGGATGGACACCACCAGCTGAGTATCCAACTATGCCCGATGTAGAGGCTGGGAAGTGATGAGGACATCCAGGTAGTGCAGCACGCGGACACCCCTTGGCCTCATCTGAGACACCCCCCCCGCCAGCACCTTGGTGAGCACTCTGGGAGCTGAAGAGAGGCCAGATGTCAAGGCCACAATTGTCAGTGTTGATCCACCAACGTGGATCTAAGGAATCTTGGTGTCCTGAAAACACAAGGATGTGAAAGTAAGCATCTTTGATATCCACAAACGGCATGAAGCCCACGGTTCGCAAGGAGCAATGGCCGAGCGCAGAGTTTACATGAGGAAGGTGCCTGTACTTGACAAATTGCTGAAGATCTGTGCATCCAGAATGGGCCAGACTGACCCATCTTTTTTGGGAACTGTGAGAAGGTTGGAGTAGGGACCCTTGCCTCTGTCCGTTAAGGGATAGCCCTCCCCGGAGGAGCAAGGGTGTTGTCTTCTGCTCCTGGGACAGGGAGTTGCGCGAGCCCCCATGAAGGACGCCCCTGGTTCCTGTTCCTGTGGGGGGTGGAAGGGGGGCCCCGAAGGGCCCAAGACAGCCGTCTACGCTGGGGTAACTTACCTCTCCTACCAAACAGGTCTAGGCAGGCCCCAAACAGAGGCAGCCCTTTAAAGGGGAGCCCGGTAAGGGCCTTCTTCGCAGCATTGTCAGCACCCCACTGTCGCAGCCAGAGCAAGCGACGTATAGCCACAAGGGCAGAAGTTCTTGCACACATTCTAATGGTGTCATCCAATGCTAATAGGATAAATTTTACAAACACATCACAATTGAAAAGTGCATTAAACACATCACAATTGGAGAGTGCATTAAACACATCCCAAGGGAGATCATCAGGGGCACGATCAAACATTTTTCTGATGAGGGTTCTAGTGGCCACAGCAGTAATGGCAGAGGCATGGACCGGGCATAGCGCCGTCCCCGCACATGCAAAGGCGTGGGAGGCCAGCAGGTCAATGCGCCGGTCCTCAGCATCCCGAAGGGTAGTATAGTCGGGGGGATGCAAGAAAGGGGTGTTAGATGGCCCTATGATCGGGACATCCACCTCAGGGGGGAACGACCAACATTTAACCACGTCAGGGGGAAAAGGATACTTGCTATCCCAATCTCCTGGAACCCCTGGATGTTTACTGGGGCACTCCCATTCCTTGAGCACAAGGGTATGGAAATGTGCCTGCTCTAGAAATTCCAAGCGTAATGATGCTGTATGGAAACGCTCCCCTTTGCCTGGGAGCCTCACCTGGGGGAGAGATAGACAGAACCTCAAAGATCTGGATCAATAATCTGTCA